>OX352762.1:32467916-33802897 GCA_947095585.1 Nephrocerus scutellatus
TATCTGAAAAGATATATATTCTAGCGCCCTTAATCCCGTTACTAAGGTTAATCCTAGCGCAGGTCTCAATGGCATGCAGTTTCGCCTGGAAAACCGTGGCACTTTTTCATTGGTATCGAGTCTTTGGTGTGGGGTCTAAAGACACCAGCTCCAAACAAAGTTTCCATCTTCGATCCATCTGTGAACTAGACCAGACCTATAGCGTCCAGTGCAGGAACACCATAGCACTAATTCGCCCGGTCCAATATTTCTACCTCCAATAAACTGGCGAAATAGTACTCCCTGACCATAATGTCAGGAGTACTATTACTCCCTGATCATAATGTCAGGAGTACTATTTCCCTATTGCGTCAAGAATTTTCAGGTGTCCCACATAGTCACCTGGTTTGTACCTGTCTTCTAGTTGCAGCTAAATAGCGCATCCAGCGGCCGTCTTCCTGATAAAGATTTGCAGGAGTGAAAGCCCACAACAGCTTCTAATGCTGTCGTAGGGCAGGTACACATAACGTGTGCCATGCGACAAACAATTCTTTCTTTGTAGCTTCTGAAGCTTATTTGCTGTTGTCCGTTCAAGAACTTTTTGCCGCCAAACTATGGCCGCATACATGATAATAGGTCTCACCATCATTGTATACACCCAGTGTATCATTTTAGGATTTAGATCCCAAGCTCTACCGTAGAAGCGTCTACTGGCCCACATGGCCCTACTGAAGCGTGCGATGGCGGACTTGATAAGAGAATTACTGTTTAGCCGTTTATCAAGTATATAGAGATATTTAACGTGTTACCTTTGATGATGATAGGTCCCAAATTTCGTGAAAGGCACTAAAACGGTTTTGCACCATTCTAAAACGAGTAGTAAAGCATATTGCATGACACTAGGACAGTCGTGCAGTGTTTACCACTATAGCTCTGCTACTGATTGCCCTTGCAATAGAGTCGTAGCCAGTGTTATCGAGTGCGCCCTTAATGCCGAGGAAGGCACACAGGCCCACATCCTGGAAACAAAAAGTTCTTTCTCATGTACGCCAACTGACTTTAGTGCACAGGGGTAGACAATTCTAACCGCCTCTGATATGAACATCAATAACTCTCTCCATGGCTCTGAGGACAAATGATGTTAAGTTAAAGGTCTGTATGATTTAGGCAGATTACTAGGCCTATTGCCTGGTTTGGGGAAAAATATCACATTCACCTATCCCAGATCCAGATAGTAAGAATGTACCCCCAGTTGAAGCTGGCTTTAAATAAAGTAATCATACCCGGTAGGATGAGATCGATTGCCTTTTGTAGAAGCACTGAAGAGATCCCATCACCGCTGGGAGCTTTAAAAGATTTAAAAGAGCCTACTGCCCATTTTACTTTATCCGGACTGAAGATTTTACCGGATTAACTATTTACCCTACTAGTAATACAGATCCTTATGTCAAATGCATTCGGGTACGTGTATGGTGCACGAGTATACGAACCTGGGAAATTAACCTAGAATAGGGTTCTGATTGTATCCTCACGGTCCGACGTGTAGGAGCCTGGTTTTAGGGTGCTGTAATGATAGGAAGTGAGCAACACATCATTAAGCTGATATGCTACCCCATCTAGGTCCCCTATGAATTTAAAAGATGTGACAAGCATATCTACTTTAGAGAGGAGAAGTCCCTGATATAGCTTCCAGTCCGTGAACTTTGGATCATATAAAGAGAGAGCATATGACAGTTTACCGGGGAAGTTAAACTTGATGTGTTGGTGGTCGACAGCGAGGCTTAGTCGGACACATGCCAATTTTCAACAATGTTGGGGATGAATGGACTGGCGAGAGTGAGGTCAAGTACCTCTTCGCGAATCGTATTTATAGAGGTAGGTTGGGATCCTTTATCTAATATATCTACATTACTATTAATAAGATTCCAAAAGACACTCACACCTTCTATTAATGTCGCTGGTGACCCAAACCTCATGATGTGCATTTGCATCGCATCCTATGAGGTACTGGAGGTTCCTGTTCCGGCAGTGCTCTATCAACTCCTGGACCTCTAAGGGCGGAATGTTGTCGTCTTCGCCGGGGAAGCACACACAATGTTCGGTGTTCCCCTCTCGGTCGAAACTGCAATCATAAGGACCACCAGGTCTTTCGTTATGAATTCTGGAATAGGAAGAAAGTTCCTTAGCACTCCCCGCATTTACAAATCAACTTGCTTGTCCCATTCCGTATACCTTTTATATGTCGCTAAGGATGAGACCAAGGGTTATATTTTCCTCGGCGAACAGTGTCTTGAGGGTAGCGGACGGGCCTTCGCGTGATGTAAGTTCGCCGGAAACACCCTGATGATGCTCATTTTTTTTCCTAATGAAAGACGGAATGTCCTTAGTAGCAGAGTTTTTCAACTCCGCTGCCGAGCATATTTCCTTATTGAATATGCGTCTCCTTAACCAAATAAGTACTGGGCATTCACAGAAAATGTGTTCGGATGACTCCTCAACATCCGCACAGAACCTACATCCTGTCTCTGAGCCCACACCAATTTTGTTAAGATGATACCTTAAGCCACAATGGCCAGTTAGAAAACTCACTAGCTTCCTAATGCTGCCTTTATCTAAATACAGGATTTCTTTATATGAGAAGTGTCTGATCAGTGTCTGATTTCCTCGATGACCTGGCAGCCAACCAAGTTTAACCCTGTTGTGTCTTGCCAGAAATTGCAGTGCATCGTAGCAGCTTTTAACTGTTAACGAGTCCATTAAATTAGACGACAGAGCTTTGAGCGCTGCCTGACTATCTGAATAGATATATATTCTCGCGCCCTTAACGCCTTTACTAAGGTTTATCCTAGCGCAGATCTCTATGGCATGGAGTTCAGCCTGGAAGACCGTGGGAATTAATCCCATTGGTATCGAGACTTT
Organism: Nephrocerus scutellatus; assembly: GCA_947095585.1. Taxonomy (NCBI): domain Eukaryota; kingdom Metazoa; phylum Arthropoda; class Insecta; order Diptera; family Pipunculidae; genus Nephrocerus; species Nephrocerus scutellatus. Next base: position 32,470,815 of record OX352762.1, read on the forward strand.
TGTATTTGGTCCGGAGACGCCAGCACCAACTCCAGATTTCATCTTCGATCCAACAGTGAACCAAAACGGACCACTAGCGTCTAGTGCCGGAACACCATTAGACCAGCTTGCACGGTTTAAGATTTCTACCTCAAATAACCTGCTCAAACAGTGCTCCCTGATCATAAAGTCGGGTATTGTGCAGAACATGTCTCTTTCGAGAATTGAGTTCAGAATTTTCTAGTGTCCCAAATAGTCACTAGTTTATACTTATATTCTAGTTGTAGCTTTATAGCGCATCTATCGGCCGTCTTCCTAATGAAGATTTGCAGGACGAAAGCCCTACGATAGCTTCTAATACTGTCGTGGGCCGGTACGCATAGCACCTGTAATACCTAGACAGGCGATTCTTAAAGCTTCACCAAACTATGGCCGCGTACGTGATAATAGGCCTCACCATCATTGTATACATCCAGTGTATTATCTTAGGATTGAGAATCCAAGTTCTGCCGTAAATTCTTCTGCTGGCCCATATGGCCCTTGTAGCGCGTTTTATGGCTTACTTGATATGAGAATTCCAGTTAAGTATTTTATCATGGATGACACCGAGGTATTTGACCTCGCTGGAGTACATTAAAGTGGTGCCTTTAATGGTGATTGGTACTAAGTCAACCAACCTTCTTTTTGTGAAAGGCACTAGAACCGTTTTGTAAGGATTGATGGATAGTCCTTCGCTGCTGCACCAATCTAAAACTTTCTAGTAGAGCACATTGCATGACATCAAAAATTGTCGTGCAGTGTTTACCCCTAATTAGAATCGCCAAGTCATCAGCATAGCCAATGGCGATGTAGCCTGATCTGTGTAGATCAACTAGAAGATCGTCTATGACTAGTGACCACAGAAGGGGAGAGAGGACTCCTCCTTTGGGACAATGACAATCCTTAACTGCGGTCACAGACACACTCCTCCTGAGGAGGAAGTATTATCTCAACTCTCGAGCATAGCCCTAATCCATAGATTGGTCGAGACTTCGATACCCTTGCTACTAATTGCTCTCTCTATTGAGTCATAGCCAGTGTTATCGAAGGCGCCTTCAATGACACACAAAGCGCCTTCAATAGCACACAAAGCTACCTCCTTGGACCAAAATGTTCCTTCTATCCACAAGATAGTGGAGTGCACCTTCTGTGATTTTGCCTTTTCTGTATGCAAACTGACTTGAGTGCAGAAGAGCAGACACTTCTAGCCGGCCTCTGATATGAACATCAATAAGTCTCTCCATGATTTTGAGGACAAAAGATGATAGACTTATTGGTCTGTATGATTTAGGTAGCTCACTTGGCCTATTGCCATGTTTGGGGATAAAAATCACATTTACCTGTCTCCAGATAGTAGGGATGTATCCCCAATTGCAGCTTGCTCTAAATAATAAAATCATAAGCTTGGCAGGATTGCATCGATCGCCTTCTGTAGAAGAGCAGGAAAGATTCCATCGCCACCAGGGGCTTTGAATGGTTTCAAGGAGCCTACTGCCCATCTAACCTTATCTGGGGTGAAAATCTTACCAGATAAACTATTAGTTCTAATAGCCATGCAAACCCTTTGGTCATGCGTGTTCGAAATCGTGTGTGGTACACTGGTGTACGAGCCGGGGAAATGAACTGAAGCGTTCTTAGTGTGTCTTCACGGTCCGACGTGTAGGTGGCATCGGTCTTTTTCAACAGACCCACACAATTTGTCTGATCCCTAACAAGTGCCTTGTGGATTCGTGCAGCTGTTGGCATTTCAGCAATGTTCTCGCAACATTTCCTCCACGTGGCCCGTTTAGATCGTCTTAATTCGGAGTTATACTCTGTGAGGGCGAACCTGTATTCGTCCCAACTCTTCGTACGTTTAGCAGAGTTGAAGAGCCTTCTAACCTTCCTCCTCATTCCACCAGGGAACTTTACGTTTACAAAAGTTGGTTTTGACGAAACAACTGCCATGATAGGAAGCAAGTAGCATATCATTTACTTGGTAAGCTGCCTCATCTAGGTCTTCTGTGGAATCGATAGTTGACACAAGCATATCTAATTTGGAGAGGACTAGTCCTCGATATAGATTCCAGTCCGTTGACTTAGGATCATATCTAGGAGAGACATGTACCAATGGGCCTGGAATGTCAAACCTGATGTGTTGATGGTCTGACAGCGAGGCCTCTTCTGACACATGCCAATTTTCAATAGAGTTAAAGATAAATGGACTTGCGAGTGTGAGATCTAATACCGCTTCGCGAATCGCATTTATGAAAGTTGGTTTAGAGCCCTTATTCAAAATATTAACATTATTACTAATAAGATAATCTAAAAGACACTCACCCCTTCGATTCATGCCGCTACTGCCCCAGACCTCATGGTGTGCTTTGGCATCACACCCTATTAGGTATTGGATGTTCCGATGTTTACAGTGCATAATGAGCTCTTGCACCTCTGTTAGCGGAATGATTTCTTCATCGCCGGGGAAAAATGCTGAGGCACATACTATATTCTGTTTTCCCCTCTCAGTCGGAACCTCCACCAGTACGGCAACAAGGTCTCTTGTTATGAATTCTGGAATGGGTAGAAAGTTAATATTAGATCTGATCAGGCAGGCCGCCCTTGGTAGTGCCTCCCAACATTTTACGATCAATTACCTGCCCCATCCTGTAGACCTTTCACCTGTCCGCTAATAGCCCAAGGCTCCTCGACGACTCGTTTGCTAAGTGTAGCGGACGCCTCCTTAGCATGGTGCAGATTCGCCTGTAACACCTTGATGGTGCTCATCCTTCCTCCTGTTGAGATTTGGCCTGCCGGTTAAGTATTGCTTTTTTGGGGCCCTTACCCCTGCGGCAGGCAGTCTGGCTCGGTTGACCCGTTGGTCTGACCCTACCCGACTTACCCTTGTTATTAGGAGCAAGTGCTGCTCTTGCTGCGGTAGTTCCATTTCTGAAACGGCTTGAACCAGAAGGCTTAGTGGCCTTGCTGGTCGAAGGAGCTGACCGTGATACCAGCTTTGTTGTACAGGTTCCGGACCAGCTATGCTCAACCTGCCCAGTAGAGCTGATGACCGAAGGGGCTGCTTTCACAATCTGTACCGCGGGCGCTGGTTCGGAACCGCTCTGACTAGCATGATTAATGGCATTGCGTGTCGAGCTATCTATGTTTGAGCTTTTGTCGGTGCTCTTAAGAATCAGCTTAATCTGGCCAAAGCGGTAGCCTATCACACCTTTGCAGGCGTTAAGCCTAATCATGGAGGCGTCATCAATCGCCAGTATGAGGTGTAGGAGCGCACCTTACTTCTTCCTCTGTACTACTTTCCATGATATGGCATGCATCTCTGCATTTTGGGCCTCGATAGTAGTCAGAATCTTCTCTGAAGAGAGCTCAAGACTCTGTGGAAAGAACCCACGGAAGATATGTGTTTTCTCAATCGAGATGTCGATAACCGCCTCTTGAAGATGAGCCATTTGCTCCTTTGTTAGAGGTTTTTTCGACGGGTCGATCGGGACAACCCCCAGCCTGACATCACTGGCTACTTGACTAAAAGTGGGAAGTTCAGGTGAGGGCCCTGCTCTAGCCTTTTTAGCGGCCGATGTAGCTGGTGTCTGGTCCTCTGACCTGACGTGTTTAACTACGCTCTTATTGGGAGGTACAGCTTTGGCAAAAGCAAGAGCACTTTCTCTTTCCTTGCCCATACGTAAAGCATGCTTGAAACGGCTTTTTTCCCGCGAGTTTAGTTAAACGTAAGCCTGTTGTTGGATCTGCATTCCACCTAATGCTTTCCCAACAGAGGAGCATCCGGATTTCTTCGAGATGACGCTAATAGTGTCGACAATTTCGGATGTGTCCGACTCGGATGTATACGAATCCACACCCTTGTTGTACGTGGATGTGGCTCCTAAAGCACAGCCATCCGCACTCTGAATTGTTCTTGGCTGCCCATGAGCAGACCGTCGAGAGAGAATCAGGTTCCGACGTGGTTTCGGGTGGCACAGAAGCACATCCAGAGGTTTGGGCCACCACTGGGATGACCGTCAGGGGCACAGAAGCCTCTGACAATACAACGGGCCGCTCAAGCACAGGTCCCGAGGCTGATGCGATTGGAGATGCATCGGTCTCATAAATTATATTTAGTTTTTCAATGATACCCACGAGTATCCGGGAAAGTATGTCACCCATGGTAGAGCCCGGTATGCCATGAGAAGGCCGCTTTAAACCGGAGGATCCGAAGTCCCGTGCTAGCGACCAACAACTCATGGTCATTCATCCATCGGCGCACGTATCTTATCACTGGATTAAGGATTTCTTAAAATTTGAACGCATCCACCCAGCAGTAGCATCCGCTTGGCTTTTCGCTGAGTTGTAGGGACGGCTTTAGCAAACGCAAGACCACGCTCTCTATCCTTGTCAATGCGTAAGTCGTATTCTCTATAGCGAGTTCAATTTAGTGAATCCGTCTCGGTCTTGCTGGATTAGTAGCCCATCTAATGCCTTGCCAATAGAAGGGCATCCGGATTTCTCCGAGATGACGCTACATGTATCATTGTATCAAAATCAGAAATGGCTGATTCCACGCCCTCAGTTCTGATGACCTCGTGAATTTCAGATGGAGCCTGTATGGCTACGCCGTATGAACTCTGACTAGGGTTCGGCTGCTCAACAGCAGACCGAGGAGTTGAGGCTTACATACCCTCGAGACCATCGAGAGCTAAACAGCTTCTCTAGATACAGCGGGTTGCTCAACAGCAGGACACGAGGTTGATGCGCTTTCCTTGGATCCACCTTGGATAAGGAATACCTTCTACTAAGGATAGGACTAGTCCGTTGCCCCAAACTCTCCTCCTTTACCCGGGCTTAGGACCGGCATGGTACCCTCGTAGCAAGGCGGAGTTAAAAACTCGGATGGAGTAGCCCTTGTTATAGCGGGAATGGTTCTAGTACATATGATCGCTGATGAAATGTTCAGGATCTACAGCTAAAGAGCCTCTATCCAACTGGCGTAATCAGAACGGGCACGATAGTTCATGTTTCCGCCCAGGAAGAAGATATGAAGCATGCAGATTCCATTGCAAATGCTTCAACGAATGAAGACGCAACCCGACCATTTATCGCAATCCCTAAGATGTTTACACATCAAAAAGAAAACCGCCGAGTTTCTTAGCAATCACTCGATCGTATCTTAGCATACCTAGATAAGCGGTGCATAATATCTTTAGGCAGGAACTAGTTACAGCCGTTAAGCAGCACATATTACGATATTTTTGGAAAAACTAGCATAGTCGTTTATTTATTTATTTGCTTAATACAAGCTTAACTTAACTTAACCTACAACTTAACCTATTGCTTAACCTATTTTTTTTTTTGTTTTTTCTTTTTTTTTCCAACGGGCGGGTCCCAAGGGCCCACTGGACTTTTAAATTTTTTTTCTTTGAAACTACTTAATAATTATACTTAACTTAAAGGGGAGGAATAAAGGGAATTTCGAAGGGAGGATATACTTGAATGGAAATCAAAGGTGTTCTTTGCCTTGTTAGCCATTCGCAGCATTCTGGACATTGCTTCAAAATAGCCGTAGTTGGTGCAGTGGTGAGGGAGACAAAAGAGCGGAACAGATCGAAGGCTACGTGGGTTAGTGTGAAGGGAGATCATTTCTAATAGTGCGGGAGAATCGATTGTTCCAGATAATAGTTGGTGTATGAAGTATGTCAGCAACTTCGCGACGTTTTACAAGGGTTTGCAAGTTGATCAATTTTAGCCTATTTTCGTAGGGGGGTAGGATATAGTTGTCGGCCCATGGGAGACCGCGTAACGCAAAACGGATAAACCTGCGCTGCACAGCTTCAATTCTAAGGGAGTGGGTGTCGTGAAATGGAGACCGGACTTGGCTGGCGTATTCAAGCTGTGGTCTGTAGTAACGTAAGGGTTAGAAAATTCTTTGGACCATCGTTTTATGAAACCGAGAGAAGACTTTGCCTTTTGTATAATATGATCGATATGGGAACGGAAGTTGAGCTCCCTTTTTTATTGAAAACTTAGTGTTTAAAGTTATTAGTTGTAGCTTATTAAAAGATCAAAGCTACTAATCCTTGAAACGAAACGAAGTAGTCATCCGTAAAGCAACAGTTTGAAATGTTTGAAATGTACTTTTCCTTTCGATTTGTAAGTAATGTGCAGTGGCAATGCAATATATATACGGCTAAGTATATCAATTGAGTTACCTACGCGTTTCTGTTTACGAGTCATACTGAAAGTATTTTATCTAGTGAAATCGTGATAGTAATTCCAATTCATTCTTTTTCCGGTTTATTTGTGCTAAAAATCTCTAATGACATTCCACAACACTGCAGAAGTTTAATGGCACGACAGGACAGTACCACTATACGATAACTATAAACTTTGTGTGGTTTCCACTATCGAACCATTTTTATCATATGGAAGGTAAAATCAGGTAGAAGGTATTATAAAGAATACATGTATACGTCCAGTCAATGTCCGTCCGTCCGACAACGTCCATGAGCATCGTAGCCTATTTTAAATTTATTCCAATCGTAGACACGATCATAATTTATTCTTGAAGAATCAGGGAAAACGCTGCAAAAAAACACATTAAGAATAAAACAACAACAATTTATTATATACAATTAAATATGCGAACAATGTTTTTTACTGCTTGTGTGTCCATGTTTTTTCACCAACTACTACTGCACCAAGGGAGTTATTACGTTTCCGTTTCGGAAGAAGCTAATGTCACTGTATGATAAGAAAAATTTGCAAATACACATACATACATAAACAAGCACATCAATCAGAACGTTAATGATGGAAAAAGTATTTTGTGAACGTTCGCGCTCATATGATCGTTTACTGAAATTGAAATGCATGGTTAGTATGTCTAAATGGATTAACGAATGAAGGAGTCTGATGTCCTGTTGTATATTTGCTTGTCAATGCGCGATGTTAACTTATTTTATGATTTCAATGAAATGTTTATGTTTTAAGATAAAACACTGAATCTGTGGGGTTTTTCGTTGTCAGTAGAGTTCTATGAATGATATCTACGAAAAAACAAGCTACAATAGCTATAATTTATACTCGTAAATACTCGTAATGGAAGTAGTAGAAGATGTCTTTATGTTTTGATAAATATCGACTTTATCACTCCTGCTGACCATTCACCGAATATCTTTACTAATCTTATATCATTTACTCATGTCATTGGTCATAGTCGTGTCAGTTTATTTAGAATTCTGAAATATCTCATGGCTTTATAAAGTTCTACTCTGTCTGTGCTATCATATGAGTTCTGGAACTCTAGACATGTTTCCACAGCCTGTCTAAGGGTGAAGATCTGATCAGTTTTTGATGTGCCTGTGAGGAAGCCATACTATTATGAACCAATGAATTTTATATGTGGTACTCAACAACTTCATGCCAACATATGTATCTCCTTTTAGAGAATTTACATGAAAAATTTTAATTTTTATGGGTTCTTTTTTTTATCTTTCAATGATGAAAAAAATGGAGGGTTGGGCACAACACGACTTTCTTTTACAGACGGCACCGTAATCTTCAGTAATTGTATATCAAATTTTCTTTTATTAATTTTTTTTTTATTTTTAATTTTTTTGTTAAATCTCTTTTGCAACTAACAGATTTCTTCTAAGTGCTATACCTCTTTGAGTTCCGGCTGTCAGATTTCCGTCAAAGTCATCTGGACCCTTACAATTTTGTAAAAAGCTTAAATATGAATCTTTATCCCTATCCCTTTTATCCAGCCATCTGGGCTGTAGAGTGGACACAGACAGACATACAGACAGACAGAGATTTTTTTATTTTCTAACTCAGGAGGTAATGGGTAAATCTGCAAAAATCCCGAGTTCGAAAATGTTCATGTTTACCTACTATACTTCCTTTTACTGTTTAAAAAAAGTAAAATAGAATAAAAACAATAACTTATAACGTCGTTGAAAATTTTCAGGGCCGTCAACAGTACTCGTATAAATCCGTCCTCATCCGAGGCTGTTTGTTGTATCGTAACTTCGTAACACATGATTTTTCCGCGGTTAAACTGTTAACTATACGCGCAACTACAAACCCTGGAGGTCCTGGTCCGTTTGTGTCTCCTTAAACAAAAGAAGCCCCCAAACTTTATCAATGAATGGCGCTTGTATCGATGAAAAACTCGCATTTCTCGGTATGTGCGTCAACAATAAGCTTCATTGGAACGCGACCATATATTATTCGCAATCAGTAAAAATGCTGCGTAATGTTAAATCATTATATTTGGCTCTGCAGCCGTAGTCAGGTTGCGAAATATTTGGGTTTCCTAAAACTTTTCAGGAAGTATTTCACTCCCTCTGGCCAACTTGCAACTACTTGACATAATGCAGAACCGCACGATAAGACTTGACACTGATTTATAGCGGTGTTCAATAGAAATAGCCACGTCCATATACGTATTAATCGTGCACAACTAAAGCCTACAATTATAGTCCATCTTCGGACGTACAGATGCATACATAGGATTCTTTTTTTAGCCGCACAATACGAATATGAAATGATTTAAAAGATTCCGTGTTTCCTCTCGTATAATCTGCAGGCATTCAGGACACATGTACGTCCTATATATTTCCTTACTTAACGCTCACGATGTGCCTAGTATTGCAAGGCTGCAAATCCATTGAGCGTGTGTACATGTAAAATTTGCCTCTAGCGGAGTACGTCAATGAACTTTTGAAAAACCATTAACATCCAGAAGAAGAAAAAACAAAATAAGTCCATCCAACTAATCGGGATACAGCTGAAGCTTCATTAGAAGCATTACGAAGCACATCAGACCAACTGCGATGCCATGGCCGAAAATATATAAACAAACCATTGGAGAACTCGGATATTAAGAACTATTGACAAAAATTGGTTTGAAGCAGAGATCTGAATTTCGTCGCTGGTTTTTATGGATTCCCGCCGATTAACGCCGTCTAATAGAATAATTATTCTGGGGTGAAAGTGAAATGCAAAATTAAGTCGGATTAGATTAACGTTTTTTATAATGGGCCTAATACTTTCTAAATTAGAAGTAATACTCATAAATTTTTTTATTGATAAAAACACCTGGATTGTATACTATGTACTGTTAAAAACCGATTAATTAATAATAATACTTGGCGCCATATAGACCGTTGCGGTTCAAGCATGCTTCTCGCAACCATTGAGCAGTACGTGTTATATTTTTGCACACAAATGGAAAGGCGATTTGAGATGTTTTCTGTGACAAGCTATTACTCTCGGACGTTTGTCAGACATTCGCAAGGGTGAGACCGTGAAACACGTTTTTTGGTGTTTTTGGGATTCGAATCTCGAACCTCTTGCGCAAAAGCCCAACGCACTTACCACTAGAGCCACAGCGCCCATGAATATGAATCTATATATATAAAAGTGAAACTTTGTACGTGCGTATGTATGTATGTCCGGTATAGACTGCCAAACCCTTCAACTAATTAATTAATTCAAAAATTTAAAATTAATAAAATTTTTAAAATGTTATATATTAAACATTTATATATATAAATATTTAATTTTTTATTAATTATTTATATGTATAAATATTATATTTAAATAAAATTAATTATATAATAATTTAATTAAACATTTATTATTTATATAAATGAAAATATTAATATATATATATATATATAAATAAATAAAAGATATGATATTATATATATAATAATTAATCCTTATATATATTTATATAAATATATGATTAATTTATATAATGTAATAAATATGTTAATAATATATTATATATATATAAATAAAATATTTAATATTAATATATACATATATGAAGATTAAAAAATTAAATTATAAGAAATATAACAATTTATATATTAATAAATTATTTATATATATATAGATATTTAATAATTTATACCTAGTATAGACTAAATGTTAGAAAAAAACATAGGATGAAGATATATCTTAAAATATTTGATTTTTTTAAAAAAAAAAAAAAATTTGGGGAAATTATTAAAAATTTTTAAATTTTTAAAATTTTCAAAATTTTTATGAGAATTTATTAAATAATATAAATTTAGGTTTTTACTAATTAATTAATTCAAAAATTTAAAATTAATAAAATTTTTAAAATGTTATATATTAAACATTTATATATATAAATATTTAATTTTTTATTAATTATTTATATGTATAAATATTATATTTAAATAAAATTAATTATATAATAATTTAATTAAACATTTATTATTTATATAAATGAAAATATTAATATATATATATATATATAAATAAATAAAAGATATGATATTATATATATAATAATTAATCCTTATATATATTTATATAAATATATGATTAATTTATATAATGTAATAAATATGTTAATAATATATTATATATATATAAATAAAATATTTAATATTAATATATACATATATGAAGATTAAAAAATTAAATTATAAGAAATATAACAATTTATATATTAATTAATTATTTATATATATATATAGATATTTAATAATTTATACCTAGTATAGACTAAATGTTAGAAAAAAACATAGGATGAAGATATATCTTAAAATATTTGATTTTTAAAAAAAAAAAAAAAAAATTGGGGAAATTATTAAAAATTTTTAAATTTTTAAAAATTTTCAAAATTTTTATGAGAATTTATTAAATAATATAAATTTAGGTTTTTACTAATTAATTAATTCAAAAATTTAAAATTAATAAAATTTTTAAAATGTTTTTATCAAATATTTATTTAATTAGTTTTTTTAATAATAATATAAATTTTATACCGGTTTTTAAAAGATAATTAATAAAATATTAAATTTCTATTTTAAATAAATTAATTTTATTTCTAATTTTTGAATTAATTTTATTTGATATTAATATTGAAATAAAATTATTTATTTAGGGGAATAAATAATTTATTATAATACATGTATATATATATAAGAAAAATTTAATTCAAAATATTTAATTAATTTATAAAAATAATTAGGGGTTATTTATATAAATAAATTATAGAATAATTTAATAATTTATAATAGAAATTTTTAATATTATTGGGGTAGTTACTTAATTTTTATTATATATATATATATTAATAAATTAATTTTTTTATAAAAAATCATAAATAAATTTTATTTAAATAAAATATTTATACCAGTTTTTAAAAATATCTAATTAAAATATTATAAGTATATTCAATAAGTAAATAAAATTATTTTTAAATTTTTGAATTAATTTTTTTTTTATATATATATATTGAAATAAAATTATTTATTTAGGGGGAATAAATAATTTAATATATAATATATATATATATATATATATATATATATATATCAAATAAAATTAATTGAAAAATAATTTTATTTATTTATAATAAAAATTTTTAATAATTGGGGGAGTTTATTATTTTTATATATATATATATATATATATATATATATATATATATATATATATATATATATATATATTTAGAAATAAATTTAATTTTATAGGGATAATTACTTAATTTTTATTATTTATATATATTTATTAATATATAAATATTAATTTTTAAATTTATATTTATATATATTAATTAAAATTAATTATTAATATTTTTATAAAAAATTAATTTTTAATAATTTAAATAAAAAAAAATAAATTATAAAGTTTTATTTTGGCTTAAAAATTTATTATTAATTTATTTTATATGTAAATTTTTGTGAGAGTATTTATTTATTTAAATAATATATAAATTTATTTATATTCGCAGTAATTAAAATTATAAATTAAAGAAATTTAGAGATAGAAATATTAATTAGTATTGACATAATTCGTGCCAGCAGTCGCGGTTATACGAATAATACAAATAAATTTTATTAGTAAGAGTTAAATTAAAAAAATAAATATTAAAAGTATAAATTTATTAAGTAAAATTTTAAATTTTGTTAGTATTAAATAAATAGAATAATTGAAGCTTGAAAAATTTAAAAAAAACTAGGATTAGATACCCTATTATTTAAATTGTAATTTATTTATTTGAGTAGTAATAGTTATGATCTTAAAACTTAAAAAATTTGGCGGTATTTTAGTCTATTCAGAGGAACCTGTTTTGTAATCGATAGTCCACGTTGTACCTTTCTTAAATTTGTTTTTCAGTTTATATATCGTTGTTAATAGAATATTTTATAAGAAAAATAATTTTCAATAATTTTTATAAAAATTTATATCAGATCAAGGTGTAGCTTATATTTAAGTTAAAATGGGTTACAATAAATTTATTTAAATGGATATAATTATGAAAAATTTATTAAAAGTGAATTTGAAAGTAAAATTATAAAGATTAATAATTTGATTTTAGCTCTAAAATATGTACATATCGCACGTCACTCTTATTATTAAGATAAGATAAGTCGTAACATAGTAGATGTACCGGAAGGTGTATCTAGAATGACAGTTTAAAGCTTATTTAGTAAAGTATTTCATTTACATTGAAAAGATTTTTGTGCAAATCATTATAGATTGATTAATAATTATTTATTGATAAATTTAATTTTCAAATTTAAGTATTAAAAATAATTATAAAATTAATTGTTTAAGTATTATTTAAAGAATAAATAATTTTTATTATAGAGTATTAGTATTGTAAAAGAAAATTGAAATAATTTGAAAAATAAATATTTTAAAAGAAAATTTAATTTATTGTACCTTGTGTATCAGGGTTTATTTAATAAAGAATATTTATTATATATTTTTCTCGATTTTATAAGAGTTAATAAATTATAAAAGTTAATGTGTTAAAATTATTTTTAATAATTTATTAGAAATGAAATGTTATTCGTTTTTAAAGGTATCTAGTTTTTTAAGAAATAAATTTAATTTAGATTTTTAAAATATATAAATTTATTTATAAAATTTTATAAATTTTAAAAATTAATATTTTATGGGTAAGCTATAAAATAAATTTTTAAAAATAATAAATAATTTATATAAATATATGCTTGAAAATAGCAATTATTAAAAAATATGTTATAATTTATTTATAAGATATTAAATTATTTATTAATATTTTAATTAGTTTATTAAAATATTTATTTTAATATTAAAAATAATGTAATTATGATAAAATTAGTATATTAAAATTGTAATATTAAATTTAATTGAAAAGTTTATATAAAGAATTAGGCAAAATATTAAATTCGCCTGTTTAACAAAAACATGTCTTTTTGAATTTAATTTAAAGTCTAACCTGCCCACTGAAATTTTAATGGCCGCAGTATATTAACTGTGCAAAGGTAGCATAATCATTAGTCTTTTAATTGAAGGCTGGAATGAATGGTTGGACGAGATTTTAACTGTTTCATATAAATTTAAAATAGAATTTTATTTTTTAGTAAAAAAGCTAAAATTTAGTTAAAAGACGAGAAGACCCTATAAATCTTTATATTTATATTTGTTTTAATTATTTAGATAAATTTTGTTATAATTTATGTTCTAACTTTGCATATGGGTTTTCTACCATAAAAGGCACTTAATAGGCATATTTTGAAAGTGGTCAGACTCTTAATCAAGGGGTCACCATACAAATTTTTTTTATTTTTTTTACAAATTGCATGTTTTTATGAATCGATCGCGTTCAAACTTTGCATAGTGGTTTTATACCATAATAGGTACTTAATAGGCATATTCTGAAAGTGGTCAGACTCCTAGGTCAAGGGGTCACCACACGAATTTTTTATTGTTTTTACAAATTGCATGTTTTATGAACCAATCGCGTTCAAACTTATTCTATAGTTTTCTGGGCTGGTGAGGTGGTCAGTTGGTGGGTTGATCAGTTGGTGTGAGTTCAGCGGGTGCGTTTGGTCTGTGAATGGGTGGTCATCTGAGGTCAGAGGTCCGTGGGCTGGCGGTCAGATGGCGGTGGGTCAGTGGGCGGGGGTCAGTGGGCGGGAGGTCAGTAGGTGTAGTGTCAGTGGGCGGGTGTTAACTTGGTGGGGGTCAATGGGATGGGGCAGTCGGAAAACGCCGGGTATTTCCGCTAGATATATTATTGGTAGGTAGGGGAAAGTTATAGGTATAGATGGAAGGGGAGAAAGTAAAATTTTAACACGAGATTTACAAACGTATTTTTAAAAAAATGTCAACGTAAATTATTGGCAGGTGAGGGAAGGTTATAGGCTATAGTACTTCCGTCACCCCGGGGGTTCTTGTGTGCGGGTAGCAAAGTGCCCGAGAACAGCTAGTAAACAATAAATGAAAAAAAAACTCACACGACAAGCAAGTCTTTTTCCTACTTTTTAACGATTCGTAAATAGTTCAAATGCAGGAAATTCTCATCAGTTATATCACACTCTCTCATAATAATATTAATCCATTATCCATAGTTATTTTATACTCGTATCATGCAACTGTATAATCGCATCTACCCATCTATAAATAGAATTCTTGACAAGCCACTGAAAAACTAGTCAAGCAGTAGAGTCGTGCAGTCAGGAGTACAATACTATAGCAAACTTACGATTTCTGCCTTTTCAAATATTCAAGGACACCCAATCTATCAATTGTGGTAGTCCTTAATTTGATTTATGATATTCTAGAAGACTTTTTTTATTATTTCTTCCATGTGCTCGTCCAAGATCATATTATATTTAATTTTGTTTTGTTGAAGCCGCCATGAAGCTCGCTGCTATTCTGAAGATGGTCAATACATTAAGAAACAATGAGAACGCACATTTTCAATATAACTAAACCAAGGAGTAGTAGTCTTTTCGACCGTGGCTATCAGTAGCTCTGTGAGGTTAATGCAGTGCATACAGTTCGCTTAGTCCAAAAACATTGCTTCGTATATCAATCAAACCCCATCAATCGAGATTTAATTGAGTCCAATTATTCTTGACTATTCCAGATTCCCGATGTCTTCGGATGGATAGATCAGGGCTGTAGTGAATAGCAATTGCCACGTGTTCAAATTCTTTGGGCGCCAGATTGTGCAGGCGTGCGCGATGGTACAAAGTCAAACGTGCACACTCGCATCTGTTTGCTCTGAGCGTTCAACGAAATCTTCCGATTGTGACCGTAGACACTGAGATAACAAGCTTAAATGTATTATATACTAGTATATATCTCATTCAAATCTGTATATATGTTCGTGTATACTATTTATCGGAAGGGTAATCATTATGCCGGGAATTATTTTCTTGCCAAATATCTGAACAAAGACTGAGCTCAGTTGTTAATCCTTATCCTACAATAACAATATCCATGACACCGTGATATCATATCCGATCAACGCAATGAAGGAATACCATAACATTAGCGACGAGAAACAACAACAGCAAATAAAATAATAATAGGTATATATGTTATTAATGTCTTACAAATTTGACAATCAATGCAAGATGCACAATCGAATCGACTGTAATGTTGTTCCCAAGCGATGCGCTTGTTCAATGGAGCGATGCGACGCCACAAGGCTTTAGCTCAGACTCTGTTCTGCCTGGCGAACAATCACATTTTTAAGCTTTTTACAATCGATGGCAATATATCATCCTCACTTCTACGTGTATAATTGATAATAACTAAAGAAAAGGTGAAGATCCCAAGGAATCCCACCGATAAAGAACATCGTGAAACTCATACGGCTGCAAGAAAACGGGATCAGGAATGCCCTTTATATTTTATATAACAATTTTGTCCGCCAAGTCTGTGTTCTTTGTGATTTCAGATTTTCGGATTTTTTGTTTATTTTTGTTAAGTCTTTTTATTCCATCATTTTCATTCCAAAACCATCTTTGTGTACCATTTTGAAATATTAATAAACTATATGTTCGGGGCCGTTTCGCTCCAAAATGCAATGCAGGATCAAAGTGACCTTCAATATATGGCGGTTTTGGTTTTCAAATGAAATGAAATGAAATGCCAAACAGCTATGCCAGGATGTGTAATTGCTTCAATATACTTTTCTTACAAAAAAAAACCTAAAAAAAGATAAAACATTAAAATTTACGGCCGACCATGTTTAATTACTGCTCTTAATTTGAAAGAGCAAAATTTCATAGCATTATTTTTTGTATCTAATTATGTAATATGCATAAAATCAAGATGAAATCATAACAAAAGTTCTAGATCATTTGATAGATACCTACTACATTTAAATTTTAGAAACATTTATGTTGTAAATATATTCAAACAGTAATTTAAATCGCATTTAAAGCTTCATCTTCAGGAAAGCAAACGTCAAATAATAGCAGTAAATGAAATATTAAGCCTAATAAAGTAATAGTTATAACGGGTGTTTTTTTTTTGGAGGTTTGTTTTTCCGATAGATGTCGTTTTATTTTATGACAGTTGTTTTGACAGCTCAAAGTCGCATTTCTACTCAGTATTGTTTGGCAAATCATTATGAAAAAAAAAAAAAAAAAAAAAAAAAAAAAAAAATGACATTTGTGAAAAATAGTCGTGGTAGCCATATGCCAGAAATTGTGTTTAAATGTTAAATGCCAAAAAATTATCTACCAAATAAAAAAAAATTTTGGTCATTTCATAATTTTATATGTGTTTTATTCAAAAAAAAATCGGCAACCTCTTAAAAAAACACGTTTCCCAATTTTTTTTAGTATACTTGTAGCATAATCCGGGATCGTGTCCATAAGTGAACCCTTTGTGAAAAGGTGGATCTTAATATTGTATAAGTTTAAAATAATCGAATTAAACAAATTACATAATTTTATCATTTTATTTTACTGAACTAAAAGCTTTTTTTCGATATAATAATAAAATAAACTATTTATGTTGCATTTTATAAAGCATATTATCGGTTTTATAATAATAATAATGTTAGGCGCATCAGACTCTGGCGTGGCAGACAAAATTTTTCGTAGTACTCGTGGAATAATATGGACTAGAAAACAAAAAAAAAGTCAGGACATTTTTAGGCTGATATAGATTATAAATCTAAATAAATACTAAATCACCACTTGATCCAAACACAAACAGGGCCCAAAACATTCGGATGAACATTTAACCTGATAAAAAACAACCCATAAAAATTAAAATTTTTCGTGTAAATTCTCTAATCGGGGATATACAATGTGCAGTTTGAATAAAATCGGGTACATTTTTTTAATTTTTTGTTAGGGAGCCCTTCGACATCGAGGCCCGATCACTTCCAAATTTTTACAAAAAGTGTTGTCCATTGGAGATACACATTCAATGAGGTGGATTGGAGATCTTTTGGTTCCGTCAGTCCAGCGGCGAATTCTAATGTCACTGAGTTGAGATATAATTTTCCAATGTTTTGCTTAACCTCTGTCGTATTTTCTCATCTTACTGGTCATCCCAGTCGTACTTAACTAGCCACAAAACTTAGAGGCAGGATCCAACCCATGGAATCGTAAAGCGATGTAGCCATCGAATGCAGACCTCTTAGTGATTTTTATCTGGTCATGAGTTGGGATTCGGATAAGGAAAGTGTCCTCTACATGATTGTAGTAGTAAATACCTACGATTTTCATAATTGCATCGGCAATATCTTTGTAGGTACTGCGTTTTTTGCTGTCTTCTATGTTACAAAGCACTTCTCGGTTGTTTGATGACTATTTTGTTAGAGATAACTTACTGTCCTATAGTGCAGTTATTCTTTCAGCAATTTGCTCTTGACATTTTTTAATGCTGTATGCTTCGTGAAAGAGATCATCAATGTAAATAGAGTTCTTGATTATGTCCTTGGTATCAAAATCTGGTGCGTTGCCATTTGCAATTTAATGGTTAGTCCGAATTGCTTGCCATAGTGCGCAGTCCACGCCGTATGCCACAATGTTAAGGAAAAATTTGCCCAATGGTTTTGTTTTGTTGGGTCGCCAGAGGATGGTGTAAGTAGGCTCGTACTGTCTATTCTGAAGGATAATATCAAAGATGTGATTCTGAAATTTCCGGTAGATGAGCTGATTTATTGAGATTCCGTTTGCTTGCGTTAGCGTTAAAAACGTTTCTCAACTTCGTTCATACAGCATATTTTCGGATGATGCTGATATATGGGATGTAGTAAGCGTTTCCGGTCTCGTCTTGCTGCCTTGCAGCAGTAACTGGGTACATGTGTTGCGACGTGAGATAGTCTTCGTTTGATATTTCCTTCTTAGTCTCGTTTTGCTCCCAACGTCTTTCTTGTCCAATATATAATTTTACTGCATTCCTATACGAATTTCTCAATTCAGCAATTCGTCAACTTTCCAAGGGATTGGAACGATGTAGCGGCCGTCTTTAGTTCGAGCGTGGTTTTCGATGAATAAGTTTTCGCAGTACGAACTCTCGACTTTACAGATATATTCTTTGGTATAATTGGCATTTCCCAAAAATCTATTAGGATTGACTTGAACTCTGATAGTGTCGTAAAGGCTGAGATTCGTTTTCCACTACCGTTTATCGGGTCTCCAAATACGATTCACCCACCAATAAGGGTGTTTTGGTGTAATCATCCATTCTTCTTCTCCAGACTTGGAGGTAACACTGTTGAATATACTGATACACTAAATAGCAAACCAATGTGTGCTGGTTTGTCGAAATGCGTACTTGCAAG
This sequence comes from Nephrocerus scutellatus, assembly GCA_947095585.1. Lineage (NCBI taxonomy): Eukaryota > Metazoa > Arthropoda > Insecta > Diptera > Pipunculidae > Nephrocerus > Nephrocerus scutellatus. The sequence continues at coordinate 32,489,407 of OX352762.1, forward strand.
AGGTTTGTCAAGGAGGATTTCCAGGCGATGTGAATGGGCATGCTAGAAAGTTACCGGGTAGCTCATTTGACTACGAGTGCTTTTATGTTTATGAAGGGTTGATATGGTTTATCGAGTTCTAGTTTTATACTGGCGTTCCTCAACTTTATGGGATGTAGTAAACGTTTCCGGTCTCGTCTCGCTGCCTCGCAGCAGTAACTGGTTACATTTTGCTCCCAACGTCTTTCTTGTCCAATATAAAGAATTTTACTGCATTCCTATACGAATTTCCCAATTCAGGTACGTCAACTTTCCAAGGGATTGGGACGATGTTGCGCCCGTCTTTAGTTCGGGAGTGGTTTTCAATGAACAAGATTTCGCAGTACGAACTCTCGACTTTACAGATGTCTTCTTTGCTAATCGGCATGACCCAGATCTATAAGGGTTGACTTGAACTCTGCATATACGATTCACCCACCAAGAAATGTATTTTGGAGTAATTTTCCATCTTTTTCTCCTGACCTGGAGGTAACACTGTTGAATATACTGATCCAACAAACAGCAAAGCAATGTGTGCTGCTTTGTCGAAATGCGGACCTGCAAGAGGTTTTTGTAAGGAGGATTTCCAGGCGATGTGACTGGGCATGCTGGAAAGTGACCCGGTTACCACCACGAGTGACCACGAGTGCTTTTATGCTTATGAATGGTTGATCTGGATTATCGAGTTCTAGTTTTATATTGCCAATAGCGTGGACTGTTCCAATCTCCCCTCCTACTCCAATAACTTTGACAAGTGTTCGTTTTTTAGGCAATTCTGTACCAAATCTTCGGATATGTAACGGAACTGGAACGAGTTCATCGTTAACTAAAATCGTCGCAAGTGAGCACACTAGAAGACACATCGGACTCATTTTGGCACAGGTAACTACACAGGTGCTACTCGTAGTTGGAAGGTTAGCCATGGAATTTGGTTGCATTTCCGTATGAGGTCCTCGATGGGTTCTGCATTTCAAATACTCTCTCGATTTACAAGGAGAGCGATAGTCGAAACGATGCTTTAAGCAATAGATGTAGATCTTTTGATCACGTAGCATGGCTTTCCGATTCTGTGAGCTCAGGAACTTTAGACAGTCCACAACTGGATGGTTTTCTGTGTAGATGAAGCACTTCCTTGTTACCCTTCTTTCGATTAAAGTGTTACATTCACTTTGGCGACATACTGGAATCCTTGCTAGGTACATTCTGAGATGGGTGAATACTTTGACAATTATCGTCTTGGTCTAGATGATACTGGTATTCCTTGAACATAAAGTCATCTATTTCCTCTAAGGTATGAAATCCGGTTTAACAGTTGTAGAAATCGTCCAATCTGGCACGTCTGATAGGATCTAAGCTACGAAGGATTAAAAAGACCATGATCTGTTCTCCACTTATTTTATTTCTTTTGAGATTGGAAACCCGTCCTTTAGTGTAGTGCATGTACGAACTTATGGACTCTGCATTCCCTGTTTGTTGATGTATTCTTGACCACACATTCCGCCCGCGGTATTTTTGAAGACCAACCCAACTCCTTGCACGTATATACATATTGGTTGAATGAGCAAGGCTTGGACTTCGCTTTGCAACTATCGACAGATGTATCGGCTTTGACTTTGATTTGACGATAGTGTCGGATGGGGATGCTCTGGTGAGTTATTCCGTTCGTCTGTTTGAGGATTGAAAGCTGCGGCCATGGGTGCTTTGGATCTTTCGGCAGCGGCTTTTCCACTTAGCTTAGATATGTTAGCGTAGTAAGCCTCGATGGAAGTTTAAAGGCGCTTTGCCTTATCCTACTGCCTGGAAAGCGATTCCGGGGAACGCTTTTCTAATTCTTTTCTAAGTTTGACGAGGTTAACTCTAACCTCTTCCAGCTGGGTGAAAACATCTTGGAGGTTGAAATAAAAATAATTGAAAACAAGCTCTTTGAAAAGTAACTTATTCTGAATTTGTTATGCTAATTTCCGTGCTACTTATATAATTTTTTGCTTACTTATAAATGTAATTAACCTAATTTAGGTTAAATTGTTACCGGTATCGATTGTTTTGCAATTCGATAATGACACATAATCGTTGCGAAGTATGTACAAACAGCAATTGACTGAAAGTGCCAAAAAAAATGCTTAATGGGTTCAAATTTTGTCGTGCCAATACGTTTATTTCCCTTATTCGTCAAGGGAGCATACCCATTTATATGCATTTTTCTCGAGAAAATTGCCCTCAAAGTCAAAAATTAGCATGGACAAGGAAAATGGAACAGGCATAGAAATATCTGATATCTGAAGACACAAACAATATATCAACTTTATTTAAACAAGTTACAAAGGCTAGTAGTTCTTCTAAAAACAAAGTCCAAAACGAAGTTTCTTCCATTAGTATTAACAGAGCAAGTTCCGTTTTCATGGGTCAGGTCAAAGTAAGCTTTTTTAAATCCCCGATAAATGATTTCAACATTGGAGATAGACTGTAGAACGATTTTTTATTTAAGTATACCCAAGAATCATTTCCCAAATTATCCTTGACGAATTCAAGGACACCCTCCTGTATTATTGTTGTTTTGTCATTATTTTTATTTTTTTAATAGTCATAAACAGGGTGTATCTGTTAAGGTGACAAATAGTGAAAAGGATCATTCTTTGGTTAATAATGAGAAAAAAAACAACCCATAAAAATTAAAATTTTTCTTGTAAATTCTCTAATCGGGGATACACACACACACACACACTGCGTGCTCGTTTTGTGGCAAAATCATCCACCAAATGACGCAGCGGCAGCGAACAGCGCTGCTCACAAAGACCAGAGCTCAGAGTTTGCCGTGATCTGATGCGATATAGCAATATTTAAAAATTGTATATTGGGGTCCCCAAGAGGCCGATCGCTCCAAACAAAAAGTGTTTTCCATCGAAGACACACATGTGTACAAAATTTAAAGAAAATCGGGTAAATTTTGTAAAATATTTGTATGAGAGCCCCCCGACCCCGCGGCCCGAGGGGCCTCAAATTTTAATAGAAAGTGTTGTCTTGGGAGATATACATGTGTGCAAAATTCAATAATCGGGCTGTAGGAAGTGGGTTAAAAATTGATCACAAGATTTGGCCAGCCAGCCAGCCAGCCACGGGCAAGTGAAGTTAATATAGAGAATTTAAAAATCGTATGGGAGAAAAGGTGTACTTTCACCCTCTGCGGTGTACGTCTCGTTTTAATGAGAAGAAACATACAGTTGACCTTACATTACTTCACACCCTGTAACTCGTGAACGTTTATAGCTACAAGGTCACTGTTTGCCCATTTTGGAAGAAGAAAAAAACAACCCATAAAAATTAAAATGTTTCATCTAAATTCTCTAAACGCAGAAATTGATATGGGAGCCCCTCGATCCTGGGTCATTTTTTTTTGGTTTTATTGTAGGAGAAAATCATCGAAAGAGACATTTGACATCAGATGTTAAAATTGAAAATGCTCAGATCATTTTATTCTGAGCACTTAGAGCACGCTCATACTCTGAGCAAATAAGAAACACGAACATTTATCTTGAGAACTCTTTGACTGCTCTGAACTAATTTATGAAAACGCGAAATGACAGCATATTGTGAAAACTTGTTGTGTATCTGTAACTTGATATCGACAACAAAAAAACGACATCAATGAAAAAAAAAATTCAGTAAATAAGTAAGTAAGTTGAAGTAAGCATAAAACATGTATGTCTCGTTTCATTTGCTGGGTTCATTTGTGCGTGAGCTCAGATTTCTCTCTCTCTCTCCACCACAAAAACCATGCAGCGCAGCCGACTGCGTAGTACACACCGCACACAGTCATTAAAGAACGACGGTATCTGATGCCACTATAAGAAATTAAAAAAAATTTAAAAGGGCCTTGCGGCCGAACCCGGGGCCCGATCGCTTCAAAAATTGTACAAGAAGTTTTGTCCATCGGAGATACACATGCCTATAAAATTTGAAGAAAATCGGGAACTTTTTTCATAAAATTTGTATGGGTGCCCCCCGACCCAGGGGCCCGATCACTTCCAAATTTTTACAGAAAGTGTTGTCCATCAAAGATACACATTTGTATAAAATTTTAAAATAATCGGGTATATTTTGTAAAATATTTGTATGGGAGCCCCCCGACCCCGAGGTCAGAGGGGATTCAAATTTTAATGGAAAGTATTGTCACCGGAAATATAAATTTGTGCAAAATTTCAATAAAATCGGGCTATGGGAAGTGGGTTAAAAATTGATCAGAAAATCTGACCAGCCAGCCAGCCACCCAGCTACGTGCACGTGAAGTTAATATAGAGAATTTAAAAAAACAACCCATAAAAATTAAAATTTTTCTTGTAAATTCTCTAATCGGGGATATATACACACACACACACACTGCGTGCTCGTTTTGTGGCAAAATCATCCACCAAATGCCGCAGCGGCAGCGAACAGCGCTGTTCACAAAGCACAGATCTCAGACTTTGCCGTGATCTGATGCGATATAGCGATATTTAAAAATTGTATATTGGGGTCCCAAAGGGGCCGATCGCTCCAAATTTTTACAAAAAGTGTTTTACATCGAAGACACACATGTGTACAAAATTTAAAGAAAATCGGGTAAATTTTGTAAAATATTTGTATGGGAGCCCCCCGACCCCGCGGCCCGAGGGGCCTCAAATTTTAATAGAAAGTGTTGTCATGGGAGATATACATGTGTGCAATTAAATAAAATCGAGCTGTAGGAAGTGGGTTAAAAATTGATCACAAGATTTGGCCAGCCAGCCAGCCAGCCAGACAGCCACGGGCAAGTGAAGTTAATATAGAGAATTTAAAAATAAAAATTTCCGAATTTTTTAAATCTCCCATTTAAATGTTTATATGTGTACATTTTTCAATTTTTAACGCACTTCCTAAAGCCCGATTTTCCTGAAATTTTGTACACATGTGTATTTCCGGTGACAATACTTTTTCTAAAATTTGGTAGTGATCGGGCTCCGGGTTCGGCCGCAAGGCCCTTATACATTTTTTTTAATTTCTTATAGTGGCATCAGATCCCGTCGTACTTTAATGACTGTGTGCGGTGTGTACTGCGCAGTCGGCTGCGCTGCATGGTTTTTGTGGTGGAGAGAGAGAGAGAGAGAAATCTAAGCTCACGGACAAATGAACCCAGCAAATGAAACGAGACATACATGTTTTATGCTTACTTCAACTTACTTACTTATTTACTGAATTTTTTTTTTCATTGATGTCGTTTTTTTGTTGTCGATATCAAGTTACAGATACACAACAAGTTTTCACAATATGCTGTCATTTCGCGTTTTCATAATTAGTTCAAAGAGTTCTCAAGATAAATGTTCGTGTTTCTTATTTGCTCAGAGTATGAGCGTGCTCTAAGTGCTCAGAATAAAATGATCTGAGCATTTTCAATTTTAATATCTGATATCAAATGTCTCTTTCGATGATTTTCTCCTACAATAAAACCAAAAAAAAATGACCCGGGATCGAGTGGCTCCCATATCAATTTCTGCGATTAGAGAATTTAGATTAACAATGTTAATTTTTGTTGTTTTTTTAATTCTTAATTCAAAATCATAAAAAAAAATTTTAAATTCTAATTTCAAACGCGATTATAGTCTTCTAAAATTAAAAGTTTATAAAATGAATTTTAACTTTTCAAGTATATTTGAGGCAGTACATTGCAATCGTCTGAGCTGCATGTTCAATACTCCTTCCTAGATGTCTACAGTTTCTATTTCTGTAGAATATTCTAGCTCTTTAATTATGAGTTGAAGGAACATGTTGATTCGAGTCATTAATGGGACATCGTCCATCAATGTCAGGTAATTCAGCAAAAGTTGCAGGTACCCGTTTGAATTTATATATACAAGGTGTATCCGTCTTTTTGAAAGAAAATTATTATTTTTAATTTTTATATATATATATATATTATATTATATTGTTATTATTATTTAAAAGGTTTCCACCCCAAATTTATATTCTTATTCTGTCGTCTTATTTATTCAGCCCACCGTGCATCATTATTGTTATCTGCTCTATTTAGTGTTTCATCAGTGCATATCATCATAACCATCATACTCATGATTATTAAAACAAAGAAAAAAATTAACAGAGAAAATAACAAAATAACACTTTTTATCATTTATGTAATTAATCAAGGGCTTTCCAAAATGACGGCGATGCAGTCGATCAGACGGCACGCTGACCAGCTGACCGCACAACAACGTAACGCAGCTGTCTGTTACATTCATAATTCGTTTCTATGGAGAGTGGTACTCCGCCATGAACTACTAGTAATATTACAGTTTTAACAGCCTGATCCACCATAGAAATCAACTTGTACCTCCTATACTATAATGCTGTAACATGGGCAGTGAACCTAGGTACAGTTAACTTTAAATTCTTAGGCTAGAATGTTTTATTGTTCATCGACATCACTAGTAGCATTCGTGCTCATGAGAGTAAACCAAAGTACAAATATATGACTAAGGCTATATATATATATATATATAGGCGATTCAGCGCTACCACAATATCAAGCCTAGCTTGGTTTTGATCCGCATTACGCAGCGTTCCTGCAAAGATCATCCACAGTTTTATAAGCAAATGCGAGATGTTAGCTATGATTTTTTTTTGTTTAAATTATTGTTGTAGCATTGCTTGTGGTAGCAGTTTCACCTACGTAATATGTTCAGCAGCCCACTGCAACAATTATTTAAGTAAAGAAGATTTTTTTTAGATTAAGATATTTTATTAAACATTTAGATATTATACAATTTTGACGTAAAAACTAAACTTATAACTTATAACGGCTCAACAATAGGGGCCCGACGTATTTACATTGTCTTTTTTTTGTATTGCTTATTATTAAACAATTTTTTTTACTACTTAATCTACTACATGTTTATTTTTAAACGATAAATTTTAAAATAAAATAAAAATGAAGAATAATATTAAAGGGGGTATAAACAGGGCGATCTTCAGCCTCTGTAAGGTTGATTGCTGGCCTTCTCATAGAAGGAGACGTCTTGATTATTAAATATTTCGTCAAATCTAGCATCTGTGAATCCTCTGATGTTTATATAGCGGTGGCTTGGCTCGATTTCTTCGATTCTCAGTCCTTGCATCTCCGGACTTGGATGTGTTTCCAACCCATCAACGAATTTCTTTGCCATTCGTAACAAGTGGTCGGTTATGGGCAGCAGACCTGCCGCGTCGTAAAGCCTTGCACTCGAGACAAACTTATAGCTGTTTGGCACCCTCCAGAGTCCTGTACAGATCCTAAGTACCTTCCTTTCAAATAGGGAGATCTTCTACATCGTTGTTGGTGAGATGGTGAACCATATGGGATAGCCATAGCTTATCACTGGCCTGATGAGCTGCTTGTAGATGAGCAGCCTGGTGTTGTTTGACAGTCCGTTTCGCCTTCGTAGAAGCGGGTGCACCAAATGAAGGGCGTAATTAGCCTTTTTCAACGTTTTATCGATGTGGGCATTAAACTTGAGCCTCTCGGTGAAGTTTATTCCCAGGTACTTCGTCTCTGATTGGGTTTTTATAACTGTGTTGTCTGGAAGGGTGATTTTTAATCCTCTGCACCGGCTCACAAAATTTTTTCTCCCTGTTCTTGTCCCTGGCACTCGGAAGCAGATGAGTTCCGTTTTGTTTGCATTTATCTTCAACCCCCACTTGAGGTAGTAGTCCCAAAGATTTCGGAGGTGTTCCTCCACTCTTCGGGCAGCTATCTCAGGAGAGAGAGAAACGGCATACGTGCTCGAGTCATCCGCGTAAAGCATGCTGCTTGTTCCGGCTGTATTGGTGGGTTGATCCGCCGTGTAGATGTTGAAAAGGACTGTGCCAAGTCTGGAACCTTGAGGAGCTCCGGCTTTAATCCCTTTCCTAGTGGATGAGTCGCCAAAAATCTGTACAAAAAAAACCCTGTGAAAGAGAAAATTTTTAATTATTTTTACAATATAATTGGGGAAGCCAAATCTTATAAGTTTGAACAGTAGCCCGTTGATCCATACACTATCGAAGGCTTTTTCGATGTCTAGCAAACAGGCTACTGTACTGCTTTTAACGTTCAGTCCTCGAGTGACGTTACTGTGAAGTTTCAGCAGAGGGTGCATCGTAGAGTGCTTCTCACGGAAACCGAATTGAAAGGAAGAAATAAGGCCTCTTTCCGAACAAAATGTATTGATCTTTTTACGGATCAAAGACTCGAATACCTTACTGATACAACACAGTAAAGCTATTGGACGGTAACTGGTTACGCTTGAGCGGTCAGTTTTTTTTGGTACTGGTACTACTTTGGCCACATTCCAGTTGTCTGGAAAGTAACCATTGTTAAGGCAATTGTTGAAAATTATCGTTAACATCAAGATTGCCATACCCGGTAACTTTTTAAGCAAAAAGTTAGAAATCCCGTCAATGCCCGATGATTTTTTTGAGTTTCCACTCATTATTAAATCACTGACTATAGCTGTTTTGGTAAACATTTCAACGTCTACGGGCGCTCTAGCGGGGTTTCCTTCACTAAACACTACAGGATTACTTGCAGAAGTGACGTCTTCCACAAGACTGTCCACCTCTTCCAAAAAAATCTGGAAGATGCGTTGGTGGTCGGTCCGTAAAACTCCTTTCAAAATGGCAGGCAAAGGCTTCGGCTTTTTCAACAGGACTGGATGCTACTTGATCTCCAAACGTGATACTCTCTGGAATGGAAATACGTTTTCCGACCAGAGCGTTCAGCTTCTTAAAAGCATCAGGACCTGGTTTGATGTTCTGGAGTCGTTTGGTCAGGTCATCTTCCTGGTACTTCCGTAGTGCTTGACGAAGCATGTTCACTGTACAACGCAGTTGCGAAAGTACAGACTGGTATTCGTCATTGACTGTATTAAGAGTCCTGTTTAAAATCCTCTGAAGGCGCTTCCTTGTGAGCATATATTGCCTGAATATGCTCAGGCAGGTGTTGGAAGCGATCCCTGCTGGTGCGCATTGTTTTCTGCCGATCGATGGCTGTGTTTGCCGCATTCTCGAATTTTCTTATAGCATAATCAATTTCGTAATTCTCCAGATTTCTGCAGTCCGCTGGCATTGTTTAATCAGCTTCAACTTCAGATCTAAACCGGTTCCAGTTAATTTCCTGAAGTTGATGTGTAGTTCAGATGTTGGTGTGACTTTCAAAATTCGCTGATTCAACCTCACTCGAAGCTCTATGGCCATATGATCCGAGTCGCTATCGTGCGCCAAACATGAAGAATTTCTTAATTCTGGAAGGATATTAATAAAATTTGTAGTTGCCAGAAAGAAATCCAGAGTTGACGGTGTCCGAGGGTACGTCTTCCGGGGCTGAGAAACTACAGCCATGGTATGCTGATGAGGATTTGAATCCAGCCAATCTGCAATAGCCTTTCCTTGACTGTTGCACACTTCATCTTGCCATCGGGTGTGTCTAGCGTTAAAGTCCCCTCCAACCACACAGTATGTGTGCCTAGAGGAGATGCCGCAGACAGTTCGCAGATCCCGTTGGATGTCTTCCCTCGTTGCGTTACAGTGATTGTATACAGATATCACCAGCAAGGTCTCAACCTCGTTGACTTTGATGCTGACAGCTGTTGCTTCCATGCTACGCAGCCCACTGATTTCTACCTTGTCGCCTGCCATAGTGTCCTTGATAACGACCGTCGACCCAAAACGGTTGTTTTGGACCTGTCATCAAGGCTGCTATAATTAGCAGGCACGACTTTTCTTGCCTTTTGCAAAATTGTGAAAAGGTCTGCGCCGAATAACCTTTCAGTGTCGTCAAAAATGTTAGTTTTTTCAGTAGATGGAGTCGTTTTTAAAGCTTGCTTCTTCACTGGTTTACTGCTTTCTTGGATGGTTGGTGGTGGTTTGTTGCTACTTGCTAGCATTACCCATAGCAGCTATACTAGCAAAGCTAACTCCTTTCACTATCGCTTTTGCAGCAGATTTCTGGGCGAACTTATGCTGCTCAATCTTCTTTGGGCGGTTTTTACTTTTTCCGCCATTTTTTCTTTATATTTAGGACATCCCCGATAGTTTGCAGGATGTCCAGTTTTTTGACAATTTGTGCAGAAAACGTTGTCGTCTTTATTGTTGTCAGCGTTTCTCGGGCATTGTCCAGGTAAGTGCTCGTCCTTGAACTTAACACATCTATATTTCATACCGCAATTGCTTGCGACATGTCCAAGCTTTTGACAATTTTTGCATTGGGTAATTCCTGCTGGATTTAGCTTTTCCCAATGCACCAGCTGGTTCATCAGGAGGGTTTTTGAGCATACTGCTGCCTTATCGCAGTTCTTCTCAAGCTCTACAATGAAATGGTTAAATTTCCTGTCGTTCCTCTGTGATTTGAAGGGTTTGACCTCCACTACAGGGACACCCTCTGCCGTCAACGCTTCCTTGACATCCTCAGTGCCAAAGGAGTGGTGAATACCTTTAAGGACCAACAATTCTTTCCTGTCCTCCTTAGTGGTATAGGTGTTGAATTCAGTCTTTCCCGACTGTAGGAAAGACCGAATTCGCTGGTGGCCGTCTTTGTTCATGGCCGTAACGACCGATTTGCTGCTATTGATGTTGCAAATTCTGCAACTAATATTGGCACTCTTCGTGAACTTTGAGAGTTCAGCGACGTTCAGTCTGAAGCAGACAATTGGTGGCATAGCAAATGGTTTAGTTGTTGGTCCAGTACTCTGAGTGTTTATGTTTCTTTGAGCGGTTGGTTGGGATGACTGCACCGTTTTACGTTGCACCTCTTTTGGTTTTGTTGTATGCTCGACAACAACTGGTTTTGGCGCAATCCTGACACCATTGGCTACTGCAGCCGGAGATGAAGTTGGTGGTGATGAAGGTCTGGAACTAGCAGACAATCTTCTTCTTTTTGCCTTTACTGGCATGGTTTCGGGAGATGATCGATCTTTGCGACTATCTTCGTCGCTAAAATTGTCCTCTCCGCCGCTACTGCCTTCGGACGCTTCAGTATCCGATTCCTCGACAACGCTCATTGTTTCCTTCTCTGAAGTCGCTGAATCACACAGCTGGTTCACTTCATCCAGCCTTCGGTACAATGACAACAGGAAATCCCCACCATGGTTGGTGACTTGTTCCTTAATTAAGGATAACCCCTCGTTGATTTTTTTCTTCCTTTTTGCTTTTTTCTTTCCTTTGTAATAACTGGAAAAGAAAAACATTCCTGAAATTAAAAAATAATTAGTGAAATAATAAAAAATTAAAAAGTAGTAGGTAGCGAAATGCTCGCTTTTGGTTTTGGGTTTTTTTTAATCGGTAGCAGGTAGTTAGACGATATGATGCGTGATCTGCGTGTGCTTGTGTTGAGCGCTCGATGATGACTGAAAAAGTAAAGAAGAAGACTGTTTCCGGCATTAAAGAGACGTATTCGGGTGCGAACTTAGATTTTTCCCCTCTGCTGTTTTTTACATTTGTCTTGTTCTTTGATGTGGCTTTCAAGAAAATCAGGGTGCGATGTTCGTTCTACCGTCAAAAATGTTGAATAACAGTACCCATATAAATGTTATCAGTTTGTCTCTAAGCAAACATTATTTAAAAAAAAATAGTACAATACCATATGCCATAAATTAACCCGTATAAAAGTGATGGTCCTACATAGGTTTCTTTTCTAAAGGCGTAGATCGAACTGAAAATATCTGTAAGTTTGATCAATACGTACCGTACAAAGACGTAGAGAAAGAAGAGTGAAAAACGCACTTGCAAATAATTTTGTTACTTGATTCATGGCATTGGGAAAAAACATACCCCGCCTACATAATATCAGCCATTAAATTATTGAAAATTGAGCTTTACATATCGTGTGCCAGACTCTTCATTAATCTTGATTTATCGATTAGGCGAAATTCACATTAATTTTTTTTTGTTACATTTACTCTGATGATCTGGCATAACCCCACCCAATAGCTACAACTACAACAAACAAAACAAAGTCATTGGACTGTTTACAGAATCCAACGACACTGAAAGTGCTTGAGATGTTCACATTAAAGATAATTCGAAAATTGATAACTTAAATTGAAACATGTTAGCTAATAAAAATACATTTTTAATTTAAAACATTTAAAACGAGTATTGTGCATAGTAGTTTGCTTTGATCTGAAACAAATTGCAATCTCGCGTTGAATTCATTTTTTTTGCGACTGTTGTCTTTTTTTATGATTTGTCAATGTTCATCCAGTTCTGAGCTACGTTTAAAATTTCATGTCTCTAGCTCAATGGGAAGTTAGTTTAAAATTAATTACAAAATTCCACCCGCACAGACAGACATACACGAAATAAAAATGTTTTAAAATACGCAAACCTTAAACGAAATAAAATAACTTTTAAAATTGAACACCATAAACTATTACAAGTGACTTGTAATTGTCAACGTCTGTAAACTAAACTTTATAATACAGTGGAGTACCGATTAACCGGGATCCAAATAACCGGTATGCCCAACCAACTGGGAAGTTTAAAACAAACTTGCTTTCCGGTTGAAATTTGGAAAAAAAACTTATCCGGAAAAGACTCTATTATCCGTGATGCAAGCAAATATGAAGTTGAAAAGAAAAACAAAAGTGTTGTCAATTAAAGAAAAAGTTGATTTAACTAACGACATGAAATTAAAAACATTTCTGTAAAGAATTTAGCTCAAAAATATGAGCTCGGCGCACAAACAGTGTATGAACTGCTTAAAAATAAGGACAGGATCTTAAAGTTTTTTGCTGAAAGTGATTCCATTATTCCATCAAAGGCTTGCAGAAACGTAAAACACTAAAGAATGCTGAGAACCCAAAAGATTGCAACGTATGAATGGGTACGTCAACAAAGATTCAGAAACTTTCCACTTTCTGGCGAAATGATTGTGGAAAATGCAAAGTATTTTCACGTTAAGTTGGGTCAAGATTCTGGGTGTGTGTATTCACCTGGCTGGTTGAGAAATTTTAAATACCGTCACGAAATTCACTGTCTTAAAAGTTCAGGTGAAAAACAATCGTCTGATTATGAATCCTACGCTTTTTGTTGAAGAACTAATTGAGTTAATAAAAAACAAATGAGCAAATATATAATGCGGATGAGACCAGCCTGTTTTGGAAGTGTTTACCACGAAACTCTTTGGCGTGTAGTTAAGAAAATTCAATAGAAGGCTACGAAAAATCCAAGGAACAATGCACTATGCTAGTTTGCATCAATGCTGCAGGGACTCACAAATGCAAGTTGATGGTAATTAGTACAAGTCTCTGCCCACGAGCATTGAAAAACATCAGAGAGCTTCCTGTCATTTAAAAGGCCAACAAGAGGGCTTGGGTAACCCAACAACTTTTTCTTGAGTGGTTTAATCAAAACTTTGTACCGGAAGTGAATGAGCATTTGAGGAATACTAATCATGAAGAAGACCTTAAAGTTCTATTACTTTTAGATTACTGCCCAGCTCACCCAGATGTAGAAGATTTCAAACGCCATAATATTATTGTGAGATATCTATCGCCAAACTGCACATCTTTGATCCAGCCAATGGACCAAGGTATCATACGGAGCTTGAAGAGTCATTACCACAAAGAAATTGTGCGAAAATTTTAAGCTCAGAAAGCCGACAAGAGTTTTGCCAATCACTTAACATCAAAACTGCAATATGGACTATTGCAACATCTTGGAATTCTGTTACGGCTGAAGTTTTGAAAAATGTTTGGCATTATTTACTTTGCCCAGCAATTGATGTATCATGTTAACTACACATGCTTAAATTCAATACTTACAGGAGACTTTTAACAAAGTCTACACTCTATTTTATCTGCTTAAAATGATTCTGACGAAGTAGCGAAAATTATGGAAGTTTCGGGAGATTTTAATGAAGATGTAATAAGGAATTAGATGGATTCCGACAAGAACATTCCACCAAATTTAAAATTAAAATTAAACTTTTTCATATAAATTCTCTAATAACCAAAAGTTATTGAATTCAATTATAAATAATAATAATAATATTCGGCGCGACAGACCATCGGTCCAAGGCCTAACTTCTCGCGACCATTTGTGCTGCGCATGTATATTTTTGGACACAAATGGAAGGGACCTACAATTTTAAGGCCGGATCAGGACGGCGAATTGAGAAGCTTTCCGTGACAAGGTATTACTCTCGGAACGTTTGTCACCCATTCGCGAGAGGTGGGACACCGTAAAAAATACTTTTGGGTGTTGCTGGGATTCGAACCTGAACCTCCTGCTCAGCAGCCATGTGCACTTCTACTAAGCCACGGCGCCCACAGGATAAAATCATCTGATGCCGGGGAAAAAATTTGTATGGGAGCCCCCCGAGCCCGCGGCCCGATCACTCTTAAATTTTAAAAGAAAGTATTGTCATCCGTAATACACATGTGCGCTAAATTTTAATAAAATCGGGCTTTGGGAAGTGGGCTAAAAATTGATCACAAGATCTGACCAGCCAGCCAGCCAGCCACGGGCACGCGTAGTTAATATAGAGAATTTAAAAATAAAATTTTCCGAATTTTTTAAATTTCCCATTTAAATGTTTATATATGTACATTTTGAATTGAATTTCCTTATTTATTTTTCGTATTTTTACTTATTTTCTTAATTCTTTTTTCTTCCTTTGTATGCCATAATAAACTATTTTTTGTTGAATTTTTGTTATTTTTTGTTCATGGTAAATTTATTCGTTTATCCGGGATATTCGATTTTACGTTATGAGCCCGGTCCCATTCATCCTGGTTAATCGGTAGTACACTGTATTACTAGTTGAGTTCCCGGCGTTACACTGGTGTAAAACACCAGACACTAAAAACGCACACTCCCACCTTCCTATTGAGGTGTCTAACCATAATTATTTACCTCATCCACCCCGGAAACTATAGAAACGACACTAATATCGGTAATCCCCCCCCCCACCAATCTATCCACTCCCTATGGACGTCTATTACCATCACTATTCACCTCAGCGACCCCGAAAACTATAGAATCGACAGTGATATCGGTGACCCCTTATCGACCAACCACCCCACCACCTATGTTTGATTCCAGGTGTTAAGTAATATGTATGTATATCAAATTGTTTGAAATTTATCAAGGCGTTGCAGAGATAGGAACAAACAAACTATCGTACAATATCCAGGCATAGAACCATAAAATTGACAGCTTCTAATTATGAATTTATTGAAGCTTTATTAGACTGGGAAAACTGTCGCATAATTGGTGTTGAATCATCTTTGGCGGCTAGCCGCTTTATCAGCAAGTAGCGGGTAGCCAAATCGCCGAACATGGACCTCAACAATAAAATAGAAATGGAATTTGGCTTTTTTATATTGTTTTGCCATCTTTCCCTTCATATATCTTTTTTGGGCAAATGTTTTCTAAATTTGTTTGTGCAGACGCGATTATATGACAGTTGGCCTGGTGAAACGGGTGCGTTGCAGTTATTTCATCATGCAAAATTAATATTGGAAAACTCAAGTATTGTGTATAGTGCTATCTTACTTATGGTCACAAACATTCCATATACATATGTATACGAGTTTATAACCGCGCGTAGAGAAGTATTAACTTTAGGAGACTCTTCGTGGACGCCGTTGGTTGTTGGTCTAAAAATAGACGAAACGGGCAAAAGGGCACAAAAGGAACTTTGTTATCGCTTAGATGCGTGGTGCTCATACTTAGCGACAGTCGTGTTAATCGAGGTTCTCGTGGTCTTTGGCAGTATTTTTTTGTGGAATCAAAGTGAAAAAAATCAAACTTCGTGCTGTGTAAGCTTCTGTGTTTTCCTGCAGTTTATTTCCTTCTTTGCAGCTCTCCTAAAGACGACACTTCAACAGAACAACAGAACTATGTGTTCTGTATTTTGTTGATATATACAAAAATTCAACAGATTCAGAAATGTACACTTCGGCCGTAGTTTCAATACATTTCAATTCCATCCATCTTCTTTGAATCTTTTTATTTAATTTTATTCATTTATTTTTTTTCAGACCTTTGTCTTAAAAAGAGAAAGATTTTCAATTCAAAAGCGATATTTTTAAAACTCGTTTAAAGTGATTTTTTTTATAATGTACACACGCTCAATGAACTTGCACCCTTATAATGTTAGCACAGCGTGGGCGCTAGGAAATTAAGGAGAGGAAAAGATGAGATGTCTCTGTACATGTATCTTAAATGACTGAAGAACATACACATGCGGAAATAAAGAGTCGGGCAATTCATTCCACAAAAATATTGAGCGGCTAAATAAGCCCGAAGATAGGTATAATGGTATAGATGGCTCGAGATTCATGGGTATTGCGGTTAGGTTGGAGGATGTGCGGGATGCATCTGGATATTTTTTTTGGGCATCGCTTGTGGAAAAAGCGATAAAACAGTGACTAGCAGGAAATATTCCTACGATTTTCAAGCGATTCGATTGTTTTCGCGATATTTAAGTCACCAATAAGTTTAATCGTACGGTTCTGAATTCTATCCATATCTATATGAATTAATGTGGTCTTAGGGACATGTGCACAGAAAATACAGTGGTATCCAAATTTAGGGAGAATATATGCCTTGTAAATAGTAGTTAGGGTTGAAGGAGTGTAGTACATCTTGCACCGTTTTAGGAAACCTAAACATATCGTAGCATTGTTAGCGATAGCAAATATGTGGTCGTTCCAACGAAGCTTATTGTTGATGCACATACCAAGTATTACGAGTTTTTCAGTTTCTTTGATGCAAGATCCATTCATGGACGACAGAAGACAGCATTGAGTTTTGGAATCGTAAAATTCTACTGTATTGTGTAGTCCCGTAGTCCCCACCTTGTTATGCTGTCGAGGTAAGAATTTAACGTGCTTAACATACGTTGCTGTTCAAGTTGCACTTGTAACGGAGGAATCATGAAAAGCTAAGTGTGCTGTCGTCAGCGAAAGAATGAACTGGATTAAAAGCAGCGGCTAGGATCATTAATGAAACTGAGAACGAGTATCAGGGACAAAAGAGAGTCTTATGGAACACCGGCGTTTATGCGGTGAACACTGAATTCGAAACCTTCCAATACGACCAGAATTGAACGGTCAGGTAGTACTAATCAATCAACTCCCTAGCATTAATTTTCCATAAAAGAAGTTGATGACAGACTCTGTCAAATATCTTGGATATATCGAGTGCAACAACCTTATGTTTTGAGAATGGACTGGTTCCACTTTTCAGTGAGATATGGCACCAGATCACCTGTAGAACGTTGCCTTTGAAAACCATACCACTGGTCACTTATGATTTCCTTAAATTCAAGGTATTGGATAAGCTTACGATTGATCAACGTTTCCATGACCTTAAAAAGTATGGATGTATGGATGTTAGCGCAATGGGTCGGGTCGGTACGAGGAAATATATGACGATTCGCCTTTTTAGGAACATGCTGAATAAAGGCTGTTTTCCAAGGTATTAGGAAGACTCCAGAGAAATAAGAAAAATGGAAAAGTCTGCTCAGAGGTAATGTCAGCGATGAAGAACACATCTTTAAAACAATTGCCTGAATACCATCAGGCCCAGATTTATGATTTATGAATGTTGAGATTATTTAATACTCTAGCTACTTGACGAGTACGAAAGTAGATTTGTCCCATAGAGGTTTCGACGCTTGAAAGTACTGACGACAGTTTCTGGTCATAGTCAAAAGTGACTAGTACCATATGATGATGATATGTACGTGTAGATCTTCAAACTCGATTTCAGTTTAGAGAACCCTATAGCCTAGACCCGTATAAAAATACTAAAACATGAAAAAATTGTACAAGTGTGTATAGTGTTTAGTATTAACCACCGGTTGTAAAAAGCCTTATTTAAAAAAACATATATGTACTATCCCCCCAGCGTAAACATGGTGTATATGTATTTTTAAATTCTCTTACCTCGCGTCCGTGTTTATTTCATTGTTTGTTTCATTGTTTTTTCAAACTTATTTGCACATATATGTATCTACGATGAGAATAAAGCAACAAAAATTTGGAAGTGATTAGACCCCAGGCCAGAGAGGTGTTCTTCCATATAAATTTTTTCAAAACTAACCGGATTTTGTTCAAACTTTGCACAATTGTCTATAACCGATGAAGGCTACCCAAGAACGTAATGTACAAATTTATTCGATCACAACCTTCATTTTATTTAACATCGAAGCAGCTGTTCTTTAAGAAAATGTGCATACCAGTTCTTAAATACGTGTCTGAGCTAAAAGCACTCTGACGTCATAGACGCGCTCGTCAGGAAAGTCTTACGAAGAATTGTAGGCCCCGTTTATAAGAAAGAACGATTTCGGAAACTCTTCAAGGAATAGCGTTGCCGTGATGTCAACAGCGTGATATCGTGATCGATAGGCTCCGGTAAACTGAAAACTTAGCTGGTATGAGCGAAGAGGAGCCAGCTTGGCAGGCTTAATCTACGCTGGAAGGAAAGCGTATATCATGTGAAAGTCAGAGTTTATAGATGCCAAACTGGACGACATAGGCTCGAAATCGGGACCTGGATACATTTTTTGCGATAAGCCAGTACCGAGCCCCGGCGGTTGAGCCAAGACAAGAAACTGCGTATTTCAAGGCACAACGACTACATCTACAGAGCTGCAGGATGGTATCAAGGACGTCTCACGCTGACTGCGTGTTCTGAAAGCAATTTCTGTGATAGGTGATTTGTGGTCAGGTGCAAACCTCGTGGCGGTTAGTAAGAAGGAAATCATGCCAAACAGGCCAAGAGCACGTGTAAGACTTCCAACCGAACCAATAGGATTGGATAATTGAGATCGTCAAATAAAAGGAAGAAAAGGGACACTTCAGACTCACCACAATGGCACTTAATAAGGAGTCCCTCTAGCTCGACTCTCTAAGACAAATGATTCGATTATGTCGTCGTCTTCTCGGAGGCAAGGGAAACCACACCTCTTTTTTACTGGAGGTGATAAAAATAGTATATATCCACAGAAAATAGACGAAAGTCAAAGTGGTCCTTATTATGAAAGTTGGAAATATTTCACACGGCTACCCAAAAGATGTAAGGCGCATAACTCTATCATCCTGTCTTCTGACAACTCGGGAAAAATTGTTAGACAGCCCATATACACACTTGAACGCATGATTGTACTCAAAAGAACACTTTTTATAGCAGCGGCAAACATGATGGTTGTTCTTTTCTGAAGGTAGAAGGTAGCTTACAGTGTGTAAGCATGGTACACATAAAAAGCTCTGTAAAACGGGAAAAGGTAAAGATGCCGTGGTATCACGGGATTCTTAGACCGCCACTGGTCCATGTGTGCTGAAGCAGTCACTTTGCCGAAGAAACCACTTTTCGCTTTTCATATATATTTTTTCGGGCCAATTTATTTGCTCTTCAAAAATTAAACTAGGCATTAAATAGCAAAACATATATGTTGCCAAAACGCAATGCTTTGAACGAAATATTTATGAAACTGAAAAGACCGAACACCGAATATTTAAAATTGCTAAAAAAGCAACCAAATGTTTAGGACTCCTAAAAACAGACAGTTTCCAGTTTTGTTCATATATTAAATATATCTATATATATATATTAGTGTCGATTCTATGATTTTCGGCGTCGCTGAGTTGAATGGTGATGTTAGGACAGCTCTAGGGGGATGGGGTCGATAACTGCGGGGGGGGGGGGGGGGGGTGACCGATATAAGTGTTGATTCTTTGGTTTTCGGGGTAGCTCAGTTGAATGGTGATGGTAAGACAGTTCAAGGGGGTCAGTTGAATGGTGATGGTAGGACAGCTCAAGGGGGATGGGGTCGATAACTGATGGGGGGGCCGATATAAGTGTTGATTCTATGGTTTTCGGAGTCGCTGAGTTGAACGGTGATGGTAAGACAGCTCTGGGGGATGGGGTCGATAACTGATGGGGGGGGGGGGTTCGCCAATATTAGTGTCGATGGTAAGACAGCTCTAAGCGGATGGGATCGATACGTGAGGGGGATGGCCGATATTAGTGTCCAATAGTTCTCGGGGCCACTGAGATTAATAGTGTTGGTAGGACACTCGTATGGGTGAGTTGTCTCCCCGGAGGGGGGAGGGTGACCAATATTAGTGTAGATCCCATAGTTTTCGGGGTCGCTGAGATGAATAGTGGTGTTTAGAATGGTACTCGGCAAACATTTGACGACGAATTTGAGGGTTAGGACATTGTCGCCCCTACTTCAAATTGGAATTGGATAGATTAGTAGACGTGTTTTATGGTTATATTAAATTGACACCGATTTTTGAAATCTGCGCAGAACTAATAAATTCTATTTATCCGGCTGTTCCTCAAAACTATCACATTTTGTACAGGTTGCGAGAAGGGGCCATTTTTGCTACTAAAAATGGAGACACTCACGAAATAAATAATCAAATACTTGCCATGTTAATAGGCACAGTCACTAAATATAAAAGTATAGATACCGTTGTAGATACT
Source organism: Nephrocerus scutellatus (assembly GCA_947095585.1). NCBI lineage: Eukaryota > Metazoa > Arthropoda > Insecta > Diptera > Pipunculidae > Nephrocerus > Nephrocerus scutellatus. Next base: position 32,509,891 of record OX352762.1, read on the forward strand.
TACTTACAGTTTGATCTCTAATTATTTTACTACGGATTCTCGACTCGCCAAAACTTTGCAACACGGCACAAGACTGTGCGTAAAAGAGATGCCGGTCAATATAATTGAAGCGACTATCTTGACAGAAAAGGGACAGTGTGATTAATAGATTGCAATTTCCAGTAAAACTTGCGTTTTCGATTACGATCAATAAGTCGGACAGTTTATTAAGTACTGCGGAGTATAGATTTGAGATCGCCATGTTTTCCCACGGACAACTTTATTTTGCTTGCTCTGGGTTGGGTTGACCTAAGAATTTATTTATTCTTGCTCTTGAAGGTGAAACTAACAACATCGTATACAACCAAGTTTTGTTTTAAATTAATTTTATGTATGTTTATTTAATTTTATTTTATAATTTGAATACTATAGCTATAATTTAAATATATTTTTTAAAATAAATTTTGTTAATAAAAACTGCAATTTTACCTTATAGTTAGATATCATTCTTTTTTCTACCCCTGCCTAATAGAAGATTGGGATGAATAAATACCTGGGCAACGCCGGGTAATCAGCTAGTATAATATATAAATATGTTAAAATACCACGTTAAGCCATGTAAGTCTGAAAAGTACATAATTCCAGTTCGAGAAGTTCGCCAAAATAAACACAAATATTTTGCCTTTACCTGTGGGTGTATAGTACAGCTATCAATTTCAAGTCCATGGTTTATACTTTATAGTATCTTCTTCGTTCTAACTCACTAAAGTCAGCACTTACATTTTACCACAGCACAAAATTGTTATGTGGTGGTGAAGGAACACAAAATTCCGCCAACTAACACCAACCACAGTCAGTTTATATTTCTGTTTTATGTTGCTTCGTAGGAACGTATTTACAAGCAACAAAGGCTACAGGTCTTAACGCTATCGTAAGGGGACTCTGCAATTACCAAAGTGTATTATATATTTATGTGTTTTTCTTATAAGAATATACAATAAAACGAGTGGCCCAAGAACTCAAAAATTTCTTTGTGTACAACAGATACACTTTAGTTGAACCGACAGACACTAGTGTACCTGTATACATTCTGTATTATAAAAAAAGATTCCTTATAGCGCGTGTGATAGCAGATAGCTAAACTGACGTCGCAGTAGCAGTCGTACTTTTTCTTGAGAAATGTCCACAGTTGTTGATGTTGGTACCCGTTCGGTGCAGTTGTAATATTGTTCATCATAAAAATTAATGCTATGTGTGTGTGTGTTTGTATACAGATATTCTTAGTTTAGATTCTGTGGTGGAACAGTTTCCTTTTAAGTTAGAGCACAAAACCTTGCGCAAGCATTTTTGTTCGTGAACTTGACTTTATAACAACACAATTTATTCGCTGCAGAAGAACTAGAAGTGATTCCTCGTTGTGTCTACGTTATACTCTTGACAGTATCTGCCCCCATATCACAGCACATTACACCTTTATCTATCCAAGTATCCGTGTGCTAGCAAAGGATTTGCTTATTCTGTGCATTCTTTTGTCGTTCAGAGTTATTCAATGAGGCAATAATTTCACCACCGACCGGTAAAAGATCTCTTCAAAAGTGCTGTTTAGTCTGTGATCTGCATTGAACGAAGAATAAAGTGCTTCTCTGTTCTGCAAAAAAAAACTTTTGTGACATTTGTAAAAACTAATTTCTTCGTAGTAAACAAAAAACAAGAAACTGAACTAACACAACGTTTTGAGCTTCTTAAACATTTAAACCGTGATAAAATATTTCGAATAAAATTTCGTACTGCGATAGAAAAATAAACTTCATAAATATGGCTAAAATTGTGTTATTCTGCTTTATCAGTGTATTAGCATGCATAACAGGTTAGTACTTATTTTAATTCTTAACAATCAAAAAATACATTTACAATAATTTTTTTTTATAATTCAAAATAAGGAATTCTTATAAAATAATACGTGTTCTAATCGTGGTTTTTACTCATTTTTAATGTTGACCTTTGTCTTGAAAATATTTTATATCTGCATTATATGACTGTCTAACTGATGTTGCAAAGTAAAATGATTTTTCTTATCTGGAAGCGTTTCGTTATTACATTACACTTTTACGCAGAGTAAAAGAGTTTATTCACTCGAAAACCATTTAAGAATCAATAGAATAAAGAAAGACTCAAGACAGAAACTTGATAATTGAAGGCAATTTTTTTTGGTTAAAGTTATGTCATAATAATCAATTTTTACAAACAATAGACAAAATTTAAATTTAAACAAAATATAATTATTCATTTTGAAAATTTAGCTATATTTTAAAAATTTGTATTGTCTTTTTATCTTTCTCAACAAAAATTTAAAAATTTTAATTTGTAAATCCCACATAACTACTTTTGATTTTATGTTATTTATTAATTTATTTTTGGTATTTATAGAAAAATAATGATATTCGCAAACTTATTTCATTCACTTCCCTTAATTTCAAAAAATAGCATTTCGGTTAAAAAAAAACTGCAAGAGACAAAATAATGGAAATGAGACACATAATAAGTCGAATTTTTGCATGTACTCTAAAATCATTTGATAACCCTTTGTTAGTTGAGTTGCCCTTATTATTGGTTTTGATAAATTCATTAATTTGGATGCTTTTCTAGTTTCCGCACAAGAACAAAATAGAGATTTTCAAATTCCGCTTAGGTGGGTTTTTGTCTTAGGTGATATTTGCGCTAAAATGGCCGATCACCTTTTTTTAATAAACTCATTGTAAATAAAACTAATGCACCAAAAATTTTCATATATAATATGTTTGAACATTTATATATACATTCATTAATATAAAATATTTTCAAAAGAGTTTTGAGTCAGCCCTATTCCTATTCTGGGTAGCAGTTTCATTAGTCTATCAGTTAATATATGCGCACTTAAGGCAGTCACGGCGAACGATATGGACGTCGCACTCAAGAGAGATTGTTTTATGTGCACTTTAAAAACACATGCCCTTTGCACCTTGTTTACTTGCTTTATATTAGATGTTGAACGGATACTCGAACTGTTGGTAAATTATACGCTGAATAATTTTCTTTTATCCTTTAGCATTTCATGATCATTATTGTTGGTCGCAAAATTTCTTTGTTTTTCATAATTGTAATTTTTTATCGAACACAAAGTGTATTTCGAAAATATTAAAAATAATTCACGCTGTAAAAAGTTCGGCTCATAACTTAATCCGTTTTGTCATTAAAATTCAGTATTTAGTCAATCAATATATATTTTATGTAAATATTGGAGCAATCAAGTTTTGATATAAATATCTGGTGTAAATCAGGCTTCGACTTCGTTGTTTATATTGATTTAAATAGCGATTTTAATACATAATTTGAAAAATTGCGGCAGACTGTCCAAAGAAATAAAATAAAAACTTTTGTATCTGTAGTAAAAGAAAACCAGTAACGCTCTGCCGTCCATCGACCGAAAGACGACAGTCGTTGAATTTAGATGGCCGGAAACTGTTCATTTCCTTGAAGTCAAGAAAATGAAAACGAAACGAAGATAAACAAAATTCTTTCAAAGCTAAGCTCCGTTGAGTGGCAATGATTTCTTGGCTCATATCAATGTGGCGACATAATGATGACGGTGGTGATTGTTTGGCGAATTACTACGTGCTTATGTTTTTAATGATTGCACCAGTGCTTTTCTGGCTCGTTCGAAACAATACGATTTATTATTAACCACTGATAAATGATCGAATGAGCACTCTGGCAACATTCATAGCACGTGTTTGTATGTGCCTGTGTGAATAAGGAATTTGAATCAGTTACTCAATACCGTAACTGTATGAAATCCATAATTTAGACTCAAAGTAGCGTTACATCCAGCTCATGCTCAACAGTTTCCAATTAAAAAAGACATAGTAATTAAGTTTTCTCCTATATTTGGAAGTACCAATGCACTTTTTATAAGGCACTCAAGTACGCTTAACATTAGAATTTTCAAAATGTTGCCGATTGTATTTTTGTTTTCAATGTCCACGGCGCACAAGTCTATGATGCCCTTATGCTTTTATATATCATTGTATTACATGAAGGATTACTCTACCCGCACTGGTAGTGCAATACATTTTTTTCTGTTACCTTGTTGATGAGTAAGTGCGCTCCCTAAGCAGTTCACTATATGCCATTCCTTATAGATATCTACAAATTTAAAACCGGAATTCTTTAGAATTCGTTATTTTCATTTTCTCTGCACCGCCTTTTTCCACCGTAAATATGTAAATTATTAACTACCAGCAACCTAAAAAAAATTAAGCCAACAAAATAGGTAGTGACTAAATGGCCGGAAAGGTTAGAAGATGGAAAAACCAATCTGCCTAGTTAACTGCCTAGTTAACTTTTGCCTATGAAGGCCACTTCAAAATGCAAACGATTCCTAAACCATATAATCACGAATAAACCACTCTATCACAGCCCCAGACGGAGCAGCCACAGATTTCATAAATACTGCAACGTATAAGCACAAAGCAGACATTCCTTCTTACCTTGGAATTACGAATTGCTTGGCCACCAACAAGAGAAATATCATTATTACTCCTTTTTATTATTAACCAACACTCCCACCCCCCCCAAGGCTTCAATTTGTGGAATGGTGTCTGGCATCGCAAACCTGCGTCCGAGCGCTTTGCATGACGGCCATAAAAAATACCTACATATATTATATAGTGTTATTTTTACTGAAATATCGAAATAGTCCCGGAGCATTTTGTTATCTTACAACGCGAGTGAACGTCTTGTTGTTGCTTTGCTCAAATAATACACCACTAATGATAAGTCTTGATGGGGATTCGGTTTTATTTTTATCGCTGCCTGGCTAATAGCAAAACTGGTGATTAAATAATGTGGCTTAAATTCTTTTACGGCCGTTCTTGAAAAAATTACTGCAGAAATATTTAGTATTTGCAAAATGGCGAATAGCACATCTGTATTAAGAAGTATGTACGAAGTACGGAGTAAATGTTCATGCATTTAAGTAAACTGCCCATCTTCTGTTAGGTCAGTATGTAAATAGTGCATACATAGCAAAATAATTTAAAATTGAACAACAACAACAAATTAAGAACCGCGAACACTTCAACAATGGGATTTGTCGTATATTCTTAGCCAAACCATTTACGAAAAAAGGTTCTTATGATAGATGGTGCAATGTGGTAATTGCATCGAATTGCCTGAAGCGTGTTCTCACATTAAGTAATACGAGTACTTTGAACTTTTTTCCAAGCATCCGAAGTCGGATACACTTTAGTGTCTTCAAACCTGTTCTTTTTATAAAGTGTATGTATTTTAATATGCCCTTCATTTTATGGATTAAATGGGATCATCGGTACAACATATTAAATGAACGGCCATTAATTAAAAACTACAAACATTAATATAGCTGAATGTAATTTATTGACATTTTTTCCTGGGACATCTATTTTTTTTTTTTAATTTTACGTGTTTGAGCTAACGTAATTTCAGTGGCTCGTTATTGCCGCAAGAATTATTATTATTAGAATTATGGCTAAGGTTAGTTAGATAAAAAAAAATTGTCTTATCTAAGGTTTAAATGCATTAATTATTCAAATAAATACCAAGAACGCGTGTGCGATTTTTGAATCGTTTAACATTGACTGCTTTTGTGGAAGCAGCGACTCCCGTAGAGTGAATTTTTTTTGAATAGAATAAATTCGACTACCCATTATCTCGACATGAAAAAGTAACCATCTATCTTTGCATAGCAATTTAAATGTCATAATGATTACTGGGAAGACATTTACTGTCTCCTTTCCTTTAGTTCCTTCCTTTTAAATGCTCTATATTAACTTCGCGTCGGCGTGTGTTTGTGGCTGGTTGACTGGCCAAATCTTGTGATGAATTTTTCATCCACTTTCTAAACCCCGATTTTATTCAAACTTTGCACACATGTTTAGCTCTGATGACAACACATTCTATAAAAATTTGGAAGTGACCGGGCCCTAGGTTCGAGGGGCCCCATACAATTTTTTTTAAAATCATCCCAATTTTATAAAAACTTTTCACATATGTGTATCTGCAATTAGAACATTTTCATGAAAATTTTAAAATCTCTATAATAACATCGCGTCCGATTTTGTTTGTTTGTGGCTAGCTGACTGGCTGGCCAAATCTTGTGATCAATTTTTAATCCACTTCCTAAACCACGATTTTATTCAAACTTTGAACATATATGTATCCCTGATAAAAATACTTTCTATAGACATTTGAAAGTGATCGGCTCTATGATCGAGAGTAAATTACTTCACAAATAATCCGGCTTTATTAAATACTTGCCTTGGTTTTATTATTTTGAAAGTAAAATAAAATATGGAAATATCTATATAAATAAAAATTAAATATTGTGCCGTTGTTATTTATGGAAACTCACATTTACCAACAGATTTTAATGAAATTTTCAATGTATATTATTGGCAGAGCAGGTAGGGGAAGGTTATCGGCTATTGTACACCCCCTTCCAACTCCTAGGTGAGAAATGTACATGTTAATATCAACCGCATTTACCAACCGATTTTTATGAAAGGTATATTACTGGCAGGTGGTGGAAGGCTATAAGCTATAGTAAACCCTCTTTCAATCACCCCGGGATGGGAAATGTAAATGTTAATATCAGCCACAATTAACCACCGATTTTTATGAAACATTCAACGTATATAATTAGCATGTGGAGAAAAGATATAGACTATTATAGTACACCTCAACCCCGCGATGGTAAGAGGAAGGCGTGTGTTCATGAGTGCGGGTAGCGAACTACCCGGGAACACAAAAACAAAAATGTTAGTAGTATTTATTTAAAGCCTAGATGAATTATCGACTCAGTATTAAAAATTCCAGCCAAAATGACACTATTTATTTTATTTATATATATACTTGTTTTATTAACTCATTTTCGCCTTAATCCTGGGTTTAAAAATCGTATTAGGCATATTCTCAATACGGACACACAAAAACCTAACACTAAAACTAATCTGAAAATCGAACAAAAAACACTTAACTGCCGCCCTATCGCTCTGTCACATGCGAGCATCATTTATCGTGCACTCGGTTTATATAAGCATTCACATTTTTTGTCTTTAGCACAAAGTCAAATGGAACGCAACAGGTCGTACACTAAGGTCTAAGCGAATAAAAATTCCCACAAAAATTCTGCAGTAGACATAAAAAACTATGAAATAAAGAACTAATTCTTAAAGAGAACAAAAACCAGCAGGCAAACATAAATTGTATTGAAACACGTGACTCGCATAAAATCTGTTCCCATACATGTGATTTGATCTTTCGATCTTCGGTGTCATCTTTGTTCCGTATCTGTTTGCCTGCCTTTACACCCTACATCGATTGGAAGGGTATCATAGCTTTATCATACGTTTGCATACAAACGATGTAAAAATTGTTGGTCTGCTAAAAAGCAGTAACCCACCATACATAACTTCTTATATTTATTAAAATCGACCAAGAGCATGTCGTATTCGTACAAATAATTTATAGTAAAGCCGGTCCATGCGCTGACAGAAATAAACCTCTTAATAAATTATATAGACATTATGACAATACAAAAGTCGGCTAAGGATTATTACTACCAATTGTAGGTTATTTTGTTTAGAAATTCTTTTCACTTCTTTGCATAACATGGAGGAGATTTATATTTCGATCATTATAATTTCAAGGAAAAGCGCACGTCCAAACCAAAAGACAAGATAAATCGCAAGGAAGACCACCAGCATGAGTCCAGTAAATTATGTCTCTTTACTGCCTGTATTCTAGAATTCTAGTAAAACAGAAAAACCCTGAACTGACCACTTGACGAGACGATGCAAAAGCAAATTTTCTTCATTTATTTTTCTGTTCTGTTTGGTACGAGAAATTCATGTTGGTCGCGCGAGCAGTATCAAAATTATAGACAGGTTTGGTAGCAATGATGAACTGTTTAACAAAAAGTTGGGCCTGAAAAACTACGCTGTGTACAAACATCCATGATGTATATAATGTCAATTGTCTGTGTGAACACGAAAACGGGCAAACAACCTGTGACGAGTATCCAAAAGTGAAGATCGCAATTATTTATGATGTTTGACGTTTTTTTCTGGTCGTTTTCTTTTCTTTTCCATCGATTAAATTAAATAATAAATTTTTTTGTTTTGTGAAATCACGACGGTGGGCTAACGAGTAACGACGACGACTCGATTTGCATTGAAATCCATTGGATGTTCACGAATTGATGAGATCCACCTTAAAGAAGATCGCTAGCGTAATTACTTGATTATGTTATTGAAAAGGAAAGTGATATGCTATAATGAAAATGTCAAAATGAAAGTTAAAAAATTTCGAGTACATAAAATATCAAAATTATTGCACGATAGCTGTATTTTTTTGGCCGAGGAATAAGGAATTACAACACCAAATTGCACTGCCGAATTCCCTCTTTGTGCAATTGTTGTTGTTCCTCGGCAAATAAAATACGGCTTATATTCCCTATCTGATATGATCTAACATATTTACATACATAGTCCCAGAAGTGATCGACCTGGCGTATAGATGGCAGTTGTTTTTTTACTAAATTTACTATGGTCAAATGTTCAAACATTTGATATATTTGCTCTATTGCTTTGGCAAAGCCGGCTTAGCTTTACAAAGCAACAGCTTTTGGCTTTAAATTTTCAATGCATTTTAATTGTTATGTGTGTTAAACAAAACACCGCCTTACTGTGAGCGCTATAACTAAAAAATGGCTTTAGTTATAAATCCTAAAAACTTTTTGGATTTATTTTCGGCTTTATGCTTATGCGATTGTTGTTGTAAGCCAAGCTGGATTAGCCAAAGCAATACAGCAATTGCTTTCAACAAAATGAGTTAGGTATTTTTTGTGGTTAACGGCTGATCAATGCAATAGCAAAAACTAACCAAATTTTGGTAAATTTTTTGTTTCATGTGTTTGGCAACTTATCCATATATAATTTTTAAATTTGTATTTTGAAGATGCTAAGTTTTATGGTATTTATTTGACACTTCGCATTTTATGAGAATATGGACATGACAAAGCTTAGCGGAAGATGGGTGCCGCGTTTGCTCATTCCGTCGACCGAAAGCGCGCGAACTTGCAGACATAGTAGGCATTTCAAAAGTGTACTTCGCATTTTTACTGAGAATATGGACATGACAATGCTTAGCAGAAGATGGGTGCCGCGTTTGCTCATTCCGTCGACCGAAAGCGCGCGAACTTGCAGACATTGTAGGCATTTAAAAGGGTACTTGTACTTCGCATATACATATACTGAAAATATGGACAAGACAAAACTGTGCGGAAGATGAGTGCCGCGTTTGCTCATTCACAAACGATGTTTGCTTTTCAGCTTGCCATATGGATAGTTGTAATCCAGTCTAAGCACTTAAATATCTTAAAAGCCTAATAGAATACAATGTTTAATGTAGTTTTTCAGTCATAAGCGAATGTTAAAATGGAATAAAATGGACTGACATATTGCATACCGTTAGACTTCAAAAAATCGATACCCATGCGTTGATTGAGTATTTTTCTCAGTTTCGCATCTAATACCCCTATGAATAAAAAAAATTACGCCATCGCAAGCCGAGCGCTAACCATTTGTTTAAAAATAAGTTCCATCAATTTTGGATTGGTAGAAGCCGAGATATAAGAGTTAACAAACTGATAAACGTACAAACTGACAAATGTACACACGCATGCTGAAAAAATTTTCTTATCCTCTGATTACTATCAATTGCTATATTGCTTTCAACAAAATGAGTTAGGTATTTTTTGTGGTTAACGGCTGATCAAAGCAACAGCAAAAACTAACTAAATTTTGGTAATTTTTTTGTTTCATGTGTTTACCAACTAATCCATATATAATTTTTAAAATGCGACTCTGGTGGTGGGAATTATAAATAAAAATTTGGTTAAATATTTCTTAACCAAAAATTTTTTTTTGGGTAACGTTAACCATTTTCTGGTCTATCCAATGTGTTTGTTGTTGTAATTTTTATTTTTTCTTGTTGAAAGCAATATAGCAAATGATCAAATATTTAGCGTATACGCGAATCATAATGTGCAATTAATGGTATATCAATAAAATGTGTTTCGAACTTTTGATCTAAATACATTGTTACAATTATTATATAAAATCAATTACATATTTTCAATCTACTTCCAAGTTATTTTGTAAAATACATTCGAGCTAACCGTTAATCTGCGCGCACATTTCAGGCCGATCTTCAACGACCAAGAGATTTCTTTACGAATAAATAACAAAGTTGTGATTTGTGAATCCTTCACAATGACCGCAAGATGCCACTACAGCGTACAGCTCAGCAAATACTTATACATATGTATTTTTTTAAACCGGAACGACGTCATGTTTTGCCTTCACGTCCGGAAGGATTTTTCTTTCGTTATTGCGTTCGCATAGCACTTAAGTAGGCGTCATGCACATGCGTTCACCATGCCTGCCTTTACTACCACCGCACCCTGAATACAGCGTACAAAGCTGCACTACCAACGCCCAGCTTGGAAAAATTGGCAAAAAAGAGATGCAATTGGCATTTAATTACAGCTTTTAATGCGCGGTTTGACTGTGGGTATAACTAGCATCAGTTGTCCGGAGGGGTGTCCGAAGTATTTTCAATCATTTTTTTAACACAATCATAACTTTATCTTGGTTAACATACTGCTGCTGGTGCTACTACCACTACTGATAGCAATGATGACGATCTTAATGTTTTTCGATCTTTTATTTTGGATGTTAAAATATTTTGATTGACTTAGCCAATCAAGCCTTCAATGGCAATGAACTCTGTGGTTGGTGCGAATAAAAATTCTTCGCGATAATCTAATATACAATGCAGCATACTTGTTCTCATAATGTGTCTAATACTGGTAGTCATACTTACAAAGCGACGTCAAGCATCTTTGTCGTCAGATAAAATATTATATCGCGAGCATATAATCTACATATGTATATGAGTTGAGTATATTCATAATACTATTGCCGTTAACTACCGGGTGACTGACACGAAGTGTTACCAACTTCAGACTGTCATTGCTGTCAAACCAGTGATGACAGAGCGCTCAAATTTACACTAATGACAGTTCATTCCGCAGAGCCACTTTTTCGTGCTGCAAGCAACAGCTTTGTCGGCCGTTTGAAGACCACAATCGCGGCTAAGGGTGGCCAAATCGAAAACTGCTAATGCAATTCAAAAATAAATATTTGTGAACATTTTTTACTTTGATTCAATAAAATTCATCAAGAAATAAAAATTCTGTGGCGTTTTGTTTTGGTAACACTTCATGTCAGTCGCCCTGTAGTACATCTTCAGCAGTTCAGCAATAAGTGATTTAATTTATTATACCCAGCGCGTTAATGATCATGCCATTTCAGTCCTCACATGTGTAAAACTGCTGCGTACGAGAAATGATTTCAACGAGAGAATAAGAATGACAGATTTTATCAGAGTTTGCAAGAATTGTAGTAGTTAATTAAACCACAAGAGGAAGTAAATCAATTTGGCTCCACTTTTTTTTAAGTTCACTTTGCCATAAAAATTAAAATTTTTCGTGTAAATTCTCTAATCGGGAATACACAATGTGCAGTTTGAATAAAATCGGGTACATTTTTTTAAATTTTTGTTAGAGAGCCCCCCGACCCCGGGGCAATTTCACTTCCAAATTTTTACAAAAAGTGTTGTCCATCGGATACACACAGGCATATAAAATTTGAAGAAAATCGGGTAAATTTTGTAAACAATTTGTATGGGTGCCCCCGGAGGCCGATCGCTTTAAAATTTTTACAAAAAGTATTGTCCATCGGAGATACACAAGCGTATAAAATTTGAAGAATATCGGGTAAATTTGTTAACAAATTTGTATGGGAGCCCTCCAACCCTAGGCCCGAGGTGCCCCAAATTTTAAAAGAAAGTATTGTCATGTGTGCAAAGTTTGAATAAAATCGGACTTTAGGAAGTGTGTTAAATATTGATCACAAGATTCTGCCCACCAACCAGCCAGCAAGCCAGCCACGGGCACGCGAAGTTAATATAGAGAATTTAAAAAAGATAAATTACAAAAAATCACATATTCACGACGCCAGTTATATTGGATATTATATCCAATTTATTGCCTCAAAAAGAAACAAACGGATTCCGATGTCATTTATACTAATATTATAAAGAGGTAATGTTGGTTTAACATGTGTGTAGGAGGTAATCATCGAAACTACTGGACCAATTTTAAAAATTCTTTCACCAATATTTAGAATGGACTTTCAGGGTGAACAAAGGTTATATATTATCCAGTTTAAATGAAAGGGCCTTTAGTGTAGCGACGAATTTCGGAACTAAATAACTAAAGTCGACGAATGCGATGAATGTCTGCTGCACTGTTCACTTCACTGCTTCCTTTGCTGTATTTTGTACGAAAATCACGCCATATAGCGGCATCGTAATGACTTTATGCTATGTGCTGCGCTGCGTTTTGTACGTACTATAATCTATATATATAAAAATGAATGTCTGTTGGTTTGGACCGATCACTTTCAAATTTTTACAAAAAGTGTTGTCACTGGAGATACACATGTTTACAAAATTCGAAGAAAATAATGTTAATTTAAAAAAAAACAACCCATAAAAATTAAAATTTTTCATCTAAATTCTCTAATCGCAGAAATTGATATGGGAGCCCCTCGATCCTGGGCCATTTTTTATTTTATTGTAGGAGAAAATCATCGAAACAAACATTTGACATGAGATGTTAAAATTGAAAAAGCTCAGATCATTTTATTCTGAGCACTTAGAGCACGCTCATACTCTGAGCAAATAAGAAACACGAACATTTATCTTGAGAACTCTTTGACTGCTCTGAACTAATTTATGAAAACGCCAAATGACAGAATATTGTGAAAACTTGTTGTTCTATCTGTAAGTTGATATCGACAACAAAAAAAACGACATCAATAAAAATACAATTCAGTATATAATAAAAATGTAAGTTGAAGTAAGCATAAAACATGTATGTCTCGTTTCATTTGCTGGGTTCATTTGTGCGTGCGCTAAGATTTCTCTCTCTCTCTCTCCACCACCACCAAAACCATGCAGCGCAGCCGACTGCGCAGCACACACCGCACACAGTCCATAAAGGGCGACGAATATCTGATGCCAGTATAGATATTTAAAAAATGTATAAGGGCCTTGCGGCCGAACCCGGAACCCGATCACTACCAAATACGAAAAAGTATTGTTTATTGGGTATACACATGTGTTTAAAATTTGAAGAAAATCGGGTAAATTTTTTAAAATTTTTGTTTGGGAGCCCCCCGACCCCGCAGCCCGAGGGGCCTCAAAATTTAATAGAAAGTGTTGTCTCCGGAAATACACATGTGTGCAAAATTTCAATAAAATCGGGCCATGGGAAGTGGGTTAAAAATTGATCGCAAGAATCCACGACAGACGACCGACGACCGACGACCGACGACCCACGGGCAAGTGATGTTAATATAGAGATTTTAAAAAATATATATGGGAGCCCCTCGGCCCTGGGGACCGATCACAATTTTTAACAGAATGTGTTGTGTAAAGTTTGAATAAAATGGGCTAAAAATTTATCACAAGATTCCACCAGCCAGCCTCCGACAGACAGACAGAAAAATACATGCCGACGCGAAGGTAATATAGAGAGATTAAAAAAATTATTATATAGATTTCATCATCATTTCTGGCGCTGCAACCCCAGTCTAGTCCTATCATCCCGATCATATTTTATTTTTTTAAATTCTCTATATTATCTTCGCGTGCCCATGTGCTAGTGGGCTAGCTCGCTGGCTGGCTAGCTGGCAGCTCGCTATACCGCATACAGATGAAATCTTAAGTAACACATATTTGCTGAAAGAGACGTTTATCGAAGAGTTTAAAAATAAGAGTTCATTGCTATTTGATATTACCAGGCTAAATATTCATCTTGACAGAAATAAAATTTTTAAAATATAATTTGCTATGTTGATTAGCAATTATTTAACTTGATAAATCAGGGAACAAAGTACTCCCAAAATATGGAGGTTCTTGTTTTCTTTAAATACCAAAAGGTGTGCAATATTTCAGATCGCTACTATTCAAAAATTCTAAAAAATTTATAAAAAATGAGAATTGTAAAAACAATTTGTATGGTCACCCCTTGACGCAGGAAACCATTTTCTATAGGGAACATACAAAAATACATACATACATGCATATACACTTCTATATGCTTTTTATGCTTCACTTTTATATATATTAATTATTTCTTCTTTATCCAATATTAGCTCAACGTATTACAACAATTCACCTAGAAGGGGTTCAATATTTCATCAGCCGAATGAATCCCTATTCCCCCGAACTGAATTACTTCCTTGCTTATCAGTACTGCCGTTCGTTGGGTCTACAATTGGCCTCATTCGAAACTAAGGAGAAATCTCAATCAATGACTACGTACCTGAAGAATGCCGGTTATGGCAACTACGATTTCTGGACTTCAGGTAATCGCTTAGGAACTGGCATGTTCCTCTGGATGAGCACCGGTTTGCCATTTAATGCCACGTTCGACTTCTTTGAAAATTCCGCTGATGCTGTCCAAGCCGGTCTATTGGATCCAGTCGATCACAACAGTAACACATCCCCACAGAGAACCGCTAGGGATAGGTACGTGTACGTCAACTCATTAACAAAAAACAAAACCCAACTAAAACAAATTCATTTGTAAATTTCAAATTATAGCAGCAGCGGTTCTGAAAAAGGTTGCGTCATTTTGAAGCAACCAGCCTTAAAATGGATGCCAGAAGATTGCTCGGCTGTTAAAGATTTTATTTGCGAACAAACTCGATGCTACTATTATAATTATGGAAGCATTCCGGTGTCATCAGCGCAGGGGTAAGGCAATAACGATAACTAGTGCCAAATATCTATAAACCACAAAGATATGGACTGACTGGAAATGAAAAACATAAAACATGAATTAAAACTTAAATAACCAAGAAATAAATATAACATTTTACTTTTACTATTACTATTACTACTGTTACTACACTGTCGTCACTTCGTAATTCAACACTCAAAAAGTAATACCCAAAATCAATTAAAGTGTAATAAGAAATAAAAATGAATCAGCCAAAAGAAATAAAGCTGAAATTATAATTTTCTCGTTTATGTTATCGTTAAACAAAAATGCAAAAGAATACACTTTATTCTAGGTGAGCTAAACCCCAAATAAGATCTACCTTATATCCACCATAGAAAATAACAACAATTTAAGTTAGATAATTATTTATTTAAAAAAAAACTTTCTTTGTGGTCTTTAATCATAAGATAACTTTCTTCCACTTAGTATATTTTGTATTATTCACTAGCGCTCACTCGAATTAATGCTCGCAATCTGACATCACTCTATCTACTTTCTTTATTATTTATTTGTTTAAATTTTTTCCAAAACTAACAACTTAATCAAAATGCCTTTTCGTTATTTGGTGGTATGGGGCTTAGCTTTTCCTATCCGCGCTGGCAATTTGTACGCATAATACATATAACAATTAACAAAATAGCTTTATTGTTATCCATATAACACGCGGCAAAGGGTAGATATAGTTATCACTGAAAACTAATGAAATTTATAAATTGAAATACCCAAAGTTTATACATTTAAAAATTGCCTCTTACAGCCGCCCAATTACCTCGACCACACCAATGCCAGCTGCTACCATGGAATTTGTGTCTTCGACTACACCACTGCCTGGAATTATGTCCACATATGCTTCATTTGCTAAAAAGAATCAGGCCGAATCCGAATCCGAACCATCATTTGTTTCCCTAAAACTTGAACATGAACGTGCATTAGAAGCTGAAGAAGATAGTGGCAATGACAACGCCGACAACAACGATAACGATGTTGACGACGAAGAGCATCACGCACAACATGCTACTCAAGATGAAAATGACCGCACACAAGATGACAGCCAACAAGCTCGTGAGCTTAACAAAGTCAAGGAACAAATCATCAAACTAGCTAAAGACGATCTGGAACATGAGCAAGACCCAGCCTTGTTCGAATCGCAAAATATTCAAGACGATGACCGTTATGTCGAACAAAAAAAATCTTTTGACAACGAATCTGAAGCTGAAACCAATGTCCATCATGATGACTATGAATATCCTGGTGCCGATTCTAAGTCAACTTCGGATTCTGAAACGGAAGACGACGATTCCGCTGTCGGAGTTGCTGCTTCTGAAGAAACCGACGAAGCAGTAGCCGAATACCACTCCTCCCATGAAGCAGGGCAATTCTCACATGGAATTTCCACAAGTGAAATACCTTCGGTCGAAATGCGTTTAAAGCAAATTTCACAGGAAATCGAAAAAATTGCCAGTGCCGAAACTCACGCTGAGAACCATCACAACCGCAATGACAATGATGACCTAGGTCGTCAGAGTTTCCTCTCGTTGACTGATTTGATTCGCACTCTCCGTCCAAATGACAAACAAATTCCGCAAATCGATTCGGACTACTCGAATGCCATGAGAGTTCTTGGCGAAACCTCGTCTCTGGTAGGCAGCGATGACTCCCGCAAACTCAACACAGCAGCAGCAGCTTAATCGGGCACTTTTCTAGAGTCTACATCAAATCTGAAAACAAAACTCATTATCACACAATTTAGTTTTAGGTATAATCGTAAAATAAATATTAATTAAAACCTTAAAATTATAGTACGCACGCACACATACCCGTGCATACACACATCAAACAATAGGCAAAGAGGTTCCATTGAGGACTGATCTTTTTAATTGAGAGTTGCTAACGACCAAGTGCCAATTGATCTTTAAACATACCACTCAATATCTCTAAAAGGACACTTCTCATTAAAACCCCTCTGCTTCCACTTAAAGTTTCTAGTAAAAACAAACCCTATACACGATCACATCACTAGACGAGCTATTCATTTATTTATTAGAAATAAGATTATTACATAATTGCTCCTACTCATAGAGGTTTCTCTATGAAATTATAGATTTATTAAATATTTTTGTAAAAATGACACAACAAAATTTGAACTATGTTATAGGACTAATGATAATAATACATTTTAATAATAAGACTATGACAAAACCTTAAATGTAGGAAAAATATTTGTCGATAATAAAATTAATTTAAACCTAAAAACAAGTATGTAAAAGAACTTCGTTTTTCGGGTAACTTTTATGTGTACATCGAAACACGCCACACAGTCGTTTATTATTTGGTAATACTCGCCAAAATATCTGTTTTTGAGGTCGTGGCTATTTCCAAGTATTTTCTCTTTTCCACGATTCACACGCGTCAAACGCGGGATATCGAAATGGGCCCGTGACATTGAGCCACTCATAGCCGCGCACCCCTCTAGGTCGTTGGAAAGGTGGTTAAAAAAGATCTCAAAAGTCAAAACATGCCACACGCGTCAAACGCGGAATATAAAAAATGCTATTTTGGACTCGGACACTTACAAAATTTCAGCTCTCTAGATAGTGTGGGAGTTGGTTATAAAGACCTCAAAGAAGTCGAAAAAAAAAATTTAAACCCATCACACGCTCCACACGCGTCAACACGGAATATAAATAATGCTATTTTGTGGTTCACCTTGTTCGTTCATTTCTATTACAACTGGCACTGCTGCAATTCGATTTCCGATAATTCCGTTGTGCCATCATTGGGGAACAATGTTTTATAAATGTCCATTGCCCTCGGTCCAATCAACCATAAAAACGTGTCAATTTTGGTCCGTTCAGTTTCTCCAAGTTTTTCGTTTGCCATCATGTACATCAAAAATGTGCGTTTCCATATTGGCCATTCTTTAGCCAAATTTGTGCAATCCAGCTCATTCTGTAATCTGTCGTATGATTCCATTTCACCTTAAACTTAACAAAAATATTTCTTGTGACATGTTCTTCAATGTTTTATAACTATGATTATTTGTTGATGCCCGATGGTCAATGCTTATTTTTAGACCGATCAATTTATTAGTATTACTGTCTAATGTTCTTTTCATTTTTACTTGAGTAGTTAAATCTTTTGCACGGTTTAGTGCTGTATTAAGTGCTGTATTAAGTCTCTTAGCTCGTTTGAATAATCGTCAAAATTGTATATTTGTGTTTGTGGTTTTTGCATTTATCTGAGGGTAGTCTTGCTAGTTTGCCGTAGATGAGTTCATATGGCGTGTAGCCTGTGTCAATATGTGGAGTTGTGTTGTATGCGAATGTAAAGTATGGTATCCATTTGTCCCATTCATTGTCGTTGACAAAAGTCAAAAGATATTCGTTAAGTACTCTGTGGTTAAGTTCAAGTGCTCCTATTGTTTGGTGATGGTATGGTGTGGAAAATGTTTGTTTTATTTCCAGTAGTGAACAAATATTTCTTAATAGTTCGTTAGTGAATTCTGTCCCGTTGTCCGATTTGAGTACATTAAAATGTCCGTATTTTAAAATAAATTGTTCGACTATTGTTTTTGCTGTTGATGTCGCGTCTTTAGAGGTCATTGGGTGTGCAACTACGAATTTTGTCAGTTCGCATTGCATTGTCAGAATATATCTAAAACCATTTGAGATTCTTAATGGTCCTACCGTGTCTATTGACACTATTTCGAAACTAGTGTTAGGAGTGTCTGTTACTGTCAGAGGTTCTTTTGTATGTTTTTTCTGTTTGTTTCTAGCACAGAGATCGCAATTAGTTATAAATTTTTAACCATTTGGGCCAAGTTTTTCCAGTTATATCTTTGTTTAAGTTTGATAATTGTTTTTCTGACTCCGAGATGTCCGCCATGTGTGGAATTATGAAATTCGTCAGTTAGTTTGTATTTCGTTAAATCATCGTTTATTTGTTTGGGGGCGATATAAGTTAAGACAACAAACATTTAATGTTCCCACGGAACACACGAGTCAGCAAATCCCATCAACAGGTAGTGCTCGTGTGCAGCACATTGAGACCGATTGCTGCAACATTAATTAAAAGCTAACTCAGCGTCTGGATTCAATGGAAATAAAGCCGAAACGACAAACAACGACAAACGACAAGCGATGCATAGGTTTGCTATTTTTAAGAAAATAAAATGTAGTTTAGTTTTAAGAGAGAAGTCAAACAATAAAGTTCTTTTTTTTATAGAAAGTTAATAAGAAATAAATTAACTGGCTCCCAACAACGTGTCGCTTTGGGAGTTTGTTTAAATTAATAAAAAGACATAAGTCGACGTTAAAATACCTCGCCGTGTAATTTAAATAAAATAATTAACACAAGTGTAATCTCGCCGTGCGTGTTAAAATACTCCCTAAAGACAGCCAACACGAATCCACATCCCAATCACCGTGGTTCGAATCGTTAGATTTAAGCCGAAAGCGAAGGGGTGCGACAACGGGTACCTCAGTAGGACAGCAAACAGGACCATACCCACTCGCCAGCGCTGGAATCATGCGGTCTATTATCATTATTATGTTAGAAAGTTATTTTTTTTTAAGTACTGTGCAACTGATAATATTCAATATAAAGCAAGTGAAAATAAAAAAAAAATAAGAGATATTGATAAAATAAATAAAAATTTGTGAGACCAATTTGATAATTAAAGAATAACTAATAACTAATAATAATAACTAAATTTAAAATTTAAGTGAAAGAAACAAAATAAGTGACAAATATATTAATAAATAATTTTTAATAATTTTTAATAGATTTAATTTTTATAAATTTTTCTTTTCATTATTTACTATTAATTTTTAAATACATTAACTAATCATGACTCCTCCGATACCACCAGCTCCTCCTATTCCCCCCAACCCTAACGATCCACCTATTGTAAGTCCTGCTTTGAAGACTTTAATATCTTCCTTAATTAACCAAACCCTTCAAAGGAAAGGTCGACAGTTGATCTATTCGGTATTAAACCCGAACGCCGACCAATTCGCAGGAAGCGTTATCACGGTCAATGCAGACCAACAAAACAATATCGGTGAGCTTGACAAAATTCCAGACATTGTCAGAAGCCTACGTGAATTCTCTGGGCAACCAGGCGAATTCAGTTCTTGGCGCTAAAGCGTCGAACGAGTTTTAAGGATTTATGACTCACCAAAATACTTCGGCATTCTTAATGTCATACGCAACAAAATAGTTGGTGACGCAGATCATGTGTTGGAATCATATAACACTCCATTAAATTGGATCAACATCTCAAGATGTCTCACCCTGCATTACGCAGATAAGAGAGATTTAGGTACGCTTGAGTACCAATTAACATCTTTGATGCAAGGTAATCAAACAATTCAAGAATTTTACCACGGTGTATGCACACCTCTCCTTAATTCTAAACAAAACGTATTCTATGGAGATAAGCGGTGACGCCCTCAATATTTTAATGCATTCATACAGACAGAAAGCTTTAGACACGTTTATTCGAGGTCTAAAAGGCGATCTGTCCAGACTTCTCGGTATTCGAGAACCAGCTGATTTACCACAAGCTCTCCACTTATGTTTAAAGTTGGAAAATCAAACATACCGTACTCAATATGCCGTTGCTGCAAACAACAATGTCAGGAGAACGAATCCTCATCCCCCTCCTCTTCCACTGAAACGATATCCTAATATCCCACAACCTAGACAACAACAATATTTTCCACATTTAGCACATTATCCGCAATACCTCCAACAATCCCAACAACGTTACCAATACCCTCAAAACCCTCAACAACCTCAACAACGTTACCAATACCCTCAACAAAATCCTTTCCAACGACAAAACCAATGTGTCCCACCTCGACCAACTGACCCAAAACCATTTCCCAAACCAGTGCCAATGGATATTGACCAAAGCATGCACTCAAGAGGAGTAAATTATATAAATAGGCCAAAACCCCACAACCCATTATTCGGTAAAAGGCCGAATGATACAAATACTCCATCCTCATCCATGCAAGCACACCCTAGTAAAGTCCAAAGAAACTTTCACCTAAATACTTCAGATGAAGTAAAACCCGAAACTTACGAACAAAACATTGAATATGAAGATCTGCAACATGAACAAAGTCTTCAAGAATACGTTGAACATTTACCAAATGTAGACTATACAAACGAACAACAAGATGATCATTGCATGGAATACAATGACATCCATTTTTTAGATTAAGTTGTTCCTCTCTTCCCTATTTCGAATGTAAGACGGAGAGTGGAACTATCCTCAAAATTTTAATCGATACCGGATCGAATAAAAATTATATTCAACCTAGTCTTATTTCAAACCCCCGAAAAAATGAGAAACCATTTTATGCTAATTCACTTGGAGGAAACGTCAAAGTTTCCGAACACACCTTTTTAAGTTTATTTGGTCTTAATGATATCAAAAATAAATTTTTCCTAATGCCAGAACTAAAATCTTTTCATGCTATTCTTGGCAACGATAGCCTTAAAGATCTTTCAGTTGTAATTCATGTAAAAGACAATTACATGATAGTTAGCGATTCCGTTAAAGTCAAATTTAAGCAACTAGTAGCACAATCTGTTAATACTATTAATATCAGAACCAATCATATGTCAGAACAACAAAGAACAGGTATTCAAAACATAGTTAGCAAATTTTCCAAATTATTTGATGACCCAAATAATAAACGTTCATGTACGACTGTTGTCAAAGAATCTTCTAAAAGATGGTATAATAAGACGTTCAAGATCACCATACAATTCACCAGTGTGGATTGTACCAAAAAAAAGCAGATGCATCCGGAAATAAAAAAGTTAGATTAGTCATAGACTATCGCAAGCTTAACGCTATAACAATTTCCGACCGATATCCAATTCCAGAAATAAATGAAGTATTAGCCAATCTCGGAAAAAATACGTCGTTCACAGTCCTTGACCTTAAGAGTGGTTTCCATCAAATACCTTTAAAGGAAGAAGATATGGAAAAAACTGACTTTTCGGTAAACTATGGTAAATACGAGTTTACTAGGCTTCCTTTTGGTCTAAAAAATGCTCCTTCCATTTTCCAGCGAGCATTAGACGATATCCTTAGAGATCACATTGGCAAGATATGCTATGTGTACATTGATGATATCATCATCTATAGTAAAGACGAAACTTCACATCTAGAAAATATTTCCAAAATATTCGAAACTCTGAACAGAGCGAATATGAAAGTTCAGCTCGACAAATGCGAGTTTTTCAAGCAAGAAATAGAATTTATAGGCTTCAGTGTTTCTTCTAAGGGTATCAAGACAAATCCAGATAAAGTAAGTGCTATCAAAATCTTTCCACCGCCTCAAACTTTAAAAGATCTGAGATCCTTCCTTGGTATGTCAGATTATTATCGACGGTTCATTCAAGACTATGCAAAACTTGCAAAACCCCTGACGTCTCTTTTAAGAGGGGAGGATGGCCGAATTCCAAAAAACTTATCTAACAAAAACCAATACATCTAAACGATGACGCTCACGAAGCTTTCAATAAAATAAAAAAATCCTTAGCATCAGACGATACGATTTTAATCTACCCTGATTTCAATTGTCCTTTCGAGCTCACAACAGATGCCTCGAACTACGCCATAGGCGCTGTATTATCCCGAAAAGAGAAACCTATAACATTCATATCCAGGACTTTAAATAAAACCGAAGAAAACTTTGCAACCAACGAGAAAGAGATGTTAGCCATCGTTTGGGCTTTAAATTCTCTTAGAAATTACCT
Organism: Nephrocerus scutellatus; assembly: GCA_947095585.1. Classification (NCBI taxonomy): domain Eukaryota; kingdom Metazoa; phylum Arthropoda; class Insecta; order Diptera; family Pipunculidae; genus Nephrocerus; species Nephrocerus scutellatus. The sequence goes on from OX352762.1 coordinate 32,532,647, forward strand.
TTACGGTACAGCAAAAGTTCTTATATTTACTGATCACCAGCCTTTAACTCACGCGCTCAGTACTAAAAATAAAAGTACCAAATTAAAACGATGGAAACCAGCACTACTAGAAGAATATAACTACGAGCTCAAGTACAAACCAGGAAAGACAAACGTGGTAGCAGACGCGCTATCTAGACCACCCATGTCCACACAAATTAATTCCATAACACCTACAATTCATAGTGATGAATCATCATCTCATGGCCTTATTTATTCCGTAGAATCACCAATCAATTGTTTTAAATATCAAATTTTTCTTCAAGAAGGTACACCTTCTAATCTTTCATTTCAAATACCATTTCCGACTTATCACAGACATACTATTATTGAACCTATTTACAATGAAACAAACTTAATCTAAATCCTAAAAAAATGTTTAAATCCATCGGTAACGAATGGAACCAAAACGAGCGAACGCATAATGGGTATGATCCAAAATGTTTACAAATAACATTTCAGTTCTTATAAGATCCGTTTTACACAAATACAAGTTCAAGACGTGAAAAACGAACAGGATCAAGAAAATTTAATAATGGATGAACATAATCGTGCACACAGGCACCAAAAGGAAAATAGACTCCAAATTTTAGAAAAATATTTTTTCCCTACACTAAGTAAGAAACTTAAAATAAATCACAAAACTTTGCTTAATATGCAAACAGAACAAATATGATAGGCACCCTAATAAGGTACCTATACAATCCACTCCGATTCCGAAATATCCCGGTGAAATTATACACATCGATGTATTCTCTACAGAAGGAAAACTGGTTATCACTGCAATCGATAAATTTTCCAAATATGCTGTCACAAAAAGGATAAAGTCAAAAGCTGTAGAAGATGTAAGACAGCCAATAAGAGACATTGTCTTTGGCTTCGGAATACCAAAAGTAATCGTTTGTGATAACGAAAAATCATTCAATGCAGCCTCAATTCTCTTTATGTTGCAAAACGAGTTTGTAACTCAAGTATTTACAACACCTCCCTATACAAGCACATCAAATGGGCAACTCTTCAACTCTCGCTGAAATTATGCGATGTTTGAAATCAGAAAAAAATAATGAATCCTTCACGGAACTTTTAGAAGCAGCAGTTAACGCATATAACTTCTCTGTACATTCAGTCACAAAAAGAATGCCAGTTGATATATTTTTCAGTAGAAATACCGAAAGTTCAGCACAAGTCGAAGAAGCACGCATACAAAATATAGATAAATTAAAGTCTAAACAGGAAGCTGATATAACATACCATAATAAAAAAAGATCTGGCCTTAAAAACTATTCCCCTGGAGATATCATTTACATCAAAGTTAATAAACGATTAGGTTCAAAGCTTTCAGCAAGATATAAAAAGGAAAAAGTAAAAGAAAATAAGTCAACAATTGTTGTAACAGAATCAGGCAGAGTTGTTCATAAATCAAACATAAGAAACTAATCCTAAAATCCAAACTCACCTCTCTTCTTTCCTTTATCCCACAGGTTTCTAATAAAATCAATCCAAGAAAACATTAGGATCCTAGACTATTCTAATTCCCCAATCATCATCCTAAACAATGGTCATTCCAAGATTTCAGAAGGAAACATAAAATTCATACACACCATAGAACTGACTCCGTACAAAAACTTCCTTTCAGAAGCACATTCCATTATCCTCAAACAAGTTCCCAAAACTAATCCTTTCTTCCCAATCATTCAACAAGAATTAGAACAGATTAAATACATAATTAAAAATTTAAAAGTTAATAGATCAAAACGATCCCTTGATTTCATAGGGACCGGTTGGAAGTGGATAGCCGGAACACCGGACCACGAAGATTTTAAAATTCTTAGAAATACAATTAATAATGTAATTGAAAATAATAATGAACAAATAGAAATAAACGAAGAATATAAGAAAAGAATTAATACACTTACTAATGTAACTAATGAAATTATAAATACAATTAAGAAAGACAGTACTATTGAATATCAATTTAATGTAATATTACTATTTAAAATAAAACTCAATATCAATATCTCAAAGAAATATATTAAAGAATGGAAAAAAGATATATGGATTACTAAATAACTGTAAGAAAACAGAAGACATTTCTCTCTGTAAACAAACAGATTTAGTAGACTTAAGTAATGATAACTGTATAATAAGTTTATTATAAATTAAAAATGCATCGTGTAACTCGACAAATAGTCAACATATCGCTCAACTCGAAGAAATATCACCCGGACTTATCATCCTCAACCAATTCAACGGTACAATAGAATCCAAAAACAAAACACAATCCATTAGTGGAAACTACGTCATAAAATTTAATAATGAGACAATCCTGATCAATAATCAACGATTCGTCGCTGAAGAACTCATCAATATCCAAGCTTTGCCACCACAGTTACATCCAACTTCAGAAGATTTAGCTATCGAAGAAGAGGTCATTTCGTTAGAACTGATGAAGGAACTTAATACAAAAAATACACAACATATTAAAAAAATACAAACAGAAAAAAACATTCACCAAATAACAACGTATTCGATTTTTGCAGTCCTATTTCTCATAATAGTGATACAATACTCAAGAAAATCCAGAACATCGATAGCAACACCACCTATGATAACGATAACAACTAATCAAAGTGAACCCAATCAATCAGCATCCCTTCAAACGTATCCGAGCTTCTACAACATCATGTAAAATGCGTGGACGCATTATTTTAAGAAGGGAGGAGTTAAAACAACAAACATTTAATGTTCCCACGGAACACACGAGTCAGCAAATCCCATCAACAGGTAGTGCTCGTGTGCAGCACATTGACACCGATTGCTGCAACATTAATTAAAAGCTAACTCAGCGTCTGGATTCAATGGAAATAAAGCCGAAACGACAAACAACGACAGAGTCATCATCGAGCGCTCAACACGAGCACACGCAGATCACGCATCATATCGTCAAGCTACCTGCTACCGATTGAAAAAAAAACCCAAAACCAAAAGCGAGCATTTGGCTACCTGCTACTTTTTATTTTTTATTATTCCACTAATTATTTTTTAATTTCAGAAATATTTCTCTTTCATTTCATATATATTTTCAGGAAAGATCTTCCTTTCGATCAGCCCTATAAAATGGGGAAAAAAGCAAAAAGGAAGGAAAAAGTAAACGAGGTCTTGTCCTTAATTAAGGAACAAGTAACCAATCATGGTGGGGATTTCCTCTTGTCGTTGTACCGAAGGCTGGATGAAGTGAACCAGCTGTGCGATTCAGCGGAGGAAACCATGAGCGTTGTCGAGGAATCGGATACTGAAGTGCCCGAATCCAGCAGTGGTGGAGAGGATAACTCCAGCGACGAAGACAGTCGCAAAGCTTGGTCTTCTCCCGAAACCATGCCCGCAAAGGCAAAAAAAAGGAGGTTGTCTGGAAATTCCAGACCATCATCGCCACCAACATCATCTTCTCCTGGAGTGGCTGCTGTTGATAAAACAGCTTTACCAAAAGAGTCCCAAAAGGTCTCAAATAAGAAGGCACCACCACCAGTCGCTCCATCAAGCCAAAAATCCCAAACTACGGGACCAACAGCAAAACCTTTTGCCATGCCGCCAATAGTCTGCTTCAGACTAAACGTCGCTGAACTATCAAAGTTCACGAAGAGCGCCAACATTATCTGCAGAATTCGCAACATCAACAGCAACAAATCAGTCGTTACGGCTATGAACAGAGATGGCCATCAGCTAATTCGGTCTTTCATACAATCGGGAAAGACTGAATTTAACACTTATACTGCAAAGGAGGACAGGAAAGAAATGTTGGTCCTAAAAGGTATTCACCACTCCTTTGATGCTGAAGATGTCAAGGAAGCGTAGACGACAGAGGGTGTCCCTGTACTAGTGGTGAAACCCTTTAAATCTCAAAGGACTGACAAGAAATTTAATCATTTCATTGTCGAGCTAGAGAAGAACTGCGATAAAGCGGCAGTTTGCTCAAAAACCCTCCTTTTGAACCAGTTGGTGCATTGGGAAAAACTAAAATCGGCGGGCATTACTCAATGCAGAAACTGCCAAAAATTTGGACATGTCGCAAGTAATTGCGGCATGAAATACAGATGCGTCAAGTGCAAAGATGAGCACTTGCCTGGCCAATGCCCAAGAAATGCAGACAATATAAAAGACGACAACGTTTTCTGCACAAACTGCCAGAAAAAAATGAAATAGCTGCTATGGGGACTTCCTGCAAGCCAGCAACGATCACCAAGCCTCTAACAAGCAGCCATGCAGCATCAAACAGCAAACCAATAAAAAAGCCAGCCGTTAAACCTGTACCATCTACCGGAAAAGCCAACATCTTCGACGATACGGAAAGGCTATTTGGAGCTGACCTCTTTACAATTTTACAGAAGGCAAGAGAAGTCGTGCCTGCTAATTATAGCAGTCTTGATGACAGGTCCAAAACAACCGTTTTGGGTCGACTTATTTGTGAATTATGTTCACAATAAGCAGGATAAGTATATTCTCATATAATGTGAATTCCATTTATTCGTTAGCTAGGCGTATCACACTAATATTATTTATTAAAACTAATAAACCTGACATTCTTCTTTTACAGGAAACAAATCTCACTGGGAGAAATCCGTTCAGTCCAGACGGATACAATATCCACAGGGTCGACAAAGGCAGTGGACGCTCTGGGACGGCGGTCCTTATCAGGAAAACTATGGCAGGCGAAAAGGTGCAAATCAGCGGTCTACGTAGCATGGAAGCAACAGCTGTCAGCATTAAAGTCAACGAAGTGGAGACCTTGCTGGTGATATCGGTGTACAATCACTGTAACGCAACGAGGGAAGACATCCAACGGGATTTGCAAACTGTCTGCAACACCTCCTCTAGACACACATACTGTGTTGTTGGAGGTGATTTTAATGCTAGACATACTCGATGGCAGGACGAAGTGTGCAATCACAAAGGAAGGGCCATTACAGACTGGATGAACTCAAATCCGCATCAGCACACGATGGCGATAGTTTCACAGCCCCGGAAGACGTACCCTCGGAGACCGTCAACTTTGGATTTCTTTCTGGCAACCACAAATTTCTTAAATATTCTCCCAGAATTAAGAAATTATTCCTTCAATAGGACACTTAACACAGTCAACGACGAATACCTGTCTGTACTTTCGCAACTGCGTTGTACAGTTAACATGTGTCGTCAAGCTGTGCGAAGGTTTCAGGAAGATGAACTGACCAAACGGCTCCAGGACATCAAACCAGGCCCTGATGCTTTTAGGAAGCTGAACTCTCTGGTTGGAAAGCGTATTTCCATTCCAGAGATTATCACTATTGAAGATCGAACAGTATCCAGCGCTGCTGATAAAGCGGAAGCCTTTGCCTGCCATTTTGAAAGGAGCTTTACGGACCGACCACCAACGCATCTTCCAGATTTCTTGGAAGAGGTTGAAAGTCTTGTGGAAGACACCACTTCTCCAGGAAATACTATAGTGCAGTTCAGTGAAGAAAATCGCGCCAACGCACCCGTAGATGTCGATATGTTTACCGGAACAGCTGTTGTCAATGATTTGATTATGAGTGGAAACTCAAAAAAATCATCAGGCACAGATGGGATTTCTAACTTTTTGCTTAAAAAGTTACCGGGTATGGCAATTTTGATGTTAACCATCATTTTCAACAGGTGCCTAAACAATGGCTACTTTCCGGACAACTGGAAGGTGGCCAAGGTAGTACCAGTACCCAAGAAAACTGACCGCTCCAGCGTAACTGGTTACAATAGCTTTACTGTGTTGTATCAGTAAAGTATTGGAATCATTGATCCGTAAAAAGATCAATACGTTTTGTACGGAAAGAAATCTTATTCCTTCCTTTCAGTACGGTTTCCGAGAAAAGCACTCTACGCTGCACCCTCTGCTAAAGCTTCATAGTGACGTCACTAAAGGACTGAACGTCAAAAGTAGTACAGTGGCCTGTTTGCTAGACATCGAAAAAGCTTTCGATAGTGTCTGGATAAACGGGCTACTGTACAAGCTTATTAGTTTTGGTTTCCCCAATTATATTGTAAAAATAATTAAAAATTTTCTTTTTAACAGGGTCTTCTTTGTACAGGTGTACGACCGCCCATCGACAAGGAAAAGGATCAAAGCCGGAGTTCCTCAAGGTTCCAGACTTGGACCAATCCTGTATAGCATCTTCACGGCGGATCAACCCACAAATACAGCCGGAACAAGGACTATGCTCTTCGCGGATGACTCCATAACGTATGCAGTTTCCCGCTCTCCCGAGATAGCTGCCCGAAGAGTGGAGGAACACCTCAGAAATCTTTGGGACTACTACCTGGGACTAAAGATCAACGCCAATAAAACGGAACTCATCTGCTTCCGAGTACCAGCAACCGAAGCAAGGATTAGAAAAATCGCAAGCCGGTGCAGAGCCTTAAAAATCACCCTTCCGGATAACACAACAATAAACATCAAGTCAGAGACTAAGTACCTGGGAATCAACTTTACTGAGAGGCTCAAGTTTAACTCTCACATCGACAAAACAATGAAAAAAGCGAACTACGCTTTTCATTTGGTGCACCCGCTACTTAAAAGACGAAACGGTCTGTCCAACAACACCAGGCTGCTTATCTACAAGCAACTCATCAGGCCAGTGATAACCTATGGCTACCCCATATGGTTCACCGTCTCACCAACAACGATGAAGAAGATCTCCCTATTTGAAAGGAAGGTACTAAGGATCTGTACAGGACTCTGTAGGGTGACAAACAGCTATAAGTTTGTGTCGACTACAAAACTATACGAAGCAGCAGGTCTGCTGCCAATAACTGACCACTTGTTCCGAATGGCGAGGAAATTCGTCGACGCATTGGAAACACATCCAAGTCCTGAGATGCAAGGACTGCGAATCGAGGAAATCGAGCCAAGTCACCGGTACATACACATAAGAGGATTCACTGATGCTAGATTCGATGACATCTTTAACAATCAAGACGTCTCCTTCTACGAGAAGGCGGGCAACCAATATTACAGAGGCTGAAGTTCGCCCTGTTTATACGCCGCTTAATATTTTTCATTCTTATTTTATTTTAAAATTATTGTTTAAAATTTAATTACCTTAAAAATTAACATGTAGTAGATTAAGTAGTAATAAATATTGTTTAAAAATAAACAATACCAAAAAAAAGACAATGTAAATACGTCGGGCCCCTATTGTTGAGCCGACACATATTAATATTAGTTATAAGTTTAGTTTTAAATCAAAATTGTATATTACTTTAATGTTTAATAAAAAAATATCTTAATCTAAAAGACAAACAACGACAAACGACAAGCGATGCATAGGTTTAGCTATTTTTAAGAAAATGAAATGTAGTTTAGTTTTAAGAGTGAAGTCAAACAATAAAGATCTTTTTTTTATAGAAAGTTAATAAGAAATAAATTAATTTATATATTAATATTTTTAGTTGAGGATTCCTGTTATTTATCTTTATATTTGCATATGCTTTCTTTAGTTCTTCTTTTGTGTACACTTTAAATATATTATCGTCATATCCTAGCGCTAGGTTTTTAATATTTTCTTTTTCCATTCTTTGTGCAGCTTTCTCAGAATCGAATTTGGATTCGCTGATTTATCGCTGCAACTAACGTGTACATAAATATTTTCAATATTTATTCTGCACTTTTTTATATTTTTGTCGACATTAAATTTTAATTTCCTCATATTCTTTATTTCATTAATGGATGTGCATTCCCACATTTGAAGTTGATCAGACTTCTGTTGAGAGCTGCATTTCTCCGTTTTTATAGGATAATTATATATTGACTTTATGATTATGAAATGACTTTACGATTATAGGACGCTTATGAGATGTTTATAGCCGATTATAGGATGTTTTTGTGATTATGGAATGACTTTGAGATTATAGGATGCGTATACGATGTTTATAGAATGTATTTTTGGGTTATAGAATAAGTTTAAGATTATAGGGCGATTACAGGATTTTTATAGGATGATAAAAGACTGATTTTTCTCCATTTTGCATTCGCCGACGCTTAAATTCTTCTTCGACTGCAAAGTTCGGAAGATGGAAGAGGCAATTGTGAAAATTGCTGACGTTTTACAGAAGCTGCAAACATAGCAGATGCAGCAGCAACAAACGCTACAACAAATTCAAAGCCAAGTAAACTCACAGCAATGGCAACCGGCGTCAACATCATTGCAAGCGGAATCCAAAAACAATTCCAGCGGTCTACAGCTACAACCTTTTGATGACAATAATGAAACGTTTGAAAATTATCTACAAAGAATTGAAAACTACCTGGAACTAAAGAACCTAACGGCAGAATCCGAAGAAAACGATAAGGTGCGTGTTGGAATTTTAATAAACTGCTTAGGCCCAAAAATTTTTCAAAAACTAAATTGTCTAACATCACCAGACAGATCAACTGCAAAAAAAATATGGGGAATTAGTAGAAATACTAAAAAAAGAACAGGGTAGGCGGTGTCGAAGACACGGCCGTAGGTTTTGAGCGTGACAACGTCTGTCCAGGACGAAAGAAAAGAAAACAAAGATCTTGTTGTCCGTGGGACATAAACACGGACGGATATATTAAAAATATATTTTTTCTATTCTAAAAACAAGTCCTACGACTTGCACCGTAGCTCATCACATACATCATCATCACATCACATTATGTATAAATTATTTATAAGCGAATTTTAATGTTCATAACCACTAACTTTGAAGTTGCTGCATATTGCATATTACTGCCCAAACAGAGTAATGGAGCTTTTGGTTTCAACTCATAAAAAACTTGAGTAGTTTTGAATTAAATTAGAAGAGAAAAGTAGTGAGTAGTGCTGCCCATGCTTCGAAATGGTATGGTAAGAATGTCACTTTGAAACACGCAGGCCAATTATTTCTGATTAAATTTCTTTTGCATTGTTCTCTTATTTCTGTAAATGATCGAATAGTTATTTTGAACCGATGCTTAATGCCATGTATGATATTTGATGGTTGACTCAATGGTCGATGGTAGATTCATTGTTCAGTGGCAGACATCCAACTTACGATCGAACATCTCTTCTTTGACTGAGAGACTGGCATTTTTATAATGTTAAATTTAGCTTCATTTTTATATAAAAAAAATCTTTGTTTAAAATGATTTTTTGTAGAAAATTATTACTTAAATATATTAAAGCTAATATCTGCAATACAAGGAAATATTGTTTAATGTAAATAACAACAAATAAATTACTGTAATACTTTTTATATTAATTAAAAAATGCAAAAACCATTCAAACTTTTGTGCACAAAATGCCAAACGACACTGAAGACTGAAATGAAAATTTCTAAATATAGTCTTCTCTAGGCGATTCTCAAATTTTCAAGTACGCCGTCTTGATATTAAAAATCAACCAGCAATCGAACTTACTGTATACATGACTAAGGATAAGATAAGCCAAAAGAAAAGGAAATAGCAGCAACAAAATTTGTATTTTTTTTCTCTCTCACAGAGTACTATATCATTTATGCAATGTTGATAGAAAGAGCAGAGCAGAGCACTGATAGAAAATGAACAGAGACTATACTATCACTACAGCTGCGGTGAAGAATTAAGTAGCTTCGCAGCTTGTGCTGCACAAAAAAATGGCAGGCAGTCGGTATGCACGAAATTGCGGCTATATTTTGAACCGTCTAACAGTCTGCTTGTAGGGCGACAATTTGACATTTACATTTTGCTATTTGCATCCAATTTTAAGTAGCTGCGTAACTGCGCAGTCGATTTTTCTTTAATGCATTGGCTGAAAATTGAATTTTAGACCAAAATGCAGCATAAACTGCGCAGCGGCTGAATTCTTAACCGCAGCCTACTACTGCATATGTTTGTTTCGTTCTGCTCTGCTTGATTGTATGTTATTTTAACCACATACATGATCATCAATCACATCACATAAAACAGAATAAATAATTTATAAGCTGATGTAAATGTTCATAACAATTTATTGTGAGCTGGGTACATATTAAATATATCATATCACTGCACAAACATAGTAATGCAGTTGCGTCGATAGTAATAGGATAAGTAAGAGCTGTTAAAAAAAATATCTTTACGCGCGGTTGGAGTGAAATTCTTTGACGTTGTGGCCAATATTACGATTAAATTAAAAGGCACGAGTCGCTTGAGAAATTGCTTAGTTCCCGAAATTCCAGACCATAATGATCATATTCCAGAATTTCCATAGGAACAAGTGTTACAGTCGCATCTTAGTCCTACATTCCGAATTTCATGCGAATCGCTTGAGATATTGCTTTGTTCTAGAAATTCCAGACCCTATTGGCCAGATCCCAGAATTTCCATAGGAACAAGTCTTATAGTCACATATTAGTCCTACATTCCGAGTTTCATACGAATCCCTTGAGAAATGGCTTGGTTCCAAAAATCCCAGACCCTATTGGCCAGATCCCAGAATTTCCATAGGAACAAGTCTTATAGTCACATATTAGTCCTACATTCCGAGTTTCATACGAATCCCTTGAGAAATGGCTTGGTTCCAAAAATCCCAGACCATATTGGCCAGATCCCATAATTTCCATAGGAACAAGTCTTATAGTCACATATTAGTCCTACATTCCGAGTTTCATACGAATCCCTTGAGAAATGGCTTGGTTCCAAAAATCCCAGACCCTATTGGCCAGATCCCAGAATTTCCATAGGAACAAGTCATATAGTCACATATTAGTCCTACATTCCGAGTTTCATACGGTTTCATAACAGTGTGAGCACTAACAGTGTATCACTTAACATTTGACTTTTTGAAAAAGCACCCCATATACCTTGAGTGAGACGTTGTCACGTCAAAATCATTTCTGTCCCAAGCACAGCATTGTTGCCGAGCAACATAAATTTTCTATGAGAATACAACACGAAGGAGAAAGCATTACAAGTTATCAAAATTAAAGAGGCTAGCAAACAACTGCAATTTTGATTGTGAAAGCTGCAAAAAGTCCACCATCCTAACACACTTACGTTCTCAATTCATCAGGGGAATTAGAGACAATGATATACGCGAACGCCTGTTGAGGGAAAAACCGTCTGCAACTTTTACCGATATTGTCTCGATAGCTTTATCATGCGAAGCAGCCAAGCAAGAGAGCAATGCAATGCAGTCACAATCAGTACATTGGGTGGACCGCTCTAACAACAGCAAATTGCCAGATACAACGAATCAGTTTGCTAGGAACTCGAAACTCAATGGAAAATGTTTTAGATGCGGAAATCGTAATCATAAAGCAAGTTAATGCAGAGAAAGAAACTTGAAATGCACTAAATGTAAAAAGAGCGGCAGTGTCGACGGTTTCATATAGAACTTTTAAGAGTCTTTGTCCAAACATACAACTTTTGAGTACATCTACAAGATTAAAAAAATACACCGGAGAAATAATTAACCCATTAGGAATATGTAAAGTGCCGATAATGTACAAGTCTACACTGATACAGGGCAGGCTCTACGTTTTACGTCAAAATGAATCATCAGTAATGGGGCGCGACTTAATTAGAAAATTTAAACTCGACAAAGTTTATAAATAAATTTGAAAGTGAGTGTAGCAAACAGCAATTCGAATATGAAGTAAAAGAGATCATTGAAAAGTATCGGACCATTTTCTCCGAAAATATTGAAGAAATTCCCGACTTAAATGCTCCTTCAAGCTGAAGTCGCCCGATTGCAAGCCAATTTTTCTGCGACACCGTCGAATGTCTTTGCATTACGCGAAAGAAATGGGAAGGAAATTGACAGACTCGAAAGCTTGGGTATTCTGGAGAAAACATCCCATACTTCATGGGGAACTCCAGTGGTGCCAATCATTAAGAAAAATGGAGATCTTCGACTCTGGGCCGATTACAAGGCAACGATTAACAAAGTAATCATGGACGATAATTATCCAATTCCTCGTATCGAAGACGTTTTTGCAAAAATGAACGGAGGAAAACATTTTTGTACATTGGATATTCACCAGGCTTATCTCCACATGACGGTGGATGAAGAAGGGGCGTTAATGCAAATAGTTTCTACTCACAAAGGCAACTATAAAGTAAAACGTCTCATGTTCGGAGTTAAAACGGCACCGAATATTTGGCAACGCTTCATGGACTCCATATTGCAGGACCTTCAAGGAGTCACATGTTTTTTTGACGACATCGTGGTACAGGGAAAAACGTACAATCAACTACTACAGAATTTAGCAGCACTGCTTGAAAGACTACAAAGGTACAGGTTACATTTAAATAAAGAAAAATGTCAATTTGCTCTGCACTCAATCACTTATTAAGGACACAAAATTGACCAATATGGCATACAACCAATCACAGAGAAAATCAGCGCAATTACTAACAGCCCTCGTCCAAAAACCGTAAGCGAACTGAGGACCTTCCTCGGGCTGATAAACTACTACCAAAAATTTCTCCCTGATTTGGCATCCAAACTACGCCCGTTAAACGACTTATTAAGGAAGAACAAGGAGTTAGTTTGGAGTCGCGAGTGTGAGAGCACATTCAAGAACATAAAATGCGACATTAGCAGTCAAAAAATTTTAATTCACTACGATCCGGACCTGCCATTAACGCTAGCAACAGACGCCTCTCAAACAAGTCTTGGTGCAGTAATTTCCCACATTACAAAAGAAGGAATAGAACGCCCAATCGCTTTTGCATCACGGTCACTTTCAAACACCGAGCGTAGCTATCCACACATCGATAAAGAAGCGTTAGCCATTGTATGGGGGTTGCGACAATTCTTCCAGTATTGCTACAGTCGAAAAATTACGCTAATTATGGGCCACAAACCCCTAACAAGTATTCTGAGCCCGGATAAAGGTTTACCTGCTACATCGGCATTGTGTTTATTGCACTACGCAAATTTCATGTCGAGTTTCGATTACAATATTCGTTACAGAAATACCAAACTTCATTCAAATGCTGATTACTTATCCAGAGCGTCGCTGGCATCATCGGCGGAAGATAAGCAGGATGAAGATTTCGACTTACAAATGCATCAAATACAGGTGCTCACACTGACACTACCAGTCACAGGCGCCGAGATAAAGAAGGAAACTGCAAATGATTCAGTCTGTCAAAAATACTATCTCGCATTACGAAACGGGTTGCCTCTGCCAAATGGAGAACCTTTGAGCGAATTCTCGCTGCATGATGGGTGTATTCTTAGGGGAATACGGGTTATGATTCCGAGAGCACTACAAAAGAAGGTCTTAGATGAATTACATGCTGCACATACAGGAATAGTTAAGATGAAAACCTTAGCTCGGGATTACGTTTGGTAGAGAGGAATAGATAGCGATATTGAAGAAATGGTGAGAAATTGTATAAACTGTGCAAAATTTAAAGCAAACCCGACAAAGGTGCCACTACATGCCTAGGATTACCCGCCACAACCTTGGCAACGTCTGCATATTGACTATGCTGGTCCATTCCTGGAAAATTACTTCCTAATCATCGTTGACGCACACTCGAAATGGGTCGAGGTAACACCCAACAAGACCATGACTTCAGAAAAGACAATCAAGATACTAAGAGAGCAATTTGCGCGTTTCGGACTGCCTTTAATATTAGTCTCCGATAATGGAGTGCAATTCAGGTCCAAAGAATTCAAGGAATTAATGATGAACAATGGCCGTCAAATGAAAATACGATACAAGAACAGTTTGGATCAGCCAAAGATGCAAACAAAACAAACGAAAAAGACAAAACAATCGAAGACCTGACTGACAAAGACCAGATTGACAAATGTGTAATCACCCAGACAGCAACATCAGCCTCTGATCAACTTGAGCCTGAGCCTGAGGTCAATACTCAAGAACCCAGAACACCAACTGAAGAAGCGGGAGAGACCGGCTATTCAGTACGACGATCTTCACGTCAGAGAAGCCTCCCAGATCGATGGGGCTACTAATTTTATTCTTATTTTTCCTCGCAGCAGATAATATCATTTCAAGGATGGGAGAGTTGTGATGTCTATGACTACCGATGCACACCGAGGGCAGACTCTCTGTCTCTCTCCGGCGCAGCGCAGCTTAATGCATCGACCAAGAAACGATGACGAAGACAACGACACCACCAGTCTAAACTAAGCAGCGGACCTAACAGCACGCGCATTGATCTGCATTAAGCACAAATAGATATATATAAATAAATATAGCAAGCATATACACAACAGCAGCAATTCTGTGATAGGATGCGATGCGAACTCACACAACTCAGTCTAGAGACACACCAATAACAGCAGGCGAGCAACTCTTTAACTACTGTTCATCAAAAATATTGTGATAAACAACGTGGGGAATGATGAAACCTTACCTGATGAACCTTGCCTTATAAGATTCAAGGACGGCTAGCATGATCCATAAATGGCACATGTACATCAGATTTGATATAGAAACTCCAAACAGGGTTCAGTCCTTTGTAAGAACGCCCAAACACATTAACTGGCAAGTATTTTTAGACCAACTCATACATAACCCATCTGACATGATTACCCCAATTGCCGTTCTTAACAGCAGGGCAAACGAAATTCCATACCTCAATGTTAAGCCATTAATATTACCCACAAGGCGGTGTCCTACCGCCCCTTCTATGGTTATTAGTAATGGACCAGTTACTGGACAGGCTAGAGAATAGCAGCTTAACAAAAATTAGCTATGCAGTTGACCTTGTTCTAATGGTTCGAGATAAATTCGAGAGCACACTTACAGAACGAATGCAATGTGGTCTCAAACTAGTAGAAGACTGGTGCAAAGAGGTTGGCCTAAGCGTTAATCCAGAAAAGATAGATTGCAGACTTTTAGCACAAAGGAACAAAATAACGCTTCCAGCACTACAATTCCAAGGCAAAACCCTTAAATTGATACCAGAAGCCAAATACCTAGGGGTTTTGTTTGATAGAAAACTGACATGGAACCCCCATATTTCATATATTACGAACAAAGTTAACAGAGCTTAATTTACCTGCTAACGCATGTTTAACAAAACGTGGGGAATAAACCCGCGAATGACCTTATGGCTATACCAAAGTATCATTAGACCTAGGATCACGTACGCAGCCCTGATTTGGTAGCCAAAAACAACACGCTCAAAACTGAACAATACGGAGACTAATTTGTCTAAGTGCAACGGGCGCAGTAAGGACCTGCCCAACAGCAGCTATGGGAAAAATTCTGGGGCTTTCACCCCTGACATACATATTAAAAACGAAGCAGGATCAAGAGTCATCAAATTAAAAATTCTTAACCAATTTAAAGCAGGAACACCAGGACACACCAACATCATAACTAACATAAAATTTAAAAATGTAACTGTCCAACCATCACACAACCGAACTGGCCAAAACCAACAAATCGTGGACACTCAGGCATATCAGGAAAGGATGCAGTAATCTCTGTGCAAGAGAAGGAGCAGAAGGAGCCTTCACTGGCCCCGAGCTCAGCATTGCTTATTCCAAAAGCCATATCAAAAACAGAGTTAAAGAATGGGAAAACACTGCCATCGAATCGGAATGGGTGTCATCGATTGGGATGAGACGTGGATGTGGTGGCGTTTACAAAGAACTGAGCAACCACACAATGTGGTAAAACATCTGGGATACACCATATACCTCAAGGTCGCAGTGCAGGCTTTACAGCCCACCAACAATAATAATAATAATCCCAAGTGTGCGTGTGTGTTATGGGTTGAAATTTTTGTTTTCTTTACTTCCTGTGGTCCTTTTTAATCACCTTCCACACAATCTAGATAGCTAAAATTTTGTGAAAGTCCAAAATAGCATTTTTTTATATTCCGCGTGTAACGCGTGTCGCCTGTTACGCGTGTAATAGGGGACTTCGTTGAGGTCCTTTTTAACCACCTCTCACAAGACCTAGAGAGCTGAAATTTTGTATAATTTTTTATATTCAGCGCATGACGCATGTTTCGTGTGGCGCGTGTGATTGGTTGACATTTTTTTTACTTCTTCGAGGTCCTTTTTACCCATCTTTCATACGACCTAGAAATTTTGTGAGTGTCTAAGTCCAAAGTATAATTTTTTTATATTCCGCATGTGACGCGTGTCGAGTGTGGCGCGTGTGATTGGTTGACATTTTTTTTCGACTTATTTGAAATCCTTTTTAACCAACTTTCACATGACCTAGAGAGCTGAAATTTTGTGAGTATCTAAGTCCAAAATAGCATTTTTTATATTCCGCGTAATACGCGTGTCGCATGTGGCGCGTATGATGGCTTGAAATTTTTCTTTTTTTTACTTCTTTGATGTCCTTTTTAACCACCTTTCACATGACCTAAAGGGCTGAAATTCTGTGAGTGTCTAAGGGCCTTTTCCAATCCAGTACTTATTTGTGGAGACTTACTTATTTGAATAAGTATGGTGGCGAGGTGACTTATTATTGGCGTTAAATAAGTAAGTCTCTACAAATAAGTATCTAATTTGAAAAGGAGCTTCGTCGCTTTTAAGCATTTTAAGACACATTTTTTTGTTTTTGTTTATTGTGTAATTTAATAGTATGAATTGGGTAATTTTATTTATGTTTATAGATTAATTATTTTAACAATTAGTATCAAACCAAAACTATTATTCGAAAATTAAATTTTTTATATTCTGCGTGTGACGCGTGTCGCATGTGGCACGTGTGATAGGTTGAATTTTTTGTTTTTTCGACTTCTTTGAGGTGTGAGTGTGAGTGAGTGTCTTAGTCCGAAACAGCATTTTTTTATATTCCGCGTGTAACGCGAGTCGCGTGTAACGCGTGTCGCGTGTGGTACGTTTGATGGGTTGAAATTTTTTTCGACTTATTTGAGGTCCTTTTTAACTACCTTTTACACGACCTAGAGAGCTAAAATTTTGTCAGTGTCTGAGTCCAAAATAGTATTTTTTATATTCCGCGTGTGACGTGTGGCGCGTGTGACAGGTTGATTTTTTTTATTTTTTCGACTTCTTTGAGGTCCTTTTTAATCACCTTCCACACGACCTAGAGAGATGAAATTTTGTGATTATCTAAGTCCAAAATAGCATTTTTATATTTCGCATGTGACGCGTGTCGTGATATTTTGGCGATTATTACCAAATAATAAAGGACTGTGTGGCGTGTATCGATGTATTCATAAACGCTTGTACCCGAAAAACGAAGTGTTCTTACATTTACTTGTTTTATAATTATGTGATGTGCTAAAGCTATGGGAAATGAATGGAAAACTTTCAATACCATTTTTATATTATTGCTGTTTTTATTTATTTTAGTTTTTTAAGTTTTTAGTTAATATTTTAGTTTTATATTAAAAATATGTAAAAACTAACGGAAAATTGTGTTTATTTTTTAAGTGAAACTACTTCATAGGCGGCGAGAGGAAAATTTAATACGGGATCAAAAATAAAAATGTTACGATTTTATGTTGCGATGTTGTGTTACGATTTTGTGTTGCGATTTTGTGTTCGTTTTTGTACACTCGCTGTAATGCGTTTGCTTGAAATACATACTCGTTGTTTCTATTTCAAATAACAATAATGCTACAACAAAATAATTGGCTTGTGTACGCGTGTACACGTATACGGGCTTTAAATAATGGTACAATAAATGAGAGCCGAATTGAAAGGAAAATGTTGTAGGATTATTGTAGCATTATTTGAAGCCCGAATACGTGTACACGCGTACACAAGGAAATTATTTTATTATAGCATTGTAACGTTCTTTCCTTGACGGCTCGGGTGACGCTCGCCGTATACCCAGGGTTCAGGTTCGTCATTGAGTTTCAAATTAATAGATGGTTTTGATTTGGAATTTTTCCTTTACTTCATAAAGGCTTGTAACGTTGTCTGCTCGGGTGACGCTCGCCGGTCACCCAGGGTTCGTTCTTTTGTTTTTGTGTTACAAATTAAAGAGTTTTGTGGATGTTTGTTCTTTTGGTCTTCTTTATTTATTATTTGTTTTCCCTTTTTTTCTTATTATGTTTTACAATCTTAATATATATATATATACGTATATCAAATATGTATTATACTTTGCTACCTGCCTAGCTTACTCTGATATGAGCACTCGGGGGGGGGGGCGTTCGAGAAGAACTGCTCGGCTCTAAGCCGTAGTTAGCCGAGGTGAGAACAATCGACAACTGCTAACTACGTACTCGAAGATATGACAGAGCACACGGAGGACGTTCGGGCAGAACTGCTCGGCTCTAGGCCGTAGTTAGCCGAGGTGAGAACAATCGACAACTGCTAACTACGTACTCGAAGATATGACGGAGCACACGGAGGGCGTTCGGGAAGAACTGCTCGGCTCTCAGGCGTAGTTAGCCGAGGTGAGAACAATCGACAACTGCTAACTACGTACTCGAAGATATGACGGAGCACACGGAGGGCGTTCGGGAAGAACTGCTCAGCTCTCAGCCGTAGTTAGCCGAGGTGAGAACAATCGACAACTGCTAACTACGTACTCCAAGATATGACGGAGCACACGGAGGGCGTTCGGGAAGAACTGCTCGGCTCTAAGCCGTAGTTAGCCGAGGTGAGAACAATCGACAACTGCTAACTACGTACTTGAAGGTTTTAGTGGAACTCACGATGGGTGTTCGAGTAGAACAACACAGTTCCTGGATATAGCAAAAGTAATTATTATTACTTTGTAATAAAAATAATTATTATTACTTTGTTACGCTATATCAATTTCAAAAAGTTAGCGGGAGTGCTTTTCATATGGGAGAATTACTTTTCGTCTTGTCAGACAGAATACTCTTCTCCACACTCCACCCGATTTGTTGTGGATCTTCGCGTCCCATGTCTTTACTTAATTCTTTCGTCTTGTTGGGAATTTTATTTCCCCAAATATTGTATAGTAGATTGTTCGTATACAAATTGTGTTCGTATATGTACAAGTTATTCCTTTTGCGTATTTTGTTATTATTCTTGTAATTGTTGTTGTTAGTTTTATTATTATGACATGGGGCGCGACGGGAGCATTTCTGTCTAAAAAAAGAATGATGTTTCTTTGATTTATCAACTTACTATTTATAATGGGTTTTCATAATACTTAATATATACATATACATTTTGTCGTGTGGTTTTTATAATATTCATATTTTGCCGTACGGTCTTGTCTGTATTACATTTCTGTTTACAATATTCATATTTTTGTCGTACGGTTTGTAACGTTATTAATTTAGTATAAATTAACTTCGTTACATTCCCCTCCTACTTCGGGGTGGGTAAACAAAACTCTTTTATAACTTAATTAATTCATTAATGAGTACTAACGCTCGGTTGGTGTGGTCACTTGGTCACTCTGGGATTACCTTTATTTTTGTGCATGTCACCTGCCCGAGTTACATGGTGGCTAAATAAATTTATGAAATGTTTATATATAATATAAAGGGGGTTTTTTTCCCCCCTTTTCGTTTCGTTTATTACAAAAAAAATTCTCTTCTTCCTACACGACTTCTTTAAAAAAATTCTCATTCTTAACCTAGTATTGATAATTTGAATGATAAGTAATAATAATAATAACAATAATGTTTTTTTTTTTTTTGAGTGTAATAATAAATTCTTTTTTTTTCTCTTTTTTTTTCCATATATTATATATATATTATTTTTTTTTTTTTTTTTTTTTTTTTTTGACAGTTTCTTAACATACTAATAACAATATATCTTAAAGTGTGATAATAATAATACTTTTTTTTCTCTTTTTTTGTTTGTTTGTTTATATATTTTCTTTTTTTTTTCTCTCTTCTTTTTTTTTCTCTTCTTTTTTTTTTTTTTTTTTTTGTTTTTTCCAACAGTAATAATAATTCAAAGTAATTATAATTCAAAGTAGTAATAATTCAAAAGTAATAATAAGTAATAATAAATTCAAAAGTAATAATAATTAAAAGTAATAATAAATTCAAAAGTAATAATAATTAAAAGCAATAATAACTTCTGTCTGGTTAGTTGCATGTTGATGGGGGTGTTGATGTTGATGTTGCTGTTGATGCTCTTACGGGGGTGTCTGCGTTGAGCCGGATGGTGAGGGAGCTGGTTTTGTCTGCGTTCAGAAGGATGGTTTGGTCGTCTATTTGCGTCGCATAGACCATTCCGCAGAGGCCACGTAGTCGGAACCTCCTCCTCTTCAGTCCTCCCAGGGGCTGGGGTGGCTGGATCAGCAGTCCTTTGAAGGCTTCCGGATTGAACGGACTGCTTCTGGGGATTTCGGTAAAGGCTGTGATTGGGAGCGTTTTCTTCATTAGTTCGGGGGTCTGGTGGGGTTGTGTGGTATGGGTTGGTGTTGGGTTTGTCGATAGTAAGGTGACTGGAGTGTGTTGGTTTTGGGTAGGGGGTCTATATACTGATTGTGAGAGGATTTGGATTTTCTTTCGGGGTGGGTTACTAGTGATGGGTGGTAGCAACACGGACGGTCCTGCCGTAGGATTGAGCCTGATGAATGGAACTGGGTTTGCTGCGGTGCCAACGTCTCTGGGGGCTACTTTGCATAGTTTTGCAAGCTCGTTACTCGTCAGCGGACGTTTCGGGGGTGGAGGCCGCTTCTTCCAAGCGGTCTCCCGCACTGCTTGTTGGGCGGTCTTCTGCGGTGGTGCCAACACGGGACGGGGCTGGGTACGTCGGTGGGTCCCCGGCGTTGGATCGGCGTCGGTAAACTGGGTGCGCGGTTGATGCTCGCTGGATGACATCTCGGCTGCTACTAAATCGTGCTGCTGGGACTCGCAGTTGACTATACCTGCCGCGTGGGTTTTCCCGATCTGTGGTTGTGGGGATATTTGCTTGATATCCTTCACGTGTGCGGTGATAGTTTTGTTGTGGTCTCCTTCGAGTATAAAGATTACGGGCGATTTCTTCTTCTTTACTATATACGGGCCTATATATTTCGGTGCAAGTTTCGCGGCAAACTGTTGGGCGGCGCAAGAGAGCGGTCGGTGTCGATAGTACACAATCTCTCCTATGGCTGGAGTCCACGGGCGTCGTCGGAGGTCGTAATATCGTTTCTGTATGCCGAATGCCTTGGCCAGATTTATTTTGACTAGTTCTTGAATTTCCTGAAGGTTGTGTATGCGGTTATCGGCATCGGGCTCGGTGTTTAGAGGTATGTCTGGTGACGACGGTAGGCGTAGTTCGCGACCGAAATTAAGGTACGCGGCGGAGTAGCCTGTCGTCTCGTTTCGGCTGGTGTTCATGGCCAGCATGAGTTCTGGGAGATATTCGTCCCATTTTCGATGGTCTCTCTGGACGTATTGGGCCACCATTGTTTTTATGACTCGGTTCATTCGCTCCGTAGGGTTTGCCTGTGGAGTGTAGGGTGGGGTGAACCTTTGCTTGATTCGGAGTTGAGCGAGCAGCTCTTGGAACTGCCTGCTCCGGTATCGGGTGCCATTATCGGTAATTAAAGTTTTTGGACATCCATACCGGCTGAGGATGCGTTCCTTAAAACTTTTTATTAGCGCTGGAGTGGTAGCGTCTCGGAGGGCTACGAATTCCGTCCACTTGGAGAATTTGTCGTGGAATACCAATATCATGGTGTTTCCCTTTGATGACCGTGGCAATGGGCCGATGAAGTCTGAGCACTGGCGGACAAACCGAGCGGTATCGCGGAATAATCCCGGCCAGTAATAACTTCTAGCGATCCTGGCGATAGTCTTGGCAATCCCCAGATGTCCTGCGGTCACGTCAGTATGATTTTCGTGTAGGATCTGGGCCCGTAGTGGCTTAGGGATGCATACTTTCCAGGCGGTTGGAGCGGTTTCGGTGTGACAGGTCGGATTATAAATATGCCGGTACAGGGTTCCCTCCATAATTTGATACTCGGAGTTCTCTTCCGGTCTGCTTTTGACTGCTTGTATTTTAGCATGATACCATGGGCATGTTTCAGTTATCGGTAGTAGTAACTTAATTGAAGTATTCGGGGTCGGGTGTCTCGATAGGACGTCTGCTACGGTGTTCAGCGCGCCCTTTCGGTATCGGATCTCGTAATCGTACTGCTGTAACTCAATGGCACAGCGCGCTAATCGTCCGGAGGGGTTTTCTATACGGTGAAGCCACCTCAGTGATTGGTGATCGGTATGCACAATAAATTTGTAGCCTTCTATATAGGGTCGCATTTTCCGAATGCCCCAGACCACGGCTAAGCATTCCCGTTCGGTAACCGAGTAGTTTCGCTCGGCGTCGGTAAGGGTACGGCTGGCGTAGGCGATTACTCGTTCTTGAGCGTCGATTGATTGCGAGAGGACTGCTCCAAGTCCCTCCGCACTGGCGTCTGTCTGGAGCAGAAATGGTTTCGTAAAATCTGGACAGGAGAGTACTGGTGCCTCTGTCAGTCTAGTTTTTACAGTTTGGAATGCTTCTTCTTGGGCATCTTCCCATGACCATTTGGTTTTCTTCTTTAGCAGTTTTGTCAGCGGTGCTGTTAGGGAAGAAAAATTTGGGACAAAGCGACGATACCAGGAAGCGATCCCGAGGATACGGCGGAGTTCTCTAATGTTGCGGGGGGTATTAATGAGTTGATGGCTTCGATCTTACTAGGGTCGGTGTGTATTCCGTTCTGGTTGACCATATGCCCGAGATAGCGCATCTCTGCTTTCCCAAATTCACATTTTTCGGGGTTGATTTCCAGTTTTGCATGTTTCAGACGCTTTAATACCTCTGTTAGTGCCGCCATATGCTCTGTGAACGTGCTCCCAATAACGATTATATCGTCCAGATAAGCAAATGCGTACGGCTCGAGTTCGGAGCTGATGATTCGGTCGAGTAGTCGTTGGAATGTGGCGGGGGCGGAATGTAGCCCAAATGGCATCACTCTCCATTGAAAGAGTCCTCGCCCCGGGACGGTAAAGGCTGTATACGGACGGCTGGTGGGTTTTAATGGGATTTGCCAATATCCTTGTTTAAGATCAATCGTGGAGATGTACCTCGCACCTTTCAGTTTATCCAAGATATGGTTTATCTGTGGCAGCGGGTATGCATCTTTAATAGATAGCTCATTTAGTTGCCGATAGTCGACACATAGCCTCCAGGTTCCTTGCTTTTTTTTGACGAGTACTATGGGTGAGCTATATGGGCTATTTGATGGTTCTATCTTCTCTTCGGCCAATAGTTGATTGATCTCTTCGTTGATTATGGTTTGCATGGCTGGGTTTCTTGGCATATACCTTTGCTTGAAGGGTCGGTGGTGTTTGAGACGGATCTCGTGTTCCGTGATGGTTGTCGGACCTTTGAAGCTTTCGAATATGGGTAGCTCTATAGCCAACAGTCGGTCTAGTTGTTGTTTTTCCGTCGCGAGACTTCGGATAATTGGTGACCTCGGCTCAGGTTGCGCTACTATAACCTTTCTTCCGCAGTTAATAGTGAATCTATATTTTGCCAGGAAGTCTGTTCCTATCAAGAATTCATCCAACAGGTTCGGAATATACACGAATTCTGGTGTGAAGGACCACTCTCCCCAACTTAGGTCCAACATATAGGCTTGCCGAGCGGTGATAGTCGATTTATCGGCCAAGGCAAAGGTTATGGAGATCGGTCGGGCTGGTACATGGTGCTTTCTGCATAGGTTTCGTATGGTTTTCCCAATGCACGACCTTCCTGCGCCGGTGTCGATAACGACGTCGTACAGGCGATGTTGAAATTTGATGGGTATGGTATATGAGGCGTGGGTTGAAACGATAGGGGTGGGCGCGTCTAATGCCTCATGGTGTTGGACGGCCCGTTGGTGTTTTCCGGTTTGCAGTTGCAATATCTGCTCTGTACATTATTTGTACCACAGTATGAACAAAATAATCGGCGGTCCTGACGACAAGTTCGACGAGTATGTCCGGGCTGGCCGCAAGTCCAGCAACAGGTTTTCCGGTCGTAGCTATCGGTGAACGGCGGGTGGACTGGCGGTCGGTGATGTGGATGCGTTACATCGCTGGTAATCGGTCTATGGTGCGGTATATTGCTGGTATGATAAGGTACATCGTTGGTATTCGGTAGATGATGCGGTATATTACTGGTATTTGGACCGTGATGCGGATAAGGTACATCGTTGGTACTCGGTAGATGATGCGGTATATTACTGGTATTTGGACCATGATACGGATAAGGTACATCGTTGGTACTCGGTAGATGATGCGGTATATTACTGGTATTTGGACCATGATGCGGATAAGGTACATCGTTGGTACTCGGTAGATGATGCGGTATATTACTGGTATTTGGACCATGATGCGGATATGTTACATCGTTGTTACTGGATAGATGATGCGGTATATTACTGGTATTTGGACCATGATGCGGATTTGTTACATCGTTGTTACTCGGTAGATGATGCGGTATATTATTGGTATTTGGACCATGATGCGGATATGTTACATCGTTGTTAACTGGTCGAGTAGTCTGGATCGGTGGGTGTGGAGTAGGCATGGCTGATTGATTCGCTGACCTGTTCTGGTAGAGTGGTGGTGCTGCCTGACGAAATGGCGGCACGGTCGGTTGAAATGGTGGTGCGGTAGGACGTAATGCGGGCGGTCGTACTGGTGCTGGAGAAGGTCGAGAGGGGGGTTGCTCATTTAAAAGGCATTCAAAATCCTCAATGAGTGAGGTTAGTTCCGACAGCGTCGTGAACTCTCGTCGTTTGATGTAATGGCGATAATCCGGTCGTAGGTTATCTCTGTTGCTCTGCGTTCGGTTCCGAATGCGGTCCAAGAGCTGCTCAGCAAATCGTGGTGGTAAGAAGAAGCGACGTAATTCCTCGCTAAACTCTCCCCACGTACTAAGAAACTCCTTATTATTACGAAACCAGATAAGTGCGTTCCCTTTGAGTAGCTCTGGTAATGTTCGTACTACCCGGTCTAGCGGCAATTGGTAGCATTCGGCGAGTTCCTCCACCCTTTCTAGGAACTCTAATGGATTACTATTTCCCCCTTCGTATCTTACATTCCACCTTCTTACCTTATCCATCATTTCCGCATCGGATGGACGGTAAGTCTGTGGCGGTCGTACTTCTGAGTAGGAAGTAAATGGAATGCTCGGTGTCGGTTTCGGTTGTACATGGATTTCCATGTTCGGTGTATTCAGGTTATGAGCCTGTGTTTCCGTTGGCTTTGAGTACGTGATGTTCGGAATTTTTGGCCGGTGTACGCTTGTGGTTTGGGATTCCATGCTTGATAGTAGTGTGTCGGTGGTGAGCTTCGGTTCGATCGTGGGTAAATCGCTACAAGATTTGTGTTTCTTTAGCTCGGTAGAGAGTAGTTTGCGTAGCTCATCTACACTACCACTTTGGTTAATACCACGACGACACAGTTCGTTTAGTAACTCCTCTTTCCGAAGTGAGTATATTCCGGAAACACTAAGCCCAGTCTCCTCGGTGGACATTATTATAGCTTTTCTCTCGGCAGTATTTGACAATTTGTATATTTCTATCGTCTGGCACTCCCCGGTTGGTGCCAAGACTAATTTTAGTAGTGACGCGTTCACCAATGTAAAACAAGTTGTAATGCCGTGTTTCTGCCGGTAAGTGGTTTCTGGTCGATTATTTTGACATGGAAAGAAAAATATGGTTGTTTTTTTTTTTTCCTCGGTCTTGGTCGGTGATACGACTTTAAAAGTCGCCAAATTTGTAACGTTGTCTGCTCGGGTGACGCTCGCCGGTCACCCAGGGTTCGTTCTTTTGTTTTTGTGTTACAAATTAAAGAGTTTTGTGGATGTTTGTTCTTTTGGTCTTCTTTATTTATTATTTGTTTTCCCTTTTTTTCTTATTATGTTTTACAATCTTAATATATATATATATACTTATATCAAATATGTATTATACTTAGCTACCTGCCTAGCTTACTCTGATATGAGCACTCGGGGGGGGGGGGGGGGGGGGCGTTCGAGAAGAACTGCTCGGCTCTAAGCCGTAGTTAGCCGAGGTGAGAACAATCGACAACTGCTAACTACGTACTCGAAGATATGACGGAGCACACGGAGGACGTTCGGGCAGAACTGCTCGGCTCTAGGCCGTAGTTAGCCGAGGTGAGAACAATCGACAACTGCTAACTACGTACTCGAAGATATGACGGAGCACACGGAGGGCGTTCGGGAAGAACTGCTCGGCTCTCAGCCGTAGTTAGCCGAGGTGAGAACAATCGACAACTGCTAACTACGTACTCGAAGATATGACGGAGCACACGGAGGGCGTTCGGGAAGAACTGCTCGGCTCTCAGCCGTAGTTAGCCGAGGTGAGAACAATCGACAACTGCTAACTACGTACTCGAAGATATGACGGAGCACACGGAGGGCGTTCGGGAAGAACTGCTCGGCTCTAAGCCGTAGTTAGCCGAGGTGAGAACAATCGACAACTGCTAACTACGTACTTGAAGGTTTTAGTGGAACTCACGATGGGTGTTCGAGTAGAACAACACAGTTCCTGGATATAGCAAAAGTAATTATTATTACTTTGTAATAAAAGTAATTATTATTACTTTGTTACGCTATATCAATTTCAAAAAGTTAGCGGGAGTGCTTTTCATATGGGAGAATTACTTTTCGTCTTGTCAGACAGAATACTCTTCTCCACACTTCCCGATTTGTTGTGGATCTTCGCGTCCCATGTCTTTACTTAATTCTTTCGTCTTGTTGGGAATTTTATTTCCCCAAATATTGTATAGTAGATTGTTCGTATACAAATTGTGTTCGTATATGTACAAGTTATTCCTTTTGCGTATTTTGTTATTATTCTTGTAATTGTTGTTGTTAGTTTTATTATTATGACATGGGGCGCGACGGGAGCATTTCTGTCTAAAAAAAGAATGATGTTTCTTTGATTTATCAACTTACTATTTACAATGGGTTTTCATAATGCTTAATATATACATATACATTTTGTCGTGTGGTTTTTATAATATTCATATTTTGCCGTACGGTCTGGTCTGTATTACATTTCTGTTTACAATATTCATATTTTTGTCGTACGGTTTGTAACGTTATTAATTTAGTATAAATTAACTTCGTTACAGGCTCTTTTTATTTACATGAACGAAATGTCTTAATATACTTATTATACGATACTTATTATAATTGCGGGTAGGGAGGTCGGTTTGTTCGGTTGTCAGGTATGAGGGGGGGGATGCTCGGAAGGAAGCGGTCAGGTAAAACCTAGACACTACCACCTTCGTCGCTTATAGCTGCCGTGTGTGGTTGTGGAGTGAAGCTCCGCACCCTATATGCAGATGAAGTTGTATGCAGTGAGAGGTTTGGTTGGCGAATAAGTCGGACAAGATCCAGACTTACTACTTCGCTTGTTTTTAACGCAGTGATGTGAGTAGTCAAGTACTACCACCCAGAGAAGTACTGAATTTAGTGTATTGCACTAAATTCGGTATTTTGTCTTCTCCTGTGGTTTTTGAATTTTTGCGTCCCATGTCTATAACTTTTTCGTTCACCAGGTTGGGAATTTTGTGAATTGAATGAATGAGTGTATTGACATGGGACCGTTTACAGATAACAACAATATTATGTGTCTATGTGTCACTGTGCCTATCAATTTTGATATATATATCACATATCTTCTTGGGAAATGGGAGTGTAGGTTTGGGTCGGGTAGAGTTTTCTGGTCTACATCTCTATTTCTGGTCTACATCTCTATTTACGTAATATATACAATATCTTATTTTCTACTAGTAATAAAGTCAGTTTTGGTATCATAATATATTTTTTCGGTTGGTTGGTGTGATCACTCCTTTTTTTTCCTTTATTTATGGGATTACCTTTATTTTAGCGGTGTCATTCACCAACCACGTAATTTACATTACAAAAATTTTCCTCAAAAATTTCTTTTTATATATTTAAAAGATTTCCTTATATATTTTTTATATCTCTTATTTATTTATTAAGTTTTCTAAAGTATTATTACATCATAGTAATATTAATATTTTTTTTTATATATAGGTATATATATAGTATATTCAAAGTTTACATTTAAAAAAATTATTTTCATTACACTTTTTTTTTGTTTGTTATTTATATATTTTTTTTTTTGAAAGGTTTCAATTATATTCAATATGTGTATTTGTGTTTTCTTGTTTGTTTGTTATTTTTATATATGAAGGTTTCAACTATATTCAATATGTGTTTTTTTTTTTGTTTTTTTTCTGTTTTTTTTTTATATAATTATAAATTTCTCATTGATATTTGACGGTGATCTCAGCCTTCTCCGTTTAAGGTTAGGGTGCCGTCGTGGTTTCTTTTCCCATAGATTTTCCCTTTAGGTCCTCGAAAGTGGAAGTGGCGGGGTCCCTTGCGGTTTCCCCGGGGTAGCGGTGAGGGTAACTCCCTTGAAGGGAGTCTGGAGTAGCATCTGGGTTGTCTAAATGTTAGTTGTTTGTGGGAGAGGGGGATCGGGTGTTTCGGAAGTTTCGGTTTGGTTGGTTTTGGGAGGTTGGATCGAGGTTGGAGTTTTGGTGGGACTCAGCGGAATTGGTGTGGCTGCGGTGCCGGCTATTCTGGGCACGACTTGACATAGTCTCAGCAGCTCATTGCTGGTCAGTGGTCTATTAGGGGGTGGCGGCATTTTTTTCCACGATTGCCTTAGGACGAGTTGTGTTGTGGTAGTGGTCCTAGAAGGTGGTACCAGCACGGGACGTGGCCTGGTACGTCGATGGGTCCTAGGTGCTGGATCGGCGTTAGTGAACTTCGCGAGCTTATTGTTTGCTACGTCCGGTTGCTGTGACATCTTTCTAGTTGCTGATTTTATTTGCGTTGTACCTTGTTTGTCTATACCTACGTTCTGAGTTGTGCTAGTGGGGATAATATCTGGTAATTTTCTTCAGTCTTTGACATGTGCGGTGATCGTTTTCTGCTGGTCTCCTTCCAGTATGAATATCACTGGTGAGAGTTTCTTTTTTACTCGGTATGGGCCTACATATTTGGGTGCTAATTTGGCTGCGAATTGTTGGGCGGCTGAAGAGAGTGGCCGGTGACGGTAATACACCATCTCTCCTATGGCTGGCGTCCACGGGCGGCGTCGCAAGTCATAATAGCGTTTTTGCCTTCCAAAAGCTTTGCTAAGTTCAGTTTGACTACTGATAGTATTTCGTGCAACATCGTTATTCTTTCGGATGTGTCAGTTTCGGTGTTTAAAGCTATGTCGGGTGTGTTCGGTAGACGGAGTTCTCGGCCAAAATTCAGGTAAGCTGCCGAGTAACCGGTCGTCTCATTGCGGCTTGTGTTAAGTGCTAACATTAATTCTGGGAGGTATTCGTCCCATTTTCGGTGATCCTTTTTCACATATTGTGAGATCATCGTCTTGATGACACGATTCATTCGTTCGGTTGGGTTGGCTTGCGGAGTGTATGGTGGTGTGAATCGCTGTTTGATCTGCAACTGGGCTAATAACTCTTGAAATTGTTTGCTGCGGTATTGTGTGCCATTGTCTGTTATTAGAATTTTTGGGCATCCGTACCGGCTGAGAATTCGTTCTTTGAATCCTTTGATCAAAGCGGGAGTGGTCGCGTCTCGAAGAGCCATGAACTCTGTCCACTTTGAGAATTTATCATGGAATACGAGTATCATCGTGTTCCCTTTTGTGGAGCGTGGTAGTGGTCCAATAAAATCAGAACTGGCTATCTCCCATGGGTGATTGGCAGCGGTCATGAACATTTCTCCAGCTGGTTTCATAGCGGGTACTTTATACTCTAGGCAGGTTGGACATCTTTGGACAAATTTCGCGGTGTCACGAAACACTCCTGGCCAATAATAATTTGTTGCGATTCTGGCAAATGTTTTGGCGATTCCCATATGGCCGGCAGTTACGTCTGCATGGTTTTCATACAGAGCCTGTTGACGTAATGGTTTTGGAACACAGACCTTCCACGAGGTACTACTGGCTTCGGTGTGGCGGGTCGGGCTAAATATGTGGCGGTACAGTGTTCCGTTCATGATCTGGTAGTCGGAGTCTCTCCTGGTTTATTTTTTGTTGCCTTCATCTTTGAATCATATCAGGGGCAGGTATCGGTGATCGGAAGTATTAGTTTCATCGGTGTAGTCGGTATTGGATGTCTGGACAAGACGTCGGCGACAGTGTTCGATGCGCCTTTTCTATATCGTATTTCATAATCAAATTGTTGCAGCTCGATTTCCCAACGTGCTAGTCTTCCGGAGGGGTTTTCGATGATGTGCAACCATTTCAGTGACTGGTGATCGGTATGGACAATAAAGTGATACCCTTCGAGGTATGGTCGCTTTTTGCGAACGCCCCATACTACGGCTAGGCATTCCCGCTCGGTGACTGAGTAATTACGTTCTGCTTCGGTAAGAGTTCGGCTGGCGTACGCGATTACTCGTTCTTGGTTATCGATTGTTTGTGATAACACGGCTCCAAGTCCATCGGCACTGGCATCGGTCTGAAGTAAAAAAGGTCGGGAAAAATCGGGGCAGGCGAGAATCGGTGCTTCGGTTAATTTTTGTTTTAACGTTCGAAATGCCTCTTCTTGATCATTTTCCCATGTCCATTTCTACTTTTTTCTTAGCAACTTGGTGAGTGGTGCTGATATAGTGGAAAAGTTCGGAACAAATCGGCGATACCAAGAGGCAATTCCTATTATTCGTCGGAGCTCTTTAATGTTACGAGGAGCTTTTAATGACTGAACAGCTTCTATTTTAGTAGGTTCGGTGTGTATTCCTTCCTTGTTGACCATATGACCAAGGTAGCGCATTTCGGATTTCCCAAATTCACATTTCTCAGGGTTTATTTTTAGATTTGCTGTTTTTAGCCGTTTGAAAACTTCGGTGAGTGTGGACATATGCTCGGTAAATGTCTTTCCGATGACGATGATGTCGTCTAAATATGCAAAGGCGTATGGTTCTAACTCAGGACTAAAGATTTGGTCGAGTAGTAGCTGAAACGTAGCGGGGGCGGAATGCAGTCCAAAAGGCATTACTTTCCATTGGAAAAGTCCTCGGCCTGGTACTGTGAATACGGTATATGGTCTACTGGTTGGTTTTAGCGGTATTTGTCAATATCCATGCTTCAGGTCAATCGTCGAAATGTAGTTAGCTCCTTTTAGTTTGTCCAAAATATGGTTGATCTGCGGTAGCGGGTATGAATCCTTGATGGATAGCTCATTCAATTGTCGGTAATCAACACATAATCTCCAAGTCTTTTTGACTAGCACAATCGGTGAACTGTAAGGGCTATTGGAAGCTTCAATTTTTCCTTCGGCAAGGAGTTGGTCTATTTCTTGATTAATAATAGTTTGCATGGCGGGATTCCTCGGCATGTACCTCTGTTTAAATGGTCGGTAATGCTTCAGTCGGATTTCATGTTCTATTAAACTTGTTGGTCCGGTCAGATTTTCGAACGTTGCCAAGAATTTTTCCATTTGCTGGTTTTCGGTAGTGAGACTTCGGATGATCGGATGCTCTGGTATTGTCCGAGCCTCTATAATCTGGTTTCCACGCGAAATGTTAAATCCGTATTCCGAGAGAAAATCTGTGTCAATGAGGATTTCGTCCATTAGCTGTGGAATATATACAAACTCCTGTGTAAATTTCCATTCTCCCCAACTCAAGTCTAATGCATATGCTTGGTGAGCGGTAACGGTAGATTTATCAGCCAAAGCAAATGTCATAGAGATGGGTCGAGCTGGTATTTTGTTTTTTCTGCAGAGATTCTGTATGCTTTTTCCAATACAGGATTATAAAACTTAATTGGTATTGTATATGAGGCGTGGCTCTGGGCAGTAGTGTCGGGGACGTCTAATGCCTCATGTAATTGGACGGCCCGTTGGCGTTTCCCTGCGCACATTGGCAGTGACGGCTTTGCATGCCGTGTGTGCCGCAGTGTGAACAGAACAGTTGACGGTTCTGGCGGCAACCTCTACGTACGTGGCCTGGCTGACCGCAAGTCCAGCAGCAGGTCTGTCGGTTGTATAAATTTGTCGCCGGCGGACGGACGGGTGATGACTGATGCGGATTTGTTACATCGTTGGCCATTGGCATAGGCGGCGGCGGTTGATGCGGTTGTGTTACTTCGCTGGTAAATGGTGTACGGAAGGGCGGTACATGATGCGGATGCGGTACATGTTGCGGCTGCGGTACATTATGTGGCTGTGTTACTTCGTTGACAACAGGTCGGGCTGATAGTATTGGTAACTGATACGGAGTTATTACTGGATGGTTGGCCGTCGTGGTGTGGTAAGCGGTCGTTGCGCTTGGTTGGAACTGTGGAGCGGTTGGCCGTACGTGCGGTACGTTGGGTCGGAATGGTGGTGCGGTCGGTCGCAGATGAGGCGGTCGGCTGGCGGCTGTAATTGGTCGAGTGGGGTGTTGTTCTCCCATAAGGCATTCGAAGTCTTCGATTAGCAGTGTGAGCTCTGCTAATGTTGTGAACTCTCTCCGCTTAATATAATGGCGATAGTCAGTTCTCAAATTCTCGTAAATGCGGTTGAGTTTGTCCTCGCTTGTCAGACCGGTATGCCATCGTATGAGCGCCTGTATAGCCATGAGATATTCCTTCCCTTTTTCTCTGGTTGTCTGTACACGGTTACGGATTCGGTCTGCCAGTTGTGACGCAAATCGTGGCGGCAAAAAGAATCGCCTTAGTTCTTCACTAAAGTCCCTCCATTGGCTATGAATTCCTTATTTTTGCGATACCAGACTAACGCATTTCCTTTTAATAATTCGGGCAAGGTGCGGACTATTCTGTCGAGTGGCAATTTATAACACTCGGCCAGTTCCTCGACTCGTTCTAAGAATTCTAATGTAGTATTGCTACTACCATCATACCGTATGTTCCACTTTCGTACTTTATCCATGACGTCCGCGTCGGATGGAAAATAGGTGGTTGTTGGTTGCGGCGCCATGGTGTCTACTGGTTATTAGGAAAGGGTCGATACTATTACAGTTTTGGTTGCTGTCTGGTGTGCTGGTACTCGTAACTCTTCGCATGATCTGTGTCTCTTCAAATCGCTCGATAGCAGCTTGCGGAGCTCCTCCACTGTTCCATTGTTTGCATATTGCTTAATTCGGTGATCAACTCCTCTTTCCGAAGTGTATATACATCGGACGCACTCAAGCTGGTTTCACTCGTAGCCATTGTAAGAAACAAGAATTATTGATATTTCGTAGTTTAGACACTCCCCGTTTGGTGCCTATTAGTTTTATAGTGGTGACGCACTCCCCACTTACGTAAATATCACAATGGTTGTTCTGTCGGCGAGGGTTTTCTGGTAGTGCGAGCGGGAGTTACTGGTGTCGGCGTTTGCTGTATACTAAATATATATATTTTTTTTCTTGTGTGTTCGGTCGACTGGCACAAGTTCTTCTTACTCGGTGAGTCTGGTGGGTATATATATGTGTATGTTTATTCAGTTTGACATAGGATTGTTGCTGGCTACTAGAAATTCAGTGTATGTATGCCCCCTGTGTTTTTCTTTTTTTTTGTGTTGTTGTTTTTTTTTTCTTTCTTATAATCGAAGTTGTGTAGTGATCAAAACACGAATTCTGGTTGGTATGTTTGGGTTTTCACAAGCGTTGCTATGTTTTACTTTACTGGTGTATGTAGGATTTCTTATATTTTATTTTACTACTATTTTTCTGGTGTATGTAAAATTCTTATTTCTTATTTTTCTTATCGTTACTCTTTTCTGGTTTATTAAGAATAAGAGTCCCTGCTCGGGTTTCAAATTTGTAACGTTCGTTCCTTGACGGCTCGGGTGACGCTCGCCGTATACCCAGGGTTCAGGTTCGTCGTTGAGTTACAAATTAATAGATGGTTTTGTTTTGGTATTTTTCCTTTACTTCATAAAGGTTCTTTTTATTTACATGAACGAAATGTCTTAATATATACTTATTATACGATACTTATTATAATTGCGGGTAGGGAGGTTGGTTTGTTCGGGTGTCAGGTAGGAGGGGGGGATGCTCGGAAGGAAGCGGACAGGTAAAACCTAGACCTTCGTCGCTTATAGCTGCCGTGTGTGGTTGTGGAGTGAAGCTCCGCACCCTATATGCAGATGAAGTGTGACAAGCAGCAAGTCAGGCAGAGCCTCGGCGTTGCTGATTGTTTCACTTGTATGCAGTGAGAGGTTTGGTTGGCGAATAAGTCGGACAAGATCCAGACTTACTGCTTCGCTTGCCTTTCACGCAGTGATGTGAGTAGTCAAGTACTACCACCCAGAGAAGATTTAGTGTCTTGCACTAAATTCGGTATTTTGTCTTCTCCTGTGGTTTTTGATATTTTATTTTTTTATTAAACATTTAGATATTATACAATTTTGACTTAAAAACTAAACTTATAACTATTATTATTAAGTGTCGGCTCAACAATAGGGGCCCGACGTATTTACATTGTCTTTTTTTTGTATTGCTTATTATTAAACAATATTTTTTACTACTTAATCTACTACATGTTTATTTTTAAAGCAATTTAATTTTAAACGATAAATTTTAAAATAAAATAAAAATGAAGAATAATATTAAAGGGGGTATAAACAGGGCGATCTTCAGCCTCTGTAATGTTGATTGCTGGCCTTCTCGTAGAAGGAGACGTCTTGATTATTAAAGATGTCGTCAAATCTAGCATCTGTGAATCCTCTGATGTTTATATAGCGGTGGCTTGGCACGATTTCTTCGATTCTCAGTCCTTGCATCTCCGGACTTGGATGTGTTTCCAACCCATCAACGAATTTCTTTGCCATTCGGAACAAGTGGTCGGTTATGGGCAGCAGACCTGCCGCGTCGTAAAGCCTTGCACTCGAGACAAACTTATAGCTGTTTGGCACCCTCCAGAGTCCTGTACAGATCCTAAGTACCTTCCTTTCAAATAGGGAGATCTTCTTCATCGTTGTTGGTGAGAATCCTGTGGTTTTTGAATTTTTGCGTCCCATGTCTATAACTTTTTCGTTCACCAGGTTGGGAATTTTGTGAATTGAATGAATGAGTGTATTGACATGGTGTGCTGGTACTCGTAACTCTTCGCATGATCTGTGTCTCTTCAAATCGCTCGATAGCAGCTTGCGGAGCTCCTCCACTGTTCCATTGTTTGCATATTGCTTAATTCGGTGATCAACTCCTCTTTCCGAAGTGTATATACATCGGACGCACTCAAGCTGGTTTCACTCGTAGCCATTGTAAGAAACAAGAATTATTGATATTTCGTAGTTTAGACACTCCCCGTTTGGTGCCTATTAGTTTTATAGTGGTGACGCACTCCCCACTTACGTAAATATCACAATGGTTGTTCTGTCGGCGAGGGTTTTCTGGTAGTGCGAGCGGGAGTTACTGGTGTCGGCGTTTGCTGTATACTAAATATATATATTTTTTTTCTTGTGTGTTCGGTCGACTGGCACAAGTTCTTCTTACTCGGTGAGTCTGGTGGGTATATATATGTGTATGTTTATTCAGTTTGACATAGGATTGTTGCTGGCTACTAGAAATTCAGTGTATGTATGCCCCCTGTGTTTTTCTTTTTTTTTGTGTTGTTGTTTTTTTTTTCTTTCTTATAATCGAAGTTGTGTAGTGATCAAAACACGAATTCTGGTTGGTATGTTTGGGTTTTCACAAGCGTTGCTATGTTTTACTTTACTGGTGTATGTAGGATTTCTTATATTTTATTTTACTACTATTTTTCTGGTGTATGTAAAATTCTTATTTCTTATTTTTCTTATCGTTACTCTTTTCTGGTTTATTAAGAATAAGAGTCCCTGCTCGGGTTTCAAATTTGTAACGTTCGTTCCTTGACGGCTCGGGTGACGCTCGCCGTATACCCAGGGTTCAGGTTCGTCGTTGAGTTACAAATTAATAGATGGTTTTGTTTTGGTATTTTTCCTTTACTTCATAAAGGTTCTTTTTATTTACATGAACGAAATGTCTTAATATATACTTATTATACGATACTTATTATAATTGCGGGTAGGGAGGTTGGTTTGTTCGGGTGTCAGGTAGGAGGGGGGGATGCTCGGAAGGAAGCGGACAGGTAAAACCTAGACCTTCGTCGCTTATAGCTGCCGTGTGTGGTTGTGGAGTGAAGCTCCGCACCCTATATGCAGATGAAGTGTGACAAGCAGCAAGTCAGGCAGAGCCTCGGCGTTGCTGATTGTTTCACTTGTATGCAGTGAGAGGTTTGGTTGGCGAATAAGTCGGACAAGATCCAGACTTACTGCTTCGCTTGCCTTTCACGCAGTGATGTGAGTAGTCAAGTACTACCACCCAGAGAAGATTTAGTGTCTTGCACTAAATTCGGTATTTTGTCTTCTCCTGTGGTTTTTGATATTTTATTTTTTTATTAAACATTTAGATATTATACAATTTTGACTTAAAAACTAAACTTATAACTATTATTATTAAGTGTCGGCTCAACAATAGGGGCCCGACGTATTTACATTGTCTTTTTTTTGTATTGCTTATTATTAAACAATATTTTTTACTACTTAATCTACTACATGTTTATTTTTAAAGCAATTTAATTTTAAACGATAAATTTTAAAATAAAATAAAAATGAAGAATAATATTAAAGGGGGTATAAACAGGGCGATCTTCAGCCTCTGTAATGTTGATTGCTGGCCTTCTCGTAGAAGGAGACGTCTTGATTATTAAAGATGTCGTCAAATCTAGCATCTGTGAATCCTCTGATGTTTATATAGCGGTGGCTTGGCACGATTTCTTCGATTCTCAGTCCTTGCATCTCCGGACTTGGATGTGTTTCCAACCCATCAACGAATTTCTTTGCCATTCGGAACAAGTGGTCGGTTATGGGCAGCAGACCTGCCGCGTCGTAAAGCCTTGCACTCGAGACAAACTTATAGCTGTTTGGCACCCTCCAGAGTCCTGTACAGATCCTAAGTACCTTCCTTTCAAATAGGGAGATCTTCTTCATCGTTGTTGGTGAGAATCCTGTGGTTTTTGAATTTTTGCGTCCCATGTCTATAACTTTTTCGTTCACCAGGTTGGGAATTTTGTGAATTGAATGAATGAGTGTATTGACATGGGACCGTTTACAGATAAGAACAATATTATGTGTCTATGTGCCTATCAATTTTGATATTTGCGTATGGGCAACAGTGCTGTAGACAGAAATGAATATATTGTTTGTGTACTCGAGTAATTTGTGCGTGCAGCATAGTGTGATTTGCCGTCGGTATTTCGGGAAAATCTACTTATGTGGTATACATATATTTTATTCGTGATATGTGATATATATATATTTTACTCGTATGGTTTGTAACGTTTGTTGGTTTACGGAAACCAACTTCGTTACAGCATTACACTGAGGTCCCAATTTGCGTCGTAGAATAGTTTTAAAAATTGTGGACGCAAAACGGAACAACACAAACCGAAACACATCTTCTCGTATATTCCTATACAATTGGTTGTAAATTGGTTCCAAGTTTATATAAATATATTTGGTTACGCAAATCGAAGCAAATTTTCCCATACTACTCAATACTTTTAGTAGTAGATTGGTTCCAAATATGATAAATTTTTATTTTTTTATTTCAAAAAAAACTAATATAATTTGACATAAATACTTTATTTCTATATATGTATGTACATATGTACATTACATAGTCTTAAGTAAGGGAATTAAAATAAAATAAAATTATAAGGAACATAAATTAACTTTTTTTTGCTAATTTGTTTCAATTCAGTTCAATTTGTCCATCCAGATTACGTATTGGAATCGTTGAGATACTCATCTTCCCCAAATAAAACGTCTTCTTCGCTCTTACTCAAATATTCAGCGTCTTCAATTTCGTTCTCGATTTCCTGACGAGCAACAGCTAATTTAAAAAAAAAATTATAATGTACACACGCTAAAGGGGTTTGCATCCTTATAATGCTTAGCACAGCGTGGGCGTTAGGAAATTAGGGAGAGGAAAGGATGAGATGTCTAGGCACACGTGTCTTAAACGACTGCAGATCATATAAATGCGGAAACACAGAATCAGGCAATTCATTCCACATAACTATCTTCGTAAAACATAAAAAAACATAAAAAAAATTATTATACATATACTGAAAGGTTCGGCCCCGTTTGTAAAAGTCGTGTTGTGCCCACACCTCCATTTTTTTAATCTGTGTTTAAGTAACATTCTTGTAGCGACGCAAATCGAGGAAACAACGCAAGCCGAATTTTTTGTTTGAGGACGCAAATCGAAACAACGCAAAACGAGTCGACGCAAATCGGGATCCCAGTGTATTTGCTATATTGCTTTCAACAAAAAAATAAAAATTACAACAACACATTGGATAAACCAGAAAGTGGTTTAGCGTTTACCAAAAAAAAATTTTGGTTAAGAATATATAACCAAATTTTTATTTATAAATCTCACCACCAGAGTCGACTTTTAAAAATTATATATGGATAAGTTGGCAAACACATGAAACAAAAAATTTACCAAAATTTGGTTAGTTTTTGCTGTTGCTTTAATCAGCCGTTAACCACAAAAAATACCTATCTCATTTTGTTGAAAGCAATATAGCAAATAACAAAGGCCTTTTTTAAACTAAATACTACTTAACTATTTAAATTTAAATTTACTCTTTTCTTTTCAGAGATCTTAAGCTTATAGGGGTGAAGTAGTTAAAATTAAAAATCTTTTTTATTAACCTAAACACTAATTTACTATTTTTATTTAAATGTGCTCTTTTCTTTTCCAAGTTCTAACTTAAGCTAACATGGGTGAAGTAGTTAAAACCAAAAATCATTTATAACCTAAATACTACTTTAACCATTTTAATTAAAATTTACTCTTTTATTTTCAGAGATCTTAAGCTAATATGGGAGAAGTAGTTAAAATTAGAAATCTTTTTTTTTAACCTAAATACTACTTTACTATTTAAATTTAAATTTTGCTCTTTTCTTTTCAGCGATCTTAAGATAATATTGAAGAAGTAGTTAAAATTAAAAATCATTTTTAACCTAAATACTACTTTACTATTTTGATTTAAATTTGCTCTTTTCTTTTGAGAGATCTTAAGATAATATGGGTGAAGTTGTTAAAATTAAAAATCATTTTTAAACCAAATACTATTTTACTATTTCAATTTAAATGTACTCTCTTCTTTTCAGAGTTCAGAGTGTGAAGTAGTTAAAATTAAAAAACATTTTTAACCTAAATACTACTTTACTATTTAAATTTAAATTTTGCTCTTTTCTTTTCAGCGATCTTAAGATAATATTGAAGAAGTAGTTAAAATTCATGGTAGCTACATTTGCAGATGACACTGTAATCCTATCCTCAAACAAATGCATAAAACTAGCCACAGAACAAGCCAGAATAGCGCTGTACAGGACAGTAGAATGGTTCCTCAAATGGGGAATCAAGATAAACGAGGACAAAACAACACAAGTTGTATACACTACAAAAAGAAATTATAATCCAGAAATAATAAGCTTAATCAACAAAGAAATCCCCCTTGACAATGAAGCTAAATACCTGGCTATATTAATAGACAAAAAATTGACTTGGAAAATTCAAATTCAAATTCAAAATTCAGACAACTTTTCTGGCTTCTAGGGAAGAATTCAAAGTTATCAAGAGAAAATAAACTATTAATATATAAAACTATCATAAAACCAATATGGACTTACGGAATTCAAATATGGGAACTGCCTGTACGACAAGCATCAACATGATTCAAAGACTTTTCTTTTCAGCGATCTTAAGATAATATTGAAGAAGTAGTTAAAATTAAAAATCATTTTTAACCTAAATACTACTTTACTATTTTAATTTAAATTTGCTCTTTTCTTTTGAGAGATCTTAAGATAATATGGGTGAAGTAGTTAAAATAAAAAATCATTTTTAACCTAAATACTACTTTACTATTTAAAATTAAATTTACTCTTTTCTTTTCGGAGTTCTTAAGTTAATATGTGTGAAGTAGTTAAAATTAAAAATCATTTTTAACCTAAATACTACTTTACTATTTTACCTTCAATGTACTTTTTTCTTTTCAGAGTGTACGCCATTACAGGCGGAAGGTCGCAAACACAGGCAATACAATAAGCGCAACATCCACTTACTTGTGTACATATAGTCTTATATATGTATCTTGACTCGCCCCCTAACATTTCCACCGGCAGCGCTGTCGACGATGGATGGATCTCTATAAAGTAAAGAGGGGTTAGCAGCAAAAAAAAATAGTGGTGAATCGATACGAAAGGATTTCTCTTTCCGACCATTACGTACACTGAAAAAAAAAATTATGGGTTCAGAATTTTTAATCTTTCCTTTTTTTTCTGTACTTCTTTCCTCTTATTTAAGGGTATTATTGATAATCAGTTACGGTTTCCCTATTCATACTCTAATCAACGCATTACATACGTTCATACAATACCTACACTATATATTTTATATGATTGGTTATATATTATAACACTTACAATAAAAATTACTTATTCTTCTTGAAAAGAAAATCTGTAAGGGAAAATATAATAAAACGAAAGTAACTGACTTCGAATTGCAATCGCCTTGATTCGATATTATCATCATCTTTATCCTCGATAGGATTAATTAAATCATGGTGATCGTCCTCAATTTGAACCTTCTGATTTGATGGGCTGCGTGCTAGTAATAAAACCTTTTCACATGGTACGAATGAAAGCATGACTGAAAGCCTTTTTTCTTGAGAACTCAACGTACAATTGTTAGTCGTTGTTGTTGTTTTTACACCACTTTTCACCACCAAACTGCATGTGAATCAGTCAATTTCGAGCCAATAATAAAATTGTTTCACGTGGTATGACTAAAAGCATTTTACGACTGAAAGCCTTTTTTTTCTTTTCGATAACTCAACATAGAATTTACAGTCGTTGTTGTTGTTTTTGGCAACACTTTTCACCACCGAATTGCATGTAAATCCGTCAATTGCGTGATAGTAATATAACCTTTTTACATGGTACGAATGAAAGCATTGTGTCATCGATCCAAACTTAATAGTTAATTAGTATCTAGTAACTTTAAAAATCTAAAATGTTCTATCTTAAATGTAATGTAAAATGTACTTGAAAGCCGTAAAAGGGTTAAATTTAACTTTCTGTAAAACTACCTTACATTGGGTCAACGATCGAAGAGCACCCCTGTCGCGCCTGCAGAATTAACTTTCGTTAGCTTACGAAAGAGTGAGCGGTGCGAAAGGCGCGAACACTTAAGAAGGAAGTATTAACTCTGCTTGAATCGTGGTAGAATCGTTGGTCTCGCACAGTCTGCTGTTTGATCGTTGGCCTGAGGAGGTTTTGCACGAAAGTAAGCATTGATGTAATGGGTTTTGAATATAAGAATTATTTTATTTCTTTTCTTTAGGAAATAAAATCCCATTTTTTATTTATCTCAGTAAGCGGATATTTATTTTCGGAGCACCTTGGGCACAACGCAGAAAATCAGGCAGCGACACTATTTTATTTCTTTCGTGGCTCGAAATTATTTTATTTCTTTCTCGCTCGAAGTTATTTTATTTCTTTCTGCTCGAGAGTTGTGAAGATGGAAGAAATACGTTTTTCTTGCACGGCCAAAAATTGTAAAATGGCTGACGACGACCACATGGTGCAATGCGAAAGGTGCAGTCGCTGGTGGCAGATTTATTCAGCACTGCTGACCCGTGGTTTTGCGAAAAAGCCGACTGCAAGGAGGAATCCGATTTAAGGAA
Organism: Nephrocerus scutellatus; assembly: GCA_947095585.1. Taxonomy (NCBI): domain Eukaryota; kingdom Metazoa; phylum Arthropoda; class Insecta; order Diptera; family Pipunculidae; genus Nephrocerus; species Nephrocerus scutellatus. The sequence goes on from OX352762.1 coordinate 32,574,326, forward strand.
AGAAAAACTTTCTGCTGCGGCACAAAAGTCTCAAGAGGAGAAAGTGAATGCGTCTTTCGATTTAGTCATTGAAGCTGCTGCTGTTGCTCAAGCTGCAGTTGCTCAAAAATATGTACGTTTGGAATTAAAAGAAACGAAGGATAAATTGTCCAAGATGCTTGAGAACAATTTTCCATCAACTTCTTCAGGCGTTGTTCCCAAGGGAAAATCATTTGCTGTTGGTTCAAATCAGAGGTTAGAAATGATTCGCAAAATTCAAGAGAATCATCAGAACTTTTTGGAACTGTAAACCACCAAAGCCAATCCACACCCATTCGCAATGCAATTAATGGTCAGAATATTTAATTTCCACAAAATAACACAACTACAAACACAAGAATTAAGCGAATATCCACCAAAGAAATAAAAGATCACTTTAAACATAAACTAAATCTAAATAAGTATGCCGGGTATGACATGATAAATGGGAAACTATTAAAATATTTACCTGACAATGGCATTATATACCTTAGAAATATCTTTAACGCTGTTATACGTCAAAATTATATACCTTAGAAATATCTTTAACGCTGTTATACGTCAAAATTACTATCCTAAAGTCTGGAAGGTATCCAAAATAATAGCCATACCTAAACCCGGTAAAGTAGTAAAACAACAAAATCTTATCCCAGACCACCAATTTGGTTTTCGACAAAAACACTCGACTATTCAACAAGTTCATCGCGTAACTAATAGAATATTGAATGACTTGGACGAGGAAAAATATTGTGTGTCAGTTTATTTAGACGTTGCAAAGGCCTTGGATAGTGTCTGGCATAAAGGACTACTATTTAAATTAAACAATATGCTTCCAGACTACAATGAACTAATTAAAAGCTATTTGAACGATAGACACTTCTACGTGCAATACAACAATGAGTGCTCCGATTTACGCCAAATAGATGCAGGTGTACCCCAAGGAAGTGTTTTAGGACCTACACTCTATCTTCTTTATACAGCAGACATACCGACTCCAATCAACTCCATGGTAGCTACATTTGCAGATGACACTGTAATCCTATCCTCAAACAAATGCATAAAACTAGCCACAGAACAAGACAGAATAGCGCTGTACAGGACAGTATAATGGTTCCTCAAATGGGGAATCAAGATAAACGAGGACAAAACAACACAAGTTGTATACACTACAAAAAGAAATTATAATCCAGAAATAATAAGCTTAATCAACAAAGAAATCCCCCTTGACAATGAAGCTAAATACCTGGGTATATTAATAGACAAAAAATTGACTTGGAAAATTCATATAATCTATAAACGAAACCAAATAAAAAACAAATTCAGACAACTTTTCTGGCTTCTAGGGAAGAATTCAAAGTTATCAACAGAAAATAAACTATTAATATATAAAACTATCATAAAACCAATATGGACTTACGGAATTCAAATATGGGAACTGCCTGTACGACAAGAATCAACATGATTCAAAGACTGCAAACAAAAATTCTCAGAACCATTGTAAACGCACTATGGTATATAACCAATTAAGACTTACAACGTAATCTCAACATCCTCACTGTAAAGCACGAAATAAAAATGATAAGCAGAAGACATAAAATCGCGCTTTGTAATGACACAAATGATCTAATACAAAGCTTACCCGAACAAGAAACCAACACAAGAAGACGATTGAGAAAACGCAAACCGTTAGACCTCCAATATAATTAAATAAAGAAAAGTTATATTCAATGAACGTTTTAATCTGTAATGTTATTGTAATTATGTAAAAAAAATAAAAATATTCTGTATGGTTTAACAAGTATCTGTAAGGCAATGGCTGCAAGATGTAAAGTTTATCCCGCTAATTATCTCTTATAATAATTACCAGGTGTCGATAAGACAGATGTAATATAAAATTGGGAAATAAAAAAAAAAAATTCGCAGAAGATAGTGGACAAGGTTTTACTTCAAGTTTTCACCAAGCTGACATGGAGAGTCTACTGGTTTCGCTTAATCGGGGAAACATTCAGGAACTACCAAGCTTCTCCGAAGAAAATAAGCGTGAGTGGCCTTATTTTGAAGAGGTGTTTAAATCCACGACTACGGAAGGGAGATTCACCGGGAAAGAAAACGTCGCGCGTTTAAGAAAGGCTCTGAAGGAGGAAGCTTACCAGTTAGTAAGTGACCGTCTCAAGTATTCTTCAGATGATACAGCTATAATGAATTCACTTCGAACTGCCTTTGGTCGCTCAGACGTTCTAGTGCATGGATTGACTGAGATTTGTTAAGGCTTCCGGTATTAAAATGTAGATGTGATCCGAATCTGTAACTATGGGCCGTAAAGGTCAATGGGTTTGTCGCAGATTTAAAGTCTATGAGTTGTGATCAAGATTTGAGCAACGTCTATGTATTAACAGATATTGCCTGCAAATTATGGGGCTGACTTTATTAGGATTGGCGTCGTAAACAAAATTCGATCGAACGAGTTTCTTTAAAAGACTTTGCAGATTTTCTCTCCGAGAGTGTCATTGACTTACCACCAGAGCTTTTAAAGCCTTCTGAAACATTTTCACAAAGGGGTCAGGTTCACAGAGAAGCTTTCAACGGTTCACACTCTTTCAGATGTGGCAGCCAAGGTCAACGGGGTGTCACTTACCACCTATTTGCTTAAAGGCCCAGACAATCTAGTGCCTTTACATGCAGGTCTCTTCAAGTTTCGAGAAAGAAAAGTAGCCGTTAAAGTAGTAGACGTAAAAGAAATGTTTCACCAAATCAGGTTGATAGAAGCAGATCAGCAATGTCAACGTATTTTGTGGAGAGACGATTTTCCGGAGGTGGTTGATGGACTTACAAAGGGAACATATGTCGACGATTATTTCAACAGTCATGCAAAGTAAAAGCAGCTGTTGGTGTAACTAAAGCAGCTGTTGGAATCTGCAAATCAATGAGTTTCGAGTTGGTTTGGGTGCAGTCGAACTGTCACGAGATGCTGTCGCAAATACCTGCAAGTCATGCAAATCCAAGGCTGGTTAGTTTGAATCCGAACGAATGCGCCGGAGTCACCTCTAAAATTCTGGGGATGTATTGGCACTTAACGCGTGACAAATTATTTTACAAACCTTCAGACGATGATGTCTTTGATCAGCTAACGTATGCAGATGCTACGATTTCAAAGCGGAAAATCCTTAGAGCTATTATGAGAATTTTTGATCCACTTGGTCTTATTTCTCATTTCGTTATCCGTGGACGTATTTTGTTGCAAGGGATATGGCGAGAAGGGTACGACTAGGATGAAGCGCTTTCCAACGAATTAAAGACTCAATGGGCCACTTTCAGTATGGAGTTAAAAAACATTACAAAAATAGAGATACCTCGCCGTTACCTATGGACTTCATCGATTCTAAAGGTAAGCCTTGTCATTTTTACCGACGCTTCGGAAAAGGCTTTTGCCGCAGTAGCTTTCTTTAGTTTTCAAAAAGGAGGAGGTGCGCAGTGTTCTCTGGTCATGGCAAAAGCAAAGGTTGCCCTAGTCAAAAAATTATCGGTCCCTCGTTTAGAGTTGCAAGCAGCAGTGCTTGGTGTCCGATTAGCAACGACGATCAAGCAGTCGCATACTTTGCCGATACACAAGACGATCTTCCTTTCGGACTCGAAAACTGTACTCTCTTGGATACGCTCCATCAAGTACAAATTCCCATCGTTTGTGGCATCAAGAGTTGGAGAAATGTTTTGCCGCAATAAAGAAGCTTTTATTACTCCCAACGAACCAATCGTGCTAAAGACTGGTTGTTCAGAAAGATTCAACAAGATGCTTTTCCAAACGAGATAAAATCGTTGACTGCAAAAAACAGTTCGAGTTCTATCCTTAGTCTTTCTCCGTTCCGAGATAAAGAAGGAACAATTCGTTTGGGATCAAGGGCACAAAAGGCTTTGGCGAGTTATGCCTCCTGCAATCCCGCTATTCTGCAAAAGAATCATCCACTAGTCAATGTTTTCGTACAGCATCACCACGAACAAAACTTACACTTGGGCACAGCGTTGGTGATCTCCGATATTCAGGAGCGTGCTTGGATTATAAGCATTCGAGCAGTAGTGCAGAGAAATTAATCAAGATGTTGTATGTGCAAAATCTTAAGAGCTAAGCCAGTCATGCCATTGATGGGGCAGCTTCCCATAGCGCGCGTGCACTTTAACCAAAGACCTTTCACACATGTGGGTGTGGACTGTTTCGGGCCCTTTCTTGTCAAATTCGGCAGAGGAACGGTAAAGAGATATGGCATGATTTTCACATGCCTAACCTTCAGAGCGGTTCAAATCGAACTTCTCAACGATCTTATTTTGGACCAGTGTAGCATGGCGCTTAGACGTTTCGTCATCAACCGAGTAGTCACGCGTTTTCTATACAGTGACAACGGCCTAAGCTTCGTTGGAACCAAAAATATCCTAGAAAAGGATATTAGAGAAATGGAAGCAACGCTTAGCGAACACGCTGCGAAATACGAATGGATCAGATGGTATTTCATCCCGGCCTACTCACCGTGGATGGGTGGTGCTTGGGAAAGACTTATTCAGTCAATCAAGGTTGCAGTGGAATTTATTTTACGCGGCATTATTCCCCGCGAGGATGTTCTACGTAACGCACTACTTGAAGCTCGAGGACAAATCAACAGGCGTCCTCTCAGGCATATTCCAGTCGACCCCGAGGATCCTAAGCCAGTCATTCCATTATTTTTGGCGAGGATGATAAAGATGTCACGGCTCCCGGAGTATTCTCTGATACCGACGCATTTAGCAAGCTCTACTGTCGACGCTTTCAACATCTGATGGCCGAGTTTACAAAACGATGGTATAGGAAATACCTTCCAGAGATACTGAGAAGATCCAAGTGGCACCAAATTTCTAAACCAGTTGAAGTCGGCAAATTAGTAATTCTCGTCGAACCGAATGAAATTCGCGTAGCATGGCGATTGGGTCGTATCGACAAGGTCTATCCAGGTCCAGACGGAGTGATTCGCACGGCTGATGTTTGTTTGCTTGACGGTGCTTTAAAGACGAGGCGTTCTGTAGGAAGGCTCGCTGTTCTCGATGTTGAGTCTTCACCAGTTCAAACGGCTCCCGGATTGTCATCGAGCCAAACTTAATAGTTAATTTGTATCTAGTAACTTTAAAAATCTAAAATGTTCTATCTTAAATGTAATGTAAAATGTACTTGAAAGCCGTAAAAGGATTAAATTTAACTTTCTGTAAAACTACCTTATCTTGGGTCAACGATCGAAGAGCACCACTGTCGCGCCTGCAGAATTAACTTTCGTTAGCTTACGAAAGAGTGAACGGTGCGACAGGCGCGAACACTTAAGAGTGAAGTATTTTCTCTGCTTGAATCGTGGCAGAATCGTTGGTCTCGCACAGTCTGCTGTTTGATCGTTGGCCTGAGGAGGTGTTGCACGAAAGTAAGCATTGATGTAATTGATTGCCAATTTAAGAATTATTTAATTTCTTTTCTTTAGGAAATAAAATCCCATTTTTTATTTATCTCAGTAAGCGGATATTTATTTTCGGAGATCGGAGCACCTTGGGCTCAACGCAGAAAATCAGGCAGCGACACATTGTATGACTGAAAGCCTTTTTAAATTCTCTATATTAACTTCACTTGCCCGTGGGTCGTCGGTCGTCGGTCGTCTGTCGTGGATTCTTGCGATCAATTTTTAACCCACTTCCCATGGCCCGATTTTATTGAAATTTTGCACACATGTGTATTTCCGGAGACAACACTTTCTATTAAATTTTGAGGCCCCTCGGGCTGCGGGGTCGGGGGGCTCCCAAACAAAAATTTTAAAAAATTTACCCGATTTTCTTCAAATTTTAAACACATGTGTATACCCAATAAACAATACTTTTTCGAAAACTTGGTAGTGATCGGGTCCCGGGTTCGGCCGCAAGGCCCTTATACATTTTTTAAATATCTATACTGGCATCAGATATTCGTCGCCCTTTATGGACTGTGTGCGGTGTGTGCTGCGCAGTCGGCTGCGCTGCATGGTTTTGGTGGTGGTGGAGAGAGAGAGAGAAATCTTAGCGCACGCACAAATGAACCCAGCAAATGAAACGAGACATACATGTTTTATGCTTACTTCAACTTACATTTTTATTATATACTGAATTGTATTTTTATTGATGTCGTTTTTTTTGTTGTCGATATCAACTTACAGATAGAACAACAAGTTTTCACAATATTAGTTCAGAGCAGTCAAAGAGTTCTCAAGATAAATGTTCGTGTTTCTTATTTGCTCAGAGTATGAGCGTGCTCTAAGTGCTCAGAATAAAATGATCTGAGCTTTTTCAATTTTAACATCTGATGTCAAATGTTTGTTTCGATGATTTTCTCCTACAATAAAAAAAAAATGGCCCAGGATCGAGGGGCTCCCATATCAATTTCTGCGATTAGAGAATTTAGATGAAAAATTTTAATTTTTATGGGTTGTTTTTTTACATTGTATTATTTAGTAATAACCGTCAAATTATCTGTTTTTTTTTGCCTTTTCAAAAGATTAACCCATTTTCTACGCATCACAAGCGCCATCTGCGACTCGCAATACACGCGGTATCTTATAAATGTCCCTGTACACTGAGCAGCTCACAGCTTCTGGTTGTATGAATGGTGGTAAAATTGGACCTCAAAAACGTCGAAAAAACCGGCAGATAGGAAACGTCAAGTTAAACAGACGCATTTTATGAAACGCCTTAACTGGCGGTAGTGAAAAGGGCGATAAACGAAAGTTGCAGTAGTGAAAAACAGAAAAATTTCATATGGGTTTTGCTCTGTAGCTAATCACCAATGCATCTAATTTTCGCCAGTATCTGTGCTTCAAGAAACAGTTGGGCTTTCTATAGAGATGGTTTTGGTCAAAACCAAAGCCCAAGTCTACACATACTATTGCTGGGAAAAAATAACAAAATCGAATAAACAAACGCACCATATTATGAAACGCGCTTACTGGTGTTAGTAGTGAGAAACGTAGATTTTTAGAAATAATCGCGTTTGAAAATAAATGTTTGACTTTGACAATGAACGTCGTCGGTTAGGATTTTACGAATTTAAAAAAAATGTACATTGTTTGACCTTGTAGCTAGAAGCGGTTAAGAGTTACAGGGTCTGAAGTGATTTAAGGTCAAAAATACGTCTCTTCGCATTAAATCGCTACGCACCGCAGGGGGTAAAAATAGACCATCCCCTCACATACGATTTTTTCCCAAATCAAATTAAATCAACCCTTTAAGTATTTGCCACCTAAACGGATACACCCTGTATAATGTTCAAGATGATGTTAATAGTGAGATATATATATATATCAATTTATAACCCACTTCCCAAAGCCCGATTTTATTAAAATTTTGCACACATCTCCGGTGATTTTCGTGACAAATTCATTTGATGGGGCCCTCCCAGTAAAAATTGTCACGTTGTAATTTAATTTTAATAAATCACTTAAGTAGTTACCTTAAAGTATTACTAATATTGTGTGCATTTTAGTTAAATATCTAATAAATTTTATTTTCAAAAGCGTAGGTATTGCATAATTTTAATGAAATAACAATTTAATATTAATATTAATTTTAACAAGATATTTAAAAATAAAATTCTTTTCTCCGAGCTTTCTGTTCCGCATAAGTATCAATACCATCATTAAAGTTAAAAGATCGGGCCATAGAATTTCCAATAAACAGAATAGCCAAGTTACGTAGCCTGTCTTGTCCCATAGAGTTTTTTAAATACGTTTTTATTAATTTTAGTTTCGAAAACGATCTTTCAGCACTTGCTGTAGTCACAGGAATTGTAACAAACAAAATTAATTCAGTCCATACTTTAAGAAAGCTGCACGACATAAAATGATTCTTTATTATTTATAAATCAGCAAGTTCTAAATTTTAAATATCCAAAAATGTCGACACCTTTCCAATTCTTCCAGACAAATTTTCAAACGTTATAACGCTTTAGACTGAAGTGCTTTAGAGGCTGCAATTTAGTAAACTTTTGACAAGAAAAACCAAAAACATAATAACATTGTAGTTCTCGATCTTCTTCTTGAGTGAAATAGCTTCATTTCTTTCATCTAGTTTGCAATTTAACAGAATTGTTTTCGTTGGCGCTTTTTGGAATCCAACAAACCGAGCATCATAACTGCCTGCCCATCTAGTTGGGTTCAATGTTTTTAATGTTATCGAAGTTGAAGACTCCCTTTCTTTATCTATATATACAAAAATGGATCGTAGTTTGTTCGGATGGTTAAAACTTGAAAACGGCTGGACCAAATTGGATACTTCCTTCTGCGAGTTTGTTCATAAAAGGTTTCTGAGTTAGTTTAGCCCCGCTAGGTGGCGCTGGTATCGTTTTTTTCTGAAAATTCTTATTTATGGAACGATTTCGCTCAAATTTACACCATATAATATTAAAAAAAAGAAAGTCGTTGACAAAATTTGGACCCGATAGGTGGCGCTGGGGTGGAAAATGTAGCTTTCCCTGTATATAATCTTCATATGAAGAATATTCGAACAGTGTACATTTTTTGCCTGGATAAGTGTCGATTCTATAGTTTTCTGGATTGGTGAGTTGGTTAGTTATTGGGGTGTAAGTGGGCGTGTCTTCAGTGGACGGGTAGCAAAGCGCCCGGGAACAGCTAGTCAGATATAAAACTTGATAAGTTATTCCATCTTTTGATACTTGCCCAAAAAATTATAGATTTCTTGAACTGTTTCAAAAAAATGTTGCATATCAATAAGCTCTCTTACTGCATCATTAAGTACCAGATTTAAGTCATGAACAGCACAGTGAACATATACCGCATTTGGCTCGATATCTTTTATTAGTTTTTGAACTCTACCATAAGTGCAAAACGATTTTTCTTTCTTGATCATGGACTCTTGCTCTTCATCTAGTGTTCCATATAACCGCCATTGTTGATACGTAAGTCAAGAATCCAGGCGCATTTTCGATGTCTCGTTTCTTTCTATGGCGTCTACAATATGTTTCCAGTCGTCATAGCCATCCATCCAAACATTTTGTATTTTTTTAGATGCCCGACTTGTGAAAAATAAAAGTGAACCAACATGGTTCATAATACGCCTTCTGAAGTATTAAAGAATAGAATAGCCATGTACGTTCTAATTTCACGCCAGAATTGGAAACAATATATTAATGTTTTTCTAGGAAAGATCTATTGTCACTGTTTAAGAAAGGACCTTAGGTTTACAATGTCCGTTTTTGATAACGAACCGGTGATCATTTGATCATTTAGTTCTTTAAAATTACCCTTAACAGTAATATATGGTGAAGATGCAATATTGTTTACACTAAAATATGATTCACTTTGTTTTTTGCTTGTACCTTGTTGTGGTTGTTCTACACTGCTGTCGGGTGCTGCATCTGCTATACTGTTACTTTTAGTCACGTTCAATTCTTCACTTTCGGAGCACTGTTTACTCGCTTTTTTAATTCTCTATATTAACTACGCGTGCACGTGACTGGCTGGCTGGTCAGATTTTCTGATCAAATTTTAACCCACTTCCCAAAGCCCGAATTTATTGAAATTTTCACACATGTATATTTCCGGTGACAATACTTTCTATTTGAGGCCCCTCGGACCTCTGGGTCGGGGGGCTCCCATACAAATATTTTACAAAATTTACAATTTTTTTTTTAAATTTTTTACACATGTGTATGTCAGATGGACAACACTTTTTGTAAAAATTTTGGCGGCCCCGGGGTCGTTGGGCCCCATAAAATTTTTTTAAAAAAATTAACCCGACTTTCTTCAAATTTTACACACGTGTGTATCTCCGATGGACAACATTTTTTTAACAGTTTTGGAGTGATCGGGCGCTGAGGCCTGAGGTGTGCCCATATAAATTTTTTAAAAATTAACCCGATTTTCTTCAAATTTTAAACACATGTAGGTATATCACCGATGACAACACTTACTATTGAAAGTTGGAAGCGATCGGGCACCAATGTCGGGGGCTCCCACACAAATTTTTTTACACATGTGTATCTCCGGTGACAACAGTTCCTGAAAAAATTTTGAAGTGAAGGGGCTCTTATATTAATTTTTTCCAAATTAACCCGATTCAAACTTTCACACATATGTATCTCCTATTAGAGAATTTACATGAAAAATTTTAATTTTTATGGGTTGTTTTTTTTTTCTTCAGAACTCAGCGTACAATTGTTAGTCGTTGTTGTTGTTTTTACACCACTTTTCACCACCAAACTGCATGTGAATCAGTCAATTTCGAGCCAATAATAAAATTGTTTCACGTGGTATGACTAAAAGCATTTTACGACTGAAAGCCTTTTTTTTCTTTTCGAGAACTCAACATAGAATTTACAGTCGTTGTTGTTGTTTTTGGCAACACTTTTCACCACCGAATAAAACTATTTTGCATTGAAGGCCAGTTGTATTAAACTGATTATTACATACGATTTTACACGAAAAAAATAAATTTTAGCAAAAAAAAACAATTGATAATCTGCCACAAGTTGCAATAAATTTAAGCAAAAAAAATAATTGATAATCTGCCACGAGCTGCAAGCGACGTAGATGCACAAAAACAAATAATCATAATCGGATTTCGAGAGCCAGACCTCAGGATCTCAATCGCAACTCCTCGTTGCATTTCTCGTTTTCTATGCTTTAGCTAAAAGCGTACACAATTCACATAGGGTGGTGTGTTCCTATCGTATCGATTCAATTTATATGCATCAGGTTTTTGGGCTGAATGCATGTAAGATAATATGACTGACATCGCCTGATTTGGCGAAAAATTTAGCAATGCGAAAAATTTAGCAATGCGAAAAAAGGATGGGGAGTGACACCACAAACCCAAAACCAAGGAGAATATATATAATAATTTTGCACGTATAATATTATTACATATTTTGCCAGTGGTTTCCCAAAATAAACAATCACCACCAAATCCAGGTGTCCGCTACAGGATGCCCATATAAAAATTTAATTTTAAGCTGAGGCAGATCCCAAGTTTATTTTTGATCAGCCAGTTTACATTTAAAATTATTTTTTTAAGTCCGCCGTAGATTAAAGGAGTGGTTAAAGATGTCGTGGGACGTATAATGTATGCCATCGACACTAATGTGGGTAGAACGCCAGCCCACCAAATTGGTATGGTTAAGCTGGTGTCCTTTTGAGGTCGCATATGGTTCTAGGAACAACATCAAGTTCTACCAAAGTGCAAGAGTCAATTGAAAGATTAAAAGGTTGTGTAGAATACTCCCCCCCCCCCAACTGTCAAAAAATAGGCCAGAGACTGTGGACTAGGAGTAAACCCCTCCAAACTGGTCCTCTTGACGAAGAAGTACAAAATACCATTATTTACCCCATTCACTCTAAACCGTACCAGTGTATTTTAACTAATGAAATAGATTTCTGGACACAATCTTGTACAGTTGGAAACCGAATATACTAAAAAGAGTAAACAAACTTACCATAGCTTTATACTCTTCCATCGCCATCGGTAGGGGTTAAAACCGGAGCTGGTACACTGGCTTTATACTGCAGTAGTAAGGCTTATATGTACTTATGTACGTGGTAATCGCTTTTAAGGTCAGCTCGAATGCACGAAGAGCCATTGCATCCCATCAAAGTGACTGTTTGGTGCGGCATTTGCAGTGAAAAATTGATTGTCCCTTATTTTTTTGGGACAGATTTGACAGCAGTTAAACGAGTTTTTTTTGTCGCAAGTCTTGAGCATTGTTGGTTCCAGGACGGGGCAACCGCTCACACAGCTCGGACAACGATGGAGATTTTGAAAAACTAATTTATGTGCCTCCTGTTTTGGCGATTTGAAATGGCCGGCCAGATCACCAAATCTGCTGATGCCAGACTTCTTCCTTTGGGGTTTTTTGATCAAACAAACCTTGCAAGTTTTGAAAGCCAACATTGCGATTTGCGAGCAACAATTAAAAATGCCGTAAAACGAGCACAAATGTGGATCAACTCATGAGGTGGTCATTTGACCGATAACATTTTTTCAAAATTTTTACAAAAAGTGTTGTCCATTGGAGATACACATGCGTGCAAAATTTTAAGAAAATCTGGTGCCTATCGACCCGATAACTACCAAATTCTTACAAAAGTGTTATCCATCAGAGATATGTATATATGTAAAATTTGAAGAAAATCGAGTTCTTTTTTTAAAATTTTTATGGGTGCCACCCGATCACTTCCAAATTTCTACAAGAAGTGTTGTCCATCGGAGATACACATTCGTATAAAATTTGAAGAAAATCGGGTAAATTTTGAAAAAAAATTGTTTGGGAGCTTCCGCTCCCCGAGGCCCGAGAGCCGCAAATTTTAATATTGTAAAACGTGTTGTCATGGGAAATACACATGTGTCCAAAGTTTGAATAAAATCGGGCTTTAGGAAGTGTGTTAAAAAATGATCTCAAAATTGTACCCACCAGCCAGCCACGGCACGCGAAGTTAATATAGAGAATTTAAAAATTGTACACCTAAACTTAAAATTTTCGTAAAAACAGAGCCCTTTTTTATTTTTAACAAAATTATGACATTACTTTTGGCCCTACTTTGTATTAAAATCATAGAGAAGGTAGAAGGAGCCGTTTATTTGTAGATTAGGAAGGCGCTGAGGATAATATACACACGTCCTCAGATGTTATGCTTTTCCTCCGGTAGATATATATGGTAGGCTGAGATCATCTAATACGGCTACGGGACTGTCATCAGCAATAGATCAGTGGACATATCTTACGACAGGACACCCAACGATTAACACTGAAGAAAGAACAAATTTTATACATTACCTCTTTATTGCTTTAACAATAAACTGGTACGGTTTAGAGTGAATGGGGTAAACAATCTATCCTTTCAGAGAACATAGGTGATATGGCTCGACTCCGGAATTCGAGGCGGTGAAGTTCTTTACTGACGGCTCCAACTTGACGGTAGAGTAGGGGCTGGGGTCGTTTGTGGCAAACCAAGCATAAGCATTTCCATTTGCATCCCGTACTATTCCAGCGTTTATCAGGCTTATAGCGGTTGAGGAGGCACTGACTTGGCTAAAACATTATATAATATCAACCACTGATATTGTAATGCTTCGACAGAAGCTAACTCATTAACAAATAAGAGGTGGACGTATGCCACCAAATATAACATAGCGAAACAAGTATGGCCAATGGTGAAATTGGGACGCTCTAGAGCACTAATTTCCCTGCAAAGGAGAGAGATATAAGAATGGTCTGTAGAAGCTGTAAGGAAGAGACTTTCGGCCACTTCCTGTGCTCATGCGCCACAGACATCCTAAGATTTCAAAATGAAAAATGGGAGAAAGGTAAAGATCCTGTCGTACCAAAAAGAACCGTCACCGGTCTAAATGTACTAAAGCACCCACCGAAGCTTACCTAAGATAATCTAACCTATCCTCAACTTGAACGTTTTTGTCAACATTACTTATAAGAGATACGCGATATGCATGTACTTTTCAGCGAGAAATTGAACCTCCAAGTTGCATTTTAGCAACTTTAATCTCGTTAAATTCGTTGAGTTTCTAGACCTACAACATATCGGCCATTTATGTATGTATAAGCCCTGAACGATGCGTGAGTCTAAACGGTGTGTGAGCCTTCAATGAGCCTTGAATGAACTTGAGCATCGACGATGTATGGGCACCGATGCGTGAGTCGGAACGATGTGTGAACCTCGAACGAGCCTTGAACGAACGTGATCCTCGATCAGCACTGTGAGCCTGGACTATGTGTAAGCCTTGAATGAGCGTTGAACGAACGTGAGCCTCGATGAGCAACGTGAGCCGGGGCGATGCGTGAGCCCTAAACGATGCGTGAGCCTGAACAATGTGTGGGGCTTGAAGGAACGTAAACCTCGTTGAGCAACGTGAGCCTGGATGATGTAAGAGCCCTGAACGATGCGTGAGTCTGAACGAACGTGAACCTGGACGACGCCCTAAACAATGCGTGAGTTAGGACGATGCGTGAGCTTGAACTTCGCCGAGAAACTTCGGATGAGAAATGTCGGCAGAATATGGAATTTTGTGTTTTTTTCCAAATGCCATCTATGTTATGGTTTTTCTGCTTTTGTCTGCACAGAATTGGTGCAGGGTGCATCAAGACTGTTTCTGGATAATAGAGGCAAGATCATGTATGTTTTTTGTTAAACAAATGATTTTTTGTGGGAGTAAAATTAATAAAAGAATTTTGCTCCTTACAACATAGAACATTCCTAACTATCCAGTTTTGACATATTGTTGCGCAATTAACTCTATCACGCCAAAGAACACTACTTCTAACGCGCGTACACAAGACCACGCAACCACTTTTTTTTTGCTCCAACGTAGAGTCCAATGTGAGACCTCTAAGAAGAATGTTCACTGTTATGTTGAAAGCCTTGAAGCGAATTTTAAGCTTAAAGTATCAAATATCCAAACTATAGCAAACCAAACCAATAATAAGTCTGTTATTTTAAATGAAATATAATTTTATTTTGTAGTTCAATTTTGTTCTTAGTTTTTTTATCAACGGTCCTTATGAATTTTATTATTTACACAACATTTCCATTTTTCAATTTCGTTTCTATGTTTCTTATTACAAATATAAATAATATTTATATATTGTATTATTATTATTTATAATAATAATCATAATAATAATAATATATCATTAGTATTAGCAAAAACAGTAAAACAGTACGAAGTAGCTAACAATTATAATTCTCTTAGTTTTGATTTAGATCGCGGAAACTACTGTGTGTTATTCTCCCAATCGTCTCACCGTATCGTTATAGCCATTCTTACTACTACAGCAACATGCTTAAGCAAAATTTTCTTTATCGTTTCAACGACTGAATGTTTTTATGTTTTTATTCATCACTAATTTTTATCAAATTAATTACGTGCCCACAATATTACAGACGCCGGAAGAAAAAAAAAATTTTTGTTCTTTATCCATTAAGATTACTCAAGTGTAACTAAAAAATCAAGACAAGTTTGACTATACTGTTCTTTAAAGGCATCCAACATATATTTTGCGTTGTATTACAAATAATTTGTTTATACATGGGAGTGTGAGAACTTATTGAAACTTAATTTAAAGGCGAAATAAAACTTCCCTCTAAATTATTTTACAAAAGATAACTAATGAAAATTCTACTTTGCTTTTGCTCTAAAATTATTTGTATTTTTTACCTGTTTCCTTTTTCTTTCTTTTTTTGTCATCTTTTATATTCAAAACATGTTTTCATTTAGTCTTTAAAATTTTTATCATCTAATCGTATGTAATTAAATTAATTTACAGTTAAAAAAAACTTAACTAGAAAAGCAACCATACCATAATGGTAGATCGCCGCAAATTTTGATTGAATTGTACTCGTATTAACAGGACTTTTTCTTATGGTTGGTGGTATGAGCCGTGGATACATAAGAATTGTTTTAATTAATAAACTAGCTTCACGGTTTTTTGTTTGTGTGAGTTTATAAGCGACACGTCGTAACAATATGCCCTCAATAAAACTCTAATAGATAGAAATGAACATTTCTAATTTTGTACACGTACTGAAAATGTTAATGGTATATATCTGTTGAATAATAGTACACTACGGTGTAATAGCATAAAGATAAGGGATTTTGTCTTAGCTTAAAAAAATAATTTCTTTCGTAGCAAATTAAAAAATTTATCGATTGAACAAAGAAAAAAAAGATGAACGATACAAAAGCGAACGGAAATCACTTGGTTAAACACCAAGTCTACAGTCGCTTTGTGACTGAACAAAGAAATATTTGTGTGTGAAAATTTGAGTAGGAAAATTTGTTTTTAACATTGTTTCAGATTTCTCAATGTACTTTTACTGTGACTGCTATATAATAATGTATTTTCCCTTACGTTTTTATGAATTGAAATCGGTTTTTTGTAATCCATTTCTTTAGTTTATGTTGCTTGATGTTTTATTTATTTGATCTTTTTACCCCCTATATCTATTGCAGTCGCTTTCATGATGCATACATTCTATTTATGTCGTGTTGATACTTTTCTTGTATTTCTTTGCGTTTTAGTTTGAATGCAGCTGTGACAAGGCCCATGTCAGGTGACCACACATCTTTACAGAGTGTAATGGCGGCGGGTACTTCGAACTTTTGCAATTTACCTTAAGCGAAGCAGATGAAAATAATAAATTAGTCTAAATACTCGTAATTTTTAAGCAGGTTTTGTAGTCTTTTGTTAACACTACTTACACTTCCTTGCATGCTCGTCAATTTCCTTTATAACAGCTTTTTCTAGCACTGCTGACGCACACAACTCTTCAAACTTTCGTGTTTCTATGCCGTGTCGCGCAGCCATTTCCTCCAAGTGTTTCACATTTGGGACAACTAATGCTACCGTAAATTGTTTCATTGAATCTCCATACACGCAAATATTTTCTACAACTGGACATGTTTTTAGCTCGGACTCAACTTTGCCAAGCGATACATATTCGCCTGCTTGCAATTTAACCAAATCCTTCTTTCTGTCTGTTAAAAAAATATGAATAAGAAATAATATAATTTTTGGCACTAACAATGACTAACCAATGATCTTAAGTACACCATCAGTATGAATTTCACCAATATCTCCTGTCTTGAACCAACGTTTGCCATCCTCTTCGAAAAAATCCTCGCTTGTTTTTCCGGGTAGTTTGTAGTAGCCGAGAGAAACACTGTCACCGCCAATAATTATTTCTCCCTGAATAATGAAAAACACAATAAAATTTTATTTTTAAATTCTGTACGTCAAATTAGTTTCCGTGCGTCAAATAATCAAAGTTTTTTTTTACAAGAGAGTATGTGAGGTTGCCTCTAGCTACCACTGAAAACACATTCGTGCAGAATTTTAAACAAACGGAGTTTCCAGTTGTACTGTCAAAAAATATAAACACTTTTAAATAATATGCTCTTAGCTTTTGCAGTGGCCGCGTCAACCAAATCGAAAAAATCCTCGCTTGTTTTTCCGGGTAGTTTGTAGTAGCCGAGAGAAACACTGTCACCGCCAATAATTATTTCTCCCTGAATAATGTATGTATGTATGTACTTTATTGAGATTTTGTTTTTTAACTCTATGTTTACATAGTCATTAAGGATTACTTATGAATATTTTGCCGACTTAGAATGGTCAGGCTACACAACTTAGATATTAATTTAGTTTTATTTTAGAGTACATTGAGGTTTTTAAGACTGAGTCTTTTCGTTTTATTTAAATTACGTCCACTTAAAAAGACGATGTCTAATATATAACTTAACCTAGAACAATTAATAAAATAAATAATAAATAGAAATAAATAATAAAGAGAGGAACGATTATGATGGCAGAGAACCCAAATATACTAAGCACTATATTCAATTTATATACATGACTTTTTTGTTAAAAGGCAAAAACATTTCTTTAACATTTTTATTTGTACATTTGTACATATGTTATTTTGTCAGTCTCAATTTGTTTTTGTATATTTTTTATTATTTAAAGGTAGACTAGAAAATGAGTTGCTTAGCCTCTGCAGGTGTTAGGTAGTTGTTTTTTGTAGAAAGAGGAAGGAAGAACAAGTGGTCACTATCGGGGTTTTAAAAAAAAAAACATTGGAGCCCTCATTGGAGATACTGATTGGCGACATGAAGTACCTGTCATTAATGGACCAGTTAATGTTATTAGTATATATGTTACGGAGGATAGGGTTGTCATGATCTTGTAGTGCAGATATTCTTCTATAGGCAAGGAAAATGAGATAGTCAAGCAAAGGAGATATGCCAGAGTCTTCATAAATTAACTTATTGCTGTACCATTTTCCGGATGGTCTGCGTCTTTTATTTATGCACTTTCTAATAATATACCGTTCAAATCTAAGAAGTTCAAGTGCGACATTGGGAGTGATTTGGAACCAGATAAGGAAACCATAGGATATGAGGCGACGGATTAGCGTTTTATACATAAGGAGCTTAGTTCTACTTTCAACATGTTTAGAACTAAGTAAAATTTTAAGCTTCGCAGCAGCGGCTCTGCTATTGTTCAAGGCGTTCCTTGTATGCGGATTCATTTTGAGTCTTTCATGTAAATTGATACCTAGATATTTAATTGATTTTTTTTAAAGGGATTTGGTTGCCCAAGATGGAAAGATTTAGAGAACGACTCTCTCGTACTGCAAGGTGATGACCTCTCCCAGAGGCATTGCGCAAGCAGATAAACTCGCATTTATTCAAATTCAAGGAAATTCCCTATTTTTCATAATAAAGAATTGCCACGTTTAGATGCGATATAATTGAATTTAGGGCTTCATGCGGTCTCTCATTGGGACTTAAAAGAATGGCATATAGTATGGCTTCAGAACTAAGATGATGAATTGGGAAGTCATACACATAGAGGTTAAAGAGGAGGGGGCCAAGGATTGAGCCTTGGGGGACGCCTGCATTAATAGTGATGGGGGAGGTTTCCTTTTCAAAGAGAACTGAAAGACTGCGGTTAGAGAGGAAGTTTTGAATTAATTTAATAAGGAATAACGGTAGATTTAGCTCGTTAAGTTTAAAGATTAGGCCCATATGCCAGACCGAGTCAAATGCTTTGGTTAAATCCAAGGCACAAGCAACAGTACAATTTTTATTTCTTAGGTTGTTTAAGATTTTGTCCTGGAAGTAAAGAAGAGCATGCTCTGTAGAGTGGCCACGTTTGAAACCAAATTGTTAAGGATGTAAAACATTCATCATTGGTGTCATCAGATCTATTCGAGGATGAGAAATTAGAGATTTGAAGATTTTCATTCCATACAGAGAAAGAGCTATAAAAAGTTGTAACTTCTAGAGAGGTATCGGGATAGGTGAGTGGAATTTTTAGAGAGTACAAATCAGAGTAAAAGGATCCAAACGCTTCAGCTTTTTCAGAAGAGGAGATGAAGTTTCTGTCACCATATGATAAGATCTCATTTATTGAGTTCAAGTTCCTTTTTCGTCCCGTGATTTGATCGATCACTTTGAAGACATTTGAGGAAGGTTTTAGGCTGCTTAATTTTTTTCTGAATTGTTTGTTTAGTTCTAATCGGATCTTTTCTTTAATGATGTTACTAAGGCAGTTAATACAGGGGATAACTCAGTATAGGGTTGGTGATGCGATCCCCAAAGAAGTGAAAAATTCTTTTTAGTTTTCGTTTCCATATTTTTCGAGTTTTTAATAAATTTAAAGTTGTTTCTGTTATGTTAAACCAGTTTTTTCGCAAGGAAGATTTTTTGCTGTGATTATCCATACAAGTGGTTATTGCTACAGTAATTGCCTCGATAAAGCTATCTATTTCTGAGTTGGACAAATTTCTGGTCGTAGGAATTTCTATGTTTGAAAGATTATTGCAAAGTGAGCGATTGAAAGCAGACCAATTGGTGTTTTTAAAGTGAGCAGAAAACTGAGGAAAGTCTGGAAGTGTAAAATTTTGTTTTAATTGGATATTCATGAAGACAGAAAAATGATCCGAAATTAAATCTAAAGTTAAACATGTAATGTTGTTGTCGCATCTGAGGTTAGAGGAAATAATAAAAAAATCGATATGAGAGCCTGAGCTGGGGCGAGTTGGACCTTGAGCCGCTACAATATCCAGGTCAAGAAAATGATTGTCCTGGAACCAAGAGGTTAATATAGAGCCATTTTGATTTGTAACTGAGTCACCCCAAAGGGGATGTCTAGAGTTAAAATCTCCACCAATTATGATGTAGTCAAAAGATTGTAAAGTATTAAGAAGGTTGTCCAGTGTAGAAGGCAACAAGAAAACAGCGTTACAGGGAACGGCCGGCCGGCTAAGCTTATGATTTTTAATTATGCACCAGTAACAACAATAATTGTTTTCTATCGAATTTTTTTTCGTACTTCGTTTGTTCGTTGACACTTGATGGCTTTGAAAAACTAAAAAATAATGAAATAAAAACCCAGCACATCCCACTCGTTCATGAATAAAAAGGTATATTCTGCCATGTTCTATGCGGATGGCTAATCATTATGCAAACAGCATATTATCTATTACTCGTAATTATTAAACAATCAACGCGAACTATTAAAAATGATTTGAACCTAAACGTACATTTTTCGTTCGTTTGCTGTTCGTTGCTATTTGTTGTTATGGTCTAAGACGTATCTAAAAATGTTATTGTTAGAATTTTACCTGTGCATAACATTTTTATTGTCTCTGTACTCTGTGAGTGTAAATACACTTACACTGCGAATCACTTGATCGAGGCCACATTGCCATTAAACCAAGTTTAAAATATTTATGAGAGGGTTAAATACCTTGTATTTTTATTTCAAATACAAATGGATTATGGAGAAATGGAGATGTTGACGACCCAGTGTCCTTCTGGGCTTGACCTACGTAGTGGCTGGTGGTTTACTACCCAAATGAGGGTAGAGCACTAGGATTGGTACATCAGCCGCCCCTGGTGTTACCAATTTCTTTGGTAAGTCAGTGACCGTCCTATTTAACCGGTGCGAGTATGTGCTCTATGTGGAGTTGCATATGTTGTGACCACACACAACTCCTTTAGACATGTGCAACGCACATTTAATAATATCCTTCACTTTCCAAACATGTGCTACGCACATTTCCCATTTTTTTTTCCTATTTCTAATGTTACATTATCCATAATGTAACATTACCCATTTTTCCAATAACACTATTCCTATTATCCTAAATCCGACGACCCACCGCGGCGTCTACAATCCCTATTATTCTAAATCCGACGACCCAACGCGGCGTCTTCAATCCATCCTTTTATCCCAAATCTTAAATCGGACACCGACGACCCACAGCGGCGTCAACATTTCAATTGTCCATTGCATTCTCGCATTCGCTTGTTCGTACAACGACTGCGAGAATTGTGATGCGGTCACATGCAGGTCAACCGAGCGGTTCAGCTTGACCTGGACTAAAAAATCAAGTAACAAAGGCATGGAGGAAGAAATGGAACGATGGATGATTGAGTTATTTTCAAATATTCGATTAGGCAAGTTGCCTAACGGTCAGTCATTCCAACTCCTAAATAGGCAAGCCGCCTAGCAGCTAGAGGCACAACCTCAGCTAATTTTAAGTGTAAAATAAATAAACTAATATCAGATAATTATAAAAAGTGTTTTTTTCCTCTACGTAATTTTATGACACAACATTTGGTGGCAGCGGTGGGATAACTGGGATAAAGCATCTGCCCAGTATCTCGACTTTTTTTTTTACTTCCAAAACGAAATGTATAATAATTGTGCCTTATAAAATATTTTAAAAAATGTTTTAAATTATAATAAACAAGTGTTTATTGGCAAATAAAAGCAATGAACTCTCCGAAAATTTCTCAATGTTTGTGATTTTTCATAAATTTTCAATTAAATTAAATTAAAAGTCTTGTATACTGACTAACAGACAAACAAAAACATGAATTTGTAAGAATTTTATTTTCTTTTTTTTTAACTTTATGAATTTTTATTTAAAAAATATCTCAGTCTTTATCTTATTTAAAATATATTAAAAGACAAATAAAATCTTATAAAAGATGAACTCAAAGAAGTCAAAGTTTATGATAAAAAAATTTAGGGTTTATTTCTATAAGAGTTAACCATTTCCTAACACATATCTTATGTGCTAAATAAAAAGTTCACTTATAAACATTTTTCTATCCATGTGCAAAACATATATTTCGTGTAAAAAAAAAGTTTGAACACAATTACCCGAAACGATAACAAAATCTTTACAAAAATAGAGATAAATATACACATAAAAATTTTTAGTAGAAAATATGTATTCACGAATGAGGCAAGCATAACAAAAGAGATCTTCTCTTATTCTAAACCCATCAAATCCAACCCCTTTTATCCGAATTTTTTTTTATGGTAGTAATTGCTTTCCGAAGTTCCGAGAGAAGACTCAAAGTTAGTTGACAATCCGATAGTAGTTAAAGTTCCCCAAGTATCATTAAACAACCAAATAAAAATGACTACAAGTCGTTTTAACCCCTCACACGCCATCAAGCTAATTCCTGAGTTTGATGGATTAGCCAAAAGTTTAGATCGATTCATACAACTAGTTGACCTGCAGTCAAAAAGAGCGACTGACGATGCAGACAAATTAGAATTAGTTGACATAGTGAAGTCAAAGTTAAGTAAAACCAAAATAACATGTACTGTAAAACTGCAAAACGAAAACTCACAATACCAGTGAATGCCTCACAGTCAGAAATTTTAATTTTAGCCCCGGTGACGCTAGGTTCTTAAATAATACAAGCCACAGACCAAATATACAAACCACCCAACCTTTTGTAAATAGGCCTACTCTTAACTACACTCAGCCATTAACAAATAGGTCTGGTTTAGATACCTTCCGCAGTGACATCATTTGCAAGTACTGTAGAAACCAAGGTCACTCTATAGACCAATGCCGGAAAAGAGTTTTTAATAACAATAGCAACTCCGGTAACGAAAATAACTATTCGAATCAGGGAAACTCCCAGCGACCTGGCCCGACAAGCACTCGGAGTCAGGAAAAAACATCAAACCTTGTGCGTAAATCAAACTCAAAAACATCCTAGTGAGTTCACTTACTTTCCTACTGATGTGAGAAAGAACCCATCCATTATTGATATTTGCCTAACAAATAGCTATCATTCCACCAGTGACTTCGATGTACACCGTCTAGGATCTGATCACAATGGTGTTGTTTTTGAAATTTATCTTGATGATCGATTAAAATGCAACGATGTTCATAGTCGTCCATGTTTCAAGGAAGCCAGATGGGATATTTACCAGCACTTCATAAACACAAAACTAACGGATAAGCCATTAAGTGTTCAAAGCGTTTCCTCGTCGGAAAGCATCGATAATATGATAAGCGACTTTACATCAATAATAAAAGACGCTTGTAAATACTCTGTTCCCCAGAAGTTATCGCAGCAATATGGTTTGATTTTGACACCAGAAATAGAAGATAAAATAAAATCCAGAGCTGTTATAGAAAGAAGATTTCAGAGATGTAACTATCCTCTTCTTAAAGCAGTATTTAAAAGGGAAGTGAATGCTTTGCAAAAAGAGATTAAAACAGATATCCAAAACTTGCGAAACATAAATTGGAACCACAAATTATCTAGTATGCCTGTCAACAATCAATATAAAAGTCTATGGCAAGTAAGCAAATTTCTGAAGAGACGTGGTCAATACTTGCCAGTTTTAAAAAAGGATGATGTCATAGCAACTACACCTTTGGAAAAAGCTGAGCTATTAGCAGATAGTTTTGCTAATTCTCATAACAACATTTTGAGAAACACCAATCCATATTTTACGGCTGAAATTGAAAACAAAGTACGCGCCTTCACGAGTGATCATACTCCGTCATTAACTTTTCCTGAGCTTCCAACTGCAGAAGAAACAGTATGCATCATAAAAAAACTTCCAAATCCAAAAGCACCTGGTGTGGATCAAATCAACAACATCTTGATAAAAAAGTTGCCTAGGTTAGGGATATTATTTCTACATTTGATCATTTCCACTTGCATACTACACGGCTATTTTCCTAAAGTTTGGAAAAATGCAAATATTATGGCTATTTTAAAACCAGGGAAGAAATCGTCAGATGCGAAAAGTTATCGACCAATCTCCTTACTTAGCTCATTGAGTAAAATTCTTGAAAGGACTATATTGAACCGACTACAACAGCACATCAGTGACAACAGTACTATACCTTTGGAACAATATGGATTTGTCAAAGGCAAGTCTACCATTCATCAGTTACATCGAATAACGACACACATTAAATCGAAATTGAATCAAAGCCAATCAACTGGTATGATTCTATGTGATATTGAGAAAGCTTTTGACTCCGTCTGGCACTCAGGTTTAATTTCGAAGATGATCGATTACAATTTTCCAATATATCTAAGTAGAATTTGCAATTCTTTTCTACGCGATCGGTCATTTGCTGTAACTGCAGAAGGCAAAAAATCAAGTTCTCGCGTCATTCCCTTTGGCGTTCCTCAAGGGGCCGTACTGAGCCCAGTTCTGTACAATATTTTTATGTCTTATATGCCCGTATTGCAAAACTGTCAAAGGGCGCTATTTGCAGATGACACAGCATTCTATACCTCCTCAAGACTTCGGGCACCAATAGAAACGTCATTAAGAGAAGCAATGTTAACATACTCGGATTACTTTACTAAATGGAAAGTAAAACTTAATATTTCAAAAACGAAGGCCATTTTTTTACTCGAAGACGAACACGTGAAATTCCTAAGAGACCTCTCAGGATCGGAAACAGTTCAATTAACTGGGAAAATCACGTAAAATATTTAGGCATTATATTAGATAAAAAATTGACTTTTAATCAACATATACAATACACAATTGAAAAAACTAAGAAATGCATTAAAATTTTGTACAGTATAATAAACTGGCATTCTAAGCTTAGTATAAATAACAAACTTATGTTATTTAAAGTAATTTTGAGGCCAGTAATAACTTATGGCTCGCCAATAATTATAAACTCTGCCAAAACTCACATGAAAAAATTACAAGTACAACAAAATAAAATCCTTAGAATGTGTCAAAATAGTCCTTATTTTGCTTCAACCGAAGATATTCATTTAAATTCGAATATTGAAAGAATATTAGTGTACTTAAATAAACTTTCTGAAAGATTTTTCCAAACACTTGAAAGTTTGTAAAATTTTAAAATATAATGTATATTATTATCATTATAATTACTATTATTATTATTATTATTATTTTTATTATTATTATTATTATTATTATACTAATATAATATATACTTATTATATATTATATACATAAACCTGTAGCTTAAGTATTTGTTTGTTCTTGTTTTTGTGTTTGGTTAGTTGTTTTTTCTTTTTTTTTTTCCTTCTCAATTTTTGAAATTAAATTTAATCATTTGATGTAAATAAATAACATCATTATTTTATTAAATATATTATTCCCTAATTAAAAAAATTTAAACATAGTTGTAATAGCATATAGCTAAGTCTCTATGTAAATCTCTAATTATGTAAACACAATAATTTGCTCTCAATAAAGAATTATGATATATATAAAATCAAAACCAAAATCAAAATCAAAATCGAAAAACCAATTCTCAAAATCAAATTCAAATCAAGTTGTCTCAAAAATATAAATCCGATAGTTTAAATCGAACTATTCCACATGCAAAGTCTGAGAAAGTTCCTGGCCATAGAATGCCTAACAGAGACTCAAATCCGGAAAAAGTCCGAAAGCAAACAATTAAACTAAATATTTTGCTAAATGAACACCACCATCAAAATCGAAACCAAAGCCAAATCCGAAGGCTACATCAATTTCTAACCAGAAATCTAGATACTGAATCAAGTTCAGCTAAACAAATAACCAATATTTTTTTTTTTTTTTTTTTTTTTTATAATTCGCGCACGCTTCAAGGGGTTCGCACCCTTATAATGCTCGGCTATATGCTTGGCACAGCGTGGGCGTTAGGGAAGAGGAGGAGAAAAGAGGAGATGTCTATGAGCTTGTGTTTTGAATGCCTGTGGATCATAGTGAGGTGGGAAGACAGAGCTTGGCAGAGCATTCCACATACGTGTTGTACGGCTGAAGAACGAATCCCTGAATTTAACTGTACGTCCGAAGATGGGCTTGAGGGTAAACTGATGAGCATTTAGAGCGCCACGAGTATTGCGGTTGAATTCAAGGAGAGGTGGCATGCAGCTGGCTATTTCCCTTGAGCACCGCTGTGGTGTGGCGAATCTATTGATTTCGCTATATTTTCGTCACCGATAAGTTTTATCGCGCGGTTTTGTATTATATCTAGCTGATGCAAAATAGTCTTAGGCGCACCAGACCAGATATGGTAATTGTACTCAAGTTTTGGGCGAATAAAAGCCTTGTATATGGTAGCCAGATCAGAGGGAGTGAAATATTTCTTGCACCGGGCTAGAAAACCTAAACATTTCGCAGCGTTTTTGGTGACGGTAAATATATGGTCATTCCAACGAAGCTTGTCGTTAACGCACATACCGAGAATTGCGAGATTTTCAGTTTCCTCGATGCAAGTGCCATTCATGGATAATGGTATGGGGTTAAGGATTCGCTTGGACGACAGGAGACAGCATTGGGTTTTGGAAGCGTTAAATTCTACTCGATTGATTTCTCCCCATTGTATTATGCTGTCAAGGTCAGAATTTAACGAGCTTAACTTACAAAGTTGTTTGAGGTCCACATCAGAGGTGGAGGGACGTTCCTCAAACTTATATGAGAAGCTGAGAGTGCTGTCGTCAGCGAAAGAGTGAATTGGATTAGAATTCACAGATAAGAGATCATTAATAAAAATGAGAAAGAGTGTCGGGGCCAGAACAAAGCCCTGGGGAACGCCAGAATTTATGTGGTGTATTTCAAACTTGAAACCGTCCAAAACAACTTGAATTGAGCGGTCCAAAAGATAGCTAATCCAATGAAGCAGTTTATCATCGACACCAAAGGTACGCATTTTTGACCAAAGAGCTTGATGCCAAACTCTGTCAAATGCCTTCGAAATATCGAGTGCAACAGCTTTACTTTCACCAAAATGATGCAAAGATCGGTTCCACTGTTCGGTGAGATATACCATCAAATCACCAGTAGAACGTTGCCCACGAAATCCATACTGCCAGTCACTAAGGATTTCGTTGGTTTCAAGATATTTCTTAAGCTGATAATTGATCAGCGTTTCCATGACCTTGGAAAGAATGGATGAAAGTGCTATGGGTCGGTACGAAGAAGGAGACGACGGCTCGCCTTTTGTTGGGTATTGGCTGGACAAATGCAGTTTTCCAACTTCTCGGGAAGAGTCCAGAAGAATAGGATAGATGGAAAAGCTTACGCAATGGTAATGCCAGCTTGGAAGAACACCTCTTCAGAACTAGTGGAGAAATACCATCTGGCCCAGCGGATTTGTGAGTTTGAGATCATTTAAAACTCTAGCAACTGCACGAGTACGAAAAAATATCTGTCCCATAGAGTGTTCAATATTCTGAGGTGCATGAGGCGGCAATGCACAATCAGGAAGCGTAGAGATAGCTGCGAAATGCGCAGCAAACAGATTGGCCTTGTCTATAGAGCTGACAACTGGAATGTCATTATAAATGAGCGTTGGAATCGACGACGAGGCTGTATTTTTGACCTTGTAGTATTTTTTGTCTTAATTTTTGGTCGTAGGCGAATTTGACTCGCCGAAGATGGGCATTGCAATCATTTCTTGCTCGTTTAAACTTTTTTCGGTTTTCCTCGGTAGGGTTTGCTTTGTAAAACCGAAAGCATACCTCTCTAATCCTAGAAGCCTCTTTACAGCTCAAGTCATACCATCCATCTTCCTTTGATTTGATAGATTTATTCCTGAAAGGGATAAACTTTTTCATACCAATAAGAATGATGTTTGTGATTGCATCAGCGGCGGCATCCACGTTGCTATCACGACAAAATAGCGACCAGTTAGTTCTCCCAAAGAAATTGTTAAGGCCGTCCCAATTGGCTTTCTCGTAATGCCATACTATTTTTTGGGAGTTTTTTCTCTAACTACGTGGTTTATTAACGAGAAATTAGCTGCTACTACACAATGGTCTGACGAGCCTAGAGGCGATAATACATTTATTTCTCAGGACGAGAGGTAAAGAACAAGTCAAGGGTGTTAGCGGAATGATATGCAATGTCAGGTATTCGGGTAGGCTCATTTACAAGCTGAGTAAGGTGATTGAACTCAGCAAATAACTCAACACACCTTTCTTCGGGTGTTATCTGGCCAGAATAGCGAAGCCACCCAGAATTGTGTACATTGAAATCGCCCGCAATAGCGATATCATGCTTTTTATCAATTCTTAAGATTGAATCAGTCAGTGCATCAAACTCACTCTGAACTGAAACACTGTCTAAGTTGGGACTTCTGTAAAGGAAACAGTAGTAGATGTTGCGCTCTTGTACCTTAACTTTGAGCCAAATGAAATTGAATTTCGGTTTAAAACTTTGGCTAAATTGAGACAAAAGCTGAAACGCAACATCACTCCGGACATAGATTGCGAGTCCGCGTCGAGAGAAAAATAATGGCACCAAGCTATACCCAGGCAGATTAAATTCCGAAACATCGGAATTATTAAACACCTGAGTTTCACTCAGTGCCAAAATTGCTGGCCTGTGGACATGTACATGGTTAAACACAGCAAAAGAATTCGTTCTTAGCCCACGTATGTTGCTGAGATCCACTCTGAAAACACACATAACTACAACAAACAAACACACAATACACAACTTACCGCTTCTTTAAACCGAATTGAGAAGAGTATGTCTCTAATTGGATTATCAACACAAATTGTTGCCAGTGTTATGCCTTCACAACAAAATGAGTTAAATCACCAAAAGAAACAAACACTCACAATCCGTTATATAATTACAAAAGAATTAGATTATTACATTGTGTATGCAAGCATACAACAACATAATTCTCCAATTTCTTTTTTTTAGCTGTTGAGGATGGGACGAACGGACACCGCACACTGCACTTTGCACTTTGTGAACGAACGAACGCGCGAGCTGTATTTTAAACGGCACTATGTTTTTAATTTTTAAATTCTCTATATTAACTTCGCGAGCACGTGGCTGGATGGTTGGCTGGCTGGCTGGTCAGATTTTTTGATCAATTTTTAGCCCACTTCCCATGGCCCGATTTTTAATGAAATTTTGCACACATGTATATTTCCGGTGACAATACTTTCTATTAAAATTTGAGGCCCCTCAGACCTCGGGTTCGGGGGGCTCTCATACAAATATTTTACAAAATTTACCCGATTTTCTTTAAATTTTGTACACATGTGTGTCTTCGATGGAAAACACGATATTTAAAAATTTGGAGCGATCGGCCCCTTGGGGACCCCAATATGCAATTTTTAAATATCGCTATATCGCATCAGATCACGGCAAAGTCTGAGCTCTGTGCTTTGTGAGCAGCGCTTTCGCTGCCGCTGCGTCATTTCGTGGATGATTTTGCCACAAAGGAGCACGCAGTGTGTGTGTGTGTTTGTGTTTGTGTGTGTGTTTGTGTGTGTGTGTGTGTGTGTGTGTGTGTGTGTGTGTGTGTGTGTGTGTGTGTGTGTGTGTGTGTGTGTGTGTGTGTGTGTGTGTGTGTGTGTGTGTGTGTGTGTGTGTGTGTGTGTGTGTGTGTGTGTGTGTGTGTGTGTGTATGCCGAGGTAAACTTAACAAATGTGTTTGAACTGACAGGTACATATAGGCAAAACGTCTACGTCAACGCTAGGTACAATTCTACTAAACATCGAAATTACACCAGGTCAACATCTCAAACATTCTTTTCACATAGTACCACAAAACTTCCCTATTACGCAAGATGGAATCATAGGTGGAGACTTTTTTCGAAAATTTAATGCGATAGTGGATTACAATGACAACGATAACAGCACCCAAAGATGGTTACGTATTCATATCCATTTTAAATACCAACAACGAAGATGTTAGTACAAAAAACGTAAGCCTTAAGTCTGAAAACATGGACCACTACACAGTGTATAACCTAAACTCGATATCAACCGACCAAGTAGTCGAAGAAAGATTAGAAAAACTTAAAACAGAATTAAATCTTATTCACTTAAATCTAGAAGAAAAGGAATCCATAGAGGAAATCTGCAGAAATTGTAATCACTTATTCTTTATTGAAGGCGACAAATTAACTACCACATCAGGAATAAAGCATTCCATTAAGACAGAAAACACTGCTCCAGCCAACATACGCCCATATCGCCTAGCAGAAATCCACAAACAGGAGATAAGAAAACAAGTTAATATAATGCTCAAAGATGACATAATTATGACATGAATAATTGCATAATACAGCTAATATCAGGAAACCCAAATCCACAGATTTGTGAATATCGAGTATTCCAACTCAAACACGAGTTATGGTTCACGTTGAAGAACAAAAACTGATGGCTATATGTTATGCCAGAACCAAAAAACGTACGAATCATATGTGGCGATACTCCACACACAATAAAATTATCAGACAGCGGAATCCTTAAAATTATTAAAAACCAAAAAAGTAAATAAAAAAATAAAATGCTCAAAATCTCATATTGTAATCATTTATATATATTAAAATAAAATACATATACAAACAATCATTTCTTAACAATTACAAAAAATATATAATTATATTATTATCATTATTATCATCTTAATCAGATTATAAAAAAATAACTAAGTAAATAATGTCCAGAAAAAAAAAATATATTGCAATATAGACATACTAGACAAAAAAAGTTTGTTAAATAAATTGTATAAACTCCATTCATCGTTTATTGACTCCTACATGCCATATGCCGAAAGTCTTCTCTCCTAACGTCGCGCGTCTTTCGTATTCTAAGGGGGGAGGAGTGTTGTGACCACACACAACTCCTTTAGACATGTGCAACGCACATTTCATAATATCCTTCACTTTCCAAACATGTGCTACGCACATTTCCCATTTTTTTTCCTATTTCTAATGTTACATTATCCATAATCCTAAATCGGACACCGACGACCCACCGCGGCGTCAACATTTCAATTGTCCATTGCATTCTCTCATTCGCTTGTTCGTACAACGACTGCGAGAATTGTGATGCGGACACATGCAGGTCAACCGAGCGGTTCAGCTTGACCTGCACTAAAAAATCAAGTAACAAAGGCATGGAGGAAGAAATGGAACGATGGATGATTGAGTCATTTTCAAATATTCGATTAGGCAAGTTGCCTAACAGCGAGTCATTTTCAAACATCCGATTAGGCAAGTTGCCTAACGGTCAGTCATTCCAACTCCTAAATAGGCAAGCCGCCTATCAGCTAGAGCCACAACCTCTAAAGTGTAAAATAAATAAACTAATATCAGAGAATTATAAAAAGTGTTTTTTTCCTCTACGTAATTTTATGACACAACACATATCTCAACCGGTTGTCGTCAACCAAATCATCGGCAGGGATGTAAGATTGGTCTTGCTCTAACCATATAACGCGTGTGGCGCGTGTGATGGGTTGAAATTTTTTTTCCACTTCTTGGAGGTCCTTTTTAACCACCTTCAATACGACATAGAGAGTTGAAAAAAAGTAATAAACAACTGTGTAGCGTGTTTCGATTGCGGGCTTTGCCCATTCCCATTCTAATTATTATTTGCCTAGGTAGGTGCATAGTAAGGACTTAATTACTACGACGTATACATTTGAAATTTTATATTTTTATCAAAAGAATACAGCTATGCCATCTTAGCCAAAACAATCATTATGATAACACCAGACCAGACCTCGCGGGTCAATTCAAAATTTCAATTAAACCTTGGAATGTGGGTTAAAAATTTATCGCAAGATTCCACGACAAACAGACACACGGGCACGCGAAGTTAATCTAGGAAATTAAAAAAAATATTAACAATTGAAATAAAAAGGTCTGAAAAGACCTCATTACCCATTCCACTGTTACCCCTTAATTTTCTTTTTGGAAAATACTGACTTTTAAGAACTTCTGCATGAGGTGAGGTGATTTAAAAAAAATACGCATGCCACACTGTATCGTTATTGATAAATATATTATGGAATTTCATATTGAATTGAGTAAATACACGACGATTAAGAAAATCGCCCAGTATACATTCCTTTGCAGATTAAAATGTTAGTCCCCAAGTCGAACCGTACCTGTTATGGTTAGCGAGTTTAGTGCTTAAAATTTACACAATTAAAAATCAACTGTATTACATCATAAAATTTTGAAAGACTTGTAGAACTTAAGAGATTTCAACTACATATTTGCTAATTTACATAAATTAAATTAACTAAAATTTATTTGAGTAGTTTTTAGAAGTATATAATTTTTATTGACTTTCTGTCTCAGTAGCTGTGCGTGCCTTTTTCGTTTGTTAGGCCTGGTAGTACAAACGAATAAGTAACGTTTTCACTTTTGAGTGGTTGGTTCGTAGAAATTCTTCTTATTATTGTTATTTTTAATATTTTTTGATTTTTTATTTTATTATTAATTTTATTTTACGTATATTTTCATCATCTTGACGGGTTCGAGATTTTTAATTTGTAAAATGAACTCTTATTTTGAAATTCATTTCACAAATATTCGCGGCATTAAAAGTATTTTCAATACGATATGGATTGAAATTGTAATTTCAAACCATTCGATATTTATTTGTTCCCTTTATCGTAGTCCTAATTTGTCACCTGATGACACTAATATTGAGTTTAATTACTTATCAGACACAATAGACAAGATTTACCAATCATCACCAACATCAGAATTGGTAGTCTTGGGTGATTTAAATGTCCACAATGATTCATGGTTGACCTATTCGATCAGGTGAAACCGCTGAACTATTTTCAAATGTTAATCTTTTCACCCAACTCGTTGATAAGCCAACTAGGTATCCCGATACTACTGGTCAATCACCTCACCTTTTAGATTTATTTCTTACAACTATGCCTGATAAATATTCAATTGATGTATCTGCTCCATTAGGTCTTTCTGACCATGCTTTGATAGTAGCCAAATTTTCAATATCACCAGCCCTTATAGAGCCTACAAGTAAAAGGCTACTCTGGCACTATAAAAATGCTAACTGGGAGCTCCTGAACCAATTTTATAGCTCATTTGATTGGTCAACCTGTTTTTCCAGCAATAATGCTGATAAAGCATCACAACTTATCACGTCAACCATTTTGCTAGGAATGAAAAATTGCATTCCTTCTTCATTTAAAAAGAAAAATACTCAAAAATTAAATGGTTTAACGAACATTGCAGGTCAGCAGTCGCGTGTAAAAAAGCAGCCCATTTGGACTACGTTAATTGCACTTCTGAAGAAAACCTTGTAAAGTTTCGAATAGCTAGAAACAGTCAAACGCTATATTGAAAAGGTCCAAAATAATATATGACCTTAAGATTCGAAATAGCATGCGAAAAGTTTTGGATTCTGATTCAAACAGTCGAAGCTTTTGGTCGTTTGCTGCATTGGTTAAAAGAAACTTTGCAGACAATACTTCGTCTATTCCTTCTTAATTTCATAATGGTATTCATTATAGAACTAATATTGAGAAAGCTAATCTCTTAGCTTCTCATTTCGCTGGTGCGTCTACTCTTCCTTTAACTAATCAAAGCCCCCCAATTCTCCCGAATCTAGGCCCAGGTATGTCTAAAATCTATTTTCGGAAACGGGTTGTTTCAAAGATTCTGAAAGAACTTGACCCCAATAAAGCGACTGGCCCCGACGGTATTCCGCCATAAGTATTGAAAAGTTGTCATCTTACTTTGGCAAAACCGCTTAGCAAATTGTTTCATCTCTCAATGAAGACAGGTGTTTTTCCATCATTTTGGAAAATAGCAAATATTCAACCCGTTCCGAAAAAAGGTGATAAATCGGCACCTACGAACTACCGACCTATTGCTTTGTTGTCGGTTCTATCGAAGGTAATGGAATCTATCGTTAATTTCAGACTAATGAACTATCTGGATTCGAATGTTCTTTTATCCGATGTGCAGTATGGATTTCGTAAAAATCGCTCTTCAGGTGAACTCATGACGTGCTTGACTCATTGTTTGGAGCGAAGCATTGAAAACCTAGGTGAATCAAGCGTTGTTTCCTTAGATATTGCTAAAGCTTTTGATAGAGTATGGCATGATTGTCTTATTAATAAGATTCGTGCGCTGAATTTACACTCCTCTCTCATTACATGGATTGAGAATTATTTATGGAACCGTAAAATAAAAAATGTATTAAATGGTATATCTTCAGCGTCACATGGGATCAATGCTGGCGTGCCTCAAGGATCATCCTTGTCTCCCACGCTCTTCTTGATATATATCAACGACCTGTTGTCTTCTACAACCTGTGATATCCATTCATTTGCTGATGATACAACACTATCGGCCTCCATTGAGTTTGTCAATCAAAAAGAATGCAATTCTCGCTTGAATGGTTCGCGTGAATTAATGAATTTGACTATTCTGTCTAATATTCAAATCATTCTTGATTGGGGCATTTCTAACAGAGTAGAATTTAACCCAAATAAATTCCAGTCTTGCCTTTTTTCTCAGAAGACAACTCAACATTATGTTCCTCCTGTTATTAATGGTACCTCTATGGCGAGATCTGATTCACTTAAGTTGTTAGGTTTAAAAGTATCAAGTGATCTTTCCTGGAAAGAACATATTTATGAAATTTCAAAAAGAGCTAGCCAATGTTTAGGCTTCATAAGACGTTGTAACTTCTACTTCACTCCCTCTGAAGTGTTAAGATTATATAAATCTTATGTTAGACCAATTTTAGAATTTAATTCATATGTGTGGGGTGGTGCTCCAAGATCGCATTTGGTTCATCTTGATGGTGTTCAGAATAGAGTTATCCGTTTGATAAACGATGTAACCATTACTTCGTCTCTTGATACTTTGGAGCACAGACGAAATGTAGGAGCTTTATCTGTTTTCTATAAATTTTACAACTGTAAATGTTCTTTAGAAACCCGTTCTCTAGTTCCTGGGCCTTTTCTCAGTAACGTCAACACTCGTTTAAGGTGCAATCAACATAGTTTTGCCTTAAAACTTTTTTCATGTAGAACCCAACACTTTAAATCCTAATTTAAATTGTTTAAGTTTCATGAAACTTTCCCTATCCTCCGTAGTACAAAGAAATAGGTCAAGTGGAATGTCATTTAATTTAGACCATTTGGTTTCAAAGTGACCTTCAACGAGGGGTCCAACTTTAAGATTTCAGTTTGAATTTCAGCAGGCGAAAAATCTCTAGAAATGCCCTTAAGAATAGTATTATATTTTTTTAATTGTTTAGGGGTGAAGGAGTAGCAGAAATGCCAAGTTCCTTAAATTTTCTTAGAAAGAGGCTATGCAATTCAACTTCCTTTACAAATATTTTAAACTTTCCAAAACCATTAGAAATAAATTTTACATTCTTTAGATTTTTGTTAGTCTTACTCATAAAATCCATAATGGTTTTAGCAGAGACTCCTATTGTGAAGATGGGAGGACACCAAGGCTCAGAATTGAAGGCTGGTTTTTCGTTGTCATTAATGAGACTGCCGTTGATGCTATTTCTTTTGATGTTGTGAGAGCTTCCAGGGTTGTTGCCACTTGAAATGCGGTTGGAGTTCATACCACTTGAATTCGCTTGAGTGTTTTCCGACGCGATGGTTTCATCATTCTTCTCAGCCAAAGGATGAAAACGGTTATGAGTGTCAACACGCCTTCCCTGGCCACCCTTTTTGACACCACGATCGGTGGGTGCTGACGTCTTTTTCGGGCCGTCACCGCCAAAAACTTGTTTGCGTCATTAGAAAAGTTGGTTGTAAAGAACACCTTCAGTACCAGGCTGGGAGTTAATTTGTCCAGCAACCGTTGAGTTATTACGGGTGTGCCCAATTATGACACAATTACTAAGAGGCAGACTCTGACTGCATTTATTGATATTTGCTGCACTAACACCAGAGGTGGTTATAAAATCAGTATCCATCACATTTTCAGAATCCATCACAGAATCCATCATATTAGACAGGTCAGCGTCGTCAAGATTCCAATCGATAGTGACTGCTTCAATTATCTTTCTTTTTTCTGCCTCACTCAATAAATGAGACGGAAGATTAATTTTTTCAAGAGAAGATTGCTTATCAGGGGGCACCTTTGGCACCAATAGAGGTGATCGACTGCCATCCGCCATTATCAATTGCACATTGAAAAACTTTTTCTAAGAAAAAGATAAAAATTTGCTCGCGGAATCCGAGTTTTCTGTTTTGCGTGTTAATATTTTCTAATCACAAAATTCTTTGTTATCACAATTGCTGAAGAATAATTTTATGTTAAATAATAAACTTTTAATTATTGCGCGTGTGATTGTTTAAATATTTGCTTTTTCATCGACTCAAAAATTTTTCCAATCGAAATTGTTGGTTTTTTAATGAAACAACCGTAACCTACGGCTACTAAAAGTGTTTTTCTTCTCCCTGAATAATGAAAAACACAATAAAATTTTATTTTTAAATTCTGTACGTCAAATTAGTCTCCGTGCGTCAAATAATCAAAGTTTTTACAAGAGAGTATGTGAGGTTGCCTCTAGCTACCACTGAAAACACATTCGTGCAGAATTTTTGAATTCTTAATTTCTGCAAACCACTGGTGATTTGATGGTATATCTCACCGAACAGTGGAACCGGTCTTAGCATCAATTTGGTGAAAGAAAAGCTGTTGCACTCGATATTTCTAAGGCATATGACAGAGTTTGGCATCAAGCTCTTTGGTCAAAAATGCGTACCTTTGGTACCGATGATAAACTGCTTCATTGGATTAGCTATCTTTTGGACCG
The DNA here is from genome assembly GCA_947095585.1 of Nephrocerus scutellatus. Taxonomy (NCBI): domain Eukaryota; kingdom Metazoa; phylum Arthropoda; class Insecta; order Diptera; family Pipunculidae; genus Nephrocerus; species Nephrocerus scutellatus. Next base: position 32,610,753 of record OX352762.1, read on the forward strand.
TTCAATTCAAGTTGTTTTGGACGGTTTCAAGTTTGAAATACACCACATAAATGCTGGCGTTCCCCAGGGCTTTGTTCTGGCCCCGACACTCTTTCTCATTTTTATTAATGATCTCTTATCTGTGACTTCTAATCCAATTCACTCTTTCGGTGACGACAGCACTCTCAGCTTCTCATATAAGTTTGAGGAACGTCCCTCCACCTCTGATGTGGAACTCAAACAACTTTGTATGTTAAGCTCGTTAAATTCTGACCTTGACAGCATAATACAATGGGGAGAAATCGAGTAGAATTTAACGCTTCCAAAACCCAATGCTGTCTCCTGTCGTCCAAGCGAATCCTTAACCCCATACCATTATCCATGAATGGCACTTGCACGAGGAAACTTAAAATCTCTGATCTGGCTACTATCTACAAGGCTTTTATCCGCCATAAACTTGAGTACAATAGTCATATTTGGTCTGGTGCGCCTAAAACTACTAGATAAAATCAACTAGATAGAATACAAAACCGTGCGATAAAACTTATCGGTGACGAAAACATTGCGAAATCAATAGATTCGCTTGAACACCACAGGAACGTCTCCTGCTTGTCACTGTTTTATCGCTTCTTCTACCAGCGGTGCTCAAGAGAAATAGCCAATTGCATGCCACCTCTCCATGAATTCAACCGCAATACTCGTGGTGCTCTAAATGCACATTCACACATTCGGACATTCAGGGATTCATTCTTCAGCCGTACAACACGTATGTGGAATGCTCTGCCAAGCTCTGTCTTTCCACATCACTATGATCCACAGGCATTCAAGAAACAAGCTCATAAACATCTCCTCTCTTCTTGTCCTTATCCTTAACGCCAACGGTGTGCCAAGCATATAGCCGAACATAATAAGGGTGCGAACCCCTTTCCGCGTACGCAAATTATAAAAAAAATGAAATTTCAATCGTTCCAGACGCCGAAGACGTACATTTGGAAAGCGAAGAGATAACAGGTGAGCTGAAATCGTTAATAACAAACTACGTTCCAAAAAAGGTGCCACGCACGGGCATCCAAATGAAAATCGTGTTGACCAATAATATTGTTCATCAACCCCCAAGGCGTTTGCCTTTTGAAGCATTCGCTGTCAGACTACGCCAGCCGAATTGTTCTAGTGAACAAAAAGGATGGTTCATTAACAATAAAAAAACAACCTATAAAAATTAAAATTTTTCATCTAAATTCTCTAATCGCAGAAATTGATATGGGATCCCCTCGATCCTGGGCCATTTTTTTTATTGTAGGAGAAAATCATCGAAACAGACATTTGACATCAGATGTTAAAATTGAAAAAGCTCAGATCATTTTATTCTGAGCACTTAGAGCACGCTCATACTCTGAGCAAATAAGAAACACGAACATTTATCTTGAGAACTCTTTGACTGCTCTGAACTAATTTATGAAAACGCGAAATGACAGAATATTGCGAAAACTTGTTGTTCTATCTGTAAGTTGATATCGACAACAAAAAACGACATCAATAAAAATAAAATTCAGTAAATAAAAATGTAAGTTGAATTAAGCATAAAACATTTATGTCTCGTTTCATTTGCTGGGTTCATTTGTGCGTGAGCTAACCTCTCTCTCTACCACCAAAACCATGCAGCGCAGCCGACTGCGCAGCACACACCGCACACAGTCCATAAAGGGCGACGAATATCTGATGCCAGTATAGATATTTAAAATATGTATAAGGGCCTTGCGGCCGAACCTGGGACCCGATCACTACCAAATCATCGAAAAAGTATTGTTTATTGGGTATACACATGTGTGTAAAATTTGAAGAAAATCGGGTAAATTTTTTAAAATTTTTGTATGGGAGCCCCCCGACCCCGCAGCCCAAGGGGCCACAAAATTTAATAGAAAGTGTTGTCTCCGGAAATACACATGTTTCAATAAAATCGGGCTGTAGGAAGTGGGTTAAAAATTGATCGCAAGAATCCATCACAAATCCACAAACCCACAAGCCCACAAACCCACAAACACACGAGCAAGTGAAGTTAATATAGAGAATTTAGAAAAAATCTACAAAGAGCGCTTTTCTTTACCTGAAATCGATAAGCTGAGCGAAGCGAAATTTTTCACGACACTAGACCTGGCTAACGGTTTCTTCCACGTTTTGGTTGAGGAGCATAGCCGAAAGTTTACTGCAATCGTTACTTCATCGGGCCACTACGAATTTTTGAAAGTTCCATTTGGTTTGTGTAATTATTCAAGTGTATATCAGCGTTGTGTTTCATAAACAAATAAGCAACGGTGAGGTAATAGTTTACATCGACCCCAATGTGATACCGGCCGATACATTAGAAGAAGCGATGCGTCGACTTCGAGTTGTCCTTCTGGACGTATTGCAAAGTAATTACGATGACGTTGCAGAAGAAAGATCTAGTGACAAAGGTTTCGCGATGGGCGATGTTTCTGGAAGACTTTAGTTATACTATTGAACTTCGTAAAAGTAGCCGAATGCAGGATGTGGACGCCCTAAGAGGAATCCAATAGTCTTGATAGCTACGAGTGACAATCTTATAAGTAGACTACGTAGAGCCCAGCAGAATGATGATCGTCTCAATGCAATATGTCGGATACTAACAATGGGTGCTTATAACGACTTCATGATGGATAATGGTGTGTTGACAAAGATAGTTAATGGAAGACCATTATTTGTTGTTCCTGATGCCATGGTACCTGGTGTCGTCAAAGAGGTGCATGAGAAGGGGCATTTCATGTGAAGAACTGACAGATAAAGAGTTCTTCATTCATTTCATTCCTGAGCTGAGGATAACTATACAAAAATGTGTGGACTCTTGCGTCAAGTGCATTCTTGCAGAATGAAAAAAAGGAAAGGGGGAAGGATTTCTCATGCCGATACCTAAGGGAGAGCTGGCACTAGATACTTTCCATCTCGATCATCTGGGACCAATTGCGATAACATAGAAGCTGTATAAGTACATTTTAACTGTCGTCGATTCAGAAAATTTATCTGGTTATTCCCTTAGAAAAGTAAAACGGCGGACGAAACGATTCGCAAATTGGAGCTGCTCACGGATATCTTCGGGTATCCTTCGCGAGTTATAGTTGACAAAGGTACTGCTTTTACGGAATAGAGATTTAAGCTCTTCTGTAGTGATCACAACATCGGTGTTTCTTACGTCACTACGGGAACATCGTGTACATCAGATAATCATTGAGTTGTTAACAAAAGTTGCAGCTGATAACACAACTACGTGGTACAAACATACGAACAGGGTACAACATGTACTAAATAGTACCTACCATCAATCAATTGCAAGGTCGCCCTGTGAGGAGCTGTTGGGGGTAACGATGAATACGGATGAAGATGTCGAAGTCCGTGACTTAATCGAGAAGGCTAAGGTGAATCTTTTCGTGGACGAGAGGACGGAAACCAGAGAGCAAGCAAGGCTGCAGATAATATCCGAAAATTTAATGTAGTTTATTGTGTATTTTGAATTCTTATCAACAAGGGCGACGCATACAAATTAGGTCAAATCAAAGATAAAGCGGCGGAAGGACGATATCGTATCGGAATTCCAACACCAGTTATATCAACCACGTCTATACCAAACGTATAAAAAGTTGTTAATTTTTTGTGTGTGTACAAGGCAGTGTAAATAGTATACATATGTAATTTTTCCACACATTGAACTTCGTTTTTTTGCAGTTAAGTAGTTGAAAGAGAAATCACACAACACACCTGCTCATACCTGTGACTTGTAGCACAAATGATGATGGTTAAAAACCAAAGTTAATATCAATGACTAAATGCTATGACAGAATTCTATCGGGTTGGAAAGGATTCGCTCAAACGGAGCACCGTACCTTCTACATACTACTGAGAAACTTAGTTTCGCCATCGTGCTTCATGAATTTTGATACTCAAGCTCTTTCTCAGCAAAAGCTCCTAATCATTTAATAGTGAAAAAATTCAACATAACAACTTAATCAACAGTTTAAAAAAGTTCAAGATATATTGAATTAAAAACTGAACTAAACAACAGGATTAGCAAATTTCTTTTCCTATTTTCTACTCACTTGCGGATAAGGTTTGTTCGTAACTCTATAGTTTCCTTCTTCCCAGTTGACTAAGCGAATATCGCACATTGTCAGCGGAGCACCTGCCCGGCCATATGTCATATCTCGGTCTAGCATGAAAATCGGATGAAAAATAAATAATGTAAAATATGGTTTTATCCCAACAAAACTTACAATCCATAACAGTAGCTCCCGATGTTGTCTCTGTTAAACCATAACCTTGGACTAAGTCAACGCAAAGACAGATCTTGATCTGTTCATGTGTATCTGGTGATAAAGGGGCTCCTCCCGACATCATGATCCTAACACGTCCGCCCATAAGTTTTGCTACCTTCTTGAAAACTAATCTAATAAGATATTTTTGAAATATTTGTTTAACGAAAATATTTGACTTCGCTTTCGAAAAGAGAGATTTTTGATGGAATTCCATAAATACAAATGATTACAGACACGCACACACCTGTCAATCAATGGTGTCGTATATCCCCTTTGAGTCCACTTAAGTTTATAGGTGTAGAGAAATTTAAAAAGAGCTTTTTTGAATGCAGAACCATGATTGATCTTATCATTGATTCCCTTTGAAATTCGGTCGAGAATGAGCTTAAAAAACAGAAACAAACTAAAACTAATACCATTTCATAAAGGCAGCATTGGATTATATTAACCCTTAACGGCCTTCTGATTACTGATTGATGTATTTACCGGCACCGATGTCATGCATGTTGGCTTCAAAACAGTAGCATCACCCTTGCTGCCCTTCATAATTTTACTGCTAGTGTCAATTAGAGTTAATGGAGTGGAATATCCAATTGGTACTCCTGTTAAAAGGCATACACTTTCGGCTAAAAGCTCAAATACGTGCGCCAGTGGAAGAAACCTATTGCAACAAAATTAAAAAACCAAAATTGAAACAAAACAATAGATGTTTTACACTAAGATTATAAACTTACCCAAGCAAAACGTCATCCGGATAAATGGGTACAATATCGCAAAAACCTTTCATTGTTGAAATAAGATTTTTGTGCGACAACAGCACTCCTTTGGGTGTTCCTGTTGATCCCGATGTATACATAATAATAGCAATATCATCGCTCTTAGGTGGTACCCCCTCTGTTGGAGACGATGAATTTATGAAATTATTGCGATCACATCGTAACAATATTACATTGCTTACCAAATTTACTCTCAGCACCATTGCGAACAACCTGCGAAAATGGAATGATTTTAACGCTTTCTTTGAAACCGATCGTATCAGTTTTATGCAGTTGATCCTCCATATATATGATGGTGTCTACTTTAGAGCACTTGTTCAAAAGAGATTTAAACTTTGGCAAGAGATCATGGGATGTTATTACTGTTGTGACCTCAGTTTCCATAATACCTTGATAGCCAAAAAAAGAAAATGGTGAGTTAATTGTGTGTCAATTAATTTGTTTTATCCTTAACACACGGATACTTACAATGGGCAACACCTTCGTCACCCAAAGTTGCATAGACTGTTACAATTGGCATGCTTTGTTTGAAGCAACCATGTGCTGCAATCATCCACTCAGCCCGTGTTTCAGCAAAGATAACAATGCTCTTTTGAGGCGCCTGGCCGCATTCTCTAAGTCCGCGACCAAACGACGCTGCCATCCGCTCAGATTCAATAAAATTTTTCCACTTGTATTCGCCCATTTTGTACTTCTTGAATACACGGCCATTCGGCTGTATCTCGTCCTCCTCGCTTAAAATTTGTCGAGTGCCCAAACAACGTTTGGTCGAATGAGTTTTTGCCACGTAATTAAACATTTTCTCCACCGTATCGATATTGGCCTGCAACATTTTAACATGAACTTCGCGTGGTGGTTCAATTGTGCGGTACGTAAGTTGCGCCTCATCATTGTTTATAACCTTAGCCTGAATTGTGAAGTCGAACAAAACAAAAGAAAACCAGTAAATGTAAGAAGAAATTAAAAAAAACTCTCAGAAATGTCACATAAGACTTAAATTAAAATATTCGGCGCGACAGACCATTGCGGTCCAAGGCCTAACTTCTCGCGACCATTTGTGCTGCGCATGTTAATTTTTGGACACAAATGGAAGGGACCTACAATTTAAGGCCGGATCCGAACGGCGAATTGAGAAGCTTTCCGTGACAAGTTATTACTCTCGGAACGTTTGTCACACATTCGCGAGAGGTGGGACACCGTGAAAAATACTTTTGGTGTTGCTGGGATTCGAACCTGAACCTCCTGCTCAGCAAGACTTAGTTCTGCACAAAATAAACGTGTTAAATTTGGTCATAAATGCACCTCAAAAGTGATCAAAAAATAACTTTTACACGCGTCTGACATGTAAAAGTTGCGAAAGCTGACCAGAAAGAATCTAAAAAAAGTTGAAAACCCAACTTTAACACGCGTTTAGATCTCAGAAATGACCCATTAAGGCTCTCTAAGATGTGTGAAAGTTGGTGGGTGCACTTGTTATAGCGCTTACAACTTTTGGTTTTTAGATAAATTTACTTAATCTTAAGGTTGAGTTATTTTCGTTAGTCAATCCACTATATGTGCCTAAAAACCCCGAACAACATCAAGTAATTGCAAAACATAGTAGCGTTTGACGTAAAACAAAACCAAAAATTAAGTCGATAATGCATTCAGAAGTAATAAGAATTTTGTCCCCTTAATCTAATATATAAAAATGGTGTCTGTATTGTTTGAGATTGCCTTTCTCAGGAACCAGACATCACAGGAAGCTGAAATTTTCACCATAGATTAGGATTTTAGCGGTTTGGGTTTTTGTTTTAGTCTGAACTCTTTAAGCGGCACTGTTGTCAAAATATAACGGTTTTTTTGTTTCTCAGAAAAGTAGCATCTTAGGAACTTCAGATTTTAACCATAGGTTTCATTGCTATTTAGGTTTTTGTGAAATTTGAACCTGATAGATGGCGCTGTTTCCAAGATATAACGGGTTTTCTGTTTCTTAGTAACGAAGCATCTTAGGAACTTAAAATTTTAAGTTAATTTTGTTGCTATTTGGGTTTTTGTGAAATTTGGACCCGTTAGGTGGCGCTGTTTTCAAGATAGTAGGTGGTAAAACCGCTGTTTTCGACATTTATTTAGTTTCATTACAACACGCGCAAGAATACATCGTAGGAAGCCAAATTAAAAATAAAATTTATAATTAGTCGTAAAAAAACGTTATTACACAAAATAACTGTTTTTATATTATACACATGAGTCACGAAAACTGCATTTGTTTAATTAGTAGTTATATTATTTTACACACAGGGAATGTAAAATGTTAATATCAGCCACATTTTTAAACTGAACTTTTTAAGATATATTATTGGCAGGTAGGGGAAAGTTATAGGTATAGATGGAAGGGGAGAAAGATAAAACTTTTAACATGAGATTTACAAACGTATTTTTAAAAAAATGTAAACGTAAATTATTGGCAGGTGAGGGAAAGTTATAGGCTATAGTACTCCCGTCACCCCGGGGGTTCATGTGTGCGGGTAGCAAAGCGCCCGAGAACAGCTAGTTACTTTTTAAATTATTTTCAAATTAAAAACAAGTAAATGTATCTGTTTTTGCCAAATTATGTTTTTATGGTCGGACCGGACCTATGCCAAAGTATTTTCTTTTTTTCACGTATCAGACGCGCCACACGCGACTCGCAACACGCGTCATACGCGGAATATAAAAATGGGCTTTTACATTGAGCTGCTCACAGAATTTCAGCTCTCTTGGCCCTGTGAAAGGTGGTTAAAAGGACCTCAAACAAGTCGGAAAAAATTCCACCCATCACAGGCGCATCACGCGAAACGCGACATATAAAAAAACTGTTTGGAACTTAGACACTCACAAAATTTAAGCTCTGTAGGTCATGTGAAAGGTTGCGAAAAGGGACCTCAAAGTAGTCGAAAATACAGACAAACAGGGGTCAAACTTATTCCATCACGTGGATTTTTGGAAATTGTTTGAATACCAAACTTATTTTAGATTTTTTCAATGGCATACACTGCGACCTTTTACAGGTCTACACATGAGAGTGCGATTCTTATGTCTATTGACAGTTATTAAGTCCATGGTGATCGATTTTTTCAAGCTCCACTGGAGTAGGGATCTCCTTTTGGGGGATTCTCATCCGTCTCATCCGAACGGAAACCAGGCACTCGGAGAGAACTCTTCCAGACGGAGCCACAGACAAAGGAGATTGGTTCGGTTTTTTAATACGAAAATGCCAAGAAATAATGGCCAGTATGAAAGCTTACTTAGCATTCCTTAGACGTTGCATTCTCAGTCAAAGGACTTCCTCATAGGAACATGGCTTGATCTTATATTGTCCAGATGATGTACTCTCCTAGTTGGACTGACAAATCTAATTTTTTGCTATTGCAATAGCCCAATTAACTCCACAGAAGTGTTTTGCAGCATGAAGGATGTTGCGGTGGGTGATTTTATTTAAAAGTGTTGCTTCCATTATATCCTGTTTGAGTCGATCTTTCGTGAGTGCAGGACGTGTTTCGGTCGTTCGTCGTCGGTTGACCCTGATCATTTAAGTTATTTGCTTTTGAGTTTCAAGATACCTCAACATCTTTGAATATTGATGTTGATTTAAATATTTAAATATTATGTGCTTTTTTCCCCCTGGATAATTACAGATTTTATTATTTAAGCATAAATATCGGCTTCCTTTTTTTTGGCGACGCTGTGCGCCGCCGTGCTTCCGTGTGTTCGTGGCAGTGGCAGCAGAAATAATTTGTGTAAAAAATAAAATTCTAATTTCATTTTACTGTAAATATCAGCGTTTCATAAATTTCATTGGTTATAGAATTAAATCATTCACTAGTGCCTTACAAAGCGAAAAGTGTTGGAAGTGTGAAGCAGGGTAAAAGTTATGCAAAATTACAGTTTTGCGAATAGTATTGCGCTACTCTTCTATTCCGTCGATCAAAGGCCAAAATATAGCCGCAGCAACTAGCTGTTTTCGATTGTGTGCTTCGAATTGTACCAACTGCACTGAGGTGATATAAAAACTTATTTTTCCCTTTGTTTTGTATTTCGCGCGCGGCTCTTTAGCTTATGCTAATTTAATAATTTTAATTTTTATAATTTTGATAATTGTGAATTTTTTTTTGTTAACTACTGTTATTAAATTAACGTTGATCAAAGCGTAACCTATTTCCTTTAATTTCTGTCAAAAGCATGACAAACAGCCCAAAAGGCATGTTCATCAAAGAGGAGAGGACGGAGCAACCGCTAGGAACCTAGGAAGTAAATGATCTGTTGGCATCTAGTCAAGAGACGGTGATGTTGGCAGATCACAACGTGGGCGCCAGCCATAGTGCTCTACCGCCGAGCATTGCGAGTACCAGCCATAGTACACCAATGCAAGGCTCTACCTTGCCTAAGGTCGTCGGGGTCGGCCTCAAGAGCAAACGTAAGAAAACCGCTGGTGTTCTCTGAAAGCAGCAGTACCAGAGGGCTGTATTCATCCTAAGCAAGATTTTTAAAGAATAAGGCTGCTGGTACTGTCGATGAAAGAGATGCAGCGGATGAACCCAGATATCGCAAAGTGATAGAGGAGTTCAACAAGCGGCAATTCAGCAGCAAAGTGTCCACTGATACTGCTTCTTCTTCCAGCCAGAAATGCAACAGGTTTCAGGATGAGGCCAGCAATGTTGCGAAGAAGGCTAAACTACCCAGGAAGGGTGGACTCAGCGAGGCAACTACCTGTGGTGGTGCCAAGGTGGTAGCAATAAAGAAGTTCAAGGAGACCGCGGCTTCCTCAGTTGAGAAGGCTAAGGTCAGACCTTCTTACAAAGAGGTGGCCATCATTCACTAGAATGTGACGCTGATCGAAAAGTTATCGAATAGTGGCACTCCAATCTTGGACATATTGGGCGACATTGAGGCCCGACTGTCTGAGTTGGTAATGGATCACCTTATCACCTGTCTCTTTTGAACCAGCCCAGTCTTTGGACTTTCTTAGCATGTGCGTCGCTAAGATAAGCGACAAATGGGAGGGCTTGAAAATTAAGCTTATCCCGGCCAGGGAAGTCCCCAGGAGGCCCAGGGCACGCCTTTGGCTGCCAAAGATAAAGGTGGACAAAGCTAAGGTACTCCAATGTCTACGGCTTCAGAACCCTGAAATACCGATGGACAATTGGAGCATCATTCGAGCAGTAGAACCCCAGCTCAACAATATGTCCCTGGTACTCCTGATCAATGGCAGGTCCCTCTACATCAACCCAATAATGACGATGTCTAGGATACTGCAAATTAATCTTAAGCACTCGAAATGTGCCGCTGATAATCTGCAGGTCTTCCTGTACAAGGAGCACTTAGACATCGTCCTTGTACAAGAGCCTTGGGTCAGAGGCACTGACGTCAAGGGTCTTAATACGATTACAATCTTTTATAAAAAAAAACAACCCATAAAAATTAAAATTTTTCATCTAAATTCTCTAATCGCAGAAATTGATATGGGGGAGCACCTCGATCTTGGGCCATTTTTTTTTATTGTAGGAGAAAATCATCGAAAGAGACATTTGACATCAGATGTCAAATTTGAAAAGGCTCAGATCATTTTATTCTGAGCACTTAGAGCACGCTCATACTCTGAGCAAATAAGAAATACGAGCATTTTTCTTGAGAACTCTTTGACTGCTCTGAACTAATTTATGAAAACGCCAAATGACAGAATATTGTGAAAACTTGTTGTTCTATCTGTAAGTTGATATCGACAATAAAAAACGACAAAATACAATTCAGTAATTAAGTAAGTAAGTTGAATTAAGCATAAAACATTTATGTCTCGTTTCATTTGCTGGGTTCATTTGTGGATTTCTCTCTCTCTCCACCACCCAAAACCAAGCAGCGCAGCCGACTGCTCAGCACACACCGCACACAGTCATCAAAGTACGACGGTATCTGATGCCACTATATGATGTATAGGGGCCTTGGGGCCGAGCCCGGGGCCCGTTCACTACCAAATTTTAGAAAAAGTATTGTTTCTTGGGTATACACATATGAGTAAAATTTGAAAAAAATCGGGTAATTTTTATTTTAAATTTGTATGGGAGCGTATTTTCCGCATGACCGCCCTGCCCCGCCAGAAGAAATCGCAAAGCTAACAAAGCTAACAAAGTCAATAGATGACTGCATCCTCATGGGATGTAACTCCAATTCCAGACATTCCCCCTGAAGTAGCTCGGAGGACAATGAACGGGGTGAGTCTCTTTTTGATTTTATTATTAACAGTAATCTCAGCCTTTATAACTCTGGTAATACTCCAACCTTTATCTTTCCGGGGTCGGATAGGTTCAATGGTTGGGCAGAGGTAATCGGCATTAACTTGATTTCCAATGATAAGGTATTCAGGGTTGATAACTGGACAGTGTCCGATGTCAACTCCTACTCGGACCATAAGTATATAAGGTTTGATCTGAACCTCCGCACGGAGTCGATCAAAACTTATCAAAACGTAAAAAGAACTGACTGCTCAAAATTCGGCAATATTATCCAGTCAAAATTAGGCAAATTACCCAATATTGAAGCTCAGAAACGCACAAATGGGAAGGGTTGGTATCTGTGCTGATAGCCAATCTGCCATAAAGGCGATTTATACGACTACAATAAACTCAAATTTGTACAACAATGCCAAGAAGAATTGGCCTCGATCAGGCGATGGGCGTCGCTTTGGTTACTGGCTCCATGGAGAAGGTTAGCAGTCCAATGAGCTTAGTCAAGGAACAAATTCTCTCCTTCTTTAATACTAAGTCACAGCTCAGGTGGATCAGTCTGTCGAACTGTGCCATATCGAGATCAATGTGGCCATCCTACAGCAAAAAGAAAACCACCGAGTTGTTATCAAGAACCCGGAAGGATATTGCTAGAGTTGTGGCTATCAGCACTGGCCACTGGCCAGTGGGCAGTCATGCTGCTAAGTTGGGTATACCGCACAACTTTTGCAGTAGTTGCAAAGATGAAAGAGAGAAAGAAAGTCTCATACACTTCCTCTGCAGTTGTCCGGCCCTAGCAGGGTCAAGACAACGCATTTTGGGTAAACCAGTTTTTACGACCTGAAAGAGCTCTCGGATTACAGGATCATCGACTTGATCTTATACCTAAACGCTACAGGCTGGATTTAAACCATGTCCCAATCCATGCTAGAACCCTCGAGTTTGTGGCATCAAAATGGTGCATACAAGCGCTAATTGAGGACCTCGCAGCACAGCCAATCCAGCAACGATCAGCAAGCCTCTAACAAGCAGCCATGCAGCATCAAACAGCAAACCAATAAAAAAGCCAGCCGTTAAACCTGTACCATCTACCGGAAAAGCCAACATCTTCGACGATACGGAAAGGCTATTTGGAGCTGACCTCTTTACAATTTTACAGAAGGCAAGAGAAGTCGTGCCTGCTAATTATAGCAGTCTTGATGAAAGGTCCAAAACAACCGTTTTGGGTCGACTTATTTGTGAATTATTTTCACAATAAGCAGGATAAGTATATTCTAATATAATGTAATTCCATTTATTCGTTAGCTAGGCGTATCACACTAACATTATTTATTAAAACTAATAAACCTGACATTCTTCTTTTACAGGAAACAAATCTCACTGGGAGAAATCCGTTCAGTCCAGACGGATACAATATCCACAGGATCGACAAAGGCAGTGGACGCTCTGGGACGGCGGTCCTTATCAGGAACACTATGGCAGGCGAAAAGGTGCAAATCAGTGGTCTACGTAGCATGGAAGCAACAGCTGTCAGCATTAAAGTCAACGAAGTGGAGACCTTGCTGGTGATATCGGTGTACAATCACTGTAACGCAACGAGGGAAGACATCCAACGGGATTTACAAACTGTCTGCAACACCTCCTCTAGACACACATACTGTGTTGTTGGAGGTGATTTTAATGCTAGACATACTCGATGGCAGGACGAAGTGTGTAATCACAAAGGAAGGGCCATTACAGACTGGATGGACTCAAATCCGCATCAGCACACGATGGCCATAGTTTCACAGCCCCGGAAGACGTACCCTGGGACACCGTCAACTCTGGATTTCTTTCTGGCAACCACAAATTTCTTAAATATTCTCCCAGAATTAAGAAATTATTCCTGCTTGGCGCATGATAGCGACTCGGATCATATGGCCATAGAGCTTCGAGTGAGGCTGAACCAGCGAATTGTGCAAGTCACCCCAACACCTGAACTTCACATCAACTTTAAGAAAATAAACTGGAACCGGTTTAGATCAGAAGTTGAAGCTGAACTTCCTATTCCAGCGGTTTGCAGAAATCTGGAGAATACAGAAATTGATGATGCTATCAGAAATTTTGAGATTACAGTGAATTCAGCCATTAATCGGCAGAAAACAATTCGCACTAGCAAGGATCGCTTCCAACACTTGCCTGAGCATATACAGGTCATATATGCTCACAAGCAACGGCTTAGGAAACGCCTTCAGAGAATCTTCAATAGGACACTTAACACAGTCAACGATGAATACCTGTCTATACTTTCGCAACTGCGTTGTACAGTTAACATGTGTCGTCAAGCTGTGCGGAGGTTTCAGGAAGATGAACTGACCAAACGGCTCCAGGACATCAAACCAGGCCCTGATGCTTTTAGGAACCTGAACTCTCTGGTTGGAAAGCGTATTTCCATTCCAGAGATTATCACCATTGAAGATCGAACAGTATCCAGCGCTGCTGAGAAAGCGGAAGCCTTTGCCTGCCACTTGCCGACCACCAACGCATCTTCCAGATTTCTTGGAAGAGGTTGAAAGTCTTGTGGAAGACACCACTTCTCCAGGAAATACTATAGTGCAGTTCAGTGAAGAAAATCGCGCCAACGCACCCGTAGATGTCGATATGTTTACCGGAACAGCTGTTGTCAATGATTTGATTATGAGTGGAAACTCAAAAAAATCATCAGGCACATTTCTAACTTTTTGCTTAAAAAGTTACCGGGTATGGCAATTTTGATGTTAACCATCATTTTCAACAATTGCCTAAACAATGGCTACTTTCCGGACAACTGGAAGGTGGCCAAGGTAGTACCAGTACCCAAGAAAACTGACCGCTCCAGCGTAACTGGTTACCGTCCAATAGCTTTACTGTGTTGTATCAGTAAAGTATTGGAATCATTGATCCGTAAAAAGATCAATACGTTTTGTACGGAAAGAAATCTTATTCCTTCCTTTCAGTACGGTTTCCGAGCGAAGCACTCTACGCTGCACCCTCTGCTGAAGCTTCACAGTGACGTCACTAAAGGACTGAACGTCAAGAGTAGTACAGTGGCCTGTTTGCTAGACATCGAAAAAGCTTTCGATAGTATCTGGATAAACGGGCTACTGTACAAGCTTATTAGTTTTGGTTTCCCCAATTATATTGTAAAAATAATTAAAAATTTTCTTTTTAATAGGGTCTTCTTTGTACAGGTGTACGACCGCCCATCGACAAGGAAAAGGATCGAAAGCCGGAGTTCCTCAAGGTTCCAGACTTGGACCAATCCTGTATAGCATCTTCACGGCGGATCAACCCACAAATACAGCCGGAACAAGGAACAACAAGTTTAACTCTCACATCGACAAAACAATGAAAAAAGCGAACTACGCTTTTCATTTGGTGCACCCGCTACTTAAAAGACGAAACGGTCTGTCCAACAACACCAGGCTGCTTATCTACAAGCAACTCATCAGGCCAGTGATAACATATGGCTACCCCATATGGTTCACCGTCTCACCAACAACGATGAAGAAGATCTCCCTATTTGAAAGAAAGGTACTAAGGATCTGTAAAGGACTCTGGAGGGTGACAAACAGCTATAAGTTTGTGTCGACTACAAAACTATACGAAGCAGCAGGTCTGCTGCCAATAACTGACCACTTGTTCCGAATAACGAGGAAATTCGTCGACGCATTGGAAACACATCCAAGTCCTGAGATGCAAGGACTGCGAATCGAGGAAATCGAGCCAAGTCACCGGTACATACACATAAGAGGATTCACTGATGCTAGATTCGATGACATCTTTAACAATCAAGACGTCTCCTTCTACGAGAAGGCGGGCAACCAATATTACAGAGGCTGAAGTTCGCCCTGTTTATACGCCGCTTAATATTTTTCATTCTTATTTTATTTTAAAATTATTGTTTAAAATTTAATTACCTTAAAAATTAACATGTAGTAGATTAAGTAGTAAAAAATATTGTTTAAAAATAAACAATACCAAAAAAAAGACAATGTAAATACGTCGGGCCCCTATTGTTGAGCCGACACATATTAATATTAGTTATAAGTTTAGTTTTAAATCAAAATTGTATATTACTTTAATCTTTAATAAAAATATTTTAATCAAAAAAAAAAAAAAAAAATCTAAACCAGCAGCACAGCGTGGACCACCACTCTACCTACCTACCTACCTGCTCCCATTATGGGTTATGACTTTGTTAAAAGATCCTATTATGGTTTGTGTCTTTTTTAAAAGCTCCCATTATGGTTTAAGTCTCTGTTTAAGTTCACAGTTTTAGACCCACTTTGTTCGTCAGGGACAAATCCATAGAGGATAGGAAAAAGTAGTAATAATTTACTGAATAAATCTTAATTTGCTACCTCACACCGACCTAAGAAAAAATATTATACGATTTAACTCAAGTCAACTCAAGAAAAACAAAATTCATTCGAAACATAGCAATACTATAAGCGTTTGTTAAAATTACAAAGTATAAACACTTTAATTAAAATAACTCACCTTTACTCTACGTGATTCCTGTCTACGTTTCCATGGCCTCTGAAGCACTAAATATACCGGCAGAGTTATTATGTCGCAGACGAATGCAAAAACTTTAATAGCTCCAATTGCACCCTGCACCCAAAAACTTTCCATTCTGAAAGGATACAATGAAAAAATAAATAAACAAAACGTTTGATCTCAATTATATTAAACTAATAGTTATAAATAATTAGAAAAAACACTACAAACATAAAAATTTGAGAAAAGTAAATTAGAAACGCAGAAATTCTAAATTTCTTGTCGCATTAGGTCAAGACAATAACTAACTGACCAATGAAAAAGTTGTACATAATGATCGAAGCATTCTTTCCACTTCGCCAGGCATTTCGAACCATTGGCAGCACTCAGCGTATGTTGAAGTGGATTTACAAAAAAATATTTATCAATGACAAACCAGTGATTAGTAAAAAGTAAATAAGAAAAGTCCAAAGTTTTAAAAAGAACCATAGATAAGATAGCAGATAAGAATAAAAACTGTGCTCAAATTTTAAAATTTAATTAACACACGTATGAGTATATTATGTCAGCTCGTGGCAAAGTCGAGAAAGAAACTTACAGTTCTGCCATAAAATTTAGTATGAAATTAAAATTTCTCGTGGATTTCCCATTCAATTTTCAATATTTTATTAACTAGTTGAGTTCCCGGGGTTACATGGGTGTTAAATTTGACACTATAGACACTATATACAGTTGTCTTACCACCGGTATTCATCTCAACTACCCTGGATATCTGAAGACCTCACCCTCCAACAAAACCCGATTACTCAGCACCATTCTAGTCAGTACTATTCATTACGACAATCTCGAAAACCATGGGTTCGACACTTAAATCTCCCACCCAAAAAAGGGGTTACCCCCCACCTTAGGTATTTGATTTCAGGTGGTAAGTAATATGTATACCAAGATTGGTTAAATTTGTCAAGGCGGTTCAGAGTTAGTTAAGCACAAAAATACAAACAAATAAATTATCTAGTTTTATAAATAGACTAGCTGTTCCCGGGCGCTTTGCTACCCGCCCACTAATGCCACGCCCACTTACACCCGCGTTTCCCGGCTGCCCCATCCCACTGACCTTCCACCAACTGACGCCACGCCCACTAACACCCCAATAACTAACCAACTCACCAATCCAGAAAACTATAGAATCGACACTTATACAGGCAAAAAATGTACACTTGTTCGAATATTCTTTATATGAAGATTATATATAAATCTACATTTTCCACCCCAACGCCACCTTTCGGGTCCAAATTTTGTCAACGACTTTCTTTTTATTTAAATATTATATGGTGTGAATTTAAGCCAAATCTTTCCATAAATAAGAATTTTCCGAAAAAAACGATACCAGCGCCACCTAGCGGGGCTGAACCAACTCTACAACCTTCGCGTAGCAATTACGAACAAACTCGCAGAAGGAAGTATCCAATTTGGTCCAGCCGTTTTCAAGTTTGAAGCATCCGAACAAACCACGATTCATTTTTATATATAACGGGTGTTTTTTTAAGAGGTTGCCGATTTTTTTTTTGAATAAAACACATATAAAATTATGAAATGACCAAAATTTTATTTTTATTTGGTAGATAATTTTTTGGCATTTAACATTAAAACACAATTTCTGGCATATGGCTACCACGACTATTTTTCACAAATGTCATTCTGGAGGTCCAATTTTCCAGCACTTTTTCAAGCATTTGAGGGCGTATGTCAGCAATGACACGTTGAATATTGGTTTCCAAAGCGTCAATCGATTGAGGTTTATCCACATAAACCAATGACTTCACGTATCCCCACAAAAAGTAATCGAGTGGCGTCAAATCGCACGAACGCGGAGGCCAATTCACCGGACCATTTCTCGAAATAATGTTGTCGTTGAAAGTTTCTTTCAATAAGTCGATTGTTTCACGTGCTGTATGGCAAGTGGCACCATCTTGTTGAAACCACATTTCATCCATATCCATATCTTCAAGATTTGACAACAAAAACTCATTTAACATGGTTCTGTATCGATTTCCATTCACGGTAACGCGTCGTCCTTCCTCATTTTTAAAGAAATATGGACCGATGATCCCACCAGCCCATAGACCGCACCAAACAGTACATTTATCAGGATGCATTGGTAATTCTTGAACGGCGTGTGGATTATCTTTGCTCCAAATGCGACAATTTTGTTTGTTGACGTATCCATTTAACAAAAAATGCGCCTCATCACTGAAGAGAATTTTACGGTAAAAAAATGGATCTTCGTTCAATTGATTTAACGACCAATCACTGAATTCACGGCGCAAACGATGGTCGTGTGGCTTTAATTCTTGCACCAATTGAATTTTGTATGGCACCAAACCCAAATCTTTACGTAAAATTTTCCATAAAGTCGATGGACAAAGTCCAATTTGCTGAGCACGACGACGAATCGATAAATTGTCGTTTTCTTCGACACTGGCCTCAACGACATCAATATTTTCTTCTGTACGAACTCTTCTCATTCTTGTCGGTGGCTTGGCATCCAAAAGAGTGAATGTAGACCGAAATTTGGTAATTACGTTCTTTATGGTGGTCTCTGACGGACGATTATGTGCACCATAAAATTCACGAAATGCTCTATAAACATTTTTAATTTAACACTGATTTTGAAAATAAATTTCCACGATTTGAAAACGTTGTTCTGGAGTTAACCTATTCATAATGATTTGCCAAACAATACTGAGTAGAAATGCCACTTTGAGCTGTCAAAACAACTGTCATAAAATAAAACTACATATATCTGAAAAACAAACCTCCTTAAAAAACACCCTGTTTATATAGATATGTCGAAGCTAAATTAGGGAAAACAATCGAGTACATAAAAGTAAGATACAATATAAAACATAATAAATAATATAAGTAAAATTTTACGTATTTAATTTGGCACAGCTCTACTAAAAAAAAATTTCAGTTCAAAAAGACCGAACTACATACTATGTAATAAAATTACTCCGGAAAAAATAAAGTTACCCAAAAATATATTTTCTCCACGTTGGAGCCTAAATAGCAAAAAATTCCCATCGGGATGGATGTTTGGTGATCCAAAAAATTCACTTTTTAAACTCTTTTTTTCTCTTTTGATATTGTACCTATTTTTAAATGGTTAGTACGTTGGACTACTGAGCGGAGTTCGAATAGCAGAAAAACACCAAAAAGTTTTTTTTATGGTGCAATCTCGTGAATGTCTGACAACTGATAGGTTTTCTGTAACCAGCTTTAATAAATAAGACTTTCTATATTTACCGTAATAGAAATAAAAGTCTAAATCTTGAGTGGCTTTCGATGTTGATGTGAATTAAATATGTAAGAGATGTTTGAGATGGCTTTGAACTTAATTTATACAAGCAAAGTAAAGTCAATTATGAGCACATACCCCGTTTTTAAGCTTCAATTTCGTTTAAATCTGAAATTGTTGTTTATAATTAAATTGTCGAATTCTTTTGGCACAGAAATAGCAACTCGAAATTTTATTTAATTGCTCAAAATATCACATCATGTTGTTTGGGAAACGGAAAAATGATTTTTTTAACAACAATAAAACAAAACAACTAATCTTGACAACAAACAGCCCCTCACTTAAAACCAACAGGAATTGAGATGATTGGGCATTGTTAGAAGAACATGGCTTTTTAGGTTAAAACTTGAATCTATCTCTTCTATTGATTGTATAGGCGGCGTGATGAACTGCCGTGATAGACCAAAAGTGGCATAATATTAGAATTAAAGCGTAAATATTAATTTCAGTAATAAAAACCTCTGTGTCTTATACTTGCTGTTGAAAACTTTTGTTGTCCATCGCTTTGCAGATGCACAAAAGGCATTAATGTTTAACACCATTTGTATTATCGTTCATTAAATGCAAATGTCACCAATGAGTTTTAACGCGCGGTTCTGAACTCTGCCTAGTAGATGCAATGTGGTCTTTGGGGCACCTGACAATACAGTTGTATTCAAGTTTAGCGCGAATATACGCCTTGTAAATAGTAGCCAGATCTGAAGGAGTGAAGTACATCTTGCACCGTTTTAGGAAACCTAAACATCTCGCAGCATTCTTGGCGATGGCAAATATGTGGTCGTTCCAACGAAGCTTGTTGTTGACGAACATACCGAGAATTGAGAGCTTTTCAGTTTCTTTGATGCAAGATCCATTCATGGATAAAGGTTGGGGTTTAAATTACACTTAGACGACAGAAGACAGCATTGAGTTTTAGAAGCGTTAAATTCAACTCTATTATGTAGTCCCCACCTTGTTATGCTGTCAAGGTCAACATTTAACGTGCTTAACATACGTTGTTGTTCAAGTTCTACTTGTAACGAAGAGGGGCGTGCAGAAACCGTGAAGTCATATGAAAAGCTAAGAGTACTGTCATCAGCAAATGAATGGATTGGATTAGAGGTGGTGGATAGGAGATCATTAATGAAAATCAGAAAGAGTGTCGGAGATAAAACAGAGCCTTGTGGAAGACCAGCGTTTATGATGTGAACATTGGATTTTAAACCGTCTAATAAGACCTGGATTGAACGGCCAGAAAGGTAGTAACTAGTCCAATCAAGCAGGGCCTTATCAATTCCATAGGAATTAATTTTCGCCAAAAGAGCTTGATGCCAGACTTGGAAATATCGAGTGCAACAACTTTGTTTTCACCAAATTTGTGAATAGACTGGTTCCATTCTTCAGTGGGATAAGCCATCAGGACACCTGTAGAACGTTGCCTACGAAAACCGTACTGCTGGTCGCTAAGGATTTCACGTGATTCAAGGTGTTGCATAGGCTAACGATTGATCAGCGTTTCTTGACCTTAGAAAGTCGTTGGTCGGTAGGAGGAAAGAGATGACGGTTCGCCTTTTTTAGGAACAGGCTGGATAAAGGCTGTTTTCCAGTTCATTGGAACGTCTCCAGAAGAATAAGACAAATGGAAACGCCTGCGAAGTAGCAATGCCAACGTTGAAGAACACCTCTTCAAAACTATGGCGGGAATACCATCAGGTCCAGCAGATTTATGAATATTGAAATCATTTAATACTCTAGCCACTTGACGAGTACGAAAGTAAATATGTTCCATAGAGGATTCGACTCTTGAAAGTACCGGCGGCGAAAACGCGCTATCTGGTAGCGTCTGCGAGATGTGAATCAAGCAGATTGGCCTTGACTATAGGGCCGACGATTGGGATGTCATTGTGAATGAGCGTTGGAATTGAAGACGAGGCAGTATTTTTAATTCTTTTCACGAATGACCAAAAATTTTTACTTTCTTTGGGACGTTGAAGTATTTTTTGTCTCAGTTTCTGGTCATAGTCGAATTTGACTCGTCTGAGGTAGGCATTGCAATCATTTTAAGACTCGTCTTAATTTGGTTCGGTTTTCCACAGTGGGGTTATATTACCGAAAGCATACTTCCCGGTTCCTAGTAGCCTCTTTGCAGCTTAAATCATACCAAGCATTTTTTTCGGTTTGATACATTTAGTCCTAAAAGGAATAAATTGTGTCATACCATCCTGGATTATGTTTGTGATCGTATCAGATATGGCATCCACCGCGTTGGAACAATGGTTGCACTGTACTTGAGTTTGATAACGAATATCACTACGCACATAGATGGCGAGACCGCGGTGAGGAAAAAATACTGGCACCAAGTTGTAAGCAGGCCAACTAAAATCCGAAACGTCGTAATCAGCATTAACCTGGGTTTCTGTTATTGCCAGAATAGCAGGTTTGTGGTCTGCTAAATGGACAAACATGGCCAAGAGATTCGATCTAACCCATGAATGTTGCACACATCAACCCTGAATCCGCACACAGTCATATTTGACACACTCCGACTAAATCAGGACGAACCGTGCTGCGAAGGGACAATGTGTTATGCCTTTTCAGCAGTTAAGGTTTGAATGACCAATGAATGGTTTTATGTGTGAACGAATAATTTTTTTTTATTCGAGTGGTTTTACGTTTGAATGAATGATTTTTTCATTCGTTTGGACGTTGGACTATCGGTTGCAGCAAATGAAAGGTGATGATAATACCATTGATATGAGGACTCCAGTGCACGATTACATGTGTTACTGAGAAAATTTCCTGTGGACTTCAACTTAAATCAACTTTACTCGATGTCAATAAAAGACGGCTTGGTCAATTGGAAGCGGACAAAATCTGTGCGAAAGTAACTTTCCTAGATCCCAGATTTAAGAAGATTGCTTTTGGAAATGACGCAAATTCTACAAATGCGCGAAAGTTTTTGACGGAGGAAATCACATATATCTTAAATTATAAAAGCGTTAACACAACGGAAATGAAAATAGATCACTCAGTTGCGAATATGTGGACCCACTATCTTTTTGGAACTCTCAAAAGGCAGTACACCCAGAACTTTTAATAGAACTATTAAAAAAATGTAAAATAATATATAAATATCAGATAAGATAAAATGAAATTTTTGTTATTTATAACTAAGCAACAAGTAAAATATTTTCAGTATTCTTAGGTGGGAATAGATTATGTAATGCAAATATAAAACTTATACAGTATATGTCATTGTTTGAGTTCTAAGTGCTATAACCGAGAAGTCAAGATAACAATTTAAATACAAAAGAAAAGCATACCAGTTACCAGTTGGTTCGGTTCCTGTATTGTATATACTTGGCCGAAATAAATATGTGCATATATGTAAGATAATTACGCGTATGTTTTCGTTTGGTGTTCCGGTAAGCTTATGTACGTTTTGAACGCGGAAGATGGCGCTGGAATCGAGCCTAAGCTACTGGATGTATCGTTTTTTAAATTCTCTATATTAACTTCGCGTGCACGTGGCTGGCTGGCTGGTCAGATTTTCTGATCAATTTTTAGCCCACTTCCCATGGCCCGATTTTATTTTGCACACATGTATATTTCCAGTGACAATACTTTCTATTAAAATTTGATTCCCCTCGGACCTCGGGTTCGGGGGGCTCTCATACAAATATTTTACAAAATTTACCCGATTTTCTTTAAATTTTGTACACATGTGTGTCTTCGATGGAAAACACCTTTTGTAAAAATTTGGAGCGATCGGCCACTTGGGGACCCCAATATACAATTTTTAAATATCGCTATATCGCATCAGATCACGGCAAAGTCTGAGCTCTGTGCTTTGTGAGCAGCGCTGTTCGCTGCCGCTGCGTCATTTCGTGGATGATTTTGCCACAAGACGAGCACGCAGTGTGTGTGTGTGTGTGTGTATCTCCGATTAGAGAATTTACAAGAAAAATTTTAATTTTTATGGGTTGTTTTTTTTTTGTATGTTTTTGGACCCGAAATGTGGGGTTGAAGGCTGCCACCCAGTGCCTTTACCACGGGAGGGGTGTACTATTGCCTAATATTGCCTAAACCTTAACAAAGCTCAACCTATCGGATCGTATTCGCATTTTGTTGTTTACTGGGCATTTGTTAATACACATATTCCGTGAAAGTTTCAGTTCAATCGGCTGTCTAGTTTTTGAGTTTTACTGTCGTACTACAAACCAACAGACTTTTTATATATATATACATATATTATAGTACGTACAAAACGCAGTACAGAAAGCAGCGCAGCACTTAGCACACAGTCGTTATGATGCCGCAAATTCTGCTTATTCGCCAAAAATAATTTGGGAAATTATTCTTTGGTATATTATAACGAAGAAATCGTTCGGCAGTAAGGGTCTATATTCTACGTTGACATAATTTATCGGGGATTGAAGCAAATCTTACTTTACTCTGTTAATACTAATGGTAGAAACATCGTTTAGGACTTTATTTTTAAAATAAATACTTTGTTACTACGTTAAAATAAAGTTTATATCTTATTTAAGTCTTCAGATATCCAATTTCAATGTCTGTTCGATTTTTCTTGACCATGCTAATTTTTGACTTTGATTTTTTTTTCTCCAAAAAATGAGTAATATATGAGTAATAGTAATATATTATATTATATATTAATAGTAATATATGAACGTAACAACAATCAAAATAAAAATCAACAACTAGTTTGCGGAAAACTCCATATAGATTTTATGATACTTGGAAAAACCTACAGCGTCAAAAATTCTATTAGGCGTACATTTTATCAATTTATGTACAGCTTCTCATTTGATCTCGACTATGTCTGTATATATGTGTGTAAATATAATGTCTTTTGAGATCTCTCACGTTCCTATACTGTCTAATTCAAATAAATATTTCTAGTCATTAGCCCTTATATGTTTTATTAGGTAGTTTGAATAAAATCGGTTAAATTTTGACCGATTTACTAAGGTTTATCCTGGCGCAGATCTCAATGGCATGGAGTTCCGGCACACACATGTTTGCAAAGTTTGAAAAAATTGATCTTTAGAAAGTAGGTTAAAATTTAATCACAAGATTTGGCGACGAACAAGCAAAAACAAAAACACACATGAAGGTGGTCTTGGGTAGACTTGGGTGGTTTTAGTGGGATCTTGAGGAGTTTAAAGGGGGTCTTGAAGGCAGTCGTACGGATGGGGCGAAGTTAATATAGAGAATTTAAAAACCACTTGTAAAAACAAAATAACGGAAAAAACCACAGCACCCATTGGCAACAGAACTGATACAAAATAACAAAAGACGTACGCTTAGTAATTGATTATTCCTAATTTCGTTTAACAATTTTCTAAGGGCTTAAAAGAATTATTACTTCCTCTTTACAGCAACTGTAAAACTAATAGAACAAACTCTGCGTTCTTCTTATCTTTTTTCAAAAACATTTCCTTTTTACTTTCTTTTACATAGTAAAAGGAAGTACATATAGTAATTAATAATGAAAATTTTCGGGATTTTTTCAGATTTACCCATTACCGTATCTCCCGAGTCAGAAAAAGCGAAAATAAAAAAATCTCTGTCTGTCTGTCTGTATCCACTCTACAGTCCAGACGGCTGATCTTATCGGGATGAAAATTCATATATAAGCTTTTTACCTTAATTTTGATGGTCCAGATGATTTTGACGGAAATCTGACAGCCGGAAGTGACAGTTTACTTAGACAGTTTTTCGAGTTTTTGCAAATAACTCAAAAAGTACAGCATTTAGGAGAAATCTGTTAAGTGCAAAAGAAATTTAAACAAAAAACAAAAAAAAATTTAATATACATTCATCCGGCCCCGTCCGTAAAAGAAAGTCGTGTTGTGTCCACACTTCCATTTTTTAAAAAATGTTCTTATCACTTATTCTAAAATTGTTTTTTTTTTTAATGTTTTAATATAGAAATTATATGATAATCCGGATAATTACCAGTGAAAATATTCGATGTCCAGGTGTCCTTCAAAACTCACCACAATATCGCATATAGTCGCATCAGAATCCTACATTTCAAATTTCATGCGAATCGCTTGAGAAATTGCTTTGTTCCAGAAATTACAGACCATAGTGATCATATTCCAGAATTTCCATAGGAAGAAGTCTTATAGTCGTATCTTAGTCCTACATTCCGAATTTCATGCGAATCGCTTGAGAAATTGCTTAGTTCTCAAAATAGTGACATTTAACAGTGTCTCACTTAATAGTGTGTCATAACAGTGTCTTACTTAACAGTGTCTCACTTAACTGTGTGTCATAACAGTGTCTTACTTAACAGTGTGTCATAACAGTATCTCACTTAACAGTGTGTCATAACAGTGTCTCACTTAACAGTGTGTCATAACAGTGTCTCACTTAACAGTGTGTCATAACAGTGTCTCACTTAACAGTGTGTCATAACAGTCTCACTTAACAGTGTGTCATAACAGTGTCTAAACTTAACAGTGTGTCATAACAGTGTCTCACTTAACACAGTGTGTCATAACAGTGTCTCACTTAGCATTTTACTTTTTGAACATACACCCCCTTCACGTCAAAACCCCATCAAGACCACGCTAAAACCACCTCACCCAAGACTTCCATAAAACCACCCAAAAATTACTCTGTAGTACCAAATTTATTTATTTATTACAACCAACTTAGTCTTATTTGACTGGTAATTAGATCTATGCAAGTGGTTATCTTGCATCTGCATTCGTTTGAAAGCTATGATGCTTTAAAGTAAAAAAAATTGTGATTTTTTTTTATAAAATTCAATTTTTCTCAAAAAAAAAAACCTTTATATTTTTTTTGACCTTATTTTAATTCGCCTTGATATTCTATACAACTCCTCATACAGAAGAAGAACTTAAACAACGGATACACACAGCAGCTCAACAGATAAGGGAAGAATTACCAAGAATGGAAAAAAAAGACGAATATTAGCATGCATTCAATCACAAGGAGGACATTTTGAGCATCTTTTATAACTACATGAAGTAATTTTACCTAATAAAATATTTAAAAATAAAATGTTAATTTTTTCATCACATATTCAAACCTTTATACCGCAATAAATCGAGAGTCTCGAGACAAACTTTGTATTAGGAGTTGTAGAGAATATCAAGGCGAATTAAAATAAGGTCAAAAAAATAAAAAGGTTTTTTTTGAGAAAAATTGAATTTTATAAAAAAAAACATATTTTTTTTACTTTAAAGCATCATAGCTCTCAAACGGATGCAGATGCAAGATATCCACTTGCATAGATCTAATTACCAGTCAAATAAGACTAAGTTGGTTGCTCTCCGATAAATATTTTGGAAGTTACAGTTTAATATTTGTGTTTATTTGTTTTCTGAACAACATTTTTTAAACACCCTGCATCTAAAAGGATATCAAAAATTGACCCCACCCCTCCCATACGATTTTTTTCTCGGAATGAACCAAGGAATCACCCCTTAACGGATTAGCATCCCAAACCCGAACACCCTGTATAATTACCGCACGCTTCAAAAAATTTGTACTTCTATAATGCCTAGGTACAGAGCGTGGGCTTGTGAATATTGTGGGTGGAGTAGAGTTCACACCTGAGCACTCGCAAACTAGAATAATGTGGACATTGATGGCTCTACTCCTAGATTACTTCATACATCAACTCAAAGATACATGTGAATATAGTAGTATACGGCAACTGTATATCAAATGTACTCCATCGTATCATGTGTACTTGTAATCTAGATGATCAATGCAGTGAGAAAAATTTGTGCTGTTTTTGGACGCGTCGGGAATCGAACCCAGTGTCCCAGTCCTAGTTTATCGGCTGCTACGATTGACCAAAGATATTTTAAGGATTGCACAACTGAAAATTCGCGCTCCACGATCTTAATTAAGGGACCAATGTTAGATCTTCTGCTCGCTAAGCCACCGTCCTTTTAGCCGTCCGCTCTATCTGGATTCTGGGTTTCTGCCAATGTCATCGATGTTATTATTCACGAAGTAGTAGTACTCTATACATTTTTCCATCGCCTGCCTAAGGAAAAACATCTGATAAGTAGTTGATTTTCCTGGATTGAAGCCATACTAGAATGGGCCAATAATGAGTTTTGAATATGTAGCTATCGTATCTTAAAGGATAGAAGAGCAAATCTTACACGCAGTACTCAACAACTTTATACAATATTAGCTGCACGCTGTAAAATCTCCCTCCTATATATATATAGAACACAGGATGTCTCTTTTCCAGTCATCTAACATCGCTTCTTCGTCCCATACATGCACTTTGGTATATTATAAGAAAGAAATCGTTCGGCAGTAAGGGTCTATATTCTACGTTGACATAATTTATCGGGGATTGAAGCAAATCTTACTTTACTCTGTTAATACTAATGGTAGAAACATCGTTTAGGACTTTATTTTTAAAATAAATACTTTGTTACTACGTTAAAATAAAGTTTATATCTTATTTAAGTCTTCAGATATCCAATTTCAATGTCTGTTCGATTTTTCTTGACCATGCTAATTTTTGACTTTGATTTTTTTTTCTCCAAAAAATGAGTAATATATGAGTAATAGTAATATATTATATTATATATTAATAGTAATATATGAACGTAACAACAATCAAAATAAAAATCAACAACTAGTTTGCGGAAAACTCCATATAGATTTTATGATACTTGGAAAAACCTACAGCGTCAAAAATTCTATTAGGCGTACATTTTATCAATTTATGTACAGCTTCTCATTTGATCTCGACTATGTCTGTATATATGTGTGTAAATATAATGTCTTTTGAGATCTCTCACGTTCCTATACTGTCTAATTCAAATAAATATTTCTAGTCATTAGCCCTTATATGTTTTATTAGGTAGTTTGAATAAAATCGGTTAAATTTTGACCGATTTACTAAGGTTTATCCTGGCGCAGATCTCAATGGCATGGAGTTCCGGCACACACATGTTTGCAAAGTTTGAAAAAATTGATCTTTAGAAAGTAGGTTAAAATTTAATCACAAGATTTGGCGACGAACAAGCAAAAACAAAAACACACATGAAGGTGGTCTTGGGTAGACTTGGGTGGTTTTAGTGGGATCTTGAGGAGTTTAAAGGGGGTCTTGAAGGCAGTCGTACGGATGGGGCGAAGTTAATATAGAGAATTTAAAAACCACTTGTAAAAACAAAATAACGGAAAAAACCACAGCACCCATTGGCAACAGAACTGATACAAAATAACAAAAGACGTACGCTTAGTAATTGATTATTCCTAATTTCGTTTAACAATTTTCTAAGGGCTTAAAAGAATTATTACTTCCTCTTTACAGCAACTGTAAAACTAATAGAACAAACTCTGCGTTCTTCTTATCTTTTTTCAAAAACATTTCCTTTTTACTTTCTTTTACATAGTAAAAGGAAGTACATATAGTAATTAATAATGAAAATTTTCGGGATTTTTTCAGATTTACCCATTACCGTATCTCCCGAGTCAGAAAAAGCGAAAATAAAAAAATCTCTGTCTGTCTGTCTGTATCCACTCTACAGTCCAGACGGCTGATCTTATCGGGATGAAAATTCATATATAAGCTTTTTACCTTAATTTTGATGGTCCAGATGATTTTGACGGAAATCTGACAGCCGGAAGTGACAGTTTACTTAGACAGTTTTTCGAGTTTTTGCAAATAACTCAAAAAGTACAGCATTTAGGAGAAATCTGTTAAGTGCAAAAGAAATTTAAACAAAAAACAAAAAAAAATTTAATATACATTCATCCGGCCCCGTCCGTAAAAGAAAGTCGTGTTGTGTCCACACTTCCATTTTTTAAAAAATGTTCTTATCACTTATTCTAAAATTGTTTTTTTTTTAATGTTTTAATATAGAAATTATATGATAATCCGGATAATTACCAGTGAAAATATTCGACGTCCGGGTGTCCTTCAAAACTCACCACAATATCGCATATAGTCGCATCAGAATCCTACATTTCAAATTTCATGCGAATCGCTTGAGAAATTGCTTTGTTCCAGAAATTACAGACCATAGTGATCATATTCCAGAATTTCCATAGGAAGAAGTCTTATAGTCGTATCTTAGTCCTACATTCCGAATTTCATGCGAATCGCTTGAGAAATTGCTTAGTTCTCAAAATAGTGACATTTAACAGTGTCTCACTTAATAGTGTGTCATAACAGTGTCTTACTTAACAGTGTCTCACTTAACTGTGTGTCATAACAGTGTCTTACTTAACAGTGTGTCATAACAGTATCTCACTTAACAGTGTGTCATAACAGTGTCTCACTTAACAGTGTGTCATAACAGTGTCTCACTTAACAGTGTGTCATAACAGTGTCTCACTTAACAGTGTGTCATAACAGTCTCACTTAACAGTGTGTCATAACAGTGTCTAAACTTAACAGTGTGTCATAACAGTGTCTCACTTAACACAGTGTGTCATAACAGTGTCTCACTTAGCATTTTACTTTTTGAACATACACCCCCTTCACGTCAAAACCCCATCAAGACCACGCTAAAACCACCTCACCCAAGACTTCCATAAAACCACCCAAAAATTACTCTGTAGAACCAAATTTATTTATTTATTACA
The DNA here is from genome assembly GCA_947095585.1 of Nephrocerus scutellatus. Taxonomy (NCBI): domain Eukaryota; kingdom Metazoa; phylum Arthropoda; class Insecta; order Diptera; family Pipunculidae; genus Nephrocerus; species Nephrocerus scutellatus. Next base: position 32,640,550 of record OX352762.1, read on the forward strand.
ACCAACTTAGTCTTATTTGACTGGTAATTAGATCTATGCAAGTGGTTATCTTGCATCTGCATTCGTTTGAAAGCTATGATGCTTTAAAGTAAAAAAAATTGTGATTTTTTTTTATAAAATTCAATTTTTCTCAAAAAAAAAAACCTTTATATTTTTTTTGACCTTATTTTAATTCGCCTTGATATTCTATACAACTCCTCATACAAAGTTTGTCTCGAAACTCTCGATTTATTGCGGTAAAGGTTTGAATATGTGATGAAAAAATTAACATTTTATTTTTAAATATTTTATTAGGTAAAATTACTTCATGTAGTTATAAAAGATGCTCAAAATGTCCTCCTTGTGATTGAATGCATGCTAATATTCGTCTTTTTTTTCCATTCTTGGTAATTCTTCCCTTATCTGTTGAGCTGCTGTGTGTATCCGTTGTTTAAGTTCTTCTTTTGTATTAATTTCTTTGGAGTATACAAGCGACTTCATCGTTCCCCATACATAAAAATCTAATACTGGGTATCTTGCATGCCAATGAATTGGACCATTTCTTCCAAATCCAATTATTTGGATAATTTTCATTTAGCCAACTCTTAACATTTATACCGTAGTGACTAGGTGCACCATCATGTTGGTATGTGTGCAAGAATCTACTTAAAACAGAAACATCATCAAAGAGGAGTGGCAAATCATTTTGTAAAGATTGTAAATATTGTTCACTATTTAATGTCGATGGTAATATAAATGGTCCAATTAAATGATCGCCAATTACACCTGCCTATACGTTTATACTGAAGCAGTGCTGAAATGATCTTTGTTTTGTGGAATGAGGATTTTCAGCAGCGCATGTGTGTAGATTGTGAAAGTTTGTTATGCCATCTCTTGTGAATTAAGATTCATCCGTCAATAGAATACGTTTCACAAATCTTTTATGGTGGTCTATTTGTATAAGTTCTTGAACGGGTGTAGTATGGTACGGATGAAGATGCTCCTTGTGCAATACTTGATGAATTCGGTAGCAAGAAACGTTCAATTGTAAAGCGAGCCTCCTTATGCTAATAGATGGATTTGCTGTTACATTACTATTTCTTCATCGACATCCAAATGTTTTCTTAAGGCTGAATGTTGCTCTACCCGCGTATTTGATTTTGTTACGATATCTCGCAGTCTTCTATGAATATTTGTAAATACTCTTGCGCCAGTAATGCGACGCGTTGGGAATCTTCGTTGATATTCATTGCGAGCTCGTGATGCATTACCATCGCAAGATCCGTAAAAAATGGATATCAACGTGCTCCTCACCAGCAAACTCTGCCATCATTAAGACAAAAGACACTGCTTACTCAACAATAATCGCCACCGAAGTACCAAAGCAGAAACAGTAACCGCACACAAAATATCAAATACGAGTATTTATCGTTAGCCAGATGCATCACGCCAGTGACCAACGGATCTGGTGATTTTTTTTTTGTTTTTTTTTTCGCTTGGGTTTTCAGACCATCTTAAACGAATATTAGCCTATATTCAATCACAAGTATGGTTAATTTTTTCATCACATATTCAAACCTTTATACCGCAATAAATCGAGAGTCTCGAGACAAACTTTGTATTAGGAGTTGTAGAGAATATCAAGGCGAATTAAAATAAGGTCAAAAAAATAAAAAGGTTTTTTTTGAGAAAAATTGAATTTTATAAAAAAAAACATATTTTTTTTACTTTAAAGCATCATAGCTCTCAAACGGATGCAGATGCAAGATATCCACTTGCATAGATCTAATTACCAGTCAAATAAGACTAAGTTGGTTGCTCTCCGATAAATATTTTGGAAGTTACAGTTTAATATTTGTGTTTATTTGTTTTCTGAACAACATTTTTTAAACACCCTGCATCTAAAAGGATATCAAAAATTGACCCCACCCCTCCCATACGATTTTTTTCTCGGAATGAACCAAGGAATCACCCCTTAACGGATTAGCATCCCAAACCCGAACACCCTGTATAATTACCGCACGCTTCAAAAAATTTGTACTTCTATAATGCCTAGGTACAGAGCGTGGGCTTGTGAATATTGTGGGTGGAGTAGAGTTCACACCTGAGCACTCGCAAACTAGAATAATGTGGACATTGATGGCTCTACTCCTAGATTACTTCATACATCAACTCAAAGATACATGTGAATATAGTAGTATACGGCAACTGTATATCAAATGTACTCCATCGTATCATGTGTACTTGTAATCTAGATGATCAATGCAGTGAGAAAAATTTGTGCTGTTTTTGGACGCGTCGGGAATCGAACCCAGTGTCCCAGTCCTAGTTTATCGGCTGCTACGATTGACCAAAGATATTTTAAGGATTGCACAACTGAAAATTCGCGCTCCACGATCTTAATTAAGGGACCAATGTTAGATCTTCTGCTCGCTAAGCCACCGTCCTTTTAGCCGTCCGCTCTATCTGGATTCTGGGTTTCTGCCAATGTCATCGATGTTATTATTCACGAAGTAGTAGTACTCTATACATTTTTCCATCGCCTGCCTAAGGAAAAACATCTGATAAGTAGTTGATTTTCCTGGATTGAAGCCATACTAGAATGGGCCAATAATGAGTTTTGAATATGTAGCTATCGTATCTTAAAGGATAGAAGAGCAAATCTTACACGCAGTACTCAACAACTTTATACAATATTAGCTGCACGCTGTAAAATCTCCCTCCTATATATATATAGAACACAGGATGTCTCTTTTCCAGTCATCTAACATCGCTTCTTCGTCCCATACATGCACTATTAGTTATTAAATAGCTTGGTGTAGTTCGGATCCTACTGATTTAATCCGCTTTGCGGGGATGCCAACTGCTTTATTATTTTTGTGCATAGTGTGGTCATCAGTTATTGGTGGAATCTAATTTCTTAGTTAGTTGGCCATTTACTATCCCTTCATTTAGAGCGAGTCCTATCGAATGACCTCAGTTGTTCTGATCACATCGTTACGAACGGCAAACGTGTTGAATCGAATCTGATGATGTCTTCCGTGGTGATAAAATTCGCGCTCGGGGCACTATACCAACAAGATAGTGGTCCGAGTCGGAGTTGGCACCACGGTACGTTTGTACTGTCATTGGGTTTGGGTTGTGGCGACTGTCTATCATTATATGGTTTATATGGTTGCGAGTGGCTCCATCAGGAGATACATATGTGGCCTATTATATTCTTAATCGCGAACATTGTACTCGCAAAGACCAAGATATTTCTTGCTACCAATCTGTATGACTCGTTGTCAATTGTCATTAGTATTCTTGTGAAAATTCTTCACTTTCATCATCTGGAGAATTTCCCCCACACGCGTAGGGTGTATAGCCGTTCATTTACTGTTTTATAGCCGATAACGATAAGTTTAATTCTTTTGCTGATTAGAAATGCCACCCCGAGCACCTGGGGGCCAATCATGTATATGCCGTATTTCGACTTTCGACTTACGACAATTTTATATCCTCTCAAAGTCGTAATTTCGACATATCGCAATTATGTAATTATGTACGACAAAATTTTTTTGTACGAGCTAAAACTATTGCCCGATAGCGCCATTTCGAATGTATATTTTGTTGCTGTTTATATACTTATATACTTTTTTGGTGTTTTTAAATGTTTAAAAAAACAACCCATAAAAATTAAAATTTTTCATCTAAATTCTCTAATCGCAGAAATTGATATGGGAGCCCCTCGATCCTGGGCCATTTTTTTTTATTGTAGGAGAAAATCATCGAAACAAACATTTGACATCAGATGTTAAAATTTAAAAAGCTCAGAACATTTTATTCTGAGCACTTAGAGCACGCTCATACTCTGAGCAAATAAGAAACAAGAACATTTATCTTGAGAACTCTCTGACTGCTCTGAACTAATTTATGAAAACGCGAAATGACAGAATATTGTGAAAACTTGTTGTTCTATCTGTAAGTTGATATCGACAACAAAAAAAAACGACATCAATAAAAATACAATTCAGTATATAATAAAAATGTAAGTTGAAGTAAGCATAAAACATGTATGTCTCGTTTCATTTGCTGGGTTCATTTGTGCGTGCGCTAAGATTTCTCTCTCTCTCTCCACCACCACCAAAACCATGCAGCGCAGCCGACTGCGCAGCACACACCGCACACAGTCCATAAAGGGCGACGAATATCTGATGCCAGTATAGATATTTAAAAAATGTATAAGGGCCTTGCGGCCGAACCCGGAACCCGATCACTACCAAATTTTCGAAAAAGTATTGTTTATTGGGTATACACATGTGTTTAAAATTTGAAGAAAATCGGGTAAATTTTTTAAAATTTTTGTTTGGGAGCCCCCCGACCCCGCAACCCGAGGGGCCTCAAAATAGAAAGTGTTGTCTTGGGAGATATACATGTGTGCAAAATTTCAATAAAATCGGGCTGTAGGAAGTGGGTTAAAAATTGATCACAAGATTTGGCCAGCCAGCCAAAATTTACAAAATTTACCCGATTTTCTTTAAATTTTGTACACATGTGTGTCTTCGATGGAAAACACTTTTTGTAAAAATTTGGAGCGATCGGCCCTTGGAGACCCCAATATAAAATTTTTAAATATCGCTATATCGCATCAGATCACGGCAAAGTCTGAGCTCTGTGCTTTGTGAGCAGCGCTGTTTGCTACCGCTGCGTCATTTGGTGAATGATTTTGCCACAAAACGAGCACGCAGTGTGTGTGTGTGTGTGTATCCCCGATTAGAGAATTTACAAGAAAAATTTCAATTTTTATGGGTTGTTTTTTTTGCCAGCTTTATATTTAAACAGGGTATCACAGCTAGTACTGTGTATCTCGAGCTCTTTCCATGCGAAAATTCTTAAATCGTTTAGCCTTTTTCGTTGCTGTGGTCGTCGTGAATCAATATTTCCGTTTTTTACGGGCGAGGTTATTAGCCTCGCGCTAACCGGCGGCTACCACGTGAAGGTTTGATCTCACTTCCAGTCAGTCAGAATAGATACGTCATGTTCATGAATACTACGCGTTATTTCCCGTATTCGGCTATTTGTTCACATTTTTGTATTCGTTTTTCCCCCCGCTGTGTAAATATCAGAACTGTTTGAATGGCGTGTACAGGTAGTTGTGTGAATATGCACAATGATTTTTAATGGTACAGAACTCGCAACAGTTGGTTATTAATTAAAACAAATAACCAATCAAATCAGACGATAACTATAGGACTTTGTTCACACTTATCGACATTATTAAGGAAAAACAGTTTGACACAAGGTCTTTTTCAAATAAAAAAAATTTATACAAGTGTTGCAAAATGTTACAGGTAACGTAACGCAATAACGAAATAAAATAGCTTTAATTATCATAATTACGTTCCGAAACGTTATATAAATTAAAATGGGTTACAATAACGTAAAAACTAATTACCGTTTAAATTTTTTTTAAATACATTTAGTAAGCGCTAGTAATAAAGATTTATCAAAAAAGCATTTGCCAAAATTATACAGTTATACAAACAATAAGCTTTGCTGTTGGGCTATAACAACTGATTCTACGCCCATTGCTGATGGAATGCAATCATTTATTATATAAGTGCCCGACGTTGCACGGTTGTAAAATTTAATACTAATTTGTTATCGCAAAATACATGTTGCACGAAGACGTTCCACAAACGTTTTTTATTCGAAAATTATAACAATGCATATTCATGTATGCGGTTAATGAAAATTTTATTAACAAAATGTTAAACACGACTACATAAAGTTTACAAAAAACTACTTACTGTGCGTCATCTTCGATAAACATTTTACGAGTGTGTCAGGTTTGCCTTATGAGCGGCGCTTCAATGATAATATTTATGTGAAACTATTTGTCAATATTTTGGAAATATTTGTTTCTGTTTAACTTTTAGTTTCAGAAGAAAAACGACGAAAACACTACTCTCGGCTGCGGAAAATATCGTCTTCACAACTTCGGTTTTTCAGTAGGTAGGTAGGTATATGAGCCTTTCGTCTTGTAGCCAATTTTCAATTCAAGTGATTCAATTTTTTAAATTAACGATTAGAAGTAATAGTATGTGCATGTATGTGTATGTTAATGATATCCTGCAAGAAAGAAAAACATCTGGAAGTTTACATATGAATAAAGCAACATAAAACAATGCATAAGATGGGCGGCTTTTGCGTTCTGTTTTGGATGACAAAAGACATTTCTATAAATAATACAAAAATTAGAAACATCGATAGATAGCCCAACGATAAAATAGTAAAATGAATTAGCATAAAATAATGAACAACAGCAATTATTAGCATACGAGCCAAAATACATACTACATGGAAATGATATTGTGTGTGTTGTAATTGTGAATGCGCGCGATTTAATAATACGTCATCTCAATACACAATAACAACACAAACTACAAAAATATAAAAAAATAATTATAAGAGTTTTAATACCACCACCAAATGTAATTGAGTTCAATTGAAATTTTTCGAAGAACCTTTTAAACAGCTACTTTTTATGTTTTTAAAACAATGCATTTAATTTATAGCGCTTTCGATTTGCTGGGTAGAGTTAAAGTTTGGTGTCCCATTTCTACAGCGTTCTCTGGTTTTCTTCGAGAACCAACCAAGCCAACGCGAGAAATATCTATCGTGAACTAAATTTTCATGGGAATTTTAATGCTTTTTCTCTCGAAACATTCCCTTGTCATTTGGCTAGGGAAATCGAAAGCGCACGCAGCATAATGTAAGGTGTATTAGGTAGATTTATTAAAATACATTAAAAAAAACTTGTTTTTTAGGTCTAACTCATCAAATGCGCATCAAATTGAAATGTTAAATAATTTTATGGAAAAAACCGGGATATTGTCAACGGGTTTACCACAACCAGACGAAAAGACCTAGAAAATTTTTGGAAACGTGTTGAGAAAGAAGAAAAGAAAAGATTGGGCCACCAATTAAATCGATTGCGGTGTGGAAAAAAGTAAAAGATTAGATTACTTGAATATGTTTTTACGAACGTTTTTTAAAAAAAAATTAAGGTATGGCTTGATAAGAAAAAATACGTCAGGAAGAAAATAGCTGAAAATTTGAGCCATCGGAGATACACATGTGTATAAAATTTCAACAAAATCGGGTTAATTTTTAGTTTAAATTTGTATAAGGCCGCACTACCCCAGGGCCCGACGTCTTACAATAGGTGTTGTCCATCGGAGATACACACGTGTATAAAAATTTAAGAAAGTCGGGTTAATTTTTTTAAAAAAATTGTATGGTGCCATACGACCCAGGGGCCCGGGGTCTCTAAAATATTTACCAAAATTGTTGTCCATCGAAGGTACACCCGTGTGTACAGCCAGCCTGCCACAGGCACGCGAAGTTAGTATAGAGAATTTAAAAAATATACTTCTTTTATCAAATCATTTGTCAAATCATACGAAATGATATTCGAATATGTTTTTTTATTATTTTCATGTTGGTGAAACTCGTTCCCAAAGAAAAACATTTCGAGGGAAATTCACGATAGTAGGAACGAGTTCCCGGGAACAAAAAATTCCGAGGAAAACATATATCCCACGGAATTGCCGATAAGGCTGATTATTTGTATTCGAGAAAAGTACTCGTACATAGTCGACTAATTATTAAGGTCTCACAGTTTGTTTCGTATTAAGTAAAATAAATTTATAACATTAAGCGATTATTGTACATTTTGCTATGTACATTTTTTTAGACAGTTTCAAAATCCTTCGGAAATGATAACATTCAAGAGTGGCCAAAGTCTAAATTGCACCGAGAGCATACACATATTACAAATTGGTTTCTTTGCCAAAGTATTGTTACATTTAAATTCGAAAAATTTCACAAGGTCAATATCAATACTTGAACAATACGAGTATCTACCTATGTATATAAGTTTTATCGAAATATTTAAAATAATTGATTAAAGTCCTCTTTTTGTGTAAACACAAGTTTACCCAAGGTGATATTGCTGTACAAAACAGTTAGCGGCGAATTTATTTTTATCACAGAGAAGCACGAAATATGATGATCTACAATAACATGTATTTTAAAGTCAAAGTCTGAACTTTTATAGAACGAACGCATAGGAAATAAACAACGAACAAAATATTTGACAGGGAATTAGAGATTTGCTGTATTGCTTTGGCTAATCCAGCTTGGCTTACAACAACAATCGCATAAGCATAAAGCCGAAAATAAATCCAAAAAGTTTTTAGGATTTATAACTAAAGCCATTTTTAGGTATAGCGCTCACCGTAGGGCGGTGTTTTGTTCACCACATACACATTAAAATGCATCGAAAATTTAAAGCCAAAAGCTGTTGCTTTGTAAAGCCAAGCCGGCTTTGCCAAAGCAATATAACAATTGTGTGTTTAATTTCCTGTACAATTTAACATCAATTTTGAAACGAAATATGTAGTTGTATGCAGAACTAAACTTAATCATAGTCGTTAAACAAACTTGTGTCTTTCTAATTGCACAAACCGTACCAGGGTTTTCATGGTTTTCTAGATTGACGGCTTGCTTGCAAACGAAACGGAAATCCACATAAACAAGAAATTTTCTTTCTTTGCCATCTTCGTTATGTGTGATATCTGTTGTGTACAGAAGTAGCGAAAAAAGCGAAATTAATTGTAGTTTCACTCTAACTAACGTAGGCTGTTCGAAATCGAAAAATAATCGTTCAGAAACTTGTTTTGCTTGCTCTCTTTGCCATCTTGAGTAAGCAAAACCTTACCCGTCGATCGCCTACGGGAAGCAAAGTTACAGTGTCGGTAAAAAACTTTGCAAACCGACCACCATGTTACACCGTACCCCGGGTGCAGTTTACAAATGCAACGTCAAACTTAAACCACGAGACAGAAACTCTACCCAGCAAATGGAAAGATACATCAAACTCAAATAATGGTATGGTATCCACTTTAACAGTAGTGGAATGGAATTAAGTATAATATTCCTAAGTTGAAATACTCTTAATCCTTTGGAAAAAGACGATGCAATAAGAAACGAACATATGTATATTGTTAAGACGAAATACATAAGTTATTTATCTATCTATATAGGAGTAAAAAAATTACATTTTATGCGGTTGATTTTAAGGAAACTCGCATTTACGAACCTTTTTTTATGAAATTTTCAATGCATGTTATTAGCAGGTAGAGGAAAGTTATAGGCTATAGAACACCACCCCTTTCCCCTCCCGAAGGTGATAAATGTAAAAGGTTAGTATCATCCACATTTATTAACAGATTTTTATGAAATTTTAAATGTATATGTATGTAATGTATGTAGGCAGGTGGAAGAAGGTTATAAATCCATTTTGAGACATGCACTTCTCAATTCAGTTAAAAGAGGCGGTAAGATGTGTTTTTTGTTGTTTGTTTTTGTAGTTATGTTCAATTTCAGAGTAGACCTCAGCAACATACAGCCCACGCAAATACCCTTGACTTGTTCCTTACCTCTCGTCCCGATAATTACTCCGTCAATGTATTATCGCCTCGAGGCTCGTTAGACCATTGTGTTATATCAGCTTATTTCTCGTTAATAAACCACGTAATAAAAGATAAAACTCCCAAATAAATAGTATGGCAATACGAGAAAGCCAATTGGGACGGCCTTAGCAACTTCTTTTGGAGCAATAGCTATTATTTCGCGATAGCAACGTGGATACCGCCCTTTTCCCCTTCAGGAAAAAGTCTGTCCAACCAAAGGAAGATGGATGATATGACTCAAGCTGTAAAGAGGCTTTTAGCATTAGAGAGGTATGCTTTCGGTTTCAAAAAGCAAACCTACTGAAAAAAACCGAACAAATTTTAAACGATCCAGAAATGATTGCAATGCCCATTTTCGGCGATACAAAATCGCCTACGACCAAACATTTAGGCAAAAAATACTACAATGTCCCAAAGGTAGTAAAAAATTTTGTTCATTCGTGAAAGAATCAAAAATACAGCCTCGTCGTCGATTCCATCTATCCTATTCTTCTGGACTCTTCCCGAGAAGTTGGAAAACAGCCTTTGTCCAACCCATACCCAAAAAAGGAGAGCCGTCGGGTCTTTCTTCGTACCAACCCATAGCACTTACATCTTGTTTCCAAAGTCTTTGGAAACTCTGATCCATTTTCAGCTCACGAAATATCTTGAAACCAACGAAATTCTTTGTGACCGGAAGCACTTTTGAGGAACGTCCATCCACTTCTCTTGTGGAACTCAATTAACTACGTATGTGAAGCACTTAAAATTCTGACCTGGAAAGCATATTAAAACAATCGAAAAAGAATTTAACGCTTCCAACACCCAATGCTGTCTCCTGTCATCCAAGCGAATCTAAAAATCCAATGCCATTATCCATGAATGGCACTTGCATCGAGGACACTGAAAAACTCGCAAGGTGATCAGCCTTCGCCTTCTTTGTGCCCGATTGTCCCCTTTTAGACCATTGCTTTGACTGTTCATTCATCTCAGGTGTGAAAAAATTGTTCCATATTTCATCAATGGTTATGAACCGAAGCAAAAACTCGGCTTTTTTTGTGAAACTTTGCCTTTCTTCTCATGTCTAAATTTCCGGTCATTATGCGATGTACAGCACTTTTTGTAATGCCTACCATGTCTGCAAGCTCGTGCACTTTCAGTCGACGGTCATCCAATGCCATTTTGTTTACCATTTTTCAGGCGTGGTCACCTTATTTGGTCGACCACTTCGATGTTCGTCTTGGCAGCTTGGCAGTATCGCATGTTTACAAATTCACGAAAAGCGTTCACCATTGATGCCTTTCAAACAAATACTAAACGTCTTGAAACTTCAAACATAGGCTTGGTAACTTTTCCAAACAAAAACTGCCATCTATACGTGAGATCGGGTACACACAACATCTGACCAGCCAGCCAGCCAGTCAGTCCGCAAGCCACGGGCACGCGAAGTTAATATAAAAAATTTAAAAATGAAATGCGGTTCGTTGGTAACCGCATAACTTGAGAAAGGCTGGACCGATTTGGTTCATTTCAATGGAAAACCATTCGTTATCCCAGACATCATCCTATCTAGTCTGCGCAATTTATTCCAACGGTGTATTTAAGGTTTCATTCATCAGATATTCTGTTGTTCAGTCGCAGTGTTAAGCATTAAATAAAGTTGTCTTCTTGTTAAGTCAGTAGACTTTGTTAACTGTTTTTAACTTACATATTAGTATTGCAGGTATTCGTTAAAAGAAGCGATTTTATGGTTGATTATCATCACTTAGTTGTGTATGTAATTTATAATTTAGTATCTGTTCGTGGTCGCTACCCGCAGTTCTTGTTTTCTTTAAATACCAAACAGGTGTTCAAAAATTCAGAACGATACTATTCAAAACATCTGAACATTTTATGAAAACATGAGATTTGTAAAAACAATTTGTATGGTGACCCCTTGACCACTTTGAAAATAGGCCTATTACATGTTTATTATAGTATTTTAGTATAAAAACCCTACGCAAAGTGCGATCGCGACCGCCTGAAATGATTCACACTCTATAGGGAACATACATACGTATATAAATACAGTTTCACTTAAATATATATATATATATATATAGATTTATACATATAGATTTACATACGTAAAACTAAATCTGTCTCAAAACTCTTTACTACACGAAAATATTAATTTAATAATGAAAACTATGTTATATATTATAAATTATATAAAAAGTAAGGAAATATATTATCTATTGAAATTTCATTATTATTCTTATGCTGCTTGTATTAGCGCTTTTAAAACAAGCATACTTTTAGTGATTATGCTTTTATCAAGAGTTGCAAAACACAATCAGTGTGTCAGAGTGCTCTTCGCTGCTCGATGTCATGTTGCGTTGTTTTCATGTGTTAGATTCAATTTGCGAGGTTTAGAAGTCTTATCGTTTCATTGAACCAATGAAAAAAAAATACAGAACACATTGGTTTTAATTGAAAGACACAATTGTTTTGCAAGAAACAAGTGATATTTGCAATACCAGTAATTGAGAAGTGCACTTTAGTCATTCAAATTAAAACAGTCAGCAGTAAATGCATTAATTATAAGTAACTTATAATACAAATAAAAATAACCCATAAAAATTAAAAATTTTCTTATAAATTCCCTATTTGGAGATAAATTTAAAGAAAATCGGGATAATTTTTTTAAAAAAATTGTATGTGACTTAGTGGCCCTTATAATGCTTAGCACAGCGTGGGCGTTAGGAAATTAGGGAGAGGAAAAGATGAGATGTCTATGCACGCGTATCTTAAACGACTGCAGATCATACAAATGCGGAAACACAGAATCAGGCAATTCATTCTCTTGAATTGGTTAGTACGTCCGAAGATAGGCTTAATGGTGGACCTGTGAGCTCGAGTTGAGGCACAGGTATTACGGATGGGTTTGAGAATGGGAGTGATGCATCTGGATATTTCTTTTGAACACCGCTTGTGGAAAAAGCGATAAGCGATACAGGCAGGAAAAATTCCTACGATGTTCTGTTAAGCGATTCGATTGTTTTCGCGATATGTACGTCACCAATAAGATTTAACGCGCGGTTCTGTGTTTATGTTCATGTGTGTAAAGTTTAAATAAAATCGGACATTCGGAAGTTGGTTAAAAATTGGTGGCCAGCCAGGCAGCCACCGACTACCGGGCACGCGAAGTTAATAAAGAGAATTTAAAAATACAAAGCTATATGAATAAATGTAAAAAATATGACACAATTCATTGAAAGAAAGCTGAAGCAAAACCAGTGCGATGATCATTAACTAAGTATGTTAAGAATTGTTGGTTACCCGGCATTGCCCAGGTATTTATTTATCTCAATCTTCTATGATGCAGAGGTAGAAAAAATAGTTATATATATCTATAAGGTAAAATCGCAGTAATATTATTTACAAAATAATTTTTTTTAAGTATATAGCTTCAATATTCAAATAATAAAATAATACAAAAAATCTATAACATTAATTTAAAACAAAACTTGATTATATACAATGTTTTAAGTTTCACCTTCAGGGGCAAGAATAAAAAAATTCTTAGGTGAAACCACCCTAGAGCAAGCAAAACAAAGTTGTACGCGGGGAAAACATGGCATGAAATCTATACTCTGCAGTTCTAAATATACTGCCCATATGACTTATTAATCGTCATCGAAAACGCAACTTTTACTGGAAATAACAATCTCTTAAATCTAAAAAGTAGATTCGTCGAAATGACTAGTATCCGTTGGATAAAAACTGTTTCACCCTCTCCCTTTCCTATCCAGATAGTAGCTTCAATTATATTGCCCAGCATCTTTTTTATGCACAGTCTTGTGCCGTTCCAAAGTTTTGGCGAGTCGGGATTCCGTAGTAAAATAATTGAAGATCCCACTGTAAGTAAAAGACGATGTGGTGGCAATCCTGACGAATCAAGAGAGTTTAGGAACTCTGTTATATTGTAACGAAGATAACTAAATCACCTTCGTCACACACCCTATCTCTAAAAATATACCAGAATTATAAATTATGCAACACTAAAACATTATTATTAAGTTTAAAACCCCTGTAAATATACATGCGAAAATGCTTACGCATCAAAATTATTACATTAAAATTACCAGAGCACTGCAGATGCACAACATATAAGCAGTTCAGTACGGCAATAACGCATTAAAATTCCCAGAGAATTAATACACGAGGGCACTTAAAACGGACAAGAAGAATACAAACAGATGAGGAAGAAACTTCTGCACTTGCAGTAAATTTACCTCTACGCAAGTAGAATTTGTCGTAAGGCCAGCTTCGGCTCACCAGCGTTCCTCGTGAACCAATAGAAAAAAAACCGCTTTGGTTTTTTTTATATACATATTTGGTGTAACTCAACTGATATTGCTGTAATGATTTACGCTTTATTCAGTGAGCTACACCTTGCGTAAGTAATTTACTTACACTATTGTAATTAGATGTAACTCTGCTGATATTGCTGTGATGATTTACGCTTTATTCAGTGAGCTACACCTTGCGTAAGTAATTTACTTACACTATTGTAATTAGATGTAACTCTGCTGATATTGCTGTGATGATTTACGCTTTATTCAGTAGGCTACACCACACGCACATAGTTTACCTACACCGGCATTACCTACAACCGCATTGCGCTCTGCGCCCCGTGTCCCCTCTTATGCACTGACTTCTACCAACCGCACCCCCTCGTTACCATCATTATGTTAAGTATAGTTAGTAGTCACCAGTATTTGTATTTTTAATTTTAAGTTGAAATATGTATATGGAAAATAAAAACGAAAAAACAAAACCGAAAAAAAAGCGGTATTTAATTTGTAACAAGGAAGTAAGGAGGAGAACGAACCCTGGGTGACCGAAAAGCGTCGCCCGAGCAAACTACGTTACAAGATAATAACTTCCTCAGCAGTATCGATAGACTTTTATTCAATGACTACGCCTGTTTTTTTTTATAATGTACACACGCTAAAGGGGTTTGCACCCTTATAATGCTTAGCACAGCGTGGGCGTTAGAAAATTAGGGAGAGGAAAAGATGAGATGTCTATGCACGCGAGTCTTAAACGACTGCAGATCATAAAAATGCGGAAACACAGAATCAGGCAAATCATTCCATATAACAAGAGTGCGGCTAAAGAAGGAATCTCTGAATTGGTCAGTACGTACGAAAATAGGCTTAATGGTAGACCCGTGAGCTCGATTTGAGGCACGGGTATTACGGATGGGTTGGAGAATAGGCGGGATGCATCTGGATATTTCTTTTGAACACCGCTTGTGGAAAATGCGATAAAACAGTGACAGGCAGGAAACATTCCTACGATGTTCAAGCGATTCGATTGTTTTCGCGATATGAACGTCACCAATAAGTTTTAACGCGCGGTTCTGGACTCTGTCTAGCAGATGCAATGTAGTCTTGGGGGCACCTGCCCAGACAATATAATTGTATTCGAGTTAAGGGCGAATATACGCCTTGTAAATAGTATCCAGATCTGAAGGAGTGAAGTACATCTTGCACCGTTTTAGGAACCCTAAACATCTCGTAGCATTTTTGGCGATGGCAAATATGTGGTCGTTCCAACGAAGCTGGTTGTTGACGCACATACCGAGAATTGAGAGCTTTTCAGTTTCTTTGATGCAAGAACCATTCATGGATAAAGGTAGGGGGTTTAAATTACGCTTAGACGACAGAAGACAGCATTGGGTTTTAGAAGCGTTAAAATCAACTCTATTATGTAGTCCCCACCTTGTTATGCTGTCAAGGTCAGAATTTAACGTGCTTAACATACGTTGTTGTTCAAGTTCCACTTGTAACGATGAGGGTCGTGCAGCGTGAATTGTTCAAGAACAATTGTGCGAGAACAATTGTGCTAGAACAATTGTGCGAGAACAATTGTGCGAGAACAATTATACGAGACATGTGCACCATGGCAAGTATTTTATTGTATATTTCGTGGATGTCTTCGCAACCCTTTCTCGCAACCAATTCAAAATAAGATATTTTAGAGAAACAGCCACATAAATAGAATTTATTAGCTCTGGGACAAATTAAAAAAATCATATGTCGATTTTATATTGCACTAAGAGAGGGCTACTAATTACCTTCTTCAATTTGAAGTAGGTGCGACAATGTTCTCATCCCCCAACCAGCCGGTCTAAGGCTTACCATCACTATTCACCTCAGCGACCCTGAAAACTATAGAATCGACACTAATATCGGTCACCCTTCCTTCCATCCACTGTCGACCCCAACGCCCTAGAGAAGTGTGACCATCACTATTCACCTCAGCGAGCCTAAAAACTATAGAATCGACACCAATATCGGTTACCCCCTTCACAACAAGGAACAACGCGCCCTCCTAGAGTTGATCCAGCACAACTATTCGCAGGTCTCACTCTCCATCAACATCCGATCCTCCAGCTCAATTCTATCCATCGCTATTCATCAGGGCGAAAACTAAAACTATGGGTCCGACACTAATATCGGCTGCCGCCGCTCCTCTAACCAAAAAACGTGCTACCGCCCACTAAAAGTATTTAATTTAAGATTGTAAGTTATATGTATACCAAATTTGGTTGAAATTTGTGAAGCGTTCCATAAACAAATAAACACAGAAATTCTCTATTTTATATATATAGATTGATTTATTTGGCAAATTGAAGTAAAAACTAAAAGCATATTACACAGTTTTTTGCATTTCACGTTGTAATCTATGTAGCAAATTATTATTGATACATTTACTTTGAGTTAATCGTTGTCATGCAAATACAAAAAAGTAACACAGTCGGATAAAAAAAACTGGTTTTACTGAACTCAAGTTTTTTTATATACAATGTATTTCTGCTATGACAAAAATTAAGGACGTAAAAATAAAGGCGTTCTTTAAAAGTAAAAATGATAAACAGAATGGATGATGTTTATTTATCAATTGAATAAATAAATAATTTTTAACTTATATAGTAAGTTTAGGTATGTGGCTTTAACATCGTCCGTTTTTACGCACAAGACACGCATAAAGCCTTATATTCCTAACCTCTCGCAAAAAACGCTCCATAAATCCTGCCTCAATTTGTAAATACCTTGTCAAATCTCTCTTTACTATGGACCTACTATCTAAAGGCTGCTTCGTGTATTAGCAAGTACATTTTTATTTGGCAAGTAAATAGTTAAAATAAATAAAATATTAAGAACACGGAATCCTTTTGTAAAAAAGAATATCAAACAAGAAATGAAGAAATTAAAATTGGGTATAGGAGGTAAATAAGGGTAAATAGAGAGCAGTTATATGTATTAATATTTTTCATCTGCTGCGTTGCTTTGGCAAAGCCGGCTTGGCTTTATAAAGCAACAGCTTTTGGCTTTACCGCCTTACGGTGAGCACCAGTACTATAAAATGGCTTTAGTTTCCTTAATCCTGAACTACGGCTTCATGTCGCTTTATCACCGCCATACAGTGAGCGCTATAACTAAAAAATGGCTTTAGTTATAAATCCTAAAAACTTTTTGGATTTATTTTCGGCTTTATGCTTATGCGATTGTTGTTGTAAGCCAAGCTGGATTAGCCAAAGCAACGCAGCAATCGTTCATTTGTTAATCATACGAGTAAGCATAAGCACTTGTTGTTGTTGTTGGACAATGTGCTTGACATGACGACATGTACGACAGTACATATCCGACGTGTAGCTTCTGAACTTAAACAATAAATCTGGTTTTAGCGTTGGTTTGCTACTGTTGCCATAGGTTCTTTTTACTTCAAACAATTCTTTATTTTTTATGAGATATTCTGTGCAAGTATTTTTGAGGACTAATTGACTAATTAACAGTGGTTATCTGAACTAATATAAATTTTCAACCAGCCAAAAGAAGTTTGAATGTAGTGTTTAAAAAAACAACCCATAAAAATGCAAATTTTTCTTGTAAATTATCTAATCTGTGTACACGTGTCAAAGTTTGAATTTGAATAAAATCGGGCTTTGGGAAGCGGGTTATACGAGGGGTGCCGTAAATGTTTTTAGAAAATGGTAATACTAGTGTTTTCCGATGCAAATCTCTGTCAGTCAAAAAGTTTAACATTTTTGGAGGTTATGTTTCTCAAAAGTAATCTGTCAGTTAGCATCGCAACTTTGTTTTTTATTTACTTGAAAAATTGAATTCAGTGAAAAAATGGAATTATTGCGTGAACATTTTCGTGTGATGATTTTTTACGATTTTCGAAAGGGACTAACTAACTCAACAACAGTGCTTCGAATCACCTTTTGGCGACGAAGCACCATCCTTGGCTAGTGTTTATAATTGGTACAATGAATTTAAACGCGAACGACGTTCACTCAAACACGAGCCTCGTTAAAAAAAGCTGTTGTTCCAGAAAACATCGATGCTGTGAGAAAATTGATTGAAGAGGATCGTCATGTGACTTATTGGGAAATCGAGGCATGGTAGGCATTAGTAACACCAGCGTATATACGATCTTACATGAACATTTAAAGGTGCGGAAGCTATGTGCACGTTGGATTATTCATGTTTTGTAAAACGCACAAGCAAAATTTCGTGTCGATTGGTGCCGCCAAATGCTTGAAAAACTCGTTGAAGATACTTCCAAAAACGTATACAAGATGACAGGTGACGAGTCATGGATATTTGCGTATGAGCCGGAAAGAAAAGGGCAATCGACCTTACAGGCCCCAACCTGGCACCCAACAACTTCTTCCTGTTCCCAACAATCAAAGATAAGATGTGTGGACAACGATTTTTATCGCCTGAAGAAGTGGTTGAAGCGTTCAAAAACCATGTTTTGGAGCTATCATATTCGGACTGGAAAAAGTGTTTCGATAAATTGTTTGAGCGTATGCAAAAGTGTATATATAGTCTTAAAGGCAAATATCTTGAAAAGCAATAAAGCAATTTTTGATGAAAAATTTTAATTTTTATTACTTTTTCTATAAACTTTTACGGCACCCGTCGTAATTGATCACAAGATCTGACCAGCCAGCCAGCCACAACACGCGACCAGGCGAAGTTAATACTATAGAGAATTAAACAAGTATTGGAAGATTCATGAAAATCGACCATAAGATAAATAATTTAACTGTCTATTTACCTGTCAAAAGTATAAAGTACTTTAAGAGGATTAAATGAAGTAGCTTATGTCGATGTCGACATAAGGAACATTATTTTTCTAATTGTCACACGATTCAAACAGCTTATGTCAATATAAGTTTTTTTTAAATTCAATAAGTTAAAACAGCTTATGTTAAGACTTAAGTTGTTTTGCAAATTGAACTTTTAGCCAAGTAATGATTTAAAAAAATAAATTAGACATAAACTATTTTAAAAAAACACCAAATTCGTTAATGCTACCTACTTTAACTATTCTGTATTTTTTTGTTAACTTTTACTTTCTTTTACTAGTAGTAAAAGTAAGTATAGTAATCATGAAAATTTTCGAACTCGGGATTTTTGCAGATTTACCCATTACCCCAGTAGTAAACTACTATGAGAAAATGCAAAAATAAAAAATAAAAAATAAATGGAAAAAAAAAAATTAATGTACATTTACTGAAGATTCTGGACCCGTCCTTAAAAGAAAGTCGTGTTGTGCCCACACCTCCATTTTTTATTTGCTTACCTAGAAATGCGCGACTAAAAAGTTTTTGAAAATTGCAACGTGATTAGCTAACAAACTCGTTTTTGGATAAAGTCAACACATGCTACTTTAACGTATTGCCACAGAAATAGTACGTACCCTAATAGTACCTAACAATAATTATTGATTTATTTTGTACGTACATATTGGTTTTTCAACTTATATTATTTAATTTATTTCAATTTAGTATTATGTTTTGCAAGAAATTTCAATAAATTAATTTAAGCATTAATTCATTATTTCAGGATATATACCTAAAAAGTATTTTCTTGTATCTATTTTTAAACGTGACGGGGAATATGGCAACACTCTACGTATAGCTTCTGTTAAATCCAAAGTAATCACGCCACTGCGATCAAAGTCCACGTTTGAATGAATTATCTCTGCTCTTTACTTTTAGATTGTGAAAATTGTTCGAAATTGCAGGGTAGGTATTCTTTCGAGTTACTCATATCATTAGTTTACAAAATTAAGCACTGTTCAAACATATTAATATATTTTTATGCAAATAAAAATATTAAGACTGATTTTGGTTTGCACTATATAAAATATTTAACTATGTATGTATATTGTATATTGGCATTTTTAGCAAAAATGCTAATGCTACTTGCTATATGCATTTTTAGCAAAAATGCTAATGCTACTTGCTATAGCAAGATGCGACCGGTTGGCGGTTACACTTCTTGCAACAGGAGACAATTTACAAACAAAAAGAAAGTAAGATACGATTAATATAGGCTGTCGAAAAATGGTTGAGACATACCTCCATTTAAAAGTAGAAAAGTAGTATTGAAAAATTGTTCTGTCCTATTTTAAATGTTTTTTATTTTTATAGAGGTACATGTTTTAATTGTCACTGAATTTCATCAAAGAACTGTACATAATAAATCATGAAGATTCGATTATAATGTTTCATAACATATAAGTAAGGAAATTAGCAAAAGTACATTGCAATTGTCCTCATATTCGCCTACACTACTTTAACGTTTCATATGATAAAGAAAATGAAAAGTAAATAAAAGGCACAGTTCGATTTAAAACAATTACAGCAAAGCCCCATATATGTAGTTAATTGTTTAGGTGGTCTTGAGAAGGGCTTGAGAGGTTTTGAGAGGGCTGTGAGTCCCTCACTGACTCACAGCCCTCTCTTTAGGTACTCTTGAGGGGTCTCGAGGGGGTTTTGTGAGTATCTTTAGTGGGGTCCTGATAGAGTCTTTAGGTGGTCTTGAAGGGGTCTTGATTGGATTTTGAGAGGGTCGTGAGTGGAGTATTGAGGGGTCCTAAGAATTTAAGGGGGTCTTAAGAAGGTTTTGAGGTCTTGAGGTGGCCTTGAGGGCGGATTTTCAGATGGTCGCGATTGGAGTTTTTAGGTAGTCTTTACGTGGTCTTAAGTAGGGTCTTGTGTGTTGAGAGGGTCTTAAGAAACTCCTAAGGGGGCTTGAGATAGTCTTGAGGGGGTCTTGCGAGGGTTTTATTGGGATCATTATATATTCTTTATGTTCTCTTGAAGGTCTTTAGGGGATCTTGTGTCGGTATTAGGTGGGTCGTGAGGTGGTGTTTAGACAGTCTTAAGGGGGTCTTAAAAGGTTCTTTGGGGGTCTTAAGGGAGTTTTGTGAGGGGCCTAAAGTCATTTTAAAAGTCTTTAATTGGGTATTAAGGAAGCTTTAATGGGGTCCTTAGGAAGTTCTTAAGCGGGGACTTGAGGAACTTTTAAGAGGGTCTTTAGTGGAGTCTTGAAGGGGTTTTGTAAGTGGTCTTGAGTGAGTCTATAAGTTGTTTTGCGCGTGGTCTTGAGTAAGTTTTGAAAGGGTATTTAATTGGGTCTAAAGGAGGATTTGATGGGGTCTTGAGGAAGGTCTTGAGCGGTGTCTTGAAGTTCTAAGACGGTCTTCAGAGGGGTATTTAGGGGCCTTAAGGGGGTCTGTATGTGGTAAGGCGTTTTTTAGAAATTTTATATTCCTTCGAGGGTCTTCTGGTGGCCTTATTGGGGTCTCCATATTACCATCCCATCTTCACATTGGTGAAATTATATATACATATTTCATTAATACCTAAAAAGCATAAAATAAAAAAATATTAAATTTTTTTCTTTTAAAAGAATGCTTTTATTGAAGCATACTAGCACTCTAAAAAGTAGAAAATAATATAGGAGGTAGATCTGAAACAAATCTTTTAAGGGGCTAGTTATGCTTCAACAAAAACCTTTTATTAAAAAAAAAAATTTTAAATTATTTTATTTTATGGGAAGCCTTGGGACCTAATGGCCCGGACCGATCACTTCCAAATTTTTACAAAATGTGTTGCCGCCGGAGATAAAACACATGTGAACAAAAATTTGAAATCTGGTTAACTTCGAAGAAAAATTATATGGGATCCATCTAGGGACCGATAAGTTCCAAATTTTTACAAAAAGAATGGTCATCGGAGATTCCCAAGTACACAAGAATTGAAGAAAATCGGGTTAATATTAAAAAAAAGTATGTGGGATCACCGCCCTGCGGACCGAAACCTTACAAATTTTAACAGAAAGTGTTGTCGTCAAAGATACGTAAGTGGACAAAGTTTGAATAACATCGGGCTTTGGAAGTGGGTTAAAAAGTGGAAGAAGCTAAAATAGAGAAGAGAATTTAAGAAGACTGGACAACCAAATCTGTTTGCCAGACAAGGTCGTTTATTTCCTTATTTTTATTTAATTTGATAAAATATTTAAATTTAAATATGTTCATAACAAAATTCCCCTAACAACTACATCCGAACCAAAGTTAGGACCCGTATCTGTTACTCAATCATTTCTTGCATTGCAAAATAAAATATAATGTGCAGTGCACAAAAACGGGAACGAAAACTTTCTGCAGTTATTTTTATATTACTTTGCATTTACGAATGAAAATGTGTTCGTTGGTGAACGATGTTTAATAAGAAAAAAAATATTTCTAAATTTAACTTGGAATCTTTTCTCGTTATCTACAGAGGAGTTTTAAATTCGAGCAAAATAAATATTTTTACTGATTGTATTAAGCAATTTTAAAATGCAATTACAAATTTAAGTTTGATAAAGTATTTTTATACCTATACATATAGTCATATAGAGTAAATTATTTATATATTAATCCGGAATAGCATAACCTATTTTTGAGCATAATTTCTCTGGGCAGGATAAAAAAAAAACACTGGACTTTGCACCGCAGCGGATTGGCTATCAACATAAGATAGCATGCAAAATGGAATCATTTATTGCACATTTATTATCATAAGTATACCACAATCATACTACTATATATTTCATTTTAATTTTTTATTTAACATGTTAACAAGAGTATAAGGATTCAAAAAATATTATACACTTGAACAGCTAAAAATATTCATAAATAAATTTTGTTGAGATATTCAGAAATTCCTAAAGCGAAGTCAATGACGTTTAAAATTGGCAACACAGATCTATCACAATAAAGAGGGGTCGAAACATGGAAATGAATCAAGTCGCCCTTGCTGCACAGGAGTCCATTATATAGTTATATTATGGTTTGAGGTTTTTATGGAAAAAAATAATGCTTTACAGCACACACCTTTCTTCACACTGAGACCAAATATAAAAAAATATAAAAACACTAAAAGAATTTATCGCATGATTTCTCATTTCTTGACGTGCTCGAATGGATCTTCATATTTCGGTAAAAATGCCTTGTTTTGTGTATTGATTAGATTAGAGTGCACTCATTTTTATATACTACGTATAAATTTATGGTACCTGAATACGTTACTCCCATGTCAATAACATGACATATAGTTAATATATATTTGCTCATTTACATTTGCACTTTACATACCTGTTTCTGAAATGCAAATCTTTTGTTTCTTTTTTAACTATTTATAGGACGATGGCAGCGGCAAAAACGACGTCCAAGAGAGGATGCAATAAAACATTCGTTTTCAAATTGATAAGATGAAAAAATAGAGAAATTAATTTATATGACATTAACAAAAACTAGCAATTTCTCATCTTTTTTTATTCACTTTTCTTGTAAGTTTGTTGCTTGTACCGTAATAAGAAATAACTGTACATAGTTATATATTTTTGGAGGAGTTGGTGATTTTTTTTTTCATGTGATTACATCACGAGACGACACAAAACTATCCTATTTTTCCCCAATTAGTGTATATTATGGAGATGATTCAAAATCTATTAAGTAACTAGGACACGATTTGCAGCGCATCAAATAAATATGATGTCACGGAATAACGTACTTTACTCACTTGTTCATAGGAAATATCAATAACGCACCAAGCTTCGAGACATGAAAATAACTCCCGACGTGTTAAAAAGTCAGATGGATGGTATGATTTTTTTTTTGGCTCTTCTTTAATTTTTTACGACAAAACCTTTTCCTTCTTTGTACAATACAATATACTGTGTTAACTGCTTTTTTGAGATAAAAAATTACTGTCCCAATCGTTTAACAAATTTTTGTAAAAAGCGTCGGACGTTGCTGTTAATATACTACAACCGCTTATTTTTCTTGTTCGCTTTTCTGTTTTCGTATATCTACATACAACGCTTTGACGAGCCCTCGTCAGCCGTGCTCTCAATTTGCGTTTTGTGATAGTTTTACCACTTTTTTCATTCAATTGTAGTTGGCGATGTTTTCATATATATAATTTGACTTCCAATCTCCAAATACAAAATAAACTATTACTGCGTTTCCATGAATAAAACCTAGTTGGAATGAGTTGAATATTATTTTCGTTTAAGGCAAAATGTCGTCACACTTGACAAAATAATACAAAATCCGACAACTACCTACTTGCAAAATAATAAAAATCGCCCTTTTAAATTTTAACTATACTCAAACCAGGTATTTTCGTTGAGTTCAAACTGAGTTTAACGAAAACTCGACTCAACCCTGTTTCTATGAGCGCTACACAGGTTCAACCTGGGTACAACGAACTCCAAATGAAATACATTTTAAAAAATATCCGCCCCTTATAACAAAATTCAGTGAGTTAAGTTAGCCGCTCGTCATCACGTCATTTAGAGCATACACACCTTAATTAATTTTATTAAGTTAACAGATGTGTTAGTACATACTAACACACTGCTATTCAGTGTTTATTAATACGAGGGTTAATTTATTAGATGCATTTTATTTGCTGAGCGAGTTCGGAATTCGAATGTCAAAACCAGCCAAATAGCAGGTTTTCAAATTCCAAAGAAGGAATTCGACAGTGCAATTGTTGTTGTAATTCCCAATTCGAATTCAATAAAATAAAGCTATTGTTAATTTTATCGTTATATCAGTCGGGACTGTCAATCATCAATACAACAAACAAATAATCTAAAATTGAGCATGCTGAACATTTCTAAAAATTATGTCATTGGACTTTTAATCTATTATGAGCTTTGAAATATTTTTATTTGCCAAATTGAATCAAATTTAAATCAAAGTATTAATTAAATATATCATAAAATATTAGTTTTGTTTTCACCCTGTTTTTAACAATGCTGAAAAATAATAGTATCTACCACATTTTCCAATAATTTTCATTGGAAACAATACACGCCACATTGGAAAGAATTGGAAATTGAAGTTTCCCTACGGCCTGGGTCTTCTTTTTTTCCTTAGTGGCGTGATCTATTAAAGTCCAAGTGCTCAGTTCATGACGAGTAAAATGTCAAATACAAGCAATATACAGGGTGCATCCGTTAAGGTGGCAAATACTTAAAGGGATGATTCCTTGGTTAATTTCGTGAAAAAAATCGTATGGGAGGGTGGGTCTATTTTCACTCCCTGCGGTGTACGTAGCGTTTTAATGCGAAGATATGTGCTTTTGACCTTACATCACTTCACACCCTGTAACTCTTGAACGCTTCTAGCTACAAGGCCACTGTTGGTCATGTTTGAAAGAAAATTAAATTTATAAGATCAATAATTAACATTTTCTTAAATTCTTGAAACCGTTACCGATATAAACGTCGTCAAAATCCAAAAAATGTTTTTTCTTTTCTTAAATTTTATTTTCAAACGCGAATATTTCGAAAATCGCTCTCGGATAATTTTTTTTTGACAAATGCAATATTAAAGCCTATTCAATTTTCTACAAATCCACCTCACAATATTGGAGAATTCGGTCAACAGGAGCAGGGTTAAAAATGAAAGTTTGCAAAATAAACGAAAACGTACTTTTGACCTTACATGACTTCACAATATGTATATAACTCTAAAACGCTTCCAGCTACAAGCTTACTGTTCACAAGAAGGGTTGCATGACGTCCTGCAGCAACAGTGCAACAAAATTACACGGGCAGTGTATGCACCTTCACCACTTCAATCCAGTGCACAGTCTGCTAGGACTTACCAAGAAGGAACTTATTTTGTGAGTCGATTTCACAACATCGAATGGACACATAAAATTAGTGGTCAAAATGAAAATAGTGTCCACTCACAAAATTAGGTCCTTTTAGGTATGTCCTGTTGAAGCAGATTATGCAGTGAACTGGCAAGGGTGCATCCGTTCCATGTGTAATTTGATGCACTCTTGTTGCAGTACGTCATGCAACACTTCTTATGCGTAGTAGTAGTAGAACAACTCGCACTATCTCGCTCTTGTTGATCGAATGCACACATATTTTGCCTTTTATTTGTAGGTATTTAAACAGGCTTCAATACAGTATTTATCAAAAAAATGTATCCAAGTAACACCAACTCCGTTGACCGCTCCTGTTGACCGAATTCACAAATATTGTGAGGTGGATTTCACAATTCCAAAGAAAGAATTCGACAGTGCAATTGTTGTTGTTCCTCGGCAATTAAAATACGGTTTTTATTTATTGGGGTTGTCAGGGTTTCGATTTGTAAATAAGTTTTCATTGCGGGCAGCATCTCTGTACGAAGTCTCAAACGACATTTATATGGAGTGTAGAAACAGAAAAAGCTTTTGATGATCATAAAAAAGCGTTATTTATGTCGAGTTCTATTCACTTTTTTTCGAAAAATCTAGACTTGTTGGTTCTAATAGAACACAAAAACATTTTATCTGGTTTTGTAGTTGTGTTACCAAACATAAGCTTTTGTTTATAATTTAAGACACAGTTTTAAAACTTGACAATAATCACAATACAACATTAAATTCCCGAATGACCCCAATTTTTTAACCCAATTCCTAAATTTGGGCCCCACGTGGTCAGGGGGCTCCCATACAAATATTTTACAAAATGTTCCCGATTTTCTTCAAATTTTATACGCATGTGTTTCTCTAATGGACAACTCTTTTGGTAAATATTTTGGCGTGTTTGGACCCCGGTGTCGAAAGGCCCCATTAAAATTTTAAAAAATGTACCCGATTTTCTTCAAATCTTATACACACATGTTTAATCCTATGGACAACGTTTTTTGAATAATTTTGGAAGTGGCCCCATGGCCGAGGGGCTTCCATATAAATTTTTAAAAATTAGCCCGATTTTCATTTAATTTTATACACAAGTGTATTTGCGATGGAAACACTTTTTGTAAACATTTTGGAGTGATCAGGGTCAGGACGAGCTCCCAAAAAATTTTTTTTTAAATCTTACCCGATTTTATTCAAACATTGGACATTGTGTATCAATTAGAGAATTTACAATAAAAATTTTAATTTTTATGGGTTGTTTTTTTAGCTGTCATTTATAATAATAAAAAATTTACATTTTTACATATTTATGAATTTGGCTTCATATTAAATTTCATTTCGTTTTAAATGCGATTTCTGAAATTTGATCTATATCAAACAATCTCTTGATTTTTTGGGTAAATAGAACACATAACCTTGATCTGCAGGCATTTTTTTTTTATTCAGATCAAGCTATTTGGGTTAATAGAATAGAAGAAGAAATAGTGAGGAAATGTCAATTGTCAATCGAAAAATTGCCCGCATTTTTTTGTTAGCGGAACTTTTCTCGATATCGAAATAGATGGCGAAAAGCTATCGTGATTGGTGATTCCCAATTTACGATATCGTTTAAAAATAGTTTAGCGGCGGCCCCTGGAATTGTTAGCCAACTGAAGTTGTAGAAACCATCATCTGATGAAGAAGATAACGTCGAATCTGAGATCTTAAATTCTTATGCCCATGACAATTTTATTATAACTCAGCCGATACTGAGTCAAGATGAACCAGCAATTAAAATTGACAACGGTGGTGAGTTAAACCGACAGCCAAAATATTTTTACGAAATTTAGGCTGTGGAGTTCGTAAAGGATTTTGCAAATAAAACACAACACAAGTTTATTAATAACAACAACTATAATAAACCAGCAGAAAAAATAATTCAAGTTCACAATTTATATTGTACTTTACATAATAATTTGCTTGAAAATAATAGGTATACTATAAAATGCTGTGCGCTCAATTCATTTATATTCTTCAATTTATTTATATTTAGAAAGGAGTTTGTCCTTTTAAAAGGCGTTTTTGAAAATTCTGGACACAGTGCGCTCAATTAAATTATATTTAGACAGGAATTTTTCCTTTTAAAAAATATTTTTGAAAATTATGGACACTGTAAAATACAAGTCGCTCAATTAATTAATATTTATACATATAGAAGTTTTTCCTTTTAAAAAGCCGTATCGTGGTATATCATGTAATTATGTATGAAAAAAACTCGATCATATGATTTATGACTCAATTATAATATGAACTACCACATGAACCAATGATGGCGGTCAGACATCAGCAAAAATAGGGGGAATAACACAGAATGCTCTAGAATTGCATGTGGCCGTAACTATCTCTGACTGGTGGAAGTGCGATCAAACCTCCACAAGGTGGCCGCTGGTAATTTTCCTCCAATGCAGGAAAAGCTGAATGGTCGGGCTAGTCCCTTCGAAGTAAGGTTGGCGCGAGGCCAATAACCTCGCCTGTAAAAAATGTATTATTACGGAACCCAAAATCAGCCACTGATGAATGACGACGACCACGGCAACGAAAACGGCTAAACGATATAAGAATTTTCTCATGGAACGTACGCTCACTGTATAGAGCTCGAGCTGCACAGCAGCTAGCCGATACCCTGTCCAAATATAATGCTGACTTAACAGCAATTCAGGAGATGCGATGGACAGGGAATGGTGTCTTACAAAAATCAGAATATGACATTTATTACAGCTGTCATGCAAGACATCATGTGCTCGGGGTTGGGTTTCTAGTCAGCAAAAGAATGAAACCCACCGTTATTGGCTTTAATGCAGTAAATGAACGGCTATGCACACTTCGCGTGCGGGGCAAATTTAAAAACATAAGCCTCATAAACGTTCACGCACCTACAGATGATTCCCCAGATGATGAAAAAGAAGAATTCTTTGAATCAGTCGAACGGGAACTCCATGCCTGCCCTCAGTATAATGTAAAAATCATTCTGGGGGGATATGAATGCTAAAATAGGTAGGGAGCCAGTATTCAGGCAGTACATTGGCACCCATAGCTTACACGAGAACACTAATGACAATGGACAACGAGTCATAGAGATGGCAGCAAGCAATAATTTGGTCATTGCGAGTACAAGGTTTGCGCGTAAAAATATCCACAAAGCCACCTGGGTAACTCCTGATGGAGCCACTCGCAACCAGATAGACCACGTGTTGATAGACCGCCGCCACAACCCGAACCTGATGACCGTACGAACGTACCGAGGTGCCAACGTCGACTCGGACCACTATCTTGTTGGTATTATGCTCCGAGCGCGGATTGCATCATCACGGAAGACTGCATCCGCGAATCAGATTCGAGTCAACACGGCTGCCCTTCGCAATGAAGAGACCAGAAACAACTACGGTCAAGAGATAGGACTCGCCCTAAATGCAGGGAGAGTTAGTCCTGGGGCTGAGATGTCGGGCGTAGAAGAGAAATGGACACGCCTTAAAAATACTGTCATTAGTACTTCTGACTCCATCTTAGGCAGTAGTCGTAGAGATCGAAACGACTGGTTCGATGACGAATGTAAGCTAGCGACTGAACGTAAGAATGTTGCGTACCGAGCAATGCAACAATCTCATAGAAAAAATAGTTCACCGGCGAAAGAAAGCAGCCTGGAAGAAGAATCTCGTCCGTGAACTGGAACAGTACAGAGAGCAAGGACCGCACCAGGCGCGGAAGTTCTACCAAAGGGTCCGCGGTATGACGCAATATACACCGCCGTGCACATACTGCAAGGACAAAGAGGGTAATCTGATCGCCGATCTTAAAGGCATCTTAGAGCGATGGGAAGATCACTTTCATGAGTTGCTAAATAGCCAGCTAACTGAGGAATTGGAAGATCCAAAAATGACCGAAGATGATACAATGCTGCCGCCACCAAGCATAGTCGAAGTTAGCAGAGCGATAAATCGGCTCAAAAATAATAAGTCCCCGGGATCTGATGCGATCCCAGCGGAACTGATAAAAATAGGAGGCCCCACATTACACCAAGCAATTCATGAAATAATAGTGCAAGTATGGGAAGAAGAAGTTATGCCAGAAGACTGGCGATTTACACCCTAAGGCAGGTGATGGAAAAATGTCTAGAGTTTCAAAACTCATTACACCATCTTTTTATAGACTTTAAAGCCGCCTATGATAGCATAGCCAGAGTAGAACTTTTTAAGGCCATGAGAGAATTCGGCATCCCAAATAAACTGACACGACTATGTAGATTGACCATTACCAATGTTATAAGCCAAGTAAAAATATCCGGATCACTATCAAGTCCATTCAACATCTATAACGGGCTCCGACAGGGGGATGGACTGGCCTGCGTACTCTTCAACCTGGCGTTGGAGAAAGTGTTCCGAGACTCTGACGTAACGGCGAGAGGAACAATCCTCTATAAGTCCATTCAGATACTGGCTTACGCAGACGATATTGACATCGTTGGTAGAAACCAAAGAGCTGTACAGGAAGCTTTCATCCAGATAGAGCAGGCGGCACGAAATCTGGGGCTGCACATAAATGAGAGCAAAACAAAGTACATGGTGGCCACGTCTGCGAGTAGAAGATCCAACATTGGTCCCTCAATTCAAATAGTGGAGCGCAAATTTGAAGTAGTGCAATCCTTTAACTATCACGGGTCCACTATAGCAGCCGATAACAGCATGGAACCAGAAATACGCGCACGGTTGCTTAAAGCCAACAAAGCCTACTATAGCCTGTCAAGACTCTTTAATTCCAGGAACTTATGGTTTATGGCTTCTGATATATAAGACAATGGTCATACCAGTACTTACATATGGACCCGAGACTTGGGTGCTTAGCAAAAAGCATTCTGACCTCTTAGCCACGTTCGAGAAAAAAGTTTTACGGAGAATTGTTGGCCCCGTATGTGAGGAAGGACGATTCCGGAGACTCTATAATGATGAGATCTACGAGCGTTACCGCGATGTCGACATCGGCTCGAAATCGGGACCGATGGAGAGACTTTTTTCGGGAGGCCAGGACCGGACCCCGGTTTTAGAGCCAAATATGATGATGATGATGAACCAAATACAACTTTATAAATTTTCCGTTCAAATTAGGCCACGCCCATAAAAATAGTACGTCTGTGTAGAACTAATTTTCACCTTTCATATGATACCAATATTTTGGCCCACCCACTCTAAAACACGCCCCCTACTAAGCATTCATGAGAAAGTCAGTTTTTAGCTCTTACTTTTTCGAGGGTGGTTGGATTAAACCCAATAAGATGATTTTTATTACCTTTCATATGATACTTATCTTCTCCATGACATTCATCTAACAACTCAGAAAAAAACATTTTTCAAAAAAAATCATATATCACTCGATTATATGAAAAATCAAATGTATAGGATTCAACTTGATCAATCTAAATCTGTCGTGGGGGGTTGGATTGAACCCAATTTTTATAAGATTAAAGGTATTTTTATTACCCTTATAGGATACCAATTAACCCCCTAACATCCATCAAACCACTGAGAAAAATAAATTTTTCAAAAAATAACTCAAAGCTTTGGAAGGCCTTCCCTCCTAAAGGGGGCGCCGCCTCCAAGTCCCGTTAACATTTTTAGGCAGTTGGTGGTGATGGCGTAGCAGGGGGCGTGGCAGATGGTGGATATTTCATTAATCGCTATACCGTATATTCGACGCTTCCAGAAACTTCCAATCCTGCAGAAAGGAATATCGAGAAAAGATCAGAAAATTATAGCCTTATTCCCTTATTTACAACTAACGATACTTATATGTAATGAGTCATCTTCTAAAAAAAACTACATGTTCAATCATGTTCCTACACACAAACCGGACAAAAAATTGTATGAGAACTTTGAATTTTTTTTATTTTTGTTTTTATGAATTAATAATAATTAATAATTCATTATTTTTAAATTAAGCTTTTATGTTTTTAATTTGAAGAATATTTTCATTATAAATTTGGATATTTGACTAAAACATTGCTAAATATTAAGGACGTCAAAATGGTGATGAATGAAATTGGTTAATTTGATAACCAAAATCGAATTGGTTTTTTTTTCAGATTAACTAGGTTATTTTAACCAGGTTTTTAACCATTTTGACTGTCAATTGGTTTTTTAGAAGCTGACAACGTGTTATGAGTAACAAATAAATGAATAACGGATGACGAAATAGAGTTGGAATATTAGTATTATTGTTGGAAATTTCAATGAGGAATTTTTATTATTACGTAAAATTTGAAACTTAAAATACATACTAGTAAACTATAAAATAATATGAGGAATGAGGAAAACAAAAGATATTCAATTAAAATAAAAATAAATTAAAAAAACCCACATGAAATTTATATTTTCATTAAGGAAAATTATTTTTTTATTTTAGGTTTTTGAGGTTCAGTCGATTCATTCGCTTTTATTGGCTTTTGACAGTAATTAAGAATATAATAATAAGTTTTTAAGTAATAGACGGTAATTTGTTAATAAAAAAAGTCAATACCGTCTGCAGGCGTTGCATGCTTTACCGTTTTAGGCATTATATTTTCAATAAAATATAACTTTCATTTTGGTTGGTATGTTTTTTTTCAAACTCCAAAACAAAAATATAAAATTTTTCTGTGCATACAAAAAGCATGTATTGCAAAGAAATTTTCTTCGCCCAAAATCCTAAAAATGTATGTTTTTGACCGATTGAAATAAAAATTCAACAGGTATTTAAAATAGGTTATAATCTGTATATAATTATTTATACAATATAAAGTGCCAAACTAGTTTAAAATTAGAATTTAAAACTTGCCAGAAAAGTTTGCTGATTCTGATGTTAACACATAAAAAGTGCAAAGCTAAAAAAAATTTCCAATGTGAGAGCAAATCGAAATTGATATAATATTGCGCTGTTTGCTATTGCTTTATTGCTTTGGCAAAGCCGGCTTGCCTTTACAAAGCAACAGCTTTTGGCTTTTTATATTTTTGATGCAATAATGTGTATGTGTTAAACAAAACACCGCCTTACGATGAGCGCTATAACTAAAAAATAGCTTTAGTTATAAATCCTAAAAACTTTTTGGATTTATTTTTGGCTTTATGCTTATGCGATTGCTGTTGTAAGCCAAGCTGGATTAGCCAAAGCAATACAACTTATATTGCTTTGGCAAAGCCAGCTTGGCTTTACTTTAATTCTCCAAACAACAGCTTTTGGTTTTACTGCCTTACGGTGAGACGTTATCGTGGGAGGTAAATCTTGAAGCAAAAGGCGGTAGATGAGTGCGGAAATCTAACGAGCACGATAGGCACTATTCTGCGAGTATTGTACGCTATTTTTCACACGACCAAAAAGGATTTCTGCTAAACTGGTTGTGCGCAATGCAAAATTACTCTGGGAATGTGTGTTCGCTCAGACTGCAGTAAATAACAAAAGTATTTTCTATGCTAACACACTATTGTGGATAATGCCTACTTTCGAGGTTAGCTTATAGCGTAGCGTCACTTTCGTCTATGGTCGTGTGAAATACAAAAATTTAGGCCCGCCCAATTTTTAACATGCCCCCTGCTGAACTTTAAAGAGAAAGTCATTTTTGGTTCTAACTCTGTTGAGGGTGGTTGGATTGAATTTTTTTATAATATGGTAGGTATTTTTATTACCTTTTATATGATACCAATTAACCCCCTAACATCCATCAAACCACTTAGAAAAATGCATTTTTCAAAAAAGAGCTCAAAACTTTGGAGGTCTTTAGGCATTTCCACAAAACAAGATTGCGATTTTCGAGGTCTGCTCGCTTTCGTGTATGTCTGTTCGAGTGGAATTTTGTAATAGTTTTTAAACTAACTTCCCATTGAGCTAAAGACGTTAAACATAGTTTAGAACTGGATGAACATTGACAAATCACAAAAAAAAAAACAATGCTAGTTTGAAATTTGTTTCAGATCAAAGCTTCAGAGTTCAGATCAAGACTAAACGTTTAAAATTAAAAATGTTTTTTTATTGGTAAACATGTTCGAAAATGTGTTTGTTTGCCATGGCATAATTCTACTTAATTATTGGATAATGTATTACATTAATTTACATTTGGGCCGTGCGAGAAAAAATGAGCAGCACGGATTTTAAATAAAAAATAAAGTTAGCCATACATAAAGCATAATGCTAGATTTACATTTTAGCCATGCGAGAAAAAATTTGCACGACTATAGTTAAATTGAAATTGTGGTTAGCCAGAAGAGATTGGCACTACGAGAATGTTATAGTTATTTTATATCTGCAGGGGAAATAGTATCTCTAGAATTATAGTAAATAGAATTTGAGAGAGAAAAAATGAGCAGTACGGCTGTTAAACAGATATTGTGGATAGCCAGACGATAGAATTAGTATTTTTTTCAATGTTACCATTACGTTTGATTTACATTTGTGGCGTGCGAGAAAAAATGAGCAGGACGGCTGTTAAATAGCAATTGTGGTTAGCCACGAGAGAAGTAGTATATTTTTCAATGTTACCATAGCTGTGTTGCTTTGGTAAAGCTAAGCTGGTTTTACTTTAATATCTCAAAGCAACAGCTTTTGGTTTTACCGCCCTACGGTAACCATAACTATAAAATGGCTTTAGTTTCCTTAATCCTGAAAATTTTTTGGATTTACTTCGGCTTTATGCTTATGCGATTGTTGTTGTAAGCCAAGCTGGTTTTGCCAAAGCAACACAGCTCATAATGCTTTAGATAACATTTCCAATGTTACTATAAAATAACTTTAACACAACACAACACAACTTCAATTTAACTATAGTCGGCCCGCTCACTTTGTCTCGCACGCCTCAAATGAAAATTTTGTATAATGCTTGATTTATGTCATGTGAACATGAACTTCATAAATTAATACTTACCAACATATATTTACTTACCACTGTCAAACATGAACACGTCAATAAAGCCTCATTCTCATACTTACTATTAAACCTACAACACGTATTTTTATTTACTATCATTACATGGTGCAGAAACCCGTTTAGTAAAATTATAAAAAAATAAAATATCTGCAATACACACTCCCACGTGTTGGAGAATTTTTATTGGTCCTGAAGTGAATAATTGGGAAATAATACATTCAATTCCAGTAAATAACTATAATATACAGCAAAATGGGATCACTTAAGCCGCCAAAGCCATTATTAATAAATAGTGACATAGATATGGCACGTAAGTGGAGTGAATGGATAGACGAATACGAGTGCTATACCATAACCGCGAAGGTGAACACTGAATCAGCCGATATAAGATTAGCGAATTTTAAAACGGTAATCGGACGTGAAGCAATAAGATTAATAAATAATTTGGGATTAACAGATGAGAAAAAAAAAGATTTAGATGAAGTAAAGGAAAAAGTAAAAGAACATTTTGTACCAATGCGTAATAAAACATATATCATGTAATTATGTATGAAAAAAACTCGATCATATGATTTATGACTCAATTATAATATGAACTACCACATGAACCAATGATGGCGGTCAGACATCAGCAAAAATAGGGGGAATAACACAGAATGCTCTAGAATTGCATGTGGCCGTAACTATCTCTGACTGGTGGAAGTGCGATCAAACCTCCACAAGGTGGCCGCTGGTAATTTTCCTCCAATGCAGGAAAAGCTGAATGGTCGGGCTAGTCCCTTCGAAGTAAGGTTGGCGCGAGGCCAATAACCTCGCCTGTAAAAAATGTATTATTACGGAACCCAAAATCAGCCTCGGATACACTGATGAATGACGACGACCACGGCAACGAAAACGGCTAAACGATATAAGAATTTTCTCATGGAACGTACGCTCACTGTATAGAGCTCGAGCTGCACAGCAGCTAGCCGATACCCTGTCCAAATATAATGCTGACTTAACAGCAATTCAGGAGATGCGATGGACAGGGAATGGTGTCTTACAAAAATCAGAATATGACATTTATTACAGCTGTCATGCAAGACATCATGTGCTCGGGGTTGGGTTTCTAGTCAGCAAAAGAATGAAACCCACCGTTATCGGCTTTAATGCAGTAAATGAACGGCTATGCACACTTCGCGTGCGGGGCAAATTTAAAAACATAAGCCTCATAAACGTTCACGCACCTACAGATGATTCCCCAGATGATGAAAAAGAAGAATTCTTTGAATCAGTCGAACGGGAACTCCATGCCTGCCCTCAGTATAATGTAAAAATCATTCTGGGGGGATATGAATGCTAAAATAGGTAGGGAGCCAGTATTCAGGCAGTACATTGGCACCCATAGCTTACACGAGAACACTAATGACAATGGACAACGAGTCATAGAGATGGCAGCAAGCAATAATTTGGTCATTGCGAGTACAAGGTTTGCGCGTAAAAATATCCACAAAGCCACCTGGGTAACTCCTGATGGAGCCACTCGCAACCAGATAGACCACGTGTTGATAGACCGCCACCACAACCCGAACCTGATGACCGTACAAACGTACCGAGGTGCCAACGTCGACTCGGACCACTATCTTGTTGGTATTATGCTCCGAGCGCGGATTGCATCATCACGGAAGACTGCATCCGCGAATCAGATTCGAGTCAACACGGCTGCCCTTCGCAATGAAGAGACCAGAAACAACTACGGTCAAGAGATAGGACTCGCCCTAAATGCAGGGAGAGTTAGTCCTGGGGCTGAGATGTCGGGCGTAGAAGAGAAATGGACACGCCTTAAAAATACTGTCATTAGTACTTCTGACTCCATCTTAGGCAGTAGTCGTAGAGATCGAAACGACTGGTTCGATGACGAATGTAAGCTAGCGACTGAACGTAAGAATGTTGCGTACCGAGCAATGCAACAATCTCATAGAAAAAATAGTTCACCGGCGAAAGAAAGCAGCCTGGAAGAAGAATCTCGTCCGTGAACTGGAACAGTACAGAGAGCAAGGACCGCACCAGGCGCGGAAGTTCTACCAAAGGGTCCGCGGTATGACGCAATATACACCGCCGTGCACATACTGCAAGGACAAAGAGGGTAATCTGATCGCCGATCTTAAAGGCATCTTAGAGCGATGGGAAGATCACTTTCATGAGTTGCTAAATGGCCAGCTAACTGAGGAATTGGAAGATCCAAAAATGACCGAAGATGATACAATGCTGCCGCCACCAAGCATAGTCGAAGTTAGCAGAGCGATAAATCGGCTCAAAAATAATAAGTCCCCGGGATCTGATGCGATCCCAGCGGAACTGATAAAAATAGGAGGCCCCACATTACACCAAGCAATTCATGAAATAATAGTGCAAGTATGGGAAGAAGAAGTTATGCCAGAAGACTGGCGATTTACACCCTAAGGCAGGTGATGGAAAAATGTCTAGAGTTTCAAAACTCATTACACCATCTTTTTATAGACTTTAAAGCCGCCTATGATAGCATAGCCAGAGTAGAACTTTTTAAGGCCATGAGAGAATTCGGCATCCCAAATAAACTGACACGACTATGTAGATTGACCATTACCAATGTTATAAGCCAAGTAAAAATATCCGGATCACTATCAAGTCCATTCAACATCTATAACGGGCTCCGACAGGGGGATGGACTGGCCTGCGTACTCTTCAACCTGGCGTTGGAGAAAGTGTTCCGAGACTCTGACGTAACGGCGAGAGGAACAATCCTCTATAAGTCCATTCAGATACTGGCTTACGCAGACGATATTGACATCGTTGGTAGAAACCAAAGAGCTGTACAGGAAGCTTTCATCCAGATAGAGCAGGCGGCACGAAATCTGGGGCTGCACATAAATGAGAGCAAAACAAAGTACATGGTGGCCACGTCTGCGAGTAGAAGATCCAACATTGGTCCCTTAATTCAAATAGTGGAGCGCAAATTTGAAGTAGTGCAATCCTTTAACTATCACGGGTCCACTATAGCAGCCGATAACAGCATGGAACCAGAAATACGCGCACGGTTGCTTAAAGCCAACAAAGCCTACTATAGCCTGTCAAGACTCTTTAATTCCAGGAACTTATGGTTTATGGCTTCTGATATATAAGACAATGGTCATACCAGTACTTACATATGGACCCGAGACTTGGGTGCTTAGCAAAAAGCATTCTGACCTCTTAGCCACGTTCGAGAGAAAAGTTTTACGGAGAATTGTTGGCCCCGTATGTGAGGAAGGACGATTCCGGAGACTCTATAATGATGAGATCTACGAGCGTTACCGCGATGTCGACATCGGCTCGAAATCGGGACCGATGGAGAGACTTTTTTCGGGAGGCCAGGACCGGACCCCGGTTTTAGAGCCAAATATGATGATGATGATGAACCAAATACAACTTTATAAATTTTCCGTTCAAATTAGGCCACGCCCATAAAAATAGTACGTCTGTGTAGAACTAATTTTCACCTTTCATATGATACCAATATTTTGGCCCACCCACTCTAAAACACGCCCCCTACTAAGCATTCATGAGAAAGTCAGTTTTTAGCTCTTACTTTTTCGAGGGTGGTTGGATTAAACCCAATAAGATGAAAGATATTTTTATTACCTTTCATATGATACTTATCTTCTCCATGACATTCATCTAACAACTCAGAAAAAAACATTTTTCAAAAAAAATCATATATCACTCGATTATATGAAAAATCAAATGTATAGGATTCAACTTGATCAATCTAAATCTGTCGTGGGGGGTTGGATTGAACCCAATTTTTATAAGATTAAAGGTATTTTTATTACCCTTATAGGATACCAATTAACCCCCTAACATCCATCAAACCACTGAGAAAAATAAATTTTTCAAAAAATAACTCAAAGCTTTGGAAGGCCTTCCCTCCTAAAGGGGGCGCCGCCTCCAAGTCCCGTTAACATTTTTAGGCAGTTGGTGGTGATGGCGTAGCAGGGGGCGTGGCAGATGGTGGAAATTTCATTAATCGCTATACCGTATATTCGACGCTTCCAGAAACTTCCAATCCTGCAGAAAGGAATATCGAGAAAAGATCAGAAAATTATAGCCTTATTCCCTTATTTACAACTAACGATACTTATATGTAATGAGTCATCTTCTAAAAAAAACTACATGTTCAATCATGTTCCTACACACAAACCGGACAAAAAATTGTATGAGAACTTTGAATTTTTTTTATTTTTGTTTTTATGAATTAATAATAATTAATAATTCATTATTTTTAAATTAAGCTTTTATGTTTTTAATTTGAAGAATATTTTCATTATAAATTTGGATATTTGACTAAAACATTGCTAAATATTAAGGACGTCAAAATGGTGATGAATGAAATTGGTTAATTTGGTAACCAAAATCGAATTGGTTTTTTTTTCAGATTAACTAGGTTATTTTAACCAGGTTTTTAACCATTTTGACTGTCAATTGGTTTTTTAGAAGCTGACAACGTGTTATGAGTAACAAATAAATAAATAACGGATGACGAAATAGAGTTGGAATATTAGTATTATTGTTGGAAATTTCAATGAGGAATTTTTATTATTACGTAAAATTTGAAACTTAAAATACATACTAGTAAACTATAAAATAATATGAGGAATGAGGAAAACAAAAGATATTCAATTAAAATAAAAATAAATTAAAAAAACCCACATGAAATTTATATTTTCATTAAGGAAAATTATTTTTTTATTTTAGGTTTTTGAGGTTCAGTCGATTCATTCGCTTTTATTGGCTTTTGACAGTAATTAAGAATATAATAATAAGTTTTTAAGTAATAGACGGTAATTTGTTAATAAAAAAAGTCAATACCGTCAGCAGGCGTTGCATGCTTTACCGTTTTAGGCATTATATTTTCAATAAAATATAACTTTCATTTTGGTTGGTATGTTTTTTTTTCAAACTCCAAAACAAAAATATAAAATTTTTCTGTGCATACAAAAAGCATGTATTGCAAAGAAATTTTCTTCGCCCAAAATCCTAAAAATGTATGTTTTTGACCGATTGAAATAAAAATTCAACAGGTATTTAAAATAGGTTATAATCTGTATATAATTATTTATACAATATAAAGTGCCAAACTAGTTTAAAATTAGAATTTAAAACTTGCCAGAAAAGTTTGCTGATTCTGATGTTAACACATAAAAAGTGCAAAGCTAAAAAAAATTTCCAACGTGAGAGCAAATCGAAATTGATATAATATTGCGCTGTTTGCTATTGCTTTATTGCTTTGGCAAAGCCGGCTTGCCTTTACAAAGCAACAGCTTTTGGCTTTTTATATTTTTGATGCAATAATGTGTATGTGTTAAACAAAACACCGCCTTACGATGAGCGCTATAACTAAAAAATAGCTTTAGTTATAAATCCTAAAAACTTTTTGGATTTATTTTTGGCTTTATGCTTATGCGATTGCTGTTGTAAGCCAAGCTGGATTAGCCAAAGCAATACAACTTATATTGCTTTGGCAAAGCCAGCTTGGCTTTACTTTAATTCTCAAAACAACAGCTTTTGGTTTTACTGCCTTACGGTGAGACGTTATCGTGGAAGGTAAATCTTGAAGCAAAAGGCGGTAGATGAGTGCGGAAATCTAACGAGCACGATAGGCACTATTCTGCGAGTATTGTACGCTATTTTTCACACGACCAAAAAGGATTTCTGCTAAACTGGTTGTGCGCAATGCAAAATTACTCTGGGAATGTGTGTTCGCTCAGACTGCAGTAAATAACAAAAGTATTTTCTATGCTAACACACTATTGTGGATAATGCCTACTTTCGAGGTTAGCTTATAGCGTAGCGTCACTTTCGTCTATGGTCGTGTGAAATACAAAAATTTAGGCCCGCCCAATTTTTAACATGCCCCCTGCTGAACTTTAAAGAGAAAGTCATTTTTGGTTCTAACTCTGTTGAGGGTGGTTGGATTGAATTTTTTTATAAGATGGTAGGTATTTTTATTACCTTTTATATGATACCAATTAACCCCCTAACATCCATCAAACCACTTAGAAAAATGCATTTTTCAAAAAAGAGCTCAAAACTTTGGAGGTCTTTAGGCATTTCCACAAAACAAGATTGCGATTTTCGAGGTCTGCTCGCTTTCGTGTATGTCTGTTCGAGTGGAATTTTGTAATAGTTTTTAAACTAACTTCCCATTGAGCTAAAGACGTTAAACATAGTTTAGAACTGGATGAACATTGACAAATCCCAAAAAAAAAAAACAATGCTAGTTTGAAATTTGTTTCAGATCAAAGCTTCAGAGTTCAGATCAAGACTAAACGTTTAAAATTAAAAATGTTTTTTTATTGGTAAACATGTTCGAAAATGTGTTTGTTTGCCATGGCATAATTCTACTTAATTATTGGATAATGTATTACATTAATTTACATTTGGGCCGTGCGAGAAAAAATGAGCAGCACGGATTTTAAATAAAAAATAAAGTTAGCCATACATAAAGCATAATGCTAGATTTACATTTTAGCCATGCGAGAAAAAATTTGCACGACTATAGTTAAATTGAAATTGTGGTTAGCCAGAAGAGATTGGCACTACGAGAATGTTATAGTTATTTTATATCTGCAGGGGAAATAGTATCTCTAGAATTATAGTAAATAGAATTTGAGAGAGAAAAAATGAGCAGTACGGCTGTTAAACAGATATTGTGGATAGCCAGACGATAGAATTAGTATTTTTTTCAATGTTACCATTACGTTTGATTTACATTTGTGGCGTGCGAGAAAAAATGAGCAGGACGGCTGTTAAATAGCAATTGTGGTTAGCCACGAGAGAAGTAGTATATTTTTCAATGTTACCATAGCTGTGTTGCTTTGGTAAAGCTAAGCTGGTTTTACTTTAATATCTCAAAGCAACAGCTTTTGGTTTTACCGCCCTACGGTAACCATAACTATAAAATGGCTTTAGTTTCCTTAATCCTGAAAATTTTTTGGATTTACTTCGGCTTTATGCTTATGCGATTGTTGTTGTAAGCCAAGCTGGTTTTGCCAAAGCAACACAGCTCATAATGCTTTAGATAACATTTCCAATGTTACTATAAAATAACTTTAACACAACACAACACAACTTCAATTTAACTATAGTCGGCCCGCTCACTTTGTCTCGCACGCCTCAAATGAAAATTTTGTATAATGCTTGATTTATGTCATGTGAACATGAACTTCATAAATTAATACTTACCAACATATACTTACCACTGTCAAACATGAACACGTCAATAAAGCCTCATTCTCATACTTACTATTAAACCTACAACACGTATTTTTATTTACTATCATTACATGGTGCAGAAACCCGTTTAGTAAAATTATAAAAAAATAAAATATCTGCAATACACACTCCCACGTGTTGGAGAATTTTTATTGGTCCTGAAGTGAATAATTGGGAAATAATACATTCAATTCCAGTAAATAACTATAATATACAGCAAAATGGGATCACTTAAGCCGCCAAAGCCATTATTAATAAATAGTGACATAGATATGGCACGTAAGTGGAGTGAATGGATAGACGAATACGAGTGCTATACCATAACCGCGAAGGTGAACACTGAATCAGCCGATATAAGATTAGCGAATTTTAAAACGGTAATCGGACGTGAAGCAATAAGATTAATAAATAATTTGGGATTAACAGATGAGAAAAAAAAGATTTAGATGAAGTAAAGGAAAAAGTAAAAGAACATTTTGTACCAATGCGTAATAAAACATACGAACGATGCAAATTTCACAGGATCCGTCAGCAGGAAAGTGAAGCATTTGACGATTCAAATATCGACGAATTTATCACTGACCAAATCGCGTTAGGAATCCGATGTGAAAATACACAGCAGAAGTTATGGATCGAAGACGAATGGAACAATGGAAAAAGCAATTAAAATTTGTCGCGCGGCCGTAAGAGCAAATAAGCAAATTAATGATATAAATGAAGCGGGCTCGTCGGCAACGGTGAATAAAATCAACAAAGAATATAAGTGCAGACGGTGCAATACGACGCACGGACCTAAAAGTTGCCCGGCATATAAAAAGAAATGCTTAAAGTGCGGTGGCACAGGACATTTTAGTATCGTGTGTAGATCACATAATAATAGAAAAGAAAGTGATTCGAAAAGTGAGTCGTATTATAAAAAATCTTACGAAAAGAACAGAGGTCAAAAGAATAAAAAAATTAACGTCATCGAAGGTGATAGTAGTGACAATGAAACAGAATCAACGGGTGACGAGACGGGCTTTAAATTCATTGGTATGATCACCACAGTAAATTCAATAAGTGAAGAAAAGTGGACAGAAAAAGTGCGTGTCGGTAAATAAGAGCTTAAAATAAGACTAGACACTGGTGCATTTTGCAATGCAATGTCAAATAAAACGGCAAGAGCAATTGGTGCGGTCATTAAGGCAAGCGAAATTAAAAAAATTTTATCGTATGACGGTGGACAAACTAAATTAAAGTGCCGTACCTTACGAAAAGAAAAAAATATCGAGGGGATAGTAATATTTGCGGTAATAAAAGAAGACTTACAGACAATCCTAGGCGGCGAAGACTGCGAAAATTTGTGATTTGTGAAAAGAGTAAATCAGATTGGGTGCTGCAAAAATTTTGAGTATGATATGGATTTCATAGATAACCCAAAGTTCAAAATAATACCGGCAAGAAAAATACCTTACGCAATTGAAGAAAAGGTGAGACAAGAGATACAAAATATGATAAAACTTGGTGTCATCGAGAGCGTCAGCGAGCCAACGTCGGCAGTAAGCCCTATGTTGGTCGTAAACGGGGGTAAAATTCGTGTATGCATAGACCCAACGGAATTAAACAAAAATATTAAGAGGCGTATATATCCAATGAAAACAGTCGAAGAAGGGGCAGCAAAATTTTCGCAAAATTGGATTGTGAAAAGGGATTCTGGCAAATAAAAGTGACAGAACGTACTTCAAAATATCTAACATTTTTAACGCCATGGGGCAGATTCAAATATCTACGCATGCCATTCGGTATATCACCAGCACCAGAAGTATTCGCTGAGGTTATGAACCGAACTCTAGAGGGTATAGATAGATGCGAAGTGGTAATGGATGAAATTTTCGTTCA
Source organism: Nephrocerus scutellatus (assembly GCA_947095585.1). NCBI lineage: Eukaryota > Metazoa > Arthropoda > Insecta > Diptera > Pipunculidae > Nephrocerus > Nephrocerus scutellatus. The sequence goes on from OX352762.1 coordinate 32,684,156, forward strand.
CGCGCCAACATTAAAGGAGTTGCGTGAAACCACAAAAACGGTCACTGGACGTTTAACAGAAGCGGGATTCACACTGTTGCAGAACGGCAAATGTTATTTAAAAAAGTCGTAATGTAAACGGGTTTGCTGCTCAACTCGACGTCATTAAAAAAGCTGTAGACTCTACAGTGTAGAGTGTGTTTTCTTTTTGACACTCTATGTTCGTCTGCCATTTGCCTTTGACGTTTCACGTTTCGTGTTCGGTCATTTTGGGAGAAATCGCAGCAGACGTCGGATTGGGCAGCAAACCACGGTGAGGTCAAAAATATTTAGCAATTATTATTATATCAATATATTATATTAATAATTAAAATTATTATAGAAATAAACGCACAAAGCGCATAACGCACGCACATATACATGCACATGCAACTGGTGTGTTAATTTTCGATGCCCGAGATCTGCCTGCGATCTTCTACAACTTTATTTCGTGTTGTATAAATTATTTCGTGAAACACCTCACCAGTTCGCCATTTTGGTTCCACGAAATAATGCCGAACACACCGCCAAGAAGAAGTCCGAGGTTTTTCGATCAAAACTTAGATTCTACAGCCAGCCAGAATCCAGCCACTGCCGCAAATATTGCCACTGCTTCTGCCGCAAATACAGTCAACGCCGCCGAAAACTGTGCAGAAGCGAACATTGCCGACGTAAACTACGCCACAACCTCGGCCGCAGCGACCGCTGCAACAGAAGTCGTATTTAATGTACAACGTAACACCGTTGTAAATCAGAAAAACGCCGCTGCTAACTACAACATCTTGCCATCTCATAACGGAGATAACAGTTATGTCGACGAAATCGTCATACTTCGCCAGAAGACCGCATGCACGCTAGCATGCCGATAGATAACCTCAAAATTAGTGCCACACATACGAATACCAATTCACGTGATAATACTGTCGTCACACCCAATGCCGTGAATAACACCTTAAATGATGCAGTTGCAAGTATGCAGGCGAGATTGGATGCAATGGAGAATCTTTTTAGAAGTACCATGGAACGTCTCTATACAACTGTACAACAGCAATTCGAGCCTCGCATGCATAGCAACACCGCACAGCAACACGTCCCGATATTCGACAATACATCGAAGCCAACGCTAGACAGCTACGCCCAAACATCGTGTCGTGATAATCAGTTGCCATCGTGGCAAACCTCGGAAACCTTAACGCAAAGTCAATGGCAACCAACGACACAAATTCAAGGAACGTCACCACAAAGTCAATGGCAACCAGCGACACAATTTACAGAAACGTCACTCCAAAGTCAATGGCAGCCAGCGACAAGGAAATTGCACGATTTGCCGACGTTCAAAGGTGAAACTGAAGTTTGGCCATTGTTTTCAAATGCCTACAACCATTCGACAGTCGCATATAAGTATACGAATTTCGAAAACTGCCAACGCCTACAAAGAAGCTTGAAAGGAAATGCTTATGAAACGGTTAAGTGCCTCCTAATCCATCCAGATAACGTTTCAGCGGTGATGGAACAACTTAAATTTCGCTTCGGTAGACCAGAAATATTGATAGCTAGTCAACTGCGCGAAATTCGTGAAGTTCTGCCTATAGGGGAATCGAATGTAGCAAAATTGATACCATTTGCGACAAAGGCTAAAAATCTTTCTGCGTTTCTACAGGCAGCCAATGCACATCACCATCTAGCCAATCCAACTCTTTTGGAGGAGCTTGTCGCCAAATTGCCTGTCAGTAAGAAAATTGAATGGGCTAGGAATTCTGCGCCAATAAGACCTTACCCAACCGTTTTGGATTTTAGCAACTGGTTAAATGAAGTCGCCAACATCATATGCACGATTCCGGAGTTGAATATCGAACAACCAGATCGAAAAAGACGTGCGGTCATGCACACCCATTTAGCCACAGACGCAAAGTCTGATGAATGTTCCATTTGTCAAAAGGAACACAAGATTTACAGTTGCCAGCTGTTTCTAAGCAAAAATGTTGCCGAAAGATGGGTTGAAGTAAAACGAGCTAAGCTTTGCTTTTCATGTCTAGTAAAAGGGCATATTACACAAGATTGTCGCCGCCGGAAACAGTGCCCCTTTAAAGGTTGCTCGAAATATCAATAAATTATTGCACGAAGTCTACGCTGACAATATGCAGCCAAAGTCGAATTCCGAACCTTTACAAGCAGTTCTAAGTTGTAACACCAAGCGCAACCAACGCAAATTGTTATTCCGTATTGTGCCAGTGACTCTACATGGACCAGATAATCAGATTTCGACCTACGCACTTCTCGATGAAGGCTCGTCTGTAACTTTGATCGACAACTCATTAGCCGAAGAATTAGGATTAAAAGGAAATCGTAGTAGTCTGGAACTACAATGGATTGGTGGGAGAGCTGCGAAGGAAAAAACAATGAAGGTTGACGTGCGCATAAGCGGAGTCGGAAAAAACGAAAACTACGTATTGCGTGATGTACACGCTGTACAAAATCTTGAATTACCAGTCCAAAGCTTCCAGAGGTCCGACCTTGGAAAAAACACGACGCATTTCGATTTGCCGCCAATTCCAGAATATGGTAAAGCAACTCTGAAGCTGCTTATCGGTCTTGATAATTGCCACTTTGCGTGTCAACCGAAACGATTCTACTACAGCCTGATGGACCATTTGCCGCCAACACCAAGCTTGGTTGGGTAGTGTTTGGAGCAACCGGAGGAAAGCCAACTCAGCCAATGTCATGCTTTCTAGTTAACACTTTGAGTAATGACTCATTACATAATTTAGTAGAGAAGTACTTCACGACCGAGAACTTTGGAGTTCGTCCAGCTCCTATTATAGAAGGGGATGAAGACATACGAGCACGTATGATTTTGAAGAAAACAACTAAGAAAATTGAAGGCAGATTTCAGACTGGTCCTTTGTGGAGAGATGAAAATATCGTACTACCTGACAGCTTTGCTATGGCCGAAAAAAGACTTGCCAACATCGAAAGGAAAATAAAGCTCGACTCAGTATTTGCGGATGCCTATAAGGCAGCCATTGATGGATATATTAAAAAGGGATACGCGCGCATTCTGTCATGTGGTGAGGTTAGTCTATTTCACCCAAGGACGTGGTATTTGCCGCACTTCGCTGTAACGAATGTGAATAAGCCGAAAAAATTGCGTCTCGTTTTCGATGCTGCAGCAACGGTCGAAAAGGTCTCACTAAACTTGTTTCTACTTAAAGGACCACAGGAGAGTCAACCGCTTCCGTCAGTTCTCTTCAACTTTCGCATTGGTTCAATCGCTGTGTGCGGGGACATCAAGGAGATGTTCCATCAGGTCGTCATCCAGCCAGAAGACAGATGTGCCCAGCGATTTCTATGGCGCGATGGCCACGAAGATCGTCCTCCAGACATATACGAGATGAGCGTAATGACATTTGGTGCAACATGCTCACCATGCGCCGCACAGTACGTTAAGGTCGAAAACGCCAAACAGCATGCTCAATGCGATCCACGTGCTATTAAAGCTATTTTAAAGCATCACTACGTCGATGACTTCGTGGACAGCTTTGAGTCAGTCGATATAGCCATCGGCATAGCCAAACAAGTCAGGGAAATCCACGCAGATGCTGGGTTTGAGTTACGTGGATTCACCTCCAATTCAAAGGAAGCCGCCAGAGCCTTAAATGGCCGTCAAGACAGTCAACGCCAGCTGACGAAAGCGAAACTTTAAGCAACTACACATTATTAGCCTATGATAATCCTTTGATCGATTTTAGTCGATTTTCATCGTTCAACAAGTTGAAAAGGTCAATTGCTTGGGTGCTCAGATTCACAACAATGTGCAAAACTAAGTCTAAGCTAGGAAAGACGCATGCGCTGACCCTGACTGAATTGGATGCAGCTGAAAAGGTTATCATCCGCTATGTTCAATCCCAAGCTTTCTCAATGGAAATTCGATGCACTGAAAAGGGTATATCCCTTCCGAAGGGTTCGTCTCTCCAGAAGCTTATGCCAAGTAAAGATCACGACGAAATCTTAAGAGCGGATGGACGTTTGGATGCCGCCGGTTGGCTACCATATGATTCGAAACACCCGATTATACTGCCGCCAGATCACGAGGTCACCACGTTAATAACGCGACAATACCATAATCGAATGATGCATCAGAACATCGAAGCGACGATCTGTGAAATACGTCAAAAATTCTGGATACCGAGACTACGCCAAGTTCTTCAAAGAGTTATTGGAAACTGTATGGAATGTAGGATTGCTAATGCTGCACTAGTCACCCCGATAATGGCTCCACTGCCTGAGGATCGGTTGACCCCATACGTACGTCCATTCACGTACACGGGTCTAGACTATTTTGGACCTGTCTCAGTATCAGTCGGACGAAGGCGTGAGAAAAGATGGGTCGCATTATTTACCTGCTTATCAGTCCGTGCTATACACCTCGAGATCGCATTCGACTTATCTACCGATGCATGCATTCTAGCAATAAGAAATTTTGTCAACCGCAGAGGTAGACCGATCAGGATAAGAAGCGATAATGGAAAAAACTTTGTCGGCCTAGAAGGAAACGCAAAAACGTTCTCTGAAGTCTTCGACTGTAATCGAATTCAAGATGAGCTATCCTCAAAGGGCGTGGAGTGGCTTTTCAATTGCCCGGACAATCCATCGGAAGGTGGCATATGGGAGCAGATGGTTAGATACGTCAAGCGAGTGTTAAAACAGACGCTGAAAGAAGTGGCACCGAAAGATCACACACTTCACAGTTTCATCGTAGAAGCCGAGAATGTCGTGAATTCACGACTATTGACTCACATTCCAATTACAACGGATGACGAGGAACCTCTCACGCCAAATCATTTTTTACTTGGTTGTGCTAACACCGCTCAAACTCCCGCTTGTGATACGATCTCCGATAAATTTCAAACTACAAGAAAGCAGTGGCATATTGCAAGGCAGTTGCGAGACCACTTCTGGAAACGCTGGATATCTGAGTATCTCCCAACATTGACACGGCGTGCCAAGTGGTGTGAAAGATCCAAGCCACTGGCAGTAGGCGACCTTGTCCTAATATGCGATCGTGATACACCGCGAATTTACTGGAAACGAGGTCAAGTCGTGAAGGTGTACCCTGGCGCTGACGGTGAAATACGACGAGCTGACGTTCAAACGGGAAAAGGGTTTCTTTGCAGACCTTCTTCTAAATTAGCCGTTCTGGATATTGGATTTGCGTGAATCCAGTTGGTTCACGGGGGCGGGAGTATTGCAGAACGGCAAATGTTATTTAAAAAAGTCGTAATGTAAACGGGTTTGCTGCTCAACTCGACGTCATTAAAAAAGCTGTAGACTCTACAGTGTAGAGTGTGTTATCTTTTTGACACTCTATGTTCGTCTGCCATTTGCCTTTGACGTTTCACGGTTTGTGTTCGGTCATTTTGGGAGAAATCGCAGCAGACGTCGGATTGGGCAGCAAACCACGGTGAGGTCAAAAATATTTAGCAATTATTATTATATCAATATATTATATTAATAATTAAAATTATTATAGAAATAAACGCACAAAGCGCATAACGCACGCACATATACATGCACATGCAACTGGTGTATTAATTTCGATGCCCGAGATCTGCCTGCGATCTTCTACACACACTAAACAAAGAAAAGTGTGAGTACGAAAGATCGTCAGTAAAATTCATAGGTCATATCTTCACAGAAAGGGGATATGAAGCGGATAAGGACAAAGTCAGTGCAATCAACCAATTAAAAACGCCGACATGTGTCAAAGAATTGCAGAGAATATTGGGCATGGTAAATTACCTTGGCAAATTTATCAGCAACCTGTCAGAATTAACAGAACCATTGCGGAAATTGCTACATAGCACACAATAGCAGCTTGGTGTTGGGAAACAGAGCACACCATGGCGTTCGAGGAAATAAAAAGAGTACTGACAAACACACCGGTACTAGCGTATTACGACGTAAATGAGCAGCCGATAAAGCTATCTGTAGACGCAAGCAGTAAGTCTATGGGCGCTTGTTTAATGCAGGGGGAAAAACCCGTAGCATATGCCACAAGGGCATTAACAACTTCACAGCAAAACCAACCACAAATAGTAAAAGAAGCACTGGCTATTCGTTTCGGATGTCAAAAATTCCATGAGTACGTATATGGAAAATAATTAAGCGTTGAAACGGATCACAAACCCTTGGAAACGATCTTCCTAAATCCCATACAAAACGCACCATTGAGATTGCAGCGTATACTATTCGATATATTGCAATATTCGCCAAAGATAAAGTATATCACAGGAACGGCGATACCAATATCAGATGCATTAAGCCGGGACTGCGAGATCGACGAATACGAAAGTGACGAGACATGCGCCATAAATTTAATTGGTGAAGACCTACGTGACAGATTGACAAGGGAAACGGCAGCTGATGTTGAGCTACAGACATTAAAAGTAGCAATCATGGGCAAATGGCCGGCTGAAGAGGACAAAATACCCAACCTGATCAGGGCGTATGCGCCATACATACAGGAAATCACATAGGAAGAGGGACTACTGCTGAAGGGTAACAAAATAATCGTGCCAAAAGCAATGATTCAATTAATAATGACTGAGGCACATGCGGGCCACAGCGGTATTTCTACAACATTGTGCAGATTACGACAAACATTGTTTTGGAACGGACTAAGCGTTGATGCAAAAAACTACGTAGAGCGATGTGCAATTTGTCAACAGACCCAAAGGGCGAATACAAAGGAGTCATCATTATTGCAAGAGATACCTGAATACCCATTCCAACTGGTATCTACGGACATATTCGAGTTCAAGGGGAACGATTACATACTCATGGCGGACCACTACTCCGGATTTTCTGATTTCAGAAAATTAAAATCATCAACGTCGGCAGAGGTAATATTACTACTAAGCCAGTGGTTCTCAGTCCATGGAATACCCGAAATTTTGGAATCGAACGGTGGACCACAATACACGAGAACTGCTTAGGGCGTTCGCGTCAAAATGGCAATTCAAACATCGAATATCGTCACCACATTATCCTCGGTCAAACGGATTTGCCGAAAGAAATGTTCAAACTGTAAAAGGAATATTAAGGCGCTGCTGGAAAGACGGAACCGATCCATACTTAGCAATGCTATTACTTCGCAATACTTCACGAAACGAAACATTGGGATCATCGGTTCAGCGATTATTCAGCCGTCAAACGCGAACAATTTTGCCGACAAATAGGATAGACTTAAAACCCAAAATCATCAATGGTGTTATGGGTGAATAGAACGCTTCATCCAAATTTATGAAATGCTTTCAGGATCGAATGGGCAGATCTCAATTGCGACGATGGAAAAATGGCGACATTAAAAATCAAACAAAATCAACGAGTTTAATTTGTATTTTTTAGAAAACAACTTTAACACATATTTATTCAAGTTTAAAACAATTTCAGCAATCCTTATTTAAAGATAATAATAATAATCGTTAGGAAATAAAATACGATTCGAATATATTTTTTTCTCTAGAAGCACGTCTTATTGCGGAACAGGAAAAAGCAAAAAGTAAGTAAAAAAGGTACGTATCAATTTTTTTATATATTTTTTGACAGCTAAAAAAATAATGTGGTTTTTGTTAGGTAGAAATAATGTGGTTTTTGTTAGGTAGAAAAAGAGTGAGTTAGGCTCACCATCGAATTGTAATCAACTATGGTTAAAAGTGCAAGTAAGTAGTTCTACCTTATCTTTCCCATAATCTAAATTTTATTACACACCACAACACTCCCCTCCCAGAGAGATTGAAGATCTGTCGTAATTTAATCAGCGAAGCGAAAGGGAGTCCTGGACACACGACCCGATCTTGTGGCGCTGGGCGCGGTTTTCGGCGAAAGATCAAAATGAACCTGCTTGCGAGCTTTAGGCTCCACGGCAGGCGAGTTAGAAGAGTTAGCCGAAATAGAGAGTTTAGGTTCTTGAGTCAGTAAAGTTAGCTTCAGTAAGTTTATTTTTACAGTTTTCGAACGCTTCTATAGCTACTGTTGACCATTGAATAGTAACGCGACTGTTCTTTGTGTAACCTTTTAGATAGTCATTCAGTAATACTTGGTCGGCGGCGGCGCCAGGAATGAAGCGACGATAAAAGTTAATCATCCCTAAAAACCGTTTAAGCTGTTTAACAGTTTGCGGTAGTTCGAAATTCTTGATGATTTGAACTCGATCATGCGAAGGTAAGATGCCTTGTCCAGTTACCAGGTGGCCCAAAAATAGGATTTCGTGCTTTGCAAAAGTGCATTTGTTAACGTTTACTACAAGACCGTGTTCTTCTAATTTAGAGAAGATAATTTTGATGTGTACAAGGTGTTCATCGTAAGTTTTAGAGGTGATGAGTACGTCGTCCAAGTACACAAAACAGAAGTCTAGTCCTTGCTGAACTGAGTGCATAAGACGTTGGAACGACTGCGCTGCATTGCGAAGGCCGAAAGTCATTTTGCAAAACTCAAACAGTCCAAAAGGTGTCGAAATGGCTGTTTTTGGAATGTCCGTCGGTTCGATGGGAATTTGATGGTAGGCCTGGACAAGGTCTATCGTTGAGAAAATGGAGCAGCCCTCGAGTAGTTGTGAAAAATCTTGGAGATGTGGAATTGGGTATCGATCCGGAATCGTGATCCGATTGAGTGCTCGAAAATCTCCACATGGTCTCCACTCTCCGTTCTTTTTCAACGCCAAATGTAATGGACTGGACCAGGGACTGCTACTAGGTCTGCAAATCCCGAGTTTCATCATGTTTTCGAATTCAGTCTTCGCGATGATGAGTTTGTCAGGTGCCAGTCGACGTGTTTTGCAAGCAATCGGGGGACCATTCGTCTCTAGTTTGTGAGTGACGTTATGTTTGATATTGTCGATGTCGATGTCGCCGTTGATAACTGTCGGAAATTTTGAAATAACGTTAAAAACTCCTGGATCCGTCGCTGACCTGTCGATTCTTGATACCGCAGAACTAGTTAAGAAGGAAAGTGCACCGTGAGAATACAAAGAGGTTAACGGGTCTATAAGCCTTTGTCTTTGTATATCCACAAGTAAACCGGTGTTCCTCAGGAAATCAGTGCCGATGATAGGCATTGACCCGTCAGCAACAACAAATTTCCATGAGAATTCGCGACGCAGTCCGATGTCAAGTTTTAAATGTTTGGTTCCGTAAGCGTTTACCGTGGAGCCGTTTGCCGCAAACAACCCGAACGACGGGTCGACCTTTGGATTCCTAACGAAGCGAGCCGGCAAGACCGAGACATCTGCGCCAGTATCAATAAAAAAATGCGTTTGAAGAAAAATTTCAAAAATTAAAAGGCGGCTGGATTTTGATAAGTCATTGCACTCCGCCAGCTGTGAATGACTTGTTAGTTTTTTGCACCATTATTATCGAAAGAGCCAGATTTAGATTTGTTTGCTTTGTTGATGATAATAACATATAAAATTATTCGCAGCAGAAGGATCGCCAAAATTTTGATAATAAGAATTTCGAAAATTTGGTGAATTCTGTCGTGAATTATTCGAACCGTATTGCGATCGAGATCTATAGTTTCGATTGGAATTCCAATTGGAACGCGATCGAGAATTGTGCTGAAAAATTTCTGATATTTCCGATAATAATGTTTTGCGAAATTCCGTAAATTGTTCGTCGATCGAAAGATTAGAATTCTGAGTTGAAATAGATGCAGATGTCTCAAGGATATTTAACTCCGCCTGAGTCATCGTCTCATGCACGTTGTCAGCTCGCTCCGCCAAGACCGACAGGGAGACGTCATTTTCGAAAGGTGTGAGCACCATTTGAACTTGTTGTGGCAACCTCTTCATCCAAAATTGTCGAAGAGTTGTTTCGTTAAAATTGTTACCAGCGCTCAATTGCATGCTGCTTAACAACCGTGACGGCTTCCTGTCTCCAAGTGTCAAGCCGTGCATCAGGCTGTTGAGCTTGGATTTCTCGGACTCGCCGAGTGCCCGGATCACTTCCGTTTTAAAAGAGGTGTAAGGGTGCGTACCTTTCGCACTGATCAAATACGCGAGAGTGTCGTGAAGTCGTGCGTCCAAAGCGCCCACCACGTGAGCATACATAGTAGCCTCCACAGTTATACCAGCAACTAAAAATTGTTGTTCTAGAATCTCAAACCAAACGTTGGGATTTTGAGTGTGCAGCGGCTGAGGAGGTTTAAAAGCAACCCGAGCAATCAACCCTCCCGTATCAGCATGACTAGCGTTTAACTGTGAAGGCACTGGTGGAGAATTGTTAAGGTCTTTCTTACCGACGGCTTTAGCAACAGCGTCGTTTACCATCTCGGTCAACTGCGCCGGTGTTAGTGAATAAACCACAGCAGTAGATGACGTAGCGCCGTCCGGCGCTGATGCCCCGTCATCTCCCTTCGGTGGGAGAAGAGCGTCTGTGTTTACCATGGCATGGCGACCGATATCAATTCAGTGCCGAGTGAAAAATTGTTTTTTTGATATCGACAGATTAATACGAGAATGGCTTTGAAAATAAATTTGTTTATAATTTCACTGAAGTGACTAAATACGACTACTTTTACTTTGCACAAATAAACATAATTGAGTACTCACATTTTTTGTTTCAAATAATAAGGGTACAGTAACCCGTTTCTACTGGATTTAAAGATGAGTTGATGGTAGTAGCCAATTAAGTTAATACTGCCGATGGTAAAGTGGAGGATTCCAAGTTGATGGTGTTATATTTGATGGTGATAAAGTTGGTGGTGATGAAGGATTGCACTCATTGAAAGTTGAGGATACTCCTAATATTCATGAAAATGTGTTGCCGAGAAAAAGTTGTTGCAACAGCAATGGCGTTAATAGCGTGGTGACGAAACGATGTCGGCGCAGTAGACGATGAAAAAGTCTTTGCTGCGACTGCTGCTTATAAGATTTAATATTGGTTGTGTGATCCGTCTTAAACCCATTCGATCACGTCGGGGTCACCAGATATGGGTGAATAGAACGCTTCATCCAAATTTATGAAATGCTTTCAGGATCGAATGGGCAGATCTCAATTGCGACGATGGAAAAATGGCGACATTAAAAATCAAACAAAATCAACGAGTTTAATTTGTATTTTTTAGAAAACAACTTTAACACATATTTATTCAAGTTTAAAACAATTTCAGCAATCCTTATTTAAAGATAATAATAATAATCGATAGGAAATAAAATACGATCGAAAATATATTTTTTTCTCTAGAAGCACGTCTTATTGCGGAACAGGAAAAAGCAAAAAGTAAGTAAAAAAGGTACGTATCAATTTTTTTTATATATTTTTTGACAGCTAAAAAAATATTGTGGTTTTTGTTAGGTAGAAATAATGTGGTTTTTGTTAGGTAGAAAAAGAGTGAGTTAGGCTCACCATCGAATTGTAATCAACTATGGTTAAAAGTGCAAGTAATTAGTTCTACCTTATCTTTCCCATAATCTAAATTTTATTACACACCACAGTGTCACTGAAGAACTTCGAGAATTGAGGACGAATCAAAAACGTTATGGGGATCGTGTAGCAACACCTCGATTATCATTTAAAATGGGCGAAAATGTCACAATGCAAACAAATCATCGCGAGTGGAAACCAGCCAAGTTAGTCGAAATCACTGAAAATCCAAGATCGGTGTTAGTCGAAACGCCGGATGGTAGAAAATATCGAAGAAACAACATACACCTTCACACAACAAAAGCGAAGATACCATTACCTATTTCACCATCGATAGAATTCGAAGCAACAAACAACCGAACGGCCGAAACACCACCGGTTGAAATACCATCAACGGAATCATCAACAACGGAAAATACTTCAACAAACACGGGTCAACCTGGTTTTGGGTGGTCAACGTATCAGACACTGCCATCAGAGAAGTAAGCGCCTGTCAAAGTCAGCCGCTACGGCAGAAAAATCAAACCAGTGGTCAAATATGACCCATCAGAATAGTTAAATAATAAAAGTAGTATACCGCTTATCGGTTAAACATGGCAGCTTAACTGCAATAAGCATTTGACATAATGATAATAACGTAAATTTAAATTTAATGAAAAGAGAAATTAACTTTATAAAAAATTTTAAAAGTGGAGAATATAACTTTTTTTTCAATTTTTTTAAGAAAAGGGGGATGTCATGTGAACATGAACTTCATACATTAATACTTACAAACATATACTTACCACTGTCAAACATGAACACGTCAATAAAGCCTCATTCTCATACTTACTATTTAACCTACAATACTTTTTTTTACTTACTATCATTATAATTTACATTAAATTTTTTTAGAAAACATAACAAGGAGGCAAAACGAAAGAAATGCAGATACAAATAAGAATATGTTGAGGGAGTTCGATTTATATACATTCATAGAGAGAGAAACGTAGACAATTGCACACAATATTAGAAGATTCGATTATTGTGCTATTTAAATACAAAGAAAAATACAATATTTTTGTAAGGCAAAAAATCAACTTAGCATAGCGTAGCAGAGTTTTTAGGACACACAAAGTTATACTTAATACTACACGTTAATTCTAACTTTTTTGACTAGAACAAATTGAATTTAATGAATTGAAATATAAAAGCCGATTCTCAGTATAAAATTAATCAAGCCAACAATAAAAAGTGGTCATTTTCGTCCAATACAGGAAAAGCGAAATGATCGGGCTAGTGCCTTCAAAGTAAAGTTAGAGCGAGGCCAATAACCTCGCCCGTAAAAAAAACCTTATATCGGAAACCCAAATCAGCCTCGGATACACAGAAGAACGACGAAGACCACGGCAACGAAAAAGGCCAAACGATTTAAGAATTTTCTCATGGAACGTACGCTCACTGTATAGAGCTCGAGCTGCACAGCAGCTAGCCGATACCCTGTCAAAATATAATGCTGACATAACAGCAATTCAGGAGATGCGGTAGAAGGGGAATTATGTCTTAAAAAAATCAGAATCAGCAAGACATCATGTGCTCGGGGTGAGGTTTGTAGTCAGCAAAAGAATGAAACCCACCGTTATCGTCTTTAAAACAATAAATGAACGGTATTCCAATCGACCCTTTTTCAAGCATTCGATTTGTTAAATAATACACATTTTTTTTATGTTGGGAAAAAGAACCGTAGTTCAGAAAAAACCCAAATTTATTACACTTGCTTCACTATTCGATGCTGGCAGTACACTGATCATAAAAAATACTGAAAATAATAAATTGCTTTCATGCGCGCAATAGCAAAAAGAGACAAAAGATGAATTATATAAAAATATGAAACTCGTATAGATCGTATGGTCGTATACGATACAAACGCCTATGCACCCTTCGCGTGACTGAAATCTATTGATCGGTTCATAATTTAAAAAAAAAACACTTGTTATATTTGAGACTAGCGAACTTTATTTTAACAGAGAACTTTAAACAAAAACTTTGTATGCGTTGACTTCAATATTCAAATTATAACTCACTTGCGAAATCATCGACACCTGTATTTATTGTCGATGATTTGCATTACATTGCTTATTGCTTAATTCTAAAAAGTAGAATTGTGTTACTCAAATCGCAGACATAGCGCCAGCGATTTCGTAATAATTTCAATTATTCTGCAAGTCTTGCTGGATACTGCTGATAAGTTCATCGTACGTTTCGGGTTGTGATATTATATGTAACTTCTCCCTCCCTACAATTAAAATTCTCCTGAATTTTGTTATCAAATTTAATTTGTATCCTTTTTAAATTCTCCGTGGTTGGCTGGCTGGTGGGCAGAATCTTGTGATCAATTTTGAACACACTTCCTAAAGCCCGATTTTATTAAAACTTTGCACAAATGTGTTTTTCCCATGACAATACTTTCTATTAAAATTTGAAATGGACCCGGGGTCGGGGTCTCTCGAAAAAAAAATTTAAAAACTTTACCCTATTTTATTCAAACTACACATTATGCATTCCCGATTAGAGAATTTACATGAAAAATTTTAATATTTATTGGTAGTTTTATTTCTGTATGCAATGCAAAACAAGACAATATTGCAAACATAATTAAAATTATTGACACAAATAATGTTTAAATTGTAAGATATATATTTCTTGAGTCCTATCTCCTGTATTTCTTTCAAGTTAACAACTGAATTTAGTATAATTTTTTCAAATTTTAATGGTCCAGAAATATTAAAAAGCACAAAATTCCTATCATCACATGTTTGACTTAATTCTGTTATATTTTCTGTTATTTTATAAATATAGTTCTAGGGGTATAATTTCGATTTGTTTATTTTTGATTAAGTTACAATTTTGTTTTACAACACAGTGTTTACTTCCCTCAAATTCAGATATACTTTTATCTTGTTCATATTTGTACAATTTGTTTTTATATTTAACAACAAAGCAGCATATTTTTGTAGCATTTATTGCCATAAAATCTTTATTGGGAACTAGGGTCAAGCTTAATTGGTAAGGTTAAATAATTTTTTGAAATTTTAATGGGAAATATTAACATATTGTTTTTGTATTATGCAACTCCTAATTTAATTTGCTTCAGCTTAAGGAAATCTATTTTATAATTTTCAATCTTTTCATTAGCAAGGATATTGGGGTGTAATATATTACTTCTTGCAGACACTATATTATCTTGGATATGTTCCATCTTTGATTCTATATATTTTAAATAAAATAATTGATCAAAATAGCTTTGTTTCATTACTAGCTCTTTTTCTAATCTATGAATTGAATTCATCTGTCTTGAAATAGGTTCCCGGTCACTGTCAATAGTTTCTTTTAAAATTTTAAAAGTATTGTTAATATATTAATTTATTTTAATTTGTTTTTTAACTGCAATTATTGAATTATGACTATTCTGCAAAACGTTATATAAGTGCCCTTCTATTGTGTGTCTGTCCTCGTCGTCCATGGTTCCGAAGAGCCATTTTTGTGCGGTACCTACTACGTTAAGTAAACCTCTTCTTTGTCTATTTTGTAATGGGGTTAGCGTTTTAATTTTATGTACTATATTCGAAATTACTTCGTTCAGAATTTGTCTTTGTTCGAGTTTTAATGGATCTAGATTTAATGATATATTTTAAACTAACGCTATAATCTCAGACGGATATATTATATGAAGTATTATGTCAGTTTCATTTGTAACGCTTATGTCAGTTAATTGAAGTTTAACGTATCCGTTTTGTTCGTTGATTGTCTGTACGTCGAGATATTGTTGAAAGCTAGTCTGAGTTATCATTATCAGAAAAAATAACCATGTTATCACCTGAAAATTCTAACGGTCTTTTAATATTGGTAGAATGAATATTTAATAATTTAGCCTTCTTATATTTAGGTTCTTGTTTGTGCCTAAGTGCCCTGTAGTTTTTTATAAAGCCTGTAGTCCTATTTTCTTCATAATCCTCTCTGGTCTTATTTAATTTACTTAATTTCTTTTCTTTTGTTTTTTCAATATTTTGACGAATTTTTTCTAAGTCAATCTTATGAGTATGTGCGTCTAATGGATTACCTTTAATAGTAGAGTGAAACCTATGAATATAGTTCGTTACAGCTTTTTGTACGATTCTTTTTACGGAATATTTCTTCTTATTGAATGAAATAATCCTAAATTTTCCTGCTATAGTGCTATGGAACCGTTCTACGTCTGCGTTCCCAGTATGACTATTTGCTTTTGTGAGGTGCAAAATGATACCTTGTTCATCTAGAAATTCTTTAATCTGGACGGCTTTAAACTCATTGTCTGCAATTATCTTTGTCGGCTTTCCGAATTTTGCAACATGCTCTTCTTGTTCTTATTCAATGATGGTTATGCGATTTTTAAATTCTCTATATTAACTTCGCGTGCCCGTGTGTTTGTTTGTGGGTTTGTTTGTTTGCTTGTCGTGGAATTTTGCGATCAATTTTTAACCCACTTCCCAAGGCCCGATTTTATTGAAATATTGCACACATGTGTATTTCCGCTGACAATACTTTCTATTAAAATTTGAGGCCCCTCGGACCTCGGTGTCGGGGGGCTCCCAAACAAATATTTTACAAAATTTACCCGATTTTTTTAAAATTTTATACAAATGTGTATCTCCGATGGACAACACTTTTTGTAAAATTTTTGGAGAGATCGGGCCCCGGGATCATCGGGTCATATACAAACGCCGGGGTGTGGGTCCTCATACAAGTTTAAAATAAAAATTAATCCGATTTTCTTAAAATTTTATACACATGTGTATCTCCGACGAACAACATTTTTTCTACAAATTTTTTTAAAAAATTAACCTGATTTAGTTCAAATTTTATACACATGTGTATCTCCAATGTACAAGACTTTTTGTAAAAATTTCAGGCCCTGAGACCCGAGTGGTGCCCATGTACATTTTTTAAAAAATTAGCTCGATTTCCTTTAAATTTTAAACACATAATATGTATCTCCTATTAGAGAATTTACATGAAAAATTTTAATTTTTATGGGTTGTTTTTTTATCCGTTAAGTGATATGCTGTACCAAATTTAGAAAACTAGTCAATTACTGTTAGGAAGCTTACTTTTTGTATGCCATATGTATCTATGTGAATGAACTGATTAATGTCTGAGGGTGTTTCAGTTTTATTAAATTTAGATTTAATAGGCTTGCGTCCATACTTGACTCTTTGACAGACATCGCATTGATTGATAACGATATGGATATATTCCATAAGATTTGGATAATATATTTTATATTTTATCTGGTTATAAGTCTCTTGTATACCAGAATGTTGGCTTTCCCTAAGATGATAAAGGGATATTTGTTTTACTACTTCTACTTCTGTTGCTATGTCTTGTGCTCTGTAAGATAACATAACAAATTTTAAACTGTTGTCATTAGAAAACATTTCCCAAATTTTTTCTTGAACAATGTTATAGGTATGATCAGGAAATTCTGAAAAAATTCCAATTTTTCCTCTTTTTATAAATCTTCTTAATATATCTCCTACTCGGTTGAAGTCATGTTCTGCTATATAAGACTTCGATATCATTTGTTTTGTCATTAGTCAGTATAAGTTGTGTTTTGTATTTGTTTACAATGTCTTCCACAATTGGAATGTGGTCCATTAACTCTTCGTCCGCTGAGTGTATTGTTTCGTTATTCTCGTCCCCTTCTATGTTACATATGAAGTCTGATTCTGAATTACTATCGTTGCAGTTAAGCGAACAATTGTCTAGTTGTGGGAAGTATACGTTCTCTCCCTCCTTTGATTTAACGTCCTCGTTAATTTCTATTCGGCTTAAAAAATCTGCTACTTTATTTTTCTTGCCTTTTTAATCCTCTATTTCGAATTGGTATTCTCCTAACTTTAACAGTCATCTTTGGTGTCGAGGTGATAAATCTTTACCTCTATATTTCGCATTGAGATACTTTATAGGTTGGTGGTCAGTAAATATTTTGAACTTATTACCGTAAATGTAAGGCCTAAAGTTGTTAGTTAGTAGCTAAAAATTCTTTGTCAGTTGCGGAATAATTTTTTTCATGTTTGTTAAGCGTCCTTGATGCGAAACAAATAGGGTGTCCTTCTTGAGAAAGAACTGCTCCCATCGCATAATTTGAAGCGTCTGTTGTAAGACAAAACTGTTTTTCGAAATTGGGGTGGGGAAATTGGGTTTAGTATGGGATGAATACTTATCAGACTCTTTAAATTTTCGAATGCTTCTATGTAGTTTGGGTCGCTTGTATTTATTTTCGCGTTCTATTTGAGATATTTGGTTATACATAGGTTGGGCTACATTCGCGTAATCGCGTATAAACTTCCTGTAGTAGCCTGAAGTACTAGTTTTTCTATTACCGCTATCTTGTTCCGATTTGGTTTTAACCCATCTTTAGTCAAAATGTGACCTAAAAATTCGGTTACATTTGTCGATCTGTATTTTTAATCTTTTTGATTCAAGTATTTTGAAGATATGTGTAATAGCTTTTACATGCTTTTTCAGTGTCGTACTGAAAATAAGAATATCGTCAAGATACACCACGCATGTTTTATTTATATGGTCCCTAAGAATCTCATTCATCGGTCTTTGGAATGTCGCTGGAGCATTCTTCAGGCCGAATGACATTCTAATGAATTCATATAAGCCGTGATGCGTCACAAAGGCTGTCTTTTTGTGATCTTCTTCTTTTATTAAGATTTCATGGTAACTTTCGCGAGGTCTAGTGTGGTAAAGTATTGTGACTTCCCAAGCCCGAGTTGTCCATTTTCTTTGGTACAACTACAAGTGGACTCGAGTATTTGGAATTACTCTTTCGAATAATTCCCTGAGTCTCAATTTCCTTAATTTGTCTCCTTGCCTCTTCCCCATGCCTAGGGGAGTATCTATAAAGCTTAGCATTTACTTATTGGGCAGTTGTTATCACTATGTCATGTTCGATTTCTGGGGCTATTGTTAGTTTGTCCCCTTCTTTGAAAAATAGAAATAGAAAAATAAAAGGTTTTCTACTTCTAGGCGTTCTTCCTTATTAAGGTGTTCTAGCTTTATATGATTTGCATTAGCATCTACTGTTTCTAGTAAGCATATTTGATTTAATTTGTATGGTACACTAGTGAAATACAATCGTTTTCCGTTAAGAGTTATATTACCTTCGTCAACAATAATAAATGTATTTCAAACATTTAACAGGTCCATACAAATTATAAACTGGTAACCTCTATTGGTAAGTCGTTTGACCTTCCTTCTAATACACGCATTAGGGGGTTTCTTAAATTGATCAGGTGCAGGTGTGTGTACCTCATACAAAATTGAATCCTTTCCCGTTACTGTTGTAAAATAAATGGGTTCGATTGGTATTTTATTAAATTCTGTCAATCTGTCGTCTATTATGCTGATCCTGTGTCAACTAGAGCTATGTATTTATTTGAATTATTTGTGACTTTTATTTGGGGTAGTTCTTCCGAGGCTAGTTCATAAAAAAGATTCCTGTTGGCTTCTGCTTTCTACTCTTTCGCTTGGTGGTTCTACTTTTTTATTGGGTGTTTTTACCTGAACTCAGACGTATCCTGTTGGTGACAATATTGGCCCGGATCTGAGGTTATGCGAGTTTTGACCGTTATTTATATATTCCCTATTTCTTTTATTTGTTTGAACTATATTATCAACTTCCATGGGATCACCTTGTGGTCTCTGGTTCTTATAGTAATGACCTGAGTTTCTGGGGTTTACTTGTCCTGCATTCTGTCTATATTGTCCTGAATGAGTCCTATTGTGTCCTGGTCTATCGTTCTGGCAATATTGGCCTGAATAATTTCTATTATTCGTATTTCGATAGTTCCCTGACCTGTTCTGGTTTCGAGTTTCTTCTTGTGAGTTAGCCCTAGGTTTATAATTCTTTCGGAATTCTAGCCTAATACAAGAATCATCGTACCTTCGCTTTCTGGTTACGGCTTTAATTTTGTCTAAATCATTCTCCCCATATATCCTATCTAACAAAGTTCCCTGGGTTCTTTTGCAGTATTTACAAGAATAATTTTCACATTACTTAAATCTATAAAATGTTCCCCTCTATAATAAACAATTAATTCGTCTGTTTTGTAATATATATTCTGCAATTCTATCGCTAATTCGCTCACCGTATTGACTCTTAGGTTAGTGATCCGTTTGTAGATCTGGTGTGGTTCGGTGTCGGGTTTATAACGAAGTTTCAGCGTCTCCTTGATGGTTGTACGATCATCTGTCATAGGCAGGTTGATGATAGTGTTCTTCGTTTCTCCTTGGATTTTTTCGTCGAAGATGGCCTTCACTACTGTCTTCTTAAGTTCCTCGGTGTGGACTTGGTTTAGATAATATTCTACGCAGCTGAAGAAAGAGTTTATTCTGACATCTCCTTATTCGTTGAAGGTTGGCATGTAACGAATTTCCTTCAGAATACGATCTCGTTCTTCTCGATCGTGATGTTGTTGTATTTGTTGGTAAGCGGTTCGTACTTGCTCCAGTTGTTGTGTACGGAGATCAAGCTCAGCTACCAATTGGTCATAATTTGCCATGTTTCTGTTTTCGTTGTGAATTCTCCGTCTATTCATTCCCTAATCACTTTGCACCAATCTTTGTCGATTATAGGTGTTTTATAACTTTTGTGTAATTTTAATACAATTGTAACCCTTTAATCTTTTTTTTGTGTATGTATAGTGAACTGATCGCGTTTATTAAATGATTTTTGCTTTCGCACTTAACTTCACACGAAAAAATTACCAAATGTTATCATTAAACTATACTTACGTATAATGGAGAATTTAGACTATAGCCGTGTGAGAAAAAAAGAGCGTGCCGACTATAGTTAAATTGAAGTTGTGGTTAGCCAGAAGAGATTGACACTACGCGAATGTTAGTTATTTTACAGTAACATGGGAAATGTTATCTATAGCGTTATGGTAACATTAACAAATATACTACTTCTCTCGTCTGGCTAACTATAATTTCAATTTAACAGCCATCATGCTAATTTTTTCTTGCACGCCACAATGGTAATTAAGGGGTACGCTTAACTATAGTCGACCCGCTCATTTCTTCTCGTACGTCTATAGTCTAAATTCTCCATAAGTCTATTTTCCAATGTTACCATAATGATATAACTGATATTAGCTATATTGCTTTCAACAAAATGAGTTAGGTATTTTTTGTGGTTAACGGCTGATCAAAGCAACAGCAAAAACTAACCAAATTATGGTAAATTGTTTGTTTCATGTGTTTGCCAACTTATCCATATATAATATTTAAAAGTCGACTCTGGTGGTGGGAATTATAAATAAAAATTTGGTTAAATATTTCTTAACCACAAATTTTTTTTGGCTAACGCTAAACCATTTTCTGGTCTATCCAATGTGTGTTGTAATTTTTATTTTTTTTTGTTGAAAGCAATATAGCAATTAATTTAGCTGCAGATATAAAAATATACTTTCGTAAGTATATTTTCCAATGTTACGATAATGCAACAGATATTTGCTATATTGCTTTGGCAAAGCCGGCTTTTGGTTTTACCGCCTTACGGTGAGTACATAAAATGGCTTTAGTTTCTTAATCCTAAATTTTTTTGGATTTATTTTCGGCTTTATGCTTATGCTATTGTTGTTGTAAGCCAAGCCGGTTTTGCCAAAGCAATATAGCATTTTTTTCCCTGCAAATATAAAATAACTAACATTCGCGTAGTATCAATCTCAATCTCTTCTGTCTAAGTGTCTAACCATAACTTAAATTTAACTAAAGTCGGCCCGCTTATTTTTTTCGCACGGCTATAGTCTTCTTGGAGAATTTAGACTATAGCCGTGCGAAAAAAAATTAGCGGGCCGACTATAGTTAAATTAAGTTGTGGTCTCAAATG
Organism: Nephrocerus scutellatus; assembly: GCA_947095585.1. Classification (NCBI taxonomy): domain Eukaryota; kingdom Metazoa; phylum Arthropoda; class Insecta; order Diptera; family Pipunculidae; genus Nephrocerus; species Nephrocerus scutellatus. Next base: position 32,705,516 of record OX352762.1, read on the forward strand.
TAAATTTTTCATTAATCAATAAAGTGACTCATAATAATAATAATATTCGGCGCGACAGACCGTTGTGGTCCAAGGCCTAGCTTCTCGCGACCATTTGTGTTGTGCATGTATATTTTTGGACACAAATGGAAGGGACCTACAATTTAAGGGCGGAACCGAACGGCGAATTGAGAAGCTTTCCGTGACAAGTTTTACTCCCGAAACGTTTGTCACCCATTCGCGAGAGGTGGGACAACGTGAAAAATACTTTTGGTGTTAATGGGATACGAACCACGAACCCGTGCTCAGTAGCCATACGCTTTTCCATTTAGCCACGGCGCCCACAAAAGTGACAAGCTTTCAAAAATCACAAACAGAATTAAAATCGAGCCAATAACTTGGAAGATATGATGAAAAATGTGAAAATGTGCTCAGTAGCCATACGCTTTTCCATTTAGCCACGGCGCCCACAAAAGTGACAAGCTTTCAAAAATCACAAACAGAATTAAAATCGAGCCAATAACTTGGAAGATATGATGAAAAATGTGAAAATGTGCTCAGTAGCCATACGCTTTTCCATTTAGCCACGGCGCCCACAAAAGTGACAAGCTTTCAAAAATCACAAACAGAATTAAAATCGAGCCAATAACTTGGAAGATATGATGAAAAATGTGAAAATGTGCTCAGTAGCCATACGCTTTTCCATTTAGCCACGGCGCCCACAAAAGTGACAAGCTTTCAAAAATTACAAACAGAATTAAAATCGAGCCAATAACTTGGAAGATATGATGAAAAATGTGAAAAGTGTCACCAAATTCAAAACGTAATAACAGCAAAGTTTTGCAGTTAGATCCCCACTTTAAAGAATTTTTTGCGAAAATTTTACATACTACTCCTAGTTTTCCGGCAGGTCACTTGGAGACGAAACACACTGTATACCTAGTCATTGTATAAGTTAAGTATAAAAGATCTTGGTTTTAATTAAAGATTTTTTCTAAATATTTATCAGCTTACAATAACAATTTGTTTAGTGTTTTTCCAGTTGTAAGGTATTATATTTATCAAATCTCTGTATACTGTAATTTGAGTGATAACAAAACCAACGTAAAATTGTTTGTTGTTACGTACAATAACCGAATTACAGGGTGTTATATTGCTAAGATAGAATTGATGGTGCTCAACAGTAACAGCAATCAATCCAATCATCACAGACTCCCACATCGTTTGCTGCATTTAACATCACGCTGGTGACATCATCAGACCTTACTTATTTCCCTGAAAATAAGCCAATGAATCAATGAATATCTCTCGGAAAATATTGAAGCTTGGGGCCATGCTTTTACCAGGATGGCGCTGCTACGTGGTCTGTCTGTTTCGTGCAATTTGACACCTCTCCATTATTTCCTGCGTTTAAATTATATGTGGCAATCCTTTTCTAGCAGTTTCAATGCAAGTTTTGGTGGCGAAAACAGAATGTATGCTTGGAATGAACGCCAGCGCCCGACATCGACCGCCGCTCTAAAAACACTCAGGCTAGAATCGAGTTATCCAGAGAGATGCAATAAAAGCTGCTTTTCAACTTCAAAACAAATTGCTTCCGGCAAATGAAGGTACCGGTACGGGATAAAAACTACGAGGCCCGTTTTCTCCAACAACATCATAAAAACTAAGTTCAATTCAGTGTTCAATTTTCATTTCATAAAAATTATCGTCTTTTTTAATCGAACTTTTTTTGATTCTACAAGTTGTAAACCGGTTTGGTTGGTTTGGTAAAGTGGTCGACTGAACATTTACACTTTTTTCTTTGAAATTTTATTTCAATATAAATAAAACATATTATCGTTTGTTATTGTAACTGTTTCTGATATATGTCTATGTATTTTTGTACATATATATCACTGCACTAGAATCTTTTAATCAATATTAAAGATACAAATATTTATTTAATGTTAAACTGATTACATAAAGATACATGTTTATAATGTTGTGTGTATTTTTTCATCAACACATAAACAAAATGTTTTTTAATATTATTCATTATTTTAAAGACCACCAGTAATGCATTCTTCCTCAGAGTGCTCGGTTTTAATCCTTTGGGAAACAGGTTCATCATCTGGTACAATCATCTCATCTCTACTCTGTTGATTGGTGGATTTCTGTCCTTTTGTAGTAACAATAATTAATCTTTGCACTGCTTTCGTCTGCTTCGTAGTATTCTTTTTCAATATTGGTTGCTTAGACATAGCTGTGGTAACTAGCGTTGAACTAGAAGGGGTACCAGTTACAGTTTCCTTAGATCGTAATTGCGATTTTTTCTGCAGTGAATTTTGTACACCCAACTCTTGGTACGTTGATCTCGGTAAGCTATTAACAGGCTTTACAGTTAAATTCCGTGAAAGGTGCGGAGCTTTAGTAAAAAATATACGCGGAGAGTCACTCTGACCCACAGGTACAGTCTTTCGTGCTGACGTAAAGTTTTGAAAACTTCGTGTAGTAGGTGTACTGGTAACAGCAACTGCGCTGGATGTACTGGAATTATTGGTCAATACAATTGCAGGTGCGTGATTTGAAGAAGATGAACTTGCTGATTGCTTAACAGCAGTATTTACTTTTGGGTAGGGTGCGTAACGAACCTCCTTCCCAATTTGATACCCAATTATATTTTGGCTCTTATCCATGATTGGGACCTTATCCTTGATTGAAACCTGAGTTTTCCGAGTTTCAGGCATAATTGGTGAGTCAAAATACTGCTGCAAAATAGCATATGCACTAGCAGCATCTTTAACGGTCAGTGAACTATTGGATGTTACTTGTAATAATCGTTGCTGCCGTTCTTTCATTGACATGTTTGGTAGAATTGTCGTGTGTTTCTTTAACAGCAGGTCAATATGTTTGCATATAACATACATTTCCTTCTTTTCTTTAGGACTACGAGCTATTGATGCTAATGACTTTGTAAGTTCCACGGGTGTTGCTGCTGTTGGTGTTGGTTGTGCCTTTTGATGAAGTTGTGGTATAGAATTTGCTGCTATTCCTGCTAAAAATCCCGAAGGTGATTCTGTAGATTTTTGTGTCAGTTGAGCTGATGGCTCCGCTGCTGGCTCAGCCGCCGTTAATTGATGGAGTTTTTGAATTTTTTGTCGAACTGGTGCCGGGATGCAGTTTTTATTGGCTCGCAACTCCGCATGAGTAATAATCTTTGCTTCCATAACAATGTAAGAAGGCAGTTCTCGAATAATAGTTCTAATATTTCCATCACTCGCTGCCCAATTGTTGGGATCCGTATTTGGCAAAGAACCATCGATAGTTGGACAACAATAGTCCAAAAGTAAGGCACCATTACCATTACAATGCTTGTTCATCGGGGTCTGAAAGGTATACATGCGACATCCATTCTCTGTTGACACAGATGTTTGTGGCATTGGCAGGAAGGTGTCTCCCTCAAAAAGACGATAATCTTTGTCGTTTTCCTGCTTTAATTCAACAACTGTGGGTGGATTAGGTGTGACAGTAGCTGGCGTTGCCATTGCGTTTGATGTTGTTGTAGATGCTGTTGTAACTGTTGCCGGAATAACAGTTTTGCTTTTGGTAGATTTTAGGGGGAATTCCGGTATCGGTGGTTTTGTTGTGTTTTTTCGTGCAACCTGTATGGTCGCAGTTTTAATTGGTGTCAGCAAAGATAGTTCATTCTGCGATTCATCCAGAGCTGTGGTACTGGTATTATCTATAATTTTAAATTATTCATTCTTCAAATACAGAAATAGTTGATAAAACAAATAAAAGCATGCTTACCAGCACTTGCACATCCTGAAGTGGGAACTTTAATCTGTGGAGAGGTTTTTTCTTGTAAAATAACAGTTTTGTCGCTCGAAACTGTAATTAGTTTTGCAGAACGATTTCGAGTACGAGCTCTCAGTAAAGGAGTTGGTACCTTTTGTCCTTGGCATAATTCTCCTGGTGGTGTATTAGAAAGTGTGCCACCCGTATTAATTGGATTTTCTCCATTTGAAGTTTGACCTGAAAATCGTTTCATATTGATTAATAACTTGTCACGGAAAGCTTCTCAATTGGCCGTTCGGATCCGGCCTTAAATAGTAGGTCCCTTCATTTGTGTCCAAAAATATACATGCGCAACACAAATGGTCGCGAAAAGCTAGGCCCTGGACCGCAATGGTTTGTCGCGCCGAATATTATTATGTAAAAGAATTATCTTGGCGGTCAGCCATCAGCAGAATAGGGGGAATAACACAGAATTCTCTAGATTTGCAGGTGGCCGTAACTATCTCTGACTGGTGGAAGTGCGATCAAACCTCCACGTGGTGGCCGCCGGTAAGTTTCCTCCAATGCAGGAAAAGCGGAATGATTGGGCTAGTCCCTTCAAAGTGGAGAGAAGGTTGGCGCGATCCCAAAAACCTCGCCCGTAAAAATTTATTATTACGGAATTCAAAATCATTCTCGGATACAACTGATAAACGACGACGACCACGGCAACGAAAACGTCTAAACGATTTAATAATTTTCTTATAATACTTACGCTTACTGTATAGATCTCGAGCTGCAGCTAGCCGATACCTTGTCTAAATATAAGACTGACATAACAGCAATCCAGGAGATGCGGTGGACGGGTTTTCTAGTCAGCAAAAGAATGAAACCCACCGTTATCGGCTTTAAAGCAATAAATGAACGGCTATGCACCCTTTGCGTGCGGGGAAAATTTAAAAACATAAGCCTCATAAACGTTCACGTATCTACAGAGGATTCCACAGATGATGAAAAAGAAGAATTCTTTGAATCAGTCGAATGGGAACTCCATGCCTCCCCTCAGTATAATGTAAAAATCATTCTGGGGGATATGAATGCTAAAATAGGTAGGGAGCCAGTATTCAGGCAGTACATTGGCACCCATACCTAACACGAGAACAGTAATGACAATGGACAACGAGTCATAGAGATGGCAGCAAGCAATAATTTGGTCGTTGCGACTACAAGGTTTGCGCGTAAAAATATCCACCAACCCACCTGAGTATCTCCTTATGGATTCACTCGCAACCACATAGACCACGTGTTGATAGACCGCCGCCAAAACCCGAACCTGATGACGGTACGAACGTACCGAGGTGCCAACGTCGACTCGGACCACTGTCTTGTTGGTATTGCGGTCCGAGCGCGGATTGCATCATCATGAAAGACTGCATCCGCGAATCAGATTAGAATCAACACGGCTGCCATTCGCAACAAAGAGACCAGAAACAACTACGGTCAAGCGATAGGACTCGCCCTAAATGTCCTAAAGTCCTGGGACCGAGATGTTAGCGTAGAAGAGAAATAGACACGGCTTAAAAATACTATCATTAGTTCTGCTAACTCCATCTTAGGCAGTAGTCGTAGAGATCGGAACGACTGGTTCGATGACGAATGTAACCTAGACGCTGAACGTAAGAAAGTTGCGTACCGAGCAATGCAATAATCTCATAGAACGCGGGCACGAGAAGATGAAAATAAAGACCCAGAAGATATGATACGAAAGAAAGCAGCCTGGGAGAAGAATCTCGTCCGTGAACTGTAACAGTAAAGAGGGCAAGGACCGCACCAGGCGTGGAAGTTCTACCAAAGAGTCCGAGGTATGACGCAACATACACCGCGTTGCACATACTGCAAGGAAAATGAGGGTAATCTGTCGCCGATCTTAAAGGCATCTTAGAGCGATGGAAAGAGCACTTTCATGAGTTGCTAAATGGCCAGTTAACTAAGGAATTGGACGCTCCAGCAATGACCAAAGATCATACTATGCTGCCGCCACCAAGCATAGAGGAAGTTAGCAGAGCGATAAATCGGCTCAAAAATAATAAGGCGGAACTGATAAAAATTGGAAATAAATCATGAAATAATAGTGCAAGTATGGGAGGAAGAAGATTTGCCAGAAGACTGACGAAGATGCATCGTGTTGTCATAAGAAGAGAGATATAACAAAATGCAGCAATTATCACCTCTATCCTTCAAGGCAGGATAGCCCCATACGCTAAAGTCATCATTGGTCCATACCAGTGTGGCTTCATCACAGGCAAATCAAAAACTTATCAGATTTACACCCTTAGGCAGGCGATGAAAAAAAACTGACACGACTATGTAGGTTGACCATGACCAATGTTATAAGCCAAGTAAAAATATCCGGATCACTATCAAGCCCATTCAACATCTATAACGGCTCCGACAAGGGGATGGACTCTTCAACCTGGCGTTGGAAAAAGTGATTCGAGAGTCTGACGTAACGGCGAGAGGAACAATCATCTATAAGTCCATTCAGATACTGGCCTACGCAGACGATATTGACATCGTTGGTAGAAACCCAAGAGCTGTACAGGAAGCTTTCATCCAGATCGAGCAGGCGGCACGAAATCTACGGCTGCACATAAATGAGAGCAAACAAAGGCATCTAAGTCCTATATTCCGAGTTTCATACGAATCGCTCGAGAAATGGCTTAGTTCCCAAAACTCCAGACGCTATTGGTCAGATCCCAGAATTTCCAAAGGAACAAATCTTATAGTCGCATATTAGTCCTATATTCCGAGTTTCATATGAATCGCTTGAGAAATGGCTTGGTTCCCAAAACTCCAGACCCTATTGGCCAGATTTCAGAATTTCCATAGGAAAAAATCTTGTAGTCGCATATTAGTGCTACATTCCGAGTTTCATACGAATCGCTTGAGAAATGGCTTAGTTCCCAAAACTCCAGACCCTATTGGTCAGATTCCAGAATTTCCATAAGAACAAATCTTGTAGTCGCATATTAGTCCTACATTCCGAGTTTCATACGAATCGCTCGAGAAATGGCTTAGTTCCCAAAACTCCAGACGCTATTGGTCAGATCCCAGAATTTCCAAAGGAACAAATCTTATAGTCGCATATTAGTCCTATATTCCGAGTTTCATATGAATGAGGCGGTCTTGAAGGTGTCTTTAGGGCGTTTTGTTAGTTTTTAGTTAAGTCCTGAGGGGGTCTTTAGGGGATCTTGAGAGGATTTTGAAAGGGTCGTGAGTGGGGTCTTGACAGTGTTTTGAGGGGGTCTCAAGGGAATTTTAAGGGGTGAGAGGTGTCTTGAGGAAGTTTTGAGAAGGGTATTTAGTGGTTCTTATTTGGAGTCGTTAGTGGATCTTGAGTCTTCTTGCGGAAGGCCAGGACCGTACCTCGATTGTAGAGCCAAATATGATGATCTTACGCTCAATTTTCAATTTATCTGGCTTGGTGTGGTACGCAAAAAATAGTCAAATTCAGAGATATTGTATTTATACTGAACCGCCTCCACGCAATGTGTGAAGAAAATATACAAAATAAAATAAAATTACCAATTCACGAAAACTCAAGTTTCAGTTTCAGTTCTCATCACATTGATTAAGTTATAAGCAGGAAAAATTTTCAATTTCTTTAAAAGGCATGAATAGGAAACTAGACTTTAATAAGAACAACAACTAAATGTTAAAAAAAAACTTCGCTTTTCGGGTACAAACTTTTATGTATAAACCGACACACGTCACAGTCCTTTAATTTTTAGATTGTATTATTTGGTAATAAACGCCAAATTATCTGTTTTTGAGGTAGGGTCTATTTCAAAGTATTTTCTTTTCAAAATTGGCTCCTGACATTAAGCTGCTCATAAAATTTCAGCCCTCTAGGCCGTGCGAAAGGTGGTTCAAAAGGACCTCCAAAACGAGAAAATGACCGCACTTTCCCGCGACATACGTCACACGCGGAAATAAAAAAAAGTTATTTGGGACTTCGACACCACAATGGGCGGTAGGGAGAGAAAAAGATGAGATGTCTATGCACCTGTGTCTTAAATGACTACAGATCATACAAATGCGGAAACAGAATCGCGCAATTCATTCCACATAACTATAAGAATGGATTGGATTAGATTTAGCGAATAGGAAATCGTTAATAAAAATGAGAAAGACTGTCGGAGACAAAACCGAGCCTTGGGGAACACCGGCCTTTATGCGGTGAAAATTGCATTTGAAACCGGCAAATACGAACTGGATTGAACGGTCAGAAAGGTAGTTAGTAGTCCAACCAAGCAGGGCCTTACCAATTCCATAGGCATTCATTTTCGACAAAAGAGCTTGATGCTAGACTCTGTCAAATGGAGTGCAACAACTTTGCTTTCAGCAAATTTCTGAATAGACTGGTTCCAATTTTCAGTAAGATAACCTGTCACCTGTAGAAGGTTGCCTACGAAAACCGTACTGCTGGTCGCTAATGATTTCACGTCATTCAAGGTATTGCATAAGCTTACGATTGATCAGCGTTTCCATGATCTTAGAAAGTATGGATGTTAGCTCAATGCGTCGGTACAAGGTAAGAGATGACGGTTAGCCTTTTTTATGAATAGGCTGGATAAAGGTTGTATTACGACTTCTTGGGACGACTGCAAAAGAATAAAAGTAAGAGAAAAATCTGCGCAGGGCACTGCCAACGTTGAAAAACACCTCTTCAAAACTATACCGGGAATACCATAAGGCCAGCTAATTTACGAATGTTGAGCTCATTTAATACTCTAGCAACTTGACGAGTACGAAAGTAAATCCGTCCCATAGAGGATTCGACTCTCACAAGTACAGTCGGCGACAACGCGCTATCTGGTAGCGTGGAGCTAGCCGTATGAAGCAAGCAGATTGGCCTTGCCTATAGAGCTGACAGTTGGAATGTCATCGTGAATGAGCGTTAGACGAGGCAGTATTTTTAATTCGTTTCACGAATGACAAAAATTTCATTTCCTTTGGGACATTGAAGAATTTCTTGTCTCGGTTTCTGGTCAAAGTCGAATTTGACTCCTCTAAGGTAGGCATTGCAAGTTTTTTTGACTCGTCTAAATTTGGTTCGGTTTTCCAGTGGGGTTTTCTTTATGCAACCGAAAGCATAACTCCCGGTTCCTAGTGTCAACTACATATACAATACACATTATATCGTATTCACATTAACACATAACATAGTAAACATACAGTATGTACACATAATATCCAGACACATGTCAGTAAGAAAAGAGAAGCAACAGGAGAAGAGTTAGTTGTTGCGAGACTTTAATGCGAAATGGTCGCGAACGTTCCGTGATTGTTTAATAAATATTTAATGTTAGTGGTGTCGTTTTATTTTAACCTTATATACATAACCCACGAAGGGTCATGTTCTATCGAAGCCCTAGAAGAGGAAGACAAAGAAGAAGATACAGTCCCAAATAACAGCACATTAATGGATGAAATTAAAACTCTAAAGGAACTTATGGCAAACATAATTCAAACACAACAAATAACATTAAACGCCTCGTCTGTAAATGCTCATCGACGTGTAGAAAGTACACCAGAAATAACGGAATGAGAACGGCAAAACCAGCGACGCAGTTTAAATTGTGAAGAACGAACTGCAGCAACACAAAATATTACACACGTAACGGCAAACGGTGGTGCAAAACCTTCTCTACAGAAAGCCCAACTGTTCCGGTGATACACAGATACATGCTTAGAAAAATCCCAAATGTTTATGTATTGATAATCAACTAAAGAGCAAAATCCATATACAATTTTTCTGTTTCCCATTACCACATCCGCCACGTGCTACCTGAATTCAATCCATCGTCTTAGACTTCTCTATAGAAAGCCCAACTGTACGCATACTAATGCTGTACGCCCATCCCAAACGCGTCTGTGTTTGTGGGATGTGAATACAGTGTACAAAAAAGAGCGAGAAACGTAAGATCTGGTATTGGGAAACAGAAAAATTGTATATGGATTTTGCTCTTTAGTTGATTGCTAATACAAACACGTTTGGGATAAATCTAAGCATGTATCTGTGTACGATCGGAACAGTTGGGCTTTCTATAGAGAAGGTTTTGGTCTTAGACGGTACTAACACCAACTCAATTTGTCCAACGAGTGTTGTCTGTGATGTCTGCTAGCAACTAGACGCGTTTTTACTCGCTCCGCAGTTTTGCAGTTTTGCTGTTCTCTTCAGCTAATTTACTAATTAATCTCTTTTGATCTGATATTTGTATTAGGCGGTGTGTGAAGTGGTGATTTGTAATTTGTGATTGTGATTCTACCTCGAATAAATCTTTGGAACTTTTACTTCTATTCTAAATTTGGCCTATCAGCATGAATAACACAAAACGGCAAAAAGGAGAAAGATGCCTGCGACCCACAACCGCCAATAACACTTCCCCCCATCTGGTGCATTGGATAATTGTGCCTCGCCTGCGCGTAAGTCTACGCGAGCATTCTCAGACGCTGTTATTGCCAAAGAGCTCAAAGAGCAGACGTCGCTACTTCTGGCAAAGATGGATGAAAGTGAGCAGCGCGTAAAAAACACAATAGCCAGCGAACTTGCTGCAATAAAGGCAAGTATTGACTCTATTGGATCTAGGGTCAGCTCTTTAGAAGCAGATCGGAGTGATATTCACTCCAAACTTAATCAGGTGATGGAGAGCAATGCTACAATCGATGGATTACAAGGAGAAATCAAAATATTGAGAGAGAAAGTTGCGTTTCACGAAAAAACTCTCGCTGATGTCTCAGCTGACGTTGTAATCTTCAGCTTCAACGTTGGGCTTCTGCAAATGCAGAAGAAAACCTCAAGCTCTATGTGAACCATCTTTGTCACACTTTTGCTCTTCGACCGCCTCCTATTAAGAATGTTTTCCGGACGAGAATAAAACCTAATTCTATAACCTCCCCGGTCGTTATAAAATTTTATACACCGTATGACAAAACGCTCTTCCTTAAATCTGCAGCAGCTCATCGAAAGAATACTGGGCAACCGTTAAATCTTCGATGTATTCGACTGGACTCTGACCTACCCATCTATATCAACGAGAGTCTGTCTGTTCATGCCCGATCTGTTTTACGTGCTGCAATAAAACTAAAAAACAGGAGGAAGCTGCACTCTGCTTTCTCTCGCCGCGGCTCAATATATGTCAGATTAAGAGAATCCGATAACCCAATTCGTATTGACAGTGAGGAGAACCTCTCTTTATTGCTGGAGCGAGAACTTGCACATCAGCTAGAGGAGATCGTAGATGTCGTTGACCCCAGCATTCAATAGGAGCACGAAATTTATTATCATTCCTCTTCTGCCTTTTAACCATAATAATATTTCATACTTTTTTTGCTTTTACAGTTTTGCATTAAAATGCAATAATAACTTCCTCTTTTTCTCTTTATTTAATTTTTCCTACTATTTTTTTCTACTCCACTTTCATCTCTTATTGCAAATTACAGTGATGTAGGTATTCTTTTTCTGAGTGCTTGCGTATTTATTTCATTAACTCTTATTCTTTATGTACGGTAGCGGGATGTCTGCTGGTGGCACTAACGAGTCAGCCAGAGTGATGTTGTCAATACTATGTAATGCACAAAGAGGCTTCAAACTGTGTCATTTGAATACACGTAGTTTAAACCAAACAAAAATTGATTACTTAAGTTACTTATTTGATAAGTCTAATGTTGATGTCTTATGTGTAAGTGAAACGTGGTTCAAGCCACACATCAATGATAGTTCTTATAACATTAATAAATTCAAATTACACAGAAATGACCGTGTAACAAATACTTTTGGTGGTGGGGTTGCTATTTACTGTAGGACGGGAAAATTCGGTTGGCTGTGGGGTTGAATTCATAATTGCTGAAATTTCTGATAATCATATTAAATGTCTTGTGGCATGCGTCTACAACCCAAATCGCACTTGTTCTCTCGAACCTTTTTTTACCTCAATATCTTCTTTTTCAGCTCGTTACACTAATATTATTGTTTGTGGAGATTTCAACACTGACTTGCTAAAAAATGATTGTTATGCTTGTCAGACTATTGATTATGTCTCTGCATGTGGATTATCTGTCATTAACACTTTTCCTACTCGTTATGCCCCTAATGCTACTCCTAGCTTATTAGACCTGGTAGTAGTTTCTGACCCGTTCTTAGTATTACTTCAAGATCAAGTTAGTATGGAATCAATATCTGATCACGATTTAATATTCTGCACCTTCAACTTAAATTTTTCCCTTAACCCTGAGCCCCTCTCGTTTTCCTATCGTGATTTTAACAGAATAACTCTTCCATCTCTCTTGGCAGAAGCTTTTGCACTTCCATGGAGTTATTGTTGGAGTATTGCAGAGGCGGACAATAAAATTATTTATTTCATCTCCTTGATTTCTTATTTGTTTGAAAAGTACGTTCCTCTTAAGTCCGTAAGGGTGAGCAATGTTCAAAGACCGTGGTTCACTTCCACTGTCTTGCATTCAATCCAACTGCGTCGCAAAAAATATCTTGGTTGGAGGCGGTTTCCGTCCGAATACAATTGGCAATTATACCGTCTGGCACGTAATTCTGCGACTTTAACTATCCGTAATGCAAAGCGGAACTACTTCTCTTCAAAATTGTGTCCATCTCTCCCATTGAAACAACTGTGGAGAAATCTTCGAGATATTGGTATTGGGGACAAAGTTCCATTTGACAGTCAAATTGACCCAACTGAGCTTAATAACCATTTTCTTACATCTGCATCACCTAGCTCCCGCCCATTGACTCCAGTGGCGTATCATAATGTTTGTCCCTCGACTTTTGAATTTTCCACGTTTTCTGAGGTAGACGTGGCTAGTAGCATCATGTCACTACATTCCAACTCAGTTGGAGACGATGGTATATCTTTAAAAATTTTAAAATTGATTATTCCAGTGATCCTTAGCCCCCTGTCTCATATTTTTAACTTTTGCATTACTTCTTCATCGTTTCCGAATACTTGGAAATTTGCTAAAATAATTCCAATTGCAAAAAAAGCTAATGCCTCTATTCCAACCGACTACCGACCAATAAGTATACTGTCGTGCATATCAAAAATCTTTGAAAAACTAATTACAAAGCAGATCACATTCTATATTAGTGCCCACAACCTTTTGTCTCCATTGCAATCCGGTTTCCGCCCTCAGCATAGTTGCAAGACAGCAATGGTAAAAGTGATGGACGATATTCGAAACTCGTTTGACGATTATCATATTACTTTACTTTGTTTGTTAGATTTCTCAAAGGCCTTTGACACTATAAATCATAATATTCTCTGTAATAAACTTAGACAAATCTTTGGATTCGGAGATAATTCTGTTAAGCTTGTAAGGGACTATCTCTCTAACAGGTATCAGAGAGTTCTTGTTGGCGATACTTACTCTTCTTACTGTCGAGTTGAGGCCGGTGTTCCACAAGGCAAATTACGATGTTTCCAACTTTCCCCCTATTTACCTGGCCGACAACCGGCTAACTTTTTCTAACTGTGTTACCAGCCTGGGGATAAAAATAAATGGTGATCTTTCTTGCTCTAACCATATTATCTTTATTGTCGGTCGCATATATGGTATATTGCGCAAGTTATGGCTAACTAGTGATTTTACACCATTGGAAACTAGACGCATGCTGGTGAAATCCTTAATTCTACCTAATATTCTCTTTGTAGATGTAATATATAGCAAACTTGACTCCCACTCGGAACATAAGCTGTTGGTGGCTTGCAATCGGCAGAATGCCGAATGAAGTAATAGAGGATTTTTTCTACAGAATTGTTGCTATGGGAAGACGCGGAAATATTTTCGTCATGGTGTAAAACACAATGCTTTGCAAAGTTTACTCGTTAGCATTGATTTCGCAAAAACAACTGAGCTGTTATCGGCAATACAAAGATTTTTAACAAATAGTCGTTGCGTTAACAAGTGCAATGAAAATGACCCCTGAAGCTACCCGTCTGCGTCACATTCATCGATGAGGTACAGCATACACGACCGTCAACACAACAACAGTTTGTCCCACCGTCTACAACTCGTAATCGAGAATTACCACCACAACGATCATACGATCGAAGAAGTTCACAGTGTTATAATTGTTTTGAGCAAGGTCACTTCTCCTTTAATTGCCCGAAACTTCAACCCAGTAGTAGATGCCAAAAATGCCTAGGGACGACTCATCGAACTGAAGAGTGCACAGCTATCAATCAAAGTGGTACAAAGTGTCGTGGTAAATGGTCGGAAAATGAGTGCTGTCATTGACACTGCAAGTGATAAATCGCTAATCAGGAGATCGGAAGCAAATAAGATAACGAAACTTTTAGAAAAAACATTTACATGTTTTAAGTGATTTGGAGACAATTATTAGCATCGAGTAGATTTCCGTTGATATAATCTTCGAAGATGTCACTGTCAGTGCTGCTGAATTATATGTAGTTGATGACGAAAATTTGAACGAAGCTGTTCTTGTTGGAATTGATGTATTAGGCCGAAATTTATGCTTAACTATTGAAGACGGACAGTGCCGCATTAAAAATCGTAAGCACGACATTCAGTGTGGAAAACTGAACGAAATCGGGAGAAAAAAGTTAATGGAATCTGACTGAGAAATTTAACAAAATGCTATGGAGAAAGTATGTCAGAGCTTGGCAAATGTAACTCAGAATATTCGTCGCCGATCGTTATGGTGAAAAATAAGACGGAACGGATCTACTTTGCGTCGATTATAGAATGTTAAACTCTATTATGCTCAAACAACCATTTCCAATGCCGCCTGTAGAAGAACAGTTATCTCCACTTGCTGGTAATATTTACTTCACGACCCTCGATCTAATGTCCGGGTATTATCACATACCACTCGCGGAAGAATCAAAAAAGTACACTGCGTTTTTCACACACGCGATGGCCACTACGAATTAAATTGTATGCCGTTTGGTTTTTGCACCAGCTGTATTCCAACAAGTAATGACAACAATTATGAACAAAAAGAACAGTCGGATGGCCGGGCTGTCAACTGCATATACAATACACATTACATCGTATTCATATTATACACATTAACACACAACATAGTAAACATACAGTATGTACACATAATATACAAACACATGTCAGTAAGAAAAGAGAAGCAAAAGGAGAAGAGTTAGTTGTTCCGTCATCGTTTAAAAAATATGTAATGTTTCTTACTCGTGTCGTTTTATTTTAACCTTTGCTTTGACCACTTTAGATTATCCTGACATTAGTAGCCTCTTTGCACCTTAAATCATACCAAGTATTTTTCTTCGGTTTGATAAACTTTGTCCTGGAAGGGATAAACTGTTTCATGCCCTCGTTGATTATGTTATGGATCGTATCAGAAATGGTATCCGCACCGCTATTGGAATTAAGTGGTCAGTTAATGCTCCTAAATAAATTATTGAGGCCAACCCAGTCGGCTTTCTCGTGTAGTCATATTTTTTTTTATGAGTTTTCTCTTTAACTGCGTAGTTCGATAACGTATGTGGAATGCTCTGCCAAGCTCTGTCTTCCCACATCACTATGATCCACAGGCATTCAAAACACAAGCTCATAGACATCTCCTCTTTTCTCCTCCTCTTCCTTAACGCCCACGCTGTGCCAAGCATATAGCCGAGCATTATAAGGGTGCGATATGAAGCGTGCGCGAATTATAAAAAAAAAATTATGATGTGGCCACCATACGACTTTCTTTTACTGACGAGCCGGGAATCTTTAGTAAATGTATAATATATTTTTTTTTTTTGTAATTTTTTTTGCATTTTCTCATAGTAGTTTACTACTACGACTACCACTTCCGTTTGGCCGATTTCCGCCAAAATCAACTGGGCCCTCCCAATTTATGTAAAAAGCTTAAATATGAATTTTCGTCTCAATCAATTCAGCCGTCTGGGCTGTAGAGTGGACACAGAGCCACAGACACACAGACAGAGATTTTTTTTTGCTTTTTCTGACTCAGGAGATACTGAAATGGGTAAATCTGCAAAAATCCCGAGTTCGAAAATTTTCATGAATACTATACTTACTTTTACATTTAGTAAAAGAAAGTAAAAAAACGAGAAATTAGCTGATACCACACAGTGGTCTGAAGAGTCTAGAGGTAATAATACACTGATGGTTTATTTGTTCGGATAAGAAGTAAGAAACAAGTCAAGGGTATTAGCGTTATGACTGTCTGGAATTCGAGGGGTCTCATTCACAAGCTGAGTGAGATTGTTAAAATCAGCAAATCAGGTGGTTGAAAAGGACCTCAAAGCAGTCGAAAATACAGACAAACAGGGGTCAAGTCAAGTCAAAAGTTTTAAAAAACAACATTCTATCAAAAATCATTAAACGTTTAAGATATAAATAGATCCAACATATTTACCTTTCTCAACAGCAGTTTTACTGGTCCTTGTTTTCTTACTATTGAACTTGCTGGCATCATGACTTAAATTGGTGGAAGTATCAGCAGACATACTTTTTGCAGTGATGGCTGATAACATGGCTGCCTTTTCAAGGTTCCTTTTAACTTTTCGCCTTGTTTGAGGTATTTCTTTTAGGTATTGTGTAACAACATTCTTATCCAACACAATTTTAATTTTGCGTAATTTGTAGATTTTGATCAAATCTGCTGTATTTGTAGTTTTCTGTAAAGTAAGATGTTTTTTTTATTCTAGATATCAATGGTAGAAAATCAAATATCTTACTAATAATGCATGCGCCAGTGTCGATTTTCTTTTTTGCTTCTTTCCTTTGTTTATAGCTTGATGTTTTTTTTGCGTTACTGCAAATTGAAGAAGCGGTCTGGGCTCCTTTTCCAAATTCGTTGTGTCAAACGACACCGACTTAGCATGTAATTTTTCCTTTTTTTGTTCTACTGATGGGTCATTAGACTTTTCATAATGCATTAATTTGTCGTCTTTTGGTGTAGAAAGGTCAGTGTTAGTCGCATTTATCGCTTCTTCAGATATCACCTTTTTGGAACTCTTTTCGTTGGATCGTCTATGTTCAGTTGACATACATGTCTTATCATTAAGCTTTGCTATACTCACTCTTAAAATAGATGGGAGTTTATATGGTTTTGCTGTTCCTTCAACTTGTGTTTTTGGCTTAACAGTAAGTTTTTGTGCATCAAACTCTGATACAGACTCCTGTACTTCGGGTATAGTTGATTCGCCAGTGTTGGTCTTTGATCTTGATTTGGATTTCTTTTGTTCTGTAATATTAATACGGTTCTCAGAATGTTTGGGTATTTCCATTTCAATATTTTTCGCTACATTTTCGGATTTTGATTTTCTTTGTTCACTTAATTCGATCAACTTATCGGTACATCTCGACGATTGTGATAATACGGTAGCTGGCGATACTTTGTCTGACTTTTGTGCATCGTTGGACATCAACTTTGTTGTAGATCTTGTGTTAGATTTTTTCTGTTCTGGGGAAGTGTAGATGGGTACGGCTTTTGGTATATCAAGTTTGAATTGAACTTTTTGTTTTGATTTTTTCTCCTCTGTAGAATCATGAAAATTCTGTGGTAGTTTAGTGTCTGAATCAGGCGACGATATTAACTTATCTGACATTGATTTTGGGTTTGTTCTTAAATTGAATTTTCTCTGTTCCATTGAACCAAATGGCAATTTCTCTGAAGGCTTAGGTTGATCTACTTTAGGAATGGCTTCCTGCATTTTTTCTATTCCTTTTGGCGTTGGTTCAGTATTTTTAGATTTGACATTTTCTGGTTCGGGTTTAGTTTTTTCTGTATCCCATGAAGACGACTGCATATCTACATCTAACTCTGAGGATGCAACTGAACTTTCTAAATTTTTCGACTCTTTAGTGATTGGTTGCACGATAGTTTTTGCTTTTGATCTCCTCGGCGGATGTTCAGATTTTTCTTCACAATCAAGTGCAACACGAGAATATCGTGTTGCCATTTTTTTAATAGGGCTTTGCTGATTTTTCAGTGTATTTGCTGTATTTGGAGTTTCCTTTACAATTGAACACGCTTTACCCATCGGTTTTTCTTGGACAATCGGTGTTTCTCTTCTTAATAATTTTTTATTTTCAATTTCCAAGGAATTATCCTCGCAAAACATTGTGGAATGAGATTGTTTTTTGTTTTCAATTGTTTTTTGTTCAACCATTGATAAATTTACATTTTTTTTATCTGGAGAAAATATTTCCATTGATAATTCCGGAACATTTTTTTCTTTCAAATTGTCATCTTCATCTTCTAGCAAGTAAAAAATAATCAGTTTATTTTCTTCAATTAATCCAAAAAGTGAAAAAACTTACGACAGCTTTTAGTTGATGACATTTTTGATTTTTTCGACTTTGACGGCACTTCGGCTTAAAAAAGATAATAAATTCAGTATATAAACTTTACCAATCCTAATATTTACCTGTCTTCAATCCCATATTAAATTTTGAAGGACGTTTTCTGGTAGCATGTTTTAAACTGGCTTTCTGAATGCAACTCACATTATCATCAATTGAAGTTATGTTTTCTGATAGGTTTGACTTGTCCTGCTGCTGATTAATTATGAGTGCGTCTTTTAATGAAGGATTATCTAGATAGAAAGGTTCGTGTAATTCTGCCTACATATAAATAACAAAAAATTCTCATAGATTTACCAGTAGACGTAGGCAAAACATTTTTTATAGTATTGCTATCAATAGCGACGTTATCAGACTGCTCTAGAGAAGTTGATTTGCAGATTTCTCTTGGCGGCAAAGCTGATTCTTGATAGTTGTAAAACATTATTATTCAATTGATTCAAAAAAAAATTATGAAATTACCATGTTTTTCAGGATTTTTATCTCGATTTTGATCCAGTTTTGGCGATGTAATGATTTCTGTTGAACAATTTTCTGAACCTTTTTTAGTATAAAAATTGGTTTAATAAAAATTATATTTAAAATTGGAAAATTATTTACTTGTTAACGAGTTCTTTACAGTGCTTGATATGATATCTACATTGGATTCACCTACTGCTCTGGTTTCTAATAAAGAAGATTCCTCCTGCGTTACAAGCTTCAATGTTTCTTTATCGGAGTTCACTGCAGAGCAAACCATTTTTTTTAATCAAATACCTACTGTATTTATTTAACAGGTTGAATACAAACCAGCTTTTGATAAAGGCGGTGACGAAGTGAGATTTTTATTTTGTGAAAATGCTCCAATATTCGTGGTATCATTTGCAACACAAATATCTGGTGATGGAATTTTTATCTGCGTTGATGGTTTATTATAATCTCCTTTTGTAGAACTTGCCAAAACTTTTTTTTATTTCGTTAAGAGAAAAATGGTTTTTTGTTTTAAAAAAATCTCATAGAAAATAAATTTTAAATTTACCATCTTTTTGTGCACCTGGCATCGCGAAGACTCTCGTTTTAGTAGTTTCATTAACATTTTCAGTTGCAGTTACAGATAGACATGACTCCTGCGATCTCATAGTCTCTACTGCTGGCTCAGCAACCTTAGATTTTATTTTTCCACTTTCGTTTGCCATGGCACTCTCTATTGTGAAATCAACGTTTTTAAAAAAATCAATTAAAAATTGGTTTGTGTAAGACACTCACCAATTTTATCCATATTACCTAACGATTTGTCGATTTTAGCGTTTTTTTCGTCAGATTCATTATTTCCATTGCTGCTGATGTCATCATACTCATCAAGATCTTTGTGTGGAAAATCGCTTAAACTGTCTAAGTCGGATTCTTCGTCGGTGTCATATGTAGCAAATAAATTATCCAGGCCTAATTAATCATTGTAATGTACATATCAATAATGCTTTTGGATATAGTTAATGGTTTTTTTTTTTGCTTCTGATGGCTTTATGAATTTGGATAGCCTTTACACATCTTGAATAAAATATTCAAATAAAATATCTTACTTAAAGGATCTTCTGCGATAATTTTTCCATGATTCGAACTTATTTTTGGAATAGGTTGTGCTGGCCTCTGTTGTACTAGTTTACTGGGATAACTATGTCGTTGAACGGGTCCACTGTTAGGCTTTATTTTTGGAGGTTGTCGCCGGGGCAACTGTTTACTTGATGATGCTAAAGATCTGTATGGTCCTCTAGATAACTGGAAATATTCGTGTTATAATATAATTAAGATAACAATAATTCTTGCATACCCCAATGGAAGGACGATGTAATGTTGGCTTAACTGTTGCAACCGACTTAGATCTGTCGATTCTTTGAGTACCACCAACTTTCATAGTAGACAAGCTTCTTCGCTGTCCTGGTGAGGAACTGCTTGCAGTCATCAAAGATCTGCCTAATTGAGCAGGAGTACAGCGCTCTCTAAAATTAGCCGAGGAAGTAAACGAAGAAGAACTCGTAGATGCATACGGAGAAGCTAGAATTTTAAATTATTACTAAAACTTCATATGAAAGTTAAAAAACTATGGTTTTACCCGTACTAGTACTTCTTTGAATCGAACGTTGTGCAAAAGAAGGTCCCGTAGCTTGAGTTGCAGGGACGCGTATGTTTGGCTATATAAATGTATATTTATAAGTATTTTCTAAGAGAATATACAATCCACCCTAAATAGATGCGTTCCGTATCTTATTTGTCAAAAAAAGGCTAATGGCCGTACATTTAGATGGAGCCTTCCACAGCAAATTAATTTTTTTTGCGGTATTAACTGAACTCATCACGTTAGGGTAGACTATAAGCTATATAAGTTGATATTTACCTGATCTGATTGAGAATAGACTACCTTGGCCGGAATAACTTCCTGATTTGTAGTACTTGCAGAAGAATTTTGAAGCAATTCTTCGCCAACTAACGTAGTAAATTAATACTAAATAAAACTGTTTCATTTATTAAACAAATTACAAAACATACCCAAATCTTTGTATAGCAAATCAAGGGAATCTAATGAACCTCGCTCATCGTTTCCACGATGACTCAAATTCGTATCAGCTGAAATGACATTATTTCAATTTAGAATTAAATAAAAACCCAAAGGTAGTGTCTTAATTGGTCAAAATTTTAAAGACCCCTATCTATGATCCAATGGAATGGAATGGAATGGATTGTAGAAACATTATTGCTTCAATTCCTTTTATTTTCAGTTCAATATTACTGAAGAAATAAATTGATTAAAAAATGATAAGGTAGCTCAAAAAAAAAAAAAAAAAAAAAAAGAATGAAAAGTCCGTTTTTAACAATTTTTCCGCTTAAATGGTGGAACAAGACGGAGTAGTGATTAGATTATCTACGTCAACGTGTTGAGATTTCTGCCATACTCCTCAGGAACCTTTGATGTAAACGGTTTTATCAATTGTGTAGCTTGTACCGCGACAATTTGTTGTATCCTCCCACAAAATTTAAAAACAAAAACAAACCGTAGTTCGAAGCGAAGTTTTGGAATTTTTATATTTTTAACGTACAGTTTTTCTCTTTTTAAATTCTCTATATTAACTTCGCGTGCATGTGGCTGGCTGGACAGATTTTCTGATCAATTTTTAGCCCACTTCCCATAGCCCGATTTTATTGAAATTTTCGGTGACAATACTTTCTATTAAAATTTGAGGCCCCTCGGACCTCGGGTTTGGGGGACCCCAATATACAATTTTTAAATATCGCTATATCGCATCAGATCACGGCAAAGTCTTAGCTCTGTGCTTTGTGAGCAGCGCTGTTCGCTGCCGCTGCGTCATTTCGTGGATGATTTTGCCACAAGACGAGCACGCAGTGTGTGTGTGTGTGTGTGTGTGTGTCTCCGATTAGAGAATTTACAAGAAAAATTTTAATTTTTATGGGTTGTTTTTTTACTTCCCTATTTTTAGTTTTTGGTCTAAGGTTTAAAACCGACAGATGAAATAAAGCGTTTTCATAAAAATATATCGGAAAGAAAGTATAATCCTAATTATAAAACATATTTTCTTTACATGTATGTATGTCGTAGCGAACCTTTCATCGGCGCTTCCTGAAAATTGGGACATGTGTTTTGTTTTCAGAGAAAACACGAACTCCCATATTGTGTACGTCCTTACTTGGGTCAAGGAGACCCAAGCGAGAATCTAGGCCTTGGACCAAAACGGTCTGTTGCTCCAAATATTATTATTCAGAACTTTTTGTACGTGACAAATTACTTAGCTTAGCATGAACAGCAGCAGAACTTAAAAAATTAAATAACATTGTTTGATTAAATATATGGCTACATTTTGTTCATACGTTATATACCGCATATTGTTCCATTAGATTTGCGCCAGATGGCAATCATAACACTATCCACACGCCACCTTTATAAAAAAAATATGCAGTAAATTTTTAAAAGCCTTTCCTCGAAAATTAGCTTTTTTGACTTGTACCATTATTCACAACACAGAGAAATATTCTTATATTTGTGTAAAATTATTGATATTTGATGCATATGATAAAGAGGAACTCAAATTGCGTAGCACTCAAAAAAATGGATGAGCCAACGAAGGTCAATATAAAGATTGAATGAATAATTTTCCCCAAGTCAATGAATCTATTTCGAAAATATTTTGTATTTTCCAAAACAAATTATTCGGCATATTTTTAATTAATAAAATCTGTCTGTAAATCTTTATCTATCTACCTACATATATAGGGGGTTTATAACATAATTAGGACTTAATCGGCAAACCAGAAACCAGACACAGAAACCAAATTTGACAAGAACAAATTGAAAATTTTGTCTGCTTGCTCTCCCTTCGCCATCTTGCTGAGAAAACGGAACCGTACCCGTTGATTGCTGAAGGTAGCAAAGTTAGTGTCAGTTACAAAACTATGCAATAAAACGCAAAATCAAACCATACCCGGGGTATGGTGTGGGACCGTTTGCGAATCGTCAAACCAAAAACCACGAGAGAAAAGGATTTACTATACCTTTTAAATCGAAAGAGCTGTAAAACTGAAATTACCAGCTTGTTTTTTTATCATTTTTTCTACGTTTAGATAAACTGACAAAATATGATAATAATTAGTAAAATTGTTTTTTTTTTCTCCTGTAATGCCTTTAAAAATTTAAGCATTTTTATTCAAAAAAGTGAATGAAACTTCTGGTAAACCTGCTATTTGTTTTTTGCTGGAATAATCGATCGTTAACTTATCTGCAATCGCACAAACCTTTTCTCTGTAAAATATTTGTGTGCTCGTCAAATAAACTCTCCAAAATATCGTCCATTGAAGATTCATCGACTACCCCGCTGCTTGGAAATCCTCTTGATTCAACATTGAGCTGATCATCAGAACTGCTGATAGCTGCAAATTACAAAACAATTTAATTTAGCATATTTCCATAATTTGCGTAAACTCAAAATGTTCTCACTTGGTAATATCAAATCTTCATATTCTTCTAAATATTCAATTTCTTCCATATTAATATTATACGCTTCGTGGATTTATAATTACAAGAGAACGCAAGATATTTTCTTCTGCAAAACTTTTATCTCACTTTATCCAGCTTACTTTGCTTTTTTTAATTTTTTGCTTTGCTGTGTGCTATGATATTTTGATTACAAAATTAAAAGTAAAAATGTAAAATCACACTATACACAAGTAAAAAGAAATGCTCTCCCGCGCCTTTAAATGTTTTAATACACAAAATCGAATTAACAACGAATTGACGTCTCACCTCTTTACAATTTCTTCTATGCATTCCAATTTACATATATTTGACAGCACGGCGATGAAACTGTACTATACCCAAGTTGACTATAACGCCCCTTTCGATTGGAAAGGGAAATAAAAAAGGGGCATTAATTCGTTATTTGGCAATAGTAAATATATATATTCTGGAAGCCGACGCTCTCAATGTTTGCTTCAATATTTTAACTTTAACTTGAAAACAGAAGCAACAAGGGCAAAATTTACAACTTATTTATCAGAAAATTGTTTACATATATAAATTATATATAAATTACAAATAATTTCTAGATATCTGAGTGGCAGAGATTTATTAACAAATATAATGTATATTTAGCCACTAGCCGTTGGTGGATAATGACCAACGGAACGAACGTTCTAGCATTGTCATATGTATTATTATTATGTGTATTGTAAAAGACCATGACGTAAAGAAGACGTCAAATCTGTATAGGGTGTTTTCTTTTATTTTTTGATGTAAGATAAACGGAGAGATCAACTTAAGACTTACAAGATTGAATGTTTTTTGGTTTTGGCAAATACAAATTATTTGCTTGTTATGTTGGAAATCCATACAAACTTGGTAAGTCTAAAGTTTTTGTGAGAGCACGAGAGAACTATCAAAATTCAGACATGGGTTTTTTTAATTTTTTTTTCTTAGTTTTATTTTACATTAATTTAAATTTATTTATCTTAGTTTTATTTTACACTCGGATATCTTTCGGATATGATCTTTAAAAATCAAAATGTTGTCGTTTTTTTTTTGTTTTAGAAATCTACGCTTAGATTTTTTTCTCGGCGAGAATCTCTTGTTTGCATTGTTTTGTTGCGTGTGTTTGGTTGTAGTTAATGAAAAGAAAGTTTGACGTTTGTCGCAATTACGGTTAAACGCGATTATTGAGTCATACGAATTGTTGGTGTTTCAGTCGAACACCTGTTTGGATTTCGACTGGGAAATAAATGTAATTGAAATGATTATTTCAACCGCGTAAACAACTTTTAAGTAATAACTTTAAATTTTTTTAATGTTATTTATAAAATTATAACTAAAATAAAAAAATGTAATTTTATTAATACAAATTTCGTTGCTTGCATAGAATATTAAATTTAACTAATAAAAATCTTACTTTTATATTTTAAAAAATATAAATATTTTTGATATTCAAAAAAAAGGTCATGTAGTTTGTAGTTGACTTTCGGTGGAATCAAGCTTTTTGTTTCCAACTCACTAAAAACCTACCTGTTACGCTGAGCATGACTTTCATTCCCATGATCGTGTAGCCACGCTCCAAGTATGAGACATGGGGCCACCACACACGAGCCTAATTGTACCAGTAGGAAAATCAGTTTTATTCCACACTTCAGGCACACACGGGATGAACTATGCTTCGGGAAGAATGCGTATATATGAACCATTTTTCATTGTTTTTTGTATTTCTGTGAAACGATACATTTTTTTTCATACTTTAAATATGAAAATTTGTGTGTGTATGTGTTTTCATCTTCGTTATTCCAGGGGGTCGATTATGTAAGCATTTCGAGTTTCGAATGACGTCACTTTTGTCGCAATTACTACCAAACGCGATTATTGAGTCATACGACTAGTCGTAGTTTCGACTGAATTGCTGGTGTTTCAGTCGAACACCTTTTGGGTTTCGACTGGGAAATGTAATTAAAATGATTATTTCTGTGTGAAATCAACCGCGTAAATAACTTTTAAGTATTAATTTTTACTTTTTTTTAATGTTATTTATAAAATTATTACTAAAATAAAATAAAATACTTAAAATTTTTAATATATATTTTGCTGCTACATTTATTTGAATGACGCGAGCAGCGCTGACATTTTGCGTTTTTTTAAGTAACTACGTATATTAAATAGAATATTTAATGTAACTAATAAAAATATTAGTTTTATATTTTAAAAAATATAAATATTTTTGAATAATCAAAAAAAAAAACAAAAAGTAAACAAGTATAAACAACAACAAAACATACAGTCGAAATAGCAATAGCATTAGTTCGAAATCAATTTTGTCATACATGCTTACATAATTGCGTTATGTCGAAACTGCGACTTTGAGCATTTCGAATCTTCGTAAGTCGAAAGTCGAAATACGACAGATACATAATCGGCCCCCAGTTCGGAAGATTTTATTCCGTTTCATTCCACGCTCACCGTTTCCCTCGCTAACTAAGTCGATTTTCAACCGGTGGAATTTATCCCGTGTGTAGAGACCCATGGAGCATTCAGGTGAGAGATAAAACTGTTTTATTCCCGATTACTTCGTCAAAAAAACACGCTCATGGTCTATGATTTATGAGCGTGCTCACGCGATCATGGGAATGAAAGTTAAGAAGGTCATGTCCAGCGAAACAGGTAGTTTTTTAGTCAGTTGGAAAGAGAAAGCTTGATTCCACCGAGAATAGACTGACAGTAAACTACGAAACATGACTTTCGGCGCAAGCATGAACATTCTATACGGAAAAACAACAACAAATTGACAAACATACACACACAAATGCTTCGTTATGTGTAGTCACAACGTTCATTGAGTTTCATGATTTTCATTCCCACGCCTGTGTAGCCACGTTCTATAGACTGAACTATTTTTATGCTTTTTAAGATATATGTACACATTAGGCAGTTTATTAAGCACTAGTCACTAGCTGTTATAGGAAGCTACGCTACCCATACACATGATTACCCAGATTTCCCATGCCAACCCGTTCCAAAATATGATAGATTCATGAGCGTAAATTTTTTTTTGTCAGATCTATTAGATCAAAAAAATATTCTTTTGCGTTTTTTTAGTATCAGAGAAAAGTTTTATTTCTTGCCTGAATGCTCCATAGTAGTCGATATGACCCATTCTCATTTTTGAAGAAACTAACAAACAACTATATCTGTCAAAAAATATCTGCATTATTTTCAGAGTAAGAAGATTATATCGGAAAATTATCGAAAAGTATAAAAAACGTCTCAGAGAAATACATTTTTGGAGAGTGAAAAAAAAACGCATATCTGAATTTTGACATTTAAATTATCTCTCCGACTACTCCGACATATAAAAACACGTCCAATTTTTCGCATTAAAAATCTAATAATAGCTGCATTTTATTTGCCGAGAGAGTTCGGAATTAGAATGTCAAAACCAAACAGCAGGTTTTCACAATTCCAAAGAAGGAATTCGAAAGTTCAATTGTTGTTGTTCCTCGGCAAATAAAATACGGCTAATAATAATTCTGAAAACATAAGATTTGGAAAAAATATATGTATGGAAACCACATGACCAAAGTGTCATCAAAACACAAGTACAGTCAGAGCGTATTTTTAATTTTATATTTATGTCCTACATCGCCTTGTGGGTCCTAGGGCCTTTACTACGCCGACGCGCTATCGCGTGCAGTTCCTAGCAATGAGCTTCAGTGTTAACATAGAAAATAGCACCATACAAACCACTTCAATCATATGAAATATTCCATATTTCATCATTTATTCATAACTGTAATTGCGTGATCCAACTTATATTACTTATATTAATCATCATATATCCAAAGCACGCACCCCTTAAATCTGAACATTCATATCTTGTTTACCACTATAATATTCAAGGCCAATCTTATCTTGCAATGCGAATGCTGTCAACATGTTTACATCTTCAATTCAAGGCCAATCCTATAATCAAAACACCAGATGGTCAATTACGACGAATATATTCAATACACTTTTTAATATTCATTCAAGGCCAAAAGTAAAGACAATAACATGTTTACTCCTTCAAAGACGTAAACAAGTTCAAAGTCCAAAACTATTTCACAACCAAAAACACAAGTTGGATCACTCAACGAATAGTATATAAAACAACACTTTAGAATAAGAGACGATCAGTATTCTTTAATATTCAATCCAGTATTGTTGTGCAGTATTGTTAATTAGCATTTGTTTTATAACTTGTATTACATTGAAGTCTATTATTAAGACAATAATTTTCAAAGTGTTTTTTTTATAAATAAATAATAAAGAATAAATTCTTTTTTAAAATTCATAAAATACGCTTGAAAACATAATTGGCGCAGTCGGTAGGATGCGCTTAGTTAATTAAAACTTAATTTTATAAAAAAGTTTAAAAGTGCTCCACTAAGATAAAAAGAATTGCGTTGAGTCGATTAAGACCTACTTTTTAAAAGTTTGAAAAACGCTTTTATAATTTTATAAAAGTGACTTAAAAGTGAATTCTTGTGAAAGCCGAAGTTTTTACAAACCAAGTGTATAATTGCACAAATAAAATTTGTTGGAAGCCGAAGTTTCCTCAAACATAAGTGCAACGAGTGACAAGTGAATCATTCTACGAAGAACATTGCATTATTTGCAATAAAAAAATTTTATTTTGCATTATTTGCATTAATAAAACCCAGATTCAAGAACTCCTCGACAATAACATTATAAGGCCGAGCTATTCACCTTCCCCTGCCCCTGTGTGGATTGTACTGAAAAAGGTCGACGCCAGTGGAAAACAAAAGTGGAGGCTTGTCATAGACTATCGTAAACTCAATGAAGTTACAATAGACGACAAGTACCCTTTACCAAATATTGATGATATACTAGATAAACTGGGCAGATGCCAGTATTTCACAACCCTTGACTTAGCAAAGGGATTTCATCAAATAGAAATTGAGGAAAAAGATATTCATAAAACAGCCTTTAGCGTAGAAGGAGGACATTATGAATTCTTAAGAATGCCATTTGGACTGAAGTCAGCCCCAGCGACATCTCAAAGACTTATGAACAATATCTTAAAGGATTATATCAATAAGATTTGTTTAGTCTATCGGGACGACATTATATTTTTTCTACTTCAATACAAGAACATATTCATTCAATCAATTTAATATTTAATTGTTTAAGGAAAGCAAATCTAAAAATTCAATTAGATAAATCAGAGTTTCTAAAGAAAGAAACAGAATTTCTTGTTTATATAGTGACACAAAATGGAATAAAACCAAATCCAAAAAGCTTGAATGCATAAATAAATTTCCAATACCAAAAACTACGAAACAAATTAAACAATTCTTAGGACTCACTGGTTATTACAGGAAATTCATTAAAGACTATTCATTAATAGCAAAACCAATGACATCATTCTTAAAAAAGAATACTAAAATAGACATTTCAAATATAAAATATCAAAAAGTTTTAACACACTAAAAAAATTATTAATAAACGATCCAATACAAAGTTACCCTGACTTTACAAAAAAATTTACCCTTACAACAGATGCTAGTAATTATGCATTAGGAGCAATACTTTCTCAAAATAATCATCCGATATGTTACGCTAGCAGAACATTAAATGAACATGCAATAAATTACAGCACAATCGAAAAGGAACTACATATTAGCAATCGTCTGCTCAACAAAATATTTCAGACCATATCTTTTTGGACGTAAATTTACAATCGAAACCGATCAAAAACCTTTAACTTGGCTTTTCTCAATAAAAGAACCAAATTCAAAACTAACTAGTAAGATGGATGGATAAAATTTTATCATCCAAAGTTCAACATTAGAATAACCTAATTTATCAATAATTGCGAAATATGTAATTTAGAAAAATATGATCGAAATCCAATTAAAAATAAATATCAACTAACGGAAACCCCTTCAGCACCAAACGAAATTATTCATGCAGACGTTTTCTATTTACTTGAAAAACAACTCTTTGTCACATTCATAGATAAATTCAGCAAATTTGCTCAAGCAATAAAAATTACAGCAAGAACATGGACAGAATTTAAAAGAAGTATTCTAACATTAATCGCTGCTATTGGACCAATAAATAAATTAATTGTAGACAACGAGCTAGGATTTAAAGCCCTTCCACTAAAAGAATTCTTACAAAACGAAAACATAGAAATCCATTATACTTCAAATTATAACCACACATCCAATTCAGATGTAGAAAGATTACATAACACAATCAACGAACACATTAGATTATTAAGGCATGATCCAAACACAAATAATAATACTGTTGAAGAAAAGATATTAAAAATTATAAATTATTATAACAATACCATACATTCAACTACTGATAAAAAACCAATCGACTTCAAAAATGGAAAAATACATAATAACGAATATAATTCTATAAAAGAGAAAATATTGAAGAAAAAACAAACAACCATAAATAAATTAAATAAATAAAGAAGATATAGAAATACAACCAGGAACTAACTTTATTAAAGAAACTCGTGGTGGAAAAAATCATACAAAATTCAGAAAACTTGATACAGAAAAAATAGATGAAAATCATATAATCGACAAACAAAATAATTTAAAATATTATAAATCACACATAAAACGGAAAAAGAAATATCAAAATAATGACTCACCTACAATTCAAACAAAGAAAAAACATAATAAAAGAAACATTAAGAAAGATTCATAAATTAAATAAAAACCACATAAAGAACTCACCACTCTACTATCTTCACCTTTCAATTTTAATTTTAATTTTTGTTAATAAATAAAATGATATAATGAAAATTGAAATGACAATTTACTTCATAAAAAGGTACAGGACTTAAATATATAGCAGGCACAATGGATTCCCAAGACGAAATCGAAATAAAATCTCAACTAAAAGCACTTAAATAAAAAAACAATGAATTAATTTCGGAAAATAATAAACAAGTTTTATTCAATTTTAAGATAACTCAACAGATAGAAAATACAACTAATCATATTCAAAACCAACAAAAAAATATTACACAATTTTTAAATGACTTTAACAAACTAAATAAAAAAAGACATTACTAAGATAAAAAAAGAAATAAATTACATACAACATATTTATCAAATTAATTATGACATCAATCTTTTCCGACATCACATAGACGACATAGAACAAATTATTCTAACAAGCAAACTCGGTATACTTACAAGAAATATTTTAACAGAACAGGAACTAAAACTAGCCAAAAATATGCAAGGCCTAAAAGACACAAAAATAGCTGTAATATTTGAAAATGAACTCATTATAATAATTCTCTTAATACCCAAATATTCCAACTCCTCATATTCCACTATTATAATTGAACCAATGCCAGACAAAAACAATAAAGCCATATCATTAAACGAAAACACCTTTATAATAGATCAAAATAATAGTATATATGATAAAAATGTAAAAGATATGTTAGAGAAAAATAAAAAATAAGAAACAATTGTACTACAAATATATAATATTTTTTGAAAAAGCATATTGTAAAATGAAAAATTTTACAGAGGAAAAAATCAAAGAAATAATCCCAGGAATTGTATTGACGAAAAATATTTCTAAAGTAAATAATAAAGAAAAAATATATTATCATACATCATACATATCTATAATATCTATACTAATTATCATTTTGTTAGTATATAACTTTTTAAAATATAAAAATATAATAGTAAGAAAAACTCGTACTTCGTCGGAGCCTCAGGCTAGCGGTGGGGGTGTTAACATAGAAAATAGCACCATACAAACCACTTCAATTATATGAAATATTCCATATTTCATCATTTATTCATAACTGTAATTGCGTGATCCAACTTATATTACTTATATTAATCATCATATATCCAAAGCACGCACCCCTTAAATCTGAACATTCATATCTTGTTTACCACTATAATATTCAAGGCCAATCTTATCTTGCAATGCGAATTCTGTCAACATGTTTACATCTTCAATTCAAGGCTAATCCTATAATCAAAACACCAGATGGTCAATTACGACGAATATATTTAATATACTTTTTAATATTCATTCAAGGCCAAAAGTAAAGTAAATAACATGTTTACTCCTTCAAAGACGTAAACAAGTTCAAAGTCCAAAACTATTTCAGAACCAAAAACACAAGTTGAATAAGAGATGATCAGTATTCTTTAATATTCAATCCAGTATTGTTGTGCAGTATTGTTAATTAGCATGTTTTATAACTTGTATTACATTGAAGTCTATTATTAAGACAATAATTTTCAAAGTGTTTTTTTATAAATAAATAATAAAGAATAAATTCTTTTTTAAAATTCATAAAATACGCTTGAAAACATAATTCTTCAGCTCTCTTCAAAGGACGGTATGGCATGTGTCGATCTATTCTTTTAGTTTGTACTTTGTACCCGAAAAACGAAGTTTTTTAACATTTTCTTGTTTAATAAACTGTACAACAATAATTAAATGTGTATATTGTAGATAGTATCTATCTCTCATAGCGAATTTAATTCGACGATTTGTTCAAGTTGTAGTCAAAAAGGATTTTTCTTCTTCTATTTTTGCCATTGTTATTTATCTTTTTTTTTCAACTTGGGTTCAGAATTTTTCCGTGTGAATCTAATGACAAAGAAGATTTTTGGTTGGCAGACGGCAGAGTAGTATCCTTTAAATATGTATAATTACTGTTTTCTATTATGCGTTGCAAGTTTGTTATTTCTTTGTAGAAGAACAAGATGCAACATTTAGATTTCTCAGCTTAATGAAAGACGGCAAATGTTTTACTAGGTTTTTAAAGCATAACTAAAAGTAATATAGATATTAAAAATTAACTTCGCTTGCCCGTGCTGTTGTGGCTAGCTGGCTGTCCAAATCTTGTGATCAATTTTTAACCCACTTCATAAAGCCAGATTTTATTCAAACTTTGCACCTGTTTGTGTCTGCCCTCGGGGTCAGTGGGCTTCCATGCAAATATTTTACAAAATTTAAATAAAAAAAAATATATAACTGTTATTTCGTTTTGTTTTTCATTTTTAATATTTATTTTTCATATTTATGATATATAGTATTCTAAAATTTTTAACTGTACTACATACATTTACATCAAATATCCATATATATTAATTAATATTGTAATAAAATATAATAATGTGTAATAGAGCATTTATTTAAAAACTAGACTATTATAATACACCATTTATTTTGTAAAACTAATCGGAAGTCGTAAATAACAATACAATTGTAATTCTAATAATCTTCTTTGTTCTTCTTTGAAAGAATATATCTAGCCGCACCCTCTCGAGTATCGATGCTGTCATTGTTCAACTTGGTCGCCGCGATGCCAACACATGATTTGCAATCTGCGATACCAACACATGATTTACAATCTTACAACTCGGCCAATCTGACCTCAGGTCGCCCTCGACCATCGATGTTTTCTGTTTCTTCTTCCAACCATTCCACCTCATAATTATACTCGTCTGGTTTTGCCTCGGAAGTTTCAGGAATTTCGAAAGATGTAAAAGTTTCGCATTGACAAAGCATCTCGGAAGTCTCGTCTCTTTTTAATATCTTTTGTTGTCTCGGAAGTTTCAGGAATTTCGGAAGATGTCGCATTGACAAAGCATCTCGGAAGTCTCGTCTCTTTTTAATATCTTTTGTTGTCTCGGAAGTTTCAGGAATTTCGGAAGATGTCGCATTGACAAAGCATCTCGGAAGTCTCGTCTTTTTTAATATCTGTTGTTGTCTCGGAAGTTTCAGGCATTTCGGAAGATGTCGCATTGACAAAGCACCTCGGAAGTCTCGTCTTTTTTAATATCTACTGTTGTCTCGGAAGTTTTAGGCATTTCGGAAGATGTCGCATTGACAAAGCGCCTCGGAAGTCTCGTCTTTTTTAATATCTATTGTTGTCTCGGAAGTTTCAGGTATTTCGGAAGATGTCGCAGACAAAGCGCCTCGGAAGTCTCGTCTTTTTCAATATCTATTGTTGTCTCAGAAGTTTCAGGCATTTCGGAAGATGTCGCATTGACAAAGCGCCTCGGAAGTCTCGTCTTTTTTAATATCTTTTAATGAAACTAATTGGACAAATTCATTACCTCGAAATGGCGATACATTTCATCCCCCATTTCATCCTCAGCAGTAACAGCAGCAGCCTGGGCTGAAAGGGCAGTTAGCGAAGAAGCAGTAGAAGTGACGGCAGGAATTGCTGTTTGCTTTTAAAAAAGTTGCTTCCGAGGGTTTGGACAATTGCGCAATACATGTCCCATTTGCCAGCACTTGAAGCAGGAACCGGCTAGTCGCTTTGGATATGGATATTGTGGCTTCATATGTCCCATTCGTGAGCAGTTGAAACATCTCGGTTGCATGGAAGTGGCGGATGCGGAAGGGGCTTGAGTGCAAGCTTTGGCATTCGTACGATTTTTGGCAGCAGACATCGCAGTCATAGTGTTGGCAGCATCGATCAGACGAGTTTCGTGTAAATTCATCTGGTCCTTCAAATCGTCCATTGTTCTAGCACCCAGTAAGATATAAGCTGCAGCCCGCGGAATACGAAGTCCATCGAAAATGATGCCGACTAGTTCACCATCTGGAACGCCGCCTCTCTTAGCAATAGTTCGCATACGTAAGCGATAATTATGCATTGTTTCCTCGTTGCGTTCCCACTTTGTATTGCGTAAAAGACGATAAATATCTTCACGTGTCGTTGCTGTTGCCAATTCGTTGATCAACATCGATTTTAGTTCATTGTAATTGACAGACGGCTTAGTTTCAAGTTAAGATTTGGCAGCATTTCGTAGTGAACGTCGAAGGCTCAGAAGTTTAAAAGTGTCTGAAGCACCAGTCAGCGTCATTATTTCCTCGAACTCTCGAAAAAATTCACCCACGTCATGCGCACGATCGTCGCCTGGTAGTGCATGTTCAACGTCACCAAAATCCAGCCTAGTGGCACATACAGCTCCTACACTCGATTGGTTAGCTGTATCATTTATGTTATTTAAACCATCGTTTTTATATGCTGGAACACTTCCACGCAGTTGTTCCACTTGCCGCTGCAACAACAACAACTTCTTTTCACGCTCCAACATCTCATTCTGACGCAACAAAGTCTCATTGCGCTCAACATAATCTGCTCGTTCATCCACAATGATTCGTTGATCGGCTTGATGAACACTTATGATCGTCTCATCCAATTCGGCCAGCTCATCCTTGTTTTCGGATTCAGTCACAATTTCCTCCTTTTTAGTTTTAATTGTTTTCGGCATTGCAAAATGGCGTCACAAGAAGAATATTAAAAATTATGATTTTTTTTAAAATAAAAATTTCACCAATTTCAAGCATTTATTTGATACGGTTGCACCCCACATCTGAGTTGTAATAGAGCATTTATTTAAAAACTAGACTATTATAATACACCATTTATTTTGTAAAACTAATCGGAAGTCGTAAATAACAATACAATTGTAATTCTAATAATCTTCTTTGTTCTTCTTTGAAAGAATATATCTAGCCGCACCCTCTCGAGTATCGATGCTGTCATTGTTCAACTTGGTCGCCGCGATGCCAACACATGATTTGCAATCTGCGATACCAACACATGATTTGCAATCTGCGATACCAACACATGATTTACAATCTTACAAATGAAAACTTTAAATCCTTATATGAACCAGTCGTTGATAAACTTCTTGCCTTTTTGAATATGCGTTCTTGGATATGACAACACTTCAGAAATTAAATATGAATTTCTTAAATATTTCCCACACTCGGTACATACGAGTAAACATACTTGAGATACATTTTTGTAATTGTTAATATCAGAAATGTTTCCGCTAGTATTTATTTTTGCTGGCAATATAACATTCTTTCCTAAATTTGAAATAATTCTGATTAGATTTGTTTTTGGATTGAAATAGTACATTGAATTCATTAGAATAATTTAGTGCATACTTTAAAAAAATAAAAATAAGCTCTTAGTTGAGATTTTGTAGAACCTTGGTTGTTGAAGGAAGTTGAGTCCCAATACTCGCAACAGAAGACAGTAGATTGAGGTAATTAACGTCGAAATAACAGGGCTCTTCTTTTATAACCGGGAAAAATGGCAGCACTGACCGTACGCATCTGCTTCCCTTCATTTTCAGACATGTTAAAACCATATAAAAAAAACATCGATGTATTTTTTTAATGTGCATCCCTATCAGTGATTGAATGAGCGGTGTGATGTCGTCCCTTAAATAATTATTACTTATCAGCGGATGAGCGATCTGCAGTCCGAGTGTTGCTTGGTTCCGGTGGTGCGCTGTCCGAACGATGCGTGACTCAGGCGTTACGCTGACCGAGTGGAATTTTTTCCGAGCTAAGTAGACGACGACGTTGGCAACGAAAGAACAGAGAAACCTTGGCAGCGAAATGCTGATATGTATAAACGTATCAAGCATCACTTGCATCAAATTGCTGATATGTATAAACATAGCAACCCACCGGGCAGTCTAGAAGTGAAAGTGCGTTATACGACGACGACGTTCGCAGCGAAAGAAAAACGCCACAGTGAAATCTCGGCAGCTAAGTGTAGGTTTGTTATTAATATAACTTACCACGATGTGATCCAGACAGCAAAAGAAGAGCGTTCGCCTCCGTGTTCGCCTTTCTATACTATTTCGCTACACAGTGAAATTCTTAATCAGTCCGTACTCAAACAGCATTTGGAATTTTCAAAACCACCAACATTAGAAAAATTTATTACTATACTACATACGTCATACTTTCTGATAAATTGGCTCCGCTGGAACCAGATGCAAAAACATACAACGAAATATTTAAAATATTGGGTAATTATTACGAACCAGAACTACTAGAAATTGTGGAAAATTTTCATCTGCGTAAACAACATGATGCAGAAAAGTTAGTGGATTTGTTAATGCGTTACGTAAATTGGCAATTACATGTATGTTTGCTAATTACCTGGATACAGTTTTACAAAACTAGTAAGTGTTTTGCTTACTATCATCTAAAATTCAAAATAGACTACTGGAATAAAAAGAATTAACACTAAAGAAAGCTATCGACACAGCAACAGCAACGGAAATATCAGGAAATATGAGATCTTTGCATCTCAAATCACATCCACCCCGGGTCCTTCTGTTGAGCAACCCGCTGTATCTAGAGAAGCTGTTGAGCTCTCGATGGCCTACCCCATGTTGGCCTCAACTTGTCGATCTGCTGTTGAGCGGTTGAACCCTACCCATAGTTCAGACGGCGTAGCCATATGGACCCCACCTGTAACTCACGAGGGCGTCAGAACTGAGTACGTGGAATCAACCACTTCTGATTCTGACGCATCCACAATTGTTGAAGCATGTAACGTCATCTCGGAGAAATCCAGATGCTCTTCTATTGCGAAGGCATTAGATGGGTTACTGATCCTGCAACATCCAGGTGGATTCATTAAATTAAACTATTTAGACTATTTAAACATGCTTTACGCATGGGCATGGATAGAGAGAGTGCTCTTGCTTTTGCCAAAGCCGCCCCTTCAACTTCAGCATTCAGGTAGAAATAATGAGCTCCATCAGGGTGTTACAGGCGAATCTGCATCGCGCGAAGGCGCGTCCGATACCATCAGCAAGCGGTTCGCCGAGGAACTGGAACACCAGCGAGCACATAGAAACAGCATCGAAATTAAAACGCAAATCCTTAAATATTTCTATTTTCCTAGCATGCATTCAAAGATAGGAAAAATAGTGAAAAAATGTTCGACTTGCTGCGAACAAAAATATGACAGACACCCACCGAATCCCAATTGATATTTACACTACTGAATCACGCGCGCGATTTACCACCCTAAATGCGTTTGTGCCAAGTGGAATTGTGCAAAGTTGAATTGTGCCAGTGGAATTGTGGCAGTGGAATTGTGTCTAGTGGAATTGTGCTAGTGGAATCGGCCTAGAATCATATTAATGTATTATTGGATTCAATTCAATTCTATTTTTTATTTGTTTTCACCGTGATGTTTTGTTTGCTGGCTTCTTGTTAGGTAACCGCCACTCCTGGTTAGTGATGAGCGAAATTGGTCTTGGTCTTGCAAAAATGAAAGACCAAGACAAATCATTTAGATGCAAGACTAAGACCAAGGCTGAGTGTACAAGACCAAGATCAAGAATATGTATGCAAGACCGCAAGACTCTTGCATTTAAAGTTGCGTAATGGCTCTCTATTTATTTTTAAAACCTACATTTGTGATATGTCGTATGTTTTATATAAAAGATTGAAAAAAATATATTTTCTTGACCACTTGGCCTTTATTTAAAGACAATCAAACTAAGAGTAAATTTCAGTGAGCTTATTATCTAAAAAGGAACCTACGCATCTGATCGTGAGTGGCCGCAATTTGTTGACACTGCATTATTTGTGCGTCGGACGACTGATCAACGATAGGGTGATATTAGCTGACTTTGCAATAGCTACGCGCTTGGTTACTGATGAATATGAATCGACATTAATCGATGGGGTGAAATATGCTGATTTTGCATTTCCCAGGGGGACGGCAATATTTGGCTTGTTGTGTGCTGTGTTTTTTTTTTGTGTGTGCGTGTCTATTGCAGTTTCATCATAAGATGTGGCGTTAGCTCCTCCCTCCTTAAGTGCAAACGTCCTTGTTTGTATTACCTTGTAATCGTTTAGGATCAGTATTCGGGGTTGTACTTCTTCGATGTAACTTCGGCGTTGATACGGGTGCAGTTTGATCGTTTACTATTTATTAAATTACTAATACGACTATTTTTACTTATCTCTACTAAACAGTTTTCATTACAAATTGTTATTTTATTATATTCTTTACATTGTAACGAGGTTTTTTTTCAGCCGGGGTAAAACTCAGTGTGACCAGGGTTCCTTCTAACACTTGGGTCGTTACAATAAAAGAATTTGTTTGTTTAGGGAATGGAATTCAATCGAGTTTTATTATTTCTTCCTTTTCTCTTTGCTTAATCCGTATACCTAAAATTATTATTTGCTTAAAAACTATGTATAATATTAAATTGTGTTTGTTCCGCTTATGACTAAGGGAGAAACGGCGTATCTCCGGGAGGGAGTGTTACTCCTTTTTTTTCCGCGTGTCCGGAAGATCAGATAATTACTAGTGTAACCGTGGACGTGAAGGCAAGGATTTCACGCTTGCACTTGCGGTCGTGAGGATAATTTTTACTAGCGTCAAGCGTGGATGTGAGGGCAAGGATTTCACTCTTGCACTCTCGATCGTGAGGTGGTTTTACTAGCGTAAAGCGTGGATGTGAAGGCAAGGATTTCGCTCTTGCACTCTCGGTTGTGAGGATAATTGTACTAGCGTAAAGCGTGGATGTGGAGGCAAGGATTTCGCTCTTGCACTCTTGGTCGTAAAGCGTGGATGTGAAGGCAAGGATTTCACTCTTGCACTCTCGGTCGTAAGGATAATTGTACTAGCATAAAGCGTGGATGTGGAGGCAGGGATTTCGCTCTTGCAATCTCGGTCGTGAGGATAATTGTACTAGCGTAAAGCGTGGATGTGAAGGCAAAGATTTCACTCTTGCACTCTCGGTCGTAAGGATAATTGTACTAGCATAAAGCGTGGATGTGGAGGCAGGGATTTCGCTCTTGCACTCTCGGTCGTGAGAATAATTGTACTAGCGTAAAGCGTGGATGTGAAGGCAAGGATTTCACTCTTGCACTCTCGGTCGTGAGGATATTTGTACTAGCGTAAAGCGTGGATGTAAAGGCAAGAATTTCACTCTTGCACTTCCGATCGTACACTTGTTGCCGGGGGGAGGGATCTCTAGGAAAGAAGAAGGATTGTTAGGACTGCTGGCCTTTTATACTCTGAGGGAATCCCGTTAATGCCACGATAGAAGAGTCCGTTAAATCGCATGATCGGTCGATGGTGTATCGTTGTTGTTGTTTCCTTGGTATTACGGTAGGAGTCCGTTAAATCGCATGATCGGTCGATGGTGTATTGTTGTTGTTGTTTTCTTGGTATTAAGATAGGAGTCCGTTAAATCGCATGATAGGTTGATGGTGTATTGTTGTTGCTTCCTTTGATTTGTTGTTGTTGTCTGTTGTTGGCCGGTTAGCACTGCTGCTCTTGATGGTTTGTTGGTTCCCGACCCCGTTGATCCAGTGATAGGGAAATCCGCTAAATCGAACGATCGACCAGTGGTGTAGCGTTGTTGTTGCCTCTGCCGACTCTATATTGTTTGTTGGTTTTCCTGGTCGTCATGTATTGCGTGCTGTTTGTTGTTGCTTTATTATGATTCGGTGCCGTCTTATATTACATGCTCGTTGTTGTTGTCATCGAACGGATCTTCCGAGTCTGTGTTGTTTGCTTGTTGTTATTGTACCTCTCTGCTTGTCTAATAATGCTGCTAACTGCGAAATGTGCGCTGCCATGTATTGCATGCTTGTTGTTGTTGCTTCTGAATGTATTGTGGGTGCGTTTACTCATTGTCATGAGCTGGGTATCCCTAGTCTGTGTGGTCTCGTGCTGTATGTGTGTTGTCATTGTTTCACTCAGCCATTGGATGATGACGCGTATTGGTTATGCGTGGTGAGTTTATGTGTTGTGAGAGAAGAGACCAAAAAAGGGGAAAATAGAGAACCGGAGTTCCTGAATCATAAGACGAGAGTATTCTTTTGGTGGGTGTTTTGCAATTCACTCAAGGAGAGTGGGCAACATGTTGATAGAGAAAACTACTAGGGTGTCTGTTTCTTTGCCATGTGTAATTACATTGGCGGCCACAATATTTGGTACAGGTTATATATATAAAATAGTTTTAAATTTGTGTGGGAGAAATTCGTCACTTGCTTTGACGAATTTGTTCCTCACAACATTCTGTTTTTATTCCAAATATTATTTCTTTACTTTACTTTTAACTTCGTGTGCACGTGCCTGGCTGGCTGGATGGAAAACACTCCATAACCCCATAATTTTTTAAAAAAAAACAACCCGATTTTCTTCAAATTTTATAGAAGTATGTATCTCCGATGGACAACACTTTTTGTAAAAATTTTGGAGACCCCGGGTCACAGGTTCATGGGGCCACAACAAATTTTAAAAAAAAATTATCTCCGATGGACAACACTTTTTGTAAAAAATTTGGAGACCCCAGGGTCATAGGGCCCCAACAAATTTTTTAGAAAAATTAACCCGAATTTTTTCAAATTTTATACACGCGGAGACCCCGGGCCCCATGGATTAGGAAAGGACGTAAAGGATGAAATATTCTGTCCAATTGTCTGTTCGAGTTCTGTTGTTAATTCGTCATATTGTGTCGTGTTAATGATGTGAATGATTTTGAATGTTCCTTTTTGTATTTTAGCTACATAGTACTACATAAAACCTGAAAAAGAGATTTAAACTTCTGATATGGCTTTTCTGAACTATTCGACCTGATTGAGTTTTTACTGTCGTCTTGTTGTTTTCTGTCACTATTTCCTTTTTATATCTGGAGGATAATGTTGTACCTATTCTCTTGTTTATTTTTACAAAAATTTCGTAACCTGGGGTGTAGTCTTAAGCGTCCTTTTTTTGTTATGGTATAAAAGGTCGTGGTCTTGTTTTCTTTTTAGTAAATGTACATATTGCTGTCTAGACTGTTCTATCTTATTTGGGTCATTGCTAACTCTTATTCCGAAAATTTTTTCTAAAGGTTTTTTCTTAACTCTTGAATGTACTGTCGTATTATATTCTTGCACTGATTTGAACAGTAACTCTTAGAATGTAATATTTGTGTTTTTTTTAGATAGATAGATAGATTTTATTCATTTACAATAATTCATTAACAAAATACAAGTATATAATTCTTAAATTTAAGACATGGCTAAAAAGCCGTCTGCCCGAGTTTGACGTTACTGTTGATTTATGTTTAAAAAGATTCTTCGAGTATCGCTCTTCTATATTTTAATGCTTTTTGACAATAGTTGTGTAGTTTGTTCCAGTTCATGCCGTTTAAAATCATCACCATTTCTTTTTCCTGCAGAGTTCCCTTATCTCTCTCTTGTAGATTACATAAGGAACAAATAACTGGCAAATCTTCACGGTGTGGTATGAAATTCAAGTTCATAATTTCTCCCCTTGCCTTAAAAATTGAGGATATTACTTCGGTCGAGTAGTTATCGCTGAAGTAGTTGATTTGGCAAAGGTTGTGATTGAGGTTTGCATATATTGCTCTGTGTACTGAACTTTTTACATTTTCGATGTTATCTTTATGCATTTTCTCATCCAGCTTCATTAGTAAATTATACAGCTCCTTCTTCCAATTTAGTCTGTTTCCCGAATTTAAATTGAGAGTGTGTCCACAGGAATCTGCACGAACTGCCATTCATCAAACCAAAGTATTTTTGCCTCTATAATGTACTCCGCTATACGTTTAGTCAACCTTTGCTGGTCCAAGGCGAGCGTTTTCAATATATAATCAAAATGAAGTTTTAGGGTATTCATAAATAGTGGGGAAAGACCAGTTTCAACTAGAAGCATACAATTTGGTGTGCTTTGAGGCAGATTAATTATCCGTTTCAAAAAGAAACGCATCAGTTTTTCCACGGTATCATACATCTTATAACCCCAAACCTGTGCAGCATACAGCAAGACTGATATAGAAACCGCTTGAAATATTTGATATTTTACTCTTAAGGATATGTGCTTATCTTCCAGACAGTTTTTCCAAGCCGTACTAATGGCTGACTTCGCTGTTGTAAGCTTCTCTTTCAGATGTTGTTCCATATTCATGTTATTTGAGATTATTGTGACCAGGGTTCCTTCTAACACTTGGGTCGTTACAATAAAAGAATTTGTTTGTTTAGGGATTGGAATTCAATCGAGTTTTATTATTTCTTCCTTTTCTCTTTGCTTAATCCGTATACTTAAAATTATTATTTGCTTAAAAACTATGTATAATATTAAATTGTGTTTGTTCCGCTTATGACTAAGGGAGAAATGGCGTATCTCCGGGAGGGAGTGTTACCCCTTTTTTTCCGCGTGTCCGGAAGATCAGATAATTACTAGCGTAAGCGTGGACGTGAAGGCAAGGATTTCACTCTTGCACTTGCGGTCGTGAGGATATTTTTACTAGCGTCAAGCGTGGATGTGAGGGCAAGGATTTCACTCTTGCACTCTCGATCGTGAGGTGGTTTTACTAGCGTAAAGCGTGGATGTGAAGGCAAGGATTTCGCTCTTGCACTCTCGGTTGTGAGGATAATTGTACTAGCGTAAAGCGTGGATGTGGAGGCAAGGATTTCGCTCTTGCACTCTTGGTCGTAAAGCGTGGATGTGAAGGCAAGGATTTCACTCTTGCACTCTCGGTCGTGAGGATAATTATACTAGCATAATGCGTGGATGTGGAGGCAGGGATTTCGCTCTTGCACTCTCGGTCGTGAGGATAATTGTACTAGCGTAAAGCGTGGATGTGAAGGCAAGGATTTCACTCTTGCACTATCGGTCGTGAGGATATTTGTACTAGCGTAAAGCGTGGATGTAAAGGCAAGGATTTCACTCTTGCACTTCCGATCGTACACTTGTTGCCGGGAGGAGGGATCTCTAGGAAAGAAGAAGGATTGTTAGGACTGCTGGCCTTTTATACTCTGAGGGAATCCCGTTAATGCCACGATAGAAGAGTCCGTTAAATCGCATGATCGGTCGATGGTGTATCGTTGTTGTTGTTTCCTTGGTATTACGGTAGGAGTCCGTTAAATCGCATGATCGGTCGATGGTGTATTGTTGTTGTTGTTTTCTTGGTATTAATTGGTATCATTGTCATGAGCTGGGTATCCCTAGTCTGTGTGGTCTCGTGCTGTATGTGTGTTGTCATTGTTTCACTCAGCCATTGGATGATGACGCGTATTGGTTATGCGTGTTGAGTTTATGTGTTGTGAGAGAAGAGACCAAAAAAGGGGAAAATAGAGAACCGGAGTTCCTGAATCATAAGACGAGAGTATTCTTTTGGTGGGTGTTTTGCAATTCACTCAAGAAGAGTGGGCAACATATTGATAGAGAAAACTACTAGGGTGTCTGTTTCTTTGCCATGTGTAATCACACTGGCGGCCACAATATTTGGTACAGGTTATATATATAAAATAGTTTTAAATTTGTGTGGGAGAAATTTGTCCCTCGCTTTGACGAATTTGTTCCTCACAACATTCTGTTTTTATTCCAAATATTATTTCTTTACTTTACTTTTAACTTCGCGTGCACGTGCCTGGCTGGCTGGATGGAAAACACTCCATAACCCCATAAATTTTTTTAAAAAAAACAACCCGATTTTCTTCAAATTAGGAAAGGACGTAAAGGATGAAATATTCTGTCCAATTGTCAATTGTTCGAGTTCTGTTGTTAATTCGTCATATTGTGTCGTGTTAATGATGTGAATGATTTTGAATGTTCCTTTTTGTATTTTAGCTACATAGTA
This sequence comes from Nephrocerus scutellatus, assembly GCA_947095585.1. Lineage (NCBI taxonomy): Eukaryota > Metazoa > Arthropoda > Insecta > Diptera > Pipunculidae > Nephrocerus > Nephrocerus scutellatus. Next base: position 32,749,124 of record OX352762.1, read on the forward strand.
CTACATAAAACCTGAAAAAGAGATTTTAACTTCTAATATGGCTTTTCTGAACTATTCGACCTGATTGAGTTTTTACTGTCGTCTTGTTGTTTTCTGTCACTATTTCCTTTTTTTATCTGGATGATAATGTTGTACCTATCCTCTTGTTTATTTTTACAAAAATTTCGTAACCTGGGGTGTAGTCTTAAGCGTCCTTTTTTTGTTATGGTATAAAAGGTCGTGGTCTTGTTTTCTTTTTAGTAAATTTACATATTGCTGTCTAGACTGTTCTAACTTATTTGGGTCATAGCTAACTCTTATTCCGAAAAATTTTTCTAAAGGTTTTTTCTTAACTCTTGAATGTACTGTCGAATTATATTCTTGCACTGATTTGAACAGTAACTCTTAGAATGTAATATTTGTGTTTTTTTTAGATAGATAGATAGATTTTATTCATTTACAATAATTCATTAACAAAATACAAGTATATAATTCTTAAATTTAAGAAATGGCTAAAAAGCCGTCTGCCCGAGTTTGACGTTACTGTTGATTTATGTTTAAAAGGATTCTTCGAGTATCGCTCTTATATATTTTAATGCTTTTTGACAATAGTTGTGTAGTTTGTTCCAGTTCATGCCGTTTAAAATCATCACCATTTCTTCTTCCTGCAGAGTTCCCTTATCTCTCGCTTGTAGATTACATAAGGAACAAATGACTGGCAAATCTTCTTCATAATTTCTCCCCTTGCCTTAAAAATTGAGGATATTACTTCGGTCGAGTAGTTATCGCTGAAGTAGTTGATTTGGCAAAGGTTGTGATTGAGGTTTGCATATATTGCTCTGTGTACTGAACTTTTTACATTTTCGATGTTATCTTTATGCATTTTCTCATCCAGCTTCATTAGTAAATTATACAGCTCCTTCTTCCAATTTAGATTTTGGGATACCCAGATTTAAAAGCGTTTAGTAAAAACACCCATTAGAATTTTTAATGACGAGTTTAAAAAAGCAATGCCACGGTAGTTTTCTGCCAGATTGGGGTCACCTTTCTTGAGAATGGGGAAGATCACTGATTGCTTGAAATTGTTTGGGATGGCTGCTGTTTCAAAAATACGGTTATATTCTTTTGTGAGTAGTTTAATCAGATCGTTATTTGCATATTTGTAAAATTCGACTTGTATACCATCCGTGCCGGGAGCTTTGCGGTCTTTGCAGTTATTTAACCAGCCTTTTACTTCTTCTTCTGTGATGGGGTCATCCAAGAGATCATTCATATTATTCGGTCCCGCATATTGGAACCTAGGTTGATCACTAGGTCCAGGCGGATTCAGGATATTTTTAAAGTTCTTTTCTAGTTGCGATGCAGTGACGTTTAAACCAATTTTAAATTTTTTCCCATTTTTCTTACTGAGTAGTTTCCAGAGAGTCGTAGGATCTCTGCATTGCGATATTTCGATGGCTAAACCGTTATAAAATTGATTTCTTTTTTGTTGGCAAGTTTTTTTATATTCCCGGTTTGCATTTTTTTATAGTTTGGCTCGTCGTATTTTCGGAAGAGATCTAGTAAAGAGAAGGCTTTCTTTCTCTGTCTATCACAATCTTGGTCATACCATGGCTGTTTTCGGTTCCAACCCAGTTTGTTCTGTTTTGTTCTTATTTGACTGTTGGCATTCTTTATAGCTTGTTCTATCTTGTCCATATTTCCTTCCTAGTTCATTGCTGCAATCTCTCTCCCTAGGTTGATTTTGTATTCATCCTTTTGGTTGTGGTTCCATTTTAATCTAGGCAATGCATTGATAACGGTTTCTGTACTACTCGACTCTTGTGAAGAGAATTCGAACGAGGTTACAATTGGTAGGTGATCTGAAAAATTCTGCAATTGTACTTCAAATTTCTTGATTAGATTGTTCCATTTTCCACCGCTTAGGTGGAAGGTCTATAACTGAACTTCCTTGGATACCCACAAAAGTATAGTTGCCCTCAAGGCCTCCTTTAGTGCATCCATTTCGTATGATTAGTTCGTATTCGCTGCAGATATCTGACGCCCTTTTCTGTCCAAAATCGTATCTTTAGATTTGCGGTATTGTGTTGATATATTTTGGTTGTCTGGTAAAAAAGCCTGCGTGGTACCGGTCCTTGCATTAAAGTCGCCTGTTAAGAGTAAGTTAGTTTGTTCTTGTAGGTTGTGTATGGCATCGGTTAATTTTTGCAGATCTCTTTCCCATTGCGGTCCATATAATCCATTTAGATATACCGGAATAATGCAGTATTTATAGCCTGGAGAGAGATTTGTCTGGATATTAAAGTATGTGTATCCTATTGATTGTCTAAATTCGATTTTGATTCCGTCTCTACTTTTTTTATATCCATAAAGGCAGCCTCCACTAGCTCGCCCACGATTGCTAATTTTGACGCCTGGTTTCCAACTTAACTCATAGTTGTCAAAAAATTTAGCATAATTATATGTATTATTTTCCAACAAGTGTGTTTCAAATAAACAAAATAATTCAAATTTATTAACATAATTAAAAAATTCTGTGTATAAAAGTTTACTATGTAGACCATTAATGTTGTAACTTAGAATACTAAAATTTTTTCTTTTCAAATAAATTTTTACTTAAAACTATACCAGGACAGACGGAGATTTCCTACATTTTGCGTTGAACTGGCAGCACTGAGCTTTGCTTGATTTGTCGCCTGATTGGTAGATGGCGTTGAGTGATTTTTTTTTTTGTTGGCTTGTTGGTCAGCTGACAGTTGAGTAATAAGCGCAGCTTAGGATTTCTTCTATTATAGAATTACCTTCATGTTTTCCGCATTTTAAGCCGTGATTTAAACTCCATGTAAAAACTTTTATTTCCACAAGAAGACGGTCGTCTCTCATGCGAATTTCAATATTCAATATGAGTGATATTTTTTTTTTGTTGGCTGACCAACAGCTGATTCATTGACAGTTGAGTAATAAGCGCAGCTTAGGATTTCTTCTATTATAGAATTACCTTCATGTTTTCCGCATTTTAAGCCGTGATTTAAACTCCATGTAAAAACTTTTTTTTCCACAAGAAGACGGTCGTCTCTCATGCGAATTTCAATATTTGGATTCCTCATCTTGATTGAATTCCTGACTTCAAGGAGTTTGAATCTCTTTTGACGGACACTAATTGGATAATCTCTATGAATCGCCACTCCCGTATCCCTCAGAGCTCTTGATGCACGAAGGATTTTGATTGCTGGCGTTTTATCTTCCAATCGCACCAAAAAGTTACTGCTTCCTGGTTTATTCGATCTGATCGCAATAATGTTGCTTTCAGCGAGCGTGGGAATTTCGCCGTGAGTGCGAATTTGGGCTTTTGGCTCCACATCGCTGCGGTTTGCTATGTGGAATATTAAATTCCCTTCTGTGTTTCGCATTTGACTCGCCTCCTTCCTTTCTTCTAATAAATCGCATCTGTCTTCTAACGCAGTGACTTTATCAATTAGCTCTTGATTGTGGTTTTGCAGCAGTTTAATTTCTTCGTGTAGTTTGGTCATATCCGACAGTTTGACTACTTCTTTTAAAGTCTCTTTAATGCCCTTCAGATTCATATCCAGAATCTCCTGCATAGCAGTACGAATCATATCCTTATTCATGATGTTGCCCGCACTTTTCTTACTTGGGTTAGATTTGTGTTATCGGACTTAAGGCATCTCATTATTTCTGAGAGTGTTGAATGAAATCGTTTAACTTGGCCGTTGGTAGTGCTAGTGTAAGGGGGTACAGTATAGACTTCTATACTCATTTGGTTTTTCAATAGCGATGATATAGAGGCAGAGTTTGGGGATTTTTCAATGTCAATAACTATCAACTTTGGGATTCCAAATGCAATCATTAGTTCTCGTATTGGGTCTTTAATGTGTTAATTTGCTCTAGACGGGATAATTTTTACTTGTGCGTACTTAGAAAATTTGTCAACGGAGGTAAGGCTAAAATTTTTTCATTAGTGTAAATATCAATGTGTACGATTTCTCCAGGATATTGAGGGATGGGGGTGGCTTAAATTTGTGGAGTCAATGGATGTCTGCCATATTTCTGTTCGCAGCAAGTCGAACATTGTTTCACTATTTTTCCTATCTTTGAATGCATGCTAGGAAAATAGAAATATTTAAGGATTTGCGTTTTAATTTCGAGGCTGTTTCTATGTGCTCGCAGGTGTTCCTTGAGAATTATCTTTTCTTGTTCGGTTTCGGGTGGTATGTCTTTTACTAGGTTTGTGTAAAGCGTATTTTAAGGTCTTTAAAGTGGAGTAGGTGAATTTCTTGAATTTTACCTATAGACACGCACACACCAAAAACACAACAATCACAACACTCCACAAGCCAGCGATTGCCGTTCCCTTGGGAAATGCAAAATCAGCATATTTCACCCCATCATGATGATCAATAATCAAGGGAGCAGTTAATGCATAATCAGCATATTTCTCCCCATCGATTCATGTCGATTCATGTTCATCAGTAACCAAGCGCGTAGCTAATGCAAAGTCAGCAAATATCACCCCATCGTTGATCAGTCGTCCGACGCACAAATAATGCAGTGTCAACAAATTGCGGCCACTCACGATCGGATGCGTAGTTTCCTTTTTAGATAATAAGCTCACTATAATTTAGTCTTAGTTTGATTCTCTTTAAATAAAGGCCAAGTGGTCAAGAAAAGATTTGTTTTTCTATCTTTTATAACAAAAAGATTTAACTTAACAAACAAACATACGACACATGTAGGTTTTAAAAATAAATAGAGAGCCATTACGCAACTTTTAATGCAAAAGTCTTGCAGTCTCATCACTAACCAGTAGTGGCGGTTACTTAACAAGAAGCCTAGCAAACAAAACATCACGGTGAAAACAGAATAAAAATACTGAATCCAATAATACATTAATATGATTCTAGACACAATTCCACTGGGCACAATTCAACTGGAACAATTCCACTTGGCAAAATTCAACTTGCACAATTTAATAAATATAATATAACTAGCTGTTCCCGGGCGCTTTGCTACCCGCCTACTGACGCCACGCCCACTTACACCCGCGTTTCCCGGCTGCCCCATCCCACTGACCCCCACCGCACAACAACTTTGCTAAAGATCATCACATGAGCAAATGCATATTTTACGATTCTATAAAAGACATACACACAAACATTCATTTTTATATATATAGATAAAATTTAATAAAGTTAAATTATGAAAGTTGAATTCGTTTAATGATAAGAAAAGTTAAACTTTAAAAGTTACCGAATGAAAGAATACGAATGTTATATAAAAATTGCAAAATATTTGAAAAAAGCCATAAACAACGATAAACGATAATGTACAATTAATACCACGCCTACGCGAATAAAATATTAAACGCATTTAGGGTGGTAAATCGCGAGCGCGATTGTTTTTTTTTTGACAATTAAAACCATGCCAACGCAAATACACACAATAATATTTTATTTGCGTTGGCACGGTGTATTTACGTTTCCGTGTAACTATACAAGTTATAATACAAGTTAAATTGTTCCCAAGGGGAAATGTGCCAAGTGGAATTGTGTCCAGTGGAATTGTGTCTGGTGGAATAGTGTCTGGTGGAATTGTGCTAGTGAAATCGGCCGGTTACCCATTAATATTATATGTATTACTGGATTCAACACATCTTTAAAGAGTCAAATAAAGAAATTTTTTTTAACGAAACCAACGGTATATTCGTTGATAGGCAAATGACCCTGGATGCCGTCGAGCATACCCCAGCAAATTTACCTCGTTACAAACTGGAGTAGCTTGTAATTTAATTATTAATCGCCGAACATGCTATTCACTTTTTAAACTGACTGTACCAATCGGTGAAACTCCCGTCTCAGGATTGAGGATGGAAAATGATGGTACAGAGGATATTCGTCGTTGCAAAATTGATTATTATAGAAGAGTGCACTATGGCATCGAACCTCCTGCCTAGTAGCCACGCGCATTTCCACTGAGCCACGGCGCCCACCTAAAGGGTAACATCGTTTTAATTCCAAGAATCGATCTTTCAAGTTCCGATCTAAAGCTACCTTTTAAACTCAAACGACAACAATTTCCTATTAAGGCGGCATTTGCTATGTCCATTTATTAGTCTCAAGGTCAAACAATGGAAAAAGTTGGGATGTGCCTGTCGGACAACTTTATGTTGCATTCTCAAGGGTTCATCGTTCCAATGACGTCAGAGTTAAGATTATGTCAACTCCGTACCAGGGAAAGCTGATTCAAGGAAGTAGTAAACATTTTTACGAAAAATGTTGTTTATAAAGAAATTTTTGAACAATCGAAATAATTTAAATTCTAATAATACAAATTATAATTCTAATGTAAGCCATAAAAATGTTACCGATTTAAATAAAACTATTACAATGAAAATAATAAAATACCAATTAATATCAATGAAAATATTGTATTAGAGTCACAAAACATTGTAAACGTAAATAATGATAATAATACTGTTCCTAGATCTAACATCACAAATGTAAATAATAAAAAATAATGAAAGTCGTATTCGGTTGTTGTGGCATGTCGTGTCGTCACGCTTCACGTCGTCGCAGATGACAATTTGTACGCGACGGGGATCTCCTGGTCCGCTGAGCGTGATAAGTTACCAATGTTCCCTATGGGATACGGCTTTTCCTCAGTATTTCCCCTGGCTTAAACAAGTATCGTACCAAGGCATGACGCCTTTTGCCACTATTTCTTCAGCTTCTTGTAGCGCTGGTTAGAATGTCAACAATTTGGCAAATAAAAAGGTGGTACAAATCTTGTACGTGTCTGTGGTTCGTCCTTCAGCTTCTACAGTCCCCATCTTAGTTCTACGTCAATAAGCACGTCTTTTAGGAACCTTCCTTTCTGCATTCGGCGGTAGTTGGATACGCGAACATCGTTACCGCCTTGACGCAAGGGATATTTACAAATTACCATTCCCTCCTGTGCTACATCGTCGCCGGCTGTGGAGCAACCTGCTTCTACGATGTTGACGTTGCCTTTGAAGTTAGCGTCGATGTTTAAGTTGACGTTAGCGTAGTAGTTGACGACGGAGTTGAAGTTGACGTGACGCAAGTGACCTAATTATTTTATTCATAATTCTATTATATGCTCGGTCAGCGCAATGCATAGCGAGGGTAAGTGACCGAACGTTCTTTTTTTATGATCAAGGAAATATGAGGAATGCAATTAATGGGGACTAGAGGAATCAAGAATTCGATCCAACCTTGCATACTACGTGAGCGCTGGTACGCTCCCTTCACACCACCCTTCCTGGGGCAAAAAGGAGAAATCATGACACATCGTGATTTCTTTCTTTTAGGCGCCACTTGTGTATCATTTTCTTGTTTTAATACCAGGTGGGAGATTTTTGTTTTGTTTTACAATTTCTTCGATATACATACATATTCGAAGTGCACATGTAGGTATATTTATGTAGGAATTTATTTATTAAATGTTACTAAATCTATACAATTAAATTAAAATAATACATATATATACTGTTTACTACACTAATTCCTTTCATCCGTATTCTCGACTTATTGGCACCGTGGTTGGAGAAAAACTCTACCTACTTTTCTCATCCTGGTCTAGTCGTTGCCTTCCCTTCCACCCATCGCCATCGTCGACATCGTTGTTTTCTTAGAAAAAGTTCCATACTCCTAGCGTATTCAATATCTGGTACCATGTCAGCACTTTTAGAGCCAACGTCGCCAGTGCACCAACACCGCACACGATGACTACTATTACGATCAACTTTACTCTGTACATGCCGTTATCTTATTTCCCATTGGAATGTCTAGTCGCGGCATTTTATATACACACAACCAGGTCACTCCAATGGGAAATACGATCCCTGTGCTGTTGACGGCCGACGATGCGACGATGACTGGAAAGGCAAACGAAATAGTATACGTCAAGAATGTGTTCATCACATTGCTTGCCTCATTACATTACATGTGTCAATGACACTAAGAAAATTAAATAGTAATTTGAATGAAAACTTATCCTACAATGCGACTGCTATGCATTTTATCTTATCTCTACATTCGGCCATCCTGCTCTTACGACTGCCCTCTGACGGACCTGACATACTCGATCTCTTCGTCTTCCATTCCGCTGTCATCATCCGTGGCCCATGGCTTCATGCAGTCGGCTGCTGTTGATGTTGTATTCGGGTCTTCATGCTGCCCCACCTTTCGGACGTCATACCTATCCTTTCCTTTTACATTCGTCACCTCATATGGTCCGATGTACTTTACATGTAGCTTCAGCCCTGCGCCAAACTGAGTCCTCATTATAGCGACCAGGTCGCCCACTCTGTATGATCTGGATGCCTTCCTCTTTCTATCATAGGTCCTCCTATTCTCCTCTTGTACTTTTGCGATCTGTTGTATAGCGGCTTGCCTTATTTCGTATCGCCCATTTTCGAAGTTGTCCCTCATCACATCCTCCAGTAGTGCTCGCAGTTCATGGCTACCCTCTCTTTTCATTATTGTCCCAAACATGAGTTGGAACGGACTGCGCTTGGTGCTTCGGCATACGGTCGAGTTCATAACACTTTGAACCCTACTTACATGCTTCTGCCACTTCCTGGGATCATCCACCGACAATTTTGTGAGGATCTCAATGATGATCCTGTTCATCCGCTCCACCTGACCGTTGCCCCTCGGTACTCCGGTTGTGGTTAGAATGTGCTGAATGTTGTTGGATTTACAAAACTCCTTAAACGCAGTAGCGGTAAATGCTGCGCCCCTGTCTGACACGATTCGGACCGGTTGTTCGAAGACCTTACTCTGCAACTCTAGCTTCTTCACTACTTCCTCGCACTTGGTGCTCCTTACTGAGTAGATCCAGATGAACTTCGAGAATGCGTCGACAACTAAAAAAAGATAATTGTAAAATTTATTAGTTCCAGGGTCCCAAATGATCGACGTGGTAAGTATGAAGTGGCACGTCGTCCTTCTCGATCGGGTGTAGCAACCCTTCCGCTTTTACACTTCTCTTCGCGGCCAAGATGCAAGCAACACAGTTAGCCAGGACGCCTTCGACGCAGCTGCCCAGCCTAGGGATGAAATAGTCCTGCTTGCAAAAAGCTTCCACTTTTCGTGCACCGATATGACCCTGCTCGTGGATCCCTCTCAATATTTCTTTCTGCATGGACTTCGGAATTACCAGCAGATGTGCTCCGTCTTCTAACTTGTAGAGGACGTCATTCCTTAACTCATAATCTTTGTAGTTCCCTGTTGCTGCCAGGATTTCCATTACCAGCTGGAAATACTCGTCTTAGCCTTGCGCTACTTTGATTTTATGCAGGATGCTCTCCTCGATTCTCATCACCGCTGGGTACCTACTCAGCGCATCGACATGCCGCATCGCCGTTCCTGCCCGGTGTACCACCTTCATGTTGTATTCTTGGAGCATGATAGCCCACCTAGCCACCCTCGGACAGAGATCTGTCTTCGCCATTGTTGCTTGGAATGCTTTGCAGTCAGTAGCCACAGTGAAGTAAATCCCCAATAAATACACACGCAGCTTCTGAAGACACTTCATGATGGCTAACACTTCTAGTTCGTAGCTTGTATAATTTTTCTCTGATGCCGCCGTCTTAAAACTTATATAAAAAAAACTGGATGGAATTCGTTGTCCTCGTGTTTCTGCAGCAATATTCCCCCATATCCGATCAAGCTTGCGTCCGTATGAAGCTAGGTCTGCAATGCAGGATTGAACAATTTTAATACTGGTTCCTTACACAGACATGACTTCAGTGTGTTGATCGCAGTTTCCTGTTCATCTCCAATGATAAATTTCGCTGACTTGCACAGTAGTTTTGAAAGCGGCTTAGCGATTTGTGAGTACCCCGGGACGAACTTTCGAAAAAATCCCGTCAATCCAAGGAAACTCTGGATTTGTTTTACATTGCCTGGTATCGGGAACTTCTGCACAGCCTTTAACTTCTCCATCGATGGTGTAATGCTTCCGTTCTCAACTGTGTGTCCTAAGAATTCCACAGATCTGCTCAGGAAGTTGCATTTTTCCCACTTAATCACCAACCCGTAATCTGCTGCCACTTCTAACACGCCATCCAGCTTCTCCAACGCCTCCTCCTCGTCTTTGCCATAGATTATGATGTTGTCTACGTATTCCTTCAGAACCAAGTGTCGGAATATTTAGGTTGATGAATCGCTGGAACGTGGCTGGTGAATTGCACAAGCCAAAAGGGACTCTACGAAATTTAAATTTTACGTCTGGTGTTACGAATGCCGTATATTTCCTGCTGCTCTCTGCGACGTCTACGTGAAAAAACCCGTTCCTGAGATCCAAAGTTATGAACAACTTTGCATCGTGTAACTGCTCTAATACATCCTCCATTACAGTCATTGGGTAACGATCCTTAACCATCTTCGCGATAAGCTCCCTATAGTCCACACACAATCTGTGACTACCATCCTTCTTCTTGACGAGCACTATCAGACTTGCGTACTCTGATCGACTGTCCTGGATTATACCCTCTTCCAGCCACTCCTTGATTTGTTGGTCCACTATTTTTCTCTATCGGCGCCAACCTCCGTGCTTTCCTATAGACTGGTATCTCGTCCATCATTACGATATTCATCTCAGTACATGACTTGGCTGGTCTTCTCGGCACGTATGATTTTACGGTGTCTTCGATGCGTGCTCTATACTTCTCGCATTCTACTCGCAATTCGTTTCCTTTTCCCTTGCATTCCGTTACTTCTATGTCGAATATGTCATTCTCCTCCAATCCGTACGCTTTGATTTCTCCATCTATACTAACATCTTTACTCGTTACGATTTTCACCTTTCGACGCTCTATCAAGATGTCCACGTTACTCAAAAAGTCCTTTCCCAATAGTATTTTGTCACGAAGCCACTGATCTGGTATCTCCTGGAAACGGATCCAATGTTTGTCTGCTCCGATATGCACTTCTGTCAGGCATGAACCCAACGTCTTCTGCGGACAAGGCTGTCATCGGACTCAAAGCGGCGCACCTGGCTTATGTTCCTTGACAGTGACGGTGCCTTCAACGGGCAATTCGGTGATATGTGTCCGAACTGGTTACAATTAAAGCAACGCATACCTTTGGCTTTATCTGGGCAAGCTTGAGCCAGATGTGCGACGACCCGCAATTGTGACACCGCTTCTTTGTAGACGCACCCCTTGGTGATGTACCTGGTCTGTTATTTATATTGTTTCTGCCGCTGTCTATTTTATGCTTCGGAACTTGCCGCTGCATCTTACTATATTTCCCCCGCTTGCGTTTCAATTCCTCTATAGTTTCGGCTTCATATAAAATTGACTTGTTTCCCATCGTGTCCGGAATATCGTTGATTACATGCTCAATCAGGAAGAATTCATCCACCTCTCCTTGATTCCGGATCTGCAGCATTACATACAGGTACTCCAGAAAACTTTCGGACGACCTCTTCTTTCGAACCTCCAGCTGTCGGTGTATTTCGATACTGGATGTTTTTCCACCGAATTCTTTCGCTAAGTGGGCCTTCAGCTTGGTCCAGTCAGTCACTCCTTCGGTGGCCTCAACTGCCAACTTCGCAGCTCCCTTCGGCAACCGACGCACATATAAATATTTTTGGATGTCGTTCCATTCACACGACACCGCTACCGCTTCAAACTCCTTGACCCACTTGGCGTATCCTCTTCCTTCTTCTCCCGAGAATAGTTCCAGGGATTCCTCAACGTCACGGAATACAAAATTGTTCCGGTTAGTCATCGAACTCACTTGTGATTCGAATCTTACTACTGGCGTATTCTCCTCGTCTATGGTCTCCAAATCGCCTTCTCTTGTTGCCGCCAATACGTCTTCAACCTTAATGACTCCTCCAAATGTATCGTTAATTCGATCCACTAAATCGGCTTTTAGATTATACCGGTATGATAACTTTTCCCCCCTTAGGAATGTTTGCAGCTGTTTAACGGTGAGTTCCTGTAACTCATCCATTCACTCTGCCTTACAACTTTTCTTAATTGACTCCTTTATAGTCGCTTCACAACTCCTTATATTTTCTCTCTTCACGATTCACCACTTGTCTTTCTTAATTTTTTCTTCTCTTTTTTTTCACAACTTATATTGTTTATTTCTCTTCTTCACACCTTGTCTCTCTTAAGTTTCTTTTTTTTCACAATTTATCATTTCCTTCTTTACCTTATAACTTGTCTCTCTTATTTTTCTTTTCTTATCATTTCCTTCTTTGCCTTATTAGAATATTTAAGAATATTTCTCTTCTTCACACCTGCACCATGTCAGCACTTTACTCTGTACATCCCGTTATCTTATTTCCCACTGGAACGTCTAGTCGCGGCATTTTATATGCACACAACCAGGTCACTCCAATGGGAAATACGATCCCTTTGCTGTTGACGGCCGACGATGACTGGAAAGGCAAACGAAATAGTATGCGGCAAGAATGTGTTCATCACATTGCTTGCCTCATTACATTACATGTGTCAATGACACAACGAAAATTAAATAGTAATTCGAATGAAAACTTATCCTACAATGCGACTGCTATGCATTTTATCTTATCTCTACATTAATATCTTATTAAATTCTCTATATTAACTTCACTTGCCCGTGGGTCGTCGGTCGTCGGTCGTCTGTCGTGGATTCTTGCGATCAATTTTTAACCCACTTCCCATGGCCCGATTTTATTGAAATTTTGCACACATGTGTATTTCCGGAGACAACACTTTCTATTAAATTTTGAGGCCCCTCGGGCTGCGGGGTCGGGGGGCTCCCAAACAAAAATTTTAAAAAATTTACCCGATTTTCTTCAAATTTTACACACATTTGTATACCGAATAAACAATACTTTTTCGAAAATGATCGGGTCCCGGGTTCGGCCGCAAGGCCCTTACACATTTTTTAAATATCTATACTGGCATCAGATATTCGTCGCCCTTTATGGACTGTGTGCGGTGTGTGCTGCGCAGTCGGCTGCGCTGCATGGTTTTGGTGGTGGAGAGAGAGAGAGAGAAATCTTAGCTCACGCACAAATGAACCCAGCAAATGAAACGAGACATACATGTTTTATGCTTACTTCAACTTACATTTTTATTTACTGAATTGGATTTTTATTGATGTCGTTTTTTTTTGTTGTCGATATCAACTTACAGATAGAACAACAAGTTTTCACAATATTCTGTCATTTGGCGTTTTCATAAATTAGTTCAGAGCAGTCAAAGAGTTCTCAAGATAAATGTTCGTGTTTCTTATTTGCTCAGAGTATGAGCGTGCTCTAAGTGCTCAGAATGATCTGAGCTTTTTCAATTTTAACATCTGATGTCAAATGTCTGTTTCGATGATTTTCTACTACAATAAAAAAAAATGGCCCAGGATCGAGGGGCTCCCTCAATGCTCAATCAGGAAGAATTCATCCACCTCTCCTTGATTCCGGATCTGCAGCATTACATACAGGTACTCCAGAAAACTTTCGGACGACCTCTTCTTTTGAACCTCCATCTGTCGGTGTATTTCGATACTGGATGTTTTTCCACCGAATTCTTTCGCTAAGTGGGCCTTCAGCTTGGTCCAGTCAGTCACTCCTTCGGTGGCCTCAACTGCCAACTTCGCAGCTCCCTTCGGCAACCGACGCACATATAAATATTTTTGGATGTCGTTCCATTCACACGACACCGCTACCGCTTCAAACTCCTTGACCCACTTGGCGTATCCTCTTCCTTCTTCTCCCGAGAATAGTTCCAGGGATTCCTCAACGTCACGGAATACAAAATTGTTCCGGTTAGTCATCGAACTCACTTGTGATTCGAATCTTACTACTGGCGTATTCTCCTCGTCTATGGTCTCCAAATCGCCTTCTCTTGTTGCCGCCAATACGTCTTCAACCTTAATGACTCCTCCAAATGTATCGTTAATTCGATCCACTAAATCGGCTTTTAGATTATACCGGTATGATAACTTTTCCCCCCTTAGGAATGTTTGCAGCTGTTTAACGGTGAGTTCCTGTAACTCATCCATTCACTCTGCCTTACAACTTTTCTTAATTGACTCCTTTATAGTCGCTTCACAACTCCTTATATTATCTCTCTTCACGATTCACCACTTGTCTTTCTTAATTTTTTCTTCTCTTTTTTTTCACAACTTATATTGTTTATTTCTCTTCTTCACACCTTGTCTCTCTTAAGTTTCTTTTTTTTCACAATTTATCATTTCCTTCTTTACCTTATAACTTGTCTCTCTTATTTTTCTTTTCTTATCATTTCCTTCTTTGCCTTATTAGAATATTGAAGAATATTTCTCTTCTTCACACCTGTATTTCTTTTTTTTCCACAACTTATCACTTCCTTTGCATTAAAACTTGTCTCTCTTATTTTTCTTTTCTTCACAACTTATCATTTCCTTCTTCGCAACTTATCATTCTTATTTTCATTTTATTCAACGTGTCGTTCTTGTATTTCTTTTTTTTTCACAACTTATCACTTCCTTTGCCTTAAAACTTGTCTCTCTTACTTTTCTTTTCTTCACAAGTTATCATTTCCTTCTTCGCAAGTTATCATCCTTGTCTTTATTTTATTCAACTCGTACCGTAAAAAAAACGAAGAAACGACTTAGTAAAAGTAATAAAAAAAATTCAAAAAAATGTTGGCATAAATCCCGGTTGAGCCATGTTCCATACTATTAACATATTCAATATCTGGCACCATGTCAGCACTTTACTCTGTACATCCCGTTATCTTATTTCCCACTGGAACGTCTAGTCGCGGCATTTTATATGCACACAACCAGGTCACTCCAATGGGATATACGATCCCTTTGCTGTTGACGGCCGACGATGACTGGAAAGGCAAACGAAATAGTATGCGGCAAGAATGTGTTCATCACATTGCTTGCCTCATTACATTACATGTGTCAATGACACAACGAAAATTAAATAGTAATTCGAATGAAAACTTATCCTACAATGCGACTGCTATGCATTTTATCTTATCTCTACATTAATATCTTATTAAATTCTCTATATTAACTTCACTTGCCCGTGGGTCGTCGGTCGTCTGTCGTGGATTCTTGCGATCAATTTTTAACCCACTTCCCATGGCCCGATTTTATTGAAATTTTGCACACATGTGTATTTCCGGAGACAACACTTTCTATTAAATTTTGAGGCCCCTCGGGCTGCGGGGTCGGGGGGCTCCCAAACAAAAATTTTAAAAAATTTACCCGATTTTCTTCAAATTTTACACACATGTGTATACCGAATAAACAATACTTTTTCGAAAATGATCGGGTCCCGGGTTCGGCCGCAAGGCCCTTACACATTTTTTAAATATCTATACTGGCATCAGATATTCGTCGCCCTTTATGGACTGTGTGCGGTGTGTGCTGCGCAGTCGGCTGCGCTGCATGGTTTTGGTGGTGGAGAGAGAGAGAGAAAAATCTTAGCTCACGCACAAATGAACCCAGCAAATGAATCGAGACATACATGTTTTATGCTTACTTCAACTTACATTTTTATTTACTGAATTGGATTTTTATTGATGTCGTTTTTTTTTGTTGTCGATATCAACTTACAGATAGAACAACAAGTTTTCACAATATTCTGTCATTTGGCGTTTTCATAAATTAGTTCAGAGCAGTCAAAGAGTTCTCAAGATAAATGTTCGTGTTTCTTATTTGCTCAGAGTATGAGCGTGCTCTAAGTGCTCAGAATAAAATGATCTGAGCTTTTTCAATTTTAACATCTGATGTCAAATGTCTGTTTCGATGATTTTCTACTACAATAAAAAAAAATGGCCCAGGATCGAGGGGCTCCCATATCAATTTCTGCGATTAGAGAATTTAGATGAAAAATTTAAATTTTTATGGGTTGTTTTTTTTTAGATTTTAGTTTAATATATTTTTAGTTTAATACATTCATTCAATCTTAATTGTAATTATAGTAATAATAATCTAAAAAACAATTTTTAAAACTTATTTCTAATTCTAATTTATATGAGATGATTTTAAATCGTGAATGATTTTTTTTTTGATAATTTATTTACGATTTGGTTCTCTCACCCCTTATATATATTTTTTTAAAAGATGAATTTTATACGTTTATTAACGTTAAATGTATGTTAAATGGCTTTAGCCACCGTCATTCTTCTGTTTTCGTATTTGATTTCACAATTCACACCGTTTTGTGACAAGACTAAAACCAGACTTCCTATTTCGAAATTCGCACTCTTTGTGTGCCCATCTATGTCATATCTTCCTTTCCTAGCATTTTTCATTTTTATTAAAGTTTCTTGAGCATCACTATGAGCAACTTGTAATTTATTCTTTAAATCAATTACATAGTCCTCATAGTTGTATACTGGTTCTATATGTTTTGTTAAATTTGATGGTAGGTTACATTGTTTCCCGAATATTATATCAAAATGTGTATAACCCGTCTCTGAGTGTACGGAGGTGTTGTAACAGAAAACATAATAGGGCAACCACGTGCTCCAGTCGGAATGTTTATCTGAAACGTAGCTTCTGAGATATGCTCCTAAAACCTTATGAGAATTTTCTAATGCCCCTAAACTTTCATGATGGTACGCTGTAGATTGTAATTGTTCTATCTTTAACAATTTACAGCAACCCTTTAAAACCAGATTTAGAAACTCGGTTCCTTGATGCTATTCTTAGTGGTACTCCATATCTTAAAATACTCTACTAAAGCTTTTCCTACTGTGACTGCTTCTTTATTTGGAAGTGGTATAGCTTCCATAAATTTTGTTAGTTCGTCTTGTATTTTCAAAATATACTTTGAGTCATCTTCTGATTCTTCTAAAGGTCCTACTAAGTCTAGATATAATTTTTCAAAATCTGATTCGGCTGTCGATGTGATAGTCATGGGTTGTTTTTTAGGCTGGATATAATTATTTCTTTGGCAAATCTGGCAATGCTTAACAAATGTCTTCACATCGTTTTGCATTCCTGTCCAAAAGTATTTTTTCTTTATGTTTTGTAACGTACGGTTTATTCCGGTATGTCCGCTGGTTGGAAGTATGTGGTAGTCATTTAGTATTAATTTCTTCTTACAAGGTTCGGTTACTTAGATATGGTTTTCTTTAATGTGCACTTTTATATTACTTACTTTAAACATTTCTCCTTATTAGATTATATAAATAAAAAGACCGATGATTAATATATATTACCGATTAAACAAAATAACTTTTATTATAATTGTATAATGCGTGATGTTTGCAATATGAACAAGGAGGAAGTGAAACAAAAACATAACATACTGAAAAGTCGAACTACTTTTAGCTTTAACTTTTCACTATTGTCGCCATCTATTAACAATAATACTAATTAAATTGAATTTAAACTACGTTATCCAACATTCCTCCTCAAATTTAATTACATTAATGTTTTGATTTATTTTAGTCCACACAAATTGCGAAAATAAGCCAGTTTGGTTCCAGATAATGGCTTTGTACACATGTCCGCAATCATTTCTTCCGTTGGACAATATTGACATTCAACGATCCTCTTTTTTATGCAATCTTTAGTGAAATTACATTGTACGTCAATATGTTTCGACCGGTTGGTGAAACCTTCCCGAAAAATTAGTGCTAAGCAGCTTTGGTTATCTTCATACATCACAGTTGGATCGACGACATCTATTTTAAAATTACGCATAAGAGCACGTAACCAAATTACCTCACGGCAAGCCTCTGTTAAAGCTATAAACTCTGCTTCGGTTGAAGATAGAGCTACACAAGTTTGCTTTTTGCAACTCCAACTGATAACTGATCCAAAAAACATAAAAATGTAACCACTGTTAGATTTTCTATCTGATCGATCTTCGGCCCAATTGGCATCTGCGTATCCAATCAGTTTTACATTGTCACTACCATTTAAAATCAGCTTCAATTTTATGGTGCCTTTCAAATATTTTACCACTCGCTTTAATTCATCCCAATCTTCTTGAGTTGGATTAATTGTTTTTTGAGCTAATATTGCGACACTTGCTGCTATATCAGGACGTGTATTAATTGATACAAACAAAAGACATCCCATAAGTCTTTGATATTCAATATTATTTAACAATAATTGAGATGATGGACCCTTTTGATATTCGACCTTCAATGGCATTTTAGAACATTTCGAATTTTCCAATCCAAATCGTTTGATAATTTGATTTATGTAAGATGTTTGACTTATTTGATAAATATTATCAATAATTTCCACTTCAATTCCAACGTAACATTTGATTTGTCCTAAACTGTCAATTTGGAAACTTTTATTGAGATTATTTTGGACTTCTTTGATTTCGTTGATTTGCTTACTGGCTACTATTATGTCATCAACGTATATAATTATATAACAACTGCCATTTTTATTATGTCTGGTGAATAGACATGGATCTTCGTCACTTTGCACGAAACCAGCTTCGACCATAACTTTATTGAGCGCCAAGTTCCATACTCTTGCTGATTGTTTTAATCCGTATAGGCTCCTCCTTAAATGACATACTAAATTTTTGTTTTCGACTTCAAAACCCGGCGGCTGATTCATATAGATTTCTTCTTTGAGCTCACTATTTAAGAATGCGGTTTTTGCATCTAGGTGATGTACCAATAACTTCTCTCTACTAGCAATCGTCAATAACAAACGGAATGTGGTTTGTCGTGCCACTGGTGCAAATACTTCGTCGTAGTCAACACCAAATCGCTGCGAAAATCCTTGAGCAACCAATCGAGCTTTGTATCGCACAACGCTGTCATCCGCATTCGATTTTAGTTTAAAAACCCATCTACATCCGACTGTTTTTCGATCAGCTGGTAATTTAACAATTTCCCAGGTGCCATTTACTTTGTGTGCATTCATTTCGTCGTTCATCGCTTGTAGCCATTCATCTTTATGGTCAGAATTTAAGACATCGTTAATTGTTTTTGGCTCAGAAACAATTAAATTAACTTTATTTATATTTTCGATTAACCGCTTCGGTGGAACACCTTTGTTGACTCTTGATGATCTACGAATATTTAAATAATTTTCGTTGTTGCTTTCATCCGCTTCTGATTCATTATTTTGTTGGTCATCTGGTTCATTTTCTTTATTGTCCGAATTATGGTTATCATCGTTTTCTTTATTTGCATAATTTGATTTGATTTCATTGGGATTCGATTCGATTGGATCGTCGGCAAAACGCACGTCACGACTTATTAATAATTTTCGTGCAGAACGATCATAACATCTATATGCTTTAGATTCCAAATCGTAACCCATAAAAATTGCTTCCACTGCTTTTGAATCCAATTTGCTCCTTTTCTCTTTTGGTACATGTACATAGCATTTCTGTCCAAATATATATAAATTTTGCAAATTTGGCATATTGCCGCACCACAACTCATATGGTGTTTTTGGAATCGACTTAGATGGCAATCGATTTTGGAGAAATGTTGCCGTCATAACTGCTTCGGCCCAAAAAATATGATCTAAATTTGCATTGGCTAACATGGAACGTGCCATTTCAATCAAGCTTCTATTTTTGCGTTCCGCAACGCCGTTTTGCTGTGGCGAATATGTAGCTGTATATTGAATGCTTGTTCCGATACCTTTAAGATAGCCAACGACTCGTTTATCGGTATACTCTGTACCTCTATCAGATCTGATGATCTTTGGATATTGCGAAAACTTTGTCTTTGATAATGCTACATATTCCTTTAACTTATCAACACATTCAGATTTATGCTTTAGTAAATAAATCTTCGTATAACGTGAAAAATCGTCAATGAATGTAAGGATGTAACGATTACCATTGTGTGATGCAGTCTGCATCGGACCACATAAGTCTGTGTGTACCAGATCCATCGGTGCCTTGGTTGACGTCATTGAAACTTTCGGAAATGGCGTTCTCGACATTTTCCCTTTTAGACAGGATTCACAAATATCGCTGCAATTGCATTTTCTGACCTTCATACCGCTCACTAAATTCTGATTGTCCAAATGCTTTATGATATTTATATCTCTATGTCCGAGAATTCGATGCCACTGATGTGCACATAGAGTACGCTCACCGTTTACCATATCGACCTTATGCATTTGCCTCAGACGGTATTGATTACCAAAAACCTCGCCAATATTATTGATTTTATTATTCCTCTTGATGAATACTTCGTTTTTGGTAAATTCAACATTTATACCTTTTCTTGCCAATTGTTTCACTGACAAAATGTTAGACGAAATTTCCGGAACGTATAAAACATCTTTTATTATGGCTGACATTGGTTTATTTCTATGATCGCAGAATTGGACATTTACTGTACCTTTACCTATCGACCAGTATTCTTTATTATCGGCAACACGAATGCTTTCATTATAATTTGAGATAAAATCAACAAAATCTCCTTTGTTATTGCTAATATGACACGTAGCTCCTGAATCAATAATCCAGTTACTTGATGAGCCATTTTCCTTATGTGTCACTATAAACAATTGATTATTGTCTGAATTGTCAATTGTATTCGCTTTATGCATCTCTGTTGAATTCTTCTTATGTAACTTCTTTTTGGACCACTTTTCATATTTTCTGCATTCACTTTTAATATGGCCTTTCTTTTTGCAAAAGAAACATTCCAAGATGCCTGAATCGACTTTCAGAACATTACCACATGCGCCACCAGATTGATTGTCACGATCCAATTTGTGTTTATACTCTTCAATCAATTTCGCTTGCACAATTTTTAAATTTAACTCGCTTGCTTTTTGTGTTTGTAGCGCTGTAACCACAGTATCATAGCTGCATGGTAGTTGTCCAAACAATAGACCGATCTGCCATTTTTCAGACAATTTCTCTTCACCGAGTGCATCTATCCTTTGAAACATATCTGTCAGCCAATGAATATGCTTCTCCATGTTGCCACCTTCATCGAGTTTACGTGTGCAAATTTCTTTAATTAATTGAACGCTATTACTACCTGCACTTTTTTCGTGATATTCCATTAATGCGTTCCACATCGATTTAGCAGATGTTAAATGGTCTCTTATATGCACAAATTGACTGTCCTCGATATTTAATCCAATACTCGAAACTGCATTCGTGTTTGCCTTTGTCCATTCAGGTGTTATTGGTTCTGGAGCATCAGATATAATCGCCGTCCACGAATTTTCTTTTTGCATTAACAATTGCATTCGTAATTTCCAATTGAAATAGTTATCGTTGTTTAATTTATCGAAATGATATTTTATTTCGGTAGACATTTTATTTTCCTTTACACCGCAGTAGACACAATTAACAAATTATATATTTAAAAATTTTCTTTGCTTGGGTCAACTGGGCCCATAACCTATTAGATTATATAAATAAAAAGACCGATGATTAATATATATTACCGATTAAACAAAATAACTTTTATTATAATTGTATAATGCGTGATGTTTGCAATATGAACAAGGAGGAAGTGAAACAAAAACATAACATACTGAAAAGTCGAACTACTTTTAGCTTTAACTTTTCACTATTGTCGCCATCTATTAACAATAATACTAATTAAATTGAATTTAAACTACGTTATCCAACACTCCTAATACCTTTTTAATTCATTTACATGCATTCTTGGTGGCCACCTCCAAGTTTCTTTATTTAATTTTAAGTAATATATATTTTCTTAATCGATGCTGATCCGCAGAGTTTTTGCACATTCCTCGACAGTATTTTGCCAAATTCTGCCGATTGGGTAGTAGTGCTTTCTTTAGATTTCTTTAGGAGTAAACAATTCTCTTTTGAAATATACGCCAAAACTTTGTTTGGGTCTATCATTATGTCCATATCCTTGTAATTAACTAAATCTTCTGCAAAATTGTCAACAATCTTCAGCTCCACGACTTTCAGTAAATTTTCTGGTTATTTCAGTAGTTCTGTTATACGATGTTCTTTCGATTCTTTACTTTCTGTATTATCGCCTGTTTGACTTCGATTATTTAATTTTGGGTTGCTATTTATTTTCGATTGAGCTCTTGTTATAACACGAATTGGTAATTGTTGTAAATCGTCAGAGTCTAATTATATACGGCTAATTGCGTTCGTTACTTAGATATGGTTTTCTTTAATGTGCACTTTTATATTACTTACTTTAAACATTTCTCATAATAATTCATTTACTTTGCATTCTTGGTGGCCACCTCCAAGTTTCTTTATTTAATTTTTAGTAATATATATTTTCTTAATCGATGCTGATCCGCAGAGTTTTTGCACATTCCTCGACAGTATTTTGCCAAATTCTGCCGATTGGGTAGTAGTGATTTCTTTAGATTTCTTTAGGAGTAAACAATTCCCTTTTGAAATATACGCCAAAACTTTGTTTGGGTCTATCATTATGTCCATATCCTTGTAATTAACTAAATCTTCTGCAAAATTGTCAACAATCTTCAGCTCCACGACTTTCAGTCAATTTTCTGGTTATTTCAGTAGTTCTGTTATACGATGTTCTTTCGATTCTTTACTTTCTGTATTATCGCCTGTTTGACTTCGATTATTTAATTTTGGGTTGCTATTGATTTTCGATTGAGCTCTTGTTATATACGGCTAATTGCGTCAGCGGTACAACTATCTTTACCGGGAGAATATTCTACGTAAAAGTTGTATTCCTCTAGTAATAGTTTAAATTTGGTTAGTCTACTACTGGTTCTTTTAGTGAGAACAAGTACACTAAGGTTCTGTGGTCTGTCAAAATCTTAAATCTTCTTCCGAACAGATAGGGTCGATAGTGTTTGACTGCCCACACAATCTTCTTCCGAACAGATAGGGTCGATAGTGTTTGACTGCCCACACTATTGCAAGTAATTCTTTCTCAATGGTGCTATAGTTTTTCTCTGCTTTATTAAAAGTCTTGCTTGCGTAAGCAATTGGACTATCATCGAAATTAGATAACACTGCTCCAAGAGCGAAACCTGACGCGCCTGTACGTATAATAAATTCTTCATTAAAATTGGGAAATCGTAAAATTTTAGGACTTGTGAGGATTTCTTTTAACAAATTAAACGATTTTTCGCAATCTTTATTGAAATTGAACTTGACATCTTTCTTTAGTAATCGATTAAGTGGAATGGAAATGGTAGCAAAATTTGGAATGAATTTACGATAATTGTTTGCAAAGGCCACAAATCTTCTGTTCTCATCAGCGTTGGTGGGTGTTGGATAATTTTTCATAGCAACAGATTTAGTGGGATCAGGTAGGATGCCATTGTCAGAGATAACATGTCCTAGGTATAACCCTTCTTTCCGCAAGAAAGAACATTTTCCTGGATGTATCTTGAGATTATTTCTCTGAGACGTTTAAAAACTTGGATTAGGTTTATTGTGGTGCTCTAAACTTTTACCGAAAACTATGAGGTCATCAAGATAAACGTAGCAACGTGAATATGTATGTTAGTCCTGACATCGCTATGGGCATCATTCTTAAAAACTTGCTGAGTGAAATCTTTAACCCCATTGGTAGTCTTTTAAGTTGGTAGTGACCCTCTTCTGTTGAAAACGCCGTAATTGGTCTGCTATTAGCATCTAACTCCATTTGGTAGTATCCCTGGCTTAAATCTATGCATGAAAAGTAAGATGCTCCTCCTTCCATGTCAGTCATAGAGTCATAGATCGTTAACGTGACGATAGTCTATCACCATTCGGAATTTCTGTAGACCGGTAACAGGGTCTTTCTTTGTGGGTACGATAGGTATAGGCGAGTTCCAAGCAGAAATAGACGGCTCTATGATGTCATCCACTAACATTTTTCGTATTTCTTCATTTATATCTTGCTTCTGGGTGTGTGGTAGGCGATATGGCTTTGTATATTTTGGGGATGCTCCCTCTTTAAGCGTGATATCTGCCTTTCCTATATGGGTACATTTTAGTTTGTCACCCACCACATGAAAGATATCTTGGTATTTAGAACATATTGCTTCGATTTCCGTTTTTTCCTCACTATTTAATGTTTCGAAATTTATTTCGGCTAATATCTTATTAACTCGGGTGCTTATCGATTTATCTGTCTGGTGGTAGCGTAAAATATAATGTTCCGAAGCGTGTAAAAATAAAGGCTCAGCCCATTTAATAGCTACTGTTGTATCGCGTGCATTTAGGATTTTAATAGGAATTTTCCCATTTATTGGTGTGGATAGTGATCCCGCCATGAAAAAATCTCTACCTTATTCTTTTGGTGCAAATACTCGAGCTTCGGTGTGCTCTGTGTTTAGAAAATAGGTTGCTTCGCACCTGGGTGCTAGCAGGACAGTGTTTATGTGCTGCTGGGAGCATATGGGTAAGTGAATTGTATTACTACCGTGAGTTTTAATAAAAATTCCTCCAAGTCGATTATGGCGTTAAGTTTTAAAAGAAAGTTTGCTCCGATAATTCCTTCAACTGGAATCGGAAAAGAATCGGGCACTACATGAAATTCGTATGGGACGATGAGTTTTTCAACATGCAAATCGAGATAACATGTACCCTTAGTCTGGAGGTTTCCTGATATTCCTAAAATATTGGTAGTTTTGTCTGTGAATATCCTAATGCTTTTGTGGATGTTACCTTCTTTAATTACACAAATCGAGGCTCCTGTGTCAAGTAAAAATCTTGTGTTTTTATTATTGTCTAGTCCTATTTTTACCTGGATGCCATTTGACGGTCCAACAGTGCAATTCGCTTTTGAGACTTGTGTAGTTGTAGTTGGCTTCCCCCTCGGTGGGTTGCTTGTTTCCCATTGTTAGTATTCTGTTGTCCCTAACCCGATCTAACCTAAATGGATTTCTATTCTGCCTGTCTTGATTATGGTTTGGTTGCGCCCGATTTTTTTGCCTGTCATTAAAACTGTTCTGGCTGTACTTATCGTTGTAGTTATTCCTGTACTGAGCCGAATTATTCGGTATAGGCGGTATAAATCTAGGCCTATTGTTGTTTCCTAACCTTTGGTTGTTTCGGTTTCGTTCGTTTTGGTATGATAATCTTCCCTGATTGTGGTTTTGGCTGTTTCTATTCTGAAAGTATCGCTCGTTATTATACGAGAATCTTACCTGGTTTAAAAATCTTGGTTGGCCTACATTATTAGTGTTCTGTCCGTGAGCGTATCTGGTGTCAAAATATATAACTGGATTTGTGGGAGTAGTAGAGCTTTGGTCCAACTCTAGTAAATGTTGAATTGCGTCTTTTAGTTTTGTGTGCCTGGCACTGCCAAGTACTATTTTTAGCCTATCGTTAACTCCTTTTTTTAGGAATGCTACTCTGCGTCTATCGTTTTTTTTATTTTTTTTATAATGTACACATGCTAAAGGGGTTTGCACCCTTATAATGCTTAGCACAGCGTGGGCGTTAGAAAATTAGGGAGAGGAAAGGATGAGATGTCTATGCACGCGTGTCTTAAACGACTGCAGATCATAAATCGTTTGCTAATGTAAGTATTTCGCGTGTAGATTCCCCGTGGCAAGCTACTTCGAGATACGTCATTCTCGATATTAGGTTTTCTATACTCGTGCACTGGGCGAGTTCCTTGGTATGTACGACTTAATTGAGTTTGTATTGATTCAATTGTTTCTTTAGGCCCACATTTTTCTATCAAAGTTTTCAAAGTGATACGAAATCTTCTGACTTTTGATTACCAAATTCTGTTAGGGCTTTCTCTTGAATCTTGCATTTTAAAAGGTATTTAACTAAGGTTGGTTTAGAAGCTTCGTTAAGTGTCGTGGTAAAATTTGACGTTATTAATAAAGTCGCGGATGTTCTCGGCTCTTTTGTTATCCTCTTCACAGTTGAGGGTTGGCAATTTTTGCGCGAGGCTGTAATTGAAAGAATCTGCCCTTTTGATAGGGTCTGGTTGCAAGCTATTATTGACTTATTGTTTCTGACTGTCGTTTAAAAATTTTCGCGGTGGCTATTAGGTTTTTTAAATTTACAAACTCTAACTCTGAACAGCTATCTTGATCTATTTTTGAGAGTTGTTCGCAAAAAGAGATCCATAGTTCCTCGATCTGTTCTAATTTTCTTTTACTCCTTCCTCTTTTCTCGTCCTATTAGGCGATTTTTTTAGGCTGTCGTAGCAGGTTTTTAGTGCGTTCAGGGCTTTTGTTAGTTGGGAAAAATTCATTAGGTCGAGAGGCTAGAATAGAATGAAAAATGATCCTATTTATTACATGACCATAATCAGTGGAACAAAAGAGTAAAAAAATTTTTCATGGGGAAAGTGTTGTTGCTGTGTTTTTATTTTAAATTTATTTTTATTCTGTTAACCATATGGAAAAGAAATATTTTGTTTTTATTTATTCTAAAGTTATACCTGGGCTGGTCGTCGCTCTAGTTGTTTTATGGTGTCGGCTATTAATTTTCGTCTGTAGTGTTGTAACCCTAGGTAGACTAATCCAATAATTAGAGCTGTTACAAATATCAACAGCAACAGCGGTCATATCCGTTGGTTTTTCTTGGTGAAAAATAGGTGCAG
This sequence comes from Nephrocerus scutellatus, assembly GCA_947095585.1. Classification (NCBI taxonomy): domain Eukaryota; kingdom Metazoa; phylum Arthropoda; class Insecta; order Diptera; family Pipunculidae; genus Nephrocerus; species Nephrocerus scutellatus. The sequence goes on from OX352762.1 coordinate 32,775,582, forward strand.
CTATTAGCTGGGGTCTGGTGTTGATTATTTCCTTGCTCTCCTTTCCTCCCATCAGTCCATACTTTTGTTCGGATGGTTACGTTTTCAAACAATTTGTGGAACTGTTTCGCTTCCTTCAGCTTCTTGCGGTGTGCTGCTCGCTGCTCTTTCTTCTTAGCCTGGAGTTGCTTCAAGAAATCGTCTCTTGTGGTGCTGAGTTGTCCGGAAATATTGGCCAATCTTTTTAGTTCCGCTAGCTCTTTGCGTAGTTTGACACGCAATCCTTCTCGGAGTTTTTTTTTGCTTGGCGATGGTTTGCTCGAGAGGTTCCTCTGGGGTTCTTCTCTTCGTCCGTTGTTTGTATTCCTCGATGGTGAGGGGTTTTGTTCCAATTTTTAGTTTCGTGTCTTCTCTCCGTGTTTTTTTCAAAATTACGTCTGCCTTCCTGATGTAATCGGCTGCGAGGGCCAGCTGCTCCTCACTGGACATTAGTTAAAAACTTTATATAGACTTTATAGTAGTAATAATTTTGGTGAATGTATATTCTTGTATTCTTAGACGTTTGGTTAAACTGGCAGTAATATTTAAGTGGAATATTTTAGATGAAAATGTAATGTCATGTAATTCTTATAATTGGCAGGATTTAAAAAAAATTGGGTCGTTTAGGCGTTTAGTAAGTGCTGTGATAATTACTGCTGGGCTCGTTTTTGAGACCGTTATTGCTGTTGTCGAACTCTTTAAATTTTGATTTTTGTTGCTATGCTCGTTGTTACTGTTTTTATGTGATGACTTGCGTATGCTGCGTCGTTGCTGCTGCGTTTAAAGTGATGCAATCTTCGCTGCTGCGCTCGTCGTTGGGCCTATAATTGCTGTTGTCGAACTCTTTAGATTTTGATTTTTGATGCTATGCTCGTTGTTATTGTTTTTATGTGATGACTGTCGTAGGCTGCGTCGTTGCTGCTGCGTTTTAAGTACTGTGATCTTTGCTGCTGCGCTCGTTGTTGTTGCACCTTTTATATAGTGACTTTTGTTGTTGTTGTAGCAGCCTCCTTGTCTGAAATAAGATTAAATGGAAACCTCCAATCAATGGACCCTCATTCACAGTACAAATATACCTATTTTATTTTACAGTATACATAAAATTAACTAATGGCTAATGACAAGCAAAGCAAATAGAAAATAAAAGTTCCTAAACTAATTAGATAAACTAAAGGTGGCGTGTAGTCATCGAGTTATGTTGGCAGGCCAAGAAAAGAGGCCGCGCCAACAGGGGTAGACCAAAGGTCTGTAACGTCCAAGTCCGTGGAGTGAAGGGGCCGAGAAAGAGGTGGTTAGCAGTATGGGTGCCTTGGTTACAGTCGGAGCAGAGATAATTGGTGCCAGGGATAATGCGTTGTTGCTTCAAGAAAACGTCTCTTGTGGTGCTGAGTTATCCGGAAATGTTGGCCAATCTTTTTAGTTCCGCTAGCTCTTTGCGTAGTTTGACACGCAATCCTCCTCGGGGTTTTTTTTGCTTGGCGTTCCTCTGGGGTTCTTCTCTTCGTCCGTTTTTAGCATTCCTCGATGGTGAGGGGTTTCGGTCCAATTTTTATTTTTATGTCTTCTCTCCTTGTTTTCTTCAAAATTACGTCTGCCTTCCTGATGTAATCCGCTGCGAGGGCCAGCTGCTCCTCACTGGATATTAGTTAAAACTTTATATAGACTTTATAGTAGTAATAACTTTGGTGAATGTATATTCTTGTATTCTTAGACGTTTGGTTAAACTGACAGTAATATTTAAGTGGAATATTTTAGTTGAAATTGTAATCTCAGTGAGGGCAGAGATAATTGGTGCCAGGGATAATGGGAGTTTTATAACTCTGAAGTATATGACACCAACCCAATCGAAGTTGTGCGAGGGTTGTCCGGGTTAGAGGGTGTGTGCCAAGGACCCATTTAACCTTACTTGAGGAGACTGCTGCAGAGACTGTATCATAGTGTATACTATTTGACGCTGAGCAGACAGTGGTGGGTTTCCAGGTGACCGAAAAGATATATTTGTAAGATACATTCTGATGAAGAATAAAAGCGAGTCCCCCGCCCATGTCGGATCTGTCGTGTGGATTGATTTGATAACCGTCAAAGGATCTCAATGAATATGAGTTGGGGATTTTGGTCTCCTGCACGGCAGCAATTAAAATATTATTGCGAAACATATAGTATGTTATCTTTCTCAATTAGTTTCGCACGCCATTACAGTTCCACTGACGGATCTTGAAAGAATAAACTGAATGGCCTATATGCTGGCCGTGTTGAGTTTATAGAGGGAGGGTCGGTGCATTATTAGCGCAAACATGTGGATATGGAATGGCAGGGGGTTGTCGGGCTCCTTGGGGGCAGCATGTACTAATGAAATTGGATTTATAGTCATTGGTACTTTATAGCCCTGAGCATTGCCGAAGATGACACCAGTTATTACAGCTGCTGAAAAGCACAGAAGCTACACTTTTACGTATTGGACGATACAGACGTAGCAGTTCCAGGTTCTGGGACCTGGATCCGTTTTCTAAACGCCGTTTTGACTCCGTATGTGGTGGCTTGCCGTAGGCGCCGTGGCTCAGTGGAAAATTCACGTGGCTACTGAGCAGGAGGTTCTCGTGGTTCGAATCCCAGTAACACCAAAAGAATTTTTCACGGAGTCCCACCTCTCGCGAATGGGTGACAAACGTTCCGATAGTAATAACTAGTCACGGAAATCTTCTCAATTCGCCGTTAGGATCCGGCCTTAAAGTGTAGGTCCAAAAATATAAATACGCAACACAAATGGTCTTGGACCGCAATGGTCTGTCGCGCCGAATATTATTATTATTATGTGGTGGCTTGCCGCGTATGAACCAGTTCAGTTCATTTAAAGAACCCGTCAATGAATACTAATAACATGTGTTACCGTGTTTTGACATCGGCAACCGTCCCACGAAATCTGCACTTAGGGTGGCCCAAGGTTCTTTTGCCACTTGAGTCAGCATTATGCCCACTGCCTGCTGCTAACTCGGCTTGTACCGCTGACAGTTCTAGCATTTCTTTACATAATTTGGGTCTCCCAGCTACAGCTTCGTCGTGGTTCTCTCGCAGTACTTGGCTAGTTAGCGAACTGGGAACACACATTTTTCACGGCGCCACGTCCTCGTCTCCGGCTCTCTGCTCGATGTGGCGGTATAGCTGGCCTGTTTCGATAACATAGTCTGGAATCTTTTCTGGGCTTTCCAAGATTTGTTTGCGACGTTGTTTCAACTATTGGCATTCTTCTTTTTCTTTCATTCTTCTGGTTCTCTGACATTGCCATGAGCGCTTCACGCGGCTGTCGTGACAGGTCATCGGCGATGACATTTAGCTTACCGCGTCTATTCTGAACATCGAACGTATGCTGCTGAAGCTCAAGGAACTATCGTGCAAAATGTCCAGATGGGCTTGAGATACGAGTTTATCCAATTTAGTGAGAGGTGGTCGGTTAGCACGGTAAATCGGTAGCCTTCCACTTACTCATCTCATTTCTCATTTTGCGGACTCCCTAGACGATCGCTAAACATTTATTTTCCGTAGGGGAGTAGTTTCGTTCGTTTTTAAACTCCTGAATGCCCTTTTGAGATTCTCGTGGTGCTCTTCAAAAGTTCGGCCAATGACGATGATGTCGTCAAGGTAGGCGAACGCCTGCGGTTCCATCTCTGGTCCAATCAATCAGCTCGTCCGCCTCCTTATTGATTATTTGCTGCATTGCGGAGTTTCGAAGAAAATAGCGCATCTTTATCTGTCGTTCATCGTGCATAATGATTTTGTGTTCCGTTATGTTTGCGATCGCTGGCAATTATTCAAACTTCGGGAACTCTTCCTGGAATTTCAAGCAGTAGTTTCCGATTTGGACTTCTAATTCTAGGGCTTCGCTTATATGTTTTGGTGTACCGTCATATCCATGGGCACACCGTTAGTGGAAGTTCAGAGTTCAACAGCGTATAGTTTTCCTATGAAGCTCCTTTATGCTCCCGTGCCTACAGTAGCTTGCACCAGCTCATCTCCCAGTGCTATTCTGGCGAATATGCGGAAGGCTAGATCGAATTCTTGATTCCTATGGTCCCGATTTCTTTATATTGCCTTCTGCATAGGAACCGCAATTAAAATATTAAAGTAGTAACACTCAACGAGTGAACAAACAAAAAAGAGTATTTTTACTTTGTTGGCACACTCCATGCATGAGCCCGATAGCATACAATGTAATGAGGGTACGTTCGACGGTCGGTTGCTTATGACAACAAAATGCACAGAAAGCATTGTAAGCAAGCGAGCGCTGACCATAAAAAATGAAAATAACGTTCGGTCACTTACCCTCGCTGTGCATTGCGCTGACTGAGCATGTAATAGAATTATAAATAAAAAAATTAGGTCACTTGCCTGCGCTGGTAAATATATCACATCAACAACATAGGCAAGCGACCCAAAGCAATTAAGAATGTTCGGTATATTATGTAACGAAGTTTTATAGCTGGGGTATGCTCAGCGGATCCAGGAGGTTCGTTACAGAAATTACATAGACCATTTCGTGTTGCTTTTATTTTATTTACTTATTTATTATATTACTTTATTTACGTTAGCTTTATCTTGACAGATTTCTTTTCAATGAGTTATTACAAGGTTTATTACGATATAGATATATGCTTACTATAGTTTTGCGTTGGTTGCTGAGTCGACGTTACGGCATCGCAAGGTGCATTTCTTGATAAGACTTGTGCTAGGTATGATAACTGTCCAATCGAAAACTGGAGAGACTAAGTCCCTGCCCCCTATAAGTGAAATAAAATTTGTGGACTTGTAACCCCTTACCACGGGTGGGGGGAAGTTACGACCATATAAAGTCTACAAGACGTAGCTAGCCAAATCACAACTGGAGAGACTATGTCCCTGCCCCCTACGATCGAAATAGATCAGTAGTCTGCAACCCCTTACCACGGGTGGGGGGAAGCGGCAGACTGTATACGAGCTTGACACTTAGCTAACCAAACAAAGAACTGGAGAGACTAAGTCCCTGCCCCCTATGAGCGAAATAGATGATAGTTTGCAACCCCTTACCACGGGTGGGGGGAAGTTGCAACCTGTATATCAACTATGTTAATGATACCGATAATAGCATATAACCCCTTACCGCGGGTGGGGGGAAGCTATATGCTATGTATAGGCTAAGTATAATGCTAAAGATAATAACTAACAGCCCCTTACCACGGGTGGGGGGAAGCTGTGAGTTGTGTCTAAACTAGTGGATGCTAAGAGTATAAATATCTATCCAAACCAGAACTGGAGAGACTAAGTCCCTGCCCCCTCTAAACGGAATAGTACTGTGGACTTGTAACCCCTTACCACGGGTGGGGGGAAGTTACAAACCATATACAATCTACAAGACGTAACTAGCCAAATCACAACTGGAGAGACTATGTCCCTGCCCCCTACGAGCGAAATAGATCAGTAGTCTGCAACCCCTTACCACGGGTGGGGGGAAGCGGCAGACTGTATACGAACTTGACACTTAGCTAACCAAACAAAGAACTGGAGAGACTAAGTCCCTGCCCCCTATGAGCGAAATAGATGATAGTTTGCAGCCCCTTACCACGGGTGGGGGGAAGTTGTAAGCTATACATAAATTAAAATCAGAAAACTTTCGACTTACCCAGACGTGCACTTTGCGACGATGCACCAACGACTTCGCTGCTGACCTGTTGGTAGCCTTCTTATATATTAATTTAAGGTTACATTTGGTCCAGCATGCGTGCAATAAGTTCTTCCTATGCCGAGTGCCTGCATGCTGAACCCAATGACCGTGTTGTTGTTGTTTTCTTACAATTCATGCACTGGCAACATAATTTTTGTTGTTGTAAATGCGTTACATGATATTTTGTTGTTGTACATTCATGTTATATTCTTGCTGTTGTTAATATTTTTTTTTGTTTTGTCTTGTAACTCGGCGGCATTCACTCGTGTGAATATGTGATTTACACTGTGTGTTGCCCTGAGTGTTTCTATGCATTATCGGTGTAGTGCTATTGAAGCCGAACACCGTTACAAATGTTCTTAGAAATACAGGGTGACTACGCTAAAGTTCAGTGTATGTACAAAGGAGAATATTTAAGTAACAAAGTGTTTATTTCAGTATATACAAAGATAAAGAAGTATGTTTGGTCCTCTGGACCGCTAAGCCGCTGAAAATGTGAGAATGATTTTGGTTGTGGTCAAAATCGTCCTTACACCCCCTTTTTTGGCCTTTGCCACACTATCGGCGACTTCTTGGGGCCAATGTTGGGGTTGTTCGTGGGCCTGGTGTGGTGCACCGGGGTCTTCCTTACGCTTGTTGTCCTTGCCGTTGTCCTCGTTTGTTCCGTGCGGGTATTTGACTTTGCTGTCGATGTTGTTGTTGTCGTTGACTTCACCATGTCGGCCTGTGGATCGTTGGCTGTCGTCCCACTTTCCTTGGCTCGCGTTGCCACCTTCGTTGAGCTGCCATGGGGGATGTTGGCGGTCTTCCCGGACTTCGCTGCCTCCGCTTAGTGTGCCAGGCCATGCCGGGGAATGCTGGCGGTCTTCCCGAACTTCGCTGCCTCCGCTTAGTGTGCCAGGCCATGCCGGGGAATGTTGGTGGTCTTCCCGAACTTCGCTGCCTCCGCTTAGTGTGCCAGGCCATGCCGGGGAATGTTGGCGGTCTTCCCGAACTTCGCTGCCTCCGCTCAGTGTGCCAGGCCAGGCCGAGGAATGTTGACGGTCTTCCCGGGCTGGTAGGACGATTGTAGGTGCATCCTCGCTAGCGAGTTCGCTGATGGCCTCGGCTATCTTGCGGCGTTCTTGTTCCGCCTCTTCCGGGTCGAAGGGGCCTCTGGGGGATCTTGTCAAACGTGCGGGGTCTCCTAGGAAGATCTCTGCGCACTGCAGCAAAAAGAGGCCGCAATCGGTCGTGTTCCGTTGCCTAGGGACCCGTACCTTCTTCTTTGGGAGGGTGATGCTTGTAAATCGCCGTGGGGGGTCCGGTCCGTGGTGTTTGGCTGCCTCCTCGGACGACAGGTACTGACGCAGGATGTCGGTGGGGTACTCGGTCGATAGTCGTGGCAGCGAATCAAAGATGAGGATTTCTACGTAGGGGAGTTTCGTGTCCTGCGCAAAGCGGATCACCACTAGGAACCAATGTAGGTTCTGATTTACCGGGACCACGATGTTTTCCATGCCAAGGATATTGAGGGCCTTGGTCCAGCTTGCTACAGCGGAATGTCGTCGGGCTGCAAGCCCCTGTGGGGTTTCGTCCTTCTCCTCCTGGACTTGGCGCTGCAGAAAGTAGGTCCTGGCGATGTAGGTGCGGTCTTGCTGCTCTCTGGTCATGACCTTCTGCCGGATCCAACGTAACTACGCTTCGATGAGTCGGTCGTTTAAGAATCTGCTGATGGCCAGCCGGCCGTAGTCGTCTTTAGTGAGGACGATCCCGTACGGCCCGGGAGGGAAAAAACAGAAGTGGTTTGATGGGGTAGCCTCCTCCTCGTCACTGGATAGGGTTATGGTTGCGGTAAGTCCGTCAGCTTCGGTTTCCATGGCGTCGGATCGGTATACCTTAGCCTCTTCTTCTTCCATTGGGTCGGGCTGTCGACGTTTAACCCGTATCCTTCCAGTTCAGGGGTCGTGGATCTCCTCCCACTGGTCCCAGTGGCTTCATCAGAGAACGCTGCTGATGGACCCGTTCAGCCTGCTCCCTTGCCCGCTGCTTTGCTGCTTCTAATTGTCGTCGTAGTGCGGTATTCATTTGATTACTGATGAGTTCTTTGATCTCAGCCCCACTATTTATAGTAGGCTAACGGGACATTCGTGAACTAAATAAATAAATTTAAATAGAATTTAAATTCTACTTCTTTTCGTGCTGGTTGTACTGCTGCTGTCGTGCTCCCCCTCCGATTCCACTGTCGTTTGCTTTTCCACCGCTGTCTCCCTCGCACTTGCTGCCGTTTCGTTTGCTCTTCTTACGTACTTTGCCTCTGCTGTTGTGTGTTTCCTTCGTTCTTGCTGCTGTCTCTTTTGTTTTTGCTGTGCACGTTGGTCCTGCTGCCATATGTTACCTTCGTTCTTGCTTGTGTAACTTCCGTCCTTACTGTTATCGATTGTCTTCTTCGACCCTTAACGTAAAACTTGACTCCTGTTGCTGTTTTGTAGTTCGCCCCTGCTGTTGTGAGTTTCGAGGCCGCCGTCGTGAGTTTGTGTCTCACCGCCTTCTCCCTTCGGTATTGCTGATGCCTGGACCCATGGAAGTGGGTCGTCCGATGGATCGCGAGTGTTTCATTAGGTTTTCTACTTGGGAAATCCGACTTGGCGTGTCTGGTGAGACCGTAGTGTGTTCCGTTTTGAAGTCCTTTAGGTCGCTGATGTGTGCGGTGCGCGTCTTATTTTTCATGCGGAGTCGTACGATAACTGGCGATACGAAACCGGTGACCTCGTAGGGTCCATCATACCTGGGGGCGAGTTTTGCCGCGAAATTGTCGATCGCCTTGGATAGATGGTGTTGTTTTACTAGGACCGTCTGTCCTATGGTGGGTTTCCATGACCGTCTGCGGAGGTTGTAGTACCTAGCTTGGTTATGGGCTGCCTGCTCTAAGTTTCGACGCACGATGTGGAAAACTTCCTTCAAGTGTTCGGCCTTTTCCGTTGGGGATTGTACTATCTGTCCTCTCCCGATTGTCTTCTCGTCGAAGAGTGTTTGTGGTAAGCGCGGCTCTCGGCCCTGAGTGAGAAATGCTGGGCTGAAGCCGGTCGATTCTGCTATGCTGGAGTTTATCGCCAATGAGATCTCGGGGATGAGTTCGTCCCACCCCTTGTGTTGTTCGCCAACGAATTGGGCGACCATTGTCTTTATTGTCCGGTTTGTTCTCTCTGTGGGCTTCTCCTGGGGCGTGTATGGGGCGGTAAATTGGTGCTTGACTCCCAATTCTCGTAGAAATTTTTTGAATAGGTTACTGGAGAACTGGACCCCATTGTCGCTCACGAAAGTCTTCGGGACGCCGTATCTGGCCAGGATCCTTTCGCGAAACGCTTCCTTCAGTGATTCTGCCGTGGCCTTCCGCAGTGGAACGATCTCTGTCCACTGCGAGAATTTATCGAAGAGGACCAACATTACCGTGTTGCCGTCCTTGGATCTGGGGAGTGGTCCAACGAAGTCTGCACACACTATATCCCATGGTCCGTCTGCGATCTGAGACAACATGGCTCCGGCCGGTTTCTGCTGGATCGACTTAAATTTCTGGCAGGATTCGCACCGGCGGACATATCGGCTGATGTCCCGGAACATGCCCGGCCAGTAGTATCGGTTGGTGACTCGTGCGATCGTCTTACGAATCCCCAAATGTCCGGCGGTGGGTTCGTCGTGGTTTTCCTTCAATACTCGTGTTCGTAGGAAATTTGGGACGCACAATTTCCAGGGCGCGCAATCCTCGTCTGTGGTCCGATGGGATATGTGACGATATAGTTCGTTGCCTTCGATTATGTAATCTGGAAATTTCTCGGGATTTCCCTTGACCTCTTCCTTTCTTCTCTCTAACCAGCTGCACCCTTTTGAATCGCCGTTTTCCACGGCTGCTGTTCGAAGGATTTCTCGTGGCTGACGCGAGAGTGCGTCGGCGACCACGTTCAACTTCCCTCGTCGATACTGGATATCGTAGGTGAATTGCTGCAACTCCAAGGCCCAACGAGCGATTCGTCCCGACGGACTCTCAATGGAGTTGAGCCATTTCAGTGCAAGGTGGTCCGTGACGATCGTAAATCGATATCCTTCCAGGTAGGGTTGCATCTTGCGGACGCCCCACACTATGGCTAGACATTCCTTTTCCGTAGGTGAGTAGTTACGTTCCGCTGGATTTAAATGTTCGCTGACCATGTGTCCCAGGTATTTGATCTCTTTCTTAAAGAACTCACATTTCTCAACGTTGATTTTCAAGTTTGCCTTACGCAGTCGTCGCAGTACCTCCTTCAGATGTATCATGTGGTCTCCCAGGGATTCACCGGTCACTACGATGTCGTCTAGATAGGCGAAAGCGTGAGGTTCCATGTCTGGGCCGATGACCTGGTCTAATGCTCGCTGGAACGTTGCGGGAGCCGAATGTAGACCAAAAGGCATGACTCGCCATTGGAAGAGCCCACGGCCTGGTACCGTGAACGCTGTGTACCCTTTGCTGCCTTCTTCCATCGGAATTTGCCAGTACCCGTTTTTGAGGTCCAGGCTGCTTATGTATTTCGCGTTCCTAACGGTCTAAGATGTGGTGGATCCTCGGAAGCGGGTATGCATCTGGAACAGACTTGGAGTTAAGCTGCCGGTAGTCAACACAAAGTCTCCATATCCCGGTCTTCTTCTTTACCAAGACAATTGGGGCACTGAAGGGGCTCTTGGACGGTTCAATACATCCTTTTTCTAGTAAGTCGTTGATTTCTTCGTCTATAATGCTTTGCATGGCTGGATTCTTCGGGAAGTAGCGCTGTTTTAGTGGTCGGTCGTCCTGCATCACGATTTTATGACTAGTGATGTGGGACACGCCACTCATCGCCTCAAACTCCTTTAGTTCCTGGTCCAGAAAGGACCTTATCTTCTTGTCGTCACTGGGGGTCTGGCTTTGCATTGCACGTACCTGAGGTTCTTCTGTTTGTTTCGTGGCTCTACTATTGCCGAGGGTGAGGCAATGTCCACCTATGCTAATTGTTGCTTTTGCCCGGCCGAGGAAATCCAGCCCCAAGATGACTTTGTCGATGGCTTTCGGGAGAATAAGTAGCTGCATGTTGCAACCGCTGTTGCCAAATCGCACCGTGGTTTCGAATGCCTGTTCCACTCGTCTGGTCGTGCCATTCGCCATTCTTACTGATACTGCTGCCCTCACTGCCTGCCCTGTATGTCGTACCTCGCATGCATAGGCTTCGCTGAAGAAGCTCCGCGTAGCTCCAGTGTCGATTGTGGCGGTGACTGCTTCTCCTCCCATGATTATCGTCGCGGCTATGCGGTCGTCATCCTGCTGTAGTGATTCTATGTGTTTCGGGGAGTGGCGTTCTGGGGTTCCATCATCCCCTGGCTTCGATGGGACCCGTTGACATTTCCCGACGGTCGGCGGCAGCAGTCGATGCTCCTCGTATTTCGCTTACCACATTCCCAACAAAACAGCACCTTGTGGTTTCGACATTCGCGAAAAAATTGCCCTTGTTGGCCACAGCGTCGACATGCTGATCGTGGGTCGACTTGTTCTCTTGGTATCTGAGCGACTTGTCGATGATTCTCGTCTCTCCTCGGTGGTCGTGGTGGGGTTTCGACACTCCGACTACCGTTGTTCAGACATTCGAAGTCTTCGGCTAAGTTAACCAACTCCTCGAGACAGGCGAAATCCTTCCGCTTTATATAAAGCTGGTACTCCTGACGGCTGTTGCGAAAAATTCGTTCGAGCTGCTGATCCTCAGTGTACTGCGCGTGTCGCATCAGGTTCTGTAGGGTGATCACGTAATCCTTGAACGATCCTTTTGGAAGTTGTCTTCTTTGGCGGATGTCATCGTCCAACCGCTCGAAGAACCGTGTTGGGAGGAAGAACTTCAAAAAGTCGTTCCTAAAGGTTTCCCATGTTTTCCACTGAGCGTTGTTATTTCGGTACCAGGTCAAAGCTCGATCTTTGAGCAGTTCTGGCATCATACGAGGAAGTAAATCCTTGTTAATCCCATAGACCACTGATAGCTCCTCGACGCGTTCGGTAAAGGCTAGTGGGTCACGGACACCGTCAAACTTCACCGACCACTTTCGGACTTGGTCAATGACAAGGGAATATGAGGGTGTACAGCGGGGTGGAACTTGTGTGTTTTGATCTGCGTTGTTGACTATGTTGGTAGTCTTCTCGTCTTTGTGTGGAACGATAACTTGCGGTGGTATCGGCGAGGTGCTTCTCGAATGTTGTGCTTCTAGGGTGCGCAGTCGAGCCTGTAATTTGTGTAGTTCTTCGACGGTACTGGCGGCTTCGATGCCCGCTGAGTACGAGGGGATGGATGCGTAGAGTGGTGGGAGCGGTGTCGTTGGGCTTAAGTGAGCACTTCCTGTGATGGCAATCGGTGGGGGCATTGGTGAAACGCTCTTCGTATGCAGCATTTCTAGGATGAGAAGTCGCTCCTTTGTTTCGGGCTTTAGTTCCTCCTCGTTAACTAGTGCGGCGAAGCGTCTGCGGAGTTCCTCCACAGTGCCTGTTTCGTTAAACCCAAATTCTTCGGCGTATGCTATAAGCTCCTCTTTCCGTAGTGTGTATATCCACGTAGTCTTCATTTTGATGGATAGGCACTAGCTGCTGTACGTGTTGGTGTTTGTTTTCACCGATACGATTCGTGCTCTTCTGCGGCGATGTGACAAATTTGCGCGCTGGGGTATGGTGACAGTCTGTGGTGATACACGGTAAGAAATCGTGTCCGAAATGATCAGTGAGGTGAGCGTCGAAATGGTAGTGCACTGTAGTAAAATGAACGTGTTCTTTTTTAGCGATCTTCCAACATATGCAAGTGGAAGTGAAATGAAGATGATCTTCTGCGATGCAATGCTTGTGCCAAGTTTGGGGGTTTCCCTGTTGATAGTCGTGATTCTTAGGCCTTTTCTGATGACAGTCGTAATCTGGTGATGTTCGATATGATGGTTGTCGTGATTTGGTGATGTTTTCCTGTGATGATAGTCCCTGCTCGGGCGCCACTGTAACGAAGTTTTATAGCTGGGGTATGCTCAGCGGATCCAGGAGGTTCGTTACAGAAATTACATAGACCATTTCGTGTTGCTTTTATTTTATTTACCTTTTTTACGTTAGCTTTATCTTGACAGATTTCTTTTCAATAAGTTATTGCAAGGTTTATTACGATATAGATATATGCTTACTATATTTTTGCGTTGGTTGCTGAGTCGACGTTAAGGCATCGCAAGGTGCATTTCTTGATAAGACTTGTGCTAGGTATGATAACTGTCCATATGCTATATGCTATGTATAGGCTAAGTATAATGCTAAGGATAATAACTAACAGCCCCTTACCACGGGTGGGGGGAAGCTGTGAGTTGTGTCTAAGCTAGTGGATGCTAAGAGTATAAATATCTATCCAAACCAGAACTGGAGAGACTAAGTCCCTGCCCCATCTAAACGGAATAGTACTGTGGACTTGTAACCCCTTACCACGGGTGGGGGAAAGTTACAAACCATATACAATCTACAAGACGTAACTAGCCAAATCACAACTGGAGGGACTATGTCCCTGCCCCCTACGATCGAAATAGATCAGTAGTCTGCAACCCCTTACCATGGGTGGGGGGAAGCGGCAGACTGTATACGAACTTGACACTTAGCTAACCAAACAAAGAACTTGAGAGACTAAGTCCCTGTCCCCTATGAGCGAAATAGATGATAGTTTGCAACCCCTTTCCACGGGTGGGGGAAGTTGCAACCTGTATACGAACTATGATAATGATATTGATAATAGCATATAACCTCTTACCGCGGGTGGGGGGAAGCTATATGCTATGTATAGACTAAGTATAAACTAAATAGTACTTACAACCCCTTACCACGGGTGGGGGGAAGTTGTAAGCTATATATAAATTAAAATCAGAAAACTTTCGACTTACCCAGACGTGCACTTTGCGACGATGCACCAACGACTTCGCTGCTGACCTGTTGGTAGCCTTCTTATATACTAAGTTAACGGTACATTTGGTCCAGCATGCGTGCAATAAGTTCTTCCTATGCCGAGTGCCTGCATGCTGAACCCAATGACCGTGTTGTTGTTGTTTTCTTACAATTCATGCACTGGCAACATAATTTTTGTTGTTGTAAATGCGTTACATGATATTTTGTTGTTGTACATTCATGTTATATTCTTGCTGTTGTTAATTTTTTTTGGTTTTGTCTTGTAACTCGGCGGCATTCACTCGTGTGAATATGTGATTTACACTGTGTGTTGCCCTGAGTGTTTCTATGCATTATCGGTGTAGTACTATTGAAGCAGAACACCGTTACAAATGTTCTTAGAAATACAGGGTGACTACGCTAAAGTTCAGTGTATGTACAAAGGAGAATATTTAAGTAACAACGTGTTTATTTCAGTATATACAAATATAAAAAAGTATGTTTGGTCCTCTGGACCGCTAAGCCGCTGAAAATGTGAGGATGATTATGGTTGTGGTCAAAATCGTCCTTACAATTAGTATGCAATAATGCAAGAATGCTGACAAGCACAATATGGAGTATTGGTTTGGGAATCGATCTAGACTTGTATGTATGTGTAGACATTTTATATATTTATATTTTACTATGTACTATGTTTTTGAGTCTTCGCACTACTATAAATAAGCATGAAAATTCTAATAAAGTAACAATTGGACATCCGACCGATACCAACTGAGTTTTATAAGGCTTGCGAGCCTTAAACCATGAAGTATTTTCTTGGATCAACTTTATTGGAGTCCTGGGTGCAGGAAACTGCCAAAGGTTTAAGTCGTAGGCGTAATAGCCAGGACTAGCGGAGACCAATAAAGGAACATCGGAGCATCGTTTGCCATTCGACTCCAATTATTACATGCGATCCTGCCAGCCTACTCAGATTGGAAAGATCCAAACATTATTACATGGCGACCCTTCAAAGTTATCCTATAATAGCTTAAATTATTACATGGCGATCCTGCCAGTCTACAAAGATCCTGCCAGTCTTCATAAATTACGTCCTTCCAGTCTACATAAATCCTGCCAGTATTCAAATTCCAGTAGAAAAGGAATTAGCAGCTATTTAAAACAAACCAGAATTGCATCACCGTAGTTGCCGAAATCACCTTTATCAGCAGAAAAGACAGCATAATATTACATAAAAATGAAAAATGAAAATGAATGATACATCTGAGGTTTCATCGTACCTCTCCCCCAACATTTCACTTACTCGTTTACCGACCGTCTTCGTCAGCACTTTACGGTCCTTATATTTCGGCGGCCACAATCCCAGCATAAGAGCACCTGTGGTCTTCGACAATCTCGCCAAGTGTGTCCGTCCTGACCGCAACGTCAACACGCTGATCGAACGTTGATGCGATCCTCCTGGTTCTCTGCGACCATGAGGTTCTCTCGACCGGTCGTGGCCTGGGTGATTGTCGGATTGATTCTGGCTTGGCAGAGATATTCTTCAGGTCTATCCTCCGTACATACAGTTGATATTCTTGGCGACAGTTTCGAAATATACGCTCCATCTGTCGGGTCCTCGAGATTCTGCGCTGTGATGACACAATGCTCAAAATGTTCTCTTTGTCCTTTGTCGTCGTCGACGGATTTCGTCATCCAGTTGTTCTTGGTTCCTTGCTGGAAGGAACCAAAACATGGCTCAAGCATTGTCCTGGCTAGAAGGTTCTTGTCCAAGGAATAGGCGTTGGCTAGTTTCTCCAAACGCTCGACAAAGAAAATTGCGTCTTTCCAGCCGTCATACCGCACTGATCATTTTCTCACCGTATCGATAACCATCGTGTATGAGGCCACAGATGTCTCATTTACTTGATGAAACGGAGTTATGTCCTGTGATATCAAAACCCTTGTGTTGCTCGCTGCAACCTTTGTGTCCATGGCGTCATGCGCCGGTGTTGCCTCGTGTGGTATCAAAGCCGCTCCGCCGGTTGACGTGGTCTTCGTTTCCTTTTGTGTGTCGTCTGTTGTTAGCATAATTGCAGGCGACAGCGATGTGCCGCGTTCCCCAGACGGGTTTTATCTTCTGCTATTAGGTCGCATCCGGTGATGAAGTTCGAGAACCGCTTCCTTAGGTCATCTACTAACTCGGCGCTTTCCCGCTCGAATTCAACTATGTATCTCAATTAGATAAGTCCCTGCTAGGGCTCCAAATGTAACAGAGTTTTCAAGCCAGGATAAACCTTAGCAGTGACCAGGGTTCAGGGTAATTTGGGCTTTTCGGGGTTTTTTTTGTTTATATTTAAACTTACTGCTAAGGGAAAACACCCTGAATGACTTGCGTCACGGCAATAAGTTGGGCTAAGCCCTTTATTAAAATGCAAAATAAAATAAAAATCGAAGGAATGTGATTTACAATATATCGCATTCCTCACGTTTGTAGCCGGTTTCAATTTATTTTCTCAGAATTCTCTCTGATTCATTGAAAAAGCACTACGTTAAAACGAACACGAAACGAAAACGACGCGAGTCCAAATGCTTTCATTAATTGATCATGGTCAGGGAAAAATTCAAAAAATCTTGACCAAGAAAATATTACAAATTTTAAAAATATTGTAAACAATTTTTTTTTTAATATATAAATAAAGGGTCCGCCATCTAAAGTTTTTTTTTCAACTAGTGCTTATTTCGTGAATGGTACACTATGGTAACAGATAATTAGTTGTATCATTCCGCTGAACGAATATGGTTGTGTAATATTCAATATATATAATATGAATATTCAACAGAATAGTCAAGTTCATTAATTCCCGCGAAACATTCAAGCGAGAATTGCATTCTTTTTGACTGACAAACTCAATGGAACTTGATAGTGTTGTATCATCAGCAAATGAATGGATATCACAGGTTGTAGAAGACAACAGGTCGTTGATATATATCAAGCAGAGCGTGGGCGACAAGGATGACCTTGAGGCACGCCAGCATTGATCCCATGTGAAGCTGAACAATGAGTTATGCACGTCATGAGTTCACCTGAAGGCCGATTTTTACGAAATCCATACTGCACATCGGATAAAAGAACATTCGAATCCAGATAGCTCATTAGTCTGAAATTAACGATAGATTCCATTACCTTCGATAGAACCGACAACAAAGCAATAGGACGGTAGTTCGTAGGTGTTGATTTATCACCTTTTTTCGGAACGGGTTGATTATTTGCTATTTCCCAAATTGATAGAAAAACACTTGACTTGACTCCAGAGTAGCCTATTATGAGTAGGCTCTATAAGAGCTGGTGTTATTGAAAATTTGGATACTACCAAAGCATAGTCAGAAAGTCCTAATGGAGCAGATACATCAATTGAATATTTCTCTGGCATAGTAGTTAGAAATAAATCTAAAAGGTGAGGTGATTGACCAATTATATCGGGATACTTAGTTGGCTTATCAACGAGTTGCGTGAGAAGATTAATATTTAAAAATAGTTCTGCGGTTTCACCAGACAAAAGGACCTGGAACTAGAACTATCTCTACCATTCGAATAGGTCAACCATGAATCATTGTGGACATTAAAATCGCCCAAGACAACCAATTCTGATAATGGTGAGGATTGGTAAATTTTGTCTATAGTTTCCGATAAATAATTAAACTTAATATTAGTGTCATCAGATGACAAATTAGGACTACGATAAAGGGAACAAATAAACATCGAATGGTTTGAAATTATATATTATAGGATAGCTTCTAGAGCTGCCCGGCATACCTTTTTGTGAATGGAAATTCTCGAGTGCCTGGCAGCTCCCTACCACATCTACCGATCTTCGCGTCGATGATACCAGCAACCCCCGGTGTCTAAGTCAGTAAGGACCCAATGTCCATCCTCCTCGACCCCAGAGGTTTTCCCTTGGAGTGTCTAGACATCGGAAGGGTCCCCCACTAGATAACCGGTAAAACCGAGTATCCTTGCAGACCGCGTCGATCTCCGGAACTCCAAACTAGAGAAAATAAATTAATAATACTACCGCATCGACCGTTTTTCGCGTCGATGCAACCGGCAGCCACCGCTGCAGCACTCCATTTAGTTGGGTTGAGAGGGTGTTGACCTAGGTCTTCGCCAACTTGTACACCTGGCTGCTGGTCACATCGGCGCGAAAACCGGTCGATGTAGTAGGAAGCTGTCAGGCACTCGAGGACTCCTTCCACAAAAGATATGCCAGGCAGCTCGAGAAGCATTTAGGTGAGTATGTGATCCAGATCCAGTGTTCGCCTTTTATACTATTCCGCTACACAGTGAAATTCTGAATCAGTTCGTAACGTGCCGCGCTTTTATTGGCCAGTATGTTGGCGTGATGTTGCTTGTTGTTGTTTGGCTTAACATCCATCCGTTGGCTGCACTACCCGAAAACGCCAAAAGGAAAACAAGCGGTTTTTTATTTTTGGTGTAACAATTTATTTATTACTTTCTCTTTTATAGTAAAAGGAAGAATAGTAATCATGAAAAATTTCGAACTCGGGATTTTAACACACAGCAAAAGAAGATCGTTCACCGGCGTGTTCGCCTTTTATACTATTCCTCTACACAGTGAAATTCTGAATCAGTTCGTAACGTGCCGCGCTTTTATTGGCCAGTATGTTGGCGTGATGTTGCTTGTTGTTGTTTGGCTTAACATCCATCCGTTGGCTGCATTACCCGAAAACGCCAAAAGGAAAACAAGCGGTTTTTTCTTTTTAGTGTAACAATTTATTTGTTACTTTCTCTTTTATAGTAAAAGGAAGAATAGTAATCATGAAAAATTTCGAACTCGGGATTTTAACAGATTTACCCATTACCGTATCACCTGTCAGGAAAAGCGAAAAAAAATCTCTGTCTGTCTGTCTGTGTCCACACTACAGCCCAGACGGCTGAACCTATCGGAATGAAAATTCATATTTAAGCTCTTTACATACATACATTGGGAGGGGCCAGTTAATTTTGACGGAAATCTGACAACCGGAAGTGACAGTTTACTTGAGACAGTTTTTTGAGTTTTTGCAAATAACTCAAAAAGTATAGCAATTAGGAGAAATCTGTTAAGTGCAAAAGAAATTTAAAAAATAACAAAAAAATTTTATATAAATTTACTGAAGATTCCGGCCCGGTCCGTAAAAGAAAGTCGTCTTGTGTCCACACCTCCATTTTTTTTGCTGTGGGAAAATTCTGTCGCCCGAATTTTTACTAACAGTGGTTTGTGGTTTGATAGCAAAAATTACCCTGAGTATAAAAATATTGTACTGAACGTCGCAAAATTACACTCGTTTTGTTTGTTTGATTTTAAACATTGAACTGAGTGCAGTTCCGCGATAAAATTTTCTACCCGAGGTTTTTTGATCGAGTACTCACCAACAAAAAACCGTCATTGTGCTGCCATAGACTTTTGACTAGTTTTCATTTTTCATTGAGTTTAATTCGCTTCACAAAATAAATTTCTTTTTTATCATCGTCGTTAGATTTGGCCATTTCGACGCAAATACATTCAAAACGTGCGAGTGCAATTTTTTTGTTCGCTTGACGAGTAAAAACGAGTACACTCGGTCAAATAAGGGGAATAATTAAACGAAAGCCTCATAAGAGACACTGACACTGAACGAGACTGATCTGGTCGGGTAAACTCACCTGAACATCAGCCTGATTCTCTAAAAAAATAAGATAATGTGTAAAAGGGTAAAGCGACCGTTTACACATTTACACTCTATTTTCTGATTATCTAAAATTTGAAAATGATATAATGTAAATATTCAAGCAAATTTTCCGTCAAAAGTTTACCTTTGTTTTTATCTTGGGATAAGTATTTTGTTTCAGTAACGTCAGTAAAATTGAATTTAAAAATCATTACGAGTAATAGTGGAATAATATAAATTATATAATATGTGTTGTGATATTAACAGGTAGGTGTAGACCGCGAACCATCTCTTTCGAAATTAGCTTTCAGAATGGTTCAAAGTACAAGGATTTTTTTCTTATTTAAATTTAATTTTATGAACTAGACTTATTACTCCAAGAGGAAAGCGGGCCACTAACCAACAAAAGGGTGCATTGTTAACCTTTTTAGAGGAGAACATCGATTTTGCTCATGACAGGTAAGTTACAAAGTTGTTACATTTATTTTAGAAAAGTGTTAATCAAATATGTTGCAAGTAGACTCGAGGGAGATGCCGGTGCAGAGACTCAGCAGTTAAAATGGGCTGAAATATCTACCATTTTAAATTGTTTGGGTGGAGCAAAAAAAAAATGCAGAACAGTGGAAGCAGTATTGGCGAGATTTGAAGTAAGATAAATGAAATTGTATAAAATGCCTCAATATATAATATATTTTTACCAAATTTCAGAAGAAACACAAAAGCAAACGCAAGTGCTGAAAAACGGCTCCAAGAGGAATCGGGAGTAAATGGGTTTCGTAAAATTAAAACTCTGGACGAATATGAGAAGAGGGTTGTTAGCATTATTTCGCTGCCAGTCATAGATGGAGATGGCGAGAGCCAACAAAGGGATTTCGGAGACACACGGGTAAGTTCTCATCAGTTTATTTGAAACAAATAATAATAACCAACTGATTGTTATATAGACTTTGAGTTACTCTGAAGTAATTGATAAAGATCCTCCTATCCAAGCAGAATACCTTGTCATGGATGACGAGTTAGTGGAAATCAGAAATGCTGAGCAGGAGCTACAACCCGAACCTTCTAGCGTAAAAAAAATTAAAACTGCACCACGCAAAAGGAATCTTAAGCGGCCGAGGGTTGTTAAACCTACGGGCGAATGACCCGCCAAACTTCTCGCACATGAAGAGAAGAAATTAGATTTCGAAAGGGAGAAATTCGATTTCTACAAAACTATAGAATTGCAAAAGCTGGATATAGATCGAAGACGAAGGAAAGCTTTCTTCCAATTAGTTTTCATATTTATTTTCTTTATTATGTACAAAATGTAAAAAAAAACTGAATTATATTTATTTTTAATACACAAATTTATTGTTTTCGTAACACCTTAAATCGGTTCATATATTTTTAAAGATTCTTCTTCTTTAATTAAAATATTCTTGACTTAGAATGTTACGTGCATCTATTCCTCTTTGTAGCATGATACTTGAAGCACTAGTCGTTTCATTCAATTCTAGATTTTGAGCATCATCCGATTCATCCACCAACTCTAAATAATCAGGTACTTTGTTAATAACCATTATGTTAATTAACACGGCACAGGCGTTTATAATAGTGCCTGATTTTTGAGGTGAATACCGAAGAATTCTGTTCCGGTCTAATATTCGGAATCTAATTTTTAAAACGCCTATGCATCGCTCGACACAATTTCGTGCCCTTCGATGTGTCACATTATAAAAAAAAATTTGTAGATGTCATAAAAACGCACTTGACACGTGTGCTGGATTGCTGAGTGATAAACTTTACGCCTGAATATAATATTTTTACAGAATGCGATTTTAGTGAAATAAGATAAATTTTTGTGTAAACTTTTGATGTGTAAAATTTTACACGTTTTCCTATTTACACATTATCTTATTTTTTAGAGAATCAGGCTGCATGTGTTGAAAACAAAAACGCACACATCCAAATTTGATGGTCGATTCGCAGAGAAATAACGAGAATTTCTCATTCTCAATGAAGAGGAAAGAAACAAATTAATGCTTGATTTACATTTGCGAGAAAAATTGTGGTCAGACAGTAGAGATTGACACTAAGTAATGTCATAGTTGTTTTATGCTTGATTTACATTTGGGCCGTGCGAGAAAAAAGGGCAAGACGAATGTAGTTAAATCGAATCGAATTTTTTAGTTATTTTATAGTAACATGGGAAATTTTATCTAGAGTTTATGGTAACCGTCTGGCTAACCAAAATTTCAATTTAACAATTATTTACAAAATTTGATTTAAAATGCTTTGAAATAATAGTCCAAGTATGGGATGAAGAAGCTATGCCAGGGAGGGAATCCTGTGTCCCATACATAAGAAGGGAGATATCACAAAATGCAGCAATTATCGTGGTAAAATGAGCAAAACGCCAATAGTTAAATTGAAATTTTGGTTAACCAGAAGAGACTGACACTACGAGAATGTTATAGTATTTTTATATCTTCAGGGAAAATAATATCGTTAGCATTATGGTAACATGAAAAATATACTACTTCTCTCTTCTGGCTAACCACAATTGCTATTTAACAGCCGTCCTGCTCATTTTTCTTACACGGTACAAATGTACTTGATTTACATTTGAGCACACAAATGGACGTTTGGTTTATCTATAGCATTATGGTAATATTAAAAAATATACTACTTCTCTCGTCTGGCTAGCTACAGTTTCCATTTAACAGCCGTCAGTTCATTTTTTCTCGAACGGGACATATGTAAATTAAGCATTTTTAATTTCTTTTTACATTGAAAAATATACTACTTCCCTCTTCTGGCTTACCACAATTGCTATTTAACAGCCGTCCTGCTCATTTTTCTTACACGGTACAAAGAAAAAAAAATGGAATTCCAATTCCAGTTACAATTTCTGACCAAAAGAAATGCGCCCGATAAGTGTAAACATTATTTCGCGGCACTTGTGTCTGTCATCTTCATCTAAAATTAGGTAAAATTAAATTCGCAAAAATTCGTTATTCAATTAATATTCAAATTCTTTGGCAGAAGAAATGGCTAAATTACAGTATACCAGTTTTCTACCTCCTTGGTCAGTATATAATATGGCCAAAGAAATACCAAGATTTTTATATTTTATACGTGGATATTTTAACAGTTTCAGAATTGAAGCATCTACAGGCTGTGTTATGTGGTGATACAGTGACAGTCCGGGCATTGATCGATGATGCTGTCACGTAAGCGGTGTATGTAACTATTCAGAAAAGAGCTCCATCCTGATCTCAGTTGTGCCAAGGTTTTATCTGGTTTGTCATGGGAGGTTTTCCTAGCTTATGTATAGGAGGGCGGGGGGCGACCTCAGAACGTTGTTATTGTGGCGATCAGCTAGTGTGGTTCTGACTGACGCTTGATGAATTGCAGGTTTGTCTCTTCGCGGAACATACGAATATCAGATCGGATATGCCTGGGTGGTGAGTTGAGCGTGATCAGGTCATAGTTCGGGTGGTCGGATTTGTGGCATGCCAGTAGGAATTGTTGGGGAGAAGCTCGTTATGCTCTTTCACTTTTAGCATTTGGGTTTCTTGATGGAGATGACCCTCATGTGACATGCGGTGGCAATCAGTGATGATGCGAGGGGCAGCATTCTGACAGGATTGAAGCTTCTGCCATTGTATGTATGTCCATATAGGTGCTGCATAGTTAAGGACCGATCTGCTAATCGCTTGATATGTGGTACGAAGGGTTTTTTTGTCCTTACCCTTACCCTTACTGGCCGCTAGGACTTTGAGGACTTTATTGCTGGACATGACTCGTTTATTAATGTTTCCCGAATGAGTCGAAAATGTCAGCAGATTTTCGAATGTGAAATGAGTTGGTGGGGGTAGTATATGTCCCAATTGTTTGTCGACAAACAAGGTGAAACCTGGCCAGTCCACCTTGGCGTAATTGACAAATGTGCGTTTATCCGCAGACACAAAGTCATCGGGTTTATCCACGATGATGATGATTGGGATATGGTCGGAGTTTAACGTTATGTCTTCTCCAGAATGTACAGGCTAATAAAGAGTCACTAACTATGCTGATGTCTGAGGAGCTGGAACAGGTGGCACAATCCTGGTGGGTTAATTTTCATTGATGGTACCAAAGTTTGACTCATCGATTTGACAACCAATATGTGTTTTCTAGATCAGAGTGCCAGCAATCATTGTTGAAATCCCGAAGGCGGTTACCATCTGTTAGTAGATGTTCTAAAAAAGGAAGGTAGCCGGATGTGCAGCACGTAGTTGGAGGAATATAGACATTTGTGCATTATGGTGACATGAGTCTGTAGATGACAGAGTTGTGCACGATGAACGCAAGACCTCCACCGCCCCCACTGTTTCTGTCTTTGCGTATGATGTTGTAATTGGTGCTTCTGGATAGCAAGCAGAAGGGGGTGAGCTTTGTTTCTTGTATCGCACCAATTAGGATCCCATGGTGCTCCATATATATATGAGCAGTGCCAGGTAGTGGAGTTGTTGGTTGTCTGAACTCGTGCCCTGCAGCATTACGCAATGAAACTCCGATTCCAGTCTTTGATGTTGGCTAGACCTGAGCATCGTCGGCAATGGCACCAGTGTCCGCAGTTGTTGCACTTAACTGAGGAGATGTTTCTATTCATCCTTGCGTTGCATACAGAGCATGTTCAGATCCGAGGACCTGGATTCGGCTCTGTGCCGGCTAGTAGGAGTAGTATGCGAAGCAAGAATGCCGGCGTAATTTGGAAAAAAGGTTTGGACTGCACGAATTGCAGTTAATTTTTGACATTCTTTGGCCAGGAGAATCCTGGGTCGATTCCAGGACGAAGACCCAAATGTCGTTAGAATCGATGATGACTGTGTTCTGTGTGCGTGGTGCGCTGTGAGCAGCACTGCTTGCTTTACGATTGGGGTTGTTTTTTTGTTGGGTTGCAGTGCTTCGAATGTGTTTTTATTTTTCAGCGTTTGTAGTGAAATTCTTTTATACTTTTGGTTATTGGAGAATTTACATAAACTATTTTAATTTTTAAATTCTCTATATTAACATCGCGTGGCCGTGGCTGGCTGGCGGACACACCAAATCTTGTGATATTTTGTAAATAACAAATATTTGTATTTCTTTTTGTTTTTGCAAAAATCATGCAGATTGGCAAAGCAATAACAAGGCTGTTGTGTAAGAACAATAACAAAAACAAGGCCATGTCTGCATTCCACATTAAAACAGCAGATTTTCTTGGTACGAAAGAAAAACAAAAGTTTATTTATATATAGTAATTTAATTATTTAATTAATATATAGTAATAAGAAATTTATAAAATGAAACGCATAAAAAAACAGTCCATAAAAATTAAAATTTTTCTTCTAAATTCTCTAATCGGCGATACACACACACACACTGCGTGCTCGTTTCGTGGCAAAATCATCCACCAAATGACGCAGCGGCAGCGAACTGCGCTGCACACAAAGCACAGATCTCAGACTTTGCCGTGATCTGATGCGATATAGCGATATATTGTATATGGGGGTCCCTAGGGGGCCGATCACTCCAAATTTTTTACAAAAAGTGTTTTCCATCGAAGACACACATGTGTACAAAATTTAAAGAAAATCGGATAAAATTTTGTAAAATATTTGTATGGGACTCTATTCTGCACGAATTACATATTCATTTGAAAAGCGCTATTTACTAAATTTAAACCTTTCAAACTCTATATTATTTTATGCCGATCTAGTCATGTTTATTGTTTTGTAAACTCTTATGGGGTGGCACAGTAGTTGTGACTTATAAGTTGTAACTTGTAAGTACCATAAGATTAGAACGCCTCCGTTACTGCGCATGTACCATGAAAAGGTATGCGCATAGAATTCAGACAGAGACAAAAGTCTATCCTTACGTCGCATCAATAGGTTTGTTTATGATTTAGGACTTAGCTGGCTTTAAGTGTGCGTCTAGTTCACTTTATAAGACAACTATTATTAATGTTTCCCTTGAGGATACCTGCGTAACATAAGCAAATCAGACTTACCCGTACGACTACTTATCGCCTTAACTCAGAATCAAGTTACATGCCAGATATTTTATGCGTGAGCAAATACTTCAGCATGTGCAGTCTGCTAGTAAATGAAAATAAATTCGTATAAGATAACAAAATTCAAGGAACTTAATTAAACAAGTTACAAAGTGCTTATAGTAGTGTACGGTGGTGTTTCGTTGTTTTGAAAAGTTTGAAAGCAATAAATTGCCGGACGTAACCGTATTGATTTTTCCCACACGCAAAGCTCTATTTAAGAAATAATCAAATGAGTAGCTCTAAATCGAGTACGAGAAATCGAAGAAGAAAAGGTGATGCTTGGGTATCCACTAATCGTCATTTAATCGGCCATACGAAAAAAGTCATAGGCCGTAATCCTAACTTTGACACGGACGAAACCAAATTGCTGATACGACTCTGGGGTGATCCAAAAACTCAAAAATTATTAATTACAACGCATAAAAAGCATTTAGTAATTAAAAACTTAGCCGATAAAATGCGTGAATATGGTTACCATCGCTCAGTTGAGGAAGTTACAACACGAATTAAGAATTTAAAATGTTTTTATAACCGTCTAAAGAAAGATTATGGAACAGGTGTATGCACTGAAGTACCAGTGTGGAAGCACTTCGAAGCTATGGATGCTATCATGACTCGCCGTATATTCAGTGTTCGCCCAAATGAGATTGCTCAGCCGTCCTTAAGGTATCGCCTGGAAGAGGAGCAGAGTGAGCGTAAACAACATCGTGCTGATAATCCTCGTATTTTTGACTTCACTAAAGATGTTAGATGTAATGGCATTAGTTCGGGCTCTAATGGAGGCATCGACGACGGAATTATTCCAGATGCTGAGGTTGACATTGATATAAATGATAATGCATTCGCCGTGTTAAATTCCGCGCATATGATTCAACAAAAAAAACGTGATGATGAAAAATATCTTAAAATCAAAGAAACAGAGAGTAGTCATAGTAGCAACATCATTGAAGCAGAATTAAATACGAATCTATCATTGACTACTCCAAAAGAAGAGCCTATTGATGTAGACGATTATAAAGAGACCAATACGAATAACCACGATAGGATGTAACTTTTAAATTTTGTGTCGCTTCACTTTTCATTGACATATTTTTACTTTTAGCAGTGATACTGAGAATGGAGCTCTTACACCAAATCTGTCCGAATACATTCAAAATTCGAACACTTTTACAGCAGAAATTGAGGACCTTCAAGCAAATACCTGTCCAGAAAAAACAATGAAACAAATTTCAATAGACAAAAACGCGTTCGTTTTAGCGAACGGAAAGTGCGCAATGAAAAATATTACAAGGCAGAATGGCAAAATATCCTTTATTCCTACGAACTTTCTTATTCAAAACAACCTACAACATACCCAACCGTTTGCAGTCAACTCCAAACAGTTTCAAAAGTCGCAACATCGTTTTCTGTACACTCAGTCAATTCCAAAATCGAGTATAGGAACAGTTCCTGCTGCCGCTAGTGGAGTAAAAGTGCTCTTGGTCAATGCTGCTGATAAATCGGAATCTCAAAACCGTGTTCTTACTTCAAAAAGCTGCCTTCAAAAAGCTATGACGAATCAATTCTTACATCAATCGCAACTCACTCATCATGAGATAAATAGCAACCATAAGATAAAAAGTGCCGGCGACTTAATTAATGGTGACAATGCATATGCAAGTAATGAAGGTTTAGGTAAATTCATAATTTATCACACATGAAGGTTCCTATATTTAAATTGACGTTTGCAGAATTACAAGATGTTATCAATACGCTTATTTTGGTACAAAAAGAGACTAACAATATTCAACGCCAGCAATTAGAGCTGGACTTTCAGAGATTAAAATTTCAAAAATCAATAGCTGAGCGTGTTTTAAGCGCAATGCATTCTTTATTCACTTTGAAATCAAAAAATGTTTCGGCTACAGAGACACAAAATCAGGCACCATCAGAAGTAAACACAGGACAAGTTCTTGATGGGTTATCATTGTTATCCCATAACAGATTTCATATACTAACGCCTAAGGTAGAACTGGAAGATTAGAGCAATTTTAGATAAACTGTAAACTAAGTCAATCAATTCATATTCAATTTTGAAATGTGATAAACAAAAAATGTTTTTTTTATAAATGAAATATCTAAATTAATATTTATTCAATAACTACATTTATTGCTTACTCGCTCCTTTTTGCATAGCAGAGAAAAATAGAACGAATTATCTAAACTTTCTTTAGTTTTGGTAAAAAGAACTCATGCGCTCCATATCACGTATTTCCATAATGTCTGTCTTCAGTCTTTGCTTCACAATTTCACGCCATACACCCTCACGTTCCCGATTATTAGAAATTCCCATGCGTTGCAAACAATTGTCTGTTACTCGTAGTAGAGCGCGCCCAGTGATTTCGTGCTGAAATTACCTAATAAATATCACAATCTAATAATGTTATGAAGAGTGGAAATGCCAGCTACCTTTAAAAATAAATCTATGTATTCGGGAAAATCGCTACAATGCCTGCGATACCACTTTTGTACATCAGCCACTGTCCACAGATATACGGGTTTGGGTCGTGTGGTTTTAACTCTAGGTTTATTTTGTGTGGACGACTCCTCAACCATTTTTGAATAATAAAAAAATATGCTACTATGTTTGAAAATAACACTTATTTAAATAAATTATGACTTATTAAAAATAAAATGTTTTATTATATGTCTGACTAAAATCAAGCAACAAACTAAAACCTAAACAGTAAACATCACATTTGCTATTTTTTTTATGTCAAAAACATTGGTGAAAATATGTAACTGTCAAAATTGAGATCATCATTTTTTATGTCGTATTTTTGTTTGTTTGTTTTAGAATTCTGCGCTCCTGCTCAGAAAAACGAACACGAAAGCCGAGAATCTTTTGTTTACATTGTTCTGTTGCATGTGTTGTTGTTGTAGTTAATGAAAAGAGGGGTAAATCTCCCAAAATATCAAGATCTGTTTTAGGGGAAATCCGATGTACCGTAGATTGGTTTTTTAGAAAAAACAAACAACTTGACAGCCCAAAAATCAATCTGCGCTAGATTTAAAAAAAAACACGACATTACATTATCTGAGATATATTTATGTCTCTGAAGTCTAAACCGTTTTTTTACACTCGATTATTTAAATTACGATAATTCTCATGACGTATTTTTTTTTGTTTTAGATATCTACGCTCGAGCTCAGATTTTTTCTCGAAAAAACGAACACGAAAGCCGATAATATTTAGTTGACATTGTTTAGTTGCATGTGTTGTTGTTGCAGTTATTGAAAAGAGGAGTAAATCTCCCAAAATGTCAAGATCTGTTAGAGGGGAAATCCGATCTACCGTAGATGGGTTTTTTGGTAAAAACGAACAACTTGACAGCCAAAAAATCAATCGCACCAGATTTTTTGTAAAAAAAACACGACATCAGGGAGTTTCGAATGACGTCACTTTTGTCGCAACTACGTCTAAACGCGATTATTGAGTCATACGAGTAGTCGTAGTTTCGACTGAATTGTTTGTGTTTCAGTCGATTACCGGTTTGGATTTTGACTGGGAAATAAATGTAATTAAAATGATTATTTCTGTATGAAATCAACCGCGTAAATAACTTTTAAGTAATAATTTTTAATTTTTTTTAATGTTATTTATAAAATTATCACTAAAATAAAAAAAAATAATAAAAATTTTTAATATATTATGCTGCTACATTCATTTGAATGATGCGAGCAGCGCCGACCTTTTGGCGTTTTTTTTAGTAACTACGTAGTTGTAATTTTGTCAATACAAATTTCTTTGCCTACATACGTACTAACCAATTCAGAGATTCCTTCTTTAGCCGCACGATAGTTATGTGGAATGAATTGTCTGATTCTGTATTTCCGCTTTTGTATGATCTACAGTCGTTTAAGACACGCGTGCATAGACATCTCATCTTATCGTCTCCCTGATTTCCTAACGCCAAGGCTGTGCTAAGCATTATAAGGGTGCAAATCCCTTTAGCATGTGTACATTATATAAAAAAAAAAACAGAAAATATTAAATTTAATTAATAAAAATATTAGTTTTATATATAAAAAAATATAAATATTTATGAATATTAAAAAAAACCAAAAAAGTAAACAAGTATAAACAACTACAAAACATACATTCGAAATGGCGCTATCGGTCAAAATTTTTAGTTCGAAAAAAAATTTTGTCGTACATACTTACATAATTTCGATATGTCGAAATTACGAGTTAGAGGATTTCGACTTGTCATAAGTCGAAATACGACATATACATTAGCTGTATTTTATTTGCCGAGGAATAAGGAATTATTACAACAATTGCACTATCTTATTCCTTCGTTGGGATAAGAAATCCTGCTGTTTTGCTGGTTTTGACATTCGAATTCCTTATTCCTCGGCAAATAAAATACGCCTATAATCTGAAAAAAGATACATAACATTTTTTGACAACTGTGGTTTTTTTGTGCCTTAAAACGGATTTAGACTATGGGTATGTTTATTTATTCAACTTGAGCGAGCAGTGTATGTCTAAAATTAAAACATTTTGTTTTTATCGAATCGGGGTAATTTTACACTGCATTTTTGTATTGTTAACCGTGCACGATACCGTGTTTACAAGGTTTCCAATTTTTTAAATTGAAATAAATATCAGATTAATAATAAAAATTTACATTTGAGGCGTGCGAGACAAAGTAAGCGGGCCGAATATAGTTAAATTGAAGTTGTGGTTAGCCAGAAGAGATTGACATTACACGAATGTTATAGTTATTTTGTAGTAACAGGGAAATGTTATCTATAGCATTATGGTAACATTGAAAAACATATAAGTTTTTTCTTGTTGTGGAAATCACCGGCATCTATACATTTTTTGGTCCTTCGAGCCGGATGGAAGATGTAACCACGGATTACCGTCGAACCAATCGACCATCTTAGTTTTCCGTCCTACCGTCGAAATTTCGACCTCCATTGTACTTCAAGGAAAAAATCAATTTATTGCAATAAACTTATTGTGGAGTCAAGTTGGCGTTCATTTCTGAAGCCAATTATATAGAAGCTTTCCAAAAGTTGCTGCTAGCTGTAGTTGAAAATTCTCTGGAGCATAAGTTCAAACAAGGTAAATGCCGCTACAACCCACGTTACTGTTAAGTATACCATTTTTTAACATTTCACATGTTCACATGTCATTTCACAACACCTTTTTCCACTGTACCCTTTTCCACTGTATCTCCCTTACTGTTCCTGAAACAGGCTTCGTTTAATATTTCAATAAATTTGCATACATTTTTATAAATCCGGAGGGCACTTCATTAATAATTGAACCACCAAATGCCACCAAAAATCGAGCAATATCTCCGCCGCCGTGCCACTACGTTGGATCAAATAAAGGCGATCGAAACCTTCGCCAATAATTTAGCGGAATTATCAGATTTGGAGCTGGTAAAGGCACGTGTGGAACACCTTCAGATTTTAATGAAGGTATTCACGAATGTTGAGGACGAATTATTCGCACGAGATGCAGAGGTAATTTCAATGGCGAGTGATTGCGACGAATTGTACTATTCTGCTGTTGCAAAATTAAATTCATGGCTTCGCGAGTACCAAATACCGCAAAACCAAAATATTTCCGCCGCGATGACCTATAACAACGGCAGCAGCCTTAATCAGCAATCACATGGGGACGTTAAATTGCCGCGTCTAACATTGCCAACCTTCGACGGCAATTATCAAGAATGGCAATCGTTTCATGACATGTTTATGACCACCGTTCATGATAATCCTGCATTGAAGGGAGTGCAA
This sequence comes from Nephrocerus scutellatus, assembly GCA_947095585.1. Lineage (NCBI taxonomy): Eukaryota > Metazoa > Arthropoda > Insecta > Diptera > Pipunculidae > Nephrocerus > Nephrocerus scutellatus. The sequence continues at coordinate 32,806,767 of OX352762.1, forward strand.
AAGTTGCAATACCTGAAGGGAGCATTACGGGGTGAGGCTAGCACATCTCTAAGACATTTGGCGGTAACTGAAGCCAATTATATAGAGACTTTCCAAAAGTTGAAGAAAGGGTATAGCAAGAAGAAACTAATTCTTACCTCATTCATTCAAACATTTATAGCTCAACCAAACTCTACTCAATTATCAACCAAACCGCTCCATCAAGTATGTGATATGTCGGATGATGTAATACGAGGAATAAAGGCTTTGGAAAACGGGGCAGAAGGACGTGACCCATGGCTTATTTATTTGATATTAATCAAATTAGATGAGGATACTCAACAACGCTGGTCAAACGAAACGTCAGATGTTGATTTCCCTAATTGGCAGACATTTATCGATTTCCTAAATAAACGAGCAGATGCGCTCGAAAACGGTCAACCTATATACAGGAAACCAAATCCTCGAGCTGCGAATATTCACATTCATACCGCAGCGTTCAAAAATTGCCCTTTGTGTCAAACAATACACAATCTCTATTCCAAATTTAAGGAAATGGATGTAAGGGAAAGGCGTGCTTTAATTGCCTGTGCGATTCACATCTAGTTTCGAGATGCAAGTCCAAAAGGTCATGCTTGAAATGCCACAAACGTCATCATACGCTGTTACATGTAATACCGAACCCCAAAGCAATGTCAGAACAGAATACAACCAATGAAGAAAGTTCAGGAAATGCAACAATCAGCAAAACCGCATCAACAACCGCATATTTGACACCATATACAGTCCAAACGTGCCCAATTAAATCATTAACATTCCAAACAGGATTATTACAAACCGCGCTAATAAATGTTCGGGGAGCTAATAATCAATTTTATAGTTGCAGAGCCTTATTAGATTCTGGAAGTTTAGCGTCTTTTATTACTGAGTCGTGTGCAAAAAAATTGGGATTACCTCGAAAAAATCAACGAACCGTAATAGAAGGCATATCATCAACCAAGGCGGGGACGTCCAGGGGAAAGGTAAATTTAGAGGTGTTTTCGCGAACCAAAAGTAACACTTCTTTTAATGTGGAAGCTCTTGTCCTATCATCTATTACGTCACAACAACCACGAATGAAAATTGCTAGCTACCAATGGGAAGAATTCAGGAATCTTCAGCTAGCAGATACCACATTCCATCAACCTGGCGAAATTGAGCTCTTGATTGGATGTGACTATTACCTATCCTTAATCTTACCAGGTCATATTAAGAGCAAAACGAACAACTTTATCACACAGGAAACCATTCTTTGGTGGATAGTTTCCGAAACAGTGGATATCAGAGAATCTTCAAAGGTCATCAATCTATGCACTTCAATCGACATTGATAAATCTCTTACCAAATTCTGGGAAATGGAAGAAATAAAAACACAGTTCATAAGTTTCTTGTGAAAATCATTTCTTGAGCAATTTTAAAAGGGATAATGATGGCCGATACATCGTGGCACTTTCATTTGATCCTGAAGCTGCACCACTTGGAGAATCGAAAACACAAGCCATCAGAAGACTTCAATTAGTCGAGCGAAGGCTGTCAAATGATCCTGATCTGAAAAGGCAATATATTGAATTTATGAGAGAATACGAGGACTTGGGGCACATTGAGCCTATAGTAGACACCGACATAGATATTCCATGGGACCAATCTTATTACTTACCACATCATTCGGTCTGCAAAGAAACCAGCATAATAACAAAATTACGAGTTGTCTTTGACGCCTCAGCCAAAACCAAAACTGGCAGATCCCTCAACGAAAATTTGTTGTTTGGACCGCCAATTCAGCAAACTGCGCAGCAAATAGTTTTACGTTTCCGTTTTCACCGATATGTCATGACAGCGGATCTTGAAAAAATGTACAGACAAATATTAATTGCTAAATCTCATGAAAATTTTCAGCGTATTGTATGGAGAGAAGAACCAACCGATCCCATAAAAGAATTTCGCCTACTTACCGTCACGTATGGTACCGCACCAGCACCTTTTCTCGCTACTCGTGTTTTAAAACAGATTGCTGATGACAATCAACAAACATTTCCAATGGCGGCAACAATCATTGGTAGAGACTTCTACGTCGATGATTTAATGACTGGTGCAGATACGATGGAGCAACTCGTTAAATTGAAATGTGAATTATCAACGATAATGAAGGCGTCAGGATTCAATCTCCGAAAATGGTTATCAAATTGTCTACCAACTGAGGAGGCTTCAACCGGAAATAGGAAACTAATTGAGACTGATAAAGAATCACAATATTCAAAGGTGCTAGGTATTTACTGGAACACAAATTCGGATTGTTTTAGTTACAGAGTTTCGTTGAACGGAAACCCAACCACCTCCAAGAGAAGCATGTTATCCGAGGCCTCTAAGCTATTCGGTCCGCTAGGTTGGTTATCCCCAATAACCATTTACGTTAAAATAATCTTCCAGAGAACATGGGCAAAATGTTTAGACTGGGACGACCCATTACCTAGTGACATTAACGATGATTGGTGTAAATTTCGCAATGAGCTAAAACTGATAGAGTCTATTACCATACCACGATGGCTCAAAATTACCTTCAAACCACTACATTAACACGGGTTTTCCGATGCGTCTAAAAACGCATATGCTGCCGTCATCTACGCTGTTTGTACCAATGAAAGTGGCAAAATAGATGTCACAATTGTAACAGCCAAAACTAAGGTCGCACCAATAAATAAACAGATAACGATACCACGGATGGAACTTTGTGCAGCAGTCCTGCTCTCAATTTTGATGAATAGTGTGCAAGAACTCTTGATGGACCGAGAGAAAAGTATCCACATGTGGAGCGATTCAACAATAGTTTTATCTTGGATAGAAACAGTACCACGCTCTCTAGTTTTTTTTGTTGGGAATAGAGTATCTCAAATCATCACTAATTATTCCAGAAAATATTGGAAATATATCACTACCACCCAAAATCCAGCCGATTGTGCCTCTAGGGGCATACTACCATCTGAATTGTTGCGTCATAATCTCTGGTGGACCGGGCCAGATTGGCTTAAGTATCCTGAATAGGAGTGGCCAGTCAAGTTCCAGTCAACAGTCATTTGCAACTTGGCAACTTCTCCATCACCAATTGACATGATAGTGTCAAGAAATTCCAATTTCAATAAAATCATTTGAGTGCTGGCATATTGCAGACGTTTTATTAAAAATTGTAAGTCAAAAGCCTATCAAAAATTTAGATCATTCCTTAATTGTGTTGAATTAAGTGAAGCTAAAGAATGTTTAATTAAATTTGTTCAAGCAATTTACTTTTATAATGAAATAAAAATATTAAAGGAGAATTCCCAATTCCCTAAAACCCATAAGCTAATAACCCTTAATCCTTTCCTATATAAAAATGGTATTCTTAGAGTAGGTGGGCGGATAGGAAGAGCAACCGTACCGTTTGATGTGAAATACCCTGTAATACTACCAGCTGAAGATGTCATCACTGAAATCTTGGTTCGCACAACTCATCAAACTCTACTTTGTGGCAGTCATACCCTGTTATTCACAACTTTAAAGCAAAATTATTGGATAATAAATTGCAAGGTAGTAATTCGACGAGTCATCAAAAACTGTTTGAAATGCATCAGACACAACGCCAAAACCATTCAACCAATTATGGCCGATTTACCAATCAACCGAGTCACATTCGTCAGGCCTTTTTTAACGACAGGTGTCGATTATGCTGGACCTATTTATGTTCGACCGTCGAAATGCAGAGGGCTCAAACCGGATAAGGCATATATTGCAGTATTTATATGTTTGAGCACTAAGGCAATTCACCTTGAATTAGCTGGCGATCTATCAACCGATACATTTATTGCAGTTTTCCGTCGGTTTATATCACGTCGAGGGCTGTGTCGCGAGATTATAAGCGACAATGGATCAAATTTCATTGGGGCCAAATCCGACCTCGAAGAACTCTTCAACACTGTGAAAGATATTCAGATTTCCAATTTTCTTTCTCAGAACATGATTACGTGGAAATTTAATCCACCAACCGGCTCTCATTTTGGTGGAATATATGAAGCAGCGGTGAAGTCAACAAAATACCATCTCAAGAGAACGTTATCGGAAGCCTTACTCACTTATGAAGAAATGGCAACCATATTAGCACAAATTGAGGCGATTCTTAATTCCAGGCCACTTTGTGTTAACTCGGACGATGACATAAATCCATTGACACCAGCACATTTTTTGATTGATCACCCATACATCTATTTGCCTGATCCAGACATCAGTCATCTTAAAATGAACCAACTTTCCAGATGGCAATACCTCCAGAGACTACGACCAGAATTTCGGAAAAAATAGCATGTAAACTACCTAGCTTCGCTACAAAAAAGAACAAAGTGGCAAACCAATTCTTCGAAAATCCAAGTCAATGACGTTGTCCTGATACATGACAATAACCTACCTCCAAGCAAATGGAATTTGGGACGAGTCATTGAAATCCATCCAGGAGCAGACAATATTGTGAGAGTCGTTACATTGAAGACAACATCCGGGATTTTGAAGCGACCAGTTGTTAATTTAACCCTATCGCCGATAAATGGATAATTTGGAATTTTCCGCGGGCGGGACAATGTCTATTTTCTTGTTAACTTGCATATGTAAACTTGTATTATTCGTACTTGCACGTGTAAACCCATAAAAAATTTAAAAATCATGATTGTCAAACGACAACCAACTTCACTTTGTCTGACCATTGTAAAACGAAAAAGACGTGCTTTTCACCTTTCCTTTTTTTAATAAGAGTTTTTCAATAAATTTAAAGTTTTGTAATATTTAAAAAAAATATAAGTTTTTTCTTGTTGTGGAAATCACCGGCATCTATACAAGCATTATGGTAACATTGAAAAATATACTAGTTCTCTCGTCTGGCTAACTACAGTTTCAATTTAGCAACCGTCCTGCTCATTTTATCTCGCACGCTACAAATGCAAATCAAGCGTAGGAACAAATATAGTAAGTTAGCTAGTTTGACCCTATAGCCGTGCGAGAAAAATGAGCTGGCTATAGTTAAATTGAAGTTGTGGTTAGCCAGAAGAGAATGTAGTAACTAGTTATTTTATACCTGCAAGGGAAAAATTAGGTCTGTTCCCGTACTAAAAAAAAAAATTATTACTCAATTATTATTTGCCAAATTTTACAACAAAATTGTCTTTGTTAAACATGTGACAATTCTTTCAAAAAAGAATTTATTGACAACGAATTTATGTGGCGTTCGTTTTTTCCTACACTTTTTTAAACTAGAGCACTAAATTTGTAGCTATGGAAAAAAATATATGCACCCTGTTTTGTATGTGAATTGGTGTCGAAATGTCGAAAAAAAATATGTTTTGACGTCACAACTACAAGAAGGGCTTAACTCCAGTATATGAGTTTCGAGATTTGGGCTGTCGGACACACCTCCCATGAAAGCCCCAACTGAGCAGAATTTGAAAATCGCCATCTTGTTTTCAGGAAAAGCCCCTTTAGGTAGGAGGGGCATCCAAGTTGTTTTTTTTTTGAAAAATGCATTTTTCTAAGTTATTTGAAGGAGCTTTAGGGGTTAAATGTAACAAAGAAAGAAAAAAAAACTCGAAACTTTGGATGCCTCTCCTACCTAAAGGGGGCGTTTCCGGAAAACAAGATGGCGATTTTCAAGATCTACTAAAATCAACACCAAAAGTGTCATATAGACGTTCGACATAAAGTTAAAAAGGCAGCAAACCCAGAAAATCCCTAAAAAAAAGGATTTTCAATTTAATTTCAAAAAAAAAATTTAACATAAATCTTCCCATAAATTTAAAAACAAGAAAGGAAACATTTCCCAACAAAAAACTTTTGTGCGGACTGTGCGTTTGGGGGTGGCAAGCGACTAGAGCCGGAGTACAGCGGTGGTTTTGTCAACTAAGTACAACAAAAGTTGCACACCTCAATTGTGAAGGATCTATAAGCCAAAATTATACATCCGATATGCAAATATAGTTTCGATTGAGCGAAACAGTTTTCCGTTTTTTTAAATCAGTAAATTTCAATCAATTTTTTTATTATTTTTTTTAACGTGATTATAAAGTTAAATTTTCATTTTTTTCCAAAATTATATATTAAATATATTATATAAAGACTTCTTTTATTTGCTTTAATACCTTTCTAAATTTTTTACTACTGTGTGAACTGCATTTAGTAGTTTCTACATTATCTAATTAATTAACTTTCCAGCCTCAAAGAAATCGTGCCGACAGGATATCATTGGAGGAATTGAATCAAGCAAGTTCATTTTACTCATGTTATCATATGTGTCAGCATTATTATTGCAAGTTCATGCACCTGACAGAGCGCATGTTACATGAATCATCAATAACAATGTTTGGGTTCACGCTTGCCATCGTTTAAAGACGAGGGCAATGCATTGCGCACAAACGTTCATATGTGCGATACGTGTGTTTGTTATTTAATTGACGAGGAAAATGCATGAGGTATACAGGTATGTATGGATGGATGGATGATGTGCTGATTTAGGCGTTAGGCAGAAATTCAATTAACGAAGTTCGGAGTTAGTAGATATATATATTTGTATGGAAATGTTAATGAATGGGTTAATGAGGAAATGATCACTGGTGTAATCCCTTCACAATCGTGCGAAATGGAGAAAATTTGAAGCCAATGATGGAGTCTTCTACAAGTTACAAGAATCAAACGACAAATGGAACTGGACTCCAGAAAAAATCGTTGAAAGAACTGGAAGTGTGAATTACAACATCGCACTCGAAACTACTTCAGGAGAGCGAATCATTAAAGCCCATGCGAACCAGTTTAAGACCCGCTATTCCAAAATCATGTTTAATGAAATGTTAGAAGTACCCGAGTTCGACGAAGAAATTACAGAAATTAACCCTTTCAACAACAACAACAATAACTTGAACGAAAGTGGTGAATTTGTAGATGCACAGAAGGAATCCAAGACGAACCGAACGAGCTAATGCTGGCATTCCACCACGATATTTGGATGACTTCGTCAGATTTTAAAGGGGGGGAAAGTATGGAGAACTAGATCTATATTACTCTCTTTTATTTTCTATCTGTTTCTTTTATTTGCATCTCACGACATAAGTCTCGACCTTCAGTCTTGATTTATATTTCATAGAGTTAAGTTCTAATAAAATATAATTTAGGTGAGAGTCTTGATTTATATTTCATAGAATTGAGTTCTAATAAAATATCATTTAGTTTGTACCTACTTCATTCGTATTACTACCGAGTTACAACAGACACACTATAAAATACAGTGCGCTCAATTAATTTATATTTAGATAGGAGTTTTTAAAAATCAGTTTTGAAAATTATGGACTTACTGGCATATGATACGCGATAAAAAATACTTTTCAAGCGCTTACCAATTTGCGATGAAGTGCTGCCACGATGAATTGTCCCTGCGATGAACCAGCCTAGAATATTTGGTATCCCAGCTAACGGTACGAAATATAATACTATGAAAATGAAATGAAAAAAAAGTATGACACGTTAAAAAATCGTTTAATCCACTGTCATTCCGATTCTGAGGAATCACGTCTTAAAAAACTTTTCAATGATGAACTGATGGTGGTACCAAACTACTAAAAAAATTGTGGTCGCAAAAACTCCATCAACAACTTAAAATGGTTTTGTAAAGTCTTGATGATGACAATACTACCATTGATAAACTTATAAGTATTGCTGATAAGTACAACGATAGAATGCACAGTAAGAGTCCCCGCACACTAGAGACTTTTTTATCGGCCGATAGTTTGGTCGTGTCGGGCTGCTAGTGCGCACAGTGTGCCGATTAAACAGTCGGGTTGGTGGTGAGTGCGCAGACAACAGTCGGTCGACTAATCTCAAACGGTTTGCTATTTATGTCGTTTTGTTTTAGAATAAATTAAATTGTTTACAAGTCGTCCTGCAATATTATGTAGCTTGATGTTGATTGAGTAGTCTGAACAGGTCTGCGTAGCTTTAATTGCTTAAAAATGTTGAGGATACCAATTTTAACATCGAATTTTTCGTCAGCGGTAAAACTATAGAGTGAAGGGACAAGAGATAAGGCAAAGTTTGTGTCTCCATCCGTATTAGCCCCTTTCAATGCTTCTATTAATGCTTCATCCAAATTCGTTTGCTTCGGTACCTTAGTCCTCTTATTCCGCTGACGAATAGGTGTGTAAGTAAAAGGACCAGCTTCGTCATCTTCTTCATCATTTTCTTGAGAATCTTCTAGGTTATCTTCCGTTTGTCGATTTTCCATGCATCGTAACGCAGCGAAGACGAAGCTGAAGCGTGTTTGTGTTTCAGGCATTACTGAATTATTGAGTCGGCCGACTAAAAAATCGTAAGTGTGCGTAGAAGAGCGCCATACTGATTAAGCAGTTGGCCAATAGTTTGCCGATACTTTAGTTTGACAAAGTTTAAAGGCAATCGTGTCGCACATTAAACTTATTTATGGGCCGATACCAAATCGTTGTAGTCTGCGCACTTGCATACATGTTCATACTGATTAAGAGCGCGACTAAACTATCGGCCGACAGAAAGTCTCTAGTGTGCGGGGTCTCTAAAGGTATTAATATGGTATCTGAAACTAGAAATAAATCGTCCAGTGAAATTAGTGAGTTAAAATCAGTGTACTGTGTAAGGAAGTTGATGAGTTATCTGCTGGTAGTAATCGTTCTTGTAGTAGAATAAATAACAACTACTACAACTCTCCTCGAAATCTGTCGAATCTGTCGAAATCTAATTCCAAAACACCACGAGCTAAATATTGCTCTATTGCTTTGGCAAAGCCGGCTTAGCTTTACAAAGCAACAGCTTTTGGCTTTAAATTTTCGATGCATTTTAATTGTTATGTGTGTTAAACAAAAAACCGCCTTACGGTGAGCGCTATAACTAAAAAATGGCTTTAGTTATAAATCCTAAAAACTTTTTGGATTATTTCGGCTTTATGCTTATGCGATTGTTGTTGTAAGCCAAGCTGGATTAGCTAAAGCAATAGAGCATATATTTTTTATTTAACATCCGTGCTGCTCATTTTTTCTCGCACGGCCCAAATGTAAATTAATGTAATACATTATCCAATAATTAAGTAGAATTATGCCATGGCAAATTAACACATTTTCGAACATGTTTACCAATAAAAAAACATTTTTAATTTTAAACGTTTAGTCTTGATCTGAAGCTTTGATCTGAAACAAATTGCAAACTAGCGTTGTTTTTTTTTGTGATTTGTCAATGTTCATCCAGTTCTAAACTATGTTTAACGTCTCTAGCTCAATCGGAAGTTAGTTTAAGAACTATTACAAAATTCCACCCGAACAGACATACACGAAAGCGAGCCCTTATTGAGCAGACCTCGAAAATCGTAATCTTGTTTTGTGGAAATGCCCAAAGAGAGGGGCTTCAAAGTTTTGAGCTCTTTTTTGAAAAATGCATTTTTCTAAGTGGTTTGATGGATGTTACGGGGTTAATTGGTATCATATAAAAGGTAATAAAAATACCTACCATCTTATAAAAAAAATTCAATCCAACCACCCTCGGCAGAGTTAGAACCAAAAATGACTTTCTCTTTAAAGTTCAGCAGGGGGCATGTTAAAAAGTGGGCGGGACTAAATTTTGGTATTTCACACGACCATAGACGAAAGTGATGCTACGCTATAAGCTAACCTCGAAAGTAGGCATTATCCACAATAATGTGTTAGCATAGAAAATATTTTTGTTATTTACTGCAGTCTGAGCGAACACACATTCCCAGAGTAATTTTGCATTGCGCACAACCAGTGTTATGTTCCATTATAATTATATGTAGTACCTTTTACCTTCTTTGTTCTTCTTAATAAAACACTTGAAATGAGTACACGCGCCTTTCAATATAGTACAACACACAAATTTCAAGATATAGCAATTGGCGACGAGTGAAAATTATTAAAGATAAAATTTCAAGAAAAAATTATTAAAATAAAAATCATGAACAAGGAACAGTTCGAACAATTGTTAGAAGTTTTCAACAAAAGTCAACGCGATTTGCTGCAACAAGTAAATGCAAATAATACGGTAAGACAAATTCAACCACAGACGCAACAGCCGCCATTACAAGTAATGCTACCACCATTTGAAAATTTCGATGCAATGAAGGGTGTTTACGCAAACAAAACACTTTGCCATCAAATGCTTGTGAATTCCATTGGAGCTATACACTTCCAGTTGCTTGTATCATTGTTTGCACCAAGGAGTATTACAGAGCTCCAATACGACGAGTTAGCGGAAAAACTAGAAACACATTTGTGCCCCAAGAAAAACATGTTGGTAATCCAGCATCGATTCCTTTCAATATACCAAGGCGAAGAACAATCAGTGGCTAATTATGTTGCATTACTCCGGCAGGATATAACTGAATGTTCATTTGTATCAACATGTGAATGCAAGGCTGACATTTCAAATATTTTTCTTCGAACAACTCCTTCAATCTGAAGAGTTAGATTTTGGAAAAATCGTGCAAAAAGCATTATCTTTAGAAGCGTCTCAATTCAAAACAATCTAGCAGCATAAATGATGTCAACAGAATACAATCCAGGCCTACAGATACAAATCGTCATAGGGTTCGATCAAGAAATCGTTCATCATCAAGACCATCAATGCGTTCAAAATCCAGATTAAATTACAGTCAATTGGGTATAGAAAATGTATGTATACGATGTGGAAGAGACAACCATAAGACAACAGAATGCCGCACGAACAGACGTAACCTCAAATGCAATTCATGTGGTAAGAAAGGCCAAGTGCAACAAGTTTGCATAAAAACTTTAATGAAGTCATCAAACAATTCTAGTCATAAAAATGATGATTATGACGATGCGATACACCAGGCCTATGGAATAAATTACTGTTTTATTATGTGATATATATATAAAACAATTAGAATGTTTTTAAGTATTATATTTATTTATTCACTGAGATACGGATTACAATGCTTTAATAACGAGGTCCATTCTACAATGCTTGAATGTAAAACCCTATGTGTCTAACACACTGATATTGTACAGAGTGTGTTCAGTGGTATCTACCACAACATCTTCCTTATCTTTTAAAAGAAACATACTTAAGATTCTAAAATTATATAAATCAAAGCAATCAATTCAAAAAAAAACAAAACTTAATAAATTAAAATAGAAATGAAAACTAAAATTATCTATCTATCCTTCCATAGAATAATCCTTGAACTTTTCGGGCATCCTACTAACTCTTCTTGGACGAGTAGGCATCGGTGTAGAAGTTGAATTAATTTCAGTACCAGTTGGTAAAAATGCATCATGAGTATGCGACGATACTGGAATCTGTGATGCAACATTCTGTCTTAAAACATCGGTGTTTAGATCGCTGGTACTGCTAGTTTCTTCATCGTAGATATCCGCTGTCGTCTTTTGAGTAATGGCATCATCAGAAAGACGAGGCTTTATATGAATCAAATCTCGTCGATAAGATGAATCATCAACATTGATCGCATATGATCTATCCGTGATTTTATTTTCTATGGTCCCTTTTGTCCATAGTTTATTATTATCAGGATTTAATTGAACAAATACTGGTTGTCCAATAGTCAATGCTGGAAGAGATTTCGTTTTTTGGTCATAATAGTATTTGGCTCGACGTCGATTCTCTTCCAATTTCTCCGGAACATTTTTAATAATTTCGGGTTTAAAATTCGATGTTATTGACGGTATTCCTGTTCGCGTTCTTCTTGACAGCATTCTCTGAGCTGGGCTCGAATTGGTTTTGTTAGGAATATTACGCCAATGTAATAAAGAATACCAGATATCTTCGCTACTTTCTTCACTTTTTTGTATAAGGCGTTTGGCTATTTTTACAGCTGATTCACCTTTACCATTGCTTTGATGATAATGTGGTGAAGAAACAACATGGGTAAATTTCCACTGCGAGGCAAAATACGCGAACTCTTTACTAACAAAGTTTGTTCCATTATCTGTTAAGACTCTTTGAGGTATTCCATAGCGGCTGAAATGGCGTTTACATGCGTTAACAACTGAATTGGAAGTCATATCATTTAATATATCTAGCTCAATATAATCCGAGTAGTGACATACTGTTACTAAAAATGCTGTTTGTTTTCCTTTATAATGAGTGAAAAATACATCCATCGATATGAATTGAAATGGGTAAGTTGCGATATCGTGAGACAGCATCGGCGGTTTTGCTAGAGAACTTGCATATTTTGCACAAATATCACATTTTGTTACCATCTCCCGAATCTCAGAATTCATACCTGGCCAGAAAACATTTTCCCTTGCGAGCCGAAGAGTTGACTCCACACCATTATGACTCACATGTACGTTTGTACGTATCAACTTTCTTAATTCACGTGGAATTAAAATTCTATTCTCCATAAATATCAATCCGTTTTGTGTTGAAAGGTCATTTTTAAATTTATAATAAAGTTGAACTTCATCAGGAACATTTCTAATATTATTCGGCCATCCGTATGTGATTAGTTGAATAAGTTTTTGTAAAGATATGTCATTTTGAGTTACCTGCCTTATATTCTCTATTCTTTCATCTGTTATATTTAACCCTTGTGCTGGATTAACATTCTCAATTAGATGTATACATTTTTTTTCACGAGGTATTATATCATTATTATTGTCATTATCTTCTACTGGCATTCTTGAAAGTGTATCTGCAACAATATTGTTTTTTCCTTCTATAAACTCCAAATTTAAAGAATAACGTTGCAGGATCATTAACATCAACTGAAGTCGCTTTGGTGCTTTAAGCAATGGCTTTTGAAAAATATTGATCAAAGGCTTGTGATCAGTTTTGACAGTACACATATGACCAACGATCATCTGGTCGAACCTGATGCATGCAAACACAATCGCGAGCAATTCTTTCTCTATCTGAGCATAATTGCGCTCTGTAGCCGTCAACGTTCTGGAAGCATATGCGATAATATTGTTTTGTTGAAATAATGCCGCGCCCAAGCCAGAGCTACTCGAATCGCACTCTATTGTAATTGGCTTAGTACTGTCAAAATACTTCAAGGTTTTAACATTCCCAACTAGAAACTTTAATTTTTTGTACTCATCCTCCTGAGTTTTTGTCCATATCCAAGGAGTATCTTCCAACAACAGTTTTCGTAATGGAGTACAATGTGTGCTTAAATCTTTTATGTATCTAGCTAGATAATTGACCATGCCCATAAATCGTTGAAGATCGGTTTTATTTTCCGGAGATTTCATATTTTGAATAGCACTGATTTTTGATGTATCTGCTTTAAGGCCTTCATTTGTTAGAATATGACCAAAGAATTTTACAGATGACTGGCATAACTTCAATTTTGATTTATTTAATTTACAATTATACTGTCGAAGTCGAATCATTAAACTTTCTAAATTTTTATTATGGTCAACAAGCGCCTCTTCTTTGTTATCACCGCTTCCGTAAATCAAAAGATCATCCGCTAACACCTCCACACCTTTAAGATCATGTGTCATTTCGTACATCTTCATCTGGAAAATTTCAGGCGCTGAGCAAATGCCAAAAGGTAAGCGTTTCCAGACGTAGCGTCCAAATGGCGTCCAAAAGCATGTCAATTCACTGCTGGATTTTGTAAGTTTTACTTGCCAGAAACCCTTTGCTGCGTCACACGTTGAGAAAACCTGAGCCTTACCCAGTTCTGGCAAAATTTCATCAACTGTAGTAAATTGACAATTCGGTCTCTTTAGAGCTTTATTGAGAGGAATTGGATCTAAGCATATTCGAAATGAATTTGGTTTTTTAACAATCAAAACATTACTAACCCAATCCGTGTGTTTCGTTATCTTTTCGATAATTCCATCTTGAACTAATTTTTTGAGTTCAACTTTCAATTTATCCCTATAAATCACTGGAATACGACGCGCTCTTTGTATAACTGGTTTGATATCTTTGTCTATCTCCAGCTCAACTTCTCCTGGAAGGAGACCAAAACTGTCTCCAAATACATCATTATATTTCTCGATAATTCGGTCAGCATCTATTTTGTCAAATTCAGAACTGGCATCAGTTTTCCTAACTGTTTCAATAACTTGCAGATGATTATATTCAAAATTCCTGGGATAACTTTTAACTTCGTCACTGTATTTAACTAATTTTAATGCAGAGCATGCGTTTGATGACAACAATAGACCATGATTTCTGTTGACAACTTGAAATAAAAGAGTATACCGCTGATTATTAATTTCACACGGGATCTTAACTTCTCCAATAGATTTGATTGAATTTCCGTTGAAATCAATCAGTTCATATTTTGATTTAGATACTACTGGATTTTTCTGGGCCATTAATGCTTTATACATGCTATAACCCACTAAACACGAATTCGAGCCGGTATCCAACATACACTCGACCTGTTTCCATACATTTCCAAATTTCAACTTCAACGTTGCAATTACATTAAGCTTGGAAGAAACCGTTGATTTTCCGTCAATTTTAGCAATCAATAAGTTTCTTGGATTATCATTATCATCTTCACTGAAATCTTCATCACTGTCCTTCCGGTTGTTGTTACAAATCTCATTCACTCTATTCGTTTTCCGTTTATTAGTGTTATTATTATTCTTAAAACATGCCACTTCTAAATGATTTTTCTTTTTACATATTGAACAAGTTTTGCCTAAAGCGGGGCAAGTTCCTTTTTCAAAAACATGCCACGTAGCGCAAAACTTACATTTTCGTTTGACACTTTCCGCCGATTTATTCGTAATCTTGTTTACCGGGTTGGCTACGTTCGCTTCATCACCCTTCATATTTGATAACCTATTTTGGGTCACTTCGGCAATTTTGCAAACATCAATCGCTTTGGTTAAGGTTAAGTCGGGAATTTCCATTAATTTTTTCTTTAGAAGTGTATCTTTGATACCCACTACTATTCGATCTCGTAACAGTTCATTCGAAATATCATCATTACCATAATTACACAATTTTACTAGTTTCTTTAATCGTATCAAATAAAAATCGAAGGATTCGTCAATGTATTGGTTACATGTGTTAAACATGTATCTGTCATAAATGACGTTGGATTTAGCTACCACACAATCACGAATTTTTTTTATAGCTTTTTCTTCGGATTCTTTATCTTCATCGGTCAAACCAAAATCCATGTACCTTGTTTTGGCTGTGGTACCTATCGCCGATAGCATCAAGCTCGTTTTTTGTAAATTTTTTGAATTTTCCCACAAATTCATACCAGTAGCATTGCAATAATCTTTCCAATTACTTTCGAACATTTCCAAATTTTCCCTTACGTCACCGGTATCTACATTCAACGGTGCTGGCCAAGGAACATTCGCTGGATTTCCGACATTTCCAGTTGCTACATTTTCATTAAGTTTTTTGTTTGTTTCCTCCAATCTAATATTAAGAAGCTCGATTGTTTTCGACTGTGACTGTAAATACTGTAATAATGCTTGGTCCATTATGATTTTATGATGATTTTATGTTATATAAACTGAATGTACCCTACACTTTTGAGGTTAAACACGATAAACCACGTTACGTTCACAAAATTTACTCAAATAGTATTTTCGATGAAAATATTTATTCAATCGATCCCACATTTGACACCATGTTTTATTATGTGATATATATATAAAACAATTAGAATGTTTTTAAGTATTATATTTATTTATTCACTGAGATACGGATTACAATGCTTTAATAACGAGGTCCATTCTACAATGCTTGAATGTCAAACCCTATGTGTCTAACACACTGATATTGTACAGAGTGTGTTCAGTGGTATCTACCACAACAATTACATTGTCGATATTCACAACAATCAGCATTACAATAACAAAGATAATGTTGGTAAATATTTCATAACAGTGCAAATAAACGGACGGCCTCAAAAATTTGAAGTAGACTCTGGCGTAGGATTTTCGTTAATTCCACGAAATCAATTCGAACAGCTCAACATTACAACGAAACTACAACCATCTTCAATAGCATTTCGTTCCTATACAAAAAACATTGTGATTCCTGATGGTAAAGTAAATGTTGAGGTAAAATACAAAGATCATCGGTCGATAGAAGAATTGTACGTGGTACCCAATGAATATGACGCTCTTTTGGGACGCATTTGGATCCGTCACTTAAACGTCAACCTCCAGCAAGTGGACAATCTAGATGTTAACAAAATAAATGTGCAAATTAATAAGTTAAACTCAACTGCAAATATTTTCGATCACTTTCAACAAATTTTTATTCAAAAAGTGGGTTGTGTGCCAAATTTTCAAGTAAAGCTTCAACTTCGAAAAGATGCTAAGCCAGTTTTCTACAAGGAACGTGAAGTTTCATATGCACTTCGAGCTTGTGTCGACAAAGAACTTAACGATTTGGAAGCGTCCGGAATTATTCCCAAAGTTGAAAGGAGTGACTGGGGATCTCCATTAGTAATTATTCCCAAAGCTGACGGTGGTGTTCGACTCTGCGTCGATTACAAAGTCGGCGTAAATCCACAACCCGTATCTGCAAATTACCCTATCCGTCGTATTGATTAAATTTTAAACAACCTCAAAGGGTCAAGATTTTTCTGCCGTCTTGACTTATATAAAGCATATCTGCATCTTCGAGTATGTCAAGAATCATGTAATATTCAAACTATCTCAACTCATAGAGGGACATACAAAGTAAATCGACTTTCATTTGGAATAAAAACGGCGCCATCAGAATTCAATCGTATTATTGAACAGATACTTTCTGGTTTGAAGAATACCATGTCATACTTCGACGATATCATCGTACATGGTGCAATAGAAGAAGAATGCAGAAACCATTTAATTCAATGCCTCCAGCGACTAAACGAACATGATCTACACCTCAACAAAAGTAAATGTTCATTTTTTCAAACTCAGATCGAATATCTGGGTCACGTTGTTCAATTTAACAAAATTTCAAAATCTCCAGCGAAAATTCAAGCCACGTCCAGCTACAGCAGATGATGTTAGGAGATTTTTGGGTATGGTTACCTACTACTCCAGATTCATACCGGATTTATCTACGATCACGTTTCCATTACGTCAACTTCTTCAAAAACAAACTAAATCTTATTGGTCATCAAATTGTGAATCAGCGTTTCTAAAACTTAAAAACACAATCTCCATCAATAAGGTATTAATGCCTTTCGATCCCGAACTACCAGTATTAGTAGCATGCGACGCCAGTCCTACGGGCATTGCAGGGGTGCTCTCGCATATGGTTAATGGTATTGAACATCCTGTCGCATTCGCATCAATATAGTTAACATCAGCTGAAAGGAATTACAGTCAATTAGATCGAGAAGCTTTAGCGATTATATTTACAATCAATCACTTTTTTATGTACCTTTACGGGAGGAAATTTCAACTTATCACCGACAATCGTCCTCTAACTCGGATTTTTCATCAACACAAGATGCCTGCAATAACATCATCAAGATTACTGCGTTATGCCGAATTCCTGTCGAGTTTTAACTACGAAATAATCTACAAAAAAGGATCGGAGCACATTAACGTTGATTGTTTATCTCGTACAACACAGTTAGTAGAAAAACCGTCTACAGAAAAATCTTCAACGAAGAAGTAAATGAATTATGTTCTTTATCAATTTTCGAAATTTCAAACGAATGTGTAAATGCGGAAGTATTGGCATCAGAGACAGCTAAAGATCCAGACCTTTCTAAAATGTTGTCAAATCTACTCAACTCCAATGTAAGTAAAGACATTTATACACTCAATAACGGCATTATCTTCAAGGGTCAACGAGTTTTGATTCCAATAATTCTTCAACCTCAAATTCTTTAAGAACTTCATCATACTCATCCTGGAATTACCAGAATGAAACAACTCGCCAGAAGATATTGTTTCTGGAAAGGAATAGATCGTGATATTGAGAGAATGGTAAGGTCGTGTGAAGCATGTGTCCAAGTTCAATCAAAACCGGCAAAAGACCCACTTCACCAATGGTAGGAACCAGCTGAAAACTGGGAAAGGATACACATCGACTATGCAGGACCCTTCCAAGATCACTTTTTTCTAATCGTCGTCGATTCAAAATCCAGATGGGCAGAAGTGCGAATCATACGAGATGCTCCAACGACGCAAACATCAATGAATCTTCTCTCCGACATTTTTGCTACTCATGGATTTCCGGTAATAATGGTATCCGATAATGCAACCATCTTTACTAGTGATAAATTCAAAATGTATTGCAACAAAAACGGTATTTTTCAAAAACTTATTGCTCCAGGTCATCCTAGTACAAATGGGTTAGCAGAACGCAACGTACAAACACTCAAGCGTAAATTGAAAGCGATGTCATCAGAACCAGTATCAATACACAAGAAAGTCAATGAAATTATGCAACGTTATCGCGCAACACCACTCAATTCAGGAAAAAGTCCAGCAGAATTATATTTCAACAGACGAATTCGAATCCGGCTTGATGCATTGAAACCACTTATAAAATGTAAACCTACAAAACATATTCCAGGAGTGCGTCAAATAAGCGTGGGAGAAAGAGTTCTAGTTTTACACATTCGAAACAATAAGACAGTATGGAAGATTGGTACTGTTCTACAAAAATTTGGAGAACTTCATTATCTTGTAAAAATTGATGATGGCTACACACTAAAACGACATATCGATCAAGTGAAATCTACCAAAGTTTAACGACGTAAAGTTCATTTCTCTCCAGATATTGAAACTACCATGTCTACCCAAAATACCAACGACTATAATCAACACCATTTCGAACCAACAGTTCCTCAAAACCAACCTGAGCCAGAGAGTCAAGAAACCGAATTGCCGAGTAGTCAGGAGCCGCCTAATGAGCCTCAAGGAAGTCAACATCAAGTAGTTCGTAGATCTGAACGTATACGTAACAGACCTACCTACCTAGGAGATTACTTTTCAGATTAAATTATATTGCATTAGCTTTAATTAAGCGTGGGAGACTGTTATGTTTCATTATAATTATATGTAGTATGGCAACACTAAAATAATGTCATATTGTGTATGACACTTGTGATAACCTTTTTACCTTCTTTGTTCTTCTTAATAAAACACTTGAAATGAGTACACGCGCCTTTCAATATAGTACAACACACAAATTTCAAGATATAGCAACCAGTTTAGCAGAAATCCTTTTTGGTCGTGTGAAAAATAGCGTACAATACTCGCAGAAAAGTGCCCATCGTGCTCGTTAGATTTCCGCACTCATCTACCGCCTTTTGCTTCAAGACTTACCTCCCACGATAACGTCTCACCGTAAGGCGGTAAAACCAAAAGCTGTTGCTTTGAGAATTAAAGTAAAGCCAAGCTGGCTTTGCCAAAGCAATATAATTTATCAAGTGAAAAGAATCAAAAATACAGCATTGTCGTCGATTCTAACGCACATTTATTATCACATTCCAGCAGTCAACTCTAAAGACAAAGCCAATCTGTTTGCTGCGCATTTTGCAGCTGCCTGCACCTTCGAGTATTGAAAACTCTAAGGGACAAATCTTCATTCTTAGTCGTGCAGTTGCTAGAGTTTTAAACGATCTTACATTTACAAATCCGCTGGGCCAGAGGGTATTTCCCCATTAGTTCTGAAGAGGTGTTCTTCAAAGCTGGCATTACCATTGCGTAAGCTTTTCCATCTATCCTATTCTTCTGGACTCTTCCCGAGAAGTTGGAAAATAGTCTTTGTCCAGCCCATACTCGAAAAAGGCGAGTCGTCGTCTCCTTCTTCAAACCGACCCATAGCGATAGCACTAACATCCTTTCTTTCCAAGGTCATGGAAACGCAAATTTCAACTCATTAAATATCTTGTAACTAACGAACTTATTGACCGGCAGTACGAATTTTGTGGACAAAGTTCTACTGGCCAAATTCGCACTCGATATTTCCAAGCCATTCTCTTTTGTCGACAATGCTAGCTTATGGAGTCGATGTAAAACTACTTCATTGGATTAGAAGCTATTTTTGAACCGATCTTTTTTGTCTCCGGCAGTCTTTCTCATTTTTAAATTCTTTATATTAACTTCGCGTGCACGTGGCTGGGTGGCTGGGTGGCTGGGTGGCTGGCTGGCTTTATTGAAATTTTGCACATATGTATACTTCCGGTGACAAATCTATTAAAATTTGAAGCCCCTCGGGGTCGGGGGGCTCCCATACAAATATTTAAAAAAAAATTACCCGATTTTCTTAAAATTTTATACAAATGTGTATCTCTGATGGAAAACACTTTTTGTACAAATTTTGGAGAGATCGGGCCCCTGGGTCGGGGGGGCACCCATACAAATTTTATGAAAAAAGTTCCCGAATTTCTTAAAATTTTATACCCATGTGTATCTCCGACGGACAAAACTTTTTGTAAAATTTTTGAAGCGATCGGGCCCCGTGGTCGGGGGGCTCCCATACAATTTTTTTTTTAATCATCAATTTTTAACGCACTTCATAAAGCCCGATTTTCCTGAAATTTTGAACACATGTGTATTTGTATTTCCGGTGACAATACTTTCTTTTAAAATTTGGAAGTGATCGGGCCCCGGGTTCGTGGGGCTCCCATACAAATTTAAAATAAAAATTACCCGATTTTTTTCAAATTTTACACACAATTTTACACATGTATACCTAATAAACAATACTTTTTCTAAAATTTGGTAGTGATTGGGCCCTGGGTTCAGCCGCAAGGCCCTTATACATTTTTTAAATATCATATAGTGGCACCAGATACCGTCGCGTCGTACTTTAATGACTGCGTGCGGTGTGTGCTGCGCAGTCGGCTGCGCTGCTTTAGGTGGTGGGTTTTGGGTGGTGGAGAGAGAGAGAAATCTTAGCTCACGCCCAAATGAACCCTCAAATGAAACGAGACATAATTGTTTTATGCTTAATTCAACTTACTTATTAACTGAATTGTATTTTTATTGATGTCGTTTTTGTTGTCGATATCAACTTACAGATAGAACAAGAAGTTTTCACAATATTCTATCATTTCGCGTTTTCATAAATTAGTTCAGAGCATGGTGAGCATTTAACAATTGACATAACAAATCGAAATTATTTCCAATCAACTCATAAACATCAAACAAAATTACACATGTAAACAGAGACTAATTGAATAAACTTACTTAAAGGCATTGGGCGCGTTTTGTTAAGTTGTTAGCCCTGTTCGCAACAAGTCGTAGCCGAAAGTAATTTCTTTGATTGCTTTGTGTGGTATAATTTTTTACGTTGTGCTGATGTGTTCGTTTTAATAAACCACAGTTCATTTTTATAAATTGTTTATAAATTCTCTCAATTAGCAGATTGAATCTAAAACGTTGCTACTGCTGTGAGTTTAAGGAATGTAGGGAAGAAAAAAAAATCAAATTCAAATTGAAGCGTTTATAAACGAGGAAAAGTGGTATTTTCAGTATCAATTCTGCCTAGCTGAGCTTAGTCTTCTTTACAATTAACCACAACTTAAAAATTTTACTTATGAATTTTTTGCCGAATTTGCTCAAAGAATGTTGTCCAGATTCAAAAATAGCAAAGTCCATTGAATTATTCAAAATGGATGCGGATACTATTTCTCATTGCATAAAACAATTCTTTGATGATAATAATATACAATTAAAATTTTTTATTGGACTTGCAACAGACGGAGCTAGCTGGCTGCCGGTGAAATAAATGGTGTTCAAGCTAAATTGAATAAAGACGTTGACTTTTTTACATGACATGTACATGTCATTCTTTACATTTGTGTTCATCTTACGCTTACAAACAATTTCCGGTAGAAATCGAAATATATACAAGTTTTTCGCGTATAGTTTCAAGCGAATTAATGAGTTTAAACAGTTTCACGATTACTGCAGCGTGAAGCCTTATAAGATACTTGGGATTTCTCTAACTGGCTGGCTCTGGAAAACGTTATAAACCGAATTATCGATCAATGGGACACCCTCAAATTGTATTTCATTTCTCGTTATACAAAGCAATTGGCCAAATTAATGGATAGTCCCGAAAAAAAGTTTATTTTTTGTTCCTATCATATAGTTTAAAAATTATAAGCGATATAAACAAGGAGTTTCAATGTGAAAAAGTTCCCCTGCCATATTTATAGGAACACTTTTAATCAAATGTTAAATTAGTATTGAGTAGTTTTATTAATAACGTCTATTTAAGAATCACTTCTTTTCAAGAAATTAATTATAAAGACACTAATAATTATTTGCCAGCTGAGGAAGTTTTTGTTGGAAGCAAAGCTTTTCGTACATTACAAAAAGTGAAATAAAAAATTCAAACAAAATTACAATAAAAACAAATATTCTAAACTTTTATATCGAACTCTTTGATCAATTCATGCTAAAATTTGATTTTAACAACATTAAATTGAAAAGCTTATGCATTATAACTCCTCAAAAAGCCATGAACCATGAAGTATCCATTTAACCTTTAGTATCAGTTTTTTATTGTTTGGAATGTAACCCTGAAAATATGGGGATACAATGGAAGCTCTTAAGATTTTTCGAAAACCAACCTGAACGCTACTATGGACATTAATCAGTTTTGGTAAGAAGTTGGTGACATTCAAAACGGGATGATTGAACTTTGCTTTAAGGTTTTAACCAATTTCGTATTCAACTTATTGACCCTACCTCAAAGTTCAGCAGCAGCGGAAAGGAAATTTTTTCGATTTGTCCCTTATAAAAACCAAACGGAGGAATAAGCTGGGATTCGATATTATCAATAGTATTATTATGTTAGCAAAAGAATTGGCTTCCGACCGCTAAAATTAACCTTATTATATGTGGTCAGCCAAAAAAAGCTTTTTAACTTTTTGTGTTAGTAACTATGTTTTCGTTTACTCTGTTTACAGTTTATTTTTATTTTAATTTAATCTAATTAGCTTTATTATAGATGTTTTCAGTTTAAAAACTATAACATAAATGTATCCAACTTTTGGTCTTTCGGACCATTATCAAGCAAAATAAGTTATAAATATCTTTGAGATTATAAGATTATGTTAAATTTAATTTCTCAATAGTCAGAAAAGTTATTTATAACTTATCTTTTGCCTTGATAATGGTCCACAAGACCGAAATGTTGATAAATTTACATTATAAATTTTAAACTAAAAAAGTCTAATACAAAGCTAATTAGATTAAATTTAAATTAAAATAGAGACTTAAAAATTAATAATAATTAATATAAGCTTATTTTTATTTATATAACGTGTTTCATAAATTCGAAATTACCCACTTGTGAATTTTGTTAATTTTTTATTATATGTAACGTTACGTGAAATGAAGTTTTAATTGATTATTATTTTGTAAGTAAACTAAATATAAAAGAAAACAAATATACATCATATTGCTTTTTTCTTCAAAAACAACGCGCTTTAATTCAACTTTTATTATTTATTATTGCTTTAAGCTATACGTTATTTAAAAACATAAATTTTGCTTTGGTAGGTTTTTCTCTAGTTTGGTAGGTTTTATTGGGAAGTTTGGTAGGATTTTTTTTTCGGGAGCGGCAACCGTGGTTCAGAGCAGTCAAGGAGTTCTCAAAAAAATGCTCGTGTTTCTTATTTGCTCAGAGTATGAGCGCGCTTTAAGTGCTCAGAATAAAATGATCTGAGCATTTTCAAATTTGACATCTGATATCAAATGTCTCTTTCGATGATTTTCTCCTACAAAAAAAAACAACCCAGGATCGAGGGGCTCCCATATCAATTTCTGCGATTAGAGAATTAACATGAAAAATTTTAATTTCTATGAGTTGTTTTATTATTAATGATCTCTTTTCTATTGCTTCTAATCCAAATCATTCTTTTGCTGACGACAGCACTCTCAGCAACGTTTGATGAACGTCCATTCACCTCTCACGTGGAACTCAAACTACTACGTATGTTAAGTTCCGACCTGGACAGCATAATAAAATGGGGATAAATCAATCGTGTAGAACTTAGCGCTTCCAAAACACAATGCTGTCTCCTGTCGTCTAAGCGAATCTTAAACGCATTACCTATATCTATGAATGGCACTTACATCGGGAAGCTGAAAACCTCACAACTCTTGGTATGTTCGTTAATGACAAGCTTCGTTGGAATGACCACATATTAACCGTCGCCAAAAGGTTTAGGTTTTCTAACCCGGTGGAATAAATTTTCTACTCCCTCTGATCTGGCTAGTATTTACAAGGCGTTTATTCACCCAAACTTGAGTTTTAAACTACCTTACATCAGCTAGATAGAATACAAAACCGTGCGATAAAACTTACTTGTGACGAAAATATTGCGAAATCAATAGATTCGCTTGAACACCGTATGAACGTTACCTGCTTTTCACCATATTATCGCTTATTTCACCAGCGATGCTCAAGAGAAGTAGCTAGTCGCATGCCACCGTTCCTTGAATTCAAACGCAATACTCGTGGCGCTCTAAATGCTCATCAGTTTACCCGCACCCTTACCAGCGGACTTACAGCTAACTTTAGAGATTCGTTCTTCAGCCGAACAACACGTATGTGGAATGCTCTGCCAAGCTCTGTCTTTCCACATCACTCTGATACACAGGCATTATAAGGGTGCGAACCCCTTTACGCGTGCGCAAATTATATAAAAAAAACAACATAGTCATCCAATTCTTCGCGCTTGAGTATTTCAAAAATAGCTTTCAGAGTATTGTCTTTACGTTGCGCTGACTCTATTTTATGAATCAAGGTATTTTCCACTAACGTCAATATCACGGGGTTTCTGTTGAGTACATCTACATGCTTTATTATTTTGTTACCGGCTCGGTGTTTCAACACGTAGTTAAGTTCAGCTAACATGAAAGCCCATCTGGCTATCTTTGGAGAAATATCTTTCTTGTTCATAGTGCATTTGAAAGCTGCACAGTCCGTTACCAGCTTAAATTTGATACTTAAATAAACACCGACTATCTTTATAGCTGTTACGACTGCTAGAACTTCTAACTCATAACTGCTGTATTTTGTTCGGTATGATACGTCTTCGGATTTAGAAAATACACCGTGTGTAGCTCACTAGCGTTGTCTGAATTTTGCTATAGTATTGCACCATACCCGTCTCTACTAGCATCTGTGTGTACTTCTGTATATGCCACTGGATCGTAGATCGCCAATACCGGCTTACAACACAACGCTGTTTTAAGATTATCGAAGCTCTTTTGCTGTTCAGGCCCAAACTTAAATTTCACATTTTTCCTCAGTAAATCGCTCAACAGGCGCGCTATTATAGCAAAGTTTTGTACGTATTTTCGAAAATAGCTTGCTAGTCCAAGGAAACTCTATACAGAGAATCTTATTTTATTCTTAGGAAAATATTTTTGCTTTGATATCGGCTGAAATTTACTTCTTATTTTTCTATTTACGTCGTCTATAAGAGTTTTCGGTTTCTTTTTAAATATCATTTCATTTGGACTAAAATTAGTTGTTGTCGTTGGAGTAGAGCGATATCTCAGAAGGAAGTTATTAATTAAAAGCTCTATAGAAATAGTGTTAGAGTTTGAGTCCATCATCACTTTCTTCAGTGAGGTCTTTACGGTTTGTAATTGTACCGCTCTCTCTGCTGTTCCATTTGACTGTGGATGGTATGGTGGACTTTTCATGCATTAAATATTATTACTTTCGCAAAATTTAAGAAAATGAGACGAATCGAACGGTGGACCATTGTCCGAAACTATGGTATTAGGTAAACCAAAATAGGCAAAAACCAATCTTAACACTTTTATTACGTTTTCTACGTTTGTGTTTACCATATTACTGAAGCTATCGACAATAATAATGTAGTTTTTCCCTTTAAAATAAAAAAAATCGAGATGAATTCTTCCAAAAAATACTTTCTCGTCTGGCCAGGGTTGATGGTGATTTGAGAAAGGTTTGTTGTTTACACACATACAAGCTTCGCAACTCAGAACATACTCCTCAATATCAGCATCAATTCTTGGCCACCAAAAATACCTTCGCGCTAGCATTTTCGTTCTAACTACCCCAATGTGTGTGTCATGCAGAAGACTTAATGTTACTTTTCTTAACTTCTCTGGAATAATTAGTCGCATTCCGTAAAATAAACAACCGTCTTCTTCAGTACTGAATTCGGCCAGCTATTCCTAATCATATTACCTACATTTTGTAACGTCCAGTCCCTAGAGGTTTCTTTTCTGACATCCTCGAAACTTATGTTTAAATAACGATCTGACATAATTGTTTTTATACTGTCTTCTTCTAAACCCGTAGACAGTGGTAGTGGTAATCGAGAAAGCCCGTCTGCATTTGTTAATTGTGTACCCTTCTTGTATTTTATTGTATATTGGTACATACTCAGCAGAACCGTCCAACGGTGAATTCTCGCAGCCGCTATTGCCGGAGTAGATTTATTTGGGTTAAAAATCTCACGCAGTGGCTGGTGATCTGAATAGATCGTAAACGTCTTACCATAAATGTACTTGTGAAATTTTTTTACAGTAAAAATAATAGCTAACGCTTCTTTGTGCAGCTGTGAGTATTTTTGTTCTGCTGCACTTAGTGTACTAGAAGCGAAAAGAACTGGTCGCTCCCAACCGTCTACAATGTGTGACAAAATTCCACCAACTCCGTAAGAACTAGCATCACAATGCAAAACTATTACCTTACTAGGATCATAATGTGCTAATACGTTGTTCTGCAATATTAGCCGTTTCCTTCTTAGGAAGGTATAATCTCATTCCTTCGACCATAAATATAATTGTTCTTTTTTTGTCAAATTGTACAATTAATTAATTCTGTTGATAGATTCGGAATAAACCTAGAATAATAGTTAAAAGTCCCAAAAAAGACTTTTATTCTGTAATGTTTTTAGGTACTGTGGCATTTTGTATGGCTTCTAGGTTTTTTGTGCTTGGTTTAATACCGTCTCTGGTAATCACATGACCTAGGTAATCAATTTTTTGCGCAAAAACTTACACTTCTCCTTCTTTACGCGGACTCTAAACTCAGCCAATATATTTAATACTTTTGTTAAGTTAGATTGACATTCTTCGTAGTTTGAGCCACCAATAATAATATCGTCCAGATAGCACTGAACCTTTGGAATACCTAGTAAAATTCTATCCATGGTAGATTGAAAAATAGCCGGTGCACATTTTACACCGAACACTAGGCGCCTAAATCTAAACAAACCTTTATGAGTATTAATGGTTAACAACTCCTGACAATCCTCCTCTACTTCCAGCTGTTGTTATGCCCCTTCCAAATCCAAAACGCAAAAAATAGAACAATTAACTAAACCGGCAAATATGTCGTCACAGCGAGGTAACGGATAATGATCAGTGCGAATTCATGGATTAATGGTTACTTTACAGTCAACGCATAATCGTATTTCACCATTCCGTTTTTCTATAGCAACAACTGGAGATGCCCAGTCACAATACCGTACAGGATAAATAACGTTTTCCGCTACCAATCTATTTAATTCTTGTTCTACTTTCTCCCTCATACCAAAAGGCACGGTATATGGCTTAAAAAATACCAGCGTTGCTTTTTCTGTCAAAAGAATTTTCGCATTAAAGTTTAAAATTGATTTTGATTTTTCTCCATTTAACACCGTTTTGTAATTTTTTATCAATTTTTCTATATCATTTTGTCCATTTTCTAACTTTGCACACAAATTGTCCCCTGATAACATTTTATTTCTCCACTCCGGAATTAACAAAAACTCTTGGACCCCAAACTATCACCAATTCCAATACTGAACCTTCTTCGTTCAACGATAAACTTACTTTTGCATTGATATAACCCACTACATCGACTTCACCACCTGAAATTACATTTAAATTACGTTTATATTACATAGTTGAAACATTTGGGAACAAAGACCTAAATGTTTGTTCATGAATAACCGAAGTACAAGCGCCCGAATCTATTTCCATTTTTAAACGCTTGCCATTACAAAATAATTCTATGAATAGCGCATTGCTTTTCTCACTTTGTAAATTATTTAAAAAACCTACGTCAATACTATCAGTATTGTCTAAATTATTTGTGAGTGTGCTAATATTATGGGTTTTATTAGAAACTTTATATTTATTATTTCGGCTAAACGATCTGTATATTCCTTTCCTTTGTATATGACCCCATTTTTTACAAAAGTTACACTGCACCTTAGAAAAATTGTCGGCCCTTGACCTTGATGAACGAATATTCTCGTGTGGTTTAACTGCTCTTGAGTCCCTTTCAATTCTCCAACGTTGTTGGTTTTGTAATGAATGTACTGCTATTGTCGATGCTCCGTTGTTTATGTTGATCATCTCTAATTCGATCAACTCCATATTTAGCGCTGTTTCACATGCCTTTTCGAACGTCAATTCACCAATATCAATTAACTTTGATTGAATTCTTTTGTTCTTTAAACTCATTAAAAGTCGATCTTTTAGCGCTTCTTCCAGAAAAGCAGCATAATTACAGCTTTCCGCTAACTGTTTAACGGCAACTATGAAATCTGAAACTGTTTCATCTGAGTTCTGATTTCTATTTAAAAACTTAAAACGCTCAGCCGTAATATTTTTTTTGGCTCAAAATGAGATTTTAATTTCTTTATTAATTCGTCGTAATGTAGCTCATCTGGTTTTTATGGCGCTACCAACGTTTTAGCAATATTATATAAATCACCTCCACCGACACCAATTAAGAACTTTATCGTCATTTAACGATATTTTATTTAACTTAAGTAAGTGAGACAGTCTTTCAATATAGTTATTAAAATTATCCCCTATATTGAAATATTCTATTCTTCCAATGAAACCTGCCATCACTTTATTATCACTTTCTTCTTGAATCTCAATTCCGTCTTTATTTTCCTCCGTCATATAGTAATTGCACACTTTTTACCAAACCAACTGGTGTATATAGAAACCAGTTTTTCCTCGTAGCCACTTTTGTGTCTTTCGGTCAAGGAATTAAAAAGAATGTAACACGACGGGTATCAGCTTAAGACTAACTTTATTGGTACATATCAATTATCATTAAGCATAAAAGTCACATGAGACACCTGTATGTTATAGTTAGTTGTACATATATATCAACCCCCAAAAAATATTCATAAATTGTTTCGGAACTCTTTTTCTTCCTTGCACGTAACATCTCATGTAACACTGCACTGTTTCACCGTACGTTAAATTCTTCGCGTAAAAGCTCTTTTAAATTATTCCGAGAATTGAGCCCATCTTTGTTCCGAATCGCTATTTGAGCAGTATTCACTAATAGTCTTTTCCCGAAAACTATTTTCCTAAGCTCTGTCCAATTAAAAAATGTCAGCTGCATTCTCAAAGTCTTCGATCCACGATTTGACATCAATTCCTCAAACTTTCTAATTCTCCGTCTTTTAGTTTCGATTCGTAGGAATTGATTGTTTCATCCTTCTTTGCAATTTCCTGCCTTAAATCAGAGACCATCTTTTCATAAGAAGCGACTGTGTCTTCGTTAACCGATAAAGGATTTCCTATGGTACCGCCCCTTTTGTTACTAAATCAATCGAAGAATTCAGAAATAGTTAAAAGTCACTGTTTCAATGCATATAGTTTGACTCGTATTGCACACGACTGTCTACTAATCCGAGACACAAAATCGTAAATTCGAAAGATGTTGAAGAGCCACTGCTTCCATGCACACACAGTTTGAGGTAATATCCTAATTGGATAGCAATCATGCGTTCTGGCGATAAGCGATGATCGCGAAAAATATCAAACATTAATAATCTTTCTACGCGACCTGCTTAGAACATAAATGCAATCATGCGATGAGTGAGAACTCTCGAACAATTTTGTTTGACATCACGACGCGAGCATTTATCGAACAACGAAAATTGGTTTGATCGAACAATGCGTTGCATAGACGTTTGATCGCTGAAAATCCAGCAAGTTTGTTTTTAGACGCGTTACCGCGAATTTATAATGATGGAATTTTAAGAAAAATTGTTAAATGAAGTGCAATTAAACTTTATGGGATAAACGCAGGGAGTATTATAAAAACAATTTAAAATTTGATATTGTGTGGCAGAGTATTTAATTTAACTAAAAAAAGCAAGTAACTAAAATATTATTATAATTTATTCATATATTATAATAGTTTAATTTTTCTGATTTTTGTTTGATATTTTTATTAAAAAAGTAAGTAGTAAAATGTTCTCTAGCGTTCATTCCCAAACTCGTAA
This sequence comes from Nephrocerus scutellatus, assembly GCA_947095585.1. Lineage (NCBI taxonomy): Eukaryota > Metazoa > Arthropoda > Insecta > Diptera > Pipunculidae > Nephrocerus > Nephrocerus scutellatus. The sequence continues at coordinate 32,837,014 of OX352762.1, forward strand.
GTCGATTGATTGTTTCATTCCTGGAGGTCATTTCAGCTCAATCAACCTCAACAACGCCTCTGGGCAAAATATAGTAGTAGTTGGAGAGCTACTGAATAACTTTGAGGAAATTTAAAAAGTGAGCAACCACAATTTTATATAAATAGCGACAACATGAACAACAGCAAAATGTTCTGACATTAAAAGTTAAAATAGAATAATGAACGATCTCACCTTGTTGGTTGGAAGAGTGAAGTGTATAAGTGAAAAGTGAATAATAATTCCGGTTGAAATTTTGTTGGCGTCCTTCCTCACAACGGTGCTTTCTTTGTACAGCCCAGCAACAGAACAAGAATTTTATGGAAACCTTATATTCGTACATCGTAATCTACTTGCTAATCACTAATTAACGGAACGACATATACAAAAAAAAAACGATTCCGAATGTGCATTGCTGACTAAATCGAAACAGAAATCTCGGTTGAGCCCCAATTTGTTGGTTTCATGTTCAATTTATTTAAAGATTTTTGGTTTTAAATTCAATTAACAACCTTTTTTTAACCATTCATAATTTTAAAATGTATTTAATATTTTAATTTATATACATTTCTACCAGTCTTGAACGCTCTCCTCTGAAGTCTGAAGTCTCTCCGCAACCGCCATCGTCGTCTTCTTTTTTTTCTTATTCTCAGTTCTTACTGCTGCCGCTGTTCGTTCTTTTTGTCGTTGCTGTAGTTGTCACTCGTTCTTCTTCGTCGTTGCTGTGTTGTCACTTGTTCTTCTTGTTCGTTGCTTCTCTCTGGCTCGATTCTACATGTATGACAAACAATTTGATACACCGGAGGTGACGTTTCTGTTTTACCAGAATTTAATGAATTAACTTTTGCTATATTGCTTTCAACAAAAAAATAAAAATTACAACAACAAACACATTGATAGACCAGAAAGTGGTTAAGCGTTAAACCAAAAAAAAATTTTTGGTTAATAAATATTTAACCAAATTTTTATTTATAATTCTGACCACCAGAGTCGACTTTTAAAAATTATATATGGATAAGTTGGCAAACACATGAAACAAAAAATTTACCAAAATTTGGTTAGTTTTTGCTGTTGCTTTAATCAGCCGTTAACCACAAAAAATGCCTAACTCATTTTTGCTATATTGTTTTCAACAAAAAAATAAACATTACAACAACAAACACATTGGATAGACCAGAAAATGGTTAGCGTTTACCAAAAAAAATTTTTTGGTTAAGAAATATTCAACCAAATTTTTATTTATAATTCTCACCACCAGAGTTCGACTTTTAAAAATTATATATGGATTAGTTGGTAAACACATGAAACAAAAAATTTACCAAAATTTGGTTAGTTTTTACTATTGCTTTAATCAGCCGTTAACCACAAAAAATACTTAAACTCATTTTGTTGAAAGCAATATAGCAATTGTATGCAGCCAACGATACTCCTATTCAAACATATGCTGATCATATCGTTAATCTCGATACATATTAGACTTAAACGCAATTTTGCTTGCTAAGAAAGAATTTTCTTACATGATCTAAAATGATATTTGTCGGCCAACAAACAGCTGCTGGGAAAGCCCTTTCCGTTTGGTTCAGTAAGGTAACGGAAAGTGGCGACCCTGTGGGACTGTAGAAATTTAAATAGTATTACGGTTCCCGATTGATACCCAATTCCCCAAGTCCATCATCTCAATCATAATTTATAATTGGTAAAAAGTTTTTTCAGTCATAGATTTGGTAAGACCTTACCACCAAATTCCAATAGCCGAGGAATATATTACAAAATGGCCATAATAACACCCTTAGGGTTATTTGAATTCCTAAAAATTACATCCGGACTTCAAAACGCTGCTCAGACGTTCCAAATATTTGTGAACAATAATTTTGCAGGAAATGATAAGGTTTATCCGTACATAGACGAGCTAGTAGCTTCTGAAGATCATGATTAACGCATGCGACATATCATTGCAGTTTTTGAGTCATTGCATCGTAATGGAATAGTGAAAAATCAAGCAAAAAGTATATTTGGACAGAAAACTGTCAAAGTATATCAGATTCAATAAAGCCCCAGATGTAAAATGAAAGTTGTTCACATCGACAGATTGACAAGGTACACCATCAGAACGAGTGCTGAATCTGTTCGGGACGAACAGAATTATGGTGAGGGTAATGTTACGAAAAGTAGTTAGCAGGGCATATAATAAAATTAGAATCCTAAGATAAATCGCAATGTAAATACTGCATACTAAAAATAAGCACTTTTATGTAGCATACTTTTAGGCTGTAAGACCTTTAGATTATTTGAAATTTGAAATGTATCCGCTGTTGTCAAACCGGGTTGTGCAGTTTGCCTGGTGTTTGTAAAAGAACATGATTGAACATGTAGTCTATTTTTAGAAAATGACTCATTGTATATAAGTATCGTGAGTTGTAAATAAGGGAATAAGGCTACAATTTTGAATTGCAGTTGAAAAGCTCTTGTGAAGTACAAGTAATAAGTGTTTTTGTGTACATTTAAAGTTATCACCAGTGTAATTAGAGAACTTTAGTTAATTTTACTGTTTGTTTATTAATGTTGTTACTTGTAAATTAATAAACTTGTGTTGTGTTATTTGCAAAATCCTTTATGAACTCGAAAGCCTGGATTTCATAACAATATAATTGAGTGATATATCGATGATTTTTTTTGAAAAGTGAATTTTTTTAGATGTTTTGATGGATGTCATGGGGTAAATTAATATCATATGAAAGGTACTAAAATACCTTTCATGGGGATGTCATGGGGTAAATTAATATCATATGAAAGGTACTAAAAATATCTTTCATCTTATAAAAAATCAAAACTACTCTCGACAAAGTAAGGGCCAAAAACTGACTTTCTCATGAAAGTTTAGCATGGGGCGTGTTTAGAGTGGTTTAGCCTAAATATTGGTATTATATCTATCGTACTATTTTTATGTGCGTGGCCTAATTTGAACGGAAGATTGATCAAGTTGTATTTGGTTCATGTGGTATTTCATGTTTTATTTGAGTCATACATATATCATACGAATATATGATGATGCAGCATTTTAAAAAGAAAATCTAAATATAAATTAATTGAGCGGACTGTGTCCATAATTTTCAAAAACGCCTTTAAAAGGACAAACTCATTTCTAAATACAAATCAATTGAAAAATATAAATTAATTAAGCGCACAGTATTTTATAGTGTGCCCATAATTTTCAAGCACGCCTTTAAAACGGAAAATTAATTTCTAAACAAAAAACAATTGAGCGAGGGAAATCACATAGTCAGCTATTATTTTTATGAAAAAATCATTTGTAATTAGTATAAATTGATCCACCTTCCATGATAGTTGGGACACGCCCATGAAAAACTTTTAGCTTTCATTTGACATCAACATGAGGCCAGCCCACATTCAACACGCCCACTGTTGAACTTTTACCGAAACTTTTTTGACTTTAAATATTCTCAGGTAGGTTTGATTGCCCACATTTTTTAATGGACGGTATTTTTATTATCCTTCAAATGATACCAATTAACCCCAAACCTCCTTCAAACCACTGAAAAAATGAAGTTTTCACAAAAAAAAACTTTGAAAGCTCCTACCTCATAAAGGAGGCGTCTCCCCAAAACAAGATGACGGTTTTCGAGCTCTGCTCAATAAGGGCTTTCAGAAGCGGGGTGTATCAACGTCCTAAACCCTTAATCGCTAAACCGTTACTTAACATGTGACAGTACTCAAAATCGTAGTCAAACGCACTCAGTGTATTCCGATAAATGCGTCAAAAAAATGGATCTCCTAGACTCCCACGCACTATGCAATCGGGTTTTTTAATTTACTACCTTGTTAACTAAATAATAGAATACATTGTAAAGAAAACGAAAAAAGGTGGGTTTATTGTTTTTTAAAACTTCTTTATTCAATTCATAACATTCATTCATAACATAAAAATGAATGTATTGTTTAACCTTCATACATCAATTCATAAATCATAAAATGTGAGTAATAAGGCGGTTTTGTGTTGTATTTTTTTTTTTAATCATAATGCAAATTTTGCATAAGGCGACAACGCCATTTCTCCATTTTTATCAGTTTGATTTAATGGCTCATATTTCCCTTCTTTCCGATATTCGACAATTTCTTCCGGACATATGTATTTCATAAGTTAATATTTTTAATTACTTGCTGGTAATAGAGTTTTACTTTTATATATAGATTTACCGTAAACTCTAACAAAATACACATAGGTTATCAATAAAAATTGTTTTCTAATTTAAGACATTTAGAATGAACCCAATTAAATAAATTTTGAAAATGAAAGGAGCAGCTAAATAAAATAATTTAACGTTTATAGAATAAATTGACTACGAATTTACTACATGACAACAATAAAAAACATTTTCTACGTAGTCAATATTCCTAATGTAGGTTATAATTTTTGTGTTGTAGCTTATCAACTCTGTTCTTGTTCCACACATTTTAATTGTACAAATACTCTTGTAGCTGCATACTATTCTTTTACCTACTGTGTGGATTTACAGGGTAACAATCGCTCAGTTGAATAAACAAACAGACCCAACAGATTATGAAATTATGAATTTTGGTTGTTATTCACAGATCTCTACACTTATTTATTTATTTGAAGTTCTCGTATCCTAAATGAGTTAGGTATTTTTTGTGGTTAACGGCTGATTAAAGCAACAACAAAAACTAACCAAATTTTGGTAAATTTTTAGTTTCATGTGTTTGCCAAGTTATCCATATATAATTTTTAAAAGTCGATTCTGGTGGTGAGAATTATAACTAAAAATTTGGTTAAATATTTCTTAACCAAAAAATTTTTTTTGGTTAACGCTAAACCATTTCTGGTCTATCCAATGTGTTTGTGTTGTAATTTTTATTTTTTTGTTGAAACTTGAAAGCAATATAGCAGTAGTAAAATATCATACCGCTCGTAACAGAATTTAGTGCAAATCAAACGGTTTGAAAGAAATGCAGATATGGACGTGCAAAACAAAGTCATTATTAAACTTTGCACGCTTTCAGTTACAATGGTCGGGCAATTATATGTATAAATGTACTTATCTGGAGGTGTGCAACTGCAGTTGATTCTGCGTAGATACAAAATAAAAGGGTTGATTTTTAATAGTCGAAACTGGAAAGATCAGAAGTGGTGGTGGCAGCTCTTTTGGAAAATTTCGTAAATTTGCTTTTCGGTAGTTTTATATACCAAGATTATATACCAAAACGAACTATTCTTTTTTTATTTAATTTTTGTGCTTGGAATATAACTTTAAAACACAAACTATGAGTAACAAAAAAAAAATTGTTAAAAATCGAAGAAAGAAAGGCGACGTTTGGGTCACTACTAATCGTCATTTATTAGGACATTCAAAGAAAACTGTTGGTCGTAATCCAAACTTTGATATGGATGAGACCAAATTGCTAATTAAGCTCTGGGGTGATCCAAAAGTTCAAAGAACATTAATAACCACGCATAAAAAGCATTTGGTAATTAAACGATTAACAGAAAAAATGCGAGAATATGGTTATCATCGCTCAGTCGAAGAGGTTAACACCCGAATTAAGAATTTGAAATGTTTTTACAATCGTCTAAAGAAAGACTTTGAATCGGGTGTAAGCCCTGAAGAGCCATCTTGGAAGCACTTTGAAGCTATGGACTTAATAATGACTCGCCGAATATTCAGTGTGCGTCCAAACGAAGTTGCACAACCATCGTTAAAGTATCGCCAAGAACAACAACAACTTGATCATGAACACCATGAGCTTAACTGTGCCGAAAACACAAACAAAATTAAAGTTGTCACAACCGATGTTTTTAATGAGGAAATCGATGACGGAATTATTCCAGATGTTGAGGTTGATATCGATATCAGCGACGAGGCTTTAGCCGTGCTGGCGTCTTCACATTCGTATGATAACACGAAAATGGTAGAGATAAATGATGATGAAAAACCTCTTAAATGTTCTATTGAGAACTATAAAAACTTTTTAGTTATTCCAAAGAAAGAGCCCATCGATGTAGACGGAAATGATGAAACATTAACCAATGTGAGCAATAATATGTAAGTTAAACAAATTACTCATACCAGTTATTACTTATAATTGTTCTTTGGGTAGGTCTACCAACATTGGTGCATTTATGCCAACTTTGACCGAATTCCTCAAAAATTCACAGAAAAACGACAGCTTTCTAAAAACAACTTCTGTTTCGAAAAATGCAAACACACAGAATATAGCTATTCTACCAAAAACTTTCCCAACAGGTTCATCGGATACAGCGCGAACTATAAACCAATTAAACCCTATTACTTTGGGAAATCCAAGCTTGCCGGCGAAAAGTGGCCCTCCTACGATTTCTTTGGTACCGACCAACTTTTTAATTCGAAGACAAATGCAGGATGCTCATCAATCACAACATATGAGTCATTTACAATCACAGCAGCCGCATCATCATGTTTTGTGCACTCAATCGAACTTAAAATCGAATACGGGGATTGTTACCACTGGACCTGGTGGAATGAAAGTTTTGTTGGTCAATACTGCTGATAAACAGGAATCACAAAAGAGTGTACTTACAGGAAGCTGTGTTCAAGCCGCAATTAAGAACACTAAATTCATACAACACCAACCACAGCTCGCTCAGCATACCAGCAGCCACCAAGAGCGTACTGAAACTGTTAATTCATGTAATGATAACATGACGCGCTCAGAAACTTTGGGTAACTTTTTTGTATATAATTGTTTTGCGGGTTTCTATTTTTTTAACTATTGCTTACAGGATTACGAAATTTAATAAATGATCTAATTACAATACAAAAAGAGTCCAATGATATTCAACGGCAGCAGTTAGAACTAAACCAGCAAAGACTGCAATTTGAAAAAACTATGGCTGAACGTGTTTTAAGTGCGTTTCCTGCTTTATTTGCATTAACATCAACAGATAATTCAACTACAAAAACACATGCTGAACCAGAAAAAGTAAACTTCGAAGTCAAAAGTGATTCATCAAATCCTATGGTAACAAACCTACTTACATGTAATGGGTTAAATTTACTTACACCCAAGGTAGAGGTCGAAGATTAAATAGGAGCCAGAGTCAATAAATGTTCTCGAATTATTCCATTAAAACCCTGATTTAATTTATATACGAGAGTAGATTGAAAAGAAAGTGGCCTACAAATTAAAAAGTTGTAATTTTAATATGGTTCTTTCCTCATTTTTTAACAAACATTCCAAGAAAGACTGCGAAATGATTAAGTAAGGCAATTTACAGGCATTTTAGAAAGAATGGAAATGGAAATCGAGCTATTAAAAATTATGTTTCTAAGTATAAATTAATTGAGCGCACTGTATTTTACAGTGTGTGCATAATTTACAAAAACGCCTTTTAAAAGAAAAAACTGCTCTCTAAATATAATTTAATTAAGCGAACTGTATTTTACAGTATGTGCATAGTTTACAAAAACGCATTTTAAAAGGAAAAACTCCAATCTAAATATAAATTAATTGAGCGCACTGTATTTTACAGTGTGTGCCTAATTTTCAAATTTCAACGCCTTTTAAAAGGAAAAACTCCTATCTAAATATAAATTAATTGAGCGCACAAAATCTTACAATGTTCATAATTTTCGAAAACGCTTTTCAAAAGGAAAAACTCATTTCTGAATATAAACCATTTGTGGTTTAAATTGGACCACACCCATAAAAATAGCATGGCTGTGTAGACCTAATTTTCACCGTTCATTTGGTACCTATACTTAGGATCCGCCCACTTTTAATAACGCCTCTTTTGTACTTTTGTGTTTTTTGGCTCTACTACTGGCAAGGATGTTCGATTGGTCCCATTTTTTTTTCGTTGATACTTACCTATATTACCTTTTATTGGTTACCAATTAACCCCTAAAACTCCTTCAAATAACTTAGAAAAATGCATTTCATGGGAGGTATGTCAGAAAGCCCAAATCTCGAAAACCGTATACTGGAGTTTAGTCGTTTTGCTTATTTAAATTTTTTCTCACATAAGAAGACTACTATGTATTAAATTATAATTTTTAAAATTTAATGCGGGAAACAAACACGCTTCAGCTTCGGCTTCGCCTGACGTTTACTAGTTCAGCCATACGATTTCAATGCTTCCTAACACAATATAGCTTCGTCTTCATGCCTGAAACACAAACATGCTTCAGCTTCGGTTTCGCCTGACGTTTACGAGTTCAGCCATACGATTTCAATGCTTCCTATCACAATGTCGCTTCGGCTTCAACGCTTAGTTTGGCAATCGTAAAGAAAATCGTAATGCTACGTAACGAAGCTACAAACGGAAGCTCTAGTTCAAAAGTGCTGAACATTTGCTTTGTCTGACAGCTCAACAGCTCTGAAAAAACAACAAACAAAATTATTTTGCGCGGGAAAATTAGTTATATGAGAAATGTCATTCAAAGCAAATTCAAGCGGTTGCTCGTAACGCAACGAAGCCGAAGCTGAAGCGTGTTTGTGTTTCAGGCATCAACGTTTCGTTTGGCAATCGTAAAGAAACAACGTAATGTTACGTAACGTGACTCCAAACGGAAGCTGTAGTTCAAAAGTGCTGAGTAGTAGGAGTAGTAATTTTTATTGAGAATTTTTATTTTGTTTTTTACATATTTGTTTCTTACAATTATTTTGACATAATTTCACTGAATTTAATAGATTGCCGACTTTGAATTGGCCAGGCTATACAGAATTACGTTTAAATTGTTTTTATTCTTTGATTTTCAATCTAAATAATGTTGAAGGAAGTAAGTGTGCAGATAATTATTTTGTGTCCACTCAATATGAACCCTACTTATTTTGTAGTATATATTTAAAACTTAACCTAAGATGAAGAAAGATGAATAAAAGTAAGAGAAAGAGCTAACAAAATAGACAAGCAAGATACGACATAGTCGAATCTTCTCGCTTCGTTTGTGTGTATAAGATTTTCGCGAATTTGATTCAACACTTATACAAACTTTTTGTTTACAATTTATAGTTTGTATACAGTATTACCGTAAAAAAAAGTTAAAATAAAAATTAAAGTTAATGATAATGATAATTAGGTACTTAGAATAATTTCACATCTGGATTTTAAGGCGTATTATTGATAACGTCTTATTCGTTTATATAAATATTTTCATTTGCAACACTTATATCTATGGTACTTAGGAACATAAATCCGATTAATTTTCACAGTCGGTTTGGTTTGGTAGGAACTGATTGGACTTTTATTATTAAAATAAATAAATTTTAGATTGGAACTAATGCTGACAAGATTATTTTTTGTTTTGTTTTTTGTTAACAAGCGCATTTAGCAGGTAAGTATATTTTTATTAGAGTCGCAATTATATAAATTCAAATTTCCATTAAAGATATTGAAGATGAGAACTACTCAGCCTCTATAATTGTTTGATGAGCTCTTATGATAAAAGGGAGCGAGGAATAGGTTGTCCCCGTCCCGGAGTAGAAAGTCCGGCTCCGAGCCCCTACAGAGGATACTAGTTGGTGACAAATAGTACGGGTCATTGATTGAGTAGTTGATGTTATCAGAGAAAATGTTCTGGAGGATAGGGTTGTCATGATACTGCAACGCAGCGATTCTTTTTTTTTTTGAGTAAAATCAGGTAGTTGAGCAGTGGGGAGATTCCAGAATCCTCATATAATGTTTTATTGCTGTACAATTTCTAATTATTTTCCTCTCAAATCTTTGCATTTCTTGTGCCACGTTGTGAGTAATATAGAACCAAAGGAGGAAACCGTAAGAAATCAGTGGCCGAATTAAGGTTTTGTAAATCAAAAGTTTTGTCTTTTTTTCAACTGCTCTTGAATTAATGAGAATTTTAAGTTTTGCCGCGGCGGCTTTGCTGTTGCGAAGGGCTATTCTCGCGTGGGGGTTCACTTTAAGACGTTCATGGAGACTGATTCCCAAGTACTTAAAAGATTGCCGAAGAGGGATGGTGTTCCCCTCAATTACGAGTTTGAGGTATCGGCTTTCTCGTACTGCTAGATGATGTCCTTTACCGGAGGCATTTCGGAAACATATCAGGTCACACTTATTATAATTGGGTTTGATTCCCCATCTCTTATAGTATAGTATAACTTCATTTAAGTGGGTTTTAACGTCATTGAGAGCCTCATGGGGTCTTTCATGGGTACTATAGAGAATTGTATCGTCCGCATAAAGAATTTTTCCGGAGTAATTAATTCTGATAGGGAAATCGTAAAGGTATAAATTAAAGAAAAACGGGCCTAGAATGGAGCCCTGTGGGACACCAGCTAGGATTGGGATAGAACCAGAGCTAATGCTTTCAAAAAACACTTCTGTACTACGATTAGAGAGAAATGAATGGATAATTTTAATGAATTTAGGGGGAAAGTTTAATAAATTAAGTTTATAAATGAGACCCGCATGCCAAACGGAGTCGAATGCTTTATTTAGGTGTAGTGCGCAAGCAACTGTACATTTTTTTAGCCTAAGATTTTTTTGGATGTGATCTTGCAGTGATATGAGAGCATGTTCCGTTGAATGTTTACTTTTGACACCGAATTGCTGGTGTTGAGTGAGCTCAGTATCATCAAAATGGTTTTGCATTTTTAAAAGGAGTATTTTCTCAAGTATTTTCCCTATGTTAGAGAGTAGAGAGCTAGTAGGAAAATAACAATTGTTAATACAATTGTTGAGAATTGGTGTCAAATGTTGGGCTATAGTTTTTTTGGATTTCCGAAGAATAAAGTTCGAAATGCTATCTGGTCCTGATGATTTTTTATTGTTAAGTGAAAAGATTATGGATTCAACTGCGCTACTGAAGACAAAAGATTCATTGGAGGTTGAGTCTGACTTATTTAGGGGACCGAAATAGTTTATTTTTAAGGTTGCATTCCATACTTCGAAGGCGCTATTGAAAGTATTCACTGTCAATGTGTTCTGTGAGTCACTTTGCGGAGTTTTTAATGCGAACAGGTCGGTGTAGTAGGACTCAAATGCGTTTATTTTTTCAGTTGAGGATGAAAAAACTCTATTTCCAAGCGTTAGAGTCAGTTCCGGACCTGAAGCTTTATTTTTCCGACCCGTTATCTGGTCAATCACTTTAAAAACATTCGCGGATGGTTTCAGACTATTGAGTCTGGAACAGAATTGAGAATTAACCTCAATTCTGACTTTTTCTTTTATTATTCTACTAAAACAACTTATGCGCGAGGACAATTCCGTGTATTCACGATTTATACGATCCCCTAATCGGTGGTAGATCCTTTTTAGGTTTTTTTTCTCCATATTTTCCTAATTTTAAACAGCCCAAGCGTAGCCCCAGAGATCCTATGGTGGTTCGAGTGGAGTGATTTTTCTTTGCTATGAGAATTAATGCAGTTCGTTAAGGATGCTGTGAAGGCAATTATGTGCAAATCTATCTCTTCATTGGATAAGTTTCTATCAGTAGGAGGGGTTTGGTTGCTTAGGATTGTTTTTTTTAATGTAAGTTTCCTGCAAAAGGAGCGCTGTTGGAAGCGTGTCTTTTAACTTCAATTTGCTTATCAGAGGAAAGAAGAGAATTAACGTTAGCTGTTATGATAGGTTCATGGTGAAAGGGAGGAAATAAAAAGCAGGTAAGCACCAGGCTTTTCGTCTTGGTTTAGTTTTAGATATGCAGGCCAGAAGGACCTTATTTTGGATATTAATTGCCCAATTGGCAGACCAAACAGTTTCTGGGATTCGTTGATAAAATCCGCAACTTCATCACCAGCAGAGGATCTCGGGAGGAGGTTTGCCCGCCCTATACCGTCGCCTTTTAAGGCATGAGCGAATGAGAAACCAGCTTGTGGCTATTTACTGAGGTTATGACTTACTAAGAGGTTATTCAGAGCCGCATTGTTGTTATTATTTTTTTGCAGGTCGTGGAGCTGCTTCCTCCCTTTTTTTAAGATACAAAGATCTTTTAGGGCATCCCCTGTAGTTAGCTGGATGATCCGACATACCGCAATTAACGCACGATGCCACAGTTGTACCATCTTTCTGGACCAAACTACATTTTCCATTTTCGTGACTTAAAAGACACTTCACGCATCTGGCCATGAATGCACAATATGCAGCTACATGGCCAAACCGCTTACACCTGTAGCATTGTCTAGTGCCTTAGCTTTTCACTGAGTCCCATCTAACCCTATGCCTGAGAAGGGACTTCAGCGACCTAATCTGAAATAGACTGTCCCTATCCTCCAGTACACATAAAAACATGTCCAGGAGAATTTTATTTTCCCTGGACCACTTAGTCTCAAATTTTTTTACAGAGACCCTCAACGAGGGTATCAAACTAACCAACTCAGACCGGACTTCCGATGGAGAGAAATAACCCGAAATTCCTTTTAATACGAGATTGATCTTCTTCTTTTCCTTAGGGGCAAAAGAAAAAGCATCGATTTCGTTTTTTTAAATTGTCTAAGAAATAGCTGTGCAGCTCTACATCTTTAACAAAAATTTTTAGCTTACCAAAGCCTCTTGTATCGAATTTAATTTCGTTAGGATTATATTTACTAGAATCACTAAAAAAATCCATCAGATTCTTGGAAGATACTCCTCTCGCAAATATAGGTGGGCACCAGCTCTTCTGCACTACAGGTTCTTTTTCGATGATGATGGCTTGTTGACTTGTCTTGGCTTGTCCCTTGTATAACTAGCAGGATAACTTTTTTCCTCTTCTTCAGTGTCCAACAGGTGAAATCTGTTAAAGTTGAAGTTGTTGGAAGGATCTGTGGCAACTTTTTTTGCCGCTTTATTAGTTGCAAATTGGCGCCGTTTGCGGTCCAATATATTAGAAAATATATCTTTGTTATTTACAAGAATTTTCCCTAATGTCGAAACAGTGGGATTTGAATTTGATGCTGCCGACGCGTTGACGGCTGCCCTTGAATTATTTGCATTGGCGCTTCCGATTGTTACGCAGTCATCAAATTGTAACACGTTGGAGTCCCAATCTCCTCTCTCTCTCTTCCACCCTTATGGAAAGCGCCTCTGGCGTCTGTCTCCATCTCACTTTCGACTGTGCGTGGATTTGGTAGCGACCAGAGCTCCACATTTGATAATATTTTCTCCTTGTCCCCATCGTTCATCAGAGATGAAGGCAAATTAAACGATTTTGACAAAGATTTGTCGGGGGGCACCCCAGGAGGAAGTTTACCACCGACAATCTTAGAAAGTTGGATGCAGTTGATGAAGTTAATGCCCCTTTTTTTCCCCCTTGGACAATTTTTCGCTTCACGTCGAAATGTTAATCTGCGTTGTTTTAAACACCAAATTGAAATCAACTTTTCTCGGCAAAGATCAAAGAAGCTACTGGATTTTGATTAAAAATGAATAAAAAATTATTTATTAAACAGTTTTAATATTTTTTATGATTTTTCCACCATGTTTTATTTCACAATCAAAATAGAACGGTAAAAAAATAACAACCACCATCACAATGTCTGCATGTAGTAGTAGAGTACGATGTATATTGGATGAGGTTGGCGAAATTAAATCGCCCACAGAATATAATTGTATATTTAAACTGCGTTAAATAGTAACAATAAAATGCTGTTATTAAATTCTCACAATAAATTCAATTACTTAATTTGCTTTCCCACAGTGAATTTTGTTATTAAAAATACGATAAAGCGTACGCACCACACCTTTTTCAGAAACACGTCCGTTCATGAATAGCGTCACTTTCCCTCAAAAGTGCTGAACATTTGCTTTGCCTGACAGCTCAAAGCAGAGAAATGTGGTAGAACTCTCATTTGAGAAATGCTATACGAGAAGCCATTCAAAGCAAATTCAAAGCGGCTGCATCGTAACACACGAAGCTGAAGCGTGTTTGTGTTTCAGGCATCAATGCTTCCTAAGACAATGTAGCTTCAACGTTTCGTTTGGCAATCGTAAGAAAACGTAATGTTACGTTACCCAACTCCAAACGGTAGCTCTAGCTCAAAAGTGCTGAACATTTGCTTTGCCTGACAGCTCAAAGCAGAGAACTGTGGCAGAACTCTCCGAACGATACAGCCCGTACAGCACGCAAAATGGCATGTCCACTATGTTTTTTTTTTCTTTTTGAAGCTAAGTTTTTAATTAAAATGTAAATTTCTTGTGAAATGTATACACTAGAATATTGTGAAATTCAAATTGTGCATACAATTGTAGATTTCTTTTTAATTAGTCCCGTTAACTATATCAGTTAAACTATACAAATTTATGAAATTTCAATTTTTAACGGAAACTTCTACAATTGTATGTAGAATTTAATTTTGCGTGATTTGATTTTTTTTTGCAAGTTGGTTCCATTAAGAATATATTTAATTTTTCTGCAGTTTTCTCTACACCTAGAAGTGACGACATTTCCTAAAGCGCCGCTTATCAACCGAAAGTTAAAAATTCGGAAGATTTTAGAAATAAACAAAATAGCCATTTGACAAAAATTATATGAATTGTTTGTTAATAGATAAATAAAAACATAAAACAATTATTGGTGATATTTTTAAATCAATTCGAATTTCCCTAAAGCAAAACGAGAAATTATTCTATTCCTTGTGCCCTTTTTATTGCCATAATTTCATCTCCTGCACTCATATTTGAATAACCACATGGTTGCATTGTCATGCTAGCCGTTCCTGAGCTTATCGTACGTATGGCACTAGAATAGCCGGATAATTCTGCTAGCGGTGCAACGGCGTAAATTATCTACAAAATACAAAAAATTAAAATTATGAAAAAGATTATTATTAACACACTTTGTTTCTTTCTCCTTTTGGAAGGACATCGTTAATTACACCTCTTCTACGACATAGATCAGCAAGAACAACTGAAACTCTTTCTGATGGGAGTGCTATTTCCATTGACATCATAGGTTCCAGAAGACAAGTTCCACCGATTTTTAGTACCTATAATTCCATTAATATGTAAATTAATGTTAAGTTACAATAACTTTTATAAAATTGTTTTTTACTTTTTGAACACACTGTGCAGCCGCTGCCATAACAAATGAATCCGCGGTTCCACGACCGATCAATACACTATGAAGCTTAATTTGTGAATTAATTACTTTTCCCCCAACACGTGGACCTCTATTGAGAGCAGTTAATACCCCTTTTTTTATAACTTGCACAGTTCGTGGTTTAAGACTATTCAAATTCATAACATTTTCCGGCGAATTATCTAATCTGAAAAGAAATACTTTCCAGTGGCTTTGAAAGTAAAAAGTTATTTGTTTTACCTAAATAAAACCTCTTGGTCCTTAACTAGTTCCATTGTTATCGTTACACTCTGTTTAGAACCTGCAATTTCTTTTTCAACACTCCAAGTAAAGATAGTCGCTTTATTCGCAGTTTCTTTGTACGCGATTTGCAGTGGACCCAAGTCAACATCGATTTTATATTCCGTAAGAATGCGTGATTTGATAACATCTAAATGAAGTTCTCCCATGCCTGCAGTAATGTGTATAATAAAATCAAAACCGTATCCTATGTGCTTATAAATGTGTGCAGAAACCTCCTAAAACTGTTTGCCCAGTTGTATCGTCATACGTCACACGTAAACTGGGATCTTCCCTTTGTAATTGCTTCAGAGCTTTTTCCATTGTCTGTTGGGCAGATAAACTTGGGGGCTCGACAGAACAAAAGTAAACTGCATCCGGAATATTAGGTTGGATTGAAAAAAATGCATGAGGTTGGAGAGTTACCTCTTCAGAACTGTCGATTACTTTTTGTGATAGTTTCAAAGTGTTTTCTTTAATTTTATTTTGAGCGTTCATTAGTGAAGAAATACTAGATGCAATCAAATCTCCGGTTACAGTGTTCTTTTTAAAAATCCAAATATAAAAATAAAACGTTCTAGTATATAACTATTTTGTTTTTGTACCTACGTTTAAACCACTGCAGACCCCAACATCTCCACTTAATATTTCATTTATTTCGCGGTACTCATTGGCTAAAGGTTCGTAAATTTTTTGCAAAATTTCAGCGGGACCTCTTGGCGTTGTAACACGCATGCCTTTTGTCATTTTTCCTCGAAAAACTCGTACTAAGGTCAATGGTCCACGCTGCTTATCGTGAACAATCTTAAAAACTTTTCCAACAAAATCGTTTCTAAGTTGAGACGATGTTTTACATAATTTATTGATTTTCCAAACTTTTCTTACCCAAAGCATTCGTACAATAAATTCCGTTCATGAGGCGGAGGCAAGTATCGCACA
The DNA here is from genome assembly GCA_947095585.1 of Nephrocerus scutellatus. Lineage (NCBI taxonomy): Eukaryota > Metazoa > Arthropoda > Insecta > Diptera > Pipunculidae > Nephrocerus > Nephrocerus scutellatus. Next base: position 32,853,279 of record OX352762.1, read on the forward strand.
AGCGAATCAGCCAAAAGTTGTATTCCGATATTTTTGTACGCTGAACCTAATATAACTGGGACAATTCCTTGCCGACAAGTTGAGCGCCGGATTGCATTATAAACTAATTCATTGGAAACTTTTTCATAGCTTTCATTGCTTAAAATAAAATTTGCCAATTCATCATCAAATTCGGTGAGAGTATCAATAAGTTTATTTCGTTTTAGTCTCATCTCTTTGAGATTATGATCTTGCAAAGCAGATTCATTATATACGCGGCCCAATATTTTTAAATTCCACGAAATACGTTGCAAAGTAACAACATCGATTATATCTACAGCAAAATAATCAAATTAATATTAAAAATAATATATATGTATAAACATACCCAAATTTCCTTTAGAATCTTTAACTGGATATTGTAGACATAAAGGTTTAGCGTCTAACTTCGCACTCACATCGGTCAAGCACTTTTCAAAATTGGCATCAGGCCTATCCATTTTGTTTATAAAAACAATTTTTGGCAATGCGTGCCTATTAGCTTGAGACCATACAGTTAACGTTTGTGCTTCAACACCACCAGTCCCATCTAGGACAATTACTACACCATCCACAGCATTAAGAGATTGCTCTACTTCCATCGTAAAGTCTATGTGCCCCGGAGTATCCAACAAATTTATTCTAATAAAATTACTAATAACTTAAGATTGTATACTGATTTATGTAACTTTACTTTGAATTCCCCCATGGAAATGTAACCGCAGAGCTGCATATGGTTATACCACGCTCTCGTTCCTGTGTAAGGTAATCAGTTATGGTATTTCCGCGATGCACTTCACCAAGAGATCTGGTTTTACCAGCATAAAAAAGCAAACGTTCAGTCGTTGTAGTTTTACCTTGAATATAATGTTAATGTTTTTACTTCGGCAAAAAAAAATTTACTAACCAGCATCAATGTGAGCCAAAATACCAATGTTACGTATTTCAGTCTGCTGAGAGCATAAATTGCGTTGCGCAAGAAACCGACGAAAAATTTTTACATTAACAAATAATTTAATTTTAGAATACATCTTCTAAATACTTTCAGGAAAAAAATTCCGCAATTAAAAAATAAACAGCACAGGCACACATACAGCAATCAAACGGGCCAGGCCAAAACCTTCTCTATAGAGAAGTGCGAATGCGAAACAGCTTACAGCTAATCTGGAGGCCGATTATTGCTGCGTTGCTTTGGCTAATCTAGCTTGGCTTACAAAAAAATCGCATAAGCATAAAGCCGAAAATAAATCCAAAAAGTTTTTAGGATTTATAACTAAAGCCATTTTTTATTTATAGCGCTCACCGTAAGGCGGTGTTTTGTTTAACACCAAAACCTTCTCTATAGAAAGCCCAACTGTTCCGATCGTACACATATACATGCTTAGATTGAGACCAAACGTATTTGTATTTAGTAATCAACTAAAGAGCGAAATCCATATAAAATATTTCTGTTTCCCACTACCACATCTTACGTTTCTCGCTCTTTGCGACTTCTTATTTTTTGTACACTGTATTCACATCCCACAAACACACATGCGTTTGGTCTTGGTTTACAGCATTAGTATGCGTAGAGTTGGGCTTTCTATAGAGAAGGTTTTGTTTAACACACATAACAATTAAAATGCATCGAACACTTAAAGCCTGTTCCAGACTTGGACCAATCCTGTAAGCATCTTCACGGCGGATCAACCCACAAATACAGCCGGAACAAGGACTATGCTCTTCGCGGATGACTCCATAACGTATGCAGTTTCCCGCTCTCCCGAGATAGCTGCCCGAAGAGTGGAGGAACACCTCAGAAATCTTTTTGACTACTACCTGAAGTAGGGACTAAAGATCAACGCCAATAAAACGGAACTCATCTGCTTCCGAGTACCAGCAACCGAAACAAGGATAAGAAAAATCGCAAGCCGGTGCAGAGCCTTAAAAATCACCCTTCCGGATAACACAACAAAAAACACCAAGTCAGAGACTAAGTACCTGGGAATCAACTTTACTGAGAGGCTCAAGTTTAACTCTTACATCGACAAAACAATGAAAAAAGCGAACTACGCTTTTCATTTGGTGCACCCGCTACTTAAAAGACGAAACGGTCTGTCCAACAACACCAGGCTGCTTATCTACAAGCAACTCATCAGGCCAGTGATAACCTATGGCTACCCCATATGGTTCACCGTCTCACCAACAACGATGAAGAAGATCTCCCTATTTGAAAGGTACTAAGGATCTGTACAGGACTCTGGAGCTATAAGTTTGTGTCGACTACAAAACTATACGAAGCAGCAGGTCTGCTGCCAATAACTGACCACTTGTTCCGAATGGCGAGGAAATTCGTCGACGCATTGGAAACACATCCAAGTCCTGAGATGCAAGGACTGCGAATCGAGGAAATCGAGCCAAGTCACCGGTACATACACATAAGAAGATTCACTGATGCTAGATTCGATGACATCTTTAACAATCAAGACGTCTCCTTCTACGAGAAGGCGGGCAACCAATATTACAGAGGCTGAAGTACGCCCTGTTTATACGCCTCTTAATATTTTTCATTCTTATTTTATTTTAAATTATCGTTTAAAATTTAATTACCTTAAAAATTAACATGTAGTAGATTAAGTAGTAAAAAATATTGTTTACAAATAAACAATACCAAAAAAAAGACAATGTAAATACGTCGGGCCCCTATTGTTGAGCCGACACATATTAATATTAGTTATAAGTTTAGTTTTAAATCAAAATTGTATATTACTTTAATATTTAATAAAAATATCTTAATCTTAATCTTAGAACACTTAAAGCCCATTTAAAGCCAAAAGCAGTAGCTTTTGTAAAGCCAAGCTGAATTATCCAAAGCAACGCAGCATATGTATCTGTCGTATTTCGACTTTCGACTTACGACAAGTCGAAATGCTCAAAGTCGTAATTTCGACATAACGCAATTATGTAAGCATGTACGACAAATTTTTTTCGAACTTAAGCTAGCCCGATATCGCCATTTCAATTGCATGTTTTGTTGTAGTTTATACTGGTTTACTTTGCATTGACAAAATTACAAATACGTAGTTACTATAAAAACGCCATACGGTCGGCGCTGCTTGCGTCACTCAAATGAATGTAGCAGCATAATATATTTAAAATTCTAAATATTTGTTTTTATTTTAGTGATAACTTTATAAATAACATTAAAAAGAAGTTAAAAAATATCACTTAAAAGTTATTTACGCGGTTGATTTCATACAGAAATAATCATTTTAATTACAGTTATTTCCCATTCGAAATCCAAGTAGTGTTCGACTGAAACACCAACAATTAAGACGAAACTACGACTACTCGTATGTCTCAATATTCGCGTTTAGTCGTAATTGCGACAAAAGTGACGTCATTCGAAACTCGAAATGCTTACATAATCGACCCCCTGTTCTCTGTTGGTCTATTCGTATTCACCCTAATAGCTTGATCTGTGGGTAGACCGGTAGATCCCGGTTCAGTGAGATGGAATGGTATGGAATGGATTTTTTGTTTTTTTTATTTCGTTTTCTCACTGAATAATTTCATTCCACAAATTGGTATTCTCGTTCTCTTTGCGAGATATTCATTTTAGTACTAGTTCTAATTAGACTTCAATGTCAAAAATGGATTTTTTTTGTGTGACGTCAATTTAAATTATTTTCTCATCGAGTAAAGCGTTTTTAATTTTTATGCTATATTTAAAAACGAAACACGAATTATTAATACATTGATATTAAACTAGTGTATGTAAATATATTAAATTAAACATTCCAATTTGTATTACATTTATTGTTTACCTAGTGTAGTGATAATAAGTGAATACATTTTATTGAACAAAAAAACAAATAAAAGATTACAGGAGTTATTCAGATTTCCAAAGCTGTCAGCCTTAGATTTTATTGATGAGGTGTCCGCATTTATTAATTAATTGTTATTAATATATTAATGTAAATTTCACAAATTATTACAACTTTCACGAGATCACCGACAAATTCCAAGAAGAGCAAATTTGACATTTCATTCCACAGAAGTGGAATAATTTCCTCATTCCACAGAACCGGAATACGAAAATTTCATTAAGAACAAAATCCCCCCATCTAACGAAAAAATTTCATGCAAGAGGAATCTACCTACAGTTGGTAGTTTCTGGTACGACGGAATTGTTTTGTGAAACGAGATTTTTACATTCCGGTTAATGGAAACGGGAAAATAAATTCATTCCAATTTTGTGGAATGAAATGTCAAATTTTCGCGTAGTGGAACTTTAATGAGAAACGTAGCCTGGGATTATAACAGCGTTAAAATATTTTTCATAATGGAGAAAAATATTAATAAAAAGTGTCGAATAACCAAAAAGAGCTCTTGGTTACATTCCATATGAAGTTAAGTTATAATTATATATATACATATACATATATATTTATATATAACTTCAGGAATATTAAATGCACTGCCGTAATCCCACAACTCTCGACGGTGTGTCAATAAACCAAGTCTTTCTTGTTTTCTTTTTGCTGCTATAAAGCAAATTTTTAATGAAAAATCCATATCTTTAAAATAGTATACGCTGGTTATTATAAACTATATACGATTATACGTACATATATTTTTTATATATTTTTTAATTTTAAATACATACATAACTATAATCAAACAAAATGACAGAAAAATTCCTTTATTGTGAAGTTTTTCTCGGTTTAGAACGTGTACTAAAAAATTTTTTTCGGAAAGAGAACGAGAATATCAATTTGTGGAAAGGAATTATTCAGAGAGAAAAGAAAATGTGAGAAAAATAAAAATTCCGTTCCAATCAAAATAATTCCGTCCAACCGGAATCTACCAACTGAATAAAAAAAAATCCGGCAGATCAAGGTTTTGTGTTCTATTTACTCAAAAAAATCAAGATATTATTTGATCTAGATCAAGTTTCAAAACTCGCATTTGTTTTTAATAAGATGTTCTATCTACCCAAATAACTTGAACAAAAAAAAACAACCCATAAAAATTAAAATTTCTCATGTAAATTCTCTAAAAAGAGATACCTATGTCTGCAAAGTTTGAACCGGGTTAATTAAGAAAAAATTTTAATATATCTTTTTTTTTCTTGAAAAAACGAACACGAAAGCCGAGAATCTTTTGTTTACCTGGTTTTGTTGCATGTGTTGTTGTTGTAGTTAATGAAAAGAGGGATAAATCTAAAATCCAAAATATCTATTTTAGGGGAAAACCTATTTCCACTTTGCGAATCACTATCAATCACTTCTAAAACCATTTGTTAAAAAAATCGAGCTCCATTCTTTTTTAATTTATATTTCACGATTGCTCTTACACCTCAGTCAAAACTAAAATAAACTATCCATTAATAGAAAATGTCATTTTTGACATATGGCTGTAAATTTCTGTTCTAACTTTATCTATACTCCCAAATTGTAACTGTTCTGTTCTGCCTTTTTTCTCATTGAACAAAATTGTTATGCCGAGGAATAAGGAATTCGAATTTCAAAATCAACAAAACAGCAGGTTTTCTCATTCCAAAGAAGGAATAAGAATAAGTGCAATTGTTGTTGTAATTCCTTATTCCTCGGCAAAAAAAATACAGCTGTTATTCTATCATTAATTATTTGATCATTCAATAATTTAATCACTCAAATTCAATCTTTAACGGAAGGGAACGAATGAAAGAACGGTCCCAGACAACTGGATTTAACTTTTTATCGTTTGCTTTATTATTTACAAAAAAATTAATTTTTATGTGCTATATATCGTTTTAACTATGAATAATAATAAAGATAAAGCGTATGGTAATTATTTTTTCTTATTGTTTTTTATTAGTTAAAAGCTCAAAAGTATTTTTATATTTAAACTATGTATATAAAAGGAAATGAAAATTTTACTATTAAAAATGGAAAGGCATATACAGAAGATAACGTCCTTGTATACAACATATTTGTGTTTAAAATCTCGTCTAAGGTAATATTGAAATTGGTTTAAACTTCTTTGTGTTACATTTTATAAGCACTGTAGGTAAAATGTGAGCAAATAACTGAATATTTTGAGAAGTATGACGCCTCAGCTTCAATTCAATTCATGATGAAAAAAGATAGAAGAAAAAAGATTTGGACGCCAACCGTAGCTTATGTTAATTTCAAAAATGCTTCTTCAGCAGCCAAGTAAGTAATTTACATCTATATTGCAGTATTATTATTTCATTTCATTGTCCCAAGACATTTTTTCGATTATTTGTAAATAATACTACGTAGAAATAAAGTAGTTATTCTCCTTATTATCCAGTTAATTTTATAAGGCAAATATGTGTTTTAAGATTTTAACGATTTTGATTTTTCCTCCCCCCACCCCAGCCGCCTATCAACCTCCCCACCCTGGAAATGTGGGCGGAGTTTGCCGGAAATTCCACTTAAGCAGAGAGGGGGTGTTTAAGTTTTGAGCAGTTTTTTGAAAATTTTTCTAAGTGGTTTGATGGATGTTAGGGGGTTAATTGGTATCATATGAAAGGTAATAAAAATACCTTCCTTCCTATAAAACATTTGGTCCGATCTAACCCCCCTCGACAGAGTTAGAGCAAAAAAAGGACTTTCACATTAAACTTCAGCAGGGGGCGTGTTCAAAAATGGGAGGGCCTAAATATTGGTATCAAATGAAAGGTGATAATTACTTCTACACGGCCGTATTTTTTTTATTGGCGTACGCCAGCTAAAACGGAAGTTTGATCATGTTTTTCATATAATTGAGTGAAATATCATATGATGCAGTTGTTCCCATATAAGAACAGGTATGTGTAACAATTAATTGGTATCCAACCATCCAACCCCCCTCGACAGAGTTATAGCCAAAAACTACTTTCACATTACAGTTCAGCAGGGGGCGTGTGCAAAAGTGGCTGGGCCTAAATATTGGTATCAACTGAAAAGGTGAAGATTACTTCTACACAGCCATACTTTTGTTATGTGCTTGCGCCAGCTTAAATGGAAGTTTTATTAAATTTTACCTGGTTTATGTGGTTTTTCATATATTTGAGTGAAATATCATATTTTTTATAGAACGGAAGGTATTTTTATTGCCTTTTATATAATACCAATTAACCCCCTAACATCCATCAAACCACTTAGGAAAATGCATTTTTCAAAAAAGTGCTCAAAACTTTAACACCCCCTCTCTCCTTGAGGGGGAATGTCCGAGAAACAAGATTGCTGTTTTCGAGGTCTGCTCAATACGGGCTTTCCCATGGGGGGGGGGGTCCGAAAGCCGTAACTCTATGCTCCCTAAAACGCACTTTAGCCATTTTATAATGTAAATTAATTAATTTTTTACGTAAAAGAAAACTGTGGCACGCAACGAAAAGTGATGGTATGAGTTTAGTTGTAAAATTAGAAAATGGCATCCAACGGAATGGATGTGGGATGTTCTTAAGAAAACTCAACAAATTCTAAAAATCGACGTTTTTACTTCAACGGGTTTGAGGTACCTAATATAAACATTAGAGGTGTGCAATGAATGTCTTAAAACATGTTTCAAGACATTCATTATTATTTGGGTTCCCATCAGTATTGTACTCTAAGCTTGAAATCTAAAACGAATAGTTCACCTGGTGTTTGTTTCTCAAATGAGTAGTTCACCCATACTCAACAAAATGTTTAGTGCAGTGTACTCACAAAGAATGGGTTCAGTACACTGAGTACACCGAATATAGTACGAGTGCACTGAGTACACTGAGTACACTGAATAGAATGAATGAATGATTCATTAAATTAATAAGAAACACAAAAATAAAGATTATCGTTGTAATCTTGGCTAGAGCCATTGCAAGTTTTGCTGCAACTTTATCATAAGGAATGATGTTTTAAACAGTTATTTAGTTGTTAGTTTTTGTTTACCAATAACAAACACATGCATTTGTGTGTTGCAGATTGCTATGAGCGTGTAAATCGAAATCACTATAAGTATTTTTCACCATTGACATTGTTTTTTCGTATAATTATGTTTTAGCTAAATAAAACCTATAATACAAATAATTTATTTAAAAATTAATTATTTTTTTTAGCGATTTTGTCTAGTAGTATAAACCTAGACACCATGTTAGTTCTTATGTGAGTGTTTAAAATTAACTCAGTTCATTCAGTGTACTCGGTGTATTCGGTGTACTCAGTGCATTTTTAGCAGTTGTTATTGCACACGTTTTGTTTGGATAGAGTATTCAAATGCAAAAGAGAATCAAACAGTGTACTCGTTTTGGTTTGTGGTGATCGAATGTTGTACAGTGTTTGTTTCATAGGAATGGGTACTCGATTTCAGTGCACACTAGTTCGTATTTTTACATTCCGGTTAATGGAAACGGGAAAATAAATTCATTCCAATTTTGTGGAATGAAATGTCAAATTTTCGCGTAGTGGAACTTTAAAGAGAAACGTAGCCTGGGATTATAACAGCGTTAAAATATTTTTCATAATGGAGAAAAATATTAATAAAAAGTGTCGAATAACCAAAAAGAGCTCTTGGTTACATTCCATATGAAGTTAAGTTATAATTATATATATACATATACATATATATTTATATATAGCTTCAGGAATATTAAATGCACTGCCGTAATCCCACAACTCTCGACGGTGTGTCAATAAACCAAGTCTTTCTTGTTTTCTTTTTGCTGCTATAAAGCAAAAATTAAAACGTTTTGTTTGGATAGAGTATTCAAATGCAAAAGAGAATCAAACAGTGTACTCGTTTTGGTTTGTGGTGATCGAATGTTGTACAGTGTTTGTTTCATAGGAATGGGTACTCGATTTCAGTGCACACTAGTTCGTATTATTGCAATGAATAGAGTACACTGAAGTACTGTACCCTATTGCAGAGAGCAAATGAATGTATTCATGAAGACCTCTAATAAACACTACCAAAAAAAATAACTTTTTTGTGCTTTAACTCCTCACAGGAGCATCTGATTTTAAAACCGTTTATCAGTTGAGTGCGCTTGTTGCCGCCTACAATTTGAGGCCTGTAAGTCATATATTTGGTCACTCTCATACAAATTGGCTAACAAATTTCTATTTCTTGATATTGAACCGAAGTTTGGAAATGCGTTTTAGAAAATAAACTTGAAAAGTATTATTTACTCGATGATATAAGCTTATTTTTCTATTTGAAAGTTTTTTTTTGTTTTTAAAAACTTTCATTTAACATGACATGACATGACATGACTGTTTTTTTTTATTGAATTCTCTATATTAACTTTACGTGCTCGTGGCAGGCTGGCTGGCTGGTGGGCAGAATCTTGTGATCAAATTTTAACACACTTCCTAAAGTCCGATTTTATTCAAACTTTGCACACATGTGAATTTCCCATGACAATACTTTCTATTAAAATTAAGGGCACCTCGGTCCCCGGGGTCGGGGGCCCCATTCTCTATATTAACTTTACGTGCTCGTGGCAGGCTGGCTGGCTGGTGGGCAGAATCTTGTGATCAAATTTTAACACACTTCCTAAAGTCCGATTTTATTCAAACTTTGCACACATGTGAATTTCCCATGACAATACTTTCTATTAAAATTAAGGGCACCTCGGTCCCCGGGGTCGGGGGCTCCCATACAAATTTTTTAAAAAATTTACACGATCTTCGAATTTTATACGCATGTATGTGTATCTCAGATGGACACACTTTTTGTAAAAATTTGGAAGTGATCGGGTCCCTGGGTCAAAAAAAAGTACCCGATTTTCTTCAAATTAATTCGCATGTGTATTTCCGATGGACAACACTTTTTGTAAAAATTTGGAAGTGATGCGGCCCCGGGGTTGGGAGGCACCCATACAAATTTTATAAAAACAAACTACCCGATTTTCTTCAAATTTAATTCGCGTGTGTATCTCCGATGGATATGAAATTTTGTGAGCAGCTAAGTGTCATGGTCCATTTCTGATATCCCGCGTGTAATCCGTGTGATGAGTGGATTTCGCACGACCAGAGAGCTGCAATTTTGTGAGAAGCTCAGTGTCATTGTATCATTTCTGAATTATGCGTGTCACGCCTGTCACGTCTTTCGGGTGCGTGTAACAGTGCCTATTTGTCTGTTTGTCGGTTATTTTGAGTTTTTGAGATCCTTTTTAACCACCTGACTTTTGAAAGACATTGAGAGCTGAAATTTTCGGTTCGAGTCGCGTATGGCGCCTGTGATGCGTGTAAAAGGTGTTTTTCCGACTTTTTTGGACTTTCCTTTCAAACCACCTTTCACAGGACTTAGAGATCTGAAATTCTGTCAGCGGCTATTTTAATAACAAGATTTGAAAAGCAAACGGCAGTTCTCGGGATCTGTGGAAATGCATAAATGAGGAACATAATAAAAGTATCGAAGACTTATGATATAACGGCACACTTTATACTGAAGACAAAGAGAAGGCAGACTTGCTAATTGATTATTTCAATTCTCTTGGAAGTATTTTAGTAAGCTCAAATACATCTAATGATGAAAGAATTTTAAATGATCGATGTATAAATTCGATATTCCTCTCGCCAACAAATTCCTCAGAACTAAAAACGATTATTCAGAATCTTAATAAATGCGCTCCCAACGATATTGTCACAATTTTCGAAGTGATCAATAATAGTCTTGTAGATCTTATTAATTATTACTTAGCCAAAGGTGAATTTCTGACGCACTAAAGGAAGCCATTATTGTTCCAATATGGAAATCTGGGGAAAAATCGTGACCAAGCAACTACCGTCCCATCTCGCTCTTTACAACATTTGGTAAAATATTTGAAAGAGTTCTTGATAAAAGAATAAGAGAATTTGTTAAAAAAAACTATGATTTTGATAAAAAACAGTTTGGTTTCCAATTAAAAAGTGGAACCGATTCAGCACTTATTGAAGCTATCAATAACATTAACGGACATCTTGATCGTGGATTTTACGTGGTATTTATGCTCCTGGATCTTAGGAAAGCATTTGATACAGTTAGACATGATTTATTATTTATATGTGAAGAAGAACTTGGAATAAGAAGGTCAGCACTGCAAATCATCATAAGTTATTTTTCAAATAGAAAAATCAGAGTAAAAGTAAATAACACGTACAGTAGTTCACTAACACTCTCTGCTGGTGTTCCTCAAGGATCTATATTGGGACCCCTTTTTTTCTGCTTTTTATTAATAACATCAGATTAGTGGACTGATGGGAGATTATACGATTTTTGCTGATGGCACAAGCATTATTATGGTGAGAATAAAGAAAAAATCGAGAGAATGATAAATTATGACCTTATAATATTCAATAAATGGCTAAGGGCAATGCTCTATCTTTAAATGTAGAAAAGACATGCTACCTACAATTTAAACACCGTGGAAAATGCGATATAGACTTATATATAACTTTGGATAATTCTGTAATTAAACGAGCACCTCAAGCCAAATACCTTGGTATGATTTTAGATGAAACACTCTGTTGGAATGAACATGTAAATCACTTTACAAAAAAAAATTGTGCCAATCCTGGGAGCATTAAAAAGATGTTCAAAACTAAGCAGCCAAATGGCTGGGATGGTTTTTCATTCAGATGTTATGTCCCAAGTTAAATATAACATCCCTATCTGGCCACAATGTAACTGTAGCACCATCAAGAGATGCTCTATACTTATGAACAGGGCACTAAAAACATTATATAGAATGCCTTTTAGGACTTATTAAGTAATACCACATAAATAATTGGAAAGGCTAAACTTATATACAAAATAAAAAATCAACTTATAAAAACAAATTTAAAGCTTACTACATCTGTTACTACATCTGTTACACAACTACAAAATACGGAGCAGAAATGACTTCCGAGAAAATAGATCAAGAACAAATCGGCTAGCAGGCAGTGTCCTCAATTCAAGCATAAGGATCTTCAATTCACTACCAGATTACATAAAATCATCAAGCTGTCTACCAACATTCAAAAAACTTCTCATAAAACACTTAGTTAGTCTAAGGCAAAACAAAAATAAAATAAAAAATAAACCCAATTATTCGAATTGAATTTCAACAAAAAAAATAATTATTACTTCTAAGTTTAAACTTTAATGATTGTAACCATAAAATAAAAAAAGACCACATCAGCAATTATGTGGATAATTGCTTTATACCAGCATTAAGCTGACTAGCAATATTGAAAAACTTATATATATTTATAACAAAATATTAATTAGGCAATCTTGTAACCAAATCTGTTCAGAAAAGAATCTATTCAAATCATCATCATATTTGGCTCTACAAGCGGGGTCCGGCCCTGGCCTCCCGCAAAAAGCCTCTCCACCGGTCCCGATTTCGAGCCGATGTCATCCAGTTTCATATTCAAATAAATAAAAAAAAAAAAAATTAAAAAAGATAAAAAAAATAAAAAAATACATAAAAGGTTTGTACCCGAAAAACGAAGTTTTTTTACATTTACTTGTTTTTTACTCTGTTTTCAACATGTTCCAAGGATAGGCGTACCGTATATTTATAAAAATCGACATCAATACGTATTTAAACGGTCTGCTCCTAAGAAGTCGAGGGTACATCTAGTTTAAAAATAAATGTATATACCTTATGAAATGAGCCATGAGGAACGTAACACTATTATGTCAGTAAATATTAATTTAGTTTTAAGGGGATACAAATCTTGTAAGATTTGCAATTTTAAAAAACAGTGGTATATATTTATAGGTAGGAGTACCAAACGTGAGTGCAAAATTCTAGACGAATATGATTTGAACTTGTGTGGTGCCATTGTTCCAGCTTTCTGACAACTTCAAAAATGTTACTGTTCATTATATGCATTGAAAAACAGCAAGTTTGTTGAACTATAACTAACTTCTTAAACTGCAAGTTGGATTTTTTGGTTGCATAGCTACCCTTAGAATTAATCTCTTGAACAATAATCCATTCGTACCAGTTATAATATTCAGCGCGACAGATCATTGCGGTCCAAGGCCTAGCTTCCAGAGACCATTTGTGTTGCACATGTATACTTTTGGACACAAATGGAAGGGACCTACAGTTTAAGGCCGGATCCGAACTGCGATTTGAGTAGCTTTCCGTGACAAGTTATTACTCTCGAACGTTTGTCACCCATTCGCGAGAGTTGAGACACCGTGAAAAATACTTACGGTATTACTTACGAACCACGAACCTCCTGCTCAGTAGCCCTGCGCATTTCCACTGAGCGACGGCGCCCACATTCGAACCAGTTATTCGATAAATTGTTACTGCTAGAAAGCAATGGACAGATAGAGTTTTATTTAGATTCCGTTGCACAAGGTATTTTCGTTAAAACTGACCAAAGTTGAAGGTTTTTCGTCATTCACCCTAAAGTGGTTGTGGTTGCGTACAAGGGAATAATAGCAACTGTAAAATTTATAAAGTAAAATATTTGGACGTACCCAGCATTAATAAATGGCCACAAAATCTTTGGATAAACGTATTATTCAAAATTTTATAATGTTATATATTTTAAAAAGTATAACATTTTTCAGTAATAAAACATTAGAAAAATATGTATAACAATTAAAAAGATAGCAAGAAATTCCATTAAGTCGCTTTCATTTAAAACTAGCTGAGTGCCCGGTAGGAAAAATATTGATTTGACACTTATAGCTATCCACCTCCTTTCCCTAAATGTGTTCACCGCCACTATTCATCGCAGTGCTCAGGATATCGGAAGGCCTCCCGTCGAAACTCATCCGGTCACCAAGCACTAATCAGCCACCTGATCCCCACCCAAAAAGAGGTGCCTCTAAGCTTCAGTATTTAATTCCAGATTGTAAGTTACATGTATACCAAGTTTGGTTTTAGTAGGTTTAGGCGTTCCAGTTGGTTAAACACACAAACACACATAAATTCCTTGGTCCTTTATCTACGAAGAGCTTTCTTCAATGCGTCCACACTTTCATATCTTTTTCTCACCACCTTGGCATCCAAAATGGACCATATGGAGAGGTCCATTGAATTCGAGTTTAATGAGTATGGACGCCATTGTTGCGAAGAAATTAAATTTGGAACGCGACTTTGTAAAAATTATTGTGTCAAACGAGCTTTATATGATGGTGCTTAGTCCTGTTAGAATGTCCAGTGGTTGTAAACAAATTTTTTGTATGCCCAAGGTAGCAACGTATCATTTAATGGCTTTTCCGGTACACTTCCTTGACGCCTTATCGATAAAGATGGCAGAGCACGGCCATTTGCATTTACAGGTGCCCAAACCATCCCAGAAGCCGGCGTTTGTTTGCGAAGACCAACTCGCTATTCCAAATTGTGTCTTTGCTTGCCCTCTACCCACACACGGTCATTTTTTTTGTGTACGTACACGTACTGTTGAACCTTAAAAATTTTCATCAGAAAATACCAAGATGACGAGATCGTTACGTTCGTGCAGCAAGCAATGCCTTCGTTAAGAGACTCGGCACTTTCATCTGCGCCAAAGTTTGATATGTTTTTAACATTCTCCAAAAGAATTTAATAAAAATATTCATAAATGACGAAATTACAGCCTTTTGATTTAATAACACTTCGATCGCCTACCCATGTATTATATATATTAAGATTAGCATTAACACCGGAGTATATGTTGAAGAAAGCCTGTCTTGTTTTAAACAGTTCTCTCTTTTTAGAGTTTTGCTAAAATGATTTTCTTCATAAATTTCTCTTGCTTGCTATTAGATTTATGTTATTTAATTTAAATTTTTCGCCAGACGTTCACCGGGACCCAAATCATTCTGCTTCTATCAACTCAGGCCCAATCAGCCTTTATACCAGTTAAGAATCTCCCCCGACACTCAACAACCTCGACACCAAGATCAACCAAAAATTCAAATTGAAAACCCAACCACTTCAATAACAATAAAAAATTCTTCTGCACTGCACCGCACCGAATATTCAGTTGTACTTTTCTACTTAATTACTCTATTCTATATGTATGACCAAACAAAAAGTAGCAGTGGTTAGCTGTCCCATAACCAATAACAGAAAAAATTTTTTTTTTAAACCGGTTGTGTGGTGAGATGATCTTTATGTCCCAAAATTAGTTAAGGCTCAGCATACGATGAAAACAGTGCTATGGCAATATGTAAGATCTATCTATTGCCCATTACGTATAAATCAAAGGCAATAGAATAAGAACAAAATGAGAATAATATGATAATTGCATATGTTGTAGCTATGCACAGTTAAATTGTTAAATTGTCGATAAAAGTTTGCCGCCCTTCATGGTAGAGTTTTCCTATCGATTTTAATGTGTAGAACCTCTAGCTAGTTTCTCTGTACCCGAACATTTTAGTTTCGGAGTTAAACTCGAGGTAACCTCAAAAATATGATTTCAGTCAACTTTAGTCCTGAGTTAACTCTGAGTTAAAACATTAAATTTTGTGAGTTAACCTTTAAATGCTGAAATAGCAAGCAAAATCTAATATCATTAAATTCTATTGGTGTGTACATTTTATAAAATTGTGAATGGAAATGAATACACTTCGTTTAAAAAAAACAAAAACTGAGACGCCAGTGCCAGATTCCGAACGTTTTTAACAGCTAAATCGATAAAACATGGAAGTGATACTAAATCAAATCACCACTCATGAATTTCTGTACTGAAAACACTGAAACAGCTTTATGAGTTAAATCTAGATTAATTTTAATCCAGAAAAAACCCCTCTTTGCGCTTTGACCAAGCACCTACTTTGGTCATCCAACGAGCAACCCCAACCAACTTACGACCAATCCCACCCCATCGACCACACCGCGTTCCACTTGCCCATCCTAAGGGGTATCGTAGCCCTACTATTCACCTCAGCGACCCAAAAACTAAAGATTAAATCGGCCATTTCCATTAAGACAACAGTATCTCATGAGCTATTAATGTCTTCTTCTTTCTTATGTCCTGTACCCCTTGTGGGTCCTAGCGCCTCTACTACGCCTACTCGCCATCGCGTGTGCGGTTCCTGGCAATGAGCTTCAGCTCTCTCCAACTCTTCCCCAATTGCCGTGACTCCTCCTCAACTGTTCTGCGCCATGTATTTCTCGGACGACCCGTTCTTCTACCGTCCTGAGATAACGGGTTCCATTGCATTGCGTAGTTTGCTATGGAACTGTCGCGGTCACCTTCCAAGTGCTCCACCCATACAACAGCACAGATTCAACATTTGAGCGGAACAGTCGCAGCTTGGTGTTTAAGCTGATCGCATTGCTTCGCCATATCATGGACATCATTCCAAACACCGATTTTGCTTTGCCGATTCGGTTGAAAATGTCCTGTTCGGTTTCACCTTCGGTCGAGACAATACTCCCAAGATATTGGAAACTCTCTACTCTCTCTACCGGCTGTCCAGCAATGTTAACTTGGGTTACTGAGTTAGTGCCGACGTTGATGATTTTGTTTTTTCAAACCCACAACATTTGCCTCCCTCTCCACATTTGTAGTCATTTGGTGCAGCTTCATAATTCTGTGTGAGAGTAAACAAACGTCGTCAGCGTAGTCCAGATGTTTGAGTTGAGATGTAATAGTCCAACGAATTTCACCGTTTCCAGTAGATAAAGCTGCGCGAAGTACATCGCTAACCACCAACAACAAAAGTATCGGCGATAGAATGCAACCTTGTCGTACCCCACTTAGGATATCGAATTCCTCTGACAGCTTTCCTCTGTGGAGCACATGACATTTAGAGCCATCATAGGTTGCTTTAATAATAGCTATTAGTTTATCGGGTATACCTCTCCTGCGCAAGGCGAGCCAGATAAACTGTCAGTTGACACTGTCAAACGCCTTCTCAAAATCGATGAACAGCAGGTGCAGTGGTGACCGGAATTCAACGTACTGTTGAATAATGATCCGCAGGGTGTTTATGTGGTCTACACAGGAGGATCCAGAAACCTGCTTGTTCGGCATCGAGTGTATCTTCCAGATGTTAATTCGTTCAAGTACTACTTTGGCTATTACCTTTGCAACTGCAGGAAGAACGCAAATGCCTCTCCAGTTTTCGCACTCCATAAGACTACCTTTCTTAATGAGCTTGACAATCATTCCCTTCTTCCACTCATCGGGGAAACTTTCTGCCTCCCAAGCTCTCTCTACAAGAGGATATAAAAGCTCTGCTGATGTCGTTGGAGCTGCACGCAGAAGCTCTGCGGGTATACCATCTAGTCCTACAGACTTGTTGTTTTTTTGTGCGTTGATCGCGGTAGCGATCTCATATTTACTGGGAGTTGATGTGCGAATTCGGAAAATTGTTACTTCCGGCAGCTCCGCTTGATTTGGGTGTATATCGTTAGCAAATACACGGTTAAGGACCGTAGAGAAATGGTCCTTCCATCGCTTGAGCTGATCCTCCTCTGAAACGAGTACGGCACCATCTAGGCCTTTAACCGGATGTTGGCTAGAGCGGTGACCACCTGTCAGCTCTTTGGCGATTCTGTAAACGGTTCTGCTATTGCACCTGTTTGCTGCTTCCTCTGCTTCAGAGGCCAGGTTATTAATATAGTTACGCTTGTCACGTCTTACACTACGCTGCACTTCTCTCATTTTTCTTCGATACATGGACTCTAGCTCGATCCTCGCTGCTGCTGGGATATCTACAATACGTGCTTCCCAATCACATGCTTGAGTCCTTCATTGTCGTTGCCAACCTTGGCATTCAAGTCCCCCATCACGATGACGTTATCTCCGTTCGGCGTTGCGTTGAATACAGCGCTTAGTTGATTGTAGAAGTTGTCCTTTTCATCCTTAGTCGATGGATTTGTTGGGGCGTAGCAATGTATGATCGTGACGCGCCGTACTCTAGTCCGAAATCTGGCCGATAAGATCCTATCACTATGCGGGTGCCAGGAAATTAGGCCTCTGCGTGCTGTTGGCGTTAGCAGCAGATCTACTCCAGATTCACGGGGACTGCCGGAGGGTTTGCCGGAGTAGAGTAGCACAGTGTTGCACGTTGGGGATTGGTACTCTCTCGCGTCGAACCATCTTACTTCACTCACTCCCAGTATGTCCAAATTATATCGAAGAAAATCACGCTCCAGTTGAAGAAATCTAGCATTTTGGGGTCCTTCACTCCCTGAGTCAAGGAGCGTCCTCACATTCCAGAAACCAATCTTAGTCCGGGTACAACAGCCAAAAGTCGTCATTCGATCATTACTTATCCGAGGCGTTGTGTCGGTTTCAGTAGCGGGTATTTTTCGGTATAGCAGGGTGCTAACCCACGTTACCTAGACTAGAAACGCTAGACCGTTCGCACTTGCAGTTTTAGCCTACATATATAAGGATTTATACACATAGTTGCCAGGGAACCACCACGAGGAGGTAGAGCAAGCACTACATAACGAACTTGATTGTTGCGCTACTGGCCCAAACCAAGTTTTGAGCAGTCAGTAGTTTCCCGATCAATCGCAATGCATATCCCCATGAGCTATTAATGAGTTATGAAAAATTCGAACTGAAAAAGGATATAAAACAAATTACCAACGTAGTAGTTGTGTTTCATGTTCACTTCGTGGATTGAAATCATGTATTTGGTAACAATAACAATAATAATATTATTCGGCGCGACAGACCATTGCGATCCAAGGCATAGCTTCTCGCGACCATTTGTGTTGTCCATGTATATTTTTTGACACAAATGGAAGGGACCTACAATTTAAGGCCGGATCCGAACGGCGAATTGAGAAGCTTTCCGTGACAAGTTATTACTCTCGGAACGTTTTTCACACATTCGCGAGAGGTGGGACACCGTGAAAAATACTTTTGGTGTTACGATGATTCGAACTAAGAACTGAGCCACGGCGCAATAACTAGACGGTAACAATAACTAGATTAAAAGTGACTTAGAGGAACAGTTGGTAAGTAAAAATTATTAGACATTTATTAAAATTTAAATTTGATGAAATTTCTTAATCCACTGTTTTTAAAAAAAGGTTTAAACTAAAGTCAAATAAAATTTCATTTTGTTGTTTATTTAGGGCTCTTACAAAAGGAAATAAGTTACATGCCTCCAAATTGTATTTTCGTATTAAAGCGTGCGATAGCTGGAATCAACCAACTTCGATAAGGGAACTCGAAAACAGTGTTATTAAAACCAGTATCTACCAAAGCAATAGGGAAGTATTACCATCAATTAATTTACTAAATGATGATTGCTTACTTAATATATTAAATAAACTTTGCTTGAAAGACCAACTGAACTTCGCAAGCGTCTCTAAGAGATTTCATAATATTTTTGATATGCTTTGCAAAACTGTGTACAAAGTTATTTGTATAAATATGTTTAATAATTTGACGCTTATGGAAATACGTGAATTTATACTTATCTCTGGATATTGCGTAGAAACATTGGTTGTAAAGAGTGGTGCCATTTACAAAAATTTTCAGCGAATTATTGTATTTTTAATGAAATACTGCCACAATTTAACGACACTTAATATATCAGGCTATAATCTGAAAAGTGGCCTGATAAGAAAAATGTTTCGAAAAGCAATAAACATAAGAGTATTAATATTAGAAAACTGTTTTCTTAGTGATTGTTCTATGAAGGCATTCTCCAGATTGCGAAAACTGGAAGTTTTAAATTTAAATGGCAATAGCGGACTCATTGGCACACACCTGCCTAAATTTCTAAAACTTAAACATTTAAGTATAAATTCATGTCTAAACATTCAGCCGACATATTTTATTGAAATGTGCCTGGCATCTCCTCAGTTAGTAATGCTGGATATACAGCGATGTGAACGATTAAACCATACAGCACTAAATGAAATGGTATCTAATTGCAAGCAAATAGAAACTTTAAAAGTTACTACAGCTTTAGCGTTTGAATGTGTGGCCAAATTGGATAAACTTAAAAACTTGGAAGTTATACAACATAACACACCCATCACAACAAAGTTATTTTCTGAACTCGCACAACATAAAAGCGAACATCTCGAGTCTCTGCAAATTTGCGCTAAAAATTGGATGACTGCAGAAAGAGCATCCTTAATTTGTGAACTTAAGAATTTAAAGCTGTTAGTATGTAGAGAAAATGATTTACTTACAGACAGTGTACTGACAGCATTTGCAAAACTAAAACAGTTAAATGAGATCAATTTAAGCAAATGTTCCAGCATTACCAATGAAGGTCTGCTGAAACTTGTAAGCTCTTGCGAAAAATTAAATTTGGTGAACATTCAATATTGTGCTCAAATAAACTGCGATTTTGTGTTAAGTGCAATTGACCTTCTTAAGAAGCAACAAGAAAGAACCAAATTATGTCATTTCATTGTTGGAAATACGGGTATAAAGGAATTTATAAAAAATGTTCGTATTGTATAACATACTCAAATAACAACTAATTATAGTTTTTTTCATACAGGTTTCAAAATATGTTGAAAATAAAGCTCTTATCAAATTGACTTTTTCGTCTGAGTCCTTCAAAGATAATAATCTCGAACATTATATTAATGAGGATGATTCAGAATATTCGGAACATTCGGACTTTTTAAATGATAGTTTTGAAGACTTAATGGACGATTATTTTGAAGACAATGATTACGACCCTGATTTTTTGCTTCATGATGGTAGGAACATTTACCACAAAAATTATTTAAAAGATTTAATTATTTTTCCAACTTTTTTAGAGTACGATGATCTGTTTTTCTTTTAACGAATTCTTCGTTTTTTGTACTACTCGTATTATGTTATATTTTAATATTTTACAAAAAAAAATACCTGCATTCAAAGAGTAAGAGTTAGAGTTCTTGCTGAGCCAAGATATGAAGGAGCTGAATTAAAAATATCTTAATAATTAGACACATATTATCAATTTACATGTTTTTTTTGTAACGTCAACATAGGCGCCGGCATGGTTATTTGTAGGGGGTGCAACTATATTATATAATTTATATCTATTCATCATTAACACCCCTATTCCCATAGGCGCGATACCTATCACATGATGTGATAATCACATTTTGGTATTCTGTTAGTCGATTGAAGCGAATATTATCGTTTGGTGCAAGAACTATCGCTTGACACCTTCGCTTGATACCATATTAGTCGTATGAAAAGTTAAATATCATTTGAAATGATATTTTCATCTATTCAGTCAAATTTACATAGGGTGCCGTAAATGTTTTTAGAAAATGGTATATACTAGTGTTTTCATATGCAAATATCTATGTCAGTCAAAAAGATTAACGTTTTTGGAGGTTATGTTTCTCAAAAGTAATCTGACAGTTCGCATCGCAACATTGTTTTTTATATGCTATAAAATTTAATTCAGTGAAAAAATGGAATTATCGCGATTTATTACGATTTTCGAAAGGGGCTAACTCAACAACAGTGCTTCGAATCCCTTCATTCGAGTTTGGGGACGAAGCACCATCCTTGGCTAGTGTTTATAATTGGTGAAATTAATTTTAACGCGAACGACGTTCACTCAAAGACGAGCCTCGTGAAGGTCGTTCAAAAACAGCTGTTGTGCCACAAAACATCGATGCTATAAGAAAACTGATTGAAAAGGGTCGTCATGTGACTTATCGGGAAATCGAGGCATGCATAGGCATTAGCGTATATACGATCTTACACAAACATTTAAAGGTGCGGAAGCTATGTGCACGTTGGAATCAACATTTTTTGACAGATTGTTGTAGTATTAGCTCTTATAAAGAGGTTCTAATACTAGCTTACATTATTTTGGGTTACTTGTTTTTCACGATGACATCGATGTTGTCCAAATAAATCAATAAGCAAGTTTATGGTTGGTTTTCTTTAATCTAGTTTTATTAACACTTATTCTTAAAATTAAACATTCACACAATTTTGGTACTGATAGTTTTAAATAAGACGCGATATTGATAGGATAAGAACTTGTATTTGATTTAGTAAGGTATAATCACTTTATATAATAACTTTGTGTTTAATTTAGTAAAATAACTTTGTATTTGATTAAGTAAGGTATAATCACTTTGTATAATAACTTTGTGTTTGATTTAGTAAGGTATATTCACTTTGTATAATAACTTTGTGTTTGATTTAGTAAGGTATATTCACTTTTTATAATAACTTTGTGTTTGATTTAGTAAAATAACTCTGTTATCTGACTGCTGATTACCAGTCTTGCTGATGGTACTCTATATGACTATTTATATGGCTGTTCCTGATACTCTATGTGACTGATTATATTCTGCCTCGGTTCCAATAATGAAACCTCGGTATTAGAGCTTTTACTATCAAAGATTCCTATATGAAAGCTCACAACATCAAATTCAACACATTCGAGCTTTTAATACTGACCTATCCTAATGCGCGAAAGGAGAAATCAAATTCATGTACGCGGTTGTGACTTACATTTGAATCATATTGCAGTGCGGTTGCGCAATATGTAAGTTGGGGTGAATGGATAGAGAAATATGACATCAGCATAGGGCGTCGTACGGCACCGCATCAGTACAACGACTCGATCGTTTGTACTGTGAACTATATGCTGCGTCGGCATAATGTACATTTGGTTTGATTGCTGTGTGTTATTGGTTTTGTTTATTGCTTGGGGTTTATTGCTCTGGTATTAGGCAATAACGGACATTGATTTAGGGCGCTGTATTAATTGTTGTAAGAAATAGTTGCAAGGTTGCAACTATGTAGGATATTGATTTGGGATTGTGAAATAGCGGATGTTGGTTCAACGGATGTGAGTATAGCAAGATTGTTATAGGGCATTGATTTGGGATTGCGACACTGCAACAGTGTTGCAATGCTGTGTAACTGAGTTGTGAAGTGGTCACTTTACAACAAGATGCACAAAAAAAGGTTCGTGTCGTTTGGTGCCGCCAAATGCGTATATACGATCTTACATAAACATTTAAAGGTGCGGAAGCTATGTGCACGCTGGAATCCACATTTTTTGACAGACGCACAAAAAAAGGTTCCCCTTGTCGATTGGTGCCGCCAAATGCTTGAAAAATTCTCTGAAGGTACTTCCAAAAAGAAAGAAAATCCAACAAAAGTTGTGCAAGCTCGGAGCGTTGGGAAGCAAATGCGCATGTTTCTTCACGAAAACCGGTCATGTGGCTACTTTCGAAAAGAAAAATCAAAGACAGTAAATTCAGCTTTGTATACTACCATTTCTTTGACTGAGGTTTTCAACACACACATCACATCAAACAAGCTAGTATTTGAGAGCACTCAAACGATCGAATTGATCGAATTGATCATTGACCCAATGACTTCTTCCTGTTCCCAACAATCAAAGATGCTTGGACAACGGTTTTTATTGCCTGAAGAAGCGGTTGAAGCGTTCAAAGACCATGTTTTGGAGCTATCATCTTTGGACTGGAAAAAGTGTTTCGATAAAAGGTTTGAGCGTATGCAAAAGTGTATAGATTGCAAAGGCGAATATTAAGCAATAAAGCAATTTTTGATGAAATTTTTAAATTTTTTATTACTTTTTCTATAAACTTTTACGGCACCGCACGTAGAAGTTCAAGCGAGTAAAATGGACGTTTCTTAACGTAAATAGACGTATTGGTTTGTGTATTTATAACATATATTATGTAAATTAATTTTTTCCTGAAAAAATATTACAAACATCAAATAATTTGAACGATTGGTGGGTTTAACCCGTAAAGAGCGTTGTGAGGTCCCTGGGACCGCTCTCATTTTTAATTAAAATAATTCTTGCTATACCGTTAAATTTGTTTTCTGCAATTTTTAGTACCTTCTTGACTTTCGTTGAGTAACGTTCATAGGTAATAATTTTTTTTATTTTCCTTGGTTTTACTAAATTATTGCACTATCGCGGTCCGAGGGACCGCACCACGCATTTAGTGTAACAAAATATTAAAAATCAGATTTATTGTATTTTAGTTTTTAGATTGAATATATATATTATAAAAATGTCACAAAAGCGGGTACCAACAAAAATTAGTGTTGGTGACCGAAATTTTGAAGAAACCATATTGAATGGCACTATTTTTTAGAATACTGGATATGAGTACGGGCACAAGTGAGTTGCGGTATAGTTTTTTGAAGCAATTAGCTTATTCTCTCGGAATTGATATTGAATAACGAGAGATTGCCGCGTGAGCTACGAATAATGATTAGTAGTATTCTAGGTGTTGAGTCTGATACAGAAGCTACAGAAACCGCTTCAAATAAACTCGAAAGAAATAAGCGCAGGACATGGAATGTTGTCAGAAACTGTGTAAAAAAAGTATTAACTTTGGCCCACGTCAGTTTTCATATTTTTTAATTCTTTTTTTTGATGTTTTGAGAAGAATGAATATTGAATTAATAAATGAATTAATATAAACATACTTTTAAAATTTTTTAAATTTAAAAAAATTTATATGATTTGAGTATTGCCTAAAAATAGCCAACTTAGACATCCTTATATAAAATACTACACATTCTTTTGGTGCAACGCTGTTTCGAAACAAATAATATTATTTTAAAATATATCATCGTAGACCTTTACAACAATATATTCAACAATCATTTATTAGTTTTAATTGCATAAAAATAAAATAAAATAAAATAATATAAATAAAAAAAATAAATAAATAAAACTGCGGTCCGTTGGACCGCACGACGCCTTCCATGCAACTTTTTTCACGACGCACTTTACGGGTTAATGGAGACAATTTTGGAGGCAGCAAAGGGTTTTTTTTTCATAGTTCTAAGGAAAAGTTTATGGAATAGTTGAACAGCTTTGCCATACACCTAAAAAGCTTAGGTTTAGAGCGATCTCAAAAATAAAACTTGCGTTTTTTTTCTCAGATATAACAAAGCGTAAAAGTCTTAATTTTTTAGAAAAGAATTTACGAAGAGTCTCTGGTGGTTTCTTCTTATTTATTTTCATAAAACTGAATGCATAAAACTGAATGCTCCTTTATAGATTCGACATACTTCTCACATTTTTTTTAAAATATTTGTTTAATTATTAATCTCTTTAAAATAATAAACGACTGAAAAACAATGACTGCATAACAATAGATATTACGTAAACTATAATGAAAAATATTTTTAGTGCTGTCAGATATAGCTTCTGTCATTTAACTTGAAGTGATGCGATAGGTATCATCACATGAAGCGATGCGATTATTGGAATAGGGCTGTAAACTTATAGGTAAGTCAAGTAAAATGACAAAATGTTGGACAACAACGCCTGAAGATCCAAAAGAAAGCTTCTAGTCCAATTAAGCAGTTTTTTATCGACTCTATCAAATGCCTTGGAAATATCGCAACAGCTTTGCTTTTATCAAATTGGTGCAAAGATCGGTTTCACTGTTCGGTTAGATATACCATCAAATCACCAGTTGAACGTTGCCCACTAAGGATTTCGTTTGTTTCAAGATATTTCGTAATCATTGATCACCGTTTCCATGACCTTGGAAAGAATGGATATAAGTTTTAAGAGGTACGAAGAAGGTGACTACGTTTTGCCCCTTTTTCGGTATAGGCTGGAAAAAGGCGGTTTTCCAACTTCTCGGGAAGAGTCGAGAAGAATAGGACAGATGAAAAAGCGTACGCAATGGAAGAAAACCTCTTCAAAACTAATTGGGAAATACCATCTGGCCTAGCGGATTTGTGAGTGTTGAGATCGTTTAAAACTGGAGGAACTGCACGAATACAAATGCATATCTTCGAGTGTTCAATACTCGATGGTGCAGGCGGCAAAAAAGGAACAATCTGAAAGCGAGCAGCTAGCTGCAAAATGCGCAGCAAACAGATTTGCCGAGTCTTTAGAGTTGACAACTGGAATGCCATTTTAAATGAGCGTTGGAATCGACGACGAGGCTGTATTTTTGATTCTTTTCACGAATGACCAAACTTCTTTACTACCTTTGGGACATTGTAACATTTTTACCCCAATTTTTGGTCGTAGGCGAATTTGACTCGCCGAAGATGGGCATTGTAATCATTTCTGGCTCGTTTAAAATTTGTTCGGTTTTCCTTAGTAGGGTTTGTAAAACCGAAAGCATATCTCTAATTCTTTCTATGACTTTACAGCTCAAGTCATACCATCCATCCTCCTTTTGTTTGACAGAGGTAAGGAACAAGTCATGTGTGCGGAATGATTTCCCATATCAGATATTCGTGTAGGCTCATCTACAAGCTGAGTAAGGTGAATAACTCAACACACCTTCCTTCGGGTGTTGTCTGGCCAGCATGGCGAAGCCACTGAGAAGTGGATGTATCACAATGGATTATTGACACAAATTGTCGCCAGTATACCTTCACGACAAAATGAGTCAAATCACCAGAAGAAATAAATGCTCACAATCCGTTATTCTATTGCAAAAGAATTAGATCATCACACTGCCGCATGCATAACATACAACAGTTATATTTCAGAACTCTTTGGCTGGGCTGTTGAGGACACCAAACACTGCAGTTTACACTAACAAAGCAGGCACACAGGCACAGGAAAAGTTTTTCCCCCCATCCCACTTCATTACCATCCTTGGTCTAACCAACCCTATTCATCTCAGCAACCGCGAAAATAGACCCCCCCCCCAAACCCAGCCACAAAACGTGTTCACTCTACTATCTATGTTTGATTCCAGGTTAAAAGAAATATGTATGCTGTTTGATTGAAATTGGTCTAGGCGTTCCAGAGTTGGTTAGGAAAAACCATACACAAATTCTCTACTTTATATATTATGATTATGTCGAACCCATTGTTTTCGGATTCACTGAAATTAATAGTTCTGGTACGACGGTGGATGCCAACGGGGAGTGGTAGGAAGGGGGTGTCCATTTTCTCGGTCGCTAAAATGAATAGTGTTGGTTAGACTTAGAATGGTAACGGAGTGTGGTAGGTTTCGTTTTTTGTAAGGAAAATAATTTTGTGGGGCGATTTTGCGAAATACTTTCAATGTAAGACAATTGACAACAAATAATAATATAATACAAAGTAGGGGCCTGTTTATACGTATTACGGACTGCGGCAACACTCGTCTGCTATTATATAAAAGGCCAAGTCACTCATTCACTCACTATTATTAATATCGTGCAAAATCGTATGTTGAATCCATAATTTTCACGGTCGCTTAAATTGACGCAAGATTTAGTGGATTTCGAGTGTTCAGCCGATCTTTGAGAGATAACTATATGGTTGTTTTGTTAAATTTTCAAACGCCGTTTTTACTATTTCAGTTTTATATTCTTCATTAGATCAATTAGCTTATACCTTATTGTTCCTAAACGGTTTTAATGGCTGACAAGTCAATATCGCACATAACATAGCTACTACTTTTTCTTCTACAGTAGCTAGAAATAAAATTACAATGCTTCAATATACTTCTTATCGACTTGCAATTTATGATCAATTTAGTCTTTTGCATCGTTCGCAAAAATTATTTCTTCAATGGTAGTTAAAATTAATGTTTGGATTGATGGCAAAAGGTTAAATTTTATTCGTCAAAATCAGGCGACATTACGTGCAGAAGTATATAACAATTTAACTGATTTTGTACATAACAGATAAAAGTAATATCATCCGAATGCCTAGGTATAACATCGACCGGCTAAAGACCCCTCAGTACGCCAACAATTAAGGGATCATTTATCGCAAGGAGTGGAAGCAATCAGCAGCTCACTGCCGACAACCATCCAGGAACATTGGAAGGCTGTGAAAAATGTTTTCACATCTGGAGCGGAAAGTATTGTTGGTAGAAGCCAGGCAAGGCACAGCACGTGGCTTACCGAAGATACCTGGAGGCGGATTGAAGAACGTAAACTACTTAAAGCTCGTATTGTAGATATCCCAGCAGCAGCGAGGAGCGAGCTAGAGTCCATGTATCGAAGAAAAATGAGAGAAGTGCAGCGTAGTGTAAGACGTGACAAGCGTAACTATATTAACAACCTGGCCTCAGAAGCAGAGGAAGCAGCGAGCCGGTGCGATAGCAGAACCGTTTACAGAATCACCAAAGAGCTGACAGGTGGTCAACGCTCTAGCCAACATCCGGTGAAAGGCCTAGATGGTACCGTACTCGTTTCAGATGAGGATCAGCTCAAGCGATGGAAGGAGAATTTCTCTACGGTCCTTAACCGTGTATTTGCTAACGATATGCACCTAAATCAAGCGGAAATGCCGGAAGTAACAATTTCCCGAATTCGCACCTCAACTCCCAGTAAAGACGAGATCGCTACCGCGATTAACGCACTAAAGAACAACAAATCGGTAGGACTAGATGGTATACCCGCAGAGCTTCTGCGTGCAGCTCCAACGACATCAGCAGAGCTTTTATATCCTCTTGTAGAGAGAGCTTGGGAGGTAGAAAGTTTCCCCGAAGAGTGGAAGAAGGGAATGATTGTCAAGCTCCCTAAAAAAGGTAGTCTTATGGAGTGCGAAAACTGGAGAGGCAGTTGCGTTCTCCCTGCAGTTGCAAAAGTAATAGCCAAAGTAGTACTTGAACGTATTAAGGAACATCTGGAAGATACACTCGATGCCGAACAAGCAGGTTTCCGCACTGGATCCTCCTGTGTAGACCACATAAACACCCTGCGGATCATTATTGAACAGTGCGTTGAATTCCGGTCACCACTGCACCTGCTGTTCATCGATTTTGAGAAGGCGTTTGACAGTGTCAACAGACAGTTTATCTGGCTCGCCTTGCGCAGGAGAGGTATACCCGATAAACTAATAGCTATTATTAAAGCAACCTATGATGGCTCTAAATGTCATGTGCTGCATAGAGGAAAGCTGTCAGAGGAATTCGAGATCCTAAGTGGGGTACGACAAGGTTGCATTCTATCGCCGATACTTTTTTTGTTGGTGATTAGCGATGTACTTCGCGCAGCTTTATCTACTGGAAACGGAGGAATTCGTTGGACTCTTACATCTCAACTCAAACATCTGGATTACGCTGACGACGTTTGTTTACTCTCACATAGAATTATGGAGCTGCACCAAATGACAACAAATGTGGAGAGGGAGGTAAATGTTGCGGGTTTGAAGATTAATACTGCCAAAACCAAAATCATCAACCTCGGCACTAACTCAGTTACTCATGTTAACATTGCTGGACAGCCGGTAGAGAGAGTAGAGAGTTTCCAATATCTTGGGAGTATTGTCTCGACCGAAGGTGGAACCGAACAGGACATTGCCAACCGAATCGGCAAAGCAAAATCGGTGTTTGGAATGATGTCCATGATATGGCGAAGCAATGCGATCAGCTTAAATACCAAGCTGCGACTGTTCCGCTCAAATGTTGAATCTGTGCTGTTGTATGGGTGCAGCACTTGGAAGGTGACCGCTACTATCACAAAAAGATTACAAACATTTGTAAATAGGTGCCTACGGAACATCTTAAGGGTTTTCTGGCCTAACCGTATCTCTAACGAACATCTTTACCAGAGAACGGGTCAGGAACCAATAGGCACAACCATCCAACGACGGAAGTGGCAGTGGATTGGTCATACACTCCGAAAAGGCGACAGTTCCATAGCAAACTACGCAATGCAATGGAACCCGTTATCTCAGGATGGTAGAAGAACGGGTCGTCCGAGAAATACATGGCGCAGAACAGTTGAGGAGGAGGCACGGCAATTGGGGAAGAGTTGGAGAGAGCTGAAGCTCATTGCCAGGAACCGCACGCGATGGCGCGTAGGCGTAGTAGAGGCCCTAGGACCCATAAGGGGATACAGGACATAAAGAAGAGATAAAAGTAAATATAGGTTAGGTTGAAGTGGCCGTCAGTCAAAACCGACGCACTTAGACCATTGTGATACCACAAGGATCTAGGAAATGTGAGGAACAAAATTCTTCACAATAGAATTTTTCCCACACAACATGTCTGGAAAAAATTTCTAAGCCTTTTTGTCATAGACATAAACCTATTGAAATAAACTCAAAATGTAGTTTTTAATATTCGCTCATGGTTACCAACGCACTCTCTACAAAGTAACTCAATTGACGGCGAAATGGCCAATATTTCGTTTTCTCCTCTTTTTCTCCTTCTCTTGCGAGCGATAGGCGAGAGTATGGAAAACATAGTGCATTAGACAAACCACCACCACGCAAACACAACGCTAGCAACAACAGATCTAGCGCCGCCGATCTCTGCAATCAAGTGGGCAATCAGTGCACTTAAAAAGATGATCACTATCACACAACAGCGAATTCGCCGGAGAGAACGTCTGTCCCCCTCACGACAAACGAACACAATGAAAAACGATAAACAAACGGAAAACCAAGCCGGATGAAACACTATAAAAGGAGCACACAGCTCAATCAAAAGGCCTATTCTTCCCGAGTTCCTTCCCGAGTTCACAACTAATAGTTCAAGAGTACTACGTTGCTATTACTGCTGAACTAAACCCTGCGAGACCCAAGTCCTAGACTAACAGTTCAAGAGTACTACCTTGCAATTACTTCCGAACTAAACGCTGAAAAAAACCCAAGTCCCCCGACTAGTAGTTCAAGAGTACTACCTTGCTATTACCTCCACGCTAAACGCTATAGAATATTTCCGAAACCCCACACGAGAGTTCAAAATACTAAGTACTTCACGCTTTGTATTTTGTAGGTAAGTATTTCATTAATCAATAAACCTTCTTTTCCTCTACCGTGGTTCAAGAGTACTACCTTGCCACTACCATTAACCCGTTCTTTCCCTAATTCTAGGAACAAAGGGTACAAGCACTTCGTACTTGTATCAACTATTAATCAATAAACCTTCATTTTCAGCTAAAGTGGTTCATGAGTACTACCTTACCACTACCATTAACCCGTTCTTTCCATAAATCTAGGAGCAAAGGGTGAAAGTACTTTGTACTTTTACTTTTAAATTTTTTTCTTTACTTAATGAATGTAAATCTAATGATATTATTTTGTAATTGAAACAAACACAAGCAATTTTGAAAGAATAAAGAGACAAATTTAACTTTCCAAGACCCAAAACAACAAATTTTTATTGTAATTTTTTTGAACCCTGGTCACACTGAGGTCTACCCCGGCTGGAAAACCTCGTTACAATTGGCGCCCGAGCAGGGACCCTGGAATTTTAAATAAAACAAAAACTAAGTAAACAACCCAATAATACCAGCACGAAGAGAAGATGGTCAGAACGAGCTTGGTGTACAACCTGTCGAAGGAAGAGCTGTAGAACTATTTGAGTGAATTCAAACTGGACAGTAATGGTGCACTTGACGAATTGAGGAAACGTTTTTCCAATTTCATTACAGGGCGAGACGTCACGTCGGAGGACGAAACGCGTCTCACCGAATTGGAACGAGTGCATACTCGTGGCCAATCATCGCGGCCCCTAATATCGTTGAACCCTCCGGATTCAGTGGGCCACGATGAACCAAAGGGGGTTATAAGCATAAGTTATAAACAAAGACCTCCTTCCAAGGACTATGCCAGAGTTGCTTCGCGACCGAGCCCTACTGTGGTTCCGCAATAATAACCTGAAGTGGCAGGACTGGAACAGCTTTAAAGCAGACTTCCTGCAATTCTTCTTGCCCACAAGGTACTGGGAACGTCTGGACTATGAGATTACCACATCCGTTTGGACATACTGCAGTCAGAACTCTCGCCAAATATTGTCACAGACGCGTTAGCAATCAGCATAGCCAGAAGGCGCCTATAAAAGATCAACAATCGTCATGGTTGAGGAGTACTTCCGTCACTCTAAACCACCAGCAGCCAGAAAACCCGTCGTCAAGAACCAAAGCAGCTTGTAGGAATCAGCACCGTCGCGAGGAACATCAACTTGATCAAAAGCAGTCACAGTCGCCACAGCAGTCACATTTGCCACAGCCGTCCCAGTCCCCGAAGACAGAAAACCAGTCCTCAAGAACCAAAGCAGCCCTTAGGAATTATCACTGTTGCCAGAGCCAGAAACTTAATCAAAAGCGTTCAAAGTCGCCGCAAACGTCACTACAGATATCATATTCATCGCAGAAGCCACAGCCATCACAGTCGCTACAGACGTCACAGTCTGGAACCTCACAGCACCTACCGCCGACAATAACTAACGCCGTCCCCAGAAGACTCGAAACGACAAGGAGCCGTATGACAATCAAAACCAGGTTTCGTGAACCTCCAACAGAGCGTCCGTTTCCAAGTACTAACTATTAGGAAGGGTAAGTACTTGTCCGCCGAAGCAACGGGAGAGTGTGAGGAACAAAATTCTTCACATTAGAATTTTTCCCACACAACATGTCTGGAAACAATTTCTAAGCCTTTTTGTCATTGACATAAACCTATTGAAATAAACTCAAAATGTAGTTTTTAATATTAGCTCATGGTTACCAACGCACTCTCTACAAAGTAACTCAAAAGTCACTCAATTGACGGCGAAATGGCCAATATTTCGTTTTCTCCTCTTTTTCTACTTCTCTTGCGAGCGATAGGCGAGAGTATGGAAAACATAGTGCATTAGACAAACCACCACCACGCAAACACATAACGCTAGCAACAACAGATCTAGCGCCACCGATCTCTGCAATCAAGTGCACTTAAACAGATGATCACTATCACACAACAGCGAATTCGCCGGAGAGAACGTCTGTCCCCCTCACGCTCAGACATCAGGCACAGACGTACTCCCACGCATAACAAAAACCAAAACACTATGCAACGGCTGATGGTGTCAATGATCTGAGCACCGCTGATAAATCGGAAACCGGTTTGTAGATTAAGAGAACACTTTGGTATAGACAAGAAATCACCAAGTGGGCCCACCAACGCATGTAGACAACAACATGTGTATTCCAAAATGAGACAATATGGTAATTGCGAATACAAACACACACGTTGTAATACAGAAGAAACATGTAAATAATACATGAAAACAAAAATGTTGTTAGTCAGAGGGAACATCATATTGAGAACATGTATATTTTAAACATGCATACATGCGTCTGGATATATGAAAATCTTGTCACAACAACAAACGAACACAATGAGAAACGCTAAACAAACGGAAAACCAAGTCGCATGAAACAGTATAAAAGGAGCACGCAGCTCAACCACAAGGCCTATTCTTCCCGAGTTCACAACTAATAGTTCAAGAGTACTACCTTGTTATTACTGCTGAACTAAACCCTGCGAGACCTAAGTCCTTGACTAATAGTTCAAGAGTACTACCTTGCTATTACTTCCCAGCTAAACGCTGAAAAAAAACCCAAGTCCCCCGACTAATAGTTCAAGAGTACTACCTTGCTATTACCTCCACGCTAAACACTATAGAATATTTCCAAAACCCCACACGAGAGTTCAAAATACTAAGTACTTCACGCTTTGTATTTTGTAAGTAATT
Organism: Nephrocerus scutellatus; assembly: GCA_947095585.1. NCBI lineage: Eukaryota > Metazoa > Arthropoda > Insecta > Diptera > Pipunculidae > Nephrocerus > Nephrocerus scutellatus. The sequence goes on from OX352762.1 coordinate 32,886,559, forward strand.
ATCTCATTAATCAATAAACCTTCTTTTCAGCTACCGTGGTTCAAGAGTACCACCTTGCCACTACCATTAACCCGTTCTTTCCCTTATTCGAGGAACAATAGGCATGCTTGCCTATGAGACAGTGTCCCGTTATGACAGCTATAATGGCACTAATGTGCAGTCTTTTTTGAGATGTTTGTCCATCTATAATTAGTTTTTACCATAGAATCCCATTTAAACATGAGTTTGCACGTAGCGATTGGCATGCGTAGTGAACCATATTCAGGCAATAGGGGTAGTGTGGTTCCATGTTGTAACGGAGTTTTCCCAGCCGGGGTAAACTCAGCGTGACCAGGGTTCTGAGGCAAGGGGTCGTTACAATAAAATTTCTATTTTCGAAGTATTTTCTTTATTTTTCTACTTTTTTTATAATCTATTATTTATCGTGAGTCCTAAGCGATACGTTAGACTTTGACGAGCGCAAGTCCTGAGCGATGCGTTAGCGTGAGACCGTCGAGACTTCTGAACGGTGTGTAGGCGTGAGACAGTCGAGACTTCTGAGCGGTGCGTAGGCGTGAGTGACGTGAGAGCTTCGATGAAGTGACGTGGGTAATGCCTTGACGAAGTGACGTGACTGATGTGAATGGTGACGAGCCTTGCCGTTAGTGACGACGAGTGACGTGAGTGGTGACGAGCCTTGACGTTAGTAACGTGAGTAATGCCTTGACAAATTGACGTGAATATCGACGAGCATAGACGTGAGCGATCTGAGTAATGCCTTGACAAAGTGACGTGAGTTTCGACGAGAATGGTGACGAGCCTTGACGTTAGTGACGTGAGTAATGCCTTGACAAAGTGACGTGAGAGGCGTGAGACAGTCGGGACTCCTGAGCGAAGAAGTGACGTGAGTGACGTAAGAGCTTCGATGAAGTGACGTGGGTAATGCCTTGACGAAGCAACAGGGGTGGATGCAGCGAGAGAACGTCGGCAGCGATCTGCTGGATGTACCAGCGCAACAACCCGTAGGGGAGCCACACAGTGAAGTTGCGTCGTACGAATGACGAAAGCAGAGAAAGACGTCGGCAGCGATCTGCTGGATGTACCAGCGCAACAACCCGTAGGGGAGCCACACAGCGATGTTGCGTCGTACGAATGACGAAAGCAGAGAAAGACGTCGGCAGCGATCTGCTGGATGTACCAGCGCAACAACCCGTAGGGGAGCCACACAGTGATGTTGCGTCGTACGAATGACGAAAGCAGAGAAAGACGTCGGCAGCGATAGTCAGTGAATTAAAGGAATTAATTATTAAAAATGACTTACCACCACGTGATCCGAACTGCACAGGAAGCAGACTAAGAGTAAGAGAGCGACTGACTGCATGCTCGCCCTTTTATACCTTTTTGCGCAGCAAAAATTCTAAATAGCGTGCTGCGCTGTGATTGGTCAATCCGGTGGCGTGATGCTGTTTTAGCTGTTTTGTTTTCATATGCGTTTGGTGGTTGCACTGCGTGGGTACAGGATGCACCCGAATTTGGTAAAAAGTATATTGCATGTTTTGTGTGAACAAAATTCGGCCACAAGAATTTTGTTCCTCACACTCCCCCATTACTTCGGCGAAAAACTTGTGCTTCCCTAACTAGTTTGAAAAGCGGGGAGTCTACTTTCGTAGTCCCAGTTTACATTGTTGCGTCTGCTGCTGGTACTACCTCTGTTGCCAATGCTTATGCTGACTCCGCTGCTTCTGTTGAATTCGCTGCTGCTGTCGACTTTATTGTTGCGGTGCCTGTTGTTATTGCTGTTCGGTTGATGCGTTGAGTTCTGTTGCTGTGCTCGTTGTTGTATAATTCTTCTAGTGCACTCCGTTGTTCTCCAGATTAACTGGCATTGCCTTTGCTGTTTCTGTGGTTGTTGTTGGACAAATTTTGCGGCTGCGCTCTGTTGTTGTGCCTGTAGTTGTTGTTGTCGAAGTTTTAAATTTAGATTTTTGTTGCTGCGTTCGTTGTTGTTGTGTTGATTCGCTGACTTTCGAATGCTGCGCCGTCGCCGCTGTGTTTTAATTACTGCGCTCCTTGTGGCCGCACTCGTTGTGGCTTCACCTTTTAAATTTTGGCTTTTGCTGTTGCACACGCTGTTGTGATCGTTTCGCTGCCGTTGTTGGGTTTGTGGTTGGGTTACTGCTGTCGACTTCTTGCTGTGCTGGCTCTTGGGGGGTCTGTGGCAAGTTCTGATGGGAGTCGTCACTGGAGTCGAGACTTCTGAGCGGTGCGTAGGCGTGAGACAGTCGAGACTTCTGAGCGGTGCGTAGGCGTGAGACAGTCGAGACTTCTGGACGGTGTGTAGGCGTGAGACAGTCGGGACTCCTGAGCGACGAAGTGACGTGAGTGACGTGAGAGCTTCGATGAAGTGACGTGGGTAATGACGTGAATATCGACGAGCATAGACGTGAGCGATCTGAGTAATGCCTTGACAAAGTGACGTGAGTTTCGACGAGAATGGTGACGAGCCTTGACGTTAGTGACGTGAGTAATGCCTTGACAAAGTGACGTGAGAGGCGTGAGACAGTCGGGACTCCTGAGCGACGAAGTGACGTGAGTGACGTAAGAGCTTCGATGAAGTGACGTGGGTAATGCCTTGACGAAGCAACAGGGGTGGATGCAGCGAGAGAACGTCGGCAGCGATCTGCTGGATGTACCAGCGCAACAACCCGTAGGGGAGCCACACAGTGATGTTGCGTCGTACGAATGACGAAAGCAGAGAAAGACGTCGGCAGCGATCTGCTGGATGTACCAGCGCAACAACCCGTAGGGGAGCCACACAGCGATGTTGCGTCGTACGAATGACGAAAGCAGAGAAAGACGTCGGCAGCGATCTGCTGGATGTACCAGCGCAACAACCCGTAGGGGAGCCACACAGTGATGTTGCGTCGTACGAATGACGAAAGCAGAGAAAGACGTCGGCAGCGATCTGCTGGATGTACCAGCGCAACAACCCGTAGGGGAGCCACACAGTGATGTTGCGTCGTACGAATGACGAAAGCAGAGAAAGACGTCGGCAGCGATAGTCAGTGAATTAAAGGAATTAATTATTAAAAATGACTTACCACCACGTGATCCGAACTGCACAGGAAGCAGACTAAGAGTAAGAGAGCGACTGACTGCATGCTCGCCCTTTTATACCTTTTTGCGCAGCAAAAATTCTAAATAGCGTGCTGCGCTGTGATTGGTCAATCCGGTGGCGTGATGCTGTTTTGGCTGTTTTGGCTGTTTTGTTTTCATATGCGTTTGGTGGTTGCACTGCGTGGGTACAGGGTGCACCCGAATTTGGTAAAAAGTATATTGCATGTTTTGTGTGAACAAAATTCGGCCACAAGAATTTTGTTCCTCACACTCCCCCGTTACTTCGGCGAAAAACTTGTGCTTCCCTAACTAGTTTGAAAAGCGAGGAGTCTACTTTCGTAGTCCCAGTTTACATTGTTGCGTCTGCTGCTGGTACTACCTCTGTTGCCAATGCTTATGCTGACTCCGCTGCTTCTGTTGAATTCGCTGCTGCTGTCGACTTTATTGTTGCGGTGCCTGTTGTTACTGCTGTTCGGTTGATGCGTTGAGTTCTGTTGCTGTGCTCGTTGTTGTATAATTCTTCTAGTGCACTCCGTTGTTCTCCAGATTAACTAGCATTGCCTTTGCTGTTTCTGTGGTTGTTGTTGGACAAATTTTGCGGCTGCGCTCTGTTGTTGTACAATTTTTGCTGCTGCGCTCTGTTGTTGTGCCTGTAGTTGTTGTTGTCGAAGTTTTAAATTTAGATTTTTGTTGCTGCGTTCGTTGTTGTTGTGTTGATGCGCTGACTTTCGAATGCTGCGCCGTCGCCGCTGTGTTTTAATTACTGCGCTCCTTGTGGCCGCACTCGTTGTGGCTTCACCTTTTAAATTTTGGCTTTTGCTGTTGCACACGCTGTTGTGATCGTTTCGCTGCCGTTGTTGGGTTTGTGGTTGGGTTTCTGCTGTCGACTTCTTGCTGTGCTGGCTCTTGGGGAGTCTGTGGCAAGTTCTGATGGGAGTCGTCACTGGAGTCGAGACTTCTGAGCGGTGCGTAGGCGTGAGACAGTCGAGACTTCTGAGCGGTGCGTAGGCGTGAGACAGTCGAGACTTCTGGACGGTGTGTAGGCGTGAGACAGTCGGGACTCCTGAGCGACGAAGTGACGTGAGTGACGTGAGAGCTTCGATGAAGTGACGTGGGTAATGCCTTGACGAAGTGACGTGACTGACGTGAATGGTGACGAGCCTTGCCGTTAGTGACGACGAGTGACGTGAGTGGTGACGAGCCTTGACGTTAGTAACGTGAGTAATGCCTTGACAAATTGACGTGAATATCGACGAGCATAGACGTGAGCGATCTGAGTAATGCCTTGACAAAGTGACGTGAGTTTCGACGAGAATGGTGACGAGCCTTGACGTTAATGACTTGAGTAATGCCTTGACAAAGTGACGTGAGAGGCGTGAGACAGTCGGGACTCCTGAGCGACGAAGTGACGTGAGTGACGTAAGAGCTTCGATGAAGTGACGTGGGTAATGCCTTGACGAAGCAACAGGGGTGGATGCAGCGAGAGAACGTCGGCAGCGATCTGCTGGATGTACCAGCGCAACAACCCGTAGGGGAGCCACACAGTGAAGTTGCGTCGTACGAATGACGAAAGCAGAGAAAGACGTCGGCAGCGATCTGCTGGATGTACCAGCGCAACAACCCGTAGGGGAGCCACACAGCGATGTTGCGTCGTACGAATGACGAAAGCAGAGAAAGACGTCGGCAGCGATCTGCTGGATGTACCAGCGCAACAACCCGTAGGGGAGCCACACAGTGATGTTGCGTCGTACGAATGACGAAAGCAGAGAAAGACGTCGGCAGCGATCTGCTGGATGTACCAGCGCAACAACCTGTAGGGGAGCCACACAGTGATGCTGCGTCGTACGAATGACGAAAGCAGAGAAAGACGTCGGCAGCGATCTGCTGGATGTACCAGCGCAACAACCCGTAGGGGAGCCACACAGTGATGTTGCGTCGTACGAATGACGAAAGCAGAGAAAGACGTCGGCAGCGATCTGCTGGATGTACCAGCGCAACAACCCGTAGGGGAGCCACACAGTGATGTTGCGTCGTACGAATGACGAAAGCAGAGAAAGACGTCGGCAGCGATCTGCTGGATGTACCAACGCAACAACCCGTAGGGGAGCCACACAGTGATGTTGCGTCGTACGAATGACGAAAGCAGAGAAAGACGTCGGCAGCGATAGTCAGTGAATTAAAGGAATTAATTATTAAAAATGACTTACCACCACGTGATCCAAACTGCACAGGAAGCAGACTAAGAGTAAGAGAGCGACTGACTGCATGCTCGCCCTTTTATACCTTTTTGCGCAGCAAAAATTCTAAATAGCGTGCTGCGCTGTGATTGGTCAATCCGGTGGCGTGATGCTGTTTTGGCTGTTTTGTTTTCATATGCGTTTGGTGGTTGCACTGCGTGGGTACAGGGTGCACCCGAATTTGGTAAAAAGTATATTGCATGTTTTGTGTGAACAAAATTCGGCCACAAGAATTTTGTTCCTCACACTCCCCCGTTACTTCGGCGAAAAACTTGTGCTTCCCTAACTAGTTTGAAAAGCGGGGAGTCTACTTTCGTAGTCCCAGTTTACATTGTTGCGTCTGCTGCTGGTACTACCTCTGTTGCCAATGCTTATGCTGACTCCGCTGCTTCTGTTGAATTCGCTGCTGCTGTCGACTTTATTGTTGCGGTGCCTGTTGTTATTGCTGTTCGGTTGATGCGTTGAGTTCTGTTGCTGTGCTCGTTGTTGTATAATTCTTCTAGTGCACTCCGTTGTTCTCCAGATTAACTGGCATTGCCTTTGCTGTTTCTGTGGTTGTTGTTGGACAAATTTTGCGGCTGCGCTCTGTTGTTGTACCTGTAGTTGTTGTTGTACAATTTTTGCTGCTGCGCTTTGTTGTTGTGCCTGTAGTTGTTGTTGTCGAAGTTTTAAATTTAGATTTTTGTTGCTGCGTTCGTTGTTGTTGTGTTGATGCGCTGACTTTCGAATGCTGCGCCGTCGCCGCTGTGTTTTAATTACTGCGCTCCTTGTGGCCGCACTCGTTGTGGCTTCACCTTTTAAATTTTGGCTTTTGCTGTTGCACACGCTGTTGTGATCGTTTCGCTGCCGTTGTTGGGTTTGTGGTTGGGTTACTGCTGTCGACTTCTTGCTGTGCTGGCTCTTGGGGGGTCTGTGGCAAGTTCTGATGGGAGTCGTCACTGGAGTTGGTTCAATCGGAGCTGGTAACACTTGTATCTCGCCAACTGTAGTACAGTGCTGCTTTGGAAAGAGGTGACTTTTATCAACTCTTGCGCTCGTGATAACTTTAGAGGACGTTGTCGGCTGCTGCGTCTTTGGTAGTTGTGGCTGCATTGGTTTTCGGAGTTTGTTGCAAGTCGGACATTTAATCGGTCTTGCTGGTTCAGTTTGGAGTGATAGGTACTCACCTCCGAAGCTTAAAGTGGCTCGCGACCTTGCAAGGAAGTCCATCCCCAGTGTGAGGTCCTCAACGGCGGTCGGTAGCACCAGCAGGCGAAGTGCATACGATGACACCCCAAAACAAACGTTGACATTCAACCCTTCGCGGACTGTTGTCCGACTCCCGTTGGCCATTTGAATTGGGATGTTCACGGGAATGGGGTTGCCTAAATTTCGAAGACTATCGGCCAAACGTTCGCTAACAAAACTACGGGATGCGCCGGTATCAATGGTGGCTTGGAGGGATTCGCGGCCTATCATGATGCGGGCATGAATTCGCTGTCGGTCCTGGATCAGAGCTGCCCTTTTGTTGAACTGGACAGAATGACGCTGCTCAACGTGTGAAGTAAGTTGACGGCAGCAGTCTATTGTTCTGATTCCTCGTTGGCCACAATCCCAACAGAACATCAATTGTTGTTTTTGACAACTTCGCCAGGTGTGCCCGTCCTGGCCGCAGCGTCGGCATGCCGTTCGAAAGTTGATGCGCTCCTCCTGACTCTCTGTGACCAGAAGGTTCCTCTCCATCTGTCGGGGTCTAGGTGTCTGTCTGATTTGTTCTGGCGCGCCAGCTATATCCTCCAGATCTTCTGCTAATCCAATCAGATCGTGTAAGTCCTGGAAGTCCCTCCTACGGATGTACAGCTGGTACTCTCTGCGGCAGTTCCTGAAGATCCGGTCGGTCTGCTGGGCCCTCGTATAGTTGGCATGTCGCATGAGGTTCTGCATGGTTATGACATAGTCCTTAAAGGGCTCTCCAGCTCTCTGATGGCGCTGTCGGATCTCATCGTCCAGTTGCTCCAAGAAGAACCTCAGGAAGTCCTTCTTAAATGCATCCCAGTACGACCACCGCTGGTTGTTATTTCGGAACCACAACAGAGCTCGGTCTCGCAGTAATTCCGGCATAGTTTTTGCCAGGAGATCCTTGTCAAGTGAGTAGGCATCGGCCAGTTCCTCCAGCCGTTCGACAAAAGCGATGGGGTCTTTCCCACGGTCATACTTCACCGACCACTTCCGCACCGTGTCTATAACCACTGGGTATGATCCCGCAGATGTCTCTTTCGCTTGATGGGACGGCATTGCGACCTGCGGTTCCCAGCACCTTTTGTTGCTCGGTACGGTTTCCTTAGTGTCATGGGCCATTGTTGTCCCGTGTGGTGTCAGAGCGGTCACAACGGTGGTCTACCTTTCCTTTTGTATGTCGGCTGGTGTTAGGATCACTGGCGGTGATGGTGATGTGCCGCGTCGGTGCTTCGCTTCCAGTTCGGCCAGTCGAACCTCATCTTCCGACGTTATGTCATGTCCCGAGATGTGGGCTATGAAGCGCTTCCTTAACTCTTCCACTCCACCGGAATTTTTCAACTTAAATTCGGCCATGTAGGTCTGCAGCTCCTCCTTTGAGAGGGTGTATACCCAGCTTATCTTGGCCTTTTTTTCTTTCTTTACGCTTTTCTTCGTTTGGAAGTTATATTTCTTTTGCTAAGAAAAGTCCCTGCTCGGGCGCCAATTGTAACGGAGTTTTCCCAGCCGGGGTAAACTCAGCGTGACCAGGGTTCTGAGGCAAGGGGTCGTTACAATAAAATTTCTATATTATTTTCTTTATTTTTCTACTTTTCCTATAATCTATTATTTATCGTGAGTCCTAAGCGATACGTTAGACTTTGATGAGCGCAAGTCCTGAGCGATGCGTTAGCGTGAGACCGTCGAGACTTCTGAACGGTGTGTAGGCGTGAGACAGTCGAGACTTCTGAGCGGTGCGTAGGCGTAAGACAGTCGAGACTTTTGAGCGGTGCGTAGGCGTGAGACAGTTGAGACTTCTGGACGGTGTGTAGGCAGTCGGGACTCCTGAGCGACGAAGTAACGTGAGTGACGTGAGAGCTTCGATGAAGTGACGTGGGTAATGCCTTGACGAAGTGACGTGACTGACGTGAATGGTGACGAGCCTTGCCGTTAGTGACGACGAGTGACGTGAGGGGTGACGAGCCTTGACGTTAGTAACGTGAGTAATGCCTTGACAAATTGACGTGAATATCGACGAGCATAGACGTGAGCGATCTGAGTAATGCCTTGACAAAGTGACGTGAGTTTCGACGAGAATGGTGACGAGCCTTGACGTTAGTGACGTGAGTAATGCCTTGACAAAGTGACGTGAGAGGCGTGAGACAGTCGGGACTCCTGAGCGACGAAGTGACGTGAGTGACGTAAGAGCTTCGATGAAGTGACGTGGGTAATGCCTTGACGAAGCAACAGGGGTGGATGCAGCGAGAGAACGTCGGCAGCGATCTGCTGGATGTACCAGCGCAACAACCCGTAGGGGAGCCACACAGTGAAGTTGCGTCGTACGAATGACGAAAGCAGAGAAAGACGTCGGCAGCGATCTGCTGGATGTACCAGCACAACAACCCGTAGGGGAGCCACACAGCGATGTTGCGTCGTACGAATGACGAAAGCAGAGAAAGACGTCGGCAGCGATCTGCTGGATGTACCAGCGCAACAACCCGTAGGGGAGCCACACAGTGATGTTGCGTCGTACGAATGACGAAAGCAGAGAAAGACGTCGGCAGCGATCTGCTGGATGTACCAGCGCAACAACCCGTAGGGGAGCCACACAGTGATGTTGCGTCGTACGAATGACGAAAGCAGAGAAAGACGTCGGCAGCGATCTGCTGGATGTACCAGCGCAACAACCCGTAGGGGAGCCACACAGTGATGTTGCGTCGTACGAATGACGAAAGCAGAGAAAGACGTCGGCAGCGATAGTCAGTGAATTAAAGGAATTAATTATTAAAAATGACTTACCACCACGTGATCCGAACTACACAAAAAGCAGACTAAGAGTAAGAGAGCGACTGACTGCATGCTCGCCCTTTTATACCTTTTTGCGCAGCTAAATTCTAAATAGCGTGCTGCGCTGTGATTGGTCAATCCGGTGGCGTGATGCTGTTTTGGCTGTTTTGTTTTCATATGCGTTTGGTGGTTGCACTGCGTGGGTACAGGGTGCACCCGAATTTGGTAAAAAGTATATTGCATGTTTTGTGTGAACAAAATTCGGCCACAAGGATTTTGTTCCTCACAATGTTTGGCGAGTTCATCAGCCATACAATTACCAGGAATGTCTCTATGACTCGGCACCCAGCACAGATGAATGTTGAAATGCTCCGCCATCTCAAAGGACGATCGGCAATTCCGGGCTAGAATGGAATTTGTGGAGACTGATTCCATGGACTTGCATAGCCTGGGTATTCGAGAAAATGTGGATATCCTTAACAGATATGACATTACTCTTTAGCCAAGACAAGGCTTCCTTGATAGCCATGATTTCAGCTTGGAAAACACTACAGTGATCAGGAAGACGGAAAGAGAGACTTAGATTTAGTCTTTTTTAAAACACACCTCCGCCAATCCCTTCATCAGTTTTCGACCCGTCTGTGTAGAAGTGAATTCCTTCATTTTCCAAGTAGATACCTTCCTCCCAAGAAGACCTGGAGGGGATGGTGACCTGGAAGTTTTTGTTGAAGTGGTGCTGCGGAATGGTGTAGTCTATGTTGACAAGTGGAGTCCTGACTGAATTCAGGATAGAAGAGTGGCCGAAATCATTCACGGTACACTGAGAGATTGCTCTGAGGCGAGTAGCCGCGCTTGCAACCTCAGTTGTCTGCCGAAGATGTCGAGCGGAGCAAGGTTGAGCAGAATGTCCAGTGCAGCAGAGGGAGTTGTACGAAGCGCTCCGCTCACACAAAGACAAGCTGATCTTTGGTCTCTGCTTAGTTTATCGCGATTAATCGCTTTATCTAATGCAGTCAACCAAACAGCCACACCGTATAGCAGGATAGGTCTGACTACTGCTGTGTACAGCCAATGAGACGACACAGCAAGTCCTGAATTTATGATCCTACTTATGAGTAGAAGATCAATCAGTTCACCCAGTGAGTCGACGGCGCATCCGTGATCGCAGATGTTTTGACGTTGTTAAAAGCGCCTTCGATGTCCAGGAAAGCTACCATTGAGTATTCCTTGTGATAAAGGAAGTTTTCAATGGAACGTACTAGCGTATGCAGAGCTGTTTTTACAGATTTGCCCTTGCAGTACGCGTGTTGATCGCCGGAACATTTACCTGCTTTTGGAATCAAGGCCACTTTCACTTCTCTCCATATGACTGGAATATAGACCAGATCAAGACAACTTTTGAAAATTGTTTCAAGCAAAGGAAGGATAATGTCCGAAGTCCTTTGCAGTTCGTCTGGGATTATGCCGTCTGGTCCTGTAGATTTAAATGGTTTGAAGCTATGTAGTGCCTAAAGCAATTTGTCCTTATCAATTATATCTCGGATGGTATTATACCTAATTGATCTATTTAGATCAGTGTTGTAGGTAGTATGAGAGCTATTTGGGAAATGGATATCTAGAAGCAGATTTGGCGATTCTTCGCTAGAAGTAGTCCCCGAGCCATCAGCTTTTTTCAGACAGCTAGGCATTATTGGATTAGATGAGAGGATTTTCCTGAGCCTTGATGCTTCAGAAGCCTCTTCCATTCTGCCGCAGAAGAGTCTCTAGGATGCGCGCTTGGCTTTCCTCAAATCTTTTTTATACACTTTAAGGGATTCTTTGTAGGCATCCCAGTCGGTCTCTGTTCCTGTGAACTTGGCAGAGTTGAAAGGCTTTCTAAAGATTCAGGTCAGGTTTCGCGATGATTTCTGAATACTGATTGGCAAGGGGGCTCATCGTCCAGACTAAACTGAATAACGGTGATCTGAGAAAGAGTCATCAGCCGAAACCTTCCAGTTTAGAATTTTGTGGTGAATTGAGTCGGATACAAGGGTGATATCTAGGACCTCTTGTCTATTTTTGGAAATGAACGTTGGTTCATTACCTATATTGGAAAAAAAACAGTTTAGTACTTAAAATATAATCAAAAATTAGCTCACCTCTGTCGTTTATGTCAGTAGTCAGTACTGCCCCATACCGAATGGTGCGTATTAGCGTCACATCCGATTATTAAGCTGGTTTTCTTGGATTTCGCTTCCTCGATTAACCTTTCCAGAATGACACCTGGTAGAGATTCCACGCAGTCGTGTGCCAGATATGACGATGCCATCAAATATGCACCCTTGGCAGTCTCCAGCTTCACCGCGGTGGTATCACGGTCGCTAAAATTAAGGAGAAAGAATACATTGAGACTATTTTTTACTAATATGCAGGATCTAGGCTTACCTTTGTCTGCCACATATAGTGGATAGTAATTAGGAGTCCTGAGTCCACAAACTCGGTTGTTAACAAACCAAGGCTCTTGTATCAGGACTATATATTCTCCGTCGTTACAAATACGGAGTAGAAGGGAGGCCGAAGCCGTTTTGGAGTGCTGGAGATTAATCTGTACCACCCGCAGCATTATTGCTACTCTTGGGCAGAGAAACCTCCTCTACAGTGTTGTCCAGCTGAATCCCCTCCGAAGGCGATTTGAGAAGCTCGTCTTCATTGGTAGGTTCCCTGAATAGAATGTCCTCCAAGTCCGACAGAGTGTCAGCCATGGAGTCGAAAGAATGCGACGGATTGGCCGAAGCCTGGGGAACATCGTCAACTATCATGGAGACGTAAAACTGTGACAGGGTAGCCGAAGCTTGGGTATCAACGTCATCCATCGTAGGGAAGGTGACGGATGTTCCCGGTTCAGGAACTTGAAACTCCGAGTCCGTCTTAGCGACCTTCCAGTCGTGCGTCGGGAGGCTGGGATTGCTTAGCCGTAAGACTTTGAGTATTCCATTAGCAGTGGGGGGTTCGTTGGGAATCCAAGTCCGCGCTCTTGGTCCTTGCACAACCTCGAGCTTGGCACCAGGCCAAACCCCCCCAAGACTGCCAATAACCAGTTTAAAGAGATCACAAGATCTCGAATCTTCGTACGCTTTTATCTTTATCCGGCCTTGATGCCAACCGCCATCGTATGTGGCAGGAGGAGGTCCAGTGCGACCCTTCATAAAGCTTGCGAAACTGCCTGAAATTTTGTCATTAAATTGCTGCCACCGATCAGGAGAGATGGGTCCGTCTATGTCGCTACGATCAATTACCGCGACAACGATCCTGTCTTTTAGGACGTCGCTCTGACCTTGTCGGCAGTGGATAAACCACCACCCACAGTTGCAGGGGCCCTTCCGGTAGCCAGCGATTACACCGTGCTACCGTCCGGTATTAGAAGTTTTTGTGCTAGTTTTCTCAAAACTAGCAAAAGAAAACTTTTTTTTATTTGCTACCATATGACTTCCACGAGTGGCGGAGAAAGGAGGTCCATCTGTACAGAGATCCGCCATATACAGATAAGGCTAGTTTAGTCAGGATGGCGCCAGGTATCCGTGACACTCCATTAGTTTCAGGACTCATCTTAGGGAAAAATTCCCAAGACCTTACTTAGCCTCTACAACTCGGCAAGCTCGACGCTCAGGTAGGAAAAAAGTAAATATAAATTAATATAATTAAATAATTTTTGATCTAAACCAAATGCCTTAAAACCAAATTTAACTAACTATTTTCCTTCTGTAACTAAATTGATTGTCCGTTATAATTTTCAGTGAGTGTTAGAGATTGGTAATCAATATGAACATTGAACTGGGTGTGCTACCCACACGACAAATTTGCAGTAAAGTGAGCTGTCGTAATAGGGTTCAAAAAACCTGCCTCATGGGATAAGGACAATGAAGTCCTTTTGATGACGTACAAATTATTATTAGCCGCTTAATTATAAACTACGCCGCTTCCATCTGGACGGCATTTTTAAGTGACACTCAATGGAATAATATTTAGTCCAAAATACAGTCCTTCGCATCGCAACTGGGTGCCACTCCATAACTAACTCCGTCCAGTCATACCGGCCACCTGGAATCCCACCACTGGCCGTTCAGCCTCTAATAGAATACACTATGATAGTCTCTGTGACAGTCTCCTCAAGCATGGTTAATAGGGTCCTTGGTACACACCCCCTCCCATAAATAACAGCGAAAAGTCCTTTCACAGGGAGACCTTGGAAGCCCTGTTACAACTTCGGTCGGGTTGGTGTCATATACCTCAGAGCTCATTATCCCTGGCGTTGACGTTACAAACCGGTGGTCCAACCTAATTGGCCCGATCTCGTTTCTTGGCCTGACAACATACTATACACCACCTTTAGTTCATCTAATTAGTATAGGAACTTTTATTTTCCATATGTCGGCTGATCGAACGAAATGGTTCCAAATGACATTGTCAATTATTTACACTTCAGACGCGTTCAGATCTTTTTTTATTTTATATATAATTCGTTCGCTTCTATACATACGCATACATGCTTTGTGACATTTCCTTTAAAAAACGCGAATTTTTTCATGTATATATTCATGTACATTCAACCATATTGGACATGCATACGTCAATATTGGTCTCACAAACGCCTGGTAGCAAATGGTCTTGACATCACTTCGTAGACAGCGTGAGTAGAAAAGTTTTTAAGTTTAAATTCGGCTCTTGTGTTTTCTAATGTGATAATTTCGTGTCCATTAAAGTAAAGAAACTTGTCCAAATAGGCAACCAAATATCGCACCACAGTATTTTTATGGGATCTGTTAACTATTTGCACCAGTCAGTTGAAGTTTCTTCCAATTCCGTCGCAGATCTTCACGTAGTGGATTTCTCAAATAAAAACAACACAGGTTCGTTTATTCACAAAAATTACAGCTTTTTTCCAAAAAGCTAGAGTTCACAAATTCACATTGGTGCTTACTTTTAATTTACACAAAGGACACTTATATTGACAAATAACACTGCAATTTCTACTAGCATGTACTTATACTCTGGGACAGATCAAGTCGATAACTATCGAAAACTAAGCTCACTGCCACGCAGTGCGAGCTATTATACTCAATTCTGTTCCAGTTGCAAAATAACTTAAATTCTTTCATATAACTCACCAAATAACAAGTAGATAGTTCAAATGGAATAAGCAACACGTATAAGTACATACAAGTGCACAAACATGTATAAGTAGTTACATACCAGTACATCTACTATTGGAACAGCACATACCACAACCACATATAACCCTTTCCACAACGATTGGTTCTACGTACCGAAAGGACCCCAATGCCTATCAAAACATCAGGCCAAAGATCGTCAACACAACAATAGGTTGTATAAGCTTGTTTGCTTATTTTTTGCCTTCAAAGTGGACCTCCCGGCAAGTCTACTCTGTATTCTAATAATTAGAGCCGGTATAGAGACGAACCGAGGTCCCAGATTCTGGTACTGCTCGGTCTATAATCGTCCTACCCGGGAAAGTGTAGCATCTGTGCATTGCAACAGTAGTACTAATTTGTGCCATCGGTGGCAATGCTCATGGGTAAACAGGGCCAACGATTATAACACCAATTTCGTTGGCGCATGCTGCTTCCAAGGAGCCTAACAACAACCCCTCTTCGCCCATTCCATCTCCACCTCCACCCCTGTTTACTAATAATGCACCGACCGCCCTCCACAAACTTACCACAGCCAGCATATAGGTCATTCAGTTAATTCTTTTAAGATCCTTCAGTGGAACAGTAATGGCCTACGAAACAAATTAAGGGAGATCACCCACATTGCATTGCAACATTGCATTGCAACAGTAGTACTAATTTGTGCCATCGGTGGCAATGCTCATGGGTAAACAGGGCCAACGATTATAACACCAATTTCGTTGGCGCATGCTGCTTCCAAGGAGCCTAACAACAACCCCTCTTCGCCCATTCCATCTCCACCTCCACCCCTGTTTACTAATAATGCACCGACCGCCCTCCACAAACTTAGCACAGCCAGCATATAGGTCATTCAGTTAATTCTTTTAAGATCCTTCAGTGGAACAGTAATGGCCTGCGAAACAAATTAAGGGAGATCACCCACTACGAGGGTGGGTCCATAAGTCCCTGAAAATAAAAAAAAATTGTGTCGTCACCTTAAATTTATAATTTTTTTTTGTCTAGAATCATCTTTCAAAAGAACGCACCCAAATTTTCAGACAGATCTGTCAAATAGTTTTGTGGCAGCCATTTTATATAGAAGCCTACGAGCATTTTCGTTAAAATTGTTAAAAGTGGATTTCGAGTGCTCATTAAACACTATTTTTTGCGAGAAAAAACTATCACGCAAACCAAACAAAAGCTTGACGAATATTATGGGGACTCTTCACCATCGATTGGAACCATTCACCACTGGTTTACTCAATTTCGGTGCGGTCGTTCAGGTACAAGTGTTGCCGAACGTTATGGTCGCCAAATTGAGGTCAACACACCAGAAATGGTCGACGAAATCCATGGTTTGATAATGGACGATCGGCCAGTAAAAGTGCGCGATCTTGAAGAGACCACAGGCTTATTAAATGGCTCAGTGATTTTGATTTTACATAAATATTTGGACAAGAAAAAGCTTTCCGCAAGATGGTTGGCCACAGAAACCAAGGAACAGTCAAAACAATGGACTTCTCCTGGTGAATCGAAGTCCAAGAACGCCAAGGTGGGTTTGTCAGCAAACAAGGTCATGGCGACAGGTTTTTGGGATGCCCGCGGTGTTATTCACATCGAATACCTTGAAAAGGGTAAAACGATCAACGGCGCATACTACGCAGAGCTGCTGGATCGATTTCAAGCAAAAACGGCCGCATTTGGCGAAGAAAACGTTATTTTTAACCAGGAAAACGCACCGGCGCACAAGTCCGCAGTCGCAATGGCAAAATGGCATGAGTTAGGCTACGAACTCCTCTCTTATCCAGCATATTCCCCAGATTTAGCCCCCTGCGACTATTTTTTGTTTCCAAACATGAAGAAATGGCTTGGAGGTAAGAGATTTGGGTCGAATGAAGAGGTAATCGCCGAAACAAACGCTTCTTTTGAGGGGCTCGAGAAATCGTATTATTTGGAGGGCATTAAAAAATTGGAGAAACGTTGGATGAAGTTTATCGAGCTAAAAGGAGACTATGTTGAAAAATAAAATGTTTTTATGCCGAAAGTAGTATTCCTTATTTAATTTTTCAGGGACTTATTGACCCACCTACGTATATGATTCGCAATAATATCTTAATTGCTGCCTTGGAGGAGACCAAAATTACAAATTCATACTCATTGACATCTTTTGACGGTTATTTAATCATTCGACACGACAGATGCGGGGGACTCGCTTTTATTCTTCACTAGAATGTATCCCACAAATACATCTGCCAGCAACCCTCCCCTGATCCTCAGCTTGAGGCAATATATTTCAGTTAACACTGGAGATTTCGAGTTAATAGTCACTAATGTTTACATATCCCCCGTAAACAGCACAGTAAATGGTTATCACCCATCCCTACTGCACCTTCTCCAGGGTTAAAAAAAAATTGTGATGGGGGACTTCAATGGCCATCACCCCCTTTGGTTCTCCGCTCTCCCTGAGGACTACCGTACACTGCATTGTGGACATATTAGAAGAAACTGACTTTGTCACCTTGAATGATGATTTTTCCCACCAGGATCACCGCTACGTGCTCTAGATAGCCTGATATCACAATAGCCAGTATCTCTTTATTAGGTTCCCTATCATGGCAGGCAGCACCAGCGCTTAGCTCTGATCACATCCCCATTGTGATCACAGTGGATAGACCAGACAACTTTGTCATATCCGAACAGCAAACCTTCATAAACCACAACAAAGCCAATTGGCAAGGCTTCGCTGATTTCGTCGATACAAAATTACACCAGTTGCCTTATTGACTGAACGCCATTTCTGGTGAGAAGGCATTCCGAAAAAGGTCATTCCATCCTTTCCGCCGGAAACCCTCCGGCTTGCCGAGCGTCGCGACCAACTAAGAGTTATGGATCCTGCTGACCCTCGAGTTACTCAGCTAACCAAGGACATACAAAAACTGGTTGCCGATCACCGGCGCTCCAAGTGGCTGAGTCATCTTGAGAACTACACGCTTGGATCCAAAAAAAAACTCTGGTCTACGGTCCATGGTCTTTCTGGGATATCCCTAATCTCCGGGCCTAACCTCTATCTCATTTAATGACCACCAATACGATAGCAGTAAAAAATGCGCATTTTTCACGACAATTCGTTGAACACGCGTCAGCTCACGAGAAAACCTTCGTCCAGTTTTACGCAAACTAAAAGCGTTAAAATGCGACCCAAACCACCCTACCTCACCGCCCTTTAGGTGCAAGAAGCCATTAGGAAGGCTAAACCTTCCAAGGCACTTGGGCCGGACGGGATTTCCATGTTTATGTTGAAGATGCTACATAACTCCAGGCTAGATTATGTAGCAAAAATCTTAAACCTAACAATGGAAAACCTTACCATACCAAACGTATGGAAAATTGCCAGGATAGTTCCAGTTTGAAAGCCTGGCAAACCCGCCCACGAAGGATCTTCTTATAGACCAATTTCGCTGCTCTCTCCAAAACTTTAGAGACACTCCTCCTCTTCAGTCTTCCATAACACTTGAGTCTCGCCTCCCACCAACATGGCATTGGGAAACATCGCAGCGCTACTACCGCCTTAACGGAGCTGACGTTCCTCATTGCGGACGGTCTTAACCACCGTCGCCCGCACTGGCGCACTGCTGTCGTGGCACTCCATTTGTCCAAAGCTTTCGACACGGTTGAACACTCTACTCTCCTACAGGACATACTGAGTTCCACTCTCCCCGACTCCATCAAAAGGTTCCTGCCAGGTTACATAAATGGCAGGAGCGCATATGTGGAATTCAAAAATTCCTGCTCAAAGCATCGGAAACTCAAGATGGAAGTCGCACAAGGAGGGGTTCTCTCTCCCATCTAATTAATTCCCTATGTCTCGATGCTCCCTACCCCCCCCCCACCCCCTCTGGCGATAAATAAATTTACTTACGCTGATGATTGCTCTGTTGCTGCCTCCGGTGCAGATGTAAACGAGGTCACACATAGGATAAATTCCTAGCTGACAGAGCTATCTGCATTTTTTAGGAAAAGGAACCACCACCTTGCCTCCCAAAAATCATCTGTTACGCTGTTCACCTCTTGGACCAAAAAAGTCCGGCTATCACTTGACATTCGTATTAACGAAATCATCTCAAGTAAATAACCCCAAAACTTTAGGAGTTATATTAACTACGCCGCCCCCATCTGGATGTCATTTTTAAGTGACACTCAATGGAATAATATCCAGTACAGACAATATACAGC
Source organism: Nephrocerus scutellatus (assembly GCA_947095585.1). Lineage (NCBI taxonomy): Eukaryota > Metazoa > Arthropoda > Insecta > Diptera > Pipunculidae > Nephrocerus > Nephrocerus scutellatus. The sequence goes on from OX352762.1 coordinate 32,905,274, forward strand.
CCTTCGCATCGCACCTGGGTGCTACTCCATAGCTAACGCCTATCATCTTCATGACGAAACGTCCATGCTCTCTGTCAGGCAACACAATGAACTGTTGTCAAAGCAGTTATTGTTGAATCTGCAGCAGCAGTCGGGTTGGTGCCATATACTTCAGAGCTATAAACCTCGCATTATCCCTGGCACCAACGATCTCTGCCCAGACTGTAACCAAGGCACCCATATACTAACAACAACCTATTCCTCAACGGATTTGGACGTTGCAGATCTGTGGTCCACCCCTGTTGGCACGACCTCTTGGCTTGCCAACATAACTCGATGTGTATACACCACCTTTAGTTCATCTAATTAGTAAAGAAACTTTTATTTTCTATCTGCTTTGCTTGCCTTTAGTTAATTTAATTACACTGCGAAATTAAATATGTTTTTTTGTACTGTGAATTAGAGTTTAATGTTTGGAGGGTTTCCTCTTGATCTCGTATCAGGCCTGGAGTTGCTACAACAACTTATATACACTGAGATACAGACAGCACTATAAATTGTACTAAATCTATTTTCGTAACACTACCCCCGCCTTAATTCTGTTCGTCCCGAACAGATTAGTACTCCTGACGTTGTACCGTGTTAATCTGTCGATGTGGACATCTTTCATTTTACATCTGGGGTTTTGTTGAATCCGATATACTACATCGTTGATCCCCTTGATGATCTTCTTTGGGCCTTTCCAACTTTGCTGTAATTTCGGAGATTTCCCTTTTTTTCTCTTGCGACTGTATAGCCAAACCAAATCTCCTTCCTAAAACCTCCATTGTTCGCGTGCAGGTATATCGCGCGTCCGTCCAGCTGCTGGCATCTACTTTGTTGCTCATTACTGCAGCATGAACATTGACATTCTCTGTCTTAGATCAGTCACGTAATATTCCTTCGTAACCGACTACTGCTGGTGATCCAAGCATAATATCGCATGGTAGACGAAGTTTTCTGCCTAATACGAGTTGAGTTTTTAGTCGTATTGTGTACAGCGCTGCTACATCATAAACAGCGGTATGCAGCGATCCCAACTATCTTGATTGGCGTCAACTTATTTTCGCATATATTCTTTCAGGGTTCTGTTGAATCTTTCTACCATACTGTCCGACTGGTGATGATTCCAAACAGTAATCCCATGTTCAATACGATATGGATTGAAATTATGATTTCAAACCATTCGATGTTTATTTGTTCCCTTTATCGTAGTTCTTATTTGTCACCTGATGACACTAATATTGAGTTTAATTACTTATAGATTAGATTACTATAGACATGATTTACCAATCATCACCAACATCAGAATTGGTAGTCTTGGGTGATTTTAATGTCCACAATGATTCGTGGTTGACCTATTCGAATGGTAGAGATCGATCTGGTGAAACCGCTGAACTATTTTCAAATATTATTATATTATATATATATTATATATATAATATTTTCAACTAGGTATCCCGATACTACTGGTCAATCACCTCACCTTTGAGATTTATTTGTTACTACTATTCCTGATAAATATTCAATTGATGTATCTGCTCCATTAGGTCTTTCTGACCATGCTTTGGTAGTAGCCAAATTTTCAATAACACCAGCCCTTATAGAGCCTACAAGTAAAAGTCTACTCTGACACTATAAAAATGCTAACTGGGAGCTCCTGAACCAATTTTATAGCTCATTTGATTGTTCAACCTGTTTTTCCAGCAATAATGCTGATGAAGCATCACAACTAATCACGTCACCATTTTGCTAGGAATGAAAAATTGCATTCCTTCTTCATTTAAAAAGAAAAATACTTATAAAAATAAATGGTTTAACGAACATTGCAGGTCAGCAGTCGCGTGTAAAAAAGCAGCCCATTTGGACTACGTTAATTGCACTTCTGAAGAAAACCTTGTAAAGTTTCGAATAGCTAGAAACAGATCAAACGCTATATTGGAAAGGTCCAAAATAATATATGACCTTAAGATTAAGATAGCATGCGAAAAATTTTGGATTCTGATTCAAACAGTCGAAGCTTTTGGTCGTTTGTTGCATTGGTTGAAAGAAACTTTGCAGACAATACTTCGTCTATTCCTTCTTTATTTCATAATGGTATTCATTATAGAACTGATATTGAGAAAGCTAATCTTTTAGCTTCTCATTTCGCTGGTGCGTCTACCCTTCCTTTAACTAACCAAAGCCCTCCAATTCTCCCAAATCTAGGCCCAGGTATGTCTAAAATCTATTTTCGGAAACGGGTTGTTTCAAAGATTCTGAAACAACTTGACCCGGTATTCCGCCATTAGTATTGAAAAGTTGTCATCTTACTTTGGCAAAACCGCTTAGCTAATTGTTTCATCTCTCAATGAAGACAGGTGTTTTTCCATCATTTTGGAAAATAGCTAATATTCAACCAGTTCCGAAAAAAGGTGATCAATCGGCACCTACGAACTACCGTCCTATTGCTTTGTTGTCGGTTCTATCGAAGGTAATGGAATCTATCGTTCATTTCAGACTAATGAACTATCTGGATTCGTATGTTCTTTTATCCGATGTGCAGTATGGATTTCGTAAAAATCGCTCTTCAGTTGAACTAATGACGTGAATGACTCATTGTTTGGAGCGAAGCATTGAAAACCTAGGTGAATCAAGCGTTGTTTCCTTAGATATTGCTAAAGCTTTTGATAGTTTAACAAAAGGCAGAATAGTGTTAAGGCGACTGCTACTTCTTGCCAGAAGCGTAATAGGTCTTGAAACGAGACCAGTAACGTAGCAAAGAAGGCCAGGCTCCCGAAGCGTCTCTGAGTTTCCTCAGCGAGTGCGTTGCTAAGATTGGCAACGACTGGGAGGGTTTGAAAATCAAGCTCATCCCCGTCAAGGAGATTCCGAGAAAGCCGAGGGCTCGCATATGGCTACTTAAGATGGAGGTGGACAAGGAATAGTTCCTCCAATGTCTTAGGCGGCAAAATCCGGAGGTCCCAATAGGGAACTGGATCGTACTGAAATCCGAAGAGCCGCTGCATAACAACATGTTCCTTGTGCTCATCATTAATGAGGAGTGCTTGAAAGCTCTAGAAAGAGCAGGACATAGGCTCAGGCCAAGGTGAAGGTTTTCCGGATCACATCTGATGAGGAAGATCCTGAGGAGGACGCGGCCTCTGGTCTGCTAGAAAATAGATGAAAGACCGTCTATTGATGGGCCTGATGCTCCCCCAATCACATAATGGCGACGATGTCTAAGGCACTGCAGATTAACCTGAAGCACTCGAGATGTGCCTCGGACAATCTGCAGGTTTTCCTAAGGGAGGAAAACATAGACATCGTATTGATACAAGAACCAAGGGTCGGAGATACTGACGTCATGGGTCTTTGCTATAAAAAACCACGGTAAGCCAAGATCCTGTATCTTATTAAAGAAACACTTTAACGCTTTCCTTTCTCCTAACTACAGCTCATCGGACTTAACAGTAGTGAAGGCAGAGGAGATAGATGAATGTCACCTCTACATATCCTCTACATACTTTCCGCACGAGGATCCCGTACCGCCTGAGGCAGTCCAGAAATTTGTAGGAGACTCAAGAGGGAACAATGTCCTCATGGGGTGTGATGCCAATGCCAGGCACAGCCTCTGGGGAAGCTCGCAGGACAATGAACGGGGTTAGTCTCTTTTTGATTTTCTTTTAAATTATAACCTAAAATTTTGTAATACTGGTAGAACTCCTACCTTTACTTTTCCGAGTTCGGATAGGTATAGCGGATGGAAGGAGGTAATAGATATTACCTTAATTACTAACAATCTTTACTTTAGAGTAAGAACCGTACCGGAACATTTAAGGAACAACCTGGACGAAGTTCAGCAAAATTATCCAATCCAAACTGGGCAAAATTCCTTATATTGAACCAACTACGACCGCGGATATAGACTCCAAAATAAAGTTTTTTGAAGCATCCATGGATACGGCCATGAAATCAGCATGTCCAATCAGCCGTTGTAATGAGGGGTAATACTCAGTGTGAGCAGGGTTCCGTGTATACTAAGTTCGTTACAATAAAAAAGAATTTGTTTGTTTTAGGGAATGGAATTTAATCGTTTTTTATTTCTTCTCGTCGTTTAACCTGTACACATTTGAAAACTTAAAATACTTAGAATTGTTATTTGCTTAAAACTATACAATATTCTACTATGTATGTTCTACTTATTATTAAGGGAGAACGACGTATCTCCAGGAGGGAGTATCACCCTTTCCGCGTATCTGGAATATAGGTTATTCTAGCGTTTGGCGTGTTGTTGACGGCAAGGTCTACGCTCTTAAGCCATTCACTTATGAGGAGTACTAGCGTTTAGCGTGGTAGTGAAGGCAAGGACTTCGCTCTTAAGCCGTTCAATCGTGAGGATTATTCTAGCGTAAATCGTGGATGTGAAGGAAAGGACTTCACTCTTGAGCCGTTCAATCGTGAGGATTATTCTAGCGTAAGTGGATGTGAAGGCAAGGACTTCGCTCTTGAGCTGTTCAATCGTGTGGATACTCTCGCGTTAAGCGTGGATGTGAAGGTAAGGACTTCGCTCTTGAGCCGTCCAATCGCGAGGATTATTCTAGTGTAAAGCGTGGATGTGTAGGCAAGGACTTCGCTCTTGAGCCGTTGAATCTTGAGGATTATTTTAGTGTAAAGCGTGGATGTGAAGGCAAGGATTTTCGATCTTAAACCATTCACTTTGACTTATTGCCAGGAGGAGGGATCACAAGGAAATAAAGAAGACTGGTTGGATTCCTGGTCTTTTATCCTTTTCCATCGGTGGAGGAGATCCCGTTGACGCTACGATAGGGAAATCCGCTAACTCGTATGTTCGGTCGATGGTGTATTGTTGTTGTTGCCTCCTTTGATTTAATATCGTCGTTGTTGTTTTGCTCGGCCTGTTATTATTGCTGCGTTTGGTAACTTAATCTTTTGAGTTTGTCGATTTAAGATCCCGTTGATGCTACGATAGGAAAATCCGCTAGATCGTATGTTCGGTCGATGGTGTATTGTTCTTGTTGCCCCTTTTGATTTCTGTGTTGTCTTATATTGCATATCGTTGTGGTTGATTTTCTCGGTCATCATGCATTGCGTGCTGTTTGTTGTTGCTTACTCATTTGTTAGACCTTCCGAGTCTGTGCCGTCTTGTACTGCATGGACATAGACATCGATTGGATCTTCCGATTCTGTGTTATATTGTATTGCCTGTTTGTTGTTGTTTCTCTCGGTTGTCTAATAATGCTGCGTACTTCTGAGTGTATGCTGCCATGTATTTTGGGTGCGTTACTCATTAGCCATAGCTGGGTCTTCCGCGTCTGTGTTGTCTTGTACTGCATACGTGTTGTTGTTTCACTCGGCTGCCTAATAATGCTGCGTATGGTCATTACATCCTCTGAGTGTATGTTACCACGTATTGTGTGTTTTTTGTTGCTGTTGGCATTAGTCGGATCTTCCGATTCTGTGTTTTATAGTACTGCATGCCTGTTGTTGTTGTTTTTCACTCAGCTGCCTGATAATGCTGCGTATTTGTTATGCGTGGTGAATTTACGCGTTGTGATAGGCGAAAAAAAAGGGGAAACATGTTGCTAGAGTTAGAATGGTGTCAGTGAAATTGGGAGATTTTATTTATTGTGTAATCACCCTAGCGGCCACAATTTTTGGTACAGGTTGTATAAATAAAATAGTTTTAAATTTGTGTGGGAGAAATTCGTCCCACGCTTTGACGAATTTGTTCCTCACACCGTAGCAAAAGAAAGCACCCAACTTGGTGGAGTGAATATCTGGACAATCTTAGAAGAATGTCTAGAACTATGTTCAATATCTGTTATTCCAATAAGCACTGGCAACCCTACAAGGATTGCCTAAAAAACTTTAAGAAAGCTTGGGTGGAATTCTGTCAGACTATAGAGACTACCAAATACATGGCCAGAATTTGTAAAATTTTGTCCAAAGAACACACCTGTCCAACATTTATTAAAAGATCGGATGGTAGTTGGACAGAATCAACGGTCGAATCCCTTGACATATTAATAAATATCCACTTCTCTGCGTGCGAAGATTCTTGCACATCTTGTAGGCTATGCTCTCCTGAAGGTCAGGAAGGCTTGCCATGCGACGCACCCAATATCATAACCCACGAAAAGGTTTCCTGGGCCATTCGCAGTTTTTCTGCGTACAAATCACCCGGCCTTGGCGGTATACAACCCATCATGCTCCAAAATACCATGGAGGTGTCATCTTCTTGGCTAGTAAATATCTTCAGAAGCTGTGTACTACTTAATAGTGTTTATCACCAAAGCTGGCAGAAGGGGTCATGGATCTGCCAAAGATTTTAGACCTCTAAGCCTATCATCGTTCGTGATGAAAATATTGGAACGAATTTTAGACTACCACATTAGACTAAGTTTTGAAGATACAATGGTATCTAAACTCCAACATGTATACCTTAAAGGCAGGTCTACCGACACGGCCCTACACGAGGTGCTGCGCACGATTGAGCACTCCCCTAAATACAAAAAATACAGTCTTGCCACCTTCCTTGACATAGACGAAATCTGTAATGTACGTAGACGACGTGGTGATCCTTGTGTCAGAACTGTTCCCTTCCATGATTTGTGAAGCTCTAGGAAAAGTAAGCTCCTGCGCTACCAATTTTTTTTTTTATATATAGACTCATTGCCAAGGGATAAGGGATAAAATTCGAAGGAATGAGAATTACAAAATATCACATTCCTCAAATTTGTAGCCGGTTTCAATTTATTTTCTCAGAATTCTCCCTGATTCATTGGAAAAGCAATACGAAAAACGAACACGAACGACGCGAGTCCAAATACTTTTATCAATGAATCGTGGTCAGGGAAATCTACAAAAAACCTTGACCAAGAAAATATTACAAATATTTAAAAAATATAAAAAATACTGACAAACAATTTTTTTTTATACATATTAAGAAACAACTTATGAATACTTTAACCATCATCCTTCATGAAGTTGTTAACGGCTAATTTGAACGCCTGCAGATTATAAGATTCTGGAAACACGTGTTCGACCAATTGATTCCACATCGAAGAGACTCTTGGAAAAAAGGAGGATTTAAAGTGTTGGGTTCTACATGAAAAAAGTTTTAAGGCAAATCTATGTTGATTGCACCTTAATCAAGAATGACTTGAATGTTCGACAGAATTGCCGAATTCATTAATTCACGCGAAACAATCAAGCGAGAATTGAATTCTTTTTGACTAACATCGTATCTAACATATACGACTAACGTCGTATTATCAGTAAATGAGTGGATATCACAGGTTGTAGAAGACAACAGGTCATCGATATATATTAAGAATAGTGTAGGCGATAAGGATGACTCTTGAGGAACGCCAGCATTTATCCCATGCGAAGTTGAGGAAAAACTGGGAGTTAAATCTTTTCACCACTGAGTAAAAAATACCGGTTTTCCCAAAGCTCAATGGCCAGAGACTTACACTCACCTCAGATGCTAAATATCTCGCCGTGATCGTTGATAGGAAACTGCAACTGCTACCGAAGGATATGATACCATCCTGAACTGACTACGGCATTCCTAAATTGAACTTCAGCACCAGTTTTGTCGTTGTGTTTTCGAATAGAGAATGTTGGAAGAACGAACGAGTTTTGGGGGTTTTTGACGTTTCTCTTTTCACCGATGGGCCCAAGATGAGTAATGGAGTCGGCGCTGGATTCTTCTCAGAATAACTTAATCTTTCAATGTCCTACAAGCTTGCTGACTCCGCTAGCATCTTTCAGGCGGAGTTCCTGCGATAAGGGAGGCATGTAGGGCACTTGCTAACAAAACCGCTATAAATGGTTTGCATATGCGTGGACAGCCAGTCCGCAATCAGAGCCATTACTGCGACTAGCAACATCTCTAACCTTGTCAGGAAGTGCCAAGGTGAATTAGCTTCAGTAAGCGAAAGCATGGACATAACCCTAGTGTGGGTGCCGGGGCACAGCGACATTGGCGGAAACGAGAAAACGGATCTACTGGCGAAGAAGGGCGTAACGTTGGACATCGACCACACGAAGCGTGTGTGCTGTCCTTTGAGGTCCGTCAGAGAACGCGTCCTCACTTTCCATACCACCAAGGCACAACTAAGGTGGAATGACTTGATCAACTGCTCTACTTCGAGGGCAATGTGGCCTAACTACAATAAAAACAAATCCACCGAACTGATCTCAAGATCACGGAAAGATATTTCCAGAGATGTGGTTGTTATCACTGGCCACTGGCCGCGGCCAAACTGGGAATTCCGCACAATACTTTTTGTAGAAGCTGCAGGGATGTCAATGAGAGGGAGACTCTTATCCATTATCTCTGCAACTGTCCAGCCCTGGCGGGCTTCCGACTCCAAAAATTGAAAAAACTCTTCTTTGCCAACCTGAGGGAACTGCCGGAGTGCCGGATCACCGATTTGATCTCGTACCTGAAGGCCACAGGCTGGCTATAATCACCTAAATTTACCTATAACGTCATAAGGTTTCCCAAAGTCTGTGGTTACAAAACGGCGCACTCTAGCGCTACTTGAGGTCCTCGCTAAGGCAGCGCGGTCCACCACCCTACCTACCTACCTACCTAGCTTCGTTATGTTTTCTGTTATTCGGTAAGTTTTCGTCAAATATAAATTTATCAGAATAGCTCTTAAGAATTTTCGAGTAATTGCTCGAATTTCTAAATCTTCACAATTCCTCACTCAACATCTCAGCGGATAAAATAACTTTTGATTGCCATAACGGTGGGTGCAGTTAAGTTTATAACCGAGCACTCACAAACTATAATATTGTGCTCATAAACCCACATTAGATTAATTAAAGTAAAGTTAGATTAAGAAAAGTAACGTTGGCGCGACGCCAATAACCTCGCCCATAAAAAATTATTACGGAACCCAAAATCAGCCTCGGATGTACTGATGAACCACGACGACCACGGCAACGAAAACGGCTAAACGATTTAAGAATTTTCTCGTGGAACGTACGCTCACTGTATAAAGCACAAGCTGCACAGCAGCTGGCCGATACCCTGTCTAAATATAAGGCTGACATAACGGCAATCCAGGAGAGACGGTGGACGGGGAATGGTGTCTTACAAAGATCAGAATATGGCATATATTACAGCTGTATTGCAAGACAAAATGTGATCGGGGTGTGGTTTAGTACTGCTGACTCCATCTTAGGCAGTACTCGTAGAGATCGGAACGACTGGTTCGATGACGAATGTAAGCTCGCGACTGAACGTAGGAATGTTGCGTACCGAACAATGCAACAATCTCATAGAACGTGGGCATGCGAAGATGAATATAAAGAGCTCGGAAGATATGAGAAAACAGCTCATCGGCGAAAGAAAGCAGCCTGGGAGAAGAATCTCGTCCGTTAACTCGAACAGTACAGAGAGCAAGGACCGCACCAGGCGCGGAAGTTCTACCAAAGAGTCCGCGGTATGACGCAATATACACCGCGTTGCACATACTGCAAGGACAAAGAGGGTAATCTGATCGCCAACCTTAAAGGCATCTTAGAGCGATGGGAAGAGCACTTTCATGAGTTGCTAAATGGCCAGCTAACTGAGGAATTGGAGGCTCCAACAATGACCGAAAATCATACTATGCTGCCGCCACCAAGCATAGACGAAGTTAGCGATAAATCAGCTCAAAAAGAATAAGGCCCCGGGATCTGATGGGATCCCAGCGGAACTGATAAAAATAGGAGGTATCGTGGTATTACGTTGTTGAGTACCGCGTATAAGATTTTCTCCTCTATCCTTCAAGACAGGATAGCCCCATACGCTAAAGACATCATTGGTCCATACTAGTGTGGCTTCATACCAGGCAAATCAAAAACTTATCAGATTTACACCCTAAGGCAGGTGATGAAAAAATGTCTAGAGTTTCAAAATTCACTACACCATCTTTTTATAGACTATGACATCATAGCCAAGGTAGAACTTTATATAGCCATGAGAGAATTCGGCATCCCAAATAAACTGAAACGACTGTGTAGGTTGACCATGACCAACGTTATAAGCCAAATAAAAATATCCGGATCACTATCATCACACATCGCGGTCGATCTAGCCTACACTGGAAGGTTGGCGTAGACCAGGACGCCAAGAGTTTAGGGATGCTAAACTGGATGACATCGGCTCGAAATCGGGACTAATGGAGAGATTTTTTGCGGGATGTTAGGACCGGACACCAGTTGTAGAGCCAAATATAATATTAAGATACGTATATGGTGTATCTTTACCAAAAAAAAATACATTTATTAATAAACTCGTCAGTTCAGCTAACTAAACAGAGTTGCAGTCCAGGGGGCCGATTATCTATCTGTCGTATTTCGACTTACGACAAGTCAAAATCCCCAAAGTCGTTATTTCGTCATATGATTATTATTGAAGCATGTACGGCAAAAAAAATTTCGAACCAAACCATTTCGAATTTCTATTTTTTTGTTGTATTTTACTTGTTTACTTACTTGAAATATAAAAAAAAAAAAAATAGCGCTTGGCTTGAAAAGTTATACTTTTTTTATAATCTGAATAATCTGATTTATTTTAAATAATTCAAAATATTTTAACTTTTTTGTATAAAACTAATATTTTTATTAATTAAACTTAATATTCTATGTAAGCAACTATATTTGATTTAACAAAATTACAAATACGTGGTTTCTAGTCAACAAAAGAATGAAACCCACCGTTATCGGCATTAAAGCAATAAATGAACGGCTATGCCCACTTCGCGTGCGGGGCAAATTTAAAAACATAAGCCTCATAACCGCTCACACACCTACAGAGTATTACCCAGATAACGAAAAAGAAGAATTCTTTTAATCAGTCGTACGGGAACTCAATACCTGCCCTCAGTATGATGTAAAAATCATTCTGGGGGATATGAATGCTAAAATAGGTAGGGAGCCAGTATTCAGGCAGTACATTGGCACCAATAGCTTACACGAGAACACTAATAACAATGGACAACGAGTCAGAGAGATGGCAGCAAGCAATAATTTGGTCGTTGCGAGTACAAGGTTTGCGCGTAAAAATATCCACAAAGCCACCTGGGTATCCCCCGATGGAGCCACTCGCAACCAGGTAGACCACGTGTTGATAGACCGCCGCCACAACCCGAACGTGATGACGGTACGAACGTACCGAGGTGACAACGTCGACTCGGACCACTATCTTTTCGGTATCCGAGCGCGGATTGCATAATCACGAAAGACTGCCTCCGCGAATCAGATTCGAGTCAACACGGCTGCTCTTCGCAATGAAAAGACCAGAAACAACTACGGTCAAGCGATAGGACTCGCCCTAAATGCAGGGACAGTAAGTCCTGGGGCTGAGATGCCGGGCGTAGAAGAGAAATGGACACGCCTTAAGAATACTGTCATTAGTACTGCTGACTCCATCTTAGGCAGTACTCGTAGAGATCGGAACGACTGGTTCGATGACGAATGTAAGCTCGCGACTGAACGTTGGAATGTTGCGTACCGAACAATGCAACAATCTCATAGAACGTGGGCATGCGAAGATGAATATAAAGAGCTCGGAAGATATGAGAAAACAGCTCATCGGCGAAAGAAAGCAGCCTGGGAGAAGAATCTCGTCCGTTAACTCGAACAGTACAGAGAGCAAGGACCGCACCAGGCGCGGAAGTTTTACCAAAGAGTCCGCGGTATGACGCAATATACACCGCGTTGCACATACTGCAAGGACAAAGAGGGTAATCTGATCGCCAACCTTAAAGGCATCTTAGAGCGATGGGAAGAGCACTTTCATGAGTTGCTAAATGGCCAGCTAACTGAGGAATTGGAGGCTCCAACAATGACCGAAGATCATACTATGCTGCCGCCACCAAGCATAGACGAAGTTAGCAGAGCGATAAACCAGCTCAAAAAGAATAAGGCCCCGGGATCTGATGGGATCCCAGCGGAACTGATAAAAATAGGAGGTATCGTGGTATTACGTTATTGAGTACCGCGTATAAGATTTTCTCCTCTATCCTTCAAGACAGGATAGCCCCATACGCTAAAGACATCATTGGTCCATACTAGTGTGGCTTCATACCTGGAAAATCAAAAACTTATCAGATTTACACCCTAAGGCAGGTGATGAAAAAATGTCTAGAGTTTCAAAATTCACTACACCATCTTTTTATAGACTTTAAAGCCGCCTATGACATCATAGCCAAGGTAGAACTTTATATAGCCATGAGAGAATTCGGCATCCCAAATAAACTGAAACGACTGTGTAGGTTGACCATGACCAACGTTATAAGCCAAGTAAAAATATCCGGATTACTATCATCACACATCGCGGTCGATCTAGCCTACACTGGAAGGTTGGCGTAGACCAGGACGCCCAGAGTTTAGGGATGCTAAACTGGATGACATCGGCTCGAAATCGGGACTAATGGAGAAATTTTTTGCGGGATGTTAGGACCGGACACCAGTTGTAGAGCCAAATATAATATTAAGATACGTATATGGTGTATCTTTAACAAAAAAAAAATACATTTATTAATAAACTCGTCAGTTCAGCTAACTAAACAGAGTTGCAGTCCAGGGGGCCGATTATCTATTTGTCGTATTTCGACTTACGACAAGTCACAATCCCCAAAATCGTAATTTCGTCATATCATTATTATTGAAGCATGTACGGCAAAAAAATTTTTCGAACTAAACCATTTCGCCATTTCGAATTTATATTTTGTTGTTGTATAAAAAAAATTAGCGCTTCGCTTGAAAAGTTATACTTTTTTTATAGTCTGAATAATCTGATTTATTTTGAATAATTCAAAATATTTTAACTTTTTTGTATAAAACTAATATTTTTATTAATTAAACTTAATATTCTATGTAAGCAACGATATTTGATTTAATAAAATTACAAATACGTAGTTAATAGATTAAAAATTTTAAATACATTTTTTTATTTTAGAATACATAATAATATTTAAAAAAAAATTAAAAACTAAGTACGAAATGCTTACATAATTGACCCCCAGTTCTTTTTCAAGGCTAACGTACTCGACAAAATTCCACAAGCTCAACAGAGGTGCTTCGTATCAGCAACCGCCTCTTAAAAGTCATTTCCCCCTTTTGTCATAGTTTGTATTAGCTTTAGTTTTAAGTTGATAAATAACAAAGAGGCTTTTTTTCAATAAAATAGATTAATTTTTTAAAACAACCGCCGTTGCCCGTGTAAATAAAATGATTTTTTTTTTAAATTTTAACAAATAAGATACTAAATTGCTATTATATATATTAACACCCAAACGATACGACCATCCGCTGCTTGTGCGCAGAACAACTTTATTATAAAATAATTATTTAACTTACCTATATACTATTGTGACCACAAATTTCTGGGCCAGGAAATTTCCCCCCCCACAGAAAAAAAAACATGAACATTTACATAGAATAAGGAGAAAAAACATTTGTTATCAATATTATTAAGATTAGAATATATTGTTTTAAGATTATTTATATTTTTATTTATATTTTTAAATATATTAAATTATGAAAGTTATTTTAGAATAATAGTTTTAACTTTTAGAGTTTGTGAGGGGGCATTAGGATTATCAATTTTAGTTTCTATAACAGTTACATTACACATAATAAGAAAACACTGGATTATAAACATTTAAATAAGAAAAACCCTGAAAAAAACATATTATTATTTGAATCGCTACCGCATTAAACTTAGTTACTAAAATAATCGAAAATTAAATAATAAGCTGAAATTGTATTGAAACATCTTTTTACCGGTCACTGCTCCATAGCACCGTACTGAAAAACAATAACAAAACAAAAACACTCGCAGTAGTCACCAATCAAATAAAATTATGTTTGCTTGGTAGCCACTAACAGAGGACACGACAAAAAAAGAAACATAAACACAAAAGAAAAACAACAACAAAAACCACACAGAAAAATATTATGCTTAATACGGCGAAATAATCCGTTAATCGGGTATAAAATGAGGCTGTTGGACAGTCAGTGGTCAGTCGTTCGGAAACCAGTGCAGTGTGCAGACCGGTAAGTTACTCTATCCTCTCTCTTTGTGTCGTGTGTTGTTCTTCGATTGCTTGATTTAGACCTTAGGTAACTCTATATAGCCGAGAATTTCCGCCGACCCACGGTAAGGGATTCTCTGGCTCCAAACTATTTCTCTTCAGGGGTACAGGTGAAGCCTCTCCAAAAGTACATTGGTTTAGACAAAGTCAAAACAGCTATTCCTCGATGCACTTGCCATGGATAATGGCTGGGGGCTACTATTTCGTTTCAACAACAGAATATATACATTTGGTTTTGGAAGCGTTAAATTAGAATTTATTGTGTTATCCCCACTTCGTTATGCTGCTAAGGTCGGAATTTAATGAGCTTAGCATACGCTGTTGTTCTAGTTCCACATCCAAAAAGAAGTGACGTGAACCTGGGAACACATAAGAGAAGCTTAGAGTACTATCGTCAGCGAAGAAATGTATTGGATTTGAAGTTGGAGTCGGAATGAATAATGAAAATAAGAAAGAGTGCCGGAGACAAAACACAGCACTGAGAACACCCGCATTTATCCGCTGAATATCAGAATTTACACCGTCCAACACAACTTGAAAGATGGCTTCTGTTCACGCCATTATCATATTTATTATTCATTATATTTATTATTTAAGAAAGTTGCACAACACTTGCTCATGAGTTGAATTGAAACTGCGTTACCTACCGCAACTACCTAATCCAAGAAAAAAAATGACATTGCAGACTGCAATTCAATTCAACTCATGAACTTCTACATAAAAATGAAAAACTACCTTTTTTACGCTACAAAAAATTGTTCTCAAAAAAAAGCGATCACTTGGATCACTGACATTGTGAAATAAAAACTGAAAATTTCCAATAAAGGAAAAAATTGAATTTTAAAATAAATAAAATTATTAAATTGTGTCGAGTGCGTGAAAACAAAGATTGAAAATTGTTGGCGATACTAAACTCATCTTCAACATTGGTGCCGATACCAGGGAGACAAAATTAATAAACGTGTTGCAAAATTGCAAAAACCATCGAGCGCTTCGCTAATAAAATAAGGGGATTGAACCGCTACAAGGATTTGCAATTTAGCATTCAATTTTGTCGCAAACGGTTACGGAATAGTTAAATAAATCAAGGCTACAGCAAGGAAACGCAAGTACAACCGGGCGCTTGCTATAACACTGGGTTGAACCGATTGCATCCTGCCGCTAACATCAAGGGGAAATTATTCCGTAAGTCGAAAAACTCATCAACCGCTAATCAGTAACAGTAAGCTTTACATAAATTTGCCAACAATTATTCACATATACGCGCGCATGCTCGCATAACCCAACTTTTTATTTTATCGAAAGCTAATACTTCCATTTAAGATAATACGCAGCACGCGCTCAAAAATCATACATACAGTTCCTGCTTACCATACAACTGCGATCAAATAGTCAAACCAGTGTAAACAGGCAGTATGGAGCTCACCGAATTAAAACGAAAACGTGGTTTTGCAAAGGCGGCATTGAGACGGGTCGAGAAAATTGCTGCCTATCGAGCTCTTGAGGAGTTCGCAGTCGAAGAACTATACGTGCATCTGGAATTATTGGAAAAGGCACATATCGAGTTTAAGGAATTCGATGAGCAAATAGAGGCTTTAGATGATACCCTTTCGGAGATCGATGATTTCGTTCGTCGCTACATCAAGGTTAAAGGAACACTTCGTAAGGTGGTCTCCGGTCGCAACCCAATGCTACAAGCGGTACAGGATCAAATCAGTGAATCAATGAGATCGTTTTCAAACCACCAGAAAGAGATGTTTGAAACCATGAGGGATGTAAGCTTTAATACCACATCTAAGCAAGAAAACATCAAGCTTCCAAGACTGCAAATTCCCTCATTAGACGGAAATAACTACGATGAATTTCATACATTCAAACACCTGTACGATACTGCGGTACACAACAACCCATCAATAACCGATGTTCATAAATTTCAACATCTGAAGGGACTCTTGACAGGAAAGGCGAGCAAAATCATTATGCACATTCCACTATCTCCGGAAAATTATGACGAAGCATACAAGAAGTTGTGTAAGCGATTTGACAAATCTGATCAAGTTTACAAATCACTTATCGAGAAGTTTATGAAAATTCCGGCCGCTACTAATGGATCTGTTTCTAGCATCAGAAACGTATGCGACACCGCAGAGGAAGTCATACGCGGTCTCAAAGTATTAGGAGAAAAGGCTCAAACTAGAGATCCCTGACACACATACTGCTATCAAAACTGGATGAGAAAATTCAGCGAAAATGGGCAGAGAAATCGGCAGATGACGCATATCTCACGTTCGCAAACTTTCTAAATTTTCTGGAAAAGCGATGTTCAATTTTAGAAGCCGTTGATCATGATGTTGCTCAAAACCGCAAATCATCGAAACACTTGTCATTCCATGCAATCAGCAGCGCTCAGACAGAGCATCCAAACAGCAGCACACAGGTAGAGAACACAAATACAACTCATCAGATAACGTTAGCACCTTCTTCTAAAGGTTCAAAGCCCGATGTATCATGTGTAAAGTCTCATTCGTCTCATATGCTGCACGAATGCGAAAGGTTTCGGCAACTAACACTAGCCCAAAGAAAGGAATTCGTGGCATGTGTCCGAGTCTGTTACAACTGCTTGTTTAAGGGACATACCTCTAAGAATTGCCCCTCTCGTCATCGATGTTTCATTTGTCAGAGGAAGCACCACACGTTATTGCATGATTCTCAGGAGTCGGACACTCATAATGACAGATCTGACTATTTGCCTACAACAAGAGGGGAAACCAACACGACATCACAAGCAAAACAATCGAATGGCAACTCTCACCTCATTCATTCTGCTGTATGCAATTCAGTGCCTGTAAGGACATCCCTATTGCCGACTGCATTGGTCAGAGTGCTGGATCAATACGGTAACCATCATTTCTGTCGCATCCTGTTAGACTCGGGATCTACTGGCTGCCTTATGACAGAAGCTTGCGCACAACGTCTACAAATACAAAGAAAAAATCTTCGGATACCAGTAGCAGGCGTTACATCAGAAGTCGTTTCCCGTGGTTATACTGAGATAAAGCTAATACCTCATTTTTACGACGATTTTGCTATTGAAGTACAAGTCATAATTCTAAAACGGCTCACTTCACGGCTACCCAGACTTAATGAAAGTATTTTGCGTAAATGGCCCGATATCAAAACGTTAACCCTATCCGATCCACTGAACTCCGTCTACAATGATGTGGATATTATCTTGGGGGCCGCTCAATGTTTCCGACTTTTGCGACCGGGATGTGTGGTAGGACCAAATGATCTAACTGCTCAAAACACTGCACTTGGTTGGATAATTTCTGGAGAAAACTCGACAAATAAAACCAACATCAGTCTTCACACGGAATTTAACGTCGATGAATGCTTGCGAAAATTTTGGGAGCTTGAGGAAGCTCCATCGGCCAGGAAATATTCACCAGAACAGCAATATTGCGAGGACCTATTCGCTACATCACACACGAGATCCCCAGATGGAAGATTCGTCGTTAAATTGCCCTTTGCTACCAACTCACCTCCTCTTGGAAATTCTCTGGACCAAGCCGTTTCACGATTTCATTCTCTTGAACGCCGTTTACAGCGCGACGAAGCTTTAAAAAATGAATATCAACGAGTCATTCATGAATACTTACAGCTAAATCACATGGAGGAAATTGACTCTAAAAACTTAAATCTAAACTCCGAACATTTCTATCTACCTCATCATCCGGTGATCAAGCTCAACAGCACAACAACGAAGGTTCGCATTGTTTTCGACAGTTCAGCGAAAAGTTCCACATCTATATCTCTCAATGACAAACTTCTAGTTGGGCCGACCATTCAATCTGATCTCATCGACATCATAATGCGATTTCGGTCACACAAGGTAGCATTCACCGCGGATGTCACACGAATGTATCGAGAAGTTCGAATCGCTCATGAAGACTGCAAGTATCAGCGAATATTGTGGCGCGACAATCATCACGAGCCATTGAAACACTTTCAACTGTTAACGGCCACATTTGGGATAGCCTCAGCCCCATTTCATGCCACGCGGGCCGTGCATCAACTTGCATTGGAAAACAAGTCGAATTTTGCCAAAGCGTCCGACGCAATAATAACCGATCTCTACGTGGACGATCTCCTGACTGGCAGTACCAACGTAATAGAAGCGCAACATCTAGCCACTCAAATCACCCACATTTTTAAATCTGGAGGATTCTCGCTTCACAAATGGGCATCAATTCACCACAGTTGCTAGCTTCTACCTCTATGGAAGACGAAAACGAAACCTTAGTTGATTTGTCCAAGGATTCAGAACACAAGGTATTGGGTTTGCATTGGGACACGAGAAAAGACTGCTTCAGATTCAAGGTAAATCTCCCTGCACCATCCAGCACTATCACGAAACGTCGATTGCTGTCAGATGCCTCTCGATTGTTTGACCCATTGGGGTGGTTATCGCCAGTTACGATAACTGCTAAGGCTTTGTTTCAGCAACTTTGGTTGTTGCATCTGGGGTGGGATGACGAACTCCCACCAGATGTAACGGAAAAATGGAAGTAAATACATGGATCACTGATGGCCATCGAAGAAATTCGGATACCACGGTTCTTGAATGCAGGATCAACATTGGAAATACACGGATTCTCAGACGCGAGTAAGGTGGCGTACTCGGCAGTAGTATACATTCGCGATACTGATTGTCATGGCACCGTACATGTTAATTTGATTGCTGCAAAAACTCGAGTCGCTCCCATTTCCAATCCAAGGTTAACAGTCCCTAAATTAGAGCTGTCTGGAGCTCATCTGATGGCCAAGCTCATCAAAATGGTTATTCATTCGCTTCATCTTGAAAGTTGCCGTGTATCGGCGTGGACGGACTCAGAAATTGTTCTGCATTGGCTAACCAAGCTTCCTTGCCACCTACCAGTTTTTGTCGGCAACAGAACCGCTCAAATTCTCGAAAGGATTCCCACCGCTACTTGGGGACATGTATTCGACCAATTGACAACACGACACTCTGCCTACAATCAAGTACAGCGAATATTAGGCTTCTGCCATAAATTTATTATCAATTGTCGCTCTAAAACCGGAAAATCAACTAAAGGTGGCCATTCAGAGTCAAACATAACAAATATCAGACTGACCTTGAATGAACTAAATAAGGCTGAGGAATATCTCTGGAAGTGGGCACAAAGGAACGAATTCTGGGAAGAAATTCAAACTCTTTCCGCAAAGAAGCTAGTGGTCAAAGGAAAGCTATCGTCACTAGCTCCATTTCTGGATGACAGAGGTGTTCTTCGAGTCGGTGGACGACTCACTAATGCAGCATGCTCATATCCACAAAGGCATCCAGTGATTCTTTCATCACGTCACGTCCTGAGTGTCATGATCCTAACTCACCTCCATAAACGTTACCTCCATCCAGGTCCATCCCTATTGTCCCATCTCTCCAAACTCTCCTACTGGATTGTAAAATCCAGACCATTAGTGCGAAAAATTACTAATAACTGTTCTATCTGCCACAGATTAAGGAGCCATCCATCTGTGCCAATGATGGGCGATCTTCCTGCTGAACGAGTATCGCCATCTCGGGCATTTAATCATACTAGAGTCGACTTTGCTGGCCCAATCCAAATCGCAACCAAGAAGGGCCAAGGAGCAAGATACGTCAAGGGTTACGTATCAATCTTTGTCTGTATGACTGTTAAGGCAGTTCACCTGGAGCTGGTTAGTGATCTCTCCAGTGAAGCATTCATCTCAGCATTCACACGATTCACCAGCAGAAGAGGTGTGCCAGCGGTCATGTACTCCGACAACGGTACCAATTTCGTAGGGGCAAAACGACGACTATCCGAGATGCAACAGCAATTGTATCGCACTACAACATGCGACAACGTACTTGCTCACATCACAAATCTCAAGATTGAATGGAAATTCAATCCACCTTCAAGTCCATGGTTTGGCGGACTCTGGAAAAGCGCCGTCAAATCAATGAAGCATCATCTGATTCGATCGACAGGCAACTCAAGGTTGTCCACTATCATCACCCAAATTGAGGCAATACTCAATTCTCGGCCGCTCATTCCCACAGACGACGATGAAAGCGCTCTATTCGTACTAACACCGGCGCATTTTCTGCTTGTGCATCCGCTACTGGCTATTCCACAACCGAGCCTTTTAGATGTGCCAGACAATCGATTATCGAGATGGCAAGATGTCAAAAAGCGTGTAGATAAATTTTGGGCGCGCTTCACGAAGGAGTATTTGCACAATTTGCAGCAACGGCGAAAATGGAAATCTCAGACACACGAACATTTGCAAATCAATGACGTCGTCTACATCAAGGATGATGCAACGCCAGCGCTCAGCTGGCCGTTGGGACGTATCCAAGATGTTCATCCAGAGGAAGATGGAATTGTCCGTGTTGTCACGCTCAAGACAGCACGAAACATAATGAAGCGACCAGTCGCTAAATTAATAAAGCTCAACAATCTCGTTAATTGTTAAGGAACACATTCCTTAACAGGCCGCCGGCATGTTCACGCCATTATCATATTTATTATTCATTATATTTATTATTTAAGAAAGTTGCACAACACTTGCTCATGAGTTGAATTGAAACTGCGTTACCTACCGCAACTACCTAATCCAAGAAAAAAAATGACATTGCAGACTGCAATTCAATTCAACTCATGAACTTCTACATAAAAATGAAAAACTACCTTTTTTACGCTACAAAAAATTGTTCTCAAAAAAAAGCGATCACTTGGATCACTGACATTGTGAAATAAAAACTGAAAATTTCCAATAAAGGAAAAAATTGAATTTTAAAATAAATAAAATTATTAAATTGTGTCGAGTGCGTGAAAACAAAAATTGAAAATTGTTGGCGATACTAAACTCATCTTCAACAGCTTCTAATCTATGGAAGCAGAGTTACATCGAATCTTTACGCACGAGTTAAATTTGCATACCCACCAACAACAACAACACCAAAAACAACAACATACAGAAGTCATACCCATCCGGTGCAGCAGTTCCCATCAAACGTAAAAGTGCAGAATGCACATAATACATAAATGAAATTCTTTGTAATTGCAAAGGTGATATGGAAATTGTTTAATCAGCGTCTGATTAACATCCGTTAGAACAAATCACCTTTACAAAGCTAGGTACTAAGTTAAGAATAATTGTATATTGATGATATTGATATTGTATCGATGATTTTTTTTAATTGTGTTAATTTATACGCGGAGGTTTACCGACGATTTAAATACAATAATTAAAATCAGTGAGTTTCGACGCTTTACGAACGAGGAACAGCATCCCCTGCAACAATTGAATTCAATTGCTACAACGAATCGGAACTTTCAAAGGACTTGAACAGCACTCCATCTGTAAACTCTTGGGTTCAACAACAATAAAGCCAACTATTGGAACATTCAACGGATTATTGGAAAACTTTACAAATGAAATATATTCTTTATCTACTTGGGTACACGTGAGTTCAAAATAAATTATTTTATTTAAATCAAAGCAATGAAGAATTGAATTCTACTTTTCAATTTGTTTAGACTTAGTTAAAATTACCGCAGCCAGAATACTCTGCATAAATATAATAAACAATTATAATGTATATATTGTTCCCATCAAATTATTATCTGTGCACCGTCTACAGGTGCTCTCCTCATATTCCTAAATCCAACGGCAGACATAAACGATATTGTCAGCATTATCATGTATCATTGCCTTTTCCCACCAAATTATTATCTGTGCACCGGCTACAGGTGCTCTCCTCATATTCCTAAATCCAACGGCAGACATAAACGATATTGTCAGCATTATCATGTACATTCCCATTCCCATGAAATTGTTATCTGTACAATGCTCGCCTCTCTCATGTCAACTTTATTCCCACAGAATAAATTGCTGACGCATAATTTTATCTTGTAAATTAGAATATAAATAGACATAAGCGTTAATAAATAAAATCACTTTGCATTCAGAAGTCAGATCAGTATTTTTATTAGCTACTCCCCACCCGAGGTAAGGAGCATTTAGAAAAGTAACGTGGAATCAAAAGAGGTTCCAAGTCAAAACATTGGTGACCCGACGTGATCGAGATATTCAGCGTGGACTAGCTTCCCCCACCAGCGGTAAGAAGTAATTCACCGTCTCATCACCACAATAGTAAGAGTGACTTACTTCTCACTCCCAACAACTCAGTTCCCAACCCACAGATTGAAGACACCAATCCACAATGGACGAGATGGAGATCTTCAAAATCGTGGCCCGACAGAAGGCCATTACAGAGGAACTTCAGAGATTTAAAATTAATATAGGCAAGGACGGACCCGACCGCAAAACTGCCGCCTATAAGAAGAAGAAACACCAGGTTATGGAAGCACTATGGTTGGAGTTCCATGATAATCACGAAAGAATTAAGGATTTCGTGAAGGCAGACATTCCATATGTTCAGGCAAATACGTATGAAACAGTAAAGAGGGCTTGCGGCGAAATAAGGCTCACTCTGGATTCAATTCGGCCTACTGATGTTGAAGAACGCCATGAAGAACCGATAGGAGCAGTTGGTGGAACAAAGTATCCAGACACGGGAACAAAGCCAAAGATTCCTACGCTTTCATTAGAGGGATTTGCAGCGAAGAGAACAACGGAAGACCACCAGACCAAAGAGTACCCAGTAACCCCATTCAACACTATGACGGAATTTGTCAGAATCATCAGAAGACAGAACTCAATCGCACAGTCAATACAGCGATTGTTGTTAAGTCTTAAAAATATGGCAGCAGATACCTGGAGCTCGATCTTCGGCAACGTAAAGTTAAATGCACTTCAGAAGTATTGGACGGAATTGGAAGAAACTCATCGATTAGTTAACGAACTATCCGAAGACCCAGCCGAGCATGGATACAACACTGCGGAATATTTTCAGCTAGAAGACGAAGTCCAGAATTGTATAATTGAGCTTACGACCAAAGTACAAGAATCAACAGTTCATGGTCCACCATCATTCTGTCCAATTACAACACCAACTTCTGTCAACCTACCTAGGGCAACTTTAAATCTACCGAATATCACTTTGCCCAAATTTGATGGAAACTATATCCAATGGAAACAGTATAGTGATCTGTTTACGGAACTTGTGCATAAGCAAGACATATCCAACTGCCAAAAGCTGTTCTACTTAAAAACGACATTAACAGGCGAGGCAGAAAACTCATCAGACACTTTACTACGTCTGATGCCAATTACAGTGCAGCATGGCAAGTAATAACCGATCGATTCGACAACCCGCGGCTATAAGTAACTGCGCAGGTTAATAAATTGCTGAGCCAACCTGCAATTCAGAATGAAGGTTCAAACGCAATTAAGGTAATGCACGACACCACACAAGAATGCCTGCTCAGCTTAAAAGGACTTCAAGTTGACACCAGCAATTGGGATCCTCTTCTACTAAGCATTCTGCTCAAAAAACTTGAAAGAAGTACACTGACACTTTGGAGAACAGTCTCTTAAACAACCTAAGGCTCTGCCATTCTTGACGGAGGTTCGATTCCAATCATTAGAAGCACTGGGAACTAAAACAGGAAGAACAGAAGACTCCAACAGAAGGACAAAAGTAGCTCTTGCATCCACAAAAGAAACCAGCAGATGCGTCATTTGTGGACAACAAAAACATGCCATTTTCTTGTGCCCAAAGTTTTTGCAATTCGCACCACAAGAAAGACTACAGAAGATAAAATCGCTTAATCGGTGCACAAATTGCTTGCGTTTCGGACACCAAGCTCCAACATGTAGAGCAACGCACTGCACCAAATGCAACAAATATCACCACACCTTGCTTCATGTAATAGCAGGGAATCAGAATCAACAAGCTCCGATAATTGACAATAGGACTAGCCTCTCAGCAGTCATCAGAAGTACCAAGGCGTCTAAATATGTGCTGTTAGGAACAGCCGTTGTGACCATACTGAATCGGACAAATAACGCCATTAGGGCAAGAGCATTGCTCGATTCTGGCTCTCAAATGAGCTTCATACCGAGAAGCTAGCCAGAAAATTGAACCTCATTACGAAGCATGAAATCTTTGAAGTCTCCGGAATGGGAAATAGACCACTTAAAATAAGCAAAAAGGTCAATATCTCTCTCCAATCGCAAGTCACTGGATAACTGGATGCTGGATAAAATAACAACCCAGCAACCAAACCAGTTCATTGATACCAGCCAGTGGGACATACCCCAAAACATCCAATTAGCGGACAAAGGCTTCAATCAACCTCAAGATATTGATCTTCTTATCGGAGCGGAACTGTATCCCGAAATACTTTCTGTAGGCCAAATAAAATTAAATCAGTCTGGGAGAATCCAGGGAAATAGCTGTTCGAAGATTCCTCAACTTGGAGAAGAGACTTCAAAGGAACCCAGAAATTCAAGAACAATACATTGAATTCATGCGGGATTACATTGCATTAAGACACATGGAAGATATATCATACGGATCAATCTCCGATAAAAAACCAGAATATTTTCTTCCACATCATTGTGTCCTGCGCCCCGAAAGCACTTCAACAAAATTAAGAGTGGTATTCGATGGATCATCAAAGACATCCTCGAACATATCCCTCAACAACATTCTACACACCGGACCAGCTCTACAGAATGATCTGTTTTCAATTCTACTACGCTTCCGGGCTCACAAGTATGTATTCACGGCTGATATTTTCAAGATGTATCGTCAGATACTTGTGAACGATTATAGTAAACGATTCCAGCGTATCGTTTGGCGGGAATCTATCACTCAACCTCTAAAGACGTATCAACTTAACACCGTGACTTATGGTACCAAATCTGCACCGTACCTCGCCATCAGATGTCTTCACGATCTAGCGAAAGGAGCAGAGAACCAGCATTCACTAGGAGCTACTATCATACTTCAAGATATATACATGGATGATATATTGACAGGTAGCAACGACCTTAAAACCGCTCTACAAATGCAGTCAGAGCTGAAAAATCTTCTAGGTGAAGGGAAATTTAAACTACGAAAATGGTGCGCCAATACACCAGCTCTTCTTGAGGGGATACCAAAACAAGATTGTGAAACGGAAACTATTCTACACGATCAAAAAGAAGGATCCATCAAAACATTGGGGTTAACTTGGTTACCTGCATCAGACAACTTTCTTTTAAAAACGAATTGGAATGAAACAAAAAGGGTAACTAAACGAGACATATTATCGGATACTGCCCATATTTTTGATCCGCTTGGAATTGTGAGTCCCGTAATAGTTTTGGCTAAAATTTTCATCCAAGAACTATGGGCTTTAAAACTGGATTGGGATGCAGCACTACCTATGGATAGGATAGGAACACAAAATGGACAGCTTTCCGAAAAGACCTTCTTAAGTTAAACAACCTCAAAATTCCTCGACATATGATAGTGAGAAATACAATCAATATAGAGCTTCATGCATTCTCAGATGCCTCGCAACGAGCGTATGGAGCCGTCGTGTACTTGAAGTCAACTAATCAAAAAGGGAGAAGTCAACGTTCATTTGGCGTGCTCCAAAACTCGAGTCGCACCAATTAAACAGCAAACTATTCCTCGCCTAGAACTCTGTGCTGCAAAACTATTGGTTCAGTTAGTGAAATTGGTTAAGGAAAGCCTGTCAATTGAAGTCGGGCAAACAACGTATTGGACAGACTCACAAATTGTATTAGCCTGGATACATACAAAGTCACCACTTAAAACCTTTGTGGCTAATCGTATTACCGTAATCCAAGATGAAACATCAAAATCACAATGGAAGTTTATTAGCTCAGAGCTGAATCCAGCCGACCTACTATCCCGAGGAGTTTTTCCAGAACAGTTGTTGAACTCCAAAGTTTGGTTCCATGGCCCAGAATTTCTAAAGAAACCCATAGCAGAATGGCCAAAACAACCATTAAGGCAACAAGAAGAGGAAGTTCCAGAAACAAAAATTATAAAGACCATTCTACTAGCATTATCACCGGATCATTTTCTTGAACGAATCAATCACAAAAACTCCTTTAAGCTGCTACAACGGGTAACAGCATATGTTATACGATTCATCAGTAACCTTAAGCGAGCAAAAAATTATCGACTGCTAGATAAGGTGATATCGATACAGGAACTTAAAGCAGCAACAACAACTATAGTAAGACACGTACAGGAAATATCCTTTCCAGAAGATTTAGAATCACTGACTAAATCTGGTTGTGTTCCTCAAAGCAGCCATTTAAATTCACTCACTCCATTTCTTGACGATAGAAATGTGATTAGAGTAGGAGGACGATTAGAAGCTTCTAATCTTCCATACGATGCAAAACATCAAATGATCCTCCAGGCTCACATAAGTTTACGAGATTACTTATGACTGAGCTACACAATGAACATAAGCATCCCGGGTCCCAAGCCTTACTTGCAATTGCACGACAGTATTACTGGATTCTACGAGGAAAACGGTTAGCGAAAACTATAGTTAACAACTGCATGAGATGCTTTAAAGCAAAGCCGAGAAGTATTGAACAATTAATGGGAAATTTACCATCAGAACGTGTTCAACCTACACGACCATTCATAAATGTTGGTGTTGACTTCTTAGGGCCAGTACAAATTCACTACAGAATCCGGGGTAAGCAAGCTACTAAGGCATACGTTGCAGTCTTTATATGCTTCGCAACAAAGGCAGTACATTCCGAACTGGTTACAGACTTGACAACTCAAGCATTCCTGGGAGCATTAAAACGATTTGTGGCAAGGCGAGGATGTCCAGCAAAGATATTTTCAGACAATGCGACAAACTTCATGGGGGCTCGAAACAAACTCAAAGAGCTCTATTCAAACGTTTTTACTGAAGAAGGCCAGACATCGATCAAAACGCATTGCGCTGGAAGAAACATCGATTGGAAACCAATACCTCCACGATCGCCTCACTTCGGAGGTTTATGGGAAGCAGCAGTTAAGTCCGCTAAACACCATATGAAGCGGATATTTTCCAGTGCATCCGTAACCCAAGAAGAATTAACCACAGCTCTTGCTCAAATCGAAGCTGTACTTAACTCCCGACCACTGACACCTATGTCTCCTGATCCAAATGATCTGGAAGCCATCACCCCAGGCCATTTTTTGATTGGGGCACCACTGACTGCCATGGTTGATCCTGAATTAAACACATCTCAACTAACCTATATTGCTAGATGGAATCTAGTTACATCAATGCATCGAGAATTCTGGCGCAGGTGGGCGCACGAATATTTGCATGAACTTCAACAGAGGCATAAGTGGAAATATCCTAAAGAAGATATTCAACCAGGAACACTTGTTCTTATTAAGGAAGATAATCTTCCTCCACTCAAATGGCTGATGGGACGAGTTTTAAGAAATATCCCAGGAAAAGACAACCTCGCTCGAGTGGTTGATATTAAAACTGCTACTGGGGAAATAAGACGATCAATGGCAAAAGTTTGCCCTCTTCCTACAGAGGTTCAACCAAATAAACTATCTGAAGCCGCTAGCAAACCTGAGCTGACTGCAGTGCCAACAAACACAGCAGCCGAATCTACAAGCCGGTCTCATGGCCTACGAAAGGAAAACCGGGTAAAACAACAACCTAAAGGACCTTCTCTATCAATACAAAAGCAACATGAACACGTTGACAAACCAAATCGCAAGCGATATAATCCAGAACCACCTTCTTTGTCAAAACGGAAAACTAAAATAAATCCCTACCTCGGTCCAATCAAAACGCTACTGATGACTTATACTAGGCACTGCCTTGGGGCAAACCACAAAACCAAGTACAGTAGAAGTTCAGCACTTTAAAGATAACCCAGGATTATACTTTGAAGATATTGGCGAAGCAAAACTTATCACAGACGAATGGAATCTTTTTAAATACTTCAACATGTCCAGTTATTGGCATGAATTCCAAGGACTTCAAAAGGGTGTAACCCAACTAAAAGAAAAATGTAAGGAACTACAGACTCACCATCCAAATAACTTTTGCAACGCAATCATAAGTCTCCTGGAAATGCGCCTTGTGGAATCAGAAAATCTGAATGAAATCTTGAATCACAGACCCGGTATCGCGATAAGAAAGAGAAGATCTCCATTTGATTTTATTGGCACAGTCGCGAACAAACTTTTTGGGGTTCTCGACCAAGAGTATGCTCAATACATAGAAGACAATATTCAGATGGCCTACAACAATGAAAAACATCTACTGGACTTAAGTAAAAATCAAACTTCAACAAGCAACGTTCTAAATAAATCATTAACGTCTATAAAGGAACAGTTTAATATTGTTAAACAGCAACTAACAATAGTTTATGATTCCATGATCAAATTAAATCAAACGTCACAAAGAACAGAAGTATTTAACTTTGTCACCATCTATATTACCCAAATAATGGACCGCTTTCAACGAACTCAAATAGCAATCCTCGAGGTAATATCCGACACACATCAAGGAAGAATAAATCCTCTACTACTTTCACCAAGACAACTATTAACGGAACTAGACAAAATTCGCAAGATGATACCAACCACATTAACACTGCCTGGATACGACGAATACAACCTTCCTAAACTGTACGAGCTGCTAAGAGTCAAAACACGAGTAACATCAGCGGCAATTTTGTTTCGCGTCAAACTGCCGTTATTAAATACTCAGATATTCTAGCTGTTCAAACTAATACCATTGCCTGTTAAGCAAAATAACTCCTTCATCTTTCTCCAACCATCAACATCGTTTTTGGCTATAACTCCGTATAGAGACCAACATTTTGCATTATCACAAACGGAATACCAGAGTTGTATAAACACCGATGAAAGAAAATATTTCTGCAAGCAGCGACATCCAATCTTCAATAAGCATTCCATCGAGAACAGATGCGAAATTGACATGCTTAACCACAAAAACCAGCTATCATCATACTGTGTTCTTAAGTCCATCAATCCTGGAAAGATATGGATCCAACTTCACAATCCGAATCATTGGATGTTTGCCGTTCAACAAGAAGAAGTACTGTCAATACTATGTGGGTCTAAAAGGAGTAGGACTTTTAAAACTCGCTTCGAACTGCGTCATAAAGCAAACAACCATGACGATAAATGCCCACAATTTTTACACGTCTAAATCTGCGGTGTCCTTTTTGCCAACACTTAACCTAAGCCAGGTTTTAAATGAATCCCAACTGGTACCACTACAGGAAGCAATTTGGAACAACAAGGAAGTTATCATTCAGGGAGACGATGACTTAGCATTACTAAGGAAGGAAATATCAACCCAAAAAACTCAGCAAACATTGCCCACCTCCATCTCCCACCATGATGTTCATCAGTACTTTGTCGGATACTTATCACTATTTACTATTTTGATCCTGATCATCTTATTTCTACTTAAACAAAGGAATAGAAAGACTATCGGATCTCCAAGCGACATAGGATTTGAGCTCAAAGATCTCAATGCCGAGGAAAATGTTTAGACTTAGTTAAAATTACCGCAGCCAGAATACTCTGCATAAATATAATAAACAATTATAATGTATATATTGTTACCATGAAATTATTATCTGCATTGCGATTGATCGGGAAACTACTGACTGCTCAAAACTTGGTTTGGGCCAGTAGCGTAACAATCAAGTTCGTGATGTAGTGCTTGCTCTACCTCCTCGTGGTGGTCCCCGGGCAAGTATGTGTATAAATCCTTATACATGTAGGCTAAAACTGCAAGTGCGAACGGTCTAGCGTTTCTAGTCTAGGTAACGTGGGCTAGCACCCTGCGGTACCGAAAAATACCCGCTACTGAAACTGACACAACGCCTCGGATAAGTAATGATCGAAAAATGACGACTTTTGGCTATTGTACCCGGACTAAGATTGGTTTCTGGAATGTGAGGACGCTCCTTGACTCTGGGAGTGAAGGACCTCATAATGCCAGATTTCTTCAACTGGAACGTGAGTTTCTTCGATATAATTTGGACATACTGGGAGTGAGTGAAGTAAGATGGTTCGACGCGGGAGAGTACCAATCCCCAACGTGTAACACTGCGCTACTCTACTCTGGCAAACCCTCCGGCAGTACCCGTGAATCTGGAGTGGGTCTGCTGCTAACGCCAACAGCACGTAGAGGCCTAATTTCCTGGCACCCGCATAGTGATAGGATCATATCGGCCAGATTTCGGACTAGAGTACGGCGCGTCACGATCATACAGTGCTACGCCCCAACGAATCCCTCGACTGAGGATGAAAAGGACAACTTCTACAATCAACTAAACGCTGTATTCAACGCAACGCCGAACGGAGATATCGTCATCGTGATGGGGGATTTGAATGCCAAGGTTGGCAACGACAATGAAGGACTCAAGCATGTGATTGGGAAGCACGGCCTCGGCGAACGAAATGACAATGGTGAAAGATTTGTTGATTTCTGCAACACCAACAACCTTGTTATAGGAGGCACCATGTTTGAGCATAAGTCTTGCCACAAGGTCAGCTGGGTGTCAACTGACAGGCAATCATCATCCAACCAAATCGACCATGTGGCGATCAGCAGACGTTTTAGGAGCTGTCTGTTAGACGTCCGAAACAGACGAGGAGCCGACATGGGTATGGTACGTGATCATCACCTTATGGTAGCTACTGTCCAGTTACGTACTGCATCAGTTCATAGAATCCGCAATATCATCCGAATGCCTAGGTATAACATCGACCGGCTAAAGATCCCCTCAGTACGCCAACATTTAAGGGATCATTTATCGCAAGGAGTGGAAGCAATCAGCAGCTCACTGCCGACAACTATCCAGGAACATTGGAAGGCTGTGAAAAATGTTTTCACATCTGGAGCGGAAAGTATTGTTGGTAGAAGCCAGGCAAGGCACAGCACGTGGCTTACCGAAGATACCTGGAGGCGGATTGAAGAACGTAAACTACTTAAAGCTCGTATTGTAGATATCCCAGCAGCAGCGAGGAGCGAGTCCATGTATCGAAGAAAAATGAGAGAAGTGCAGCGTAATGTAAGACGTGACAAGCGTAACTATATTAACAACCTGGCCTCAGAAGCAGAGGAAGCAGCGAGCTTCTGCGTGCAGCTCCAACGACATCAGCAGAGCTTTTATATCCTCTTGTAGAGAGAGCTTGGGAGGTAGAAAGTTTCCCCGAAGAGTGGAAGAAGGGAATGATTGTCAAGCTCCCTAAAAAAGGTAGTCTTATGGAGTGCGAAAACTGGAGAGGCATTTGCGTTCTCCCTGCAGTTGCAAAAGTAATAGCCAAATTAGTACTTGAACGTATTAAGGAACATCTGGAAGATACACTCGATTCCGAACAAGCAGGTTTCCGCACTGGATCCTCCTGTGTAGACCACATAAACACCCTGCGGATCATTATTGAACAGTGCGTTGAATTCCGGTCACCACTGCACCTGCTGTTCATCGATTTTGAGAAGGCGTTTGACAGTGTCAACAGACAGTTTATCTGGCTCGCCTTGCGCAGGAGAGGTATACCCGATAAACTAATAGCTATTATTAAAGCAACCTATGATGGCTCTAAATGTCATGTGCTGCATAGAGGAAAGCTGTCAGAGGAATTCGAGATCCTAAGTGGGGTACGACAAGGTTGCATTCTATCGCCGATACTTTTTTTGTTGGTGATTAGCGATGTACTTCGCGCAGCTTTATCTACTGGAAACGGAGGAATTCGTTGGACTCTTACATCTCAACTCAAACATCTGGATTACGCTGACGCAATTATCATGTATCATTGATTTTATTGGCACAGTCGCGAACAAACTTTTTGGGGTTCTCGACCAAGAGTATGCTCAATACATAGAAGACAATATTCAGATGGCCTACAACAATGAAAAACATCTACTGGACTTAAGTAAAAATCAAACTTCAACAAGCAACGTTCTAAATAAATCATTAACGTCTATAAAGGAACAGTTTAATATTGTTAAACAGCAACTAACAATAGCTTATGATTCCATGATCAAATTAAATCAAACGTCACAAAGAACAGAAGTATTTAACTTTGTCACCATCTATATTACCCAAATAATGGACCGCTTTCAACGAACTCAAATAGCAATCCTCGAGGTAATATCCGACACACATCAAGGAAGAATAAATCCTCTACTACTTTCACCAAGACAACTATTAACGGAACTAGACAAAATTCGCAAGATGATACCAACCACATTAACACTGCCTGGATACGACGAATACAACCTTCCTAAACTGTACGAGCTGCTAAGAGTCAAAACACGAGTAACATCAGCGGCAATTTTGTTTCGCGTCAAACTGCCGTTATTAAATACTCAGATATTCTAGCTGTTCAAACTAATACCATTGCCTGTTAAGCAAAATAACTCCTTCATCTTTCTCCAACCATCAACATCGTTTTTGGCTATAACTCCGTATAGAGACCAACATTTTGCATTATCACAAAGGGAATACCAGAGTTGTATAAACACCGATGAAAGAAAATATTTCTGCAAGCAGCGACATCCAATCTTCAATAAGCATTCCATCGAGAACAGATGCGAAATTGACATGCTTAACCACAAAAACCAGCTATCATCATACTGTGTTCTTAAGTCCATCAATCCTGGAAAGATATGGATCCAACTTCACAATCCGAATCATTGGATGTTTGCCGTTCAACAAGAAGAAGTACTGTCAATACTATGTGGGTCTACTATTTCAACTACGGAACTAAAAGGAGTAGGACTTTTAAAACTCGCTTCGAACTGCGTCATAAAGCAAACAACCATGACGATAAATGCCCACAATTTTTACACGTCTAAATCTGCGGTGTCCTTTTTGCCAACACTTAACCTAAGCCAGGTTTTAAATGAATCCCAACTGGTACCACTACAGGAAGCAATTTGGAACAACAAGGAAGTTATCATTCAGGGAGACGATGACTTAGCATTACTAAGGAAGGAAATATCAACCCAAAAAACTCAGCAAACATTGCCCACCTCCATCTCCCACCATGATGTTCATCAGTACTTTGTCGGATACTTATCACTATTTACTATTTTGATCCTGATCATCTTATTTCTACTTAAACAAAGGAATAGAAAGACTATCGGATCTCCAAGCGACATAGGATTTGAGCTCAAAGATCTCAATGCCGAGGAAAATGTTTAGACTTAGTTAAAATTACCGCAGCCAGAATACTCTGCATAAATATAATAAACAATTATAATGTATATATTGTTACCATGAAATTATTATCTGCATTGCGATTGATCGGGAAACTACTGACTGCTCAAAACTTGGTTTGGGCCAGTAGCGTAACAATCAAGTTCGTGATGTAGTGCTTGCTCTACCTCCTCGTGGTGGTCCCCGGGCAAGTATGTGTATAAATCCTTATACATGTAGGCTAAAACTGCAAGTGCGAACGGTCTAGCGTTTCTAGTCTAGGTAACGTGGGCTAGCACCCTGCGGTACCGAAAAATACCCGCTACTGAAACTGACACAACGCCTCGGATAAGTAATGATCGAAAAATGACGACTTTTGGCTATTGTACCCGGACTAAGATTGGTTTCTGGAATGTGAGGACGCTCCTTGACTCTGGGAGTGAAGGACCTCATAATGCCAGATTTCTTCAACTGGAACGTGAGTTTCTTCGATATAATTTGGACATACTGGGAGTGAGTGAAGTAAGATGGTTCGACGCGGGAGAGTACCAATCCCCAACGTGTAACACTGCGCTACTCTACTCTGGCAAACCCTCCGGCAGTACCCGTGAATCTGGAGTGGGTCTGCTGCTAACGCCAACAGCACGTAGAGGCCTAATTTCCTGGCACCCGCATAGTGATAGGATCATATCGGCCAGATTTCGGACTAGAGTACGGCGCGTCACGATCATACAGTGCTACGCCCCAACGAATCCCTCGACTGAGGATGAAAAGGACAACTTCTACAATCAACTAAACGCTGTATTCAACGCAACGCCGAACGGAGATATCGTCATCGTGATGGGGGATTTGAATGCCAAGGTTGGCAACGACAATGAAGGACTCAAGCATGTGATTGGGAAGCACGGCCTCGGCGAACGAAATGACAATGGTGAAAGATTTGTTGATTTCTGCAACACCAACAACCTTGTTATAGGAGGCACCATGTTTGAGCATAAGTCTTGCCACAAGGTCAGCTGGGTGTCAACTGACAGGCAATCATCATCCAACCAAATCGACCATGTGGCGATCAGCAGACGTTTTAGGAGCTGTCTGTTAGACGTCCGAAACAGACGAGGAGCCGACATGGGTATGGTACGTGATCATCACCTTATGGTAGCTACTGTCCAGTTACGTACTGCATCAGTTCATAGAATCCGCAATATCATCCGAATGCCTAGGTATAACATCGACCGGCTAAAGATCCCCTCAGTACGCCAACAATTAAGGGATCATTTATCGCAAGGAGTGGAAGCAATCAGCAGCTCACTGCCGACAACTATCCAGGAACATTGGAAGGCTGTGAAAAATGTTTTCACATCTGGAGCGGAAAGTATTGTTGGTAGAAGCCAGGCAAGGCACAGCACGTGGCTTACCGAAGATACCTGGAGGCGGATTGAAGAACGTAAACTACTTAAAGCTCGTATTGTAGATATCCCAGCAGCAGCGAGGAGCGAGTCCATGTATCGAAGAAAAATGAGAGAAGTGCAGCGTAATGTAAGACGTGACAAGCGTAACTATATTAACAACCTGGCCTCAGAAGCAGAGGAAGCAGCGAGCTTCTGCGTGCAGCTCCAACGACATCAGCAGAGCTTTTATATCCTCTTGTAGAGAGAGCTTGGGAGGTAGAAAGTTTCCCCGAAGAGTGGAAGAAGGGAATGATTGTCAAGCTCCCTAAAAAAGGTAGTCTTATGGAGTGCGAAAACTGGAGAGGCATTTGCGTTCAGTGGATTGGTCATACACTCCGAAAAGGCGACAGTTCCATAGCAAACTACGCAATGCAATGGAACCCGTTATCTCAGGATGGTAGAAGAACGGGTCGTCCCAGAAATACATGGCGCAGAACAGTTGAGGAGGAGGCACGGCAATTGGGGAAGAGTTGGAGAGAGCTGAAGCTCATTGCCAGGAACCGCACGCGATGGCGCGTAAGCGTAGTAGAGGCCCTAGGACCCATAAGGGGATACAGGACATAAAGAATCAATTATTATTATCTGTGCACCGTCTACAGGTGCTTTCCTCATATTCCTAAATCCAACGGCAGACATAAACGATATTGTCAGCATTATCATGTATCATTGCCTTTTTCCACCAAATTATTATCTGTGCACCGGCTACAGGTGCTCTCCTCATATTCCTAAATCCAACGGCAGACATAAACGATATTGTCAGCATTATCATGTACATTCCCATTCCCATGAAATTGTTATCTGTACAATGCTCGCCTCTCTCATGTCAACTTTATTCCCACAGAATAAATTGCTGACGCATAATTTTATCTTGTAAATTAGAATATAAATAGACATAAGCGTTAATAAATAAAATCACTTTGCATTCAGAAGTCAGATCAGTATTTTTATGTGCTACCCCCCACCCGAGGTAAGGAGCATTTAGAAATTTAACGTGGAATCCAAAGAGGTTCCAAGTCAAAACACAATTCATTTCATTTAAATCAATAAAAAGTGTCTTAAAAAAATAGAAAAGTACAAGAATATCATTTTTTAAATCAGAAGTCAGAAGTTATAAAAAAATTGAAAAGTAGAAGAAAATCATTTTATTTAAATCAATAAAAAGTGTTTTAAAAAATAGAAAAGTATAAGAGCATCATTTAATTTAAATCAAAAATATAATAAATAGGAAAAATAGAAGAAAATTATTTGAATCAAGAAACTTTCATTATAATAAAGAAGAATTATTATTCTACATTATAATTGAAAAACCAATTTACTTTATTAAACATTTATAATTAAGGCAATATCCTTCAAAATCTAATGCCAAGATCCCCAAAAACTAAATCGTCTAACCCTTATCCCAAAATTCCTAAATTCACAAGATTTTTTAGAAGCCTTAACTCTATTCCCGAAGTAGTTCAGACAGATGAAATTTCAGAATCAATTAGTCTAATTTCACTCCCAACAACATTTCCATTAGAAAACCCCATTTCTATACCATTTATCACAGAAAACATGTTCGCCAATCAAAACTCAGACCAAACTCATTCCAAGCGAGAAATATTCGATTCTCTAAGAATTCCAGATGCAGTTAAAGACCTACTACGCTATGACGGAAACCGTAGACTTTTATACGACTTCATAAATAACGTCGGAGAAATCTTAATACACATAATAGGCATTAGCGGCACCCCATATGGTCAAATAATTCTGCGAGCTATTTGCAACAAAATCGAAGGCCCAGCTAACGAAATACTTAACATGCATGGTACAGCCCTTACTTGGGAAGATATAAAAAATAATCTGGTACTGCACTACTCCGATAAAAGAAACGAAACTTCTTTGATTAGAGATCTCCACATGCTAAAACAAAATAATAGAACTATTGAAGAGTTTCATAGCGAAATTGTGGAAATACAAGCCACCATGAATAAGAACTTATTAATCCATGAAAGCGATCAAAATGTCATTAAGGCAAAAAAAGATCTCTTCGCCGAAATGTGTCTCAATACATTTCTCTCTGGTTTAAAAGAACCAATAAGTGCAGCATATAATATAATCATGTATAGTATAAGTTAGCTTCAAAGCTTTAAACTTTTAATTTTGTATTTTTATTAATTTAAGTCAAAACAAAATTGCTTATTAGTGTAGGGACTAGATTGTAATATTTTACTAACATTACCAAATGTTTTTCAATAAAAAAAAAAAAAAAAAACAACCCATAAAAATTAAAATTTTTCTTGTAAATTCTCTAATCGGCGATACACACACACACACACCCACTGCGTGCCCGCAAGGGCAGTCTTGAAGTAGAGTGTTGGGTCTGACAACCCCACGGGCCCTAGTTCGGGGAGTAAAACCAGGAAGCAACATTATAATTTGTCGACTTATGGGCTGACGCCTGTGGTATTCTGTTACCTGAGTAGGCGAAAGTGAAATCTTGCTGAAATGGCTTTCAGGCTAATACTACCAGCGCCCCCGTCCCGTTAAAACCCTGACAGGACTCAAAGTACGCTCAATATTTCGTCGCTATTAAGTTAGTGGTGAAGGTACAGATGAAAATTCCTGTCTAACACTGACCTGGCTCTGAACACAAGACCCCATAAGGGCTCGTGTCAACCCCCGCATGGCCTCACTGCTTGCATAGATAACCATGGGATCCATAGGTGACTACACACCCGAGCATTGATAACGGCTTTGAATTAAATATAGGCATAGCTAACACGGGACGAGCAAATACGTATCGCAAAGCAGGAAGGGGATCGATCATCGATATTACCTTCGCTAGCAGTTCCCTCCTGCGGATGATAAAATGGCGCGTTAGCGAAGACTATACGCACAGCGACCACCAGGCGATGAGCAGATAAAAGCACTGAGAGCTACCTGCTTACAAGCCAGACGTAGAGTGCAGCGATCAAGAAGGAGATCAGACATTCAAGAACGTCTTGATATGCTAAGATTAGCTAGACGAAATTTAAAAAATGAAATTAAAGAAAGCAAGTCAAAGTGCTTCAAACGACTATGTGACGAGGCGGGCATCAATCCCTGGGGCACAGCATACAAAATAGTTATGGCAAAGCTAAAAGGCTGTAAGACCCCACATATATCATGCCCAACAAAGCTTAGGTCTATCGTAGAACACCTATTTCTGAAAGGACCATATACTATGTGCAACATAATAAGATAAATTAGCACAGAAAGTATTCCAAGGCTAACAGTTGATGAATTCGTGAACGCAAGTAAAAGAATACGAGACAACAAAGCTCCTGGACCCGGTGGCATTCCTAATAAAGCATTGAAAGCGGCCATTCGAAGTAGGCCGGACATGTTCATGACATGCATGCAACAGTGTCTAGATGAAGGAGTTTTCCCTGAACCTTGGAAACTGCAGCATTTAGTATTGCTTCCTAAGGGAAACAAACCACCGGGCGAACCATCGTTGTACCGCCCAATATGCCTACTAGACACAATGGGAAAGATACTCGAGTGGATCATATATGACAGAATGCTTAATATAGCGGATAATAAAGGAGCACTGTCAGATCATCAGTTCGGGTTTCGAAAATCGCGATCGACCGTCGACGCCATAAAGGCGGTGGTCAATATAGCAAAGAATGCGATTGAAGGAAAAAGATGGCGGTGGGGTACAAAGGAATATTGTGCAGTAGTGACACTGGACATAAAAAACGCCTTTAACTCTGCAAAGTGGTCTTCAATAAGAAGATCACTCGCCAGAATGGATGCACCATACTATATAATGAAGATAGTGTCAAGCTACTTAAGTTATAGAAGGTCGAGGTACGAAACCAATGAGGGTTCAAAGTACTATAACGTCTCCGCAGGAGTCCCACAAGGATCGGTGCTGGGTCCCCTTCTATGGAATATTATATACGATGGAGTTCTAAGACTAGCATTACCACCAGGCGTACAAATATTTGGATTCGCTGACGACATCGCCGTTGTCACAGTGTCAAAGACAATCAATGGAATAGAGTCAGCCACGAATGAAGCAGTTGGCCAAATCAAAAAATGGCTAGTATCCGTCGGTCTAGAATTAGCCGACCATAAAACGGAAGCAGTCCTGATTACCAGCCGGAAAAATATAGAATATATAAATATACGAGTTGGTAACCAGACTATTAGATCAAAGGATTTTGTCAAATACCTAGGAGTAATGCTTGACAATAGGCTCCGTTTTAAAATACACGTGGACTACTCGAGCAAAAAGGCTTCCCAGATGCAGGCAGCATTATTCCGGATTCTGCCAAACGTTGGAGGACCAGGATATACAAGGAGGGTCCTAATGTCTAGAGTAGTCAGCTCAGTCCTCCTTTACGCAGCCCCAGTTTGGGCGGATGCACTGGTGACTAAAGAAATAAGAAGAAACTTATCGTCTATATACAGACTCAGTGAACTAAGGACGATCAGCGGGTTCCGAACGATCTCTGATGATGCCTCCCTCGTTATAGCAGGAATGGTTCCAGTAGATATCCTCGCAGATGAAATGCTTAGGATCTACAATAGAAGAGCCTTATCACAACAGGACCAACGAACATTCGAAATGATCAAAGAGGAAGAAAAGGCCACCTCAATGGCTGTTTGGCAAGACCGGTGGGACATAAGTTTGAAAGGAAGATGGACCTACAAGCTGATCCCGAACATTGAGAATTGGACAAACCGATCTCACGGTAACTGCAATTACCAATTTACGCAGTTTCTGTCAGGCCATGGCGGCTATCGAAAATATCTTTATCGATTTGGACACGATAGCTCACCTTTTTGCCCAGATTGTCCGGACATGGAAGAAGCCACAGAGCATGCGATTTTCCATTGCAGACGCTTCAGAGAATGGAAAAGCAACCTGCCAAGTCCACACGTCCTTTTAGAAGAAATGCATAGATCCGAGGATAAGTGGAAAGAAGTGTGTGTATTCGTAACGAATGTGCAAAACGAGCTGCGAAGAATCGAAAATATAAGGCGATCAGCAGCAGCAGAAGATGCAGAAGGCATAGAGTAATCTGCTAACCAGCCCCGTGATGTAATACCTAACGGCAGTCCCATGGGGAGAGTGGTTGAAGTGTGTAAGGAGGGTTTAGTACGTATGCGTAATTCCTGGTACGAACATTCAGGTTTACGAATCGTCCATGCTAGTACCCCTGGAGGGCTCTACTTTTAGAAGATTCCCCACCTTTGGAACAGCCATAAAAAAAAAACACTGCGTGCTCGTTTTGTGGCAAAATCACCCACCAAATGACGCAGCGGCAGCGAACTGCGCTGCACACAAAGCACAGAGCTCAGACTTTGCCGTGATCTGATGCGATATAGCGATATTTAAAAATTGTATATTGGGGTCCCTAGTGGGCCGATCACTCCAAATTTTTACAAAAAGTGTTTTCCATCGAAGACACACATGTGTACAAAATTTAAAGAAAATCGGATAAAATTTTGTAAAATATTTGCCTCAAATTTTAATAGAAAGTATTGTCACCGGAAATATACATGTGTGCAAAATTTCAATAAAATCGGGCTATGGGAAGTGGGTTAAAAATTGATCAGAAAATCTGACCAGCCAGCCACCCAGCCAGCCACGTGTACGCGAAGTTAATATAAAGAATTTAAAAACCATACTTGTGAAAAGACTGGTTCCCTTTTCGGTGAAATATGCCATCAGATACCAGTGGAAAGTTGTCCAAGGAAACCATATTGACGGTCATTGAGTATAACTCGTGATTCAAGATATTTCATAAGCTTATGGGTAATCAGCGTTTCTATGACCTTA
The DNA here is from genome assembly GCA_947095585.1 of Nephrocerus scutellatus. Classification (NCBI taxonomy): domain Eukaryota; kingdom Metazoa; phylum Arthropoda; class Insecta; order Diptera; family Pipunculidae; genus Nephrocerus; species Nephrocerus scutellatus. Next base: position 32,945,866 of record OX352762.1, read on the forward strand.
GTGCTATGGGTCGGTACGAAGAGAGATATGACGGTTCGCCTTTTTTGGTATAGGCTGGACAAATGCTGTTTTCCAACTACTCGGAAAAATTCCAGAAGAAGTAGAAGAGCTTACCATCTGGTCCAGCGGATTTGTTCATGCTGAGGTTACCCTAGCAACTTTACGAGATAGATGTAAATCTGTCCCATAGAGTGTTCGATACTCGGAAGTACAGGTGAAAGCAACGTACAATCTGGAAGCGTGGAGCTAGCTGCAAAATGTGCAGCATGTATATTGGCCTTGTCATTAGAGCTGACAGCTGGAATGTCGTTGCGAATGATCGTTGGAACTGACGACAAGGCAGTATTTTTAATTATATTTACGAATGACCAAAATGTATACTACATTGTAGTATTTTTTGGCTCAATCTTTGGTCGTAGAGGAATTTTACTTGCCGAAGGTGGGCAATAATTTTTGGGTCCTTTGAAATTTATTCGGTTTTCCTAAGTAGGGTTTACTTTGAAAAACCATAAGCATACTTCTCTATTCCTAGAAGTCTCTTAACAGTTCGAATCATACCATCCACACATTTGGCTTGACAGACTTATTCTTAATAATAATATTCGGCGCGACAGACCATTGCGGTCCAAGGCCTAAATTCTCGCGACCATTTGTGCTGCGCATGTTAATTTTTGGACACAAATGGAAGGGACCTACCATTTAAGGCCGGATCCGAACGGCGTATTGAGAAGCTTTCCGTGACAAGGTATTACTCTCGGAACGTTTGTCATCCATTCGCGAGAGGTAGGACACCGTGAAAATACTTTTTTGGTGTTGCTGGGATTCGAACCTGAACCTCCTGCTCAGCAGCCATGTGCACTTCCACTGATCCACGGCGCCCACCGAGACTCATTCTTAGAGACGATAATATTCCTAGAGACGATAATACATTGACTGAGTATTTATCAGGATGAGGGGTAAGGAACAAGTCAAGGGTGTTGGCGGAATGATTCGCAATGTCATGAATTCGTGTAGGATCACTCACAAGCTGAGTAAAATTATTTGTCTCAGAATACCCTACCAAATGAGATTAAATTCTGGATTGGAATATGGAATGCGTAAAAAACTATATCATATCAATTATTGCCAGCAGCAATGGGCATGGAAAGAAACACGGAATACCCATGCTAATTGTGCACTGATTTCTTCAACTGCGCAGTTTTGCACTTTGTCGTTATTCACTCGCGAAAACCGTTTTGATGATATTTTTCTTTTTTATCGCCTATGTGTGGTATTGCACTAATATGATGCGCTGCGATGCACTTGTTGGTGTTTTTGGTTGGTTATTTTGTTTTACGGCGCTTGTATAACGCGTCCTCATCCGACAGAGATCAAGCGACAACTCTTGAAGTTAATTTAGAGATATTAATTGTAGAAAATTATGTTTAAAATCACAACACGATTCTTGGAAGAAATCTGAAGTCTTGAAAAAACCGGAGAATAGTGGCTTCAGGTTCCGGGAGATTTGTGAGGAGTTTCAGATATTATTTAGCATACTAAAGGAGTGTCGCACCTTGTTCACACGAGAGCATACATCCGAATCAGCGCCACCATTTTTTGGCATCCAGCTGTCCAAATAACAAAACTTATCGACTTCCTCTATCTGGTGTCCGTCAATCGAGAGATCACATGTTCGACAAGCGTTGACACGTAATAGTTTTGTTTATGACACGTTAATTTTTAAGCCTATTTGGTAAGCGTAGAATTTTAGTGAGTTAAATTTTCGCTCCATGTCACCCAACGATATTGATGCAAGAAAGATATCATCGGCATAGTCCAGATCTTCTAGGCGGTGAAAAATATACCATGGAAAACCAGATGGAGTATCTTTTTCATCACCCAGTCAACGACGATTATGAAGATCAATAGTGTGAGGGTGCAACCTTGCTTAACTCCCGAGTAGATGTTAAAAGAAGTGCTAAGATGGCCGTTATGAATGACACGGCATGTTGAGTCACGGTATAGCTCCTTGATGATGTTGAGTTTTTCCTGAACACCATAACTCATCAAAATCTTCCACATTATGTTTAGACCCACACTGACCAAAGTACGTGCAAAATCTATAAAGACCATATACCGAGGAGAGCGACACTCAACTGACTTTTCAATGATTATACGCAGGGTGTTAATTTAATCAGTGCAGGAACGGTTTGGGCGAAATCCTGTTTTTTCAATTCGAACCTGAATTCTGTGTCTGTGTGTAATTCTTTGGAACTTTAATAGCAATAATTAATAAGTTTTCTTTATATTTAAATAGATCTATTTTTAGTAATTTTAGTTTGTAAAAATCTATACCAAAAATGTATATTTCTTCGGGTGTAAGAATGGATGGGTGAATAATATTATGTTTTGCTGAAGCTATAGCTGTATTGCTTTGGCAAAGCCAGCTTGGCTTACAACAACAATCCAAAAGTAAATCCAAAAAAATTTTAGGATTAAGAAAAGTAAAACCAGCTTAGCTTTACCAAAGCAACCAAAGTTATCTTGAATTTGGCTTATTTTAGCTGTATTTTATTGCCGAGGAATAAGGAATTACAACAAAAATTGAACTATCTTATTCCTTCTTTGGAATAAGAAAACCTGCTGTTTTGCTGGTTTTGACATTATAATTCCTTATTCCTCGGCAAATAAAATACGCCTTTTGTCTTCAAAATATTTAAGTTTCAACATCTGCGGCCGAATTCCGGTTCTATGAGAAATGTCATTTAGGGCTTATAAGTATAAAAATTCTAACTGGTATAAGAAACTCATAAAGGTGATTCCTGTTTAATGACTGAGAAAATAAAAGTCATAATAGCTGTCAAAAGAAGTCATCATTTGTTATTCGATGATAAACGAGGGAATTACATTATTTATATTTTTTATTAACTAATACTACCCGTATATCAGAACAACGCAAAAAGCGTTCCATGTGCGTTGATTTAAATCTATTAATATTTTATAAAAAAAATTATTCAATCTAAAAAAACCAATAAATTCTCGGCTTTAAATGGATTTTTGATATTCCGTAAATTTCTTCGAAATCCGAAATCTAAAACAAAATAAAATAAATTAAAAAAGCAAAGTTAAACCTCCTATGGAAGTTAATCTTCTACTAGCTCGAATAAGGAAGAAATCCACTCCTTAATAATTTAATAATAGTTTACAAATCAAATCAATTTTATTTAAATTAAAAAAAAAACAATTTCTATCGACACGACAAGCCACATATTCAATTTGTGAGGAACAAAATTTTTTAAATAGAATTTTGCCCGCACAAAACAAACGCCATGAAATATTTAATTACACTTTGTTCAAAACGAAATATATATCAATAGTGTTCTCAATATAAAACAAGTCACTCAATATCAGCCATGTTTATTTTCTTATGAGGACAATATCACTCAAATGCAGGCAAATGCAATACAGATACAGATGACCAATCACAGCCGTCATCACCGACCGACCATCACTACCAAGCCGAACAAATCTGCAACAACCAACCCAACGCAATTGATCGCATGTGGCGCATAGGCGATCAGGAAATCACAGAAGAAAAGAAATCAAGCACAAGACGATAGCAGCATTGAATTCGCCCGAAAGAATGGCTGTCCCACTCACACTCAGGCGGCAGTGGACTCATACGCATTGATCGGAATCCAATGCACATTAACATTAGACAAACGGCTGATGGGGTCAATGACCGAAATTCTTCGAAACACAAAACCGTTTTCAAAACCGAATGTGCAAATGACGTCAGCAGAGACAAGCAAAGAAATAATCAAACAAACGCACTACATGCGTATGGGAATAAGTAAAGCATGCGTATAAAAAAATGAAAACATATATATTACATGTATATTGTTAACATGCATATTACAATAAGAACACACATATTTCAAAGGCAAAGATGTATACTACCAAATGGAAAAATGTATGCAAAATACGTCAACCATTTATATTGCCACCAATATATGGCAATTGCATCAGAGATCAGACTGTAGTGGGAAAATCAAAGAAACAACAACAAAACATAAGCACAACGACAAACAAACGGAAAACCACGCTGCATAGCAACAACGGTTTCCCAATAGTTTGTAGCAACGGAAAAGTATAAAAGTAGCACGCAGCTCGACAGAAGGGCAGTCTTCCTGAGTTCCTTTTGGAATCGACTACGTAATGGTTAAAGAGTACTTACCTTGCCATTACCGCTGAAGCTAAACGCTGCGACGCCAACTGAGTCCCCAAATAAATGGTTAAAGAGTACTTACCTTGCCGTTACCGCAGAAGCTAAACGCTGCGACGCTGACTGAATCCTTAAATTAACGGTTGAAGGGTACTTACCTTGCCGTTACCGCAGAAGCTGAACGCTGCGACGCCAACTGAGTCCCCAAATTAATGGTTAAAGAGTACTAACCTTGCCATTACCGCAGAAGCTGAACGCTGCGACGCTGACTGAATCCTAAATTTAACGGTTGATGAGTACTTACCTTGCCGTTACCACAGAAGCTGAACGCTGCGACGCCAATTGAGTCCCCAAATTAATGGTTAAAAAGTACTTACCTTGCCATTACCGCAGAAGCTGAACGCTGCGACGCTGACTGAATCCTTAAATTAACGGTTGAAGGGTACTTACCTTGCCATTACCGCAGAAGCTGAACGCTGCGACGCCAACTGAGTCCCCAAATTAATGGTTAAAGAGTACTTACCTTGCCGTTACCACAGAAGCTGAACGCTGCGACGCCATTTGAGTCCCCAAATTAATGGTTAAAAAGTACTTACCTTGCCATTACCACAGAAGCTGAACACTGCGACGCTGACTGAATCCTCAATTTAAGGGTTGAAGAGTATTTACATTGCCGTTACCGCAGAAGCTGAACGCTGCGACTCCAACTGAGTCCCAAAATTAATGGTTAAAGAGTACTTACTGGTCAGAATATAAAAGTTGCCGAAAAATTTCATTCTGTCTGTTTTGTATATTACTAAAAGAATTTTGAATGTTAATTCTATCTTCTTCTATTGCTTCTTTTAAAATCTGTATAGTTTTATTAATATGAGTGTTAATTGAAATCTGCTCATTTAGTGTATTTATTGAATTGTGATTATTTATATCTACGGAATTTAAATGTTGTAAAATCTCTTGTCGGTCTTCGCCATCCATAACTCCAAATAACCACCTATAACCACTACCAATAAAATTAGCCACATCTCTTTTTGATCTATACCCGGTTGGCGTTATGGATTTTATTTTTGCCTTAATTATATTAATATTAATAGTTAGTATCTGTTTATTATAGATATGGATAGTTGTTTAAGGTTAAGTTCTATGTTTTTGAGAGTGGAGCTCATAAAGTTAACATTTATTATTGTGCTTGTTTTATTCACAACTAGCTGATTACCCGGCGTTGCCCAGGTATTTATTCATCTCAATCTTATATTAGACAGGGGTAGGAAAAAAGTTATATCTATCTTTAAGGTAAAATTGAAATTTTTTTTAACAAAATAAGTATTTTAAATTATAGCTATAGTATTCAGACTATGAAAAAAAAATAGTATAAATTTTGAACAAAACTTGGTTGTATACAATGCTTTTAGTTTCACCTTCAAGAGCAAGAATAAATAATTTCTTAGGTGAACCCACCCTAGAGCAAGCAAAAAAAACTGTCCGAATTATGGATCGTCATCGAAAGCGAAATGCGAAGTAAATTGCATTCTCTTAAATTTAAAAGGTAGATCTATCGAAATGAGTACTATCCGTGGGATAAAAACCGAGAACTATAGAATGGACACTAATATCGGTCATCCCTTTCAGCTATCTACCCAATCCCTCTAGAACTGTCTTAGCATCACCATTCCACTCAGCGACCCCGAAAACTATAGAACCGACACTTCTATCGGTTCTATCTCAGTTATTGACCCCACCCCCCTAGGGCTGGCTTAGCATCACCATTCAACTCAGAGACCACGAAAACCATAAAATCGACACTAATATCGGTCCCCCCCTCTGTTATCAACCCCATCCCCATAGAGCTGTCTTACCATCACCATTAAACTCAGCGACCCAGAAAACCATAGAATCGACACTAATATCGGTCACCCCCCCCCCCCTGTTATCGACCCCATCCCCCTAGAGCAGTCTTACCATCACCATTCAACTCAGAGACCCCGAAAACCATAGAATCGATACTAATATCGGTCACCCCCCCCCTCTGTTATCGACCCCAACCCCCTAGAGCTGTCTTACCATCACCATTCAACTCAGCGACTCAGAAAACCGTAGAATCAACACTAATATCGATCACCCACCCCCCTCAGTTATCGACCCCATCCCCCTAGAGCAGTCTTACCATCACCATTCAACTCAGAGACCCCGAAAACCATAGAATCGATAGCGGTCACCCCCCCTCTGTTATCGACCCCAACCCCCTAGAGCTGTCTTACCATCACCATTCAACTCAGCGACTCAGAAAACCGTAGAATCAACACTAATATCGATCACCCACCCCCCTCAGTTATCGACCCCATCCCCCTAGAGCTGTCTTACCATCACCATTCAAATCGACACTAATATCGGTCTACCTGTAGTATCATTTGGTTTTTTTTTTTAATTTTTGTTAATTATGCCCACGTAGGCAATATTATTTTTATAAATACTCCCGTCTTAGGGAATAATTTTTAATCATCTAAAAATGTTGTTGTGTATTTTATTTTGGTTAGCTATTCCCCCACCAGTGGTAAGGAGGCTAACTAATAGGATTCTAATAAGATATATCGGTACAAGAACCATTTATATCCTCAACATTAGTCAAGGTACATGCACCTTGACTATTCCGTCGTTGAAACAAAAGAGTTCCACCGTTAACATTTGGTGACCCCGATGTGATCCCAGCATTCACTTCCCCCCACCAATGGTAAGGAATGACTGCTGAGCGATCACAATTTAGGACGCGATAAGCGTTTGCCAGGGCTTTGAACACTGGTAAAGTACTCGTCGCGTTTAAATTCATACTAGGGCATTAAAGGCGTGTACCAGGGCTATACACTGGTACCAACGATAGCTGCATAAGAAAAAAAACTAGCCAAAAATACACACAAGCCAGCGAGATTGAAGCAGTCATCGAGGGATATCATCATGGATATCGAAAAATTAGCTCAACAGCAAGAGCGTAATGCGGAAAGTTTCAACAAGATCATCAGCAACTACAAGAAGGATCCTGCTGACAGGAAAACTCAAGAAAGTTATTTTCGAGAGAGACGGTTCGACGGTTGAAAGGAGCTTGGGAAGTGTTCGAGGAAACCGACAACCAGATCAGGTCTATACCAGATGTGCCGACTAATCATGATTATTTTATTCATGAGGTATACGACACTGTATTAGAAAACTACAGAAAATTCAAAGGGCATTTTGAGGAAAAGATAGCCGTGCTATTGAAGGTCAAGCCAACAGTGGAAGGGGAAAATACAAGAAATCCAGAACCACAAGAGCAACAAGGGCCGCAACAATCCGATGCCGCAAACAAAAATACCGTCACAATGACGACTCAGTCAACATATGAGATCAACAGAATCATAAGGCGACACAACGCCATAGTGGTGTCGTTACGTCGTGCATTGAGTAGGGTAGATTTGAAGTTAAATCCAGAGCTACAGCATACAAAGTCACATTGGGAATATAAGTTGAGAGTCATCGAACAATACTGGGCTCAGCTTGAAGATCTTTATACATCAATTTATAAGCATAGTGATGACCACGTGGCTAACGGCTACGATGAGGAAGAACATTTCATCTTGGCTGAAGAAGTTGAAGGGGTTATTACAGCCTTAATTGCAAGACTGCAGGAATGTGCTCCTAGGACAGGCACAACAGCTACACAAACGTTACCACTTCCGAAAATCGAATTGCCAAAGTTTGATGGGGATTATTTCAAATGGCAACAATTCCACGATCTTTTTCAACAAATGGTCCACATGCAACCAATGGCAAATTACCAAAAAATGTGGTAACTAAAAACAAACCTAACTGGAGAGGCAGAAAGACTAATCAGACTATATTCTACTTCTGACAGCAATTATGCCGCGGCCTGGAAAACCTTAGAAGATCGTTACGCTAATCCGAGACTATTAGTTTCCGCGCTTATAAGTAAATTACCCACTCAACCAAGCACTGCTGCAGAGAAAAGTTCACCCAACGCCATTAGAAATCTTCACGACGTTACTAAGGAGTGTCTCATGGGATTAGAAAATCTCGGTGTATCCACCAAGGAATGGGATCCAATATTAACCCACGTATTGACTAAAAAATTAGACAGAGATACGCACACCATATATGAGCAGTCACTCGAAAATCCAAAAGAACTTCAAACAACAAGGCAAGTGATAGACTTCTTAGAGAAACGGTTTCAATCTCTATAAGCTCTGGGCAAGGATCGGCACATCGAGGATCGACGAAGACTCCACCCTTTAAGGACATTAGTTGCGGCAGCGAGATATCTGCATGCTTAGTTTGCAAAGGAAATCACGCACTTTACGCTTGCAAGGAATTTTTAGATAAAACCCCCGCACATCGACTAAATGTGCTCAAAAAATATAACCTCTGCATAAATTACCTGAAGGAAGGACATCGAGCAACACCTTGCCCGAGACGATCATGCACCAAATGCTCTAAAAAACACAATACTTTAGTGCATTTGGAAGCCGTGAATTCAAGCCAACAAATCAATACACCATTTACACAATTCAAAGGAATCAACCCGACTAGAACATCTTCAATGGAAAATAAGACGCAGGGACACAATCAAGCTCTATCACTTAGCACCATTAGTCAACAACGCCTAGGATATATTTTGTTGGGGACGGCTCGGGTCAAGTTAGAATACCACAATGGTGAATTCGTCGAATGCAGAGCGCTACTAGATTCAGGCTCTCAAGTAAATTTTATTACGGAGAGACTCGTTAAAAAATTGAAGATTCCAGCAAGGTATCATTATTTGTGCATCCAGGGGATCGGTCATGCCACTCAAAAGGCACATAAGAGAGTGAATGTACATTTGCAATCCAGCTGAATGGGTTCTCGGCTAGAATTGAATTGAAGAATTGGTCTTGCCAAAATTACTTTCACCTCAACCAACTCAAGGAATAGACATCTCACAATGGAACATTCCAAAGAATATAAAATTAGCTGATCCAAATTTCAACTGTACGGAGCATATCGACCTACTCATAGGCGCAGAACTGTATCATGAACTTCTGTCTGTTGGACAAATAAGATCCAATGCCGAGATGCCCACTATTCAAAACACGGTATTCGGGTGGATGGCAAAAGAATTCAGAATTGGACAACTTCCAAATACATCAATTACTTGCGGTATGTGCATCGAAGACGAAAATCTGAACAAACTAATTGAACATTTTTGGACAACTGAAGACCCAGAGGAACCACAAGGAGCTCTATCAACAGCAGAAAAGTGGTGTGAAAAGAACTTTGTACAGACAACTCATCGGGATATCCAAGGCCGATTTACCGTAAAACTACCATTTTCAGACCCACAAGGCTTGGGGAATCAAAACCCATCGCCCTCCAACGGTTATATACGTTAGAAAGTCGATTAGCTAACAATAAAGAGCTTAAGCAACAATACGATCAATTTATGAACGAGTAAATCACTCTAAATCACATGACAGAAGTAGCGCTTCCACCAAGGAATTCACCACACTACTTTCTTCCTCACCACTGCGTGCAAAAACCTGATAGCAGTACCACCAAGTTGAGAGTCGTATTCGACGCGTCATGCAAAACATCCTCCAATATATCGCTCAATGATATCTTGCATGTAGGCCCCAGAATTCAAGATGACAATTTACAATTCTTCTAAGATTCCGGTTACCACGATTTGTTTTTACAGCCGATATAGAAAAAATTTATAGACAAGTATTGCTACATAAAGAAGATCGGAAGTACCAGTTGATTCTGTGGAGAAAGAAAGTATTAGAACCTGTAAAATGTTATCAGCTGAACACCGTGACCTACGGCACATCATCTGCCCCATATTTATCAATAAAATGTTTACAACAGCTCTCTCAAGCAACAACTAAAAGTCACCCCTTCGGCAGCAAGATACTTCAACACGATTTCTACGTAGACGAAGTCATGACAGGCGAAAACAGTCTTTCCACTGCTCTGGAAATGCAAAGGCAATTGATTGACTTCAGGGAGCAGGCTTCAAACGCAAGTGGTGCGCAAATCAACCGCGGCTACTACAAAATTTCGGTTCAGAGGACAAAGAAGTACAGCTGGACTTCAAAAATGACTCAGAAGACAACATAAAACCTTTGGGTCTAACTTGGCTGTCTAAGGTAGACGATTTTTGCATCAAAACTTATGAGAATTACGACGCCAAAGTCACAAAAAGAAAGGTCTCATCAGAAATAGCACGAATATTTGATCCACTTGGAATCATGGCTCAGTGGTAATCACCGCAAAAATCTTTCTGCAACAGTTGTGGAAATTAAAATTAGATTGGGATGCAGCTCTACCTCGGAATTACATTCACAATGGTCAAGTTTACGTGACGACCCCAAGGCAATAAGTCTCATCAGGATTCCACGACACATATCACTAGACTCCAGAAATATTACAAGCTCACGTTTTCGCTGATGCATCCGAAAGGGCGTATGGAGCCTCCATCTATATACGACCAACGGTTGCGCACGGAACCATCATAGTGCGATTGTTGTGCGCAAAATCTCGTGTAGCACCACTTGAGAAGGAAAGGTTTAAGAAGCCGACAATTCCCCGGCTAGAATTGTGCACCGCCAAACTAGCAACGGATCTCGCCAATCGAATAAAAAGGGATATTGGATACGAAGTTGCTCCTTCGTATTTTTGGAGGGACTCTAAAATTGTCTTGGCTTGGATCAACTCCTCTGAGAAATCCCTCCCAACGTTCATTGCTAACAGAGTATCTTCGATAAAGGCTTGTACCACACCACAACAATGGCGTCACGTAAGGAGAACCTAGCTGATTTACTAACACAAGGAATTACTTCGGAAAAGTTGAAAGAATGCACTCTTTGGTTTTACGGTCCTCTATTCCTTCATGGTCGAGAATCATCTTGGCCACAACCTTACAACAAATCGGCATTGTCTGAGCAGCAACCAAACTCTAATGCGTTACCAATAACAACTAACGATAAGGAGGCAGGTCACTTAATCTACAAAATCAAGCATGGAAACTCATTTCAAAGGGTCCAGCGGATCACTGCGTACATATTAAAATTCGTCAGCCAACTTAAAGGGGCGTGAATGGAAGACAAGCAGTAAAAGAGAACTATCCAGCCAAGAATTAACAGATTCGCTTCATACCATTCTACGACTTCTGCAGAAAGAGGAGTTCCATTCCGATATCGCCCATCTTAAACGATACAGCGAGTGCGAGAAAACCAGCGCCATAAGCAGTCTCGCACCCTTTTTGGATACAAATGATATTATGCGGGTTGGAGGAAGACTAGAAGCATCATCGATTTCATACTATGCAAAACATCCTATCTCACTTCATTACGGACATCTTTTCACAAAAATAGTAATGACAGAGATTCATTGCAAAAATAAGCACGTTGGACCACAGACTCTTTTGGCCATTACTAGACAACGATTCTGGCCGATCAAAGGTAAAACTATTGCCAGATCTTTAGTGCAAAACTGCATTCGGTGCGCAAAAGCAAAACCCAAGTTGCTCTCTCAGATTATGGGCAGTTTACCAGCTGATCGAGTTCAACCAGCACGGCCTTTCATCAATTCAGGAGTGGACTTTTGCGGGCCGATATGGATTCACTACCGTGGTAGAGGAAGTCGACCACAAAAGGGTACATCGCAATATTCTGCTGCTTTGCTACTAAGGCTGTATACCTGGAGATCGTTAGTGCATTTACAACGGAAGCCTTTATAGGAGCACTGAAACGTTTCATGGGAAGACGAGGCCACGTTCGCAACCTATACTGTGATAATGCGACTAATTTTGTTGGAGCTAGAAATCAGCTTCAGGACCTTAGCCAGACGGTATATTCCACGCAAGGTCAAGAATCAATCACCAACTCGTGCAGCGCAAAAGGCATCGATTTCCATTTTATTCCACCTCGATCTTCCCACTTCGGCGGATTATGGGAAGCTGCCGTTAAATCAGCAAAACATATACTATATCGAAGCGTGTCATCAGCACCCTTGACATATGAAGAATTTGAAACCCTAATGATTGAAATTGAGGCAATTCTTAATTCACGGCCATTAACACCGCTTTCTTCAGACCCAAATGATCTCACCGCACTCACTCCTGGTGACTTCCTAATCGGTCAACCACTAACAGCACCGATTGACGCAAACGCTAAAAATACGAATGTCAACCTGCCGACACGATGGAAATTAGTGACGCACCTAAAAAATTAATTTTGGCGCAGATGGTCAAGGATATATCTAAATGAATTGCAGCAACGGGTAAAATGGAAACAGCAAAAACCAAACTTACCCGGAGCCATAGTTCTAATTAAAGAAGATAACACCCCATCGATGAAATAGCCACTCGGACGAGTCATTAAAACTCACATTGGAGAGGATGGCCAGGTCCGCGTAGCAGACATCAAAACATAAACCAGCATTCTTCGGCGAGCGATTAACAAACTTGCTCCTTTTCCACATAATGATGAAACTCCGAAACAGGAACGACCACATCATTTTGAATGACACACAAAAAGAAAGGCAGCAGAATCAACAGCTCAAACAACAGGGGAGTCAACGAACAATGACCAACCACCACAGAGAAAATGTCGAAAATCATACGGCTCGGCAATGTTATCCATCTTGATAGTATGCCTGATCGTACCACTCACATGTAGTTATCCAGTGGAAGTCAGCCAATTTCCATCTAAGCTAGGCCTTCATTTTGAAGCTCTAGGAACAGCAAATTTAGCAGCCAACGAATTGATCCTGGTGGTATACTATGAACTAACACAGTACTGAGCTGAATTCGATGAGCTCACAAAGGGAATTAAATCTTTGCGACAACTCTGCCAGGTGATACCGCAAAACAATTCATGCAAGTCAATAATCGATCAATTTGGCCATGTAAAAGAAGAGCTCACAACAGGGAACGAATTCTTCTCGAGGAACCTCCATAAGGCAAGAGCAAGACGCGGAGCTTTCAATATAGTTATATATATAGCCAATTCCTTATTCGGAGTTCTTGATTCGGAATATGCACAAGAGGTATCAAAAACAATTGATGACATGAAGGAAAATGAAGACCAAGTTTTGCGACTTCTTAAGAATCAAACATCAATAATAGACTCAACCTTTAACATTATAAAGGGCGACCACAAAAGGGTACATCGCAATATTCTGCTGCTTTGCTACTAAGGCTGTATACCTGGAGATCGTTAGTGCATTTACAACGGAAGCCTTTATAGGAGCACTGAAACGTTTCATGGGAAGACGAGGCCACGTTCGCAACCTATACTGTGATAATGCGACTAATTTTGTTGGAGCTAGAAATCAGCTTCAGGACCTTAGCCAGACGGTATATTCCACGCAAGGTCAAGAATCAATCACCAACTCGTGCAGCGCAAAAGGCATCGATTTCCATTTTATTTCACCTTGATCTTCCCACTTCGGCGGATTATGGGAAGCTGCCGTTAAATCAGCAAAACATATACTATATCGAAGCGTGTCATCAGCACCCTTGACATATGAAGAATTTGAAACCCTAATGATTGAAATTGAGGCAATTCTTAATTCACGGCCATTAACACCGCTTTCTTCAGACCCAAATGATCTCACCGCACTCACTCCTGGTGACTTCCTAATCGGTCAACCACTAACAGCACCGATTGACGCAAACGCTAAAAATACGAATGTCAACCTGCCGACACGATGGAAATTAGTGACGCACCTAAAAAATTAATTTTGGCGCAGATGGTCAAGGATATATCTAAATGAATTGCAGCAACGGGTAAAATGGAAACAGCAAAAACCAAACTTACCCGGAGCCATAGTTCTAATTAAAGAAGATAACACCCCATCGATGAAATAGCCACTCGGACGAGTCATTAAAACTCACATTGGAGAGGATGGCCAGGTCCGCGTAGCAGACATCAAAACATAAACCAGCATTCTTCGGCGAGCGATTAACAAACTTGCTCCTTTTCCACATAATGATGAAACTCCGAAACAGGAACGACCACATCATTTTGAATGACACACAAAAAGAAAGGCAGCAGAATCAACAGCTCAAACAACAGGGGAGTCAACGAACAATGACCAACCACCACAGAGAAAATGTCGAAAATCATACGGCTCGGCAATGTTATCCATCTTGATAGTATGCCTGATCGTACCACTCACATGTAGTTATCCAGTGGAAGTCAGCCAATTTCCATCTAAGCTAGGCCTTCATTTTGAAGCTCTAGGAACAGCAAATTTAGCAGCCAACGAATTGATCCTGGTGGTATACTATGAACTAACACAGTACTGAGCTGAATTCCATGAGCTCACAAAGGGAATTAAATCTTTGCGACAACTCTGCCAGGTGATACCGCAAAACAATTCATGCAAGTCAATAATCGATCAATTTGGTCATGTAAAAGAAGAGCTCACAACAGGGAACGAATTCTTCTCGAGGAACCTCCATAAGGCAAGAGCAAGACGCGGAGCTTTCAATATAGTTATATATATAGCCAATTCCTTATTCGGAGTTCTTGATTCGGAATATGCACAAGAGGTATCAAAAACAATTGATGACATGAAGGAAAATGAAGACCAAGTTTTGCGACTTCTTAAGAATCAAACATCAATAATAGACTCAACCTTTAACATTATAAAGGGCAACCAGTTAAGTGTTCAAGAAAAATTTAGAGCGTTGAACGAGCAAATTAATCAAATAACTGCGCATACCACTCAAGAAGAACTAACTAGTACAAACAAAGCCGCTCTACCGCAAGAAGGCATGTACATGTGAGGTTGACTTACTGAACAAAATGCCGTTACCAAAACAATGCAAGATAACTGAGCTCACAGAAGATCAGGTATGGATCCAATTGTCGCATCCCACTGAATGGATTTACGCCCTCAGAGCGAAGACAACCATCAACACTGTATGCGGCAATTTGCCTTTTAAAAATTCAGCTCCCTGCGTCATTAAACAAGATCTCTTAACATTCCAAGGACATAAAATCTATGCCAGTATCGGCAAACCATCCTATACCAAACTGGTCAATCTAACGGACATCGCAATACCAAGCAATCTAATCCCAACTAACGAGACGATATCTGTTGAATGGCTGCATTCAACGGGGGGGGAGTATGTTCAAGAACAGAAATGTGTTTGTGCATGTTGGATTCATTTTCATAATAAAATTCATAATGCAAATTCATTAGGCATGCGAATGAACCCAACATGCACGAAGCCAAAGTTCCGAATTCCGGCTAGGCAAAACATGATCGCAGAGTTATTACAGTTCACCTTGAACTTGAAAGTAAAAACAAACAGGTGCAGCAATGGGAATATGTTTCACTTATCAGCAATTCGAACCATATCATTCATTGAGCACCAATGTTTTAAAAGTGACAACTTGCATATTTTTTTTTGTGTCAGTCACTGCGTGTGCAGACTGACTGCATATTGCAGTATTTTTTATTTTTTCTTTCTTTTGGTATTAATGCGAATTAGGCAATTCTACCTGTAGTATCATTTTGTATTTTTTTGTATTTTTGTTAATCATCAGAAATAGCACGAATATTTGATCCACTTGGAATCATGGCTCAGTGGTAATCACCGCAAAAATCTTTCTGCAACAGTTGTGGAAATTAAAATTAGATTGGGATGCAGCTCTACCTCGGAATTACATTCACAATGGTCAAGTTTCCGTGACGACCTCAAGGCAATAAGTCTCATCAGGATTCCACGACACATATCACTAGACTCCAGAAGTATTACAAGCTCACGTTTTCGCTGATGCATCCGAAAGGGCGTATGGAGCCTCCATCTATATACGACCAACGGTTTTGGCCATTACTAGACAAAGATTCTGGCCGATCAAAGGTAAAACTATTGCCAGATCTTTAGTGCAAAACTGCATTCGGTGCGCAAAAGCAAAACCCAAGTTGCTCTCTCAGATGATGGGCAGTTTACCAGCCGATCGAGTTCAACCAGCACGGCCTTTCATCAATTCAGGAGTGGACTTTTGCGGGCCGATATGGATTCACTACCGTGGTAGAGGAAGTCGACCACAAAAGGGTACATCGCAATATTCTGCTGCTTTGCTACTAAGGCTGTTCACCTGGAGATCGTTAGTGTATTTACAACGGAAGCCTTTATAGGAGCACTGAAACGTTTCATGGGAAGACGAGGCCACGTTCGCAACCTATACTGTGATAATGCGACTAATTTTGTTGGAGCTAGAAATCAGCTTCAGGACCTTAGCCAGACGGTATATTCCACGCAAGGTCAAGAATCAATCACCAACTCGTGCAGCGCAAAAGGCATCGATTTCCATTTTATTCCACCTCGATCTTCCCACTTCGGCGGATTATGGGAAGCTGCCGTTAAATCAGCAAAACATATACTATATCGAAGCGTGTCATCAGCACCCTTGACATATGAAGAATTTGAAACCCTAATGATTGAAATTGAGGCAATTCTTAATTCACGGCCATTAACACCGCTTTCTTCAGACCCAAATGATCTCACCGCACTCACTCCTGGTGACTTCCTAATCGGTCATCCACTAACAGCACCGATTGACGCAAACGCTAAAAATACGAATGTCAACCTGCCGACACGATGGAAATTAGTGACGCACCTAAAAAATTAATTTTGGCGCAGATGGTCAAGGATATATCTAAATGAATTGCAGCAACGGGTAAAATGGAAACAGCAAAAACCAAACTTACCCGGAGCCATAGTTCTAATTAAAGAAGATAACACCCCATCGATGAAATGGCCACTCGGACGAGTCATTAAAACTCACATTGGAGAGGATGGCCAGGTCCGCGTAGCAGATATCAAAACATCAACCAGCTTTCTTCGGCGAGCGATTCACAAACTTGCTCCTTTTCCACATAATGATGAAACTCCGAAACAGGAACGACCACATCATTTTGAATGACACACAAAAAGAAAGGCAGCAGAATCTACAGCTCAAACAACAGGGGAGTCAACGAACAATGACCAACCACCACAGAGAAAATGTCGAAAATCATACGGCTCGGCAATGTTATCCATCTTGATAGTTTGTCTGATCGTACCACTCACATGTAGTTATCCAGTGGAAGTCAGCCAATTTCCATCTAAGCTAGGCCTTCATTTTGAAGCTCTAGGAACAGCAAATTTAGCAGCCAACGAATTGATCCTGGTGGTTTACTATGAACTAACACAGTACTGAGCTGAATTCCATGAGCTCACAAAGGGAATTAAATCTTTGCGACAACTCTGCCAGGTGATACCGCAAAACAATTCATGCAAGTCAATAATCGATCAATTTGGTCATGTAAAAGAAGAGCTCACAACAGGGAACGAATTCTTCTCGAGGAACCTCCATAAGGCAAGAGCAAGACGCGGAGCTTTCAATATAGTTATATATATAGCCAATTCCTTATTCGGAGTTCTTGATTCGGAATATGCACAAGAGGTATCAAAAACAATTGATGACATGAAGGAAAATGAAGACCAAGTTTTGCGACTTCTTAAGAATCAAACTTCAATAATAGACTCAACCTTTAACATTATAAAGGGCAACCAGTTAAGTGTTCAAGAAAAATTTAGAGCGTTGAACGAGGAAATTAATCAAATAACTGCGCATACCACTCAAGAAGAACTAACTAGTACTTTTCTTTCCTTATCCATCGAACTGACGCTAATCATGTCCAACACACAACGAATACAAGCCTTGCTAATCAGAGTGCTAATCGACACAAACCATGGAAAGATAAGCCCTATTCTTGTATCACCACAGCAATTATGTCATGAAGTCATCCACTTATATCTGCGAGCAAACAAAGCCGCTCTACCGCAAGAAGGCATGTACATGTGAGGTTGACTTACTGAACAAAATGCCGTTACCAAAACAATGCAAGATAACTGAGCTCACAGAAGATCAGGTATGGATCCAATTGTCGCATCCCACTGAATGGATTTACGCCCTCAGAGCGAAGACAACCATCAACACTGTATGCGGCAATTTGCCTTTTAAAAATTCAGCTCCCTGCGTCATTAAACAAGATCTCTTAACATTCCAAGGACATAAAATCTATGCCAGTATCGGCAAACCATCCTATACCAAACTGGTCAATCTAACGGACATCGCAATACCAAGCAATCTAATCCCAACTAACGAGTATTCATCGGCAGATCAACTTTAATTGGCAGAGATCGCAAGAAATCAAGCAACTGAGATGGAAAACAAGGAAGACAAACAAACCTAGCAAACCATCGCCATCAGGACCTATCCCCAGAATACGTCGAAAATTCAGCCTCCCTAGCGACGATATCTGTTGAATGGCTGCATTCAACGGGGGGGGAGTATGTTCAAGAACAGAAATGTGTTTGTGCATGTTGGATTCATTTTCATAATAAAATTCATAATGCAAATTCATTAGGCATGCGAATGAACCCAACATGCACGAAGCCAAAGTTCCGAATTCCGGCTAGGCAAAACATGATCGCAGAGTTATTACAGTTCACCTTGTGTTGAATGATAAATGCACCAAAATTTCTTTAATACAACTATTTCTTATATTTTCCAATTATGAATACAATTTTTTATCGCTCTTGCCAATTCATAAACACAAGTAAGTAAGAAGTAAAAATGTACAGAACAAACTGTGACCTGCTTGGTCAAAATTAAAAAAAATTACTTTCGTCTACACGAACGAAACTGTTCGCGCGCACAATAAGAAGTACTACACGAACAAAACTGTTCGCGCACCATGATAACAAGTGATAAAAATTCAATTTGACATTTGATGATATTGAAATTAGATTAAATGACAATATATAACATAATTAACAATGTGTCTACAAACATACTCCCACGCGTTAAGGGAATCGTAGACGGTTTTCTTAAACATCCTTCTTCGTGATTGGTAACTTGAGCAGCTTTACGACTGGTCTGATGAATTCGCCGTGCAAGGTTTTAATTTTCACTACACGCGTAATATGATCTTTGCCGGGATACACTTCAATGATCCGACCCATTAGCCATCTCATAGGCGGAAGATTGCTTTCCCTAATCAGTACAACGTCATTCTTAACAAATACAGAGTCATTCACCTGCCACTTTGTGCGCTGACTGAGTGTGATCAAATAATCATGATGCCAGTTTTTCCAGAACCCTTGAACGCGTTTCTGGATATTCTGCCACCCGTTCAGCTTAGTTTCTGGAATGCCCGCTAGATCTGGTTCTGGAATAGCCACCAGAGGTTCGCCAATCAAAAAATGCCCTGGTGTGAGGGCTTGCAGCTCGTCCGGATCATCGTATAAGCGGCATAACGGTCGTGAATTCAATACTGCCTCGATTTGTGTCATCACCAGAAACGAAATTGGAACCATTATCAGAACAAATTAGGGATGGCAAACCTCGCCTAGCTATAAATCTTCGCAATGCGGCTATGAATGAATCGGTTTCGAGACTACTAACTACCTCAAGATGCACCGCCTTCACGGCGAGGCAAACAAACAATGCAATATAACACTTTGCAACTGGAGCCTTGCGCAATTTGCTAGTTTTTACGAGGATTGGTCCTGCATAATCAAGGCCACACCTTTGAAATGGCCGGTGTTGGGTTACCCGTTCAGTCGGCAAATCGCCCATCTTTGGACTTGTGATTGCACCTCGATAGCGTATGCATGACACACAATTTTTAGTGAGACGTTTTATCGCGTTTCTGGCAGCAAACATCCAGAATTTTAATCGCAGAGTGCTTAGTACAAGTGAAACACTGCCATGTAACACTGAATGATGTATTTCCTTTATGATAAGCTCGTTCACCGGATGTCCTCGTGAAAGTATTATCGGATGTTGAGTGTTGTATTTGAGATGATAATTCTTTAATCGTCCTCCGACTCTGAGTATACCATCGTTATCCATAAAACTGTCGAGAGCCTTCAATTTGATTTAGTTGGAAATGGTTTATTGGTTTGACAACTGACTATTTCATCTGGAAAGGTTTCATGTTGAATCGCACGGATAATTGTCTTTTCTGCTTGAACTAACTCTTCGATCTGTATTGGACCCCGAACCCTACTCCCTTTGTTTCGTGACAATTGACAGAAGCGTAGTATATATACCATGGTGCATTTAACCTTAATATATGATGAGCATGAACTGACCAGTCTATTAATTTCGGATGCTTGCGAAGTTGAGCTAGTACATAACATAACAAGATCTTAGCTCTGGACTCAGAAATTAAAGGACTAAGATTTTTAATTTGGATGTAACGGACCGGCCATTTTGATGACTCCTGACGAAGCCATTGTGGACCCTTCCACCATAGATCTGTTTGGTACAATCGATCGGGATGTATACCTCTCGTAATTAAGTCAGCCGGATTCTGCTTGCTGGGTACATAACACCAATGTTGAGTAGGAATGATGTCCAAAATGGTTGCTGTGCGGTTTGCTATGAACGTCTTCCAGCGTCTAGGTATGTCTGCCAACCAATGTAAAACGATAGTGGAGTCACACCATGCATAAGTTTCAATTGACATTCCTGGGAATAGGTCCTCTTGCCTTGCTAAAATATAGGCACCACACAACTCCAACCTAGGCAAACAGATTTGTTTTATGGGTGCGACTTTGCTCTTCGAATAAATTAACTGTGTGGTACTCATACCGTTCTTGTCTGTTGCGCGTAAATAGACTACTGCACCATACGCCTTCTCGGAAGCGTCACAAAACGCGTGAAGTTGCATACCTTGTAATAAAGATGGACCAAAATTGTGATATCGTCTTTGGATTTCGATCTTATTTAAGCTGGTAAGTCCTTGGTAGACTGACTGGAATTCCGTGTTAGTTTCCGTTGATACTGGTGTATCCCAATCTGAATGTGCGACCCAAAGCTTTTGTATAATGAGTTTGAATATAATTATAGTAGGCGCAAGCCATCCAAGCGGATCGTATACCTTGGATATTTCTGATAGGATTCTGCGCTTGGTCCATACAGTGATCACTGATAACCTGGTTTGAAATGAGAATGTATCGGTTGTCGAATTCCAAGTTATACCTAATGTTGTCGCGGTTTGATTCTCTTCCAGTAATTAAAATTTAGTAGTCGTTTCGTCCTGCGGGAACGATTGTAGGAATTTCGTGGAGTTCGACCTCCACTTGCGTAAATTAAAACCGTGATTACCCAGTAACGTTACTAATTCGGTTTTTAGTTTTAAATCAGCTTCTTCGGAGTCAGCGCCTGAGAGCAGATCGTCGACGTATACATCATGTAAGATGGTATTCGATGCGAGTGGGAAGTTACCTAAATTATCCTTGGCTATTTGGTGCACAGACCGAATGGCCATTTAAGGTGAACAGTTGATTCCATACGTTACAGTCAATAATGAGTTTGAATATAATTATAGTAGGCGCAAGCCATCCAAGCGGATCGTATACCTTGGATATTTCTGATAGGATTCTTCGCTTGGTCCATACAGTGATCACTGATAACCTGGTTTGAAATGAGAATGTATCGGTTGTCGAATTCCAAGTTATACCTAATGTTGTCGCGGTTTGATTCTCTTCCAGTAATTAAAATTTAGTAGTCGTTTCGTCCTGCGGGAACGATTGTAGGAATTTCGTGGAGTTCGACCTCCACTTGCGTAAATTAAAACCGTGATTACCCAGTAACGTTACTAATTCGGTTTTTAGTTTTAAATCAGCTTCTTCGGAGTCAGCGCCTGAGAGCAGATCGTCGACGTATACATCATGTAAGATGGTATTCGATTTGGAAGTTCGAGTGGGAAGTTACCTAAATTATCCTTGGCTATTTGGTGCACAGACCGAATGGCCATTTAAGGTGAACAGTTGATTCCATACGTTACAGTCAATAGTTTGTAAATCTCAATATTCTTTGACGGATCATCCCGAAATAGCACCAACTGAAAGTTACAATCCTCATCGTCTACCATTATCTGACGATACATCTTTTCAATATCTCCTACAAACGCTATCTGGTGTCTCCGGAAGCGTAACAATATCGTGAACAAGTTTCGTTGCACCTTAGGACCGACATGAAGTATATCATTCAAGGAAATCGAAGTTGACGTCTTACACGATGCGTCGAACACTACCCGTAATTTTGTTGTTGTACTGGATTCCTTATACACTCCATGATGCGGGATTTGGGACCATTCGATCTTCTTCATGTGATTAAGTTTTATGTACTCATGCATAAACTCTATATATTCTCTTTTAAACTCTGCGTTTTTCGAAAATTTTCTTTCCATGGCTAATAGACGACACTTCGCGTTCACGTATGAGTTTCCCAATGTAGGTCGAGGAGAAATGAATGGTAGTCGTACCTTAAATCGATTATCAATTGTCCTCGTTGTTGTAGTTAAGTATAAGTTTTCACAATGTTCCTCATAGACATTATTCTTGCACGAGGCTGTTGGAGGTTCCTCCACCTCCCAGAATATTTTGAGCTGTTCATTCAGATTTTCATGTTCCACTTTTAATGATTTGACCATCATTATTGTTGTCCGATTAACGTGGACATTCGATTCTATATTACCCGCCAATAACCACCCAAGCCGTTATTGGTATAGTGTAGGTAAGGTAGGAATGTGCATTCTTTTACTTCCGATAATTTCAAAGAAATGTTCAGCTCCGATTAATATATCTACCCTACGCGCTTCATTAAAAGTAGGATCCGCAAGCTCGAATTGTCCCAATCGTGTCTGATCGATATTGTTTAACGTAGTCTCAGGTATTTTTGATGAAATAGACTGGATGATCTGAGACGTAATAGTGAGAGTGTAAGATGGATCGGTTCGAGACTCAATGATTATCGTTGTACTTCCCTTGGTTGCTCCTACAGAAGTTGAGGCGAGGCCGAAAATTTGAATATTAGATTTCCTTCGATCGAGACCTAGACGTTTGACTAAGTATTCCGTAACGAAAGTACATTGAGAACCCGAATCGAGGAGTACTCGCGCCGCTACAAATTCGCCACTGCGTGATTTTACATTTACGATAGCGGTGGGTAACATGGTATAAATGGGCGACGAGGATTTGTCCTTAGGATCGTTAAATGTCAAATATGTTTGTGTCACTATCTCTGTTTGTTGAGGTGAATTATTCGGAACTACGTACGTGGGTTGTTGTTAATGTGTTGATTGACGGTTGTGTGTTGAGTGAAGATAATTTGTTGGATGAGTGCTAGTTGTTGATTGAAGACGAGTTGCTGGTTGGGTGTTGATTGTTGATTGAAGACGACTTACTGAATGAGGATTGCTTGACACCTGACAGATCGCGTTATTCGAATTTGATTCAATATATGTGGATGCATGCAGAAGAGAGTGATGCCGTTTTCGACAGATTAAGCATGAGGTCCTGGAAACACATTTTTTTGCCGGATGACCTTTTCGTAAGCAATTGTGGCATAAGCGATGCTCATTTACTAAGGCTAGTCGGTCTTCCAAATTACTGCTACGAAACGATGGACATTTGAACAGATAATGATCTTCCGTAAAACAGAAGCACTTTCTTTGAAAGGATTGTGGGTCTGATACTTGTTCCACTAAGAAGGCTTTAACTCCATGACATGTGGTCTTTTGTCTTGAATATTACAAGATTCAAGTGTGTCACACCGAATATTCAAAAACTTCAAAAAATCATTAAATGTGGGATGCACAATAGCCACCGAATCTCGTGCCCATAGCTGTCTCGTTTCACTGTCTACTTTCTGTAGTACTAGGTGTATGAGCCAAGGATCACGTGATTCCTCCCGTCTACCCAAACTCCTCAACGCACGAATTGTCTCATCGGAATGATCATAGAGCCGGCGTAGATCCTTATGGCTTGTACTTTTACATATTCTCTGGTCCAAAAAGGATTGAATCAACGCGGATACGATTGGCTTTGGTTTATCGTATCGTTCAGTGAGCTTTTACCACGCTTCATCGTAAGTTTGGTCGGTCGTACTTATGTGCCTGATTAAACCAACAGCTTCTCCTCGTAGCAAACTTCTCAGCTGTTGCAGTTTTTGTGAACCCTTCAAATTCGGATGCTCATGAACAGCATTCGTATATAGGTCACGAAACGATGGCCACATTTTATAGTCTCCGTCGAACGGCTCAATATTTATTTTGGGCAACTTCATCGCTGACGTCGTGTTTAGCGTTTCATAAAAAGTCCTTTGTTGCGTAACAAATGTTTCCAATGTCTCATTTAGGTCGTCACTTCCTTTCACGTTTATCGTTGTTTTCCCGGAACGTTTCGCTAAGGCGTCTTCTAAAAGTGCTCTCGCCTCATAATATTGTGCGGTGACATTAATTGCAATTGATTCATACTCAGGAAACTCTTGTAAAGAAATTTCCGTCTCATTAAAATCTTGATGATGCTTAATTAAATCGTCTAATCTTGGCCGAATCGCATTCTCTGTCGTCGTATCAATAATCCCTTTGGCAAAATTGAAAATGGCGTCCATTTGATTAGTTGTACGATTGCGGATTCTAACCTGACGATCCATATTTTCGACACGTGGAAATTAGAGGTTAGAACTAGAAAGACTCTTAGATTGCTTAAACAAACGAGTTAATTAACGTGAATAAAAAAGGACCGTAATGCCAATTAGGCTTTATCAACGCCGCCAACAATTCTTTTCGGAGTAATTTATGCACGATATATCGTCAGATTAAAAAGGGGGGAAAAAACAAACAATGTTTAAAACCATTTATTTTCAACCTATATTAAATGTATGCACGTGCAAACCAAACGTAAATTCGGATATTAGATGTCGTCAGATAAGAAACGAAAACACAATATCTTATACCAATTTAATTCAAAAGTTCAATTATGTATGTATACGCCTTATTAACCTTATGCGCGTACAACAAAAAAACCATAATCCTTTCAAAGTCGAAAGCACACCTTCCTACAATTTTCAACATAAAAAAAATGAAAAAGGGTACTTAGCTTGCAAAATGTAATGGCGTGGTAATATTTTTTATCTAAAGTTCCCGGGTTTCGGCACCAAAATGTTGAATGATAAATGCACCAAAATTTCTTTAATACAACTATTTCTTATATTTTCCAATTATGAATACAATTTTTAATCGCTCTTGCCAATTCATGAACACAAGTAAGGAAGAAGTAAAAATGTACAGAACAAACTGTGACCTGCTTGGTCAAAATTAAAAAAAATGACTTTCGCCTACACGAACGAAACTGTTCGCGCGCACAATAAGAAGTACTACACGAACAAAACTGTTCGCGCACCATGATAACAAGTGATAAAAATTCAATTTGACACATTTGATGATATTGAAATTAGATTAAATGACAATATATAACATAATTAACAATGTGTCTACAAACATACTCCCACGCGTTAAGGGAATCGTAGACGGTTTTCTTAATTAAACATCCTTCTTCGTGATTGGTAACTTGAGCAGCTTTACGACTGGTCTGATGAATTCGCCGTGCAAGGTTTTAATTTTCACTACACGCGTAATATGATCTTTGCCGGGATACACTTCAATGATCCGACCCATTAGCCATCTCATAGGCGGAAGATTGCTTTCCCTAATCAGTACAACGTCATTCTTAACAAATACAGAGTCATTCACCTGCCACTTTGTGCGCTGACTGAGTGTGATCAAATAATCATGATGCCAGTTTTTCCAGAACCCTTGAACGCGTTTCTGGATATTCTGCCACCCGTTCAGCTTAGTTTCTGGAATGCCCGCTAGATCTGGTTCTGGAATAGCCACCAGAGGTTCGCCAATCAAAAAATGCCCTGGTGTGAGGGCTTGCAGCTCGTCCGGATCATCGTATAAGCGGCATAACGGTCGTGAATTCAATACTGCCTCGATTTGTGTCATCACCAGAAACGAAATTGGAACCATTATCAGAACAAATTAGGGATGGCAAACCTCGCCTAGCTATAAATCTTCGCAATGCGGCTATGAATGAATCGGTTTCGAGACTACTAACTACCTCAAGATGCACCGCCTTCACGGCGAGGCAAACAAACAATGCAATATAACACTTTGCAACTGGAGCCTTGCGCAATTTGCTAGTTTTTACGAGGATTAGTCCTGCATAATCAAGGCCACACCTTTGAAATGGCCGGTGTTGGGTTACCCGTTCAGTCGGCAAATCGCCCATCTTTGGACTTGTGATTGCACCTCGATAGCGTATGCATGACACACAATTTTTAGTGAGACGTTTTATCGCGTTTCTGGCAGCAAACATCCAGAATTTTAATCGCAGAGTGCTTAGTACAAGTGAAACACTGCCATGTAACACTGAATGATGTATTTCCTTTATGATAAGCTCGTTCACCGGATGTCCTCGTGAAAGTATTATCGGATGTTGAGTGTTGTATTTGAGATGAGAATTCTTTAATCGTCCTCCGACTCTGAGTATACCATCGTTATCCATAAAACTGTCGAGAGCCTTCAATTTAGATTTAGTTGGAAATGGTTTATTGGTTTGACAACTGACTATTTCATCTGGAAAGGTTTCATGTTGAATCGCACGGATAATTGTCTTTTCTGCTTGAACTAACTCTTCGATCTGTATTGGACCCCGAACCCTACTCCCTTTGTTTCGTGACAATTGACAGAAGCGTAGTATATATACCATGGTGCATTTAACCTTAATATATGATGAGCATGAACTGACCAGTCTATTAATTTCGGATGCTTGCGAAGTTGAGCTAGTACATAACATAACAAGATCTTAGCTCTGGACTCAGAAATTAAAGGACTAAGATTTTTAATTTGAATGTAACGGACCGGCCATTTTGATGACTCCTGACGAAGCCATTGTGGACCCTTCCACCATAGATCTGTTTGGTACAATCGATCGGGATGTATACCTCTCGTAATTAAGTCAGCCGGATTCTGCTTGCTGGGTACATAACACCAATGTTGAGTAGGAATGATGTCCAAAATGGTTGCTGTGCGGTTTGCTATGAACGTCTTCCAGCGTCTAGATATGTCTGCCAACCAATGTAAAACGATAGTGGAGTCACACCATGCATAAGTTTCAATTGACATTCCTGGGAATAGGTCCTCTTGCCTTGCTAAAATATAGGCACCACACAACTCCAACCTAGGCAAACAGATTTGTTTTATGGGTGCGACTTTGCTCTTCGAATAAATTAACTGTGTGGTACTCATACCGTTCTTGTCTGTGTTGCGCGTAAATAGACTACTGCACCATACGCCTTCTCGGAAGCGTCACAAAACGCGTGAAGTTGCATACCTTGTAATAAAGATGGACCAAAATTGTGATATCGTCTTTGGATTTCGATCTTATTTAAGCTGGTAAGTCTTTGGTAGACTGACTGGAATTCCGTGTTAGTTTCCGTTGATACTGGTGTATCCCAATCTGAATGTGCGACCCAAAGCTTTTGTATAATGAGTTTGAATATAATTATAGTAGGCGCAAGCCATCCAAGCGGATCGTATACCTTGGATATTTCTGATAGGATTCTGCGCTTGGTCCATACAGTGATCACTGATAACCTGGTTTGAAATGAGAATGTATCGGTTGTCGAATTCCAAGTTATACCTAATGTTGTTGCGGTTTGATTCTCTTCCAGTAATTAAAATTTAGTAGTCGTTTCGTCCTGCGGGAACGATTGTAGGAATTTCGTGGAGTTCGACCTCCACTTGCGTAAATTAAAACCGTGATTACCCAGTAACGTTACTAATTCGGTTTTTAGTTTTAAATCAGCTTCTTCGGAGTCAGCGCCTGAGAGCAGATCGTCGACGTATACATCATGTAAGATGGTATTCGATGCGAGTGGGAAGTTACCTAAATTATCCTTGGCTATTTGGTGCACAGACCGAAAGGCCATTTAAGGTGAACAGTTGATTCCATACGTTACAGTCAATAATGAGTTTGAATATAATTATAGTAGGCGCAAGCCATCCAAGCGGATCGTATACCTTGGATATTTCTGATAGGATTCTGCGCTTGGTCCATACAGTGATCACTGATAACCTGGTTTGAAATGAGAATGTATCGGTTGTCGAATTCCAAGTTATACCTAATGTTGTCGCGGTTTGATTCTCTTCCAGTAATTAAAATTTAGTAGTCGTTTCGTCCTGCGGGAACGATTGTAGGAATTTCGTGGAGTTCGACCTCCACTTGCGTAAATTAAAACCGTGATTACCCAGTAACGTTACTAATTCGGTTTTTAGTTTTAAATCAGCTTCTTCTGAGTCAGCGCCTGAGAGCAGATCGTCGACGTATACATCATGTAAGATGGTATTCGATTTGGAAGTTCGAGTGGGAAGTTACCTAAATTATCCTTGGCTATTTGGTGCACAGACCGAATGGCCATTTAAGGTGAACAGTTGATTCCATACGTGACAGCCAATAGTTTGTAAATCTCAATATTCTTTGACGGATCATCCCGAAATAGCACCAACTGAAAGTTACAATCCTCATCGTCTACCATTATCTGACGATACATCTTTTCAATATCTCCTACAAACGCTATCTGGTGTCTCCGGAAGCGTAACAATATCGTGAACAAGTTTCGTTGCACCTTAGGACCGACATGAAGTATATCATTCAAGGAAATCGAAGTTGACGTCTTACACGATGCGTCGAACACTACCCGTAATTTTGTTGTTGTACTGGATTCCTTATACACTCCATGATGCGGGATTTGGGACCATTCGATCTTCTTCATGTGATTAAGTTTTATGTACTCATGCATAAACTCTATATATTCTCTTTTAAACTCTGCGCTTTTCGAAAATTTTCTTTCCATGGCTAATAGACGACACTTCGCGTTCACGTATGAGTTTCCCAATGTAGGTCGAGGAGAAATGAATGGTAGTCGTACCTTAAATCGATTATCAATTGTCCTCGTTGTTGTAGTTAAGTATAAGTTTTCACAATGTTCCTCATAGACATTATTCTTGCACGAGGCTGTTGGAGGTTCCTCCACCTCCCAGAATATTTTGAGCTGTTCATTCAGATTTTCATGTTCCACTTTTAATGATTTGACCATCATTATTGTTGTCCGATTAACGTGGACATTCGATTCTATATTACCCGCCAATAACCACCCAAGCCGTTATTGGTATAGTGTAGGTAAGGTAGGAATGTGCATTCTTTTACTTCCGATAATTTCAAAGAAATGTTCAGCTCCGATTAATATATCTACCCTACGCGCTTCATTAAAAGTAGGATCCGCAAGCTCGAATTGTCCCAATCGTGTCTGATCGATATTGTTTAACGTAGTCTCAGGTATTTTTGATGAAATAGACTGGATGATCTGAGACGTAATAGTGAGAGTGTAAGATGGATCGGTTCGAGACTCAATGATTATCGTTGTACTTCCCTTGGTTGCTCCTACAGAAGTTGAGGCGAGGCCGAAAATTTGAATATTAGATTTCCTTCGATCGAGACCTAGACGTTTGACTAAGTATTCCGTAACGAAAGTACATTGAGAACCCGAATCGAGGAGTACTCGCGCCGCTACAAATTCGCCACTGCGTGATTTTACATTTACGATAGCAGTGGGTAACATGGTATAAATGGGCGACGAGGATTTGTCCTTAGGATCGTTAAATGTCAAATATGTTTGTGTCACTATCTCTGTTTGTTGAGGTGAATTATTCGGAACTACGTACGTGGGTTGTTGTTAATGTGTTGATTGACGGTTGTGTGTTGAGTGAAGATAATTTGTTGGATGAGTGCTAGTTGTTGATTGAAGACGAGTTGCTGGTTGGGTGTTGATTGTTGATTGAAGACGACTTACTGAATGAGGATTGCTTGACACCTGACAGATCGCGTTATTCGAATTTGATTCAATATATGTGGATGCATGCAGAAGAGAGTGATGCCGTTTTCGACAGATTAAGCATGAGGTCCTGGAAACACATTTTTTTGCCGGATGACCTTTTCGTAAGCAATTGTGGCATAAGCGATGCTCATTTACTAAGGCTAGTCGGTCTTCCAAATTACTGCTACGAAACGATGGACATTTGAACAGATAATGATCTTCCGTAAAACAGAAGCACTTTCTTTGAAAGGATTGTGGGTCTGATACTTGTTCCACTAAGAAGGCTTTAACTCCATGACATGTGGTCTTTTGTCTTGAATATTACAAGATTCAAGTGTGTCACACCGAATATTCAAAAACTTCAAAAAATCATTAAATGTGGGATGCACAATAGCCACCGAATCTCGTGCCCATAGCTGTCTCGTTTCACTGTCTACTTTCTGTAGTACTAGGTGTATGAGCCAAGGATCACGTGATTCCTCCCGTCTACCCAAACTCCTCAACGCACGAATTGTCTCATCGGAATGATCATAGAGCCGGCGTAGATCCTTATGGCTTGTACTTTTACATATTCTCTGGTCCAAAAAGGATTGAATCAACGCGGATACGATTGGCTTTGGTTTATCGTATCGTTCAGTGAGCTTTTACCACGCTTCATCGTAATTTTGGTCGGTCGTACTAATGTGCCTGATTAAACCAACAGCTTCTCCTCGTAGCAAACTTCTCAGCTGTTGCAGTTTTTGTGAACCCTTCAAATTCGGATGCTCATGAACAGCATTCGTATATAGGTCACGAAACGATGGCCACATTTTATAGTCTCCGTCGAACGGCTCAATATTTATTTTGGGCAACTTCATCGCTGACGTCGTGTTTAGCGTTTCATAAAAAGTCCTTTGTTGCGTAACAAATGTTTCCAATGTCTCATTTAGGTCGTCACTTCCTTTCACGTTTATCGTTGTTTTCCCGGAACGTTTCGCTAAGGCGTCTTCTAAAAGTGCTCTCGCCTCATAATATTGTGCGGTGACATTAATTGCAATTGATTCATACTCAGGAAACTCTTGTAAAGAAATTTCCGTCTCATTAAAATCTTGATGATGCTTAATTAAATCGTCTAATCTTGGCCGAATCGCATTCTCTGTCGTCGTATCAATAATCCCTTTGGCAAAATTGAAAATGGCGTCCATTTGATTAGTTGTACGATTGCGGATTCTAACCTGACGATCCATATTTTCGACACGTGGAAATTAGAGGTTAGAACTAGAAAGAGTCTTAGATTGCTTAAACAAACGAGTTAATTAACGTGAATAAAAAAGGACCGTAATGCCAATTAGGCTTTATCAACGCCGCCAACAATTCTGTTCGGAGTAATTTATGCACGATATATCGTCAGATTAAAAAGGGGGGAAAAAACAAACAATGTTTAAAACCATTTATTTTCAACCTATATTAAATGTATGCACGTGCAAACCAAACGTAAATTCGGATATTAGATGTCGTCAGATAAGAAACGAAAACACAATATCTTATACCAATTTAATTCAAAAGTTCAATTATGTATGTATACGCCTTATTAACCTTATGCGCGTACAACAAAAAAACCATAATCCTTTCAAAGTCGAAAGCACACCTTCCTACAATTTTCAACATAAAAAAAATGAAAAAGGGTACTTAGCTTGCAAAATGTAATGGCGTGGTAATATTTTTTATCTAAAGTTCCCGGGTTTCGGCACCAAAATGTTGAATGATAAATGCACCAAAATTTCTTTAATACAACTATTTCTTATATTTTCCAATTATGAATACAATTTTTAATCGCTCTTGCCAATTCATGAACACAAGTAAGTAAGAAGTAAAAATGTACAGAACAAACTGTGACCTGCTTGGTCAAAATTAAAAAAATGACTTTCGCCTACACGAACGAAACTGTTCGCGCGCACAATAAGAAGTACTACACGAACAAAACTGTTCGCGCACCATGATAACAAGTGATAAAAATTCAATTTGACATTTGATGATATTGAAATTAGATTAAATGACAATATATAACATAATTAACATTGTGTCTACAAACACCTTGAACTCAAAGTAAAAACAAACAGGTGCAGCAATGGGAATATGTTTCGCTTATCAGCAATTCGAACCATATCATTCATTGAGCACCAATGTTTTAAAAGTGACAACTTGCATATATTTTTGTGTCAGTCACTGCGTGTGCAGACTGACTGCATATTGCAGTATTTTTTTCTTTCTTTTGGTATTAATGCGAATTAGGCAATTCTACCTGTAGTATCATTTTGTATTTTTTTGTATTTTTGTTAATTATGCCCACGTAGGCAATATTATTTTTATAAATACTCGTCTTAGGGAATAATAAATCACTCAATTTTTAATCATCTAAAAAGGTTGTTCTGTATTTTATTTTGGTTAGATATCCCCCCACCAGTGGTAAGGTGCCTAACTAATAGGATTCTAATAAGATATATCGGTACAAGAACCGTTTATATCTTCAACATTAGTCAAGGTACATGCACCTTGACTATTCCGTCGTTGGAACAAAAGAGTTCCACCGTTAACAGACACTTATATCTGTCACCCCCCCCCCTCTGTTATCGACTCCAGCCCCCTAGAGATGTCTTACCATCACCATTCAACTCAGCGACCCCGAAAACCATAGAATCAACACTAATATCGATCACCCACCCCCCATCAGTTATCGAACCCATCCCCTAGAGCTGTCTTACCAGCACAATTCAACTCAGCGACCCCGGAAACGATATTAGTGTCGATTCTATGGTTTTCGTGGTCGCTGAGTTGAATGGTGATGGTAAGACAGCTCTAGGGGTATGGGATCGATAACTGAGGGGGTGGGTGATCCATATTAGTGTTGATTCTATGGTTTTCGGGGTCGCTGAGTTGAATGGTGATGGTAAGACAGCTCTAGGGGTCGATAACAGAGGGGGGTGACCGATATAAGTGTTGATTCTATGGTTTTCGGAGTCGCTGAGTTGAATAGTGATGGTAAGACAGCTCTAGGGGGAAGGGATCGATAACTGCGGGGGGTGGGGGGGTGTGACCGATATTAGTGTTCATTCTATGGTTTTCGGGGTCGCTGAGTTGAACGGTGCTGGTTAGACAGCCCTAGGGGGATGGGGTTGATAACTGATGGTGGGGTGTGTCCGACATTCCATCAACATTCAACTCAGCGACCCCGAAAGTTTAATGGTGATGCTTAGACAGCCCTAGGGGGATGGGGTCAATAACTGAGGGGAAGTGACCGATATTAGTGTCGGTTCTATAGTTTTCGGGGTCGCTGAGTGGAATGGTAAGCGGGGGGTGAGTCCGACATTAGTGTCGATTCTATAGTTTATGGGGTCGCTGAGTTGAATGGTGATGCTAAGACAGCCCTAGGTGGCTTGGGTCGAGAGCTGAGGGTGGGACCGATATTAGTGTCGAATCTATAGTTTTGGGGTCGCTGAGTTTAATGGTGATGCTAAGACAGCCCTAGGGGGATGGGGTCAATAACTGAGGGGGGGGGTGACCGATATTAGTGTCGGTTCTATAGTTTTCGGGGTCGCTGAGTGTAATGGTGATGCTAAGACAGTCCTAGAGGGATGGGGTAGATATTTATTATTATTATTATATTTGGTGGCTAAGTTCCTTGATGAAGTGCAAGATGTCCACCAGTTCGATTGATCCGGCAGTCTGCATTTGAACTGTATTAGCCTTGAGGTACTTTAGTCTCTTCCGGGTGAGGGCAACAGAGATGAAGAGTATATGTTCTGGTGTTTCTTTGGCCTCGTTGCAGAAAAGGCATGTATCCGTTTGGGATTTTCACATTTTCATTTGGTGGCTGTAGAATGGGCCATGTCCCGTCATGTACCAGACCAGGGATCTGAGTGCATGACGGCTTAGCTTTAGTGCTTTGTCTATGTGATTTATTTTGTAATTCATAAGCTTTTTTGTTTGTCTCATCCCAGAGGATGATTCCCATTCAGCTTCGATGGTGTTGTTTGCCCACTCCTTAATCTTGTTCTTTAGGTGGCTTTTAGAAAAGGCAATGCTTGATTCGGGGCCGTTGAAAATTTCCTCTGCGCCTTCCCTTGCGAAGAGGTCTGCTGCCTCGTTCCCTTCGATGCCTGAATGACCGGGAGACCACATTAGGGTGATTTTGTTTGTTTTAGCCAGTTCGTTTAGGTGGCAGTAGCAGCTCCACGTTGTTTTATAGTTAAATACTGGGCCTTTTAATGCAATTAGTGCGGCCTGGCTATCTGAGATCATGTAAATCTCGGTTCTACTGTATCTTCTTTTGATACATTCTAGGGCTTCCAGTGCTGCTGTTTCTGCCTGAAAGACGGTTGGGGATTTTCCAAGGGGTATTCTCAGTGTGGATCTAGGTCCAAATACTCCTGCTCCTGTTCCAGTTTTAGTTTTAGATCCATCTGTGTACCAGATAGATGCATGGTGGGGAAGATTATTTATGATATTCTCAACTTGATTCCGTTCCGGTAATCTTATCATGAAGTTCCTTTGGAAATGAGTTGTTTTTATCATTGAGTCTGATTGTAGGACAATTGCTTCCTCCAAGTTGATTTTGGAGATGATGTTTGTATGCTATGTTCAGTGTAATTAGTCTTAAGCCAACTTCACTTTTGATGTGAACGTGAAGTGGCGGAAGTCCTAGTAGCTTTTCAAGAGCTGCCGTTGGGCAGGTCTTTATAGCGCCTGTTGCACTTAGACATATTAGTCTTTGGATTTTGTTTAGTTTTGAGCGTGTTTGCGATTGCTCTGTTTTTGGCCACCACATCAGGGCTGCGTAGGTAAGCCTAGGTGTTATGATGCTCTGGTATAGCCAAATTGTCATTTGTGGGTTTATTCCCCACGTTTTATTAAACATTCTTTGGCAAATAAAGTATGCATTATTTTTGTTATTATTTTATTTTGCTAATGGGTATATAGCTGAAAGGGATGACCGAAATTAGTGTCCATTCTATAGTTCTCGGGGCCACTGAGATGAATAGTGTTGGTAGAACACTTCTATGGGTGAGTTGTTTTTCCGGAGGGGGGAGGGTGACCGATATTAGTGTCGATCCCATGGTTTTCGGGATCGCTGAGATGAATAGTGGTGCTTAGAATGTTACTCGGCGACCGGCAACTGGATGGATTTCGGGTGAAAAGGGACAGTGTGAAACAGTTTTTATCCCACGGATAGCACTCATTTCGATAGATCTTCCTTTTAAATTTAAGAGATTGCAATTTCCAGTAAAAGCTTTCGATGGCGATCCATAATTCGGACAGTTATTTAGATTTGAGACAAATTTTTTTTGCTTGCTCTAGGGTGGGTTCACCTAAGAAATTATTTATTCTTGCTCTAGAAGGTGAAACTAAAAGCATTGTATACAACCAAGTTTTGTTTAAAATTTATATTATTGTTGTATTTCCGAGGTGGAAACTGAATGTAAAAACACAACACATATGATAATACTCTTTATTAATAATAATTATATTTAGAATTCAATGGAGTACTACGTGCACACAACATTGCTCGTCTTTCTCTACTGCGACCACACCCTTGCTTTGTTTAGCGAGATGGATGTTCAAACATAAAGTATCGTGTGTGTGCAGGGTTGCCAACAATTATTTATTTTTTTTTATATAGTTTGAATACTATAGCTATAATTTAAAATACTTATTTTGTTAAAAAAAAATTTCAATTTTACCTTAAAGATAGATATAATTTTTTTCCTACCCCTGCCTAATATAAGATTGAGATGAATAAATACCTGGGCAACGCCGGGTAATCAGCTAGTATACAAATAAATTCTCTATTTTATATATATAGATTGCTATTTCCTTTAACTTGATAAGTACGTAACCATTTTCCTCGGGGATTGTGCTAATTTGTTGAAAGTCCTGAACAGGATTGATTAAAACAAGAAGGTTATGATTAGCAGGATCTGTGAATTTAAAAGGACTTTTAATATTGTTATCGTGAATACCAGCTACAGGATATTTTCTAAACTTTGGTTCATCTTTACGCCTAAGTAATTTATAACTTTTAATAAATCCTATATCGCGATTCTCTCTATAGATTTCTCTTGATTTGTTTCAATTTTCCATCATTTTAATTTTAGCTTGTTCTATCCTGTCTTAAATTAATTTATGATCAACTAGATTATTTTGTACTTCTATCGGTGTAGCCTTTTGTATAGCCTTAACATTTGGACTATATGTATTTGGTAATTTTTCATCCAAATTAAGACTTCTGATCCTTTCGATTTTTCTTAACAAATTTTATCTTGCTACTTGCTACTACTTGAAAGATTTTATTTGTCTTTTGAGTTGTTGGTAATCGTAATTCTTGAGTATGTTTAATTATAACTATATGCCAATTTTTTCCAGTTGGGTGTTTGATTTTTTGGGAACTATCCACAATGGACTATTAAAAGGGGATTTTCTATTTTTATTAATGCCTTGATCTAGCATAGTGCGAATTTGTCGTTCGATTTCTTGCTCATGTATCTTCGGATACTTGTAAATTTTAGAATAAGTCGGACTGCTTATTGTCGTTATGAATTCATGTTGTATATATTTTGTATCTCCTTCATTGTAAAATATATGTCTGTATTGCCTAAGTAATTTTTGTACTGCAAGTTTTTCTTCGGGGTTGATTTGATTGATTTCTTCAAGTTTGCTATTGGTTGTTTTCGAAAAAAAATTTGTTGGTTTACAATCAAGCATTTATTTTTTAGCGTTAAGGGGTACTAGAAAATTCATACCGATTAGTGCGTCGTATTTGTTACTATTGAAATTAGTAACCTTCCAGGAGAAGGTTCCTTAGATATTAAATTCTAATTTTTCTTCGAATGTGATACTAAATATATTTGGTTTTGCGATACTAGTGTCAGAACCAGTATCGATCAAACATCCAATTTTTTTCCTGTGATTATGAGCTTGATTTCGAGGTGGTGTGTGAAAATGTACGTTTTGTTCCCGAAGATTCCCTATATCCATCGGTTCAAATTCATTTTTATCAAGTAAGATCTATTTGAGATCTCTTTCAACACATTTTATATATATATGTGCTTGGTTTATTTTCGTCAAATTCATACAATTCATTTATCTCAAAACTAGCTGTTTTAAAATAATCGAAAAGTTCCATAAGATTAATGACTTGGACCGGTCTACATGAGTTGAAGACCACAGCATAATTGCCTTTAGGTTGGTAGTGTTGCTTCAATGTTGTTTTTATTTCATCCCTGGTAGCGTTGTCTCCCAGCGTTCGAATGCATCCAATGGCTTCTACTTGAATTTTTTCATTTATAACGATGTGTACTCCAAAGTTTACAACGGCTTCTGTTGGGAAGATGTTGAAGATCCTCTCTACCGAATTTATAAATGAAAGTAGGCTATTATTACCATCAAAATTAGCCTGCTGCTGCAATTGTTGTTGTTGTTTGATTGATGCGTCCACTTGTTGCTGTTCATGTAGCCTGATTTTGGCTTCTTGTTCCTGAATAATCCTGGATAATTGTCGATTCAATTGTGTACGTACCATTTCGAACTCTGAGTTGGCTTTTCTATTTGAGTCGAAAAGTTTCCAACGTTTTATACTCTATAAAGACTATTGGTAATTTTATTTTTTATTTTTTATTTTATTTTATACATTTATTTATCCCTTGAATTAAAATCACTATATCGTTTTGTTTCTTCTTCTTTATTATTTTTATGTTATTATATATTTAAAACTCAATAAATTTTGTTGTTGTTTAATGTTCACTTATAAAATAATGACCCCTACTCCGGCGACAAAATTTTATCATATTATCATGTTATTATGTTATATAAAATGAAAAATGCTATTTTGGTATTCCGGTCAATTTCAATTTTATTATTTTATGTTATTTTCTATGTTATTTTGATATAACATAAAAGTCATAAATTAGGTGCTTTTATGAAATGTTATAGACAAAAACTGAATCGAATATGTCAAATTTTGTGACAGGGACAAATTGTTTTGTAACATTTGTTAAACTAGGTAAATAATTAAAATAAGTCAAAATTAGAAAATGTCATACATTCCACGATATACCAGAGAGCGAAACGAAAGACGTTCATTCCTGATTTATTTAGGATGATAAAATTTTCATCATTAGAATTCAATACCGCGCCAATCTACGGATGCTCCGAGATGCAAGTGATCCTTATGGATTGCCCTCATTCCGATTCAAGAAATTGTTTAGGCTTAATAAGCGAACAGTGTAATTTTTAATACTAAAGTTGGAGCTAATGTCACGGAAATGAACAATCCCCTTCAGAATTAAATTACTTTGTACTCTACATTTCTATGGTCATGGGTCATATTGTAACGAGGTTTTCCAGCCGGGGTAAAACTCAGTGTGACCAGGGTTATTTGTTTATAGGGTCGTTACAATAAAAAAGAATTTATTTGTTTGGGGAATGGAATTCGATCTTTTACTCTCTTCTTTCAGTTAACAATTATTTATTTGTGTAAATTCAAGTGTAATGTTTATGATATCCGGTCGTATCCTCGGCGGCGGTGTATATATGCTGGCGAAGCGTAGTACCGGGGGCGTTGGTGTTGACTATGTGGATGGCGAGCGCGGTGTCGTTGTACTAGCGGTGGGGCCTTTGTACCCCTTTGGCTGTAGCATCAATGTTTGCTTAGGTTTGGCGTTAAGCGTGGGCGCAATGGTAAGGATATCCCTCTCGAACCATTAATGCGACGAATTTCTAGCGTTAAGCGTGTGGACGTAATGGCAAGGATATCTCTCTTGAACCATTAATGCGAGGAACTACTGAGTCTAGCGTGAAGCGTGTGGACGTAATGGTAAGGATATCTCTCTTGAACCATTAATGCGACGAATTTCTAGCGTTAAGCGTGTGGACGTAATGGTAAGGATATCTCTCTTGAACCATTAATGCGACGAATTTCTGGCGTTAAGCGTGTGGACGTAATGGTAAGGATATCTCTCTTGAACCATTAATGCGATGAATTTCTAGCGTTAAGCGTGTGGACGTAATGGTAAGGATATCTCTCTTGAACCATTAATGCGACGAATCTCTAGCGTTAAGCGTGTGGACGTAATGGTAAGGATATCTCTCTTGAACCATTAATGCGACGAATTTCTAGCGTTAAGCGTGTGGACGTAATGGTAAGGATATCTCTCTTGAACCATTAATGCGACGAATTTCTGGCGTTAAGCGTGTGGACGTAATGGTAAGGATATCTCTCTTGACCAGGGTTATTTGTTTATAGGGTCGTTACAATAAAAAAGAATTTATTTGTTTGGGGAATGGAATTCGATCTTTTACTCTCTTCTTTCAGTTAACAATTATTTATTTGTGTAAATTCAAGTGTAATGTTTATGATATCCGGTCGTATCCTCGGCGGCGGTGTATATATGCTGGCGAAGCGTAGTACCGGGGGCGTTGGTGTTGACTATGTGGATGGCGAGCGCGGTGTCGTTGTACTAGCGGTGGGGCCTTTGTACCCCTTTGGCTGTAGCATCAATGTTTGCTTAGGTTTGGCGTTAAGCGTGGGCGCAATGGTAAGGATATCCCTCTCGAACCATTAATGCGACGAATTTCTAGCGTTAAGCGTGTGGACGTAATGGCAAGGATATCTCTCTTGAACCATTAATGCGAGGAACTACTGAGTCTAGCGTGAAGCGTGTGGACGTAATGGTAAGGATATCTCTCTTGAACCATTAATGCGACGAATTTCTAGCGTTAAGCGTGTGGACGTAATGGTAAGGATATCTCTCTTGAACCATTAATGCGACGAATTTCTGGCGTTAAGCGTGTGGACGTAATGGTAAGGATATCTCTCTTGAACCATTAATGCGATGAATTTCTAGCGTTAAGCGTGTGGACGTAATGGTAAGGATATCTCTCTTGAACCATTAATGCGACGAATCTCTAGCGTTAAGCGTGTGGACGTAATGGTAAGGATATCTCTCTTGAACCATTAATGCGACGAATTTCTAGCGTTAAGCGTGTGGACGTAATGGTAAGGATATCTCTCTTGAACCATTAATGCGACGAATTTCTGGCGTTAAGCGTGTGGACGTAATGGTAAGGATATCTCTCTTGAACCATTAATGCGATGAATTTCTAGCGTTAAGCGTGTGGACGTAATGGTAAGGATATCTCTCTTGAACCATTAATGCGATGAATTTCAAGCGTTAAGCGTGTGGACGTAATGGTAAGGATATCTCTCTTGAACCATTAATGCGAGGAACTACTGAGTCTAGCGTGAAGCGTGTGGACGTAATGGTAAGGATATCTCTCTTGAACCATTAATGCGACGAATTTCTGGCGTTAAGCGTGTGGACGTAATGGTAAGGATATCTCTCTTGAACCATTAATGCGATGAATTTCTAAGCGAGTTGCTAGTACTAGGAATCACAGGGAATGAAAGAAGGCTGGTTGTCGGAATTTCCTGCCTTTTATATGTTTTTGAATCGGTTGGAAAGGTGCTGTTATCTCTGAACCGTGGGACGATCGATGTTATTTGGTTCCCACGGTCAGTCCGAGATCCCGATGTTGCTATGCTCATTGTGTTTTGTTGTTCCGTTAAATCATTCGATTTTTGTGTTGTTTTGTCCAGCTCGGTACCTGTTGTTGTTGTATTCCTGCGTTGCAGAAATCAAAGCATAATTTGGGTTTTGCTTTGTTTGTCCGTGTACTGTTGTTCTGCCCATCGTGTTGTTTGTTGTTGTTGTGTCTTGGTGCGAAAATTTGTTTGCAATATGTAAATTCATTTGGGTTGCGTTGCTTGGCTCAGCTCTGTGTGTGGGTTTTGTTGTTGTTCGTGGCTCAGTTCTGTGCGTGGGTTTTGTTGTTGTTCGTGGCTCAATTCTGTGCGTGGGTTTTGTTGTTGTTCGGTAGCGTTTTCGGGTTGTTGTTGCTGTGTTGTTCGGTATATCGCTCTTCTGTTGTTGGTACTTTTCGGGTGTTGCAATAGGTAATCTCGTTCGGTTGGTGTTGCTCGGCTTCTATGATCTTGGTGTTGTTTGGCTGCATATTTCGGGTTGTTGTTGGTGTGTTGCAATAGGCATGCTCGTTTGGTTGGTGTTGCTCGGCTCGTCTATTATTGCGCTGTTCGGTATGTCGCTCTTTTGTTGTTGGTGTTTTTTTTTTTTATCAGCGTTCGATCCTGATAGGCTGATTTTCATGTAGTTGCTCCGGAAGCAGTGCTGGAACTCTTGCCAGGTCCTGTGGCGTCCCTTCGTCCGGTGTTGCTGAATGGCATATCCTCTTATTATCTGCACCACTTCGTCTCGCCGTGCTGTCGCTAGGGAATCGTATACGTCGACCGTGGCGCAGTCCGGAATACCCGGGTTGGTGACAGCCACGAGATACCAGTGCTCGCGGTCACACACGGGCACTATGGCTAGGTCGCTCTGGATGAATTTGAAGTGACGGTCCCACCGGCTTACTAGTGCACTCCGTCTCCTGGCCACGGTCTCTTCGTCCTCTTGTGGCGTTGGCTGGTATTGCTGCATTTTCGAGACAAGAAAAGTGCTGCAAATTTGGATCCTGCGTTGCTTGTCTTCGGCCAACTTTCCCAGCATCCAGCCTAGACCGACTTCCACTAGAACGTCGTTAAGGAAAACTCCTGGCCTGAGTCGACAGTAGTCTTCTAGCCGGACGTCGATGCTCCTGGGTCCGAGGGGGTACCTGCAAATTATTTGCTCAAGCTTGACTTCGTCGGCTGCCGTCTTGATGGCCCAGCTGCCTGTCTTCTTTACCAGTACGATGCGGTGTACGACCTCGTCGGTTGGTTTTGGTGCCTCCTGAGTGTTTCCGTGTTTGGACATCGTTGGTAAATTTACTTCTTTGCCTTCTTTACTTTAGGTGTCTGGAGATGATCGATGATCACTTGTGACTATTTTCCTTGATTAATTTTTACTCAGCACGAAAACAAGTTACGGGACCTGTGTTCCGTTGATTTTCCTCATACTCAAGTCTCTGATGTGCCTTGACCATTGTTGTTGTCCTGTGTTGTTTGTTCGTCTTCATGGTATTCGGTAACTAGTGTTAAACTAGCATCACGTGTTCCAACGGTTTTGTTACTCTTGGTTTAGTGCTTGATTTGATGCTGATGTCGTCAAATGCCGTTTGCCTCGTGGGAGAATCGGGACAATCTCGACGTGTTGCTTGGGCTTCGGGGATAATGTTGCGGGTGCCGTCGTGTATTTGGTATGTATGTGGTCTCTCCTTGTTAGGTTTTTGCTTCCCACTGTGGCTGTTTTTTTTTGGAATTAATTGTCGTATGTCTATTACCTAATAATATGCCGATCGTTCTGGTGTTTGTTTCCGGGATGTTTCATTGTAGTGTCTTCGTGTCGCTGTTGTGTGTGAAGGGGAATTTTTGCTGTGATGCGGTTTGTTTTTTCTATTTCCTGTGGGCAGTTTTCATGGAAGTTTTTAACTCATTTACGTGTGCAGTGCGATCCTTAGTCTGTCCTTGCTTTCTTAATCTTACGATGCCTGGTGAGATGAAATCCATTACGCAATAGGGTCCATCGTATCTCGGAGCTAATTTACTGGCGAATCCTTCTGCCGCCTTTGATAGATGATGTTGCTTGACTAGAACTAGTTTCCCAATCTCTGGTTTCCAGGGACGTCGCCTTAAGTTGTAGTGGCGGGCTTGGTCCTTAGCAGCTCGTTCCAGATTTCGTCGCACTATCTCGAAGATCTCCTTCATATCGGCCTCTCGATCTTCGGGAGCTTTGATTAACGTGCCTGTCCCGGGAGTTATTTCGTCATACAACGCATGCGGGAGGCGTGGTTCTCGTCCTTGCGTCAAAAAGGCTGGGCTGTACCCTGTTGAATCCTGGATGCTGGAGTTTATGGCCAGCATGACTTCGGGTAGTTTTTCGTCCCAAGTGCGCTGTTGTGCCCCTGACAGTTGGGCGATGATGGTTTTGACAGTTCGATTGGCTCGTTCAGTAGGGTTCTCTTGGGGGGTGTATGGCGCCGTGAACTGTTGGCGAACACCCATGGCCTCCAGGAACCGACGAAATCCTCTGCTGCTGAATTGTGCCCCGTTGTCTGTAATTAGGATCTTTGGGACACCATACCGAGCCAGTATACGTTCGCGGAACGCCTTTTGGACCCCTTCCGTCGTTGCCCTTCGCATGGGGATTAGTTCGACCCACTTTGAAAACCGGTCGAAGAAAACTAAAAGCACAGTATTCCCGTGTTTGGATCTAGGAAGTGGTCCAACGAAGTCGCTGCACATCGTGGCCCATGGTTCGTCGGCTACTTGTGTAAGCATTTTCCCTGCTGCCTGCCGTTGACTGGGCTTGTAACGCTGACAACTTTCGCACCTTTTTACGTGCTGACGAATGTCGCGAAACATGCCCGGCCAGTAATACCGACCACATATTCGCGCTGTGGTCTTTCGAATTCCCAGGTGTCCTGCTGATGCGCTGTCGTGGTTCTCCTGTAGCACTCGACTTCGAAGCGTACTTGGTACGCACAGCTTCCACGGTGCTGTGTCCTCGTCTCCCGCGCGCTGACCTATATGTCGGTATAACTGCTGGCCTTCAATCACGTAATCCGGGAATTTAGCTGGGTTCTCTTTGACTTGATGAATCTTGTTTTGCAGCCAGTGACCGTTTGGTTGTTCCGCGTGTTCCTCGCAGGCTGTCATCAGCGTTTCGTGCGGTTGTCGTGACAGCGCGTCTGCGACGACGTTGAGTTTGCCCCGCCTGTACTGTATATCTAACGTATATTGCTGCAGTTCTAGTGCCCATCGTGCGATCCGTCCCGAAGGGCTGGATATGGAATTAAGCCACTTGAGTGAGAGGTGGTCTGTTACCACCGTAAACTGATAACCTTCGACATACGCACGCATCTTCCTAATTCCCCATATGATGGCCAGACACTCCTTTTCGGTCGGAGAGTAGTTTTTCTCTGCGGGGTTCAGGTGCCGGCTGGCATACGCTATGACCCGTTCGTTGCCATCGATTTCTTGGGTGAGGACTGCCCCCAACCCGTAGTCACTTGCATCGGTTTGGAGAGAAAATTTCTGGGAAAAGTCGAGGCACGCCAGGATCGGAGCCTCGGTGAGTTTTTCCTTGAGAGTTTCGAATGCCTTCTGTTGTTCTTCTCC
Source organism: Nephrocerus scutellatus (assembly GCA_947095585.1). Classification (NCBI taxonomy): domain Eukaryota; kingdom Metazoa; phylum Arthropoda; class Insecta; order Diptera; family Pipunculidae; genus Nephrocerus; species Nephrocerus scutellatus. Next base: position 32,990,039 of record OX352762.1, read on the forward strand.
CCACTTCCAGTGCTTCCCTTTCTTAAGCAAATTTGTCATTGGTCGTACGGTCTCGGCGAAGTCTGGGACAAAACGTCGGTACCACGAAGCGATGCCCAAATACCGACGCACTTCTCGAACACTTCGGGGCGGTTGGAGCTCCTTGATAGCCGCTACTTTGTCTGGATCAGTGTGTATACCTTTGCTGCTGACTACATGTCCCAGGTATCGTATCTCCGTTTTGCAGAACTCGCATTTGTCGGGATTGATCGTTAAGTTGGCCATCTGCAGCCGTCTGAATACCTTTCGCAGGTTCTCCATGTGCTCTTCGAATGTCCTCCCGATAACGACTATGTCGTCGAGGTATGCAAACGCGTGAGGCTCCATTTCCGGTCCGATGACTCGATCGAGCGCTCGCTGGAATGTCGCGGGGGCCGAGTGCAGTCCGAACGGCATTACGCGCCACTGGAACAGGCCACGACCTGGCACTGTGAAGGCAGTGTACTGTTTGCTTCTCTTCTCCATGGGTATCTGCCAGTATCCATTTCGTAGATCTAGGCTGCTGATGAATTTGGCGCCGCGAAGCTTTTCCAAAATGTGTTGTATCCGTGGCAGAGGATATGCATCTGGCACCGACCTTGCATTGAGCTCCCGATAGTCAATACAGAGCCTCCACTTGCCTGTCTTTTTCCGTACGAGAACTATGGGCGCGCTGTGGGGGCTATGTGAGGGTTCGATGCACCCCTTTTCCAATAACTCGTCAATTTCTTTGTTGATTATTTCCTGCATCGCTGGGTTTCGGGGGAAGTAACGTTGCTTTATTGGGCGTTCGTCCTGCATGATAATTCGGTGTTCGGTGATATTGGAAACTGCGGGTAGCTGGTCGAACCTTTTGAACTCCTGGTGTAGGAAAGCTGCAAGCTTTTCCTCGTCTGTCCGAGGTGTTGTCTGAGCGATGGTGCATTGGCGGATGTGTTCTGCGGGCTCTGCTCCGTGTTGCAGTTGTACTGTCTGACCGCCGCAGCTTAGACGGGCCTCCGCCCGTGACAAAAAGTCCAAGCCCAGGATCACATCGTCCATTGCATCTGGGAGGATCAGGAACGAAAACTGGATCTCTCTATTCCCTATCCTGACATCTAGCTGTAGGGCCTCTCGAATCAGTTTGGGTGTTCCTTCGGCCATTCGGACGGTCACATCAACGGGTAAACTTTTGGTTGTGCCCCTTCGCTCCTCCGCAAAACTTTCGCTTACAAAACTCTTGGTGACCCCAGTGTCGATTGTGGCTTTTATAAGCGATCCGCCTAGGGTGATGGTAGCGAATATCCGATTGGAATCGAATGCGAGAAAATTTACTGGGTATGAGGTGTCGGTCTTGGGGGTTCCGTGGCACCTCGGTTCCGGCGGTCCCCTTGTCCGTTTCCCGACCGTTCGACACGTTTTCGGCAGCATTCTACAGTCCGAATGTTTCGCAGGCCGCAGTCCCAGCAGAAGAGGATTTGGGGGTTGCGACAGTCCCGTCTCATGTGTCCGTCCTGGCCACATCGCAGGCAGGCCGTCCTGACGTTTATCCGTGCTTCCGCGTTCTGCGCCACCATGAAGTTCCTTTCGGGTTGCCTGGGTCGAGGTGGAGGTCTAATGGGTTCCGTTGTTCCGGCGATGCCTTCAAAGTCTTCTGCCAGGCCGATGAGCTCATGTAGGTCTCTGAAGTCCTTCCTCCGGATGTAATACTGATATTCTTGTCGACAATTCCGAAAAATCCTCTCGACCTGCTGTGCACTAGTGTAATGCGCGTGCCTCATTAGGTTTTGCATCACGATTACGAAGTCTTTAAAACGTTCCTTCGGTTTTTGCTGGCGCTGGCGAATTTCGTCGTCTAAGTGTTCCCAGAACCTGGTGGGCAGGAAGAACTGTAGAAAGTCCGCTGTAAATGCTTTCCAATTATCCCATTTTTGGTTATTGTTGCGGAACCACAACAATGCACGGTCGCGGAGTATTTCAGGCATAGTTCTGGGCAGGAGGTCCTTGTTTACGCAGTAGGCGTCGGCAAGTTCTTCCAGCCTTTCAATGAACTGAAGAGGTTCCTTCCCCCCATCGTACCTTACCGACCATTTCCTTACTTGGTCCATTATCTGGGCGTATGATATAGTCGCCGTCTCGGTCCTGTTTCGTGTCAGAGCCACTTCAGATAGTATCGGCGATGCTGCTCTGATGGCTGCCTTTGGATCGTCGCTCCCTCTAGCTTCCGATGGGTCCAAAGTTAGTAGGGGAAATGACGATGGGCTGCGTCTGTGTTTCTCTTCTAATTCGCTCAGGCGTGTTTCGTCCTCAGACGTGACGTCTCGTCCTGAGACGTACTTGGAAAATCTCTTCCTCAACTCTTCTAATGCGCCGCTGTTGTCTAGTCTGAACTCGCTCATGTAGTTCTTCAGCTCCTCTTTCGATAACGTATATATCCAACTGGTCTTAACCATCTTGGTTTTATACTGGTATTATTAGATTTTTGACTTTATTAGTGTATTCTTACTAAATTCCAGGGTCCCTGCTCGGGCGCCAATTGTAACGAGGTTTTCCAGCCGGGGTAAAACTCAGTGTGACCAGGGTTATTTGTTTATAGGGTCGTTACAATAAAAAAGAATTTATTTGTTTGGGGAATGGAATTCGATCTTTTACTCTCTTCTTTCAGTTAACAATTATTTATTTGTGTAAATTCAAGTGTAATGTTTATGATATCCGGTCGTATCCTCGGCGGCGGTGTATATATGCTGGCGAAGCGTAGTACCGGGGGCGTTGGTGTTGACTATGTGGATGGCGAGCGCGGTGTCGTTGTACTAGCGGTGGGGCCTTTGTACCCCTTTGGCTGTAGCATCAATGTTTGCTTAGGTTTGGCGTTAAGCGTGGGCGCAATGGTAAGGATATCCCTCTCGAACCATTAATGCGACGAATTTCTAGCGTTAAGCGTGTGGACGTAATGGCAAGGATATCTCTCTTGAACCATTAATGCGAGGAACTACTGAGTCTAGCGTGAAGCGTGTGGACGTAATGGTAAGGATATCTCTCTTGAACCATTAATGCGACGAATTTCTAGCGTTAAGCGTGTGGACGTAATGGTAAGGATATCTCTCTTGAACCATTAATGCGACGAATTTCTGGCGTTGAGCGTGTGGACGTAATGGTAAGAATATCTCTCTTGAACCATTAATGCGATGAATTTCTAGCGTTAAGCGTGTGGACGTAATGGTAAGGATATCTCTCTTGAACCATTAATGCGACGAATCTCTAGCGTTAAGCGTGTGGACGTAATGGTAAGGATATCTCTCTTGAACCATTAATGCGACGAATTTCTAGCGTTAAGCGTGTGGACGTAATGGTAAGGATATCTCTCTTGAACCATTAATGTGACGAATTTCTGGCGTTAAGCGTGTGGACGTAATGGTAAGGATATCTCTCTTGAACCATTAATGCGATGAATTTCTAGCGTTAAGCGTGTGGACGTAATGGTAAGGATATCTCTCTTGAACCATTAATGCGATGAATTTCAAGCGTTAAGCGTGTGGACGTAATGGTAAGGATATCTCTCTTGAACCATTAATGCGAGGAACTACTGAGTCTAGCGTGAAGCGTGTGGACGTAATGGTAAGGATATCTCTCTTGAACCATTAATGCGACGAATTTCTGGCGTTAAGCGTGTGGACGTAATGGTAAGGATATCTCTCTTGAACCATTAATGCGATGAATTTCTAAGCGAGTTGCTAGTACTAGGAATCACAGGGAATGAAAGAAGGCTGGTTGTCGGAATTTCCTGCCTTTTATATGTTTTTGAATCGGTTGGAAAGGTCCTGTTATCTCTGAACCGTGGGACGATCGATGTTATTTTGTTCCCACGGTCAGTCCGAGATCCCGTGTTTTGTTGTTCCGTTAAATCATTCGATTTTTGTGTTGTTTTGTCCAGCTCTGTACCTGTTGTTGTTGTATTCCTGCGTTGCAGAAATCAAAGCATAATTTGGGTTTTGCTTTGTTTGTCCGTGTACTGTTGTTCTGCCCATCGTGTTGTTTGTTGTTGTTGTGTCTTGGTGCGAAAATTTGTTTGCAATATGTAAATTCATTTGGGTTGCGTTGCTTGGCTCAGCTCTGTGTGTGGGTTTTGTTGTTGTTCGTGGCTCAGTTCTGTGCGTGGGTTTTGTTGTTGTTCGTGGCTCAATTCTGTGCGTGGGTTTTGTTGTTGTTCGGTAGCGTTTTCGGGTTGTTGTTGCTGTGTTGTTCGGTATATCGCTCTTCTGTTGTTGGTACTTTTCGGGTGTTGCAATAGGTAATCTCGTTCGGTTGGTGTTGCTCGGCTTCTATGATCTTGGTGTTGTTTGGCTGCATATTTCGGGTTGTTGTTGGTGTGTTGCAATAGGCATGCTCGTTTGGTTGGTGTTGCTCGGCTCGTCTATTATTGCGCTGTTCGGTATGTCGCTCTTTTGTTGTTGGTGTTTTTTTTTTTTTTATCAGCGTTCGATCCTGATAGGCTGATTCTCGGTGAACCCTGTCGGCTGTGTGTGTGGTGATCTGCTCGTTCTCACACTAGGGTGGTGGTGGTTGTTTGCATTTGCCACCATCTCTATGGTTTGCCGATTTCTGTGACTTAGTCATGACTCCTCCTCAGTATTCTGCTCTCCCATGCGAGTGCAGCGTCGGCGGTTCTCCGTCTCTTTCCCCCCCCCCCCCCCCCCTTCTTAATGTAAGTTTCGTACATTAAGAGTTTCTGTGTGGATGTTTGAAAGTTTCCAAAACGAGGGGAAATCTAAAAACGGCGAAATCAAATTGCTCTCGCTCTATTTGTGAGAGTTGGGAGGCTAAGAGAAATGAAATTCTATTTGTTTTGAAATGTTCTCTTAAATTTTATTGTTCATCAATTTCATTGTGATTATAAAATAAAGAAAATAAATGTAACTCCCAGTCGTGTGGGAAAATTTTGTGTGACAGAATTTTTCCTCACAATATCAGGGATTTTGTATGTATAATGACGTTGGGACCTGGATGTGTGTGATGCGGAGGGCAAAGCGATTTTGTATGTAGAATGATGTTGGGACCTGGATGTGTGTGATACGGCTGCATTTAACAAATTGACTAATTCATCCCATATCTCTTGCACTGAATCATTGGAATCTTTTTTAGGAGGACTATGGATGATTCTCAAGAAATAATACGTATATATCGTATTGCTCGGGTTGTTTTGGATTGGCGTGTAATTTTTTCTAAAATTTAATAAATTAATAAAATTTAAAGTGTAAATTACTAAAAATTACATAAAAAATAAAAACTATAAAACACCAAAAAAGTTTTTATACCGACCTATAATTGATGCCATTCTGTTAATATAAATATTTTTAAAAACTACGTATAGAAACACAAGAGAAAAAAAATGCACTAGATTTTTTTAATTTAATTGCACAAGATCATGTTAAAGTAAAAGTTAAAATAACATACCCTTGTTAGAATACCGAATTAAAAAAAATTTTTTGTTACGTTTTTAAAAATTATAAATTATATACGGAATACGGGCCAATATGTAACCAAAAGCAAATTCCGCTTTTTAGGAAATTTTACTAGTTATTATTTTTTTTTTTAAATAAATTATGTTTTTTAAAACTTTTCCGACTGGGCCAATTACGTGGACCGAGCTAATGGTTAAACTTAGGTTAAACTATGCTTTCCTTGAATAGATGATAGAAAAAAATAAAACCAAGGAAACAACTTAGGTTGAACTTTTTTATTTTAAAGTAGAATATCGACTGAATTGAAATAAAATACACATTCCAGTCGTCGTAAAAACAGATTGTGGATTATCTTATCAGTTATTTATTATTGGTATTGCTTCGTTGATATAACTCGGCTTGAAAGAGTTCTGTGTAGATGTTGTCATTACCTGAGGCTTTACCTGGTTGCATTGAACGAATTGTTGTCCTTATCTCATTCAAGAAAGGATTGGCGACGCTGCTGTTAAGTAGCCAGTGTGGGTGGATATGTGAACAGGTGGACATGCCTGGTAAAGTGCAATTCAAAACATTCCTAAAATGTTCTGTCCAACAGGTTAATTGTAGTTCCTTCATAAGGATCGAAGAACCGTCTATTGCCTTACCAGAATAGTTGATGTGTTGAATACAGAATTAGTACAATTTACAGGCGCTATCTGTATCTCAGTATAAGTAATATTGTTTATAAAATGACGTTAGCTTATTCATAGAAGTTATGTAGTACTATTCCATATGTAGTTTTAAGTAGTTATATGTAGTAGTTGTATGTGCTTATATGTGGTGCTGTTCCAATAGTAGTTGTACTTTATACATTTAGTTGCACCTGTATGTACTTAAATTTGTTGTTATTCCATTAATTACCAGTGTGCATTTGTGAACTCTTGCCTATTTGAATAAAAGCTGTAATTTGTAAATAAAAGAACTTGTGTTGTGTTTATAATTGCAAAATCCATTACGAACCTGAAGTAAGCCTAAATTTTGTAACAATTAGTGTCAGAAGTGGGATTTTGCAAATCGTGATATAGTTAAAATTAGCAAATCGTGAAAAAATAAATAATTTTTGTGAAGTGTTTACATCTAAGAGGGAGCTAATGGAGCGAAAACCGTCTACTTCGGAATATAAGGGTGTGTCAATCATGGACGCGATGTTGCAAGTTCTAACGCAACAAATAAACAGCACATTTGACCAGCACAGCGAACAAATGCAGCAGCAGAATCAGGAGATAAAGCAAATGAATAACAAGTTTCAATGTGAATAGAATTAACAAATGAATTCCGAGTTAAGCGAAAAGTTGGATCAGCAGAAGCAAGAAGCGCAAGGGCTTGACCAGCAAAGCAGGAATTGAATTTCAAACTAGGCGATAAGTTTGATGAACAATTGAATTCTAAATTTGATGAACAAAATCAGAAGCTAGAAACGCTAAGGGGTGAAATGTGTAGTATTTAATCATTTGATTGAGACCCATTTGGCCAGTCCTACCAAGTTCACAAGAGGAAAGGAATTTTAAAACCTCCTGCGTTTGATGGTGAGACCGCATTCGAAAATTTCAATGTCAAGTTTGGAGCTACGGTACAACTAATGGATGGGGTGATGAAGAACAAATGGACAGTTTCACTCTTGGTTGCTAAAAAAGCAACAAGACAATTTAATAAATTGCTCTTTATTATTTTGTGTGAAAAAATGGAGCTGTGGGCACAACACGACTTTCTTTTACGGACGGGACCGGAATCTTCAGTAAATGTATATTTAATCTTTTTTTATTTTTTTTTTAAATTCTCTATATTAACTTCACTTGCCCGTGGGTCGGTCGTCGGTCGTCTGTCGTGGATTCTTGCGATCAATTTTTAACGCACTGCCCATGGCCCGATTTTATTGAAATTTTGCACACATGTGTATTTCCGGAGACAACACTTTCTATTACTCCCATACAAAAATTTTAAAAAATTTACCCGATTTTCTTCAAATTTTACACACATGTGTATACCCAATAAACAATACTTTTTCGTAGTGATCGGGTCCCAGGTTCGGCCGCAAGTACCTTATACATTTTTTAAATATCTATACTGGCATCAGATATTCGTCGCCCTTTATGGACTGTGTGCGGTGTGTGCTGCGCAGTCGGCTGCGCTGCATGGTTTTGGTGGTAGAGAAAGAGAGAAATCTTAGCTCACGAACAAATGAACCCAGCAAATGAAACGAGACATAAATGTTTTATGCTTAATTCAACTTACATTTTTATTTACTGAATTTTATTTTTATTGATGTCGTTTTTTGTTGTCGATATCAACTTACAAATAGAACAACAAGTTTTCGCAATATTCTGTATTTCGCGTTTTCATAAATTAGTTCAGAGCAGTCAAAGAGTTCTTAAGATAAATGTTCGTGTTTCTTATTTGCTCTAAGTGCTCAGAATAAAATGATCTGAGCATTTTCAATTTTAACATCAAATATCTGTTTCTATGATTTTCTCCTACAATAAAAAAAAATGGCCCAGGATCGAGGGGCTCCCATATCAATTTCTGCGATTAGAGAATTTAGATGAAAAATTTTAATTTTTATGGGTTGTTTTTTTTATTTTTATTTTTTTAAAAATATTTTCTCCCCTTTTTTTGATTTTTCTGACTCGAGAGATACGGTAATGGGTAAATTTCGTACATTTTCATGATTACTATACTTCCTTTTACTATGTAAATAAAGTAATATTGTGACGAAGGTGATTTAATCAACTATCTCTAGATAGAAATTATGAAACACAAAAAGCATTGTTAAATAACATAAGACACCTCTACGCAAGTAATGAATTGTCGTAAGGCTAGCTTCGGCACACCAGTGTTCATTACGAACCACCAGAGGAAAAGAAAAAAAACATTTTTTGCTTTTTTATATATATACATTTGGTATAACCCAATGAATATCGCTTTGCTTGTTTACGCGCTATTCATTGAGCTACAGCACGCATGAGTAAAGTACTTAAACCTTTTGATGTAACACTACCGACATTGTTGTGTTGTTCTACGTCCTGTTCGGTAGGCTACATCTGGGCCAGTAGGGTACTCATTTTTTTTTGAAACTTGATGTAACACCACCGACAGTGTTGTGTTGACTTACGCTCTGTTCGGTAGGCTACATCTGGGCCAGTCCTGCGAGCGTCACCCGAGCAACTACGTTACAATATAATGAATAAAAATAACAAAAAAAAACTTATAATTATAATTAATTTATCGTTGCTAGATATGTTTAAATGTGCAAGTGTTCTCATACTTCAATTATCTTCCTCATTCAAACATCAACCAAACCGCATCTCTCGCGCAGTTGTTGCAATCTCTCTGCGTATAATGGCTTTGTCAACAAATCTGCGAGCATTGTCTCTGTAGAGCAAACAACGAAATTTTTCTCAACATAACCCTTGACAGAATGGTAACGAACATCGATACACTTCGATCTGTTTGACAATTTCTCCTCCTCTATGAGTCTCAAACAACTTTGATTGTGCTCATATACCGTCCTTGGATCATATGGATTCACATTCAAATCCATCATGATACGTGGAATCCAAAGTACGTCCTTGCATACATCCGACAATGTGATGCACTCTGTACATTTTGACTCTAAGTGACACCAAGTCAGACGCCTGCCTTATGTATATTTCCCTGTCCAACGTGCCGTTAAGAAACGCCGTCTTCGCATCCAGATGAATCACCCTCATTCGTGTCCTTGCGGCCATGGTGAGCATAATCCAAAATGTCGATTGTCGACCAACCGGTGCAAAAACTAGATCGTAGTCAGTGCCAAAATTTTTGCGAAAATCCTTGTGCGACAAGACGAGCCTTGTATTGTTGAATTTCTCCGAGTGCATTTCTCTTTATCTTGTACACTCATTTGCTGCCAATAGCACGACGTCCCTCCGGCCCCTCAACCAATTCCCATGTGCCGTTATCGTGGAGTGACCTCATCTCATCCGCAACAATCCATTCATGTTTTTGTGCTGACATTATTGCGTCATTGTAACATTTTGGCTCCAGTAACCTTTCGCTGTGAAATTAATCTCATCGATTAATCGTATGGTTTACCTTTTTTTAATCTAGTCGAAATACGAAGTAGCTGTGTCTGAACGTCTGATTGTGCCAGCGGCACATTTTTGGATTCCTGTATTTCCTCGTCATCAGTTATCTCGTAGTCGTGATCAGATTTCTCCTTTTTCGAGTCTGAATTCCCAATGATCGATTTCTCCTTCTTTTTCTCCATAGCATTTTTCTCTTCTTCCAGCATTTGGTCAATTTTCCAATAGCTGTCCTTATTCACGAACTTGACATTACGACTGACAACGACTCGTTCAGTTGATGGTACATAGCATCGATATCCCTCTGATTGCAGATCGTAGCCGACGAGAATTGCCTCAACTGATTTGTTTTCCAACTTTGCTCGACATGCATCAGGAACAAATACGTAACATTTTGATCCAAAGCGCTTCAAATGCTTAATGTTTGGTTTCATTTCTGCCCAATGTTCCAGTGCTCAATGTTTCTTGCCGGCAATCGATTTTGCACATAATTTGACATCATTACTGCCTATGCCCACCACTTTGTTTGGGACTTTCCATCGAGCAGCATACAACGTGCCATTTCCAATAGCGTGCGCTTCCTTCCTTTATGTGACCCCATTCTGTTCCAGAGTATGCGGACACGTTCGCTGACACTGAATACCTTCCACTAGCAAACTAGTTGGCAAACTGCCTTCCCATATATTCACCGCCCCGTCCGTTCGAATGCTCTTTGGCTTTGCGTGAAAATTAGTTTTACACCTTGAAATGAATTCTCGAAACTTCAGAAAAACCACCTATTTTTCCTTCAGAAGATAAATAAACGAAAATCTGGAGTAATCATTGATAAACCTGAGCACATCACATTCCAGACGCCGAAGTGATACTCATAGGTCATAGGGAGTGAATCAACCGCAATCTTTCTCATGCACGATTTTCGGACTTTTGCGGAAACTTCAATTTGCTCATCTTTCCTTTGTCTATCTCACAGTTCCATTTACCAGCGCATGCATCTGTGCACCGACTAAAGCTGACTCCATCGACCAATTCTCCCGTTGACAATGATTTTACACACGAATGACGGTGACCCAGAATTCCATGCCATTTGTGGATACAATCATCTAACGATTCCTTAATTGCCCAATCCTTATGCACCGTTCGCCATTTGTACAAATTTCTACTCATATCAGCGACCGCAACCTTTACTTGACCCTTGGTGATTCTGCAACTACGCTCATCGAAATTCACAGCATATCCTTTTTCCACAAAGCGCTAAATGGAAATCAAATTTCCTTTGGTTCCCAGGACAAACAATATATTATGAAATTTTGAAATCGTCGTTAAATTTTATAGCAACCATTAAAGGGTGTACCAAAATAAAAACTTATTGTTTTTCTGGACTTTTGCAAACTATTAATAATAATAATATTTTAAACAAAAATTAACAAATTTCGTTTACACTAACTAACGGTTCAATCAAGATCCATCCGAAAATTTATTTTCAATAATTCGACAAACACGCTGAAATCTATGAATATTTTACAACCAACGGAACGTTCTAATTGCCAGGATGATAATGAAAATGATGAAATTTTAATAGATCCTAACAACTATTTTCGGGTTTTTGATGGATTTCAATTGCAAACTAGTGCTGCAGCAATCAATTCTGGAACTGGAAATGCTAAAATAATCTATTTTAACGATTTAGAAGATAAAATCATTGAAACGCTTCCTATGTTAGATGAATGTTCGGAAAAATAGATATGTATGTGATATGAAAACAAAAATTAAAATAAAAAAAATTTGAAAGCAGATTAATAAAATCGGATGAGAAAATTAATCTTTAAAATGAGTCATTAATATTTTATAAAAATTATAAGAAAGATTCGAATTTTGGCTCACTTCATCCCCCTTCATAAAGTTTTACTGAAATTATTAAAATCCATATAAGGCTTTTTAGAATCTCCTCACTATAAAAATATAAAACAAATTACAAGCTGTGTTGCTTTGGCAAAACCAGCTTGGCTTACAGCAACAATCGCATAAGCATAAAACCGAAGTAAATCCAAAAAAATTTCGGGATTAAGGAAACCTTTATAGTTATGGTGCTCACCGTAAGGCGGTAAAACCAAAAGCTGTTGTTTTGAGATATTAGCCGGCCGAGGAACAACAACAATTGCACTGTCGAATTCCATCTTTGGAATTGTGAAAACCTGCTGTTTGGCTGGTTTTGGCTGGTTTTGACATTCGAATTCCGAACTCGTTCGGCAAATAAAAAGCAGCTATTAAAGTAAAACGAGCTTAGCACACAGCTAAATGCTGTATTGCTTTGGCAAAGCCGGCTTAGCTTTACAAAGAAACAGCTTTTGGCTTTAAATTTTCGATGCATTTTTATTGTTATGTGTGCTAAACAAAACATCGCTCACGGTGAGCGCTATAACTAAAAAATGGCTTAAGTTATAAATCCTAAAAACTTTTTATGCGATTGTTGTTGTAAACCAAGCCGGATTAGCCAAAGCAATGCAGCAAGTGTCACAGGCAGCATAAGGAATTTAATTAGTGGTTTGAAGATGATTCAGAGTGCTGTAATCACCATAAAATAATATTGAATTTTATGCTCCTTGAGTTAATTCGAAAGCACTACAAATGGAATGTGAAATGTAAAACATTAAAAATGAATTCAACGGACACGGAACGAAATACGCACGTTGCAAAATCGAGCTCTAGAATTATAGGAACTACCCTTGTTTAAAATCCTACAATAATTCTAGGAATAGAAAATCAAAATCTTATTTGTATTGCGAATTTATTCGGATTCACTTCTTATAATTTTTTTACCTTATTTTACAATTTATCGTCTTTAATTTCGCTGATGTCATTCTATTACTAACAAAAAGTATACCTATAAAAACATGTTATTATTCTTTGAAGCATGGATTAATTACTAAATTGTTTAAAAGCCCTGACATTTTTTATTACTGCACATTACTCATTGGGGGTCTGCATTGCGATTGCTCGGGAAACTACTGAATGCTCAAAACTTGGTTTGAGCCAATAGCGCAACAATCAAGTTCGTGATGTAGTACTTGATGTAGTACTTGCACCTCGGCGAACGAGGTGAATGATTTATTGATTTTTGCAATAGGAGACACCATGTTTGAGCATAAGACCTGCCACAAAGTCAGCTGGGTGTCAACTGACAGGCAATTATCATCCAACCAAATCGACCATGTGGCGATCAGCCGACGTTTAAGGAGTTGTCTTTTAGACGTCTGAAACAGACGAGGAGCCGACATGGGTATGGTACGGAATCATCACCTTATGGTAGCTACTATCCAGTTACGTACTGCATCAGTTCAAAGACTCCGCAATATCATCCGAATGCCTAGGTATAACATCGACCGGCTAAAGATCCCCTCGGTACGCCAACAGCTAAGAGATCATTTATCGCAAGGAGTGGAAGCAGTTCACCATCCAAGAACATTGGAAAGCTGTGAAAAATGTTTTCACATCTAGAGCGGAAAGTATTGTTGGTAGAAGCCAGGCAAGGCATAGCACGTGGCTTACCGAGGATACCTGGAGGCAGATTGAAGAACGTAAGCTACTTAAAGCTCGTATTGTAGATGCCACAGCAGCAGCGAGGATCGAGCTAGAGTCCCTGTATCGAAGAAAAATGAGAGAAGTGCAGCGTAGTGGAAGACGTGACAAACGTAATTATATTAACAACCTGGCCCCAGGAGCAGAGGAAGCAGCGAGCAGGTGCGATAGTAGAACCGTTTACAGAATCCTCAAAGAGCTGACAGGTGATCACCGTTTTAGCCAACATCCGGTGAAAGGCCGAGATGGGGCCGTACTCGTTTCAGATGAGGATCAGCTTAAGCGATGGAAGGAGCATTTTTCTACTGTCCTTAACCGTGTATTCGCCAACGATATGCACCCAAATAAAACGGATCTGCCGGAAGTAACAATTTTCCGAATTAGCACCTCAATTCCCAGTAAATATGAGATCGCTACCGCGATCAACGCACTAAAGAACAACAAATCGGTAGGACTAGATGATATACCCGCAGAGCTTCTGCGTGCAGCTCCAACGACATCAGCAGAGCTTTTATATCCTCTTGTAGAGAGAGCTTGGGAGGCAGAAAGTTTCCCCGACGAGTGAAAGAAGGGAATGATTGTCAAGCTCCCTAAAAAAGGTAGTCTTACGGAGTGCGAAAACTGGAGGCGCATTTGTGTTCTTCCTGCAGTTGCAAAGGTAATAGTTAAAGTAGTAGTTGAGCGATTTAAGGAACGTCTGAAAGATACATTTGAAACTGAACAAGCAGGTTTCCGCACTGGATCCTCCTGTGTAGACCACATCAACACCCTGCGATCATTATTGAACAGTAGGTTGAATTCCGGTTACTACTACACCTGCTGTTCATCAATTTTTGAGAAGGCGTTTGACAGTGTCAACAGACAGTGTGTGTGTGCCGCTCCAATGACATCAGCTGAGCTTTTATATCCTCTTGTAGAGAGAGCTTGGGATGCAGAAAGTTTCTCTGACGAGTAGAAGAAGGGAATGATTGTCAAACTCTCCAAAAAGTTAGTCTTATGAAGTGCGAAAACTGGAGAAGCATTTTCGTTCTTCTAGCAGCTGCAAAGGTAATAGCCAACATCCGGTGAAAGGCCGAGATGCTCAGTACTTGAGCAAATTAAGGAACATCTGGAAGATACACTCGATGCCGAACAAGCCTGTTTCCGCACTGGATCCTCCTGTGTCGACCACATCGACACCCTGCGGATCATTATTGAACAGTGCGTTGAATTCCGGTTACTACTACACCTGCTGTTCATCAATTTTGAGAAGGCGTTTGACAGTGTCAACAGACAGTTTATCTGGGTCACGTTGCGCAAGAGAGGTATAGCCGATAAACTAATAGGTATTATTAAAGCAAACTAAGATGACTCTAAATGTCATGTGCTGCATAGAGGAAAGCTGTCAGAGGAAATCGGGATCCTAAGTGGGGTACGACAAGGTTACATTCTGCCGCCGATACTTTTTTTGTTGGTGATTAGCGACGTGTTTCACGCAGCTTTATCTACTGGAAACGGAGGAATTCGTTGGACTTTTACATCTCAACTCAAACATCTGGACTATGATGACGACATTTGTTTACTCTCACACAGGATTATGGTGCTGCACCAAATGACAACAAATGTTGCGGGTTTAAAGATTAATACTGCCAAAACCAAAATCATCAACCTAGGCACTATCTCAGTAACTCAAGTTAACATTGCTGGACAACAGGTAGAGAGAGTAGAGAGTTTCCAATATATTGGGACTATTGTCTCAACCGAAGGTGGAACCAAACAGGACATTTTTAACCGAATCGGCAAAGCAAAATCAGTGTTTGGAATTATGTCCATGATATGGCGAAGCAATGCAAACAGCTTAAACACCAAGCTGCGACTGTTCCGTTCAAATGTTGAATCTGTGCTGTTGTATGAGTGCAGCACTTAGAAGGTAACCGCTACTATCATGAAAAGATTGCAAGTGTTCGTAAATAGGTGCCTACGGAACATCTTAATGGTTTTCTGGCCTAACCGTATCTCTAACGAACATCTTTACCAGAGAACCGACACAAACCTCGCAGAGACCTAATTTCCTGGCACCCACATGGTGACAGTTCCATAGCAAACTACGCAATGCAATGGAATCCGTTATCTTAGGATGGTAGAAGAACGGGTCGTCCGAGAAATACATGGCGCAGAACAGTTGAGGAGGAGTCACGACAATTGGGGAAGAGTTGAAGAGAGCTAGAGCTCATTGCCAGGAACCGCATGCGATAACATCGTTCACAAAATTTGAAGAACATCTGGTAAATTTTAAAAAAAAATTGTATGGGAGCCCCCGACTCCGGGGCCCAATCACTTCCAAATTTTAGTTGGAAGTATTGTCACGGAAAATAAATGTGTGTAATTTTGAAGAAAATCGGGCTTAGGATGTGGGAATTTATCGCAAGATAGCTTTTGAGGTTAAGTTAAGCTGTTAAGCAGTGTGAGTGGGTATGCGTAACCAGTTCTTCAAATACTGTATTTTATTTGGAATCCGAATCCGAATTCGAATGTCAAAACCAGCCAAAACCAGGCAAACAGCAGGTTTTCAAACTCCAAGGAAGGAGTTCGACAGTGCAATTGTTGTTGTAATTCCCAATTCGAAATCAGATAAAATACTAAAATGTAGGTTTTAGTGGTTCTAAATAAACACAAAAATATTTGATCTGGCTTTGTAGTTGTGTTGGTAAACATAAAATTTTGATTATAATTTTAAGACACAGTTTTACAACCTCACACTCGAAAATAACCTCACAATAGTCGCAATACAACATTAAATTCAAGAATGATGCCAACCAATATGGTGTAGGTAGATTTTTAGTTGTCATTTATAATAATAAAAAACTGACATTTATTAGTGAATTTGGAAGAAAAGTTGTTGTTGGGTGGGAGGAGTGTAAATCTTAAAAACAAATGCGATTTATAAAATTTGATCTAGATCAAACAATCTCTTGATTTTTTTAAGTAAATAAATAGAACACAAACCTTGATCTGCCGGAATTTTTAGATCACATCAAGTTATTTGGGTGAATAGAACATCAGATAAGAATGCAACTATACCAATGAGATTACAACCCATTTGAATTGCGAAACCCATTCATTTTAAAAAATTTTTTGTTCTGCTTGGCTGCTCTTGATACCTCTATACTCTTTGCTTAAGTCTTCTCAATATTTTCGACAATGCTAATCGTTTTTAGTAGCCCCCCCATCAAACCGATTGACTTCTAACGACAACTTTTCCTTTAATTCCTTTTTTAATTTTTGTTTTCCATCAACGGAACTGAATATGTGAAATAAACATAATAAAAAATAAATAGATATAATTGTTTTGTAGCGGTAATATTCTAAAATATTTTCTGAGTTTTGACAGTTTCTCCAGAGCAACAAATTCTTTTTGGGCAGTTGTCGCGTTTTTAGAGATTTTAAGAAGATTTAAAATAAAATATAAACAATTAAACATAATTAATATTTATAACATAATATTTTTTAAAAAATTAACAAAGTTTACTCACACTTTTAAATATATAAATATTTAAAATGAAATACCGAATTGTCATGTTGCCGCAACATGAATTTATTATGAACCCATAAATTTACATTTTTCAAAGTATAGGATTACATATTCAATTTGCGCGAACATGTCCATTATCTGAACACAACACTTAATCTAAATAAATACTCATTGTTATTATTGTGAACAACTTGTTATATTTTACTAAATAAAAATACAATTGCCATTTTGATTCTCAAAAACTTTTTTTACATGGATGGTTTACACAAAACAGGCTTTGATGGCAAGCTTTCATCAATAAAAGAGCGGTTGAAGATTTTGCACAAAGTGCGACAGGAGGCTCGAACACATAATCACGAAGAGGTTGTAGCGGAAGACGCTCGTAAAAAGCTGCCAAACAATTGGGAATCAAGAAAAAAGCAAGCTGATTGGCTTTTGGCAGACGATAAAGCTCGTGCGGAAGCAGAAGCTGACGGCAAAGAGTACGATAGACTAAAGTTGCTGGAAGTGTCAGCAGTTGATGCAGATCGTATAGAAAAGAAAAAAAAGAAAAAGAATCCTGATTTAGGGTTCTCGACGTATGAAGTTCAAACCGCGCGACAATATTCTCGATTGGTAAAAACCATGCCTCCGCGCAACATGGCTAAATATGAACAACAAAAGGCGGAACTAGGCGATGCATTCTATGGAGGTCCAAACACTATTCTTCATGGCAAACAAAAAGATTCCACAGACGCCATCAATAACATGGTTAAGGATCTAGAACAACAAATTGATCGGAGAAAGAAGTATTCTCGAAGACGAATTTATAATGATGATGCTGATGTTGACTTTATTAATGAGCGGAATTCTAAATTTAACAAAAAACTTGAACGTTTCTATGGAGAACACACGGTCGAAATAAAACAAAATCTGGAAAGAGGAACGGCCATTTAAATATTTCCTATATTTTTGCTCTTTTTTATGCGAATTAGTATATAATAACGTATAATCCTGACATATAAATTTGAAATAAATAAAACTATGTTTATAATCACTATAAAAAACTGAAATTTTCCAATGAAAGTTTTTCAGCATCTTTGTTAATTTCTACTACAGGGTCCTCTGACATAATTGGAACGACATTATCAACTAATCCAGAGTCATTGATACTATCGTCCAGAATACACAAAAGTGCATCATCATCAAAAGTGGGGAAAAAAAACTCTGGTTTATCCCATTGCTGCTTATTGCCTAAGGTAAAATGTTCCTCCTGCTTCATGTGTTTTAACAAGTCATCCATAGTGTCAAAACGACGGTTGCACATAACGCAGCGTAAAGTACAAATCTGTCTTCGTGTATAGTTAACAATTTTGACTTTTTGATAAAAGTTTAGCCCTTTTACACTGTCGTCAAAATCAATCTGATGCTCGTTTAGCATGTGTTGTTTAAGAGCTTTAAAATCAGTGTCCTTGTCGGAACAGAATAGACAATGCAGGAGTAATTTTTCGCCGTCCCAATCTGACCAATCGGAATCACTACCTCCGCTGTTGTTGAAAATTCGATCAAAATCCTGCTCTTCTCTATTTACATTCATATCTTTACTTTTTTTGTCTGTGTTTCTTGTAAATTGCAGTCTTGGTAATGCCTCAGATTTAAATTCATTCGATTTTCGGTTCATTTGTTTCAATTTAGGTTTATCAATGCGATAGTTGATAAGAAAAAATCTATCATACGATTTATTATTGGGATTAATTCGTTTATGGCCCTTCTTGCGCATATGATCTTTTAACATGACTCGATCTTTAAAAACTTTTTCACAATACAGACATATTAAACTCTCCAAATTTGTTTGTACTGTCGAAATCAAGTCATCAACATACACTAAATTCTCTGGTTTACCCAACTGTAGAAAGTGCTTATTAAACAGATGTTCCAGATAATCCGACCGAAGACCTTTAATTACGTCTCTACAATACAGACATTCCTTGCAAAATTCTTTATCTGACCGCTCGAACTGATGGCGAGCTAACGCCCTTTCCAACTGAGCTTTATGTATCTTCTTACGCAGCTCGTAATCTTGGGGCAGAATGTCACTAAGCAAATAGTACTTTTCATTGCTTGATGGAGATCCGTCAGGCAACTGATCTAACAACATTGTGGTGCAAAACTGTTCTAATTCCTTGTCTATAATTAAAGATCTTAATACATGAACATAGGTATTAAAGTTTATTGCCCATTACTACCTTTAAACGCTTCTATCCAGTATTCCAGGTACTCTCGTAAATCTGCAACATCGTCAACATCCGCTATAACTAGCCGATGAAAAAGAAATAAATGAGCCAAGTACTCATCTCTTTCAACAGAAAACTCGAATTTCTTATCACATTTTAGGCATTTTATATTGTTATCCATGTGAATATTATTCGAGATTCCTAAATTAAGACTTGGGGACAATAGAATATCTGATTTCGCCATTCAAAATAATTAACAAAAAGATAATTTTGTAAACAACCGCGGGGATCACACGATACAGCTAACCCATAAACCCATACACACAATACACAATAGCTGCAACCTCAACCTGCAAAACACAAAACACATATGCTATATTGCTTTGGCAAAGCCGGCTTGGCTTACAACAACAAATTCTGTATTACTTTGGCTAATTCAGCTTGGCTTAACACCACAATCGCATAAGCATAACACCGAAAATAAATCCAAAAAGTTTTTAGGATTTATAACTAAAGCCATTTCTTAGTTATAGCGCTTTGCCGAATGAGTTCGGAATTCGAATGTCAAAACCAGCCAAAACCAGCCAAACAGCAGGTTTTCACAATTCCAAAGAAGGAAATCGACAGTGCAATTGTTGTTGTTCCTCGGCACTAAAATACGGCTAATATTGGAAAATCTACTAAAAGTGGTTTTAGACTATAGCCGAGCGAGGAAAATGAGCGGGCCGACTATAGTTTAATTTAAGTTGTGGTTAGCCAGAAGAGATTGATACTACGCGAATGGTATAGTTATTTTATATATGCAAGTGAAATATTATATATAGCATTATGGTTACATTGGAAAATATACTTATGCATGATTTACATTCAGAAAAATGTTAGAAAAAATGACAACGAAGAAGGAAAGAAAAGCAGATACAAATGGGAAAATTATGAGGGAGTTCGATTTATGCACATTCATAGAGAAAGAAGTAGACAACTGCACATAAAAATAAACATCAACAGAACATTATAGCAATATTATAGCGTTATTAGAACATTCGATTATTGTGCTATTAAGCACATAAAAAAATACAATACTTTGGTATGCAAAAATTCAACAGAGCATTGCGTAGCCAAATTTTTTAGGATACACAAAGTTATAATTAATACTGCACAATAAGCCAAACTTTTTTGACTAGAACAAACTAATTTTAATGAATTGAAATATAATATCCGATTCTCAGTATAAAATTAATCAAGCCAACGATAAATAGTTATTTTCTTTCGCGTATTCACAAATAAACTAAATTTTTTTTGTTTAAATCTAAAAAAACAAATTTATAAATTTACAAAATATTGGTGAAGAGGTGACAGTTGCTTGGATGCGGATTTGGAAGTAATCACGGCCTTTTTGACCATATTTACTGTCGAGGATACATTTTAATCGGCGGATTTATCCCCATTTTCGTATTTATAAACGTACAATATAAAATGTATCCTTGGATTTATACCTCGATATCGATGGCTAAAACAGTGGCTAAGGCTATTTTCGAATGCAGTGGCTATATTCACGACTGGGTGCCGTGGCTCAGTGGATAATAGCATGGACTTCTGAGCAGGGGTTCGTGGTTCGAATCCCAGTAACGCCAAAAGTACTTTTCACGGTGTCCCACGTCTCGCGAACGGGTGACAAACGTTCCGAGAGTAATAACTATTCACGGAATGCTTCTCAATTCGCCGTTCGGCCGTCGTGCCGTTGTGTGCAAAAGTATACATGCTCAACACAAATGGTTGCGAGAAGCAAGGCCTTGGACCGCAATGGTCTGTCGCGCCGAATATTATTATTATTATTCGCGACTATAAATATGGCTCTTAATGTTATTGTCAGTGATTCCGAGGATTTTAGTGATGGATTTTAAAAACAATAATTTAAAATTAAAAATCTGGAGCGCATGCAATAGTTAACTGGTGCATGAATAGTTGCACACGCCCTACGTTTTTCATTTTGAATCTTATGTTATACTATTTACTTCGTTTTAAAAACGTGATATATTTGAAATTTTAGAAATAATTTTTTTCTTCTTTTTAGTCTTGTGTGTGTTGGGCATTGAACGAACCGCAAATATTCAAGAATTATTTTCGAGTAGACTTTTTTTTATATTTAAACATATTACCAAGGGAAAACTCCCTGAATGCCTGAATGACTTGCGCCACGGCAATAAGGGTCAAGGGTGTCTAAGCCCCTTATTAAAATTAAAAAATCGAAGAAATGTGATTTACAATATATCCTCACGTTTGTAGCCGGTTTCAATTTATTTTCTAAGAATTGATGATACATTGATAAAAGCAATACGAAAACGATAATGAATCAATGGAATCAATAGAATCAGGGAAAAACTATAATTATAATAATAATTGAAAGAAATGCTTGCCTTTCATTAAAAAAACAAACCACATGCGTTTAATAATATGTTATTATTATTAATAATGAAATAAGAAAATCCCTATTCACATCATTTCAAACATCGTTGTTCATTAATTCGACTGATACGATCATTATCAATATCATTATCACGAAGTAATGACATTATATTAATCGTGTAGTGTGCGCAACACAGTTTCCCACACATCACTGAGAACCTGCTAAATGACGAATGATCTGCAAATTTATGGCAAAAAGCAGAAAGGCTATGCGAAGAGAGAAAACAGAAAAAATCACCAAATGTTACCATAAAAATATACTTCCGTAAGTATATTCATCAATGTTACCATAATGCTAAAGATAATATTTGCCCTGCAGATATAAAATAACTATAACATTCAATGTCAATCTCTTTTGGCTAACCACAACTTTAATTGAACTATAGTCGGCCCGCTCACTTTGTCTCGCACGTCTCAAATGTAAATTTTGCATTATGGAGAATTTAGACTTTAGAGAAAAATAATTTTGAATTTAGAGAAAAAATTAGCGGGCCGACTATAGTAAAATTAAAGTTGTGGTTAGCCAAAAGAGATTGATACTACACGAATGTTATAGTTATTATATAGTTACATGAGAAATGTTATCTATAGCATTATTGTCACATTGAAAAATATACAACCTCTATCGTCTGGCTAACTACAATTTAACAGCCATCCTGTTCTTTTTTGTTCTCGCACGCCACAAATGTAAATCAAGCCTTACGAAAGTATATTTTTATGGTAACACTTGGTGATTTTTTCTGTTTTCTCTCTTTACACAGCCTTCTTTCTTTTTGGCGTAAATTCGCAGATAATTCGTCATTTAGCAGGTCCGCTGTGATGTGTGGGAAACTATGTTGCGCACACTACTCGATTGATATAATGTCATTACTTCGTGATAATGATCGTATAAGTCGAAGTTATGAATAATGAGGTTTGAAATGTGAATACGGATTTTCGTATTTCGTTCATCATTACCAGCGTTGCCATAATGACGTTAATATCGTCATTAAGACGTTTTCAGCTTAAAGGCCCAACTATAATGCAATTTCATCTCTTTACGCTAGTGTCAAAACCCAACGAAACGCTTTCCAAAGTTTCTAAAGTTTCTCATCCGACCATAATGTAATTTTGTCACCGTTAATATCTGTCATTTAAAATCATTTTTTTCGTATGTACTTTATAAGTACATACTACAGCGGCAGAACTTCCATTGATATGAGAAATACACTTTGTCAATTTCTAATGAACAATTGAAAAAACAAAAAATAAATAAATAATAATAAATAACAAAAAACTATTTCATATCAAATATTTACATTTTTTATTTTTATGGATAGTATTATAATATTTTTTTTACTTTGTTTATTTTAATTTTAGTTAATGAGTGCAATGAAAAATGGAAGGCTATTCTAAATATATGTTCCGCAGTTCTACGATTTTTGCGAGCATTTCTGCCTTAAATTTATCAGAAACGGCTCTTGGCAGATCTTTTAGTAATTCCATCGCCATCCCCAAAAACATCTGATCGGCGCTTTCACCAACTGCAGCTGACCTATCTGGCTGGAATTGCTAACTGTTCTTCAAATTTTGTAATTGCGTTTCCAAAACGATGACAAACGTCGCCAAAAACTTCACTCCTTATTTGTTTGTTTGTGCTGGTGTTTGGTGTTTGTGGAGATTGTGCTGGTGTTTTTGATGCGTTATTTTCAGGTTGACGGTCATATATATTTTCGTTACATATTGTTCTGAAAAAATGCAAATTTAATTAGTTCGAAGCACAAAAAACACTGTTTTACCTTCGTGCTTTCATGGAGTCTTTTAAAAAACTCATATCTTCAAAGAGGTCCCAATTGTTCTCGCAGATAAGACCACTACCACTAAACATTAAATTTTAAAATAAAATAAGAATGAAAAAAATATAAGAGGGGGTATAAACAGGGCTATCTTCAGCCTCTGTAATGTTGATTGCTGGCCTTTTCGTAGAAGGAGACGTCTTGATTATTAAAGATGTCGTCGAATCTAGCATATGTGAATCCTATGATGTTTATATAGCGGTGGCTTGGCTCGATTTCCTCGACTCTCAGTTCTTGCATCTCCGGACTTGGATGTGTTTCCAACCCATCAACGAATTTCTTTGCCATTTGGAACAAGTGGTCGATTATTGGCAGCAGACCAAACACAAACTTATAGCTGTTTGGCACCCTCCAGAGTCCTGTACAGATCCTAAGTACCTTCCTTTCAAATAGGGAGATCTTCTTCATCGTTGTTGGTGAGACGGTGAACCATATGGGATAGCCATAGGTTATCACTGGCCTGATGAGCTGCTTGTAGATGAGCAGCCTGGTGTTGTTGGACAGTCCGTTTCGTCTTCTTAGTAGCGGGTGCACCAAAAGAAGACCGTAGTTAGCTTTTTTCATTATTCTATCGATGTGAGAGTTAAACTGGAACCTCTCAGTAAAGTGTTATCCGGAAGGGTGATTTTTAAGGCTCTGCAACGGCTTGCGATTTTTCTTATCCTTGTTTCGGTTGCTGGTACTCGGAAGCAGATGAGTTCCGTTTTGTTGGCGTTGATCTTCAGTCCCCACTTTATGTAGTACTCCCAAAGATTTCGGAGGCGTTCCTCCACTCTTCGGGCAGCTATCTCAGGAGAGCGGGAAACGGCATCCGCGAAAAGCATGGTCCTTGTTCCGGCTGTATTGGTGGGTTGATCCGCCGTGAAGATGCGTAATAGGACTGGTCCAAGTTTGGAGCCTTGGGGAACTCGGCTTTAATCCTTTTCCTTGTCGATGGGCTGCCATACACCTGTACAAAAAAGACCCTGTTAAAAAGAATTTTTTTAATTATTTTCACAATATAATTGGGGAAACCAAATCGAATAAGTTTGTACAGAAGCCCGTTTGTCCAGACGCTATCGAAAGCTTTTTCGATATCTTAACTACTTTTGACATTCAGTCCTCGAATGACGTTACTGTGAAGCTTCATTCTCGAAAGCCGAACTGAAAGGAAGGAATGAGATTTCTTTCCGAGCAATACGCATTGATCTTTTTACGGATCAAAGACTCCAATACTTTACTGATACAACACAGTAAAGCTATGGGGCGGTAGCCAGTTTGGCTACCTCCATTTGTTAAGGCAATTGTTGAATATGATGGTTAAAATTAAAATTGCCATACCCGGCAGTCAGTGCCCGATGATTTTTTAGAGTTTCCACTCATAATTAAATAATTGACAACAGCTGTCCCGGTAAACATATCCGCGTCTACGGGTGCGTTTGCGGGATTGTCTTCGATGAATTGCACTTCAAAATTTCTTGGGGATGTGGTGTCTTTCAACCTGTTCTACGAATTCTGGAAGATGAGTTGGTGGTCGGTCTTTTAAGCTCCTTTCGAAATGGCAGGCAAAGGCTTCGGCTTGTTCAACAGGACTTGATGCTACTTGCTCTCCAAACGTTGATACTTTTTGGAATAGAAATACGTTTTCCGATCACAGAATTCAGCTTTTTAAAAGCATCCGGGCCTGGTTTGATGTTCTGAAGTCGTTTGGTCAGTTCATCTTCCTGGTAACTTCGCAAAGCTTGACGAAGCATGATTACTGTACAACGCAGTTGCGAAAATACAGACTGATATTCATCATTTACAGTGTTGAGAGTCCTGTTGAAGATCCTCTGAAGGCGTTTCCTTAGCCTTTGCTTGTGAGAATAAATTGCCTGAATATTCTCAGGTAGATGTTGAATGCGATTACTGCTAGAGCGAACAGTTTTCTGCCGATCTAAGGCTGTGTTCACTGAAGTCTCGAAATTTTTGATAGCATCATCAATTTCATTATTCTCCATGCCGCTGGACTTTGAAGTCCAGCTTCGACTTCTGATCTAAACCGGTTCCAGTTTATTTTCGTAAAGTTGATGTGTAGGTCATGTGTTGGGGTAACTTGCACAATTCGCTGATTCAACCTCACTCGAAGCTCTATGGCCAAATGACGAAATTTTTCGTTGCCTAGAAGAAATCCAGCATGGATGGTGTCCGAGGATATGTCTTCCGGGGCTGTGAAACAACAGCCATGGTATGCTGCGGAGGATTTGAATCCAGCCAATCTGCAATAGCCTTTCCTTGATTGTTGCATACTTCATCTTGCCATCGGGTGTGCCTAGCGTTAAAATCCCCTCCAACGACACAGTATGTGTGCCCAGAGGAGATACCGCAGACAGTTTGCAGATCCCGTTGAATTTTTTTCCTCGTTGCATTACAGTGATTGTACACTGATATTACCAACAAGGTCTCAACCTCGTTGACTTTGATGCTGACAGGTGATGCTCCATGCTACGCAAACCACTGATTTCCACCTTTTCGCCTGCCATAGTGTTCCTGATAAGGACCGCCGTCCGCAATTACTGCTTTTGTCGATCATGTCGATGTTGTATCTGTCTGGACTGAATGGGTCTCTACCTGTGAGATTAGTTTCCTGTAAAAGAAGAATGTCAGGTTTATAAGTTTTAATAACAAAAAAAAATAAAAAAAAAAAAAAAAAACAAGTAATTTTTTGTAAAAAAAACGGCATATAAAAATTGAACTTTTTTTGTTAATTCTCTAGTCGGAGATAAACATGCCGGCAGTTTGAATAAAATTAGGTTAATTTTTAAAAGAATTATATGGGAGTTCTTCGGTGCTGGGGCCTGATAACTTCCAAATTTTCCATCGGAGATACACATATTTTATTTTTTCCACTCATCACACACCACACGAGACTCACGACACGCGTCACATGCGGATTATCAAAACTGGCCACTCATATTGAGTTGCCCTCTAGGTCGTGCGAAAGGTGGTTAAAAGGACCTCAAAAAAAGAGAAAATTACACCACTTCCACCTATAATGCGCGCCACATCCGAAACACGACACATGTTACACGCGGAATATAAATAATGTTATTTGGGATTTAGACACTCCGCATTTCATGCGCATAAACCAGAGTATGATAGATTAAAATTAAGATATTTTATTAAACATTTAAGTAATATACAATTTTGACTTAAAACTAAACATATAACTATTATTTATAAGTGTCGGCTCAACAAAAGGGGCCCGACGTATATACATTGTTTTAATTTATTTTGTATTGCTTATAATTAAACAATATTTTTGACTACTTAATCTACTACATGTTATATTTAAAGCAATTTAATTTTAAACAATAAATTTTAAAATAAAATAAGAATGAAAAAAATATAAGAGGGGGTATAAACAGGGCTATCTTCAGCCTCTGTAATGTTGATTGCTGGCCTTTTCGTAGAAGGAGACGTCTTGATTATTAAAGATGTCGTCGAATCTAGCATATGTGAATCCTATGATGTTTATATAGCGGTGGCTTGGCTCGATTTCCTCGACTCTCAGTTCTTGCATCTCCGGACTTGGATGTGTTTCCAACCCATCAACGAATTTCTTTGCCATTTGGAACAAGTGGTCGATTATTGGCAGCAGACCCTAAGACAGATTTTTAAGGCTCTGCAACGGCTTGCGATTTTTCTTATCCTTGTTTCGGTTGCTGGTACTCGGAAGCAGATGAGTTCCGTTTTGTTGGCGTTGATCTTCAGTCCCCACTTTATGTAGTACTCCCAAAGATTTCGGAGGCGTTCCTCCACTCTTCGGGCTGCTATCTCAGGAGAGCGGGAAACGGCATCCGCGAAAAGCATGGTCATTGTTCCGGCTGTATTGGTGGGTTGATCCGCCGTGAAGATGCGTAATAGGACTGGTCCAAGTTTGGAGCCTTGGGGAACTCGACTTTAATCCTTTTCCTTGTCGATGGGCTGCCATACACCTGTACAAAAAAGACCCTGTTAAAAAGAAATTTTTTAATTATTTTCACAATATAATTGGGGAAACCAAATCGAATAAGTTTGTACAGAAGCCCGTTTGTCCAGACGCTATCGAAAGCTTTTTCGATGTCTTAACTACTTTTGACATTCAGTCCTCGAATGACGTTACTGTGAAGCTTCATTCTCGAAAGCCGAACTGAAAGGAAGGAATGAGATTTCTTTCCGAGCAATACGCATTGATCTTTTTACGGATCAAAGACTCCAATACTTTACTGATACAACACAGTAAAGCTATGGGGCGGTAGCCAGTTTGGCTACCTCCATTTGTTAAGGCAATTGTTGAATATGATGGTTAAAATTAAAATTGCCATACCCGGCAGTCAGTGCCCGATGATTTTTTAGAGTTTCCACTCATAATTAAATAATTGACAACAGCTGTCCCGGTAAACATATCCGCGTCTACGGGTGCGTTTGCGGGATTGTCTTCGATGAATTGCACTTCAAAATTTCTTGGGGATGTGGTGTCTTTCAACCTGTTCTACGAATTCTGGAAGATGAGTTGGTGGTCGGTCTTTTAAGCTCCTTTCGAAATGGCAGGCAAAGGCTTCGGCTTGTTCAACAGGACTTCATGCTACTTGCTCTCCAAACGTTGATACTTTTTGGAATAGAAATACGTTTTCCGATCACAGAATTCAGCTTTTTAAAAGCATCCGGGCCTGGTTTGATGTTCTGAAGTCGTTTGGTCAGTTCATCTTCCTGGTAACTTCGCAAAGCTTGACGAAGCATGATTACTGTACAACGCAGTTGCGAAAATACAGACTGATATTCATCATTTACAGTGTTGAGAGTCCTGTTGAAGATCCTCTGAAGGCGTTTCCTTAGCCTTTGCTTGTGAGAATAAATTGCCTGAATATTCTCAGGTAGATGTTGAATGCGATTACTGCTAGAGCGAACAGTTTTCTGCCGATCTAAGGCTGTGTTCACTGAAGTCTCGAAATTTTTGATAGCATCATCAATTTCATTATTCTCCAGATTTCTACATGCCGCTGGACTTTGAAGTCCAGCTTCGACTTCTGATCTAAACCGGTTCCAGTTTATTTTCGTAAAGTTGATGTGTAGGTCAGGTGTTGGGGTAACTTGCACAATTCGCTGATTCAACCTCACTCGAAGCTCTATGGCCAAATGACGAAATTTGTCGTTGCCTAGAAGAAATCCAGCATGGATGGTGTCCGAGGATATGTCTTCCGGGGCTGTGAAACAACAGCCATGGTATGCTGCGGAGGATTTGAATCCAGCCAATCTGCAATAGCCTTTCCTTGATTGTTGCATACTTCATCTTGCCATCGGGTGTGCCTAGCGTTAAAATCCCCTCCAACGACACAGTATGTGTGCCCAGAGGAGATACCGCAGACAGCTTGCAGATCCCGTTGAATTTTTTTCCTCGTTGCATTACAGTGATTGTACACTGATATTACCAACAAGGTCTCAACCTCGTTGACTTTGATGCTGACAGGTGATGCTCCATGCTACGCAAACCACTGATTTCCACCTTTTCGCCTGCCATAGTGTTCCTGATAAGGACCGCCGTCCGCAATTACTGCTTTTGTCGATCATGTCGATGTTGTATCTGTCTGGACTGAATGGGTCTCTACCTGTGAGATTAGTTTCCTGTAAAAGAAGAATGTCAGGTTTATAAGTTTTAATAAATAAATAATTTTTTTGGACCTGTCATCAAGACTGCTATAATTAGCAGGCACGACTTCTTTTGATTTCTGCAAAATTGTGAAAAGGTCTGCTCCAAGTAGGCTTTCTGTATCGTCGAAGATGTTAGATTTTCCAGTAGATGGTGCCGGTTTGGGAGCTTACTTACTTACTGGTTTTTTGCTTGCTTGGATGATTGGTGGTGGTTTGTTGATTGTTGCTGGCTTGCTAGCAGTCCCCATAGCAGCTATACCAGCAAAGCTAACTCCTTTCACTACAGCTTTTGCAGCAGATTTCTGAGCGAACTTATGCTGCTCGATCTTCTTTTGGGCGGTTTTTACTTTTTCCGCCATTTTTTCTTTATATTTAGGACATCCTCGATAGTTTGCAGGATGTCCAGATTTTTGGCAATTTGTGCAAAACTTAACTTAACGCATCTGTATTTCATGCCGCAATTGCTTGCTACATGTCCAAACTTTTGGCAGTTTCTGCACTGCGTAATGCCTGCCGGTTTAAGTTTTTCCCAATGTACCAACTGGATCATCAGGAGGGTTTTTGAGCAAACTGCTGCCTTGTCGCAGTTTTGCTCAAGTTCGACAATGAAATTGTTAAATTTCCTGTCGGTCCTCTGAGATTTGAAGGGTTTGACCTCCAGTACAGGGATACCCTCTGCCGTTAATGCTTCCTTGACATCATAAGTATCGAAGGAGTGGTGTATGCCTTTTAGGACCAACATTCTTTTCGGTCCTCCTTAGCAGTGTAAGTGTTGAATTCAGTCTTTCCCGATTGTAGGAAAGACCGAATTTTCTGGTGCCCATCTTTGCGTATGGCCGTAACGACCGACTTACTGCTGTTGATGTTGCAAATTCTGCAACTAATGTTGGCACTCTTCGCGAACTTAGATAGTTCAGCAACGTTGAGTCTAAAGCAGACTATTGGCGGCACAGCAAATGGTTTCGATGTTGGTCCCGTAATTGGGGCTTTTTTGCTTGCTGAAGGTAGTGCCTTCTTAATTGCATTTTGTGCCTGGCTGTTTTGTCTACAGCAGTGACTTTTGGCGGTTTTCTCACTTCAACAGCAACCACTGCAGGAGAAGATGATGTTGGTGGCGATGATGGTCTGGAATTTCCAGACAACCTCCTTCTTTTTGCCTTTATTGGCATGGGTTCCGTTCAGCTGCTGCTTGATTCGGACGCATCATTGACCGCTAACTCACCAATGCACATGTTTTCCTCTTCAGAGGAAGCTGAGTCTTCGCACAGCTGGTTGACTTCATCCAGCCTTTCATAATATGTGCCTGAAATTAAAAAAGTAATAAGTGAAATATATTAAAAAGTCGCAGGTAGCGAAATGCTCGCTTTTTGGTGTGAGAGTTTTTTTTCCGTAGCCGGTAGCAGGTAGCTGAGCGGGATCTGTATAAGATGTGCTCGTGTTGAGCGTTCGATGCTGGACAGAGTATGATAAGCATAAAATAATTAAGTATGAAACGAATAGTCTTAAGGATATAAGAATAATAAATAAAAACCAATTATAATGAATACCAAAACGAAGAAATCTTTTAATTTGTAACAAGAAGTAGAAGGAGAATGAACCCTGGGTAACCGGCGAGCGTCACCCGAATAAACACTGTTACAAATTTGGCACCCGAGCAGGGACGACTAGAATAGTCGTATCACCGTCCGACCAGAATTTATTTAAGTATACATATATATATACCGTATGGCTAGAATAGTCGCATCATCGTCCGACCAGAATATATATTTATACATACTTATATATCAACACCGTACGACTAGAATAGTCGCATCACCGTCCGACCAGAATTTATTTTAAGTATACATATATATATACACCAGATTTCCCATAGAGCAGAAAACCGTTTAGCCGAGGCTCAGTGGATAAGAGCATGGACTTCTGAGCAGGGGTTCGTGGTTCGAATCCCAGTAACGCCAAAAGTACTTTTCACGGTGTCCCACGTCTCGCGAACGGGTGACAAACGTTCCGAGAGTAATAACTATTCACGGAATGCTTCTCAATTCGCCGTTCGGCCGTCGTGCCGTTGTGTGCAAAAGTATACATGCTCAACACAAATGGTTGCGAGAAGCAAGGCCTTGGACCGCAATGGTCTGTCGCGCCGAATATTATTATTATTATTCGCGACTATAAATATGGCTCTTAATGTTATTGTCAGTGATTCCGAGGATTTTAGTGATGGATTTTAAAAATAATAATTTAAAATTAAAAATCTGGAGCGCATGCAATAGTTAACTGGTGCATGAATAGTTGCACACGCCCTACGTTTTTCATTTTGAATCTTATGTTATACTATTTACTTCGTTTTAAAAACGTGATATATTTGAAATTTTACAAATAATTTTTTTCTTCTTTTTAGTCTTGTGTGTGTTGGGCATTGAACGAACCGCAAATATTCAAGAATTATTTTCGAGTAGACTTTTTTTTATATTTAAACATATTACCAAGGGAAAACTCCCTGAATGCCTGAATGACTTGCGCCACGGCAATAAGGGTCAAGGGTGTATAAGCCCCTTATTAAAATTAAAAAATCGAAGAAATGTGATTTACAATATATCGTCACGTTTGTAGCCGGTTTCAATTTATTTTCTAAGAATTGATGATACATTGATAAAAGCAATACGAAAACGATAATGAATCATTGGAATCAATAGAATCAGGGAAAAACTATAATTATAATAATAATTGAAAGAAATGCTTGCCTTTCATTAAAAAAACAAACCACATGCGTTTAATAATATGTTATTATTAGTAATGATGAACGAAATAAGAAAATCCCTATTCACATCATTTCAAACATCGTTGTTCATTAATTCGACTGATACGATCATTATAAATATCATTATTACGAAGTAATGACATTATATTAATCGTGAAGTGTGCGCAACACAGTTTCCCACACATCACTGAGAACCTGCTAAATGACGAATGATCTGCAAATTTATGGCAAAAAGCAGAAAGGCTATGCGAAGAGAGAAAACAGAAAAAATCAGCAAATGTTACCATAAAAATATACTTCCGTAAGTATAT
Source organism: Nephrocerus scutellatus (assembly GCA_947095585.1). Classification (NCBI taxonomy): domain Eukaryota; kingdom Metazoa; phylum Arthropoda; class Insecta; order Diptera; family Pipunculidae; genus Nephrocerus; species Nephrocerus scutellatus. Next base: position 33,021,911 of record OX352762.1, read on the forward strand.
TCATCAATGTTACCATAATGCTAAAGATAATATTTGCCCTGCAGATATAAAATAACTATAACATTCAATGTCAATCTCTTTTGGCTAACCACAACTTTAATTGAACTATAGTCGGCCCGCTCACTTTGTCTCGCACGTCTCAAATGTAAATTTTGCATTATGGAGAATTTAGACTTTAGAGAAAAATAATTTTGAATTTAGAGAAAAAATTAGCGGGCCGAGTAAAGTAAAATTAAAGTTGTGGTTAGCCAAAAGAGATTGATACTACACGAATGTTATAGTTATTATATAGTTACATGAGAAATGTTATCTATAGCATTATAGTCACATTGAAAAATATACAACCTCTATCGTCTGGCTAACTACAATTTAACAGCCATACTGTTCTTTTTTGTTCTCGCACGCCACAAATGTAAATCAAGCCTTACGAAAGTATATTTTTATGGTAACACTTGGTGATTTTTTCTGTTTTCTCTTTACACAGCCTTTTTTCTTTTTGGCGTAAATTCGCAGATAATTCGTCATTTAGCAGGTCCGCTGTGATGTGTGGGAAACTATGTTGCGCACACTACTCGATTGATATAATGTCATTACTTCGTGATAATGATCGTATAAGTCGAAGTTATGAATAATGAGGTTTGAAATGTGAATACGGATTTTCGTATTTCGTTCATCATTACCAGCGTTGCCATAATGACGTTAATATCGTCATTTAGACGTTTTCAGCTTAAAGGCCCAACTATAATGCAATTTCATCTCTTTACGCTAGTGTCAAAACCCAACGAAACGCTTTCCAAAGTTTCTAAAGTTTCTCATCCGACCATAATGTAATTTTGTCACCGTTAATATCTGTCATTTAAAATCATTTTTTTCGTATGTACTTTATAAGTACATACTACAGCGGCAGAACTTCCATTGATATGAGAAATACACTTTGTCAATTTCTAATGAACAATTGAAAAAACAAAAAATAAATAAATAATAATAAATAACAAAAAACTATTTCATATCAAATATTTACATTTTTTATTTTTATGGATAGTATTATAATATTTTTTTTACTTTGTTTATTTTAATTTTAGTTAATGAGTGCAATGAAAAATGGAAGGCTATTCTAAATATATGTTCCGCAGTTCTACGATTTTTGCGAGCATTTCTGCCTTAAATTTATCAGAAACGGCTCTTGGCAGATCTTTTAGTAATTCCATCGCCATCCCCAAAAACATCTGATCGGCGCTTTCACCAACTGCAGCTGACCTAGCTGGAATTGCTAACTGTTCTTCAAATTTTGTAATTGCGTTTCCAAAACGATGACAAACGTCGCCAAAAACTTCACTCCTTATTTGTTTGTTTGTGCTAGTGTTTGGTGTTTGTGGAGATTGTGCTGGTGTTTTTGATGCGTTATTTTCAGGTTGACGGTCATATATATTTTCGTTACATATTGTTCTGAAAAAATGCAAATGTAATTAGTTCGAAGCACAAAAAACACTGTTTTACCTTCGTGCTTTCATGGAGTCTTTTAAAAAACTCATATCTTCAAAGAGGTCCCAATTGTTCTCGCAGATAAGACCACTACCGGACGGCTGGTTCATCTTTTTAACTCTCGTGTATATCTTTCCCGCAAAGCCTTCCATTTTTCCTTGCACTCATTAACTAAAATTAAAATAAACAAACTCAGAGCTCATAGTTTTAAGAGAAAATATGATGTTATCTGTTTTGTTATTCTCGGTGCTTATTTGTTCCCATGCCTTCTCCTTTTCTATACGATTAAAATAACTCGGATGTCTTTTATCATATAGAATTCTCCTGCTGCGCATAGACTCATTTAATTTAGTCAAAAACTTGTCGCTTTCCATTTTCAAATGATAATGACAATGAAAAAACATATGACAACTGTCAAGTTTTCTTAAGAAAATGCGCTCGCCAGCGCACATCTAATCGATTGCCAAAGTCAACGAAACTATTGCGAACGCTATTATGTGCGCAGCATACATTTTCATTGTATTCGCTCATTTCATCGTCGGGTTTTGACACTAGCGTAAAGAGATGAAATTGCATTATAGGTCCGGCTTAAGAATACGATGGGACGTTTTCTCAACGGGTCGTAGTACAAAAACGACGTTTTTCAGAAATAAACCACGAAATATTTTTTTCTGTAATTAATACCTACATATTCTTTGATTCCAGGCAAAATACTCTACTACAAGCTACACATACCAAACTTACAAAAAAGAAAAAAACTTTACTACATTTCTCTACTGTACATTTACGATGATCATCATATTTTTTTTCATAAAAGTATTTTCTCTTCTTCGTTGATATGATTTTTTGTTGTTCTCGTTCGCTCTGTTCAGTTCATTGGTTTAGCGTATAGCGTAGTAGTTTGTCTGTTTTCTGCTAGTTTGGTTTCACTTGATAGTCAAAATGAGCTTGGATCGAAATTTAAGCAAAATATTTCAACAATCTGTAAGTTTTAATTTCTTTAATATAGTAAAAGGAAGTACATATAGTAATCATGAGAATTTTTGAACTTAGTATTTTTGAAGATTTACCCATTTCCGTATCTCCTGAGTCAGAAAAAGCAAAAAAATATCTGTCTGTCTGTATCCACTCTACGACGTCCAGACGGCTGAACTTATGGGGGTGAAAACTCATATTTTAGCTTTTTAAATAAATTGGCCAACCGGAAGTGGAAGCTTACCTGTACAGTTTTTCGAGTTTTGGCAAATATTTTAAAGGTAAAGTACTATTGAGAAATCTTTTAAAAGATAAACATGCCGGCAGTTTGAATAAAATTAGGTTAATTTTTAAAAGAATTATATGGGAGTTCTTTGGTGCTGGGGCCTTCCGGTAGGGGAAATTTAAAGAAAATTGGCTATTTTTTTCATAAAATTTGTATGGGAGCACACTGACACTGGGTCCCGATCTTTACCAAATTTTTAAAAAAGTGTTGTCAATCATGTACTATCTTTTATGAAATTTGTATCGGTTTCCCCCGTATTATTTGTTAATAATTGTTAAAATATCTGTTTTTTCATTGTATTTTATTTTTTCCACTCATCACACACCACACGAGACTCACGACACGCGTCTCATGCGGATTATCAAAACTGGCCACTCATATTGAGTTGCCCTCTAGGTCGTGCGAAAGGTGGTTAAAAGGACCTCAAAAAAAGAGAAAATTACACCACTTCCACCTATAATGCGTGCCACATCCGAAACACGACACATGTTACACGCGGAATATAAATAATGTTATTTGGGATTTAGACACTCCGCATTTCATGCGCATAAACCAGAGTATGATAGATTAAGATTAAGATATTTTATTAAACATTTAAGTAATATACAATTTTGACTTAAAACTAAACATATAACTATTATTTATAAGTGTCGGCTCAACAAAAGGGGCCCGACGTATATACATTGTTTTAATTTTTTTTGTATTGCTTATAATTAAACAATATTTTTGACTACTTAATCTACTACATGTTATATTTAAAGCAATTTAATTTTAAACATTAAATTTTAAAATAAAATAAGAATGAAAAAAATATAAGAGGGGGTATAAACAGGGCTATCTTCAGCCTCTGTAATGTTGATTGCTGGCCTTTTCGTAGAAGGAGACGTCTTGATTATTAAAGATGTCGTCGAATCTAGCATCTGTGAATCCTATGATGTTTATATAGCGGTGGCTTGGCTCGATTTCCTCGACTCTCAGTTCTTGCATCTCCGGACTTGGATGTGTTTCCAACACATCAACGAATTTCTTTGCCATTTGGAACAAGTGGTCGATTATTGGCAGCAGACCTGCCGCGTCGTAAAGTCTTGTAGTCGACACAAACTTATAGCTGTTTGGCACCCTCCAGAGTCCTGTACAGATCCTAAGTACTTTCCTTTCAAATAGGAAGATCTTCTTCATCGTTGTTGGTGAGACGGTGAACCATATGGGATAGCCATAGGTTATCACTGGCTGCTTGTAGATGAGCAGCCTGGTGTTGTTGGACAGTCCGTTTCGTCTTCTTAGTAGCGGGTGCACCAAAAGAAGACCGTAGTTCGCTTTTTTCATTATTCTATCGATGTGAGAGTTAAACTTGAACCTCTCAGTAAAGTTGATTCCCATGTACTTAGTCTCTGACTTGGTGTTTATTGTCGTGTTATCCGGAAGCTATGGGGCGGTAGCCAGTTACACTGGAGCGGTCGGTTTTCTTCGGTACTGGTACTACTTTGGCTACCTCCATTTGTTAAGGCAATTGTTGAATATGATGGTTAAAATTAAAATTGCCATACCCGGCAGTCAGTGCCCGATGATTTTTTAGAGTTTCCACTCATAATTAAATAATTGACAACAGCAGTCCCGGTAAACATATCCGCGTCTACGGTGCGTTTGCGGGATTGTCTTCGATGAATTGCACTTCAAAATTTCTTGGGGAAGTGGTGTCTTTCAACCTGTTCTACGAATTCTGGAAGATGAGTTGGTGGTCGGTCTGTTAAGCTCCTTTCGAAATGACAGGCAAAGGCTTCGGCTTGTTCAACAGGACTGGATGCTACTTGCTCTCCAAACGTTGATACTTTCTGGAATAGAAATACGTTTTCCGATCACAGAATTCAGCTTTTTAAAAGCATCCGGGCCTGGTTTGATGTTCTGAAGTCGTTTGGTCAGTTCATCTTCCTGGTAACTTCGCAAAGCTTGACGAAGCATGATTACTGTACAACGCAGTTGCGAAAATACAGACTGATATTCATCATTTACAGTGTTGAGAGTCCTGTTGAAGATCCTCTGAAGGCGTTTCCTTAGCCTTTGCTTGTGAGAATAAATTGCCTGAATATTCTCAGGTAGATGTTGAATGCGATTACTGCTAGAGCGAACAGTTTTCTGCCGATCTAAGGCTGTGTTCACTGAAGTCTCGAAATTTTTGATAGCATCATCAATTTCATTATTCTCCATGCCGCTGGACTTTGAAGTCCAGCTTCGACTTCTGATCTAAACCGGTTCCAGTTTATTTTCGTAAAGTTGATGTGTAGGTCAGGTGTTGGGGTAACTTGCACAATTCGCTGATTCAACCTCACTCGAAGCTCTATGGCCAAATGACGAAATTTGTCGTTGCCTAGAAGAAATCCAGCATGGATGGTGTCCGAGGATATGTCTTCCGGGGCTGTGAAACAACAGCCATGGTATGCTGCTGAGGATTTGAATCCAGCCAATCTGCAATAGCCTTTCCTTGATTGTTGCATACTTCATCTTGCCATCGGGTGTGCCTAGCGTTAAAATCCCCTCCAACGACACAGTATGTGTGCCCAGAGGAGATACCGCAGACAGTTTGCAGATCCCGTTGAATTTTTTTCCTCGTTGCATTACAGTGATTGTACACTGATATTACCAACAAGGTCTCAACCTCGTTGACTTTGATGCTGACAGGTGATGCTCCATGCTACGCAAACCACTGATTTCCACCTTTTCGCCTGCCATAGTGTTCCTGATAAGGACCGCCGTCCGCAATTACTGCTTTTGTCGATCATGTCGATGTTGTATCTGTCTGGACTGAATGGGTCTCTACCTGTGAGATTAGTTTCCTGTAAAAGAAGAATGTCAGGTTTATAAGTTTTAATAAATAAATAATTTTTTTGGATCTGTCATCAAGACTGCTATAATTAGCAGGCACGACTTCTTTTGATTTCTGCAAAATTGTGAAAAGGTCTGCTCCAAGTAGCCTTTCTGTATCGTCGAAGATGTTAGATTTTCCAGTAGATGGTGCCGGTTTGGGAGCTTACTTACTTACTGGTTTTTTGCTTGCTTGGATGATTGGTGGTGGTTTGTTGATTGTTGCTGGCTTGCTAGCAGTCCCCATAGCAGCTATACCAGCAAAGCTAACTCCTTTCACTACAGCTTTTGCAGCAGATTTCTGAGCGAACTTATGCTGCTCGATCTTCTTTTGGGCGGTTTTTACTTTTTCCGCCATTTTTTCTTTATATTTAGGACATCCTCGATAGTTTGCAGGATGTCCAGATTTTTGGCAACTTGTGCAAAAGACGTTTTCGTCTTTCTTGTTGTCTATATTTCTCGGGCATTGGCCAGGTAAGTGTTCGTCCTTGCACTTAACGCATCTGTATTTCATGCCGCAATTGCTTGCTACATGTCCAAACTTTTGGCAGTTTCTGCACTGCGTAATGCCTGCCGGTTTAAGTTTTTCCCAATGTACCAACTGGATCATCAGGAGGGTTTTTGAGCAAACTGCTGCCTTGTCGCAGTTTTGCTCAAGTTCGACAATGAAATTGTTAAATTCCCTGTCGGTCCTCTGAGATTTGAAGGGTTTGACCTCCAGTACAGGGATACCCTCTGCCGTTAATGCATCCTTGACATCATCAGTATCGAAGGAGTGGTGTATGCCTTTTAGGACCAACATTCTTTTCGGTCCTCCTTAGCAGTGTAAGTGTTGAATTCAGTCTTTCCCGATTGTAGGAAAGACCGAATTTTCTGGTGCCCATCTTTGCTTATGGCCGTAACGACCGACTTACTGCTGTTGATGTTGCAAAATCTGCAACTAATGTTGGCACTCTTCGCGAACTTAGATAGTTCAGCAACGTTGAGTCTAAAGCAGACTATTGGCGGCACAGCAAATGGTTTCGATGTTGGTCCCGTAATTGGGGCTTTTTTGCTTGCTGAAGGTAGTGCCTTCTTAATTGCATTTTGTGCCTGGCTGTTTTGTCTACAGCAGTGACTTTTGGCGGTTTTCTCACTTCAACAGCAACCACTGCAGGAGAAGATGATGTTGGTGGCGATGATGGTCTGGAATTTCCAGACAACCTCCTTCTTTTTGCCTTTATTGGCATGGGTTCCGTTCAGCTGCTGCTTGATTCGGACGCATCATTGACCGCTAACTCACCAATGCACATGTTTTCCTCTTCAGAGGAAGCTGAGTCTTCGCACAGCTGGTTGACTTCATCCAGCCTTTCATATAAGGAAGCAAGGAAGTCACCACCATGGGTGGAGACTTCTTGTCTGATTAAGGTTATTACCTCATTAACCTTTTCCTTTCGTTTTTCTTTTTTCCCCATTTTATAGGGCTGAAAGATGAAAAAACTTAATCTGAAATTAAATAACTATTAATTATAAATATGTGCCTGAAATTAAAAAAGTAATAAGTGAAATATATTAAAAAGTCGCAGGTAAGGAAATGCTCGCTTTTTGGTGTGAGAGTTTTTTTTCCGTAGCCGGTAGCAGGTAGCTGAGCGGGATCTGTATAAGATGTGCTCGTGTTGAGCGTTCGATGCTGGACAGAGTATGATAAGTATAATATAATTAAGTATGAAACGAATAGTCTTAAGGATATAAGAATAATAAATAAAAACCAATTATAATGAATACCAAAACGAAGAAATCTTTTAATTTGTAACAAGAAGTAGAAGGAGAATGAACCCTGGGTGACCGGCGAGCGTCACCCGAGTAAACACTGTTACAAATTTGGCACCCGAGCAGGGACGACTAGAATAGTCGTATCACCGTCCGACCAGAATTTATTTAAGTATACATATATATATACCGTATGGCTAGAATAGTCGCATCATCGTCCGACCAGAATATATATTTATACATACTTATATATCAACACCGTACGACTAGAATAGTCGCATCACCGTCCGACCAGAATTTATTTTAAGTATACATATATATATACACCAGATTTCCCATAGAGCAGAAAACCGTTTAGCCGAGGCTCAGTGGATAAGAGCATGGACTTCTGAGCAGGGGTTCTTGGTTCGAATCCCAGTAACGCCAAAAGTACTTTTCACGGTGTCCCACGTCTCGCGAACGGGTGACAAACGTTCCGAGAGTAATAACTATTCACGGAATGCTTCTCAATTCGCCGTTCGGCCGTCGTGCCGTTGTGTGCAAAAGTATACATGCTCAACACAAATGGTTGCGAGAAGCAAGGCCTTGGACCGCAATGGTCTGTCGCGCCGAATATTATTATTATTATTAGCGACTATAAATATGGCTCTTAATGTTATTGTCAGTGATTCCGAGGATTTAAGTGATGGATTTTAAAAACAATAATTTAAAATTAAAAATCTGGAGCGCATGCAATAGTTAACTGGTGCATGAATAGTTGCACACGCCCTACGTTTTTCATTTTGAATCTTATGTTATACTATTTACTTCGTTTTAAAAACGTGATATATTTGAAATTTTACAAATAATTTTTTTCTTCTTTTTAGTCTTGTGTGTGTTGGGCATTGAACGAACCGCAAATATTCCAGAATTATTTTCGAGTAGACTTTTTTTTATATTTAAACATATTACCAAGGGAAAACTCCCTGAATGCCTGAATGACTTGCGCCACGGCAATAAGGGTCAAGGGTGTATAAGCCCCTTATTAAAATTAAAAAATCGAAGAAATGTGATTTACAATATATCGTCACGTTTGTAGCCGGTTTCAATTTATTTTCTAAGAATTGATGATACATTGATAAAAGCAATACGAAAACGATAATGAATCATTGGAATCAATAGAATCAGGGAAAAACTATAATTATAATAATAATTGAAAGAAATGCTTGCCTTTCATTAAAAAAACAAACCACATGCGTTTAATAATATGTTATTATTATTAATAATGAAATAAGAAAATCCCTATTCACATCATTTCAAATACGTTGTTCATTAATTCGAATGATACGATCATTATCAATATCATTATCACGAAGTAATGACATTATATTAATCGTGTAGTGTGCGCAACACAGTTTCCCACACATCACCACTGAGAACCTGCTAAATGACGAATGATCTGCAAATTTATGGCAAAAAGCAGAAAGGCTATGCGAAGAGAAAGTATATTTTTATGGTAACACTTGGTGATTTTTTCTGTTTTCTCTCTTTACAAAGCCTTTTTTCTTTTTGGCGTAAATTCGCAGATAATTCGTCATTTAGCAGGTCCGCTGTGATGTGTGGGAAACTATGTTGCGCACACTACTCGATTGATATAATGTCATTACTTCGTGATAATGATCGTATAAGTCGAAGTAATGAATAATGAGGTTTGAAATGTGAATACGGATTTTCGTATTTCGTTCATCATTACCAGCGTTGCCATAATGACGTTAATATCGTCATTTAGACGTTTTCAGCTTAAAGGCCCAACTATAATGCAATTTCATCTCTTTACGCTAGTGTCAAAACCCAACGAAACGCTTTCCAAAGTTTCTAAAGTTTCTCATCCGACCATAATGTAATTTTGTCACCGTTAATATCTGTCATTTAAAATCATTTTTTTCGTATGTACTTTATAAGTACATACTACAGCGGCAGAACTTCCATTGATATGAGAAATACACTTTGTCAATTTCTAATGAACAATTGAAAAAACAAAAAATAAATAAATAATAATAAATAACAAAAAACTATTTCATATCAAATATTTACATTTTTTATTTTTAAGGATAGTATTATAATATTTTTTTTACTTTGTTTATTTTAATTTTAGTTAATGAGTGCAATGAAAAATGGAAGGCTATTCTAAATATATGTTCCGCAGTTCTACGATTTTTGCGAGCATTTCTGCCTTAAATTTATCAGAAACGGCTCTTGGCAGATCTTTTAGTAATTCCATCGCCATCCCCAAAAACATCTGATCGGCGCTTTCACCAACTGCAGCTGACCTAGCTGGAATTGCTAACTGTTCTTCAAATTTTGTAATTGCGTTTCCAAAACGATGACAAACGTCGCCAAAAACTTCACTCCTTATTTGTTTGTTTGTGCTGGTGTTTGGTGTTTGTGGAGATTGTGCTGGTGTTTTGATGCGTTATTTTCAGGTTGACGGTCATATATATTTTCGTTACATATTGTTCTGAAAAAATGCAAATGTAATTAGTTCGAAGCACAAAAAACACTGTTTTACCTTCGTGCTTTCATGGAGTCTTTTAAAAAACTCATATCTTCAAAGAGGTCCCAATTGTTCTCGCAGATAAGACCACTACCGGACGGCTGGTTCATCTTTTTAACTCTCGTGTATATCTTTCCCGCAAAGCCTTCCATTTTTCCTTGCACTCATTAACTAAAATTAAAATAAACAAACTCAGAGCTCATAGTTTTAAGAGAAAATATGATGTTACCTGTTTTGTTATTCTCGGTGCTTATTTGTTCCCATGCCTTCTCCTTTTCTATACGATTAAAATAACTCGGATGTCTTTCATCATATAGAATTCTCCTGCTGCGCATAGACTCAATTAATTTAGTCAAAAACTTGTCGCTATCCATTTTCAAATGATAATGACAATGAAAAAACATATGACAACTGTCAAGTTTTCTTAAGAAAATGCGCTTGCCAGCGCACATCTAATCGATTGCCAAAGTCAACGAAACTATTGCGAACGCTATTATGTGCGCAGCATACATTTTCATTGTATTCGCTCATTTCATCATCGGGTTTTGACACTAGCGTAAAGAGATGAAATTGCATTATAAGTCCGGCTTAAGAATACGATGGGACGTTTTCTCAACGGGTCGTAGTACAAAAACGACGTTTTTCAGAAATAAACCACGAAATAATAATAAATAATGTTTTTTTCTGTAATTAATACCTACATATTCTTTGATTCCAGGCAAAATACTCTACTACAAGCTACACATACCAAACTTACAAAAAAGAAAAAAACTTTACTACATTTCTCTACTGTACATTTACGATGATCATCATATTTTTTTTCATAAAAGTATTTTCTCTTCTTCGTTGATATGATTTTTTGTTGTTCTCGTTCGCTCTGTTCAGTTCATTGGTTTAGCGTATAGCGTAGTAGTTTGTCTGTTTTCTGCTAGTTTGGTTTCACTTGATAGTCAAAATGAGCTTGGATCGAAATTTAAGCAAAATATTTCAACAATCTGTAAGTTTTAATTTCTTTAATATAGTAAAAGGAAGTACATATAGTAATCATGAAAATTTTTGAACTTGGTATTTTTGAAGATTTACCCATTTCCGTATCTCCTGAGTCAGAAAAAGCAAAAAAATATCTGTCTGTCTGTATCCACTCTACGACGTCCAGACGGCTGAACTTATGGGGGTGAAAACTCATATTTTAGCTTTTTAAATAAATTGGCCAACCGGAAGTGGAAGCTTACCTGTACAGTTTTTCGAGTTTTGGCAAATATTTTAAAGGTAAAGTACTATTGAGAAATCTTTTAAGTGCAAAAGAAATTTAAAAAATTAAAAAAAAAAACAAGTAATTTTTTGTAAAAAAAAACGGCATATAAAAATTGAACTTTTTTTGTTAATTCTCTAGTCGGAGATAAACATGCCGGCAGTTTGAATAAAATTAGGTTAATTTTTAAAAGAATTATATGGGAGTTCTTCGGTGCTGGGGCCTGATAACTTCCAAATTTTCCATCGGAGATATACATATTTTATTTTTTCCACTCATCACACACCACACGAGACTCACGACACGCGTCACATGCGGATTATCAAAACTGGCCACTCATATTGAGTTGCCCTCTAGGTCGTGCGAAAGGTGGTTAAAAGGACCTCAAAAAAAGAGAAAATTACACCACTTCCACCTATAATGCGCGCCACATCCGAAACACATGTTACACGCGGAATATAAATAATGTTATTTGGGATTTAGACACTCCGCATTTCATGCGCATAAACCAGAGTATGATAGATTAAGATTAAGATATTTTATTAAACATTTAAGTAATATACAATTTTGACTTAAAACTAAACATATAACTATTATTTATAAGTGTCGGCTCAACAAAAGGGGCCCGACGTATGTACATTGTTTTAATTTATTTTGTATTGCTTATAATTAAACAATATTTTTGACTACTTAATCTACTACATGTTATATTTAAAGCAATTTAATTTTAAACAATAAATTTTAAAATAAAATAAGAATGAAAAAAATATAAGAGGGGGTATAAACAGGGCTATCTTCAGCCTCTGTAATGTTGATTGCTGGCCTTTTCGTAGAAGGAGACGTCTTGATTATTAAAGATGTCGTCGAATCTAGCATCTGTGAATCCTATGATGTTTATATAGCGGTGGCTTGGCTCGATTTCCTCGACTCTCAGTTCTTGCATCTCCGGACTTGGATGTGTTTCCAACACATCAACGAATTTCTTTGCCATTTGGAACAAGTGGTCGATTATTGGCAGCAGACCTGCCGCGTCGTAAAGTCTTGTAGTCGACACAAACTTATAGCTGTTTGGCACCCTCCAGAGTCCTGTACAGATCCTAAGTACTTTCCTTTCAAATAGGAAGATCTTCTTCATCGTTGTTGGTGAGACGGTGAACCATATGGGATAGCCATAGGTTATCACTGGCTGCTTGTAGATGAGCAGCCTGGTGTTGTTGGACAGTCCGTTTCGTCTTCTTAGTAGCGGGTGCACCAAAAGAAGACCGTAGTTCGCTTTTTTCATTATTCTATCGATGTGAGAGTTAAACTTGAACCTCTCAGTAAAGTTGATTCCCATGTACTTAGTCTCTGACTTGGTGTTTATTGTCGTGTTATCCGGAAGCTATGGGGCGGTAGCCAGTTACACTGGAGCGGTCGGTTTTCTTCGGTACTGGTACTACTTTTGCTACCTCCATTTGTTAAGGCAATTGTTGAATATGATGGTTAAAATTAAAATTGCCATACCCGGCAGTCAGTGCCCGATGATTTTTTAGAGTTTCCACTCATAATTAAATAATTGACAACAGCAGTCCCGGTAAACATATCCGCGTCTACGGTGCGTTTGCGGGATTGTCTTCGATGAATTGCACTTCAAAATTTCTTGGGGAAGTGGTGTCTTTCAACCTGTTCTACGAATTCTGGAAGATGAGTTGGTGGTCGGTCTGTTAAGCTCCTTTCGAAATGACAGGCAAAGGCTTCGGCTTGTTCAACAGGACTGGATGCTACTTGCTCTCCAAACGTTGATACTTTCTGGAATAGAAATACGTTTTCCGATCACAGAATTCAGCTTTTTAAAAGCATCCGGGCCTGGTTTGATGTTCTGAAGTCGTTTGGTCAGTTCATCTTCCTGGTAACTTCGCAAAGCTTGACGAAGCATGATTACTGTACAACGCAGTTGCGAAAATAAAGACTGATATTCATCATTTACAGTGTTGAGAGTCCTGTTGAAGATCCTCTGAAGGCGTTTCCTTAGCCTTTGCTTGTGAGCATAAATTGCCTGAATATTCTCAGCTAGATGTTGAATGCGATTACTGCTAGAGCGAACAGTTTTCTGCCGATCTAAGGCTGTGTTCACTGAAGTCTCGAAATTTTTGATAGCATCATCAATTTCATTATTCTCCAGATTTCTACATGCCGCTGGACTTTGAAGTCCAGCTTCGACTTCTGATCTAAACCGGTTCCAGTTTATTTTCGTAAAGTTGATGTGTAGGTCAGGTGTTGGGGTAACTTGCACAATTCGCTGATTCAACCTCACTCGAAGCTCTATGGCCAAATGACGAAATTTGTCGTTGCCTAGAAGAAATCCAGCATGGATGGTGTCCGAGGATATGTCTTCCGGGGCTGTGAAACAACAGCCATGGTATGCTGCTGAGGATTTGAATCCAGCCAATCTGCAATAGCCTTTCCTTGATTGTTGCATACTTCATCTTGCCATCGGGTGTGCCTAGCGTTAAAATCCCCTCCAACGACACAGTATGTGTGCCCAGAGGAGATACCGCAGACAGTTTGCAGATCCCGTTGAATTTTTTTCCTCGTTGCATTACAGTGATTGTACACTGATATTACCAACAAGGTCTCAACCTCGTTGACTTTGATGCTGACAGCTGATGCTCCATGCTACGCAAACCACTGATTTGCACCTTTTCGCCTGCCATAGTGTTCCTGATAAGGACCGCCGTCCGCAATTACTGCTTTTGTCGATCATGTCGATGTTGTATCTGTCTGGACTGAATGGGTATCTACCTGTGAGATTAGTTTCCTGTAAAAGAAGAATGTCAGGTTTATAAGTTTTAATAAATAAAGTATTTTTTTGGACCTGTCATCAAGACTGCTATAATTAGCAGGCACGACTTCTTTTGATTTCTGCAAAATTGTGAAAAGGTCTGCTCCAAGTAGCCGTTCTGTATCGTCGAAGATGTTAGATTTTCCAGTAGATGGTGCCGGTTTGGGAGCTTACTTACTTACTGGTTTTTTGCTTGCTTGGATGATTGGTGGTGGTTTGTTGATTGTTGCTGGCTTGCTAGCAGTCCCCATAGCAGCTATACCAGCAAAGCTAACTCCTTTCACTACAGCTTTTGCAGCAGATTTCTGAGCGAACTTATGCTGCTCGATCTTCTTTTGGGCGGTTTTTACTTTTTCCGCCATTTTTTCTTTATATTTAGGACATCCTCGATAGTTTGCAGGATGTCCAGATTTTTGGCAATTTGTGCAAAAGACGTTTTCGTCTTTCTTGTTGTCTATATTTCTCGGGCATTGGCCAGGTAAGTGTTCGTCCTTGCACTTAACGCATCTGTATTTCATGCCGCAATTGCTTGCTACATGTCCAAACTTTTGGCAGTTTCTGCACTGCGTAATGCCTGCCGGTTTAAGTTTTTCCCAATGTACCAACTGGATCATCAGGAGGGTTTTTGAGCAAACTGCTGCCTTGTCGCAGTTTTGCTCAAGTTCGACAATGAAATTGTTAAATTTCCTGTCGGTCCTCTGAGATTTGAAGGGTTTGACCTCCAGTACAGGGATACCCTCTGCCGTTAATGCATCCTTGACATCATCAGTATCGAAGGAGTGGTGTATGCCTTTTAGGACCAACATTCTTTTCGGTCCTCCTTAGCAGTAAGTAAATGTTGAATTCAGTCTTTCCCGATTGTAGGAAAGACCGAATTTTCTGGTGCCCATCTTTGCTTATGGCCGTAACGACCGACTTACTGCTGTTGATGTTGCAAAATCTGCAACTAATGTTGGCACTCTTCGCGAACTTAGATAGTTCAGCAACGTTGAGTCTAAAGCAGACTATTGGCGGCACAGCAAATGGTTTCGATGTTGGTCCCGTAATTGGGGCTTTTTTGCTTGCTGAAGGTAGTGCCTGCTTAATTGCATTTTGTGCCTGGCTGTTTTGTCTACAGCAGTGACTTTTGGCGGTTTTCTCACTTCAACAGCAACCACTGCAGGAGAAGATGATGTTGGTGGCGATGATGGTCTGGAATTTCCAGACAACCTCCTTCTTTTTGCCTTTATTGGCATGGGTTCCGTTCAGCTGCTGCTTGATTCGGACGCATCATTGACCGCTAACTCACCAATGCACATGTTTTCCTCTTCAGAGGAAGCTGAGTCTTCGCACAGCTGGTTGACTTCATCCAGCCTTTCATATAAGGAAGCAAGGAAGTCACCACCATGGGTGGAGACTTCTTGTCTGATTAAGGTTATTACCTCATTAACCTTTTCCTTTCGTTTTTCTTTTTTCCCCATTTTATAGGGCTGAAAGATGAAAAAACTTAATCTGAAATTAAATAACTATTAATTATAAATATGTGCCTGAAATTAAAAAAGTAATAAGTGAAATATATTAAAAAGTCGCAGGTAGCGAAATGCTCCCTTTTTGGTGTGAGAGTTTTTTTTCCGTAGCCGGTAGCAGGTAGCTGAGCGGGATCTGTATAAGATGTGCTCGTGTTGAGCGTTCGATGCTGGACAGAGTATGATAAGTATAATATAATTAAGTATGAAACGAATAGTCTTAAGGATATAAGAATAATAAATAAAAACCAATTATAATGAATACCAAAACGAAGAAATCTTTTAATTTGTAACAAGAAGTAGAAGGAGAATGAACCCTGGGTGACCGGCGAGCGTCACCCGAGTAAACACTGTTACAAATTTGGCACCCGAGCAGGGACGACTAGAATAGTCGTATCACCGTCCGACCAGAATTTATTTAAGTATACATATATATATACCGTATGGCTAGAATAGTCGCATCATCGTCCGACCAGAATATATATTTATACATACTTATATATCAACACCGTACGACTAGAATAGTCGCATCACCGTCCGACCAGAATTTATTTTAAGTATACATATATATATACACCAGATTTCCCATAGAGCAGAAAACCGTTTAGCCGAGGCTCAGTGGATAAGAGCATGGACTTCTGAGCAGGGGTTCGTGGTTCGAATCCCAGTAACGCCAAAAGTACTTTTCACGGTGTCCCACGTCTCGCGAACGGGTGACAAACGTTCCGAAAGTAATAACTATTCACGGAATGCTTCTCAATTCGCCGTTCGGCCGTCGTGCCGTTTAGTGCAAAAGTATACATGCTCAACACAAATGGTTGCGAGAAGCAAGGCCTTGGACCGCAATGGTCTGTCGCGCCGAATATTATTATTATTATTAGCGACTATAAATATGGCTCTTAATGTTATTGTCAGTGATTCCGAGGATTTAAGTGATGGATTTTAAAAACAATAATTTAAAATTAAAAATCTGGAGCGCATGCAATAGTTAACTGGTGCATGAATAGTTGCACACGCCCTACGTTTTTCATTTTGAATCTTATGTTATACTATTTACTTCGTTTTAAAAACGTGATATATTTGAAATTTTACAAATAATTTTTTTCTTCTTTTTAGTCTTGTGTGTGTTGGGCATTGAACGAACCGCAAATATTCAAGAATTATTTTCGAGTAGACTTTTTTTTATATTTAAACATATTACCAAGGGAAAACTCCCTGAATGCCTGAATGACTTGCGCCACGGCAATAAGGGTCAAGGGTGTCTAAGCCCCTTATTAAAATTAAAAAATCGAAGAAATGTGATTTACAATATATCGTCACGTTTGTAGACGGTTTCAATTTATTTTCTAAGAATTGATGATACATTGATAAAAGCAATACGAAAACGATAATGAATCATTGGAATCAATAGAATCAGGGAAAAACTATAATTATAATAATAATTGAAAGAAATGCTTGCCTTTCATTAAAAAAACAAACCACATGCGTTTAACAATATGTTATTATTAGTAATGATGAACGAAATAAGAAAATCCCTATTCACATCATTTCAAACATCGTTGTTCATTAATTCGAATGATACGATCATTATCAATATCATTATCACGAAGTAATGACATTATATTAATCGTGCAGTGTGCGCAACACAGTTTCCCACACATCACTGAGAACCTGCTAAATGACGAATGATCTGCAAATTTATGGCAAAAAGCAGAAAGGCTATGCGAAGAGAAAGTATATTTTTATGGTAACACTTGGTGATTTTTTCTGTTTTCTCTCTTTACACAGCCTTTTTTCTTTTTGGCGTAAATTCGCAGATAATTCGTCATTTAGCAGGTCCGCTGTGATGTGTGGGAAACTATGTTGCGCACACTACTCGATTGATATAATGTCATTACTTCGTGATAATGATCGTATAAGTCGAAGTAATGAATAATGAGGTTTGAAATGTGAATACGGATTTTCGTATTTCGTTCATCATTACCAGCGTTGCCATAATGACGTTAATATCGTCATTTAGACGTTTTCAGCTTAAAGGCCCAACTATAATGCAATTTCATCTCTTTACGCTAGTGTCAAAACCCAACGAAACGCTTTCCAAAGTTTCTAAAGTTTCTCATCCGACCATAATGTAATTTTGTCACCGTTAATATCTGTCATTTAAAATCATTTTTTTCGTATGTACTTTATAAGTACATACTACAGCGGCAGAACTTCCATTGATATGAGAAATACACTTTGTCAATTTCTAATGAACAATTGAAAAAACAAAAAATAAATAAATAATAATAAATAACAAAAAACTATTTCATATCAAATATTTACATTTTTTATTTTTAAGGATAGTATTATAATATTTTTTTTACTTTGTTTATTTTAATTTTAGTTAATGAGTGCAATGAAAAATGGAAGGCTATTCTAAATATATGTTCCGCAGTTCTACGATTTTTGCGAGCATTTCTGCCTTAAATTTATCAGAAACGGCTCTTGGCAGATCTTTTAGTAATTCCATCGCCATCCCCAAAAACATCTGATCGGCGCTTTCACCAACTGCAGCTGACCTAGCTGGAATTGCTAACTGTTCTTCAAATTTTGTAATTGCGTTTCCAAAACGATGACAAACGTCGCCAAAAACTTCACTCCTTATTTGTTTGTTTGTGCTGGTGTTTGGTGTTTGTGGAGATTGTGCTGGTGTTTTGATGCGTTATTTTCAGGTTGACGGTCATATATATTTTCGTTACATATTGTTCTGAAAAAATGCAAATGTAATTAGTTCGAAGCACAAAAAACACTGTTTTACCTTCGTGCTTTCATGGAGTCTTTTAAAAAACTCATATCTTCAAAGAGGTCCCAATTGTTCTCGCAGATAAGACCACTACCGGACGGCTGGTTCATCTTTTTAACTCTCGTGTATATCTTTCCCGCAAAGCCTTCCATTTTTCCTTGCACTCATTAACTAAAATTAAAATAAACAAACTCAGAGCTCATAGTTTTAAGAGAAAATATGATGTTACCTGTTTTGTTATTCTCGGTGCTTATTTGTTCCCATGCCTTCTCCTTTTCTATACGATTAAAATAACTCGGATGTCTTTTATCATATAGAATTCTCCTGCTGCGCATAGACTCAATTAATTTAGTCAAAAACTTGTCGCTATCCATTTTCAAATGATAATGACAATGAAAAAACATATGACAACTGTCAAGTTTTCTTAAGAAAATGCGCTTGCCAGCGCACATCTAATCGATTGCCAAAGTCAACGAAACTATTGCGAACGCTATTATGTGCGCAGCATACATTTTCATTGTATTCGCTCATTTCATCATCGGGTTTTGACACTAGCGTAAAGAGATGAAATTGCATTATAAGTCCGGCTTAAGAATACGATGGGACGTTTTCTCAACGGGTCGTAGTACAAAAACGACGTTTTTCAGAAATAAACCACGAAATAATAATAATAAATAATGTTTTTTTCTGTAATTAATACCTACATATTCTTTGATTCCAGGCAAAATACTCTACTACAAGCTACACATACCAAACTTACAAAAAAGAAAAAAACTTTACTACATTTCTCTACTGTACATTTACGATGATCATCATATTTTTTTTCATAAAAGTATTTTCTCTTCTTCGTTGATATGATTTTTTGTTGTTCTCGTTCGCTCTGTTCAGTTCATTGGTTTAGCGTATAGCGTAGTAGTTTGTCTGTTTTCTGCTAGTTTGGTTTCACTTGATAGTCAAAATGAGCTTGGATCGAAATTTAAGCAAAATATTTCAACAATCTGTAAGTTTTAATTTCTTTAATATAGTAAAAGGAAGTACATATAGTAATCATGAAAATTTTTGAACTTGGTATTTTTGAAGATTTACCCATTTCCGTATCTCCTGAGTCAGAAAAAGCAAAAAAATATCTGTCTGTCTGTATCCACTCTACGACGTCCAGACGGCTGAACTTATGGGGGTGAAAACTCATATTTTAGCTTTTTAAATAAATTGGCCAACCGGAAGTGGAAGCTTACCTGTACAGTTTTTCGAGTTTTGGCAAATATTTTAAAGGTAAAGTACTATTGAGAAATCTTTTAAGTGCAAAAGAAATTTAAAAAATTAAAAAAAAAAACAAGTAATTTTTTGTAAAAAAAAAACGGCATATAAAAATTGAACTTTTTTTGTTAATTCTCTAGTCGGAGATAAACATGCCGGCAGTTTGAATAAAATTAGGTTAATTTTTAAAAGAATTATATGGGAGTTCTTCGGTGCTGGGGCCTGATAACTTCCAAATTTTCCATCGGAGATACACATATTTTATTTTTTCCACTCATCACACACCACACGAGACTCACGACACGCGTCACATGCGGATTATCAAAACTGGCCACTCATATTGAGTTGCCCTCTAGGTCGTGCGAAAGGTGGTTAAAAGGACCTCCAAAAAAGAGAAAATTACACCACTTCCACCTATAATGCGCGCCACATCCGAAACACATGTTACACGCGGAATATAAATAATGTTATTTGGGATTTAGACACTCCGCATTTCATGCGCATAAACCAGAGTATGATAGATTAAGATTAAGATATTTTATTAAACATTTAAGTAATATACAATTTTGACTTAAAACTAAACATATAACTATTATTTATAAGTGTCGGCTCAACAAAAGGGGCCCGACGTATGTACATTGTTTTAATTTATTTTGTATTGCTTATAATTAAACAATATTTTTGACTACTTAATCTACTACATGTTATATTTAAAGAGATTTAATTTTAAACAATAAATTTTAAAATAAAATAAGAATGAAAAAAATATAAGAGGGGGTATAAACAGGGCTATCTTCAGCCTCTGTAATGTTGATTGCTGGCCTTTTCGTAGAAGGAGACGTCTTGATTATTAAAGATGTCGTCGAATCTAGCATCTGTGAATCCTATGATGTTTATATAGCGGTGGCTTGGCTCGATTTCCTCGATTCTCAGTTCTTGCATCTCCGGACTTGGATGTGTTTCCAACACATCAACGAATTTCTTTGCCATTTGGAACAAGTGGTCGATTATTGGCAGCAGACCTGCCGCGTCGTAAAGTCTTGTAGTCGACACAAACTTATAGCTGTTTGGCACCCTCCAGAGTCCTGTACAGATCCTAAGTACTTTCCTTTCAAATAGGAAGATCTTCTTCATCGTTGTTGGTGAGACGGTGAACCATATGGGATAGCCATAGGTTATCACTGGCTGCTTGTAGATGAGCAGCCTGGTGTTGTTGGACAGTCCGTTTCGTCTTCTTAGTAGCGGGTGCACCAAAAGAAGACCGTAGTTCGCTTTTTTCATTATTCTATCGATGTGAGAGTTAAACTTAAACCTCTCAGTAAAGTTGATTCCCATGTACTTAGTCTCTGACTTGGTGTTTATTGTCGTGTTATCCGGAAGCTATGGGGCGGTAGCCAGTTACACTGGAGCGGTCGGTTTTCTTCGGTACTGGTACTACTTTGGCTACCTCCATTTGTTAAGGCAATTGTTGAATATGATGGTTAAAATTAAAATTGCCATACCCGGCAGTCAGTGCCCGATGATTTTTTAGAGTTTCCACTCATAATTAAATAATTGACAACAACAGTCCCGGTAAACATATCCGCGTCTACGGTGCGTTTGCGGGATTGTCTTCGATGAATTGCACTTCAAAATTTCTTGGGGAAGTGGTGTCTTTCAACCTGTTCTACGAATTCTGGAAGATGAGTTGGTGGTCGGTCTGTTAAGCTCCTTTCGAAATGACAGGCAAAGGCTTCGGCTTGTTCAACAGGACTGGATGCTACTTGCTCTCCAAACGTTGATACTTTCTGGAATAGAAATACGTTTTCCGATCACAGAATTCAGCTTTTTAAAAGCATCCGGGCCTGGTTTGATGTTCTGAAGTCGTTTGGTCAGTTCATCTTCCTGGTAACTTCGCAAAGCTTGACGAAGCATGATTACTGTACAACGCAGTTGCGAAAATACAGACTGATATTCATCATTTACAGTCTTGAGAGTCCTGTTGAAGATCCTCTGAAGGCGTTTCCTTAGCCTTTGCTTGTGAGCATAAATTGCCTGAATATTCTCAGGTAGATGTTGAATGCGATTACTGCTAGAGCGAACAGTTTTCTGCCGATCTAAGGCTGTGTTCACTGAAGTCTCGAAATTTTTGATAGCATCATCAATTTCATTATTCTCCATGCCGCTGGACTTTGAAGTCCAGCTTCGACTTCTGATCTAAACCGGTTCCAGTTTATTTTCGTAAAGTTGATGTGTAGGTCAGGTGTTGGGGTAACTTGCACAATTCGCTGATTCAACCTCACTCGAAGCTCTATGGCCAAATGACGAAATTTGTCGTTGCCTAGAAGAAATCCAGCATGGATGGTGTCCGAGGATATGTCTTCCGGGGCTGTGAAACAACAGCCATGGTATGCTGCTGAGGATTTGAATCCAGCCAATCTGCAATAGCCTTTCCTTGATTGTTGCATACTTCATCTTGCCATCGGGTGTGCCTAGCGTTAAAATCCCCTCCAACGACACAGTATGTGTGCCCTGAGGAGATACCGCAGACAGTTTGCAGATCCCGTTGAATTTTTTTCCTCGTTGCATTACAGTGATTGTACACTGATATTACCAACAAGGTCTCAACCTCGTTGACTTTGATGCTGACAGCTGATGCTCCATGCTACGCAAACCACTGATTTGCACCTTTTCGCCTGCCATAGTGTTCCTGATAAGGACCGCCGTCCGCAATTACTGCTTTTGTCGATCATGTCGATGTTGTATCTGTCTGGACTGAATGGGTATCTACCTGTGAGATTAGTTTCCTGTAAAAGAAGAATGTCAGGTTTATAAGTTTTAATAAATAAAGTATTTTTTTGGACCTGTCATCAAGACTGCTATAATTAGCAGGCACGACTTCTTTTGAT
Organism: Nephrocerus scutellatus; assembly: GCA_947095585.1. Taxonomy (NCBI): domain Eukaryota; kingdom Metazoa; phylum Arthropoda; class Insecta; order Diptera; family Pipunculidae; genus Nephrocerus; species Nephrocerus scutellatus. The sequence goes on from OX352762.1 coordinate 33,044,303, forward strand.
TTCTGCAAAATTGTGAAAAGGTCTGCTCCAAGTAGGCGTTCTGTATCGTCGAAGATGTTAGATTTTCCAGTAGATGGTGCCGGTTTGGGAGCTTACTTACTTACTTACTGTCGATGTTGTATCTGTCTGGACTGAATGGGTATCTACCTGTGAGATTAGTTTCCTGTAAAAGAAGAATGTCAGGTTTATAAGTTTTAATAAATAAAGTATTTTTTTGGACCTGTCATCAAGACTGCTATAATTAGCAGGCACGACTTCTTTTGATTTCTGCAAAATTGTGAAAAGGTCTGCTCCAAGTAGCCGTTCTGTATCGTCGAAGATGTTAGATTTTCCAGTAGATGGTGCCGGTTTGGGAGCTTACTTACTTACTGGTTTTTTGCTTGCTTAGATGATTGGTGGTGGTTTGTTTATTGTTGCTGGCTTGCTAGCAGTCCCCATAGCAGCTATACCAGCAAAGCTAACTCCTTTCACTACAGCTTTTGCAGCAGATTTCTGGGCGAACTTATGCTGCTCGATCTTCTTTTGGGCGGTTTTTACTTTTTCCGCCATTTTTTCTTTATATTTAGGACATCCTCGATAGTTTGCAGGATGTCCAGATTTTTGGCAATTTGTGCAAAAGACGTTTTCGTCTTTCTTGTTGTCTATATTTCTCGGGCATTGGCCAGGTAAGTGTTCGTCCTTGCACTTAACGCATCTGTATTTCATGCCGCAATTGCTTGCTACATGTCCAAACTTTTGGCAGTTTCTGCACTGCGTAATGCCTGCCGGTTTAAGTTTTTCCCAATGTACCAACTGGATCATCAGGAGGGTTTTTGAGCAAACTGCTGCCTTGTCGCAGTTTTGCTCAAGTTCGACAATGAAATTGTTAAATTTCCTGTCGGTCCTCTGAGATTTGAAGGGTTTGACCTCCAGTACAGGGATACCCTCTGCCGTTAATGCATCCTTGACATCATCAGTATCGAAGGAGTGGTGTATGCCTTTTAGGACCAACATTCTTTTCGGTCCTCCTTAGCAGTAAGTAAGTGTTGAATTCAGTCTTTCCCGATTGTAGGAAAGACCGAATTTTCTGGTGCCCATCTTTGCTTATCGCCGTAACGACCGACTTACTGCTGTTGATGTTGCAAATTCTGCAACTAATGTTGGCACTCTTCGCGAACTTAGATAGTTCAGCAACGTTGAGTCTAAAGCAGACTATTGGCGGCACAGCAAATGGTTTCGATGTTGGTCCCGTAATTGGGGCTTTTTTGCTTGCTGAAGGTAGTGCCTTCTTAATTGCATTTTGTGCCTGGCTGTTTTGTCTACAGCAGTGACTTTTGGCGGTTTTCTCACTTCAACAGCAACCACCGCAGGAGAAGATGATGTTGGTGGCGATGATGGTCTGGAATTTCCAGACAACCTCCTTCTTTTTGCCTTTATTGGCATGGGTTTCGTTCAGCTTCTGCTTGATTCGGACGCATCATTGACCGCTAACTCTCCAATGCACATGTTTTCCTCTTCAGAGGAAGCTGAGTCTTCGCACAGCTGGTTGACTTCATCCAGCCTTTCATATAAGTAAGCAAGGAAGTCACCACCATGGGTGGAGACTTCTTTTCTGATTAAGGTTAATACCTCATTAACCTTTTCCTTTCGTTTTTCTTTTTTCCCCATTTTATAGGGCTGAAAGATGAAAAAACTTAATCTGAAATTAAATAACTATTAATTATAAATATGTGCCTGAAATTAAAAAAGTAATAAGTGAAATATATTAAAAAGTCGCAGGTAGCGAAATGCTCGCTTTTTGGTGTGAGAGTTTTTTTTCCGTAGCCAGTAGCAGGTAGCTGAGCGGGATCTGTATAAGATGTGCTCGTGTTGAGCGTTCGATGCTGGACAGAGTATGATAAGTATAATATAATTAAGTATGAAACGAATAGTCTTAAGGATATAAGAATAATAAATAAAAACCAATTATAATGAATACCAAAACGAAGAAATCTTTTAATTTGTAACAAGAAGAAGAAGGAGAATGAACCCTGGGTGACCGGCGAGCGTCACCCGAGTAAACACTGTTACAAATTTGGCACCCGAGCAGGGACGACTAGAATAGTCGTATCACCGTCCGACCAGAATTTATTTAAGTATACATATATATATACCGTATGGCTAGAATAGTCGCATCATCGTCCGACCAGAATATATATTTATACATACTTATATATCAACACCGTACGACTAGAATAGTCGTATCACCGTCCGACCAGAATTTATTTAAGTATACATATATATATACCGTATGGCTAGAATAGTCGCATCATCGTCCGACCAGAATATATATTTATACATACTTATATATCAACACCGTACGACTAGAATAGTCGCATCACCGTCCGACCAGAATTTATTTTAAGTATACATATATATATACACCAGATTTCCCATAGAGCAGAAAACCGTTTAGCCGAGGCTCAGTGGATAAGAGCATGGACTTCTGAGCAGGGGTTCGTGGTTCGAATCCCAGTAACGCCAAAAGTACTTTTCACGGTGTCCCACGTCTCGCGAACGGGTGACAAACGTTCCGAGAGTAATAACTATTCACGGAATACTTCTCAATTCGCCGTTCGGCCGTCGTGCCGTTGTGTGCAAAAGTATACATGCTCAACACAAATGGTTGCGAGAAGCAAGGCCTTGGACCGCAATGGTCTGTCGCGCCGAATATTATTATTATTATTCGCGACTATAAATATGGCTCTTAATGTTATTGTCAGTGATTCCGAGGATTTTAGTGATGGATTTTAAAAACAATAATTTAAAATTAAAAATCTGGAGCGCATGCAATAGTTAACTGGTGCATGAATAGTTGCACACGCCCTACGTTTTTCATTTTGAATCTTATGTTATACTATTTACTTCGTTTTAAAAACGTGATATATTTGAAATTTTACAAATAATTTTTTTCTTCTTTTTAGTCTTGTGTGTGTTGGGCATTGAACGAACCGCAAATATTCAAGAATTATTTTCGAGTAAACTTTTTTTTATATTTAAACATATTACCAAGGGAATACTCCCTGAATGCCTGAATGACTTGCGCCACGGCAATAAGGGTCAAGGGTGTCTAAGCCCCTTATTAAAATTAAAAAATCGAAGAAATGTGATTTACAATATATCCTCACGTTTGTAGCCGCTTTCAATTTATTTTCTAAGAATTGATGATACATTGATAAAAGCAATACGAAAACGATAATGAATCAATGGAATCAATAGAATCAGGGAAAAACTATAATTATAATAATAATTGAAAGAAATGCTTGCCTTTCATTAAAAAAACAAACCACATGCGTTTAATAATATGTTATTATTAGTAATGATGAACGAAATAAGAAAATCCCTATTCACATCATTTCAAACATCGTTGTTCATTAATTCGACTGATACGATCATTATCAATATCACTATCACGAAGTAATGACATTATATTAATCGTGTAGTGTGCGCAACACAGTTTCCCACACATCACTGAGAACCTGCTAAATGACGAATGATCTGCAAATTTATGGCAAAAAGCAGAAAGGCTATGCGAAGAGAGAAAACAGAAAAAATCACCAAATGTTACCATAAAAATATACTTCCGTCGTAAAATCAACTAATTAACAAAAATTGAAACAGTCACCAGATTAATGTAAATATGCCTAAATGCAAATCCTTCATCTTATCCACATAAAGTAGTAACTAAACCTTAGTTTAATGTGTTTCTACACTTTTTGTTTGTGCTAATTTATTGGATTGGATTGCTAGTTATGAGTACTAGCACGACGTTGTTACACACTTCGACTCTATGAACTATGAATGAATGAAATTATTATCTGCCACTGCATTTCTTTATTTTTTTTGTAGACTTAAGCTTATACGAAACATAAAATAAAAAGAAAAGAATGGGAACAAACAAAAAAAAAAAGAGAGAAAAAAAACCCACTACACAACATTTTTATTAAAAAACAAAATTTTCTTATGTAACTCGTACCGGTGAATGGCACTAGGCAATAAAGGTCTTAGACCACATATTAAGCAAAAAAAAAAAGAGTGACCACACCAAACGAGAGAACAAAAAAAAAACATATTTTTAGATATATAAACATTATCATAAAACTAGAAACACCTGGTATATATATAAAAGAATTATAATATAGGAATTTTTTTTATTATTACACCTAGAAACCTGTCAAATAACTATCAAGAGAAATAGTTCTACAAGTAGTTATTACTTATCCGTCATAAAAAATACCAGAAATTTTAGCCTATAAGTGCGTCTTACGAAGTCGAAGTAGGGGGGGAAACACTCGCCGTACAAAACACGCAATCACTCGAGCAACGATACATATTGCGTGGCCAACCAACATAACTCATATATCACGTTGGCACCATGCGAGTGTACTCGGCCGATATTCAGTGGGTACGATGTTCAATCCAGCGACCCAACCTAATTCCTTATTCGAAGGCAAATTAAATACGCCTGTTGTTGTAAGTCCTTATTCATCGGTAAAGAAAATACGCCTATAGAGAATCTAAAAATGTATGCACTACACCTTGTCTACTGATTTAGTTATATTGCGCAAGTTGGAAACTGAGGACATCACACAAATAGAAACCCTCATTGATGAGAAGATTACAAAATCAAAGACTAAGACGCTTGCAGAACGACAGGAATTCCACTCAGGGAGTAAGCTGTATCGCAAACTGTCAGCCTGTAAAAGTAAAGAATACGCTACTAGATCTGGAAAGGAAGCAGATAATGCATTCGCAATGTAACATCTTCCAGCAGCGAAGCGACAAGCAGCAGAAAAGGCGCTAGAGCAATTTGCCGACGTTTTTGCTGTCAGCGACAACCAATATAGTGCGACATCGAATCGATACAGGAAATGCGACTCAAATTCGACAGGCGCCAAGACGATTACCACTTGCTAAGCAACAAGAAGCAGAAACGCTGGTTAAGAAAATCGACCGGGATGGAATCATAGAGAAGTCCAAAAGCCCCTGGAGCTCACCTGTGATACTTGTTCCAAAAAAAAAAATGGTTCAACGAGATTTTGTGTGGACCATCGGAAACTGAACGATGTCACCAAGAAGGATAGTTATCCATTACCACGTATAGACGACACGTTGGACACCTTATCGGGAGCCAGAATCTTCAGTACATTGGATTTTGACTATTATATGTCTCACAAACTTCAATAAAATTAAATTAAATTGGCACAACTTCAATGTTTTCGGGCCACATGTTGAACAATACTAAAAACAAGTCGACAATTCAGTTTTTTCTCAACACACACCAAACGAAACAGAAAAGTGAAATGATTTGTTTTATTGCATTGTTTTTCGGTTGGTGTGTGTTGAAATAAAAAACGTTTTCTTGCCTTATGAATCACTGCTCCGGTGTGTTTTCAGCCTTAATAATTATTGCCTCGATCAAGTGTATAATTTTTTGGCACATAAAAATATATGAAAACACCGATCACTTCCAAATTTTTACAGAAAGTTTATAGGAGGACTTCGACCCTGGGATCAAACTGTCAGGTGTACTAAAATGTTGTTGTGTGTAGGTACCACATTACACCAATACAAATTAATTAATTAATACAAAATTGGGCCACGTCCATCAAAACGGCCTAGCTGTGTAAAACTAATTTTCACCTTTCGTTTGATTTTTTATACCAATATTTAGGCCCGCATATGCACCCAATATGCATTTTATGGCGCATCAGATGCCACGTGCTTTGAAGAAACACGTGTTAATATGGCGTAATGGGAAAGTACCGCTTAGAATTGACCATAATTCCAAGGATGGTTCATTCAGCAAGTGTTGTGTGTACAAACACAGCAGATGACGAGAAGTGCTCAGTTTTTTCACGACTTAAGATCCAGGTTGAAGATCGTTGTATGAAAGAGCAGCTAAGAGAATAACAAGCTGGTGATGATTCAATTGCTTCAATATTTCAATGAATGGGTCATGGAGAAAGGCCGCAGTTGCACCAGATTACAATAGCAAGTCCAACAGTAAAAAGTACTGGGCTGAATGGAACCCATTGAAAATGGAAGATAGACTGCTGTTAAGACTATGGGAATCTGCCAATGGTGGCGCCATTCATTGAGCAAGTTACAAAGGAATCTGATCGAACACTGCAGCATGACAGTAAGGAGCAACATAGTGGATATCAACATGACCTCAGTGCGAACTGTGGATTTCGGAAAGGAGATTTCTTCTGGCTTTAAAATCATAAGGGAAATCTCAAAAATTACAGCAAAGTTGGGAAGACCCTTGGAAAATCCCATGAGGATTAACGATGTAGTATATCGGATTCAACACAGCACTAGATGTAAAATTCAAGTTGTCCACATCTACAGATTAACAAGGTACAACGTCTGGAGGAGTGCTGAATCTTTTCGCGAACAGTTTTAAGGCGGGGGTTATGTTACCAAAATAGATTTAAAACACTTGATCTGTAAATCAAGTAATATATATATATGCTCTAAAATCAGGGAATAGTGTTGGCCAGACGATATCACCACTCTTAGACATTATTCGGCCGGGAAAAGTTTTCGAAAATCGCCATCTGGCAAACGCCCCGCCCCCCCTCTGAGAAAGGGGCTTCTAAAAATTGCGTTTATTTTCAGAAAAGTGCGCTAAAAGGGGGCGTTTGCCCCAAACCAGATGGCGATTTTCGAGAACTGCTCCATGGGAGCTTCCGGGAGAGATGTATACCAAAACCATAACCCTTTGTATGCTATACTGTATTTCAGCTTTAATTTTCTTCGCGTATTCACAATTTAACAATTATTTAAATAAAATGTTTTAATAACACATTATTCTGACGTCGTTAGATGCTCCATAATAATTGATATATTTAAGTCTAGCCCCAAAACATCCTCAAAAGTACTTGGAAAAATGCATTTTTCTGAAAAAAAAAAAATGTGGGTGCCCCTCCCACCTAAAGGGGGCGTTTCCGGAACACCCCACCCACATTTGTGGGCGGTGGGTGGTTGGAGGGGGCGTGGCCGGTAGGCGTGGTAAAAATACCGGAAAACCGTACACTGGAGATACGCCTAAATTGCTATACAAGACAGATCACTCTCATCAAATGTATATGAACTGATAAATGACAGGCAAACCTAAATGCTAAAATCGAACTGCAGGCAGGTTATAGTTGCAAATGATAGTGAAATGTGAGTTCGTATACGTACGAGGTGTATAGCATACAATTTTATTTGTTGTGTGATGTGTTTTTTTTTCTTTGAGTGAGTGTAATTTAAAGGCAGCATATATACTATACATATAAATTGTCGCTTTTCGCGAATCTGTTCACTCTTTTCACATGAAGTAGACAACTCAACTACTCGTGAGTCGTGACTAGGTGAAAAGTCTTTAAAGATCAAAACTGAAAAGTTAATTTTTTTTCCTAAAAACTTTGCGCCAGAGCGCGCCCGAGCGCAAATGTTTTCTAAAGGGAAATCGAACACGAAAGGCGAGAATCTTTTGTTTACATTTTTTTGTTGCATGTGTGTGATGTCTTAAATTTCTTCATTTTCTGAAGAGGAAGACGATGTGGTTTCTGATGATGTTAGAGGACTGAAGACAGAAAAAAATTCAAAATCTCTTCTTCCATTATTAAAATTTCACTGTTTCTAAAAATATGTACAAACAAAATGTATTTTTGTTAATGCAAGAAAAAATTGAAGAATAGAGAAAAGTTACAGTGTTTTCAGTGAACACAAATGAAAAGTTGTGCCATGTGCTTAGCAAAATGACATCAGTAGTTGTTTTGGTTAGTAAAAGGATACGTACATTTTGGGACATTTAACCTCCCAAAATATATATATCTGTTTTCGGTCTACAGTAGAGTCGTTTTGAACTTGACAGCCAAAAAACTACTCTGGGGCAGACTTTGTAGGAAAAAAAGAGTGCGTGCAACTTTTACGCGCGGTTGTAGTGAAACTTTTTTGACGTTGTTGCCGATATTACGATTAATCCAGACCCTATTGGCCAGATCCCAGAATTTCCATAGGATCAAGTCTTATAGTCGGATCTAAGTCCTATATTCCGAGTTTTATACGAACCGCTTGAGAAATGGCTTAGTTCCTAAAACTACAATCGCTATTGGCCAGATCCCAGAATTTCCATAGGAACAAGTCTTATAGTCACATATTAGTCCTACATTCTGAGTTTCATACGAATCCCTTGAGAAATTGCTTGGTTCCACAAATCCCAGACCCTATTAGCCAGATCCCAGAATTTCCATAGGAACAAGTCTTATAGTCACATATTAGTCTAACATTCTGAGTTTCATACGAATCCCTTGAAAAATGGCTTGGTTCCACAAATCCCAGACCCTATTGGCCAGATCCCAGAATTTCCATAGGAACAAGTCTTATAGTCACATATTAGTCCTAAATTCTGAGTTTCATACGAATCCCTTGAGAAATGGCTTGGTTCCACAAATCCCAGACCCTATTGGCCAGATCCCAGAATTTCCATAGCAACAAGTCTTATAGTCACATATTAGTCCTACATTCTGAGTTTCATACGAATCCCTTGAGAAATGGCTTGGTTCCACAAATCCCAGACCCTATTGGCCAGATCCCAGAATTTCCATAGGAACAAGTTTTATACTCGCATATTAGTCCTACATTCCGAGTTTCATACGAATCCCTTGAGAAATGGCTTGGTTCCACAAATCCCAGACCCTATTGGCCAAATCCCAGAATTTCCATAGGAACAAGTCTTATAGTCACATATTAGTCCTACATTCCGAGTTTCATACGAATCCCTTGAGAAATGGCTTGGTTCCATAAATCCCAGACCCTATTGGCCAGATCCCATAATTTCCATAGGAACAAGTCTTATAGTCACATATTAGTCCTACATTCTGAGTTTGATACGAATCCCTTGAGAAATGGCTTGGTTCCACAAATCCCAGACCCTATTGGCCAGATCCCAGAATTTCCATAGGAACAAGTCTTATAGTCACATTGTTACGTACACGTACAACATGAAATTAACAAACAAAAAAAAAATCATGCTTAAGATTTGATAAACACTCACCTTCCTTCAAACCCCGAAAATTTACGTCGGCAGCGATGCAGCATTGCACCGATGGTATCTATCTGAAAAGGAAGGGAAAACAAAAGCAGAAACTCAACTTTATAAAATGTAAAGTTCACTTACCTGCACAATGACATAATTCTCAGCTGAAGTCGACGTCGAAGACATGTGCCGAGAAAATAAAACAAGAAAATAGATTTATGTAATATTATATTACGACAAACTTTAAAACTGAGACGCGATATCTAGTTCCCAAATAGTTTTCTTTTTGAAAACCAGAAATCGCGCCTCTATATTATAGATTTGCACTCACCTGTTGACTTTTCACAGCAGCAGAGTGTTCTATTTTTGCATGCATGTAAATGCATTGCAATGTTGTCCATCCAAATGAATTCAGGGCTGGGGTCAGATATTCCCTCAGCCCTAACGACACTATACTTCGCAAATTTCATAAACCTAAATAAACATAATCAATAAAATATATAAAACGAAAAGAACAAATAAAGAAAAACAAAAACAAACATAACACAAAACTAAAAAGCCGACACTCACGATTTGACAATTGACAACAAAACAAATTATTGACGAATATCTGCCAGTCAATAGGTTGACATATATCAGCTGTTCAAAATTGACTGGAATACTTAAAATGGCAAAGGTTGGGGAAGCATTAGAGATTTTAAATAATTATCTGACTGGAAAGTGGTTTGAAGTGTGTATGTTAATAATTGTTTAGGTGTTGTATGATTGGTATTCATGTTTAACGTTTATTAGTAAATGTGACTAAAAAAAAAAAAAAAAAGAGGACGGGATGATGGGATTGATTCCACATTAGACAAGCAGAGATAGAATGTCTATTTTAGGGGAAAGAAATTTACGCGCCAAAAATTTTAATAAAACTATATATAGTGATTTTGGGACGGCCGACGAAAAGGACAAAGATGTAATAAGGATGAAAAGGTTTAGTAACTGAGGTAAAGAAAAGAGAATGCAATAGGATTTTTTTTTTTAGAAGGTTCGAAAAAAGGTAAAGATCTCTTCAGGCGGAGACAGAATTTTTCGAGGCAGTTGGAAATTTATCATCGACAAGGATAGTCTACTCGAGAATTAAGTTCGATAAAGCTTTACTAAGAAAAGTTTTTGCATTAAGAAAAGGAAATTTTAAATTTCAAAGTTTTTTTAGCAAGCAAGCATTTCCAAATAGCATTCAAATCGAAGAATTTTATTAGAAAAATTACTTTGTTACTTGTTAACAAAAAGGAAATTTTATTTCCGCAGGTTTTGTGCTGAAGTAATAAGTGGATAGTAGAGTGTGTAAAATCAGTTCTTTTAAAAAAGGCTGCACGTAGAGAACCGCCATATTGCAAAACTCAAGATTTTCAAATTATAATTCAATTTCAAAAGTTTTACTGGAGATTTATAATAATAATAAGTACGTAAAAACCAGTTTAAACAAGCCGCGTATAAAAAAAAAAACAAAACGCCATTTTATTTGTAAATTCAAAAATAAAAATTTCTAAAATCATTCCTTTGAAACAATTCACTTAAAGTGAAAAAGTACAATCTTAAAGTACGAGTGCGCAAAATCTATTTTAGAAAGTGTTGTGTCCAATCAAACAAAATTAAACCCAAAAGGCTTAATTCCCAAAACTTTGCGAAGTCGTGTTAGTGTACTAAGCGGTTTAAATGGGATTATATATCGCCACAGTCCTTCGAAAATAATTCACGATAGTGAAAAGCTGTGAACGCAGTTTAAAGTGCAGAAATACTTGAATCTTCAGTGTATCAAAGACAAGAACCGTCGAGCAGTAAAAATAAACTTGATCAAATACAACACTCAAGCAAAATTCTACATTCAGAAAGTAAAAAGAGGGAAATCTTCTCGAACCGCAGATTGAGTTTTTTTTTTTATGATATTGAGTTTTTTTTAAATTTAAAAGTCTTTACCTTTTTTTGAGTTTTATCAAAGTTTAAATCTAGTTTACCTTTTTGAGTTTTTTTTTTGAATTAAATTTAAACTAAAATTGAGTTTTCTCTATTTTGAGTTTTTCTATTTTTAACTTACATTTACATAATTTCGTTTAGTGTAAACTGCAATTAGTAGTTACCAATTCAATTATTCTCATTAACCAACTTTGCTACAGGTAATTTTTTTGAAATCATGCCGGCAGGATCTCCTTAAAAAAAAAAAACTACCAAGTAAGTGTCATTTGCATAATTTTTATTCATTTCGCTTTTATTTGCTACTAATGGCAGTACATGACAAATTTTAGTTTTGAATTTTTAAGTTTTTTTTTGGAAAAGAAAAAAATTTTCATTTGTAAATATTTCTTTCTTTTATATATATATATTTACATTTTTAATTGAATTTTTATTTTGAATTCATTTATAACTTTTGTTGTTAAACAAATACACATTATATATATATATATATATATATATATATATCTTTTAACTTTAAATTTTCATATTTTATTTTAACTTTTTTTATTTGAAGTCATTTTTAATAAAAAGTAATACATGTATCTACAAATTGAAAACATAAATACGTGACTTCTTATTGCCGTTGCCCATTGGGTGGGAGGCATAATTCCTTTTTTTATATTTTTTTATTGATCCGCACCATGAGTGAGTAGATCAAGCGGGCTGTAGGTGTGTGGCTGGGGTTGTTGATCCCACGGTGATTATTCTAGGCGCTTTTCAGATGACGACGTGACGGATCATGGACGACCGGACGAAGTCGACCTTTCCTTAAGGATTTTGTGAGGCCTCGGTACTGGTGCAATCAAGTCATTCCTTTTAGATTTAATTAGCTATTAAGTAAGAAAGAAAATTTCCTAACAGAAATTAAATTTTCTTTTATTAGTTTTAAAGTAATTTTAATATAGAATAATATAGTTGTAGGTTTAGAACATAAAAGCAAAGGAATGACCTGGCTACACCGGGACTGAGGGACGGTATCCCTTATTCCCTCCTTTATCCAGCCCTTTTTATTTCCCCTTTTTATTCCGATTTTCCTTTTTTTTTTTTGTGATATAAGTCGACACGACAAATTTAAAATTTTTGTTAATGACGAGGTGTCACTGGTAAGTGACAAGGACCGCCCGTCCGACGAGCTAAGCCGAGCAACCGCGAGCGTGTCGCGACGTCCTTGCCAGTGGCAGAACCCCTAGTGGGACCTCGCTCCATAACAAATGGCGCCCAACGTTATACGGCTTTACCCATCGTTTCTTGAAGGACAGGAATTTCCGAAAGGAAGTTCCTGGCTTTCGACAAACGATGGTAGTATAGCATTTTTCCTTTTTAATTCCTTTTTTTTAACGTAACTTAAATTTTAATCATTTTCTTTTACTTTTACTTTTGTTAGTTTTTTTTGATAAATTCCCTTTTTCATAAATAATCTTTTTTTTTAACTTCCATTTCCAAAACTCCACTTATTCCCATTTTAATTCCCTATATTCCCATTCCAAAATACCTTTTTACAGAAGACTAGACTAGACAATTTGGACGTCGACTGCTCTCCGAACGAGTTAACAATTCCGATTCAAGGATTTAAATAAATCCTGAATTTTGTGGTGTTGACTCGTTTGGAGACCAAAGTAGTCGATGTTAATATTCGGATAGGACATTGAACTAGGAGCCTGACTCCGGTTCACTTGACTACCGAATAGACACAGACGTGACAGGGGTGCAGTGGGCAGCCGTTACCACAAGTACAGGTAAATGTGGGTTCACTGCTCCCTTTGTCTAAAAGTAGAGGTTCTTCTCACTCTCGGCCAATCGGCCTCATTATAGAGGCTACTCGCCAGTGCTTTGAGTTGCGATTCGCTGGGATGAGACGAAACCTCTACTGACTTAGGACGACTTTCCGCAAAATCGTCAAGGAAACCGACTACAACTAGACTTACAAGACTAAGACAGACTACAATATCTGAGCGTTGAGAACGATCATGGGAGAACTGACCCAGCCACACATCAGCTCATTTGATTTAAAATTATAATATTAACTCGAAAAACTCAATCTTTGAATATTTGTTTGTTAATAATAGCAAATCAAGATTTTCATAAACTCTTTTATACCCGAATTCAATTTTTTTTTTGAAGAAGGAAAGAAAATCCGCTATAACGGTTTAGTTTTTTTTGAAGAGAGGCATTTCCTTTTTTTATTTGTGAAAATAAAACTCATTTTTAACTATGAGCAATCATAATAAGAAGACTGGTGCTGTCCCTAAAGTCTGCTCCAACGAGAGATCGAGGGTCCAGACGAGGCAAAGCCAGAGAAAAGCTTCAGGAGGAGCCTTAATTAAAATTAGGGGACAAAATAATGCGGGTTCCACATCAGTAGATTTCGGCATTAATAAGTCAAAGTCTAATGTCTCCAATTTAGAAAGTAGCCACAAAAAAAAAAGTAGAGAAAAACAATTTGAGCAAGTAATAAATAATATAAACCTAGATAGTAGTCCGGATAAGGAAGTGGTGGATAGTGTTTTTGACAGCGATCAAGGGGCAGTAGGGCCAAATCCTCCTCCGGATGATAACCGCCTCCTAGACAGGATTCAGGAGGTAGTTTCAGGGGTGATCCAAAGGGATCAAATAGCACTAGGATCACTTTTTACAAAAAAATTGGAAATGGTTTCGAGCACCCTAACAAGCCAACTAGAATTGCTGTCACTAAAGGTGGAAATGCTGGAAGCACAGCAGGCAGGAAGCGGGCGCATACCTCAGAGGTCCACGCCGCTTCAGATGTCTGAAGCGAGGGATACAAGACCTATCGGCCGGCGACAGAATTCCCCACCAGCTCGACATAACGTTCCGATAGAAACCCAAGATTTTATCAACGCAACTTCACCACATGCCCACCAAAAAAGTGATCTACACAAGTGGAACATTAAGTTCGATGGTACTAAAAAGTCGATGCCGGTGGAAAGTTTCATCTTCCGCATCGAAACGATGCAGCAGAGATTAAACGTCTGTGAGGAACACATATTTAATCAGTTCCACTACCTTCTTTCAGGAGTAGCCGAGAGGTGGTACTGGCAATTCCTGGAAGAACGGGCCGACGACAGCTTTCTAAATTACCATGACGTGAAAAGGGAACTGTTACGACAATTCCGTGCGGCAGACTCTGATCACGAAATTATGCGAGATATCATGGAAAGAAAGCAGATGCCAGGCGAAAGTTGCGACGATTTTTTTTCAAATGTGAGGTCTCTGGTCTTCCAGATGAAACAAAAGTTGCCTGAGGAAGAGCTCGTCACCATCCTAAAACAGAACCTCCGCGACAAGATAGGTACGTTAATCTTCGGCTGCTCTATATCCTCTCTCTCCGACTTACGATCTGCTTGCCGTCGGGCAGAGAAACACTTAAATGCAAGGGAGAACAATTACAAAAGAAAACAGATTAACGAAATGTTGACTATGACGGGAGAGGACGAGTATAATGACGAAAGTAGAGACGTTATAACTGACAAAATAAGTGCTATCAGGAACAATTACCCCAAGGACAAAACTAGACAAATGACAAATAAAAATAATACTGACGATAGAAAGGTTGTGTGTGGTGATGTTCAAAATCCATGTTCGTCTCATTTCCATTCACTTGTTTGTTTTCAATGTGGTAAACCCAATGTTCCCGTCTTGCTGTGTCCGTCTTGCAAAAATAATCCGGAAAACCTGTTGAAGGGCGAAGCATCCGGGAGTGCTCGCCCAATAGACAAGGTCCCGGAGAAGCAAAACCAAAAGGAATAAAAATTTTAAAAAGATTAATCATAAATCAAGACGAAAGCAAAATTATTCAAACACTACCTGAAAGAAAAAGTCTCCACCAGCGTATATTTGAATACGAAGAGGCGCGTAAAAGGATTTTTGCAGAAGATCCTAAAGAAAAAGAAAAAAAGAAGAAGAACTTTATAAAGATAGAGAAATTACGGGAAAAATTTGCTAGGAAAAGAAGTAGATTTAAGAATTTGGAAGCCACTGTCCTACAGACTGAAGATGACAATAGACCCTTCGCTAAGGTCAAATTAATAGAAGATACGTTGTTAGGTCTTTTGGACAGTGGCGCGTCTGTAAGTTGCTTGGGAAAAGGGGCAATAAAGTTTATCGAAGACAATAGTCTTCAGATTAAAACGATTAACTGCAATATTCGGACAGCGGACGGAAAGAGTCAAAAGATAATAGGCACAGTGACAATTCCAGTATCGTGGAGGAACAGAACGGAAAATTTAGAATTTTATGTTGTTCCTTCTCTACAACAAACACTTTATCTCGGGGTGAATTTCTGGAAAGCTTTTAAAGTTGCTCCAGATATAATTTCCGAGATAGAGATACTAGACACGACGACCACAGACCCGATGATGCAGGTTCTCTCGCCAGCACAGACGGAGGCACTACAGGCGGTGAAGGCTAAGTACCCGTCCTACGCAAAACTTGGCCTCGGAAAGACAAGCCTGGAGGAGCATGTGATCGAGACCGCCGAAGTAGAGCCGATCAAACAGAGGCACTACCCAGTGTCTCCGGCGATCCAGAAGCTTCTCTTCGACGAGCTCGATCGCATGATTTCTCTGGGAGTGATTGAAGAGAGCCAGAGTGCGTGGAGCTCTCCTGTTGTGCTGGTGAGGAAACCTGGCAAAAACAGGCTGTGCCTAGACTCACGAAAAGTAAATGACGTAACAAAAAAAGACGCGTACCCGTTGCCCCACATAGAAGGGTTGTTGAGCCGGTTGCAGGACACTAGGTTCATTTCGGGTATCGATTTGAAAGACGCCTTCTGGCAAATCCCTTTGGAGAAGAAGTCCAGAGAGAAAACGGCCTTCACAGTCCCTGGGCGGCCACTGTATCAATTTACAGCAATGCCATTTGGCTTGTGCAATGCAGTCCAGAGAATGTGTCGGCTTATGGACAAGGTGATACCGTCAAGGCTCAAAGACAATGTCTTTGTTTACCTTGACGATCTCCTTGTCTGCTCTCCGGACTTCGAAAGCCATATGGATTTGCTAGAGGACGTCGCTGGGTGTCTTCGCAATGCTGGCTTAACGATAAATGTTGAGAAAAGTAAATTTTGCCAAAAGGAGATTAAATACCTTGGGTATATTGTGGGCGACGGGTGCATTAGGACTGATTCAGCCAAAGTGTCAGCAGTTGAGCGGTTCCCAGTTCCGAGGACTCCAAAACAACTCAGACGGTACTTAGGGATGACTGGATGGTATCGTCGGTTTATACCAAATTTTTCCACGATTACTGCACCAATGACGGAATGCCTGAAAAAAGGCAAAGACTTTAAAATGACTGACGAGGCAATTAAATCATTTGAAGAGCTTAAACAGCTTCTGATTTCAGCACCAATTTTGACAAACCCGGACTTCACGAAGCACTTTTACATTCAATGCGACGCATCAACAACAGGTGTCGGCAGTGTTCTCTTCCAGATCGATGCAGGGGGTGGCGAGAGGCCAATAGCCTACATTTCTCAGAAGCTGAATTCAGCTCAAAAGAATTATAGCATCACGGAGTTGGAATGCTATGCAGCTGTCCTCAGCGTGCAGAAGTTTCGGGCTTATGTTGAGCTCCTTCCGTTTACCATCATAACCGACCATGCCAGCTTGAAGTGGCTGATGTCCCAAAAGGACTTGTCGGGACGTCTGGCTAGATGGAGCCTTAAGCTGCAGGCATTTAATTTTACCATTGAGCATCGAAAAGGCACTCAGAATGTAGTACCAGATGCTCTTTCTCGCGTCCATATGGAGGAGATCACTGCTGATACAGAACGACTTGACATTGACTTTAACTCGACGCATTTTTCTTCGGAGGAGTATGAAAACCTTCGTAAAACGATAAAAGAGAACGAGAATAAATTTCCAGACGTATGCATTTCAGACGACTTCATTTATAAAAGGACAGATATACGTACCGGGGATACCATCCAGGAAGACAGAGCTTGGAAGCTCTGGGTACCGTCGGGGTTGAGAGAAGGTCTTCTGATCTCGGCACACGACTCTCCAGCTGCGGGACATGGAGGGATCCATAAAACCCTCCATAAACTTCGACAACAATATTTTTGGCCTGGAATGACTATAGATGTAAATGACTTTATAAAAAACTGTGATACTTGCAAGTGCAATAAAAGCATAAATCGGACAAATAGACCTCCAATGGGGGTACAGACTGTAACAGAACGACCATTTCAACGCCTATACATTGACTTTCTGGGACCCTATCCTAGGACCAAAAATGGCAACACCCAAATTTTTGTTGTGCTCGACCACTTCAGCAAATTTGTCTTTCTTAAACCCATAAGGAAGGCAACTTCAGCTGCAGTGGTCCAGTATTTAGAGGAAGCCATCTTCCATGTGTTTGGGGTTCCAGAACATTTACACTCTGACAACGGAAAGCAATTCATATCTGAATTGTTTTCTAACTTTTTAAAGCGCTACGGGGTTAAGCACGTGAGGACTGCGGTCTACTCTCCGCAGGCCAATGCCTCAGAACGTGTGAACCGTAGCGTACTGGCAAAGATCCGTTCTTACCTTGGAAGTGACCAACGAGACTGGGACAAACATGTTACCTCCGCGGCATTTTCTCTGCGAAGTGTATCCCACGAAGCCACAGGCTTAGAGCCATATTATGTTGTCTTCGGCTTCCAGATGGCACAGAACGGATCCGCTTTTGACATCATACGACGGTTAAATAACATTAAAGATTCAGACGTTAGGACCCTAGAAACAAAGGACAAACAACAAATTATAAGGGACGAGATATTTAAAAACTTAAGCAAGGCACATGACAAAGGCAAGAAAACATACGATTTAAGAAGTCGAGAG
This sequence comes from Nephrocerus scutellatus, assembly GCA_947095585.1. Taxonomy (NCBI): domain Eukaryota; kingdom Metazoa; phylum Arthropoda; class Insecta; order Diptera; family Pipunculidae; genus Nephrocerus; species Nephrocerus scutellatus. The sequence continues at coordinate 33,062,189 of OX352762.1, forward strand.
ATAAAATACCGAGTTGGACAAATCGTATATAGACGCAATTTCAGACAAAGTGACAAGGCAGCAGGCTATAACGCCAAGCTGGGACCGAAATCAATCAAAAGCATTATATTGAAAACGATAGGAAATTCATTATACGAGGTAGGAAATGTGACTGGGAAGAAAGTAGGTATTTTCCATGCCAAAGACCTCTTTGCCTCTTAGTATTAGTTTCAGGTACCTAGAAAACTGACAACTGTTATTATTTATTATTCATTATTTATTATTTATCATTTATTTATATATTCATGTTTTTTTTATTGACTGTATAATTTCTGTGATATATAGGTTAAAGGCTTATGTGTAATTATTAGGATTATGTGCAATATTTTATATTAGACTTAGTTTTATCTGTGATATTTTATGCAATATTTATATTTATTTGTATGTATTATTTATTTATGAGTTGACTTCGGATATACTTTATACATAAGCATAAGCAATAAGAGGAAATTAGAGCATGTTCTCAGGGAGTAGGCCCTTGCCCCACGTTAGGCAATACGCTCGCGGAGACTTTTCTAGAGGTATGTGTATGCTAAGGTCATGATCGTTTGTTGTACGTTCCTTTTATTACGTTATATTTCACTCGTGACCACTCATGAAATACAGACGAGCCTGTTACGTACACGTACAACATGAAATTAACAAACAAAAAAAAAATCATGCTTAAGATTTGATAAACACTCACCTTCCTTCAAACCCCGAAAATTTACGTCGGCAGCGATGCAGCATTGCACCGATGGTATCTATCTGAAAAGGAAGGGAAAACAAAAGCAGAAACTCAACTTTATAAAATGTAAAGTTCACTTACCTGCACAATGACATAATTCTCAGCTGAAGTCGACGTCGAAGACATGTGCCGAGAAAATAAAACAAGAAAATAGATTTATGTAATATTATATTACGACAAACTTTAAAACTGAGACGCGATATCTAGTTCCCAAATAGTTTTCTTTTTGAAAACCAGAAATCGCGCCTCTATATTATAGATTTGCACTCACCTGTTGACTTTTCACAGCAGCAGAGTGTTCTATTTTTGCATGCATGTAAATGCATTGCAATGTTGTCCATCCAAATGAATTCAGGGCTGGGGTCAGATATTCCCTCAGCCCTAACGACACTATACTTCGCAAATTTCATAAACCTAAATAAACATAATCAATAAAATATATAAAACGAAAAGAACAAATAAAGAAAAACAAAAACAAACATAACACAAAACTAAAAAGCCGACACTCACGATTTGACAATTGACAACAAAACAAATTATTGACGAATATCTGCCAGTCAATAGGTTGACATATATCAGCTGTTCAAAATTGACTGGAATACTTAAAATGGCAAAGGTTGGGGAAGCATTAGAGATTTTAAATAATTATCTGACTGGAAAGTGGTTTGAAGTGTGTATGTTAATAATTGTTTAGGTGTTGTATGATTGGTATTCATGTTTAACGTTTATTAGTAAATGTGACTAAAAAAAAAAAAAAAAAGAGGACGGGATGATGGGATTGATTCCACATTAGACAAGCAGAGATAGAATGTCTATTTTAGGGGAAAGAAATTTACGCGCCAAAAATTTTAATAAAACTATATATAGTGATTTTGGGACGGCCGACGAAAAGGACAAAGATGTAATAAGGATGAAAAGGTTTAGTAACTGAGGTAAAGAAAAGAGAATGCAATAGGATTTTTTTTTTTAGAAGGTTCGAAAAAAAGGTAAAGATCTCTTCAGGCGGAGACAGAATTTTTCGAGGCAGTTGGAAATTTATCATCGACAAGGATAGTCTACTCGAGAATTAAGTTCGATAAAGCTTTACTAAGAAAAGTTTTTGCATTAAGAAAAGGAAATTTTAAATTTCAAAGTTTTTTTAGCAAGCAAGCATTTCCAAATAGCATTCAAATCGAAGAATTTTATTAGAAAAATTACTTTGTTACTTGTTAACAAAAAGGAAATTTTATTTCCGCAGGTTTTGTGCTGAAGTAATAAGTGGATAGTAGAGTGTGTAAAATCAGTTCTTTTAAAAAAGGCTGCACGTAGAGAACCGCCATATTGCAAAACTCAAGATTTTCAAATTATAATTCAATTTCAAAAGTTTTACTGGAGATTTATAATAATAATAAGTACGTAAAAACCAGTTTAAACAAGCCGCGTATAAAAAAAAAAACAAAACGCCATTTTATTTGTAAATTCAAAAATAAAAATTTCTAAAATCATTCCTTTGAAACAATTCACTTAAAGTGAAAAAGTACAATCTTAAAGTACGAGTGCGCAAAATCTATTTTAGAAAGTGTTGTGTCCAATCAAACAAAATTAAACCCAAAAGGCTTAATTCCCAAAACTTTGCGAAGTCGTGTTAGTGTACTAAGCGGTTTAAATGGGATTATATATCGCCACAGTCCTTCGAAAATAATTCACGATAGTGAAAAGCTGTGAACGCAGTTTAAAGTGCAGAAATACTTGAATCTTCAGTGTATCAAAGACAAGAACCGTCGAGCAGTAAAAATAAACTTGATCAAATACAACACTCAAGCAAAATTCTACATTCAGAAAGTAAAAAGAGGGAAATCTTCTCGAACCGCAGATTGAGTTTTTTTTTATGATATTGAGTTTTTTTTAAATTTAAAAGTCTTTACCTTTTTTTGAGTTTTATCAAAGTTTAAATCTAGTTTACCTTTTTGAGTTTTTTTTTTGAATTAAATTTAAACTAAAATTGAGTTTTCTCTATTTTGAGTTTTTCTATTTTTAACTTACATTTACATAATTTCGTTTAGTGTAAACTGCAATTAGTAGTTACCAATTCAATTATTCTCATTAACCAACTTTGCTACAGGTAATTTTTTTGAAATCATGCCGGCAGGATCTCCTTAAAAAAAAAAAACTACCAAGTAAGTGTCATTTGCATAATTTTTATTCATTTCGCTTTTATTTGCTACTAATGGCAGTACATGACAAATTTTAGTTTTGAATTTTTAAGTTTTTTTTTGGAAAAGAAAAAAATTTTCATTTGTAAATATTTCTTTCTTTTATATATATATATTTACATTTTTAATTGAATTTTTATTTTGAATTCATTTATAACTTTTGTTGTTAAACAAATACACATTATATATATATATATATATATATATATATATATATCTTTTAACTTTAAATTTTCATATTTTATTTTAACTTTTTTTATTTGAAGTCATTTTTAATAAAAAGTAATACATGTATCTACAAATTGAAAACATAAATACGTGACTTCTTATTGCCGTTGCCCATTGGGTGGGAGGCATAATTCCTTTTTTTATATTTTTTTATTGATCCGCACCATGAGTGAGTAGATCAAGCGGGCTGTAGGTGTGTGGCTGGGGTTGTTGATCCCACGGTGATTATTCTAGGCGCTTTTCAGATGACGACGTGACGGATCATGGACGACCGGACGAAGTCGACCTTTCCTTAAGGATTTTGTGAGGCCTCGGTACTGGTGCAATCAAGTCATTCCTTTTAGATTTAATTAGCTATTAAGTAAGAAAGAAAATTTCCTAACAGAAATTAAATTTTCTTTTATTAGTTTTAAAGTAATTTTAATATAGAATAATATAGTTGTAGGTTTAGAACATAAAAGCAAAGGAATGACCTGGCTACACCGGGACTGAGGGACGGTATCCCTTATTCCCTCCTTTATCCAGCCCTTTTTATTTCCCCTTTTTATTCCGATTTTCCTTTTTTTTTTTTGTGATATAAGTCGACACGACAAATTTAAAATTTTTGTTAATGACGAGGTGTCACTGGTAAGTGACAAGGACCGCCCGTCCGACGAGCTAAGCCGAGCAACCGCGAGCGTGTCGCGACGTCCTTGCCAGTGGCAGAACCCCTAGTGGGACCTCGCTCCATAACAACATATTAGTCCTACATTCTGAGTTTCATACGAATCCCTTGAGAAATGGCTTGGTTCCACAAATCCCAGACCCTATTGGCCAGATCCCAGAATTACCATAGGAACAAGTCTTATAGTCACATATTAGTCCTACATTCTGCGTTTCATACGAATCCTTTGAGAAATGGCTTGGTTCCACAAATCCCAGACCCTATTGGCCAGATCCCAGAATTTCCATAGGAACAAGTCTTATAGTCACATATTAGTCCTACATTCTGAGTTTAATACGAATCCCTTGAGAAATGGCTTGGTTCCACAAATCCCAGACCCTATTTGCCAGATCCCAGAATTTCCATAGGAACAAGTCTTATAGTCACATATTAGTCCTACATTCTGAGTTTCATACGAATCCCTTGAGAAATGGCTTGGTTCCACAAATCCCAGACCCTATTGGCCAGATCCCAGAATTTCCATAGGAACAAGTCTTATAGTCACAAATTAGTCCTACATTCTGAGTTTCATACGAATTCCTTGAGAAATGGCTTGGTTCCACAAATCCCAGACCCTATTGGCCAGATCCCAGAATTTCCATTGGACCAAGTCTTATAGTCGGATCTAAGTCCTATATTCCGAGTTTTATACGAACCGCTTGAGAAATGGCTTAGTTCCCAAAACTACAATCGCTATTGGCCAGATCTCAGAATTTCCATAGGAACAAGTCTTATAGTCACATATTAGTCCTACATTCTGAGTTTCATACGAATCCCTTGAGAAATTGCTTGGTTCCACAAATCCCAGACCCTATTAGCCAGATCCCACAATTCCCATAGGAACAAGTCTTATATTCACATATTAGTCCTAAATTCTGAGTTTCATACGAATCCCTTGAGAAATGGCTTGGTTCCACAAATCCCAGACCCTATTGGCCAGATCCCAGAATTTCCATAGGAACAAGTCTTATAGTCACATATTAGTCCTACATTCTGAGTTTCATACGAATCCCTTGAAAAATGGCTTGGTTCCACAAATCCCAGACCCTATTGGCCAGATCCCAGAATTTCCATAGGAACAAGTCTTATAGTCACATATTAATCCTACATTCTGAGTTTCATACGAATCCCTTGAGAAATGGCTTGGTTCCACAAATCCCAGACCCTATTGGCCAGATCCCAGAATTTCCATAGGAACAAGTCTTATAGTCATATATTAGTCCTACATTCTGAGTTTCATACGAATCCCTTGAGAAATGGCTTGGTTCCACAAATGCCAGACCCTATTGGCCAGATCCCAGAATTTCCATAGGAACAAGTCTTCTAGTCACATATTAGTCCTACATTCTGAGTTTCATACGAATACCTTGAGAAATGGCTTGGTTCCACAAATCCCAGACCCTCTTGGCCAGATCCCAGAATTTCCATAGAAACAAGTCTTATAGTCACATATTAGTCCTACATTCTGAGTTTCATACGAATCCCTTGGGAAATGGCTTGGTTCCACAAATCCCAGACCCTATTGGCCAGATCCCAGAATTTCCATAGGAACAAGTCTTATAGTCACATATTAGTCCTATATTCTGAGTTTCATACGAATCCCTTGAGAAATGGCTTGGTTCCACAAATCCCAGACCCTATTGGCCAGATCCCAGAATTTCCATAGGAACAAGTCTTATAGTCACATATTAGTCCTACATTCTGAGTTTCATACGAATCCCTTGAAAAATGGCTTGGTTCCACAAATCCCAGACCCTATTGGCCAGATCCCAGAATTTCCATAGGAACAAGTCTTATAGTCACATATTAGTCCTACATTCTGAGTTTAATACGAATCCCTTGAGAAATGGCTTGGTTCCACAAATCCCAGACCCTATTGGCCAGATCCCAGAATTTCCATAGGAACAAGTCTTATAGTCACATATTAGTCCTACATTCTTAGTTTCAAACGAATCCCTTGAGAAATGGCTTGGTTCCACAAATCCCAGACCCCATTGGCCAAATCCCAGAATTTCCATAGGAACAAGTCTTATAGTCACATATTAGTCCTACATTCTGAGTTTAATACGAATCCCTTGAGAAATGGCTTGGTTCCACAAATCCCAGACCCTATTGGCCAGATCCCAGAATTTCCATAGGAACAAGTCTTATAGTCACATATTAGTCCTACATTCTGAGTTTCATACGAATCCCTTGAGAAATGGCTTGGTTCCACAAAACCCAGACCCTATTGGCCAGATCCCAGAATTTCCATAGGAACAAGTCTTATAGTCACATATTAGTCCTACATTCTGAGTTTCATACGAATCCCTTGAGAAATGGCTTGGTTACACAAATCCCAGACCCTATTGGCCATATCCCAGAATTTCCATAGGAACAAGTCTTATAGTCACATATTAGTCCTACATTCTGAGTTTCATACGAATCCCTTGAGAAATGGCTTGGTTCCACAAATCCCAGACCCTATAGGCCAGATCCCAGAATTTCCATAGGAACAAGTCTTATAGTCACATATTAGTCCTACATTCTGAGTTTCATACGAATTCCTTGAGAAATGGCTTGGTTCCACAAATCCCAGACCCTATTGGCCAGATCCCAGAATTTCCATAGGAACAAATATTATAGTCACATATTAGTCCTACATTCTGAGTTTCATACGAATCCCTTGAGAAATGGCTTGGTTCCACAAATCCCAGACCCAATTCGCCAGATCCCAGAATTTCCATAGGAACAAGTCTTATAGTCACATATTAGCCCTACATTCTGAGTTTCATACAAATGCCTTGAGAAATGGCTTGGTTCCACAAATCCCAGACCCTATTGGCCAGATCCCAGAATTTCCATAGGAACAAGTCTTATAGTCACATATTAGTCATACATTCTGAGTTTCATACGAATCCCTTGAGAAATGGCTTGGTTCCACAAATCCCAGACCCTATTGGCCAGATCCCAGAATTTCCATAGGAACAAGTCTTATAGTCACATATTAGTCCTACATTCTGAGTTTCATACGAATCCCTTGAGAAATGGCTTGGTTCCACAAATCCCAGACCCTACTGGCCAGATCCCAGAATTTCCATAGGAACAAGTCTTATAGTCACATATTAGTCCTACATTCTGAGTTTCATACGAATCCCTTGAGAAATGGCTTGGTTCCACAAATCCCAGACCCTATTGGCCAGATCCCAGAATTTCCATAGGAACAAGTCTTATAGTCACATATTAGTCCTACATTCTGAGTTTCATACGAATCCCTTGAGAAATGGCTTGGTTCCACAAATCCCAGACCCTATTGGCCAGATCCCAGAATTTCCATAGGAACAAGTCTTAAAGTCACATATTAGTCCTACATTCTGAGTTTCATACGAATCCCTTGAGAAATGGCTTGGTTCCACAAATCCCAGACCCTATTGGCCAGTTCCCAGAATTTCCATAGGAACAAGTCTTATAGTCACATATTAGTCCTACATTTTGAGTTTCATACGAATCCCTTGAGAAATGGCTTGGTTCCACAAATCCCAGATCCTATTGGCCAGATCCCAGAATTTCCATAGGAACAAGTCTTATAGTCACATATTAGTCCTACATTCTGAGTTTCATACGAATCCCTTGAGAAATGGCTTGGTTCCACAAATCCCAGACCCTGTTGGCCAGATCCCAGAATTTCCATAGGAACAAGTCTTATAGTCACAAATTAGTCCTACATTCTGAGTTTCATACGAATTCCTTGAGAAATGGCTTGGTTCCACAAATCCCAGACCCTATTGGCCAGATCCCAGAATTTCCATAGGAACAAGTCTTATAGTCACATATTAGTCCTACATTCTGAGTTTCATACGAATCCCTTGAGAAATGGCTTGGTTCCACAAATCCCAGACCCTGTTGGCCAGATCCCAGAATTTCCATAGGAACAAGTCTTATAGTCACAAATTAGTCCTACATTCTGAGTTTCATACGAATTCCTTGAGAAATGGCTTGGTTCCACAAATCCCAGACCCTATTGGCCAGATCCCAGAATTTCCATAGGACCAAGTCTTATAGTCGGATCTAAGTCCTATATTCCGAGTTTTATACGAACCGCTTGAGAAATGGCTTAGTTCCCAAAACTACAATCGCTATTGGCCAGATCCCAGAATTTCCATAGGAACAAGTCTTATAGTCACATTTTAGTCCTACATTCTGAGTTTCATACGAATCCCTTGAGAAATTGCTTGGTTCCACAAATCCCAGACCCTATTAGCCAGATCCCACAATTTCCATAGGAACAAGTCTTATAGTCACATATTAGTCCTACATTCTGAGTTTCATACAAATCCCTTGAAAAATGGCTCGGTTCCACAAATCCCAGACCCTATTGGCCAGATCCCAGAATTTCCATAGGAACAAGTCTTATATTCACATATTAGTCCTAAATTCTGAGTTTCGTACGAATCCCTTGAGAAATGGCTTGGTTCCACAAATCCCAGACCCTATTGGCCAGATCCCAGAATTTCCATAGGAACAAGTCTTATAGTCACATATTAGTCCTACATTCTGAGTTTCATACGAATCCCTTGAAAAATGGCTTAGTTCCACAAATCCCAGACCCTATTGGCCAGATCCCAGAATTTCCATAGGAACAAGTCTTATAGTCACATATTAGTCCTACATTCTGAGTTTCATACGAATCCCTTGAGAAATGGCTTGGTTCCACATATCCCAGACCCTATTGGCCAGATCCCAGAATTTCCATAGGAACAAGTCTTATAGTCATATATTAGTCCTACATTCTGAGTTTCATACGAATCCCTTGAGAAATGGCTTGGTTCCACAAATGCCAGACCCTATTGGCCAGATCCCAGAATTTCCATAGGAACAAGTCTTCTAATCACATATTAGTCCTACATTCTGAGTTTCATACGAATACCTTGAGAAATGGCTTGGTTCCACAAATCCCAGACCTTCTTGGCCAGATCCCAGAATTTCCATAGAAACAAGTCTTATAGTCACATATTAGTCCTATATTCTGAGTTTCATACGAATCCCTTGGGAAATGGCTTGGTTCCACAAATCCCAGACCCTATTGGCCAGATCCCAGAATTTCCATAGGAACAAGTCTTATAGTCACATATTAGTCCTACATTCTGAGTTTCATACGATTCCCTTGAGAAATTGCTTGGTTCCACAAATCCCAGACCCTATTAGCCAGATCCCATAATTTCCATAGGAACAAGTCTTATAGTCACATATTAGTCCTACATTCTGAGTTTCATACGATTCCCTTGAGAAATTGCTTGGTTCCACAAATCCCAGACCCTATTAGCCAGATCCCATAATTTCCATAGGAACAAGTCTTATAGTCACATATTAGTCCTACATTCTGAGTTTCATACGAATCCCTTGAGAAATGGCTTGGTTCCACAAATCCCAGACCCTATTGGCCAGATCCCAGAATTACCATAGGAACAAGTCTTATAGTCACATATTAGTCCTACATTCTGCGTTTCATACGAATCCTTTGGGAATGGCTTGGTTCCACAAATCCCAGACGCTATTGGCCAGATCCCAGAATTTCCATAGGAACAAGTCTTATAGTCACATATTAGTCCTACATTCTGAGTTTAATACGAATCCCTTGAGAAATGGCTTGGTTCCACAAATCCCAGACCCTATTTGCCAGATCCCAGAATTTCCATAGGAACAAGTCTTATAGTCACATATTAGTCCTACATTCTGAGTTTCATACGAATCCCTTGAGAAATGGCTTCGTTCCACAAATCCCAGACCCTATTGGCCAGATCCCAGAATTTCCATAGGAACAAGTCTTATAGTCACAAATTAGTCCTACATTCTGAGTTTCATACGAATTCCTTGAGAAATGGCTTGGTTCCACAAATCCCAGACCCTATTGGCCAGATCCCAGAATTTCCATAGGACCAAGTCTTATAGTCGGATCTAAGTCCTATATTCCGAGTTTTATACGAACCGCTTGAGAAATGGCTTAGTTCCCAAAACTACAATCGCTATTGGCCAGATCCCAGAATTTCCATAGGAACAAGTCTTATAGTCACATATTAGTCCTATATTCTGAGTTTCATACGAATCCCTTGAGAAATTGCTTGGTTCCACAAATCCCAGACCCTATTGGCCAGATCCCAGAATTTCCATAGGAACAAGTCTTATAGTCACATATTAGTCTTACATTCTGAGTTTCATACGAATCCCTTGAAAAATGGCTTGGTTCCACAAATCCCAGACCCTATTGGCCAGATCCCAGAATTTCCATAGGAACAAGTCTTATATTCACATATTAGTCCTAAATTCTGAGTTTCATACGAATCCCTTGAGAAATGGCTTGGTCCCACAAATCCCAGACCCTATTGGCCAGATCCCAGAATTTCCATAGGAACAAGTCTTATAGTCACATATTAGTCCTACATTCTGAGTTTCATACGAATCCCTTGAAAAATGGCTTGGTTCCACAAATCCCAGACCCTATTGGCCAGATCCCAGGATTTCCATAGGAACAAGTCTTATAGTCACATATTAGTCCTACATTCTGAGTTTCATACGAATCCCTTGAGAAATGGCTTGGTTCCACAAATCGCAGACCCTATTGGCCAGATCCCAGAATTTCCATAGGAACAAGTCTTATAGTCATATATTAGTCTTACATTCTGAGTTTCATACGAATCCCTTGAGAAATGGCTTGGTTCCACAAATGCCAGACCCTATTGGCCAGATCCCAGAATTTCCATAGGAACAAGTCTTCTAGTCACATATTAGTCCTACATTCTGAGTTTCATACGAATACCTTGAGAAATGGCTTGGTTCCACAAATCTAAGACCCTCTTGGCCAGATCCCAGAATTTCCATAGAAACAAGTCTTATAGTCACATATTAGTCCTACATTCTGAGTTTCATACGAATCCCTTGGGAAATGGCTTGGTTCCACAAATCCCAGACCCTATTGGCCAGATCCCAGAATTTCCATAGGAACAAGTCTTATAGTCACATATTAGTCCTACATTCTGAGTTTCATACGAATCCCTTGAGAAATGGCTTGGTTCCACAAATCCCAGACCCTATTGGCCAGATCCCAGAATTTCCATAGGAACAAGTCTTATAGTCACATATTAGTCCTACATTCTGAGTTTCATACGAATCCCTTAAGAAATGGCTTGGTTCCACAAATCCCAGACCCTATTGGCCAGATCCCAGAATTTCCATAGGAACAAGTCTTATAGTCACATATTAGTCCTACATTCTGAGTTTCATACGAATCCCTTGAGAAATGGCTTGGTTCCACAAATCCCAGACCCTATTGGCCAGATCCCAGAATTTCTATAGGAACAAGTCTTATAGTCACATATTAGTCCTACATTCTGAGTTTCATACGAATCCCTTGAGAAATGGCTTGGTTTCACAAATCCCAGATCCCAGAATTTCCATAGGAACAAGTCTTATAGTCACATATTAGTCCTACATTCTGAGTTTCATACGAATCCCTAGAGAAATGGCTTGGTTCCACAAATCCCAGACCCTATTGGCCAGATCCCAGAATTTCCATAGGACCAAGTCTTATAGTCGGATCTAAGTCCTATATTCCGAGTTTTATACGAACCGCTTGAGAAATGGCTTAGTTCCCAAAACTACAATCGCTATTGGCCAGATCCCAGAATTTCCATAGGAACAAGTCTTATAGTCACATTTTAGTCCTACATTCTGAGTTTCATACGAATCCCTTGAGAAATTGCTTGGTTCCACAAATCCCAGACCCTATTAGCCAGATCCCACAATTTCCATAGGAACAAGTCTTATAGTCACATATTAGTCCTACATTCTGAGTTTCATACAAATCCCTTGAAAAATGGCTTGGTTCCACAAATCCCAGACCCTATTGGCCAGATCCCAGAATTTCCATAGGAACAAGTCTTATATTCACATATTAGTCCTAAATTCTGAGTTTCATACGAATCCCTTGAGAAATGGCTTGGTTCCACAAATCCCAGACCCTATTGGCCAGATCCCAGAATTTCCATAGGAACAAGTCTTATAGTCACATATTAGTCCTACATTCTGAGTTTCATACGAATCCCTTGAAAAATGGCTTGGTTCCACAAATCCCAGACCCTATTGGCCAGATCCCAGAATTTCCATAGGAACAAGTCTTATAGTCACATATTAGTCCTACATTCTGAGTTTCATACGAATCCCTTGAGAAATGGCTTGGTTCCACAAATCCCAGACCCTATTGGCCAGATCCCAGAATTTCCATAGGAACAAGTCTTATAGTCATATATTAGTCCTACATTCTGAGTTTCATACGAATCCCTTGAGAAATGGCTTGGTTCCACAAATGCCAGACCCTATTGGCCAGATCCCAGAATTTCCATAGGAACAAGTCTTCTAGTCACATATTAGTCCTACATTCTGAGTTTCATACGAATACCTTGAGAAATGGCTTGGTTCCACAAATCCCAGACCTTCTTGGCCAGATCCCAGAATTTCCATAGAAACAAGTCTTATAGTCACATATTAGTCCTATATTCTGAGTTTCATACGAATCCCTTGGGAAATGGCTTGGTTCCACAAATCCCAGACCCTATTGGCCAGATCCCAGAATTTCCATAGGAACAAGTCTTATAGTCACATATTAGTCCTACATTCTGAGTTTCATACGATTCCCTTGAGAAATTGCTTGGTTCCACAAATCCCAGACCCTATTAGCCAGATCCCATAATTTCCATAGGAACAAGTCTTATAGTCACATATTAGTCCTACATTCTGAGTTTCATACGATTCCCTTGAGAAATTGCTTGGTTCCACAAATCCCAGACCCTATTAGCCAGATCCCATAATTTCCATAGGAACAAGTCTTATAGTCACATATTAGTCCTACATTCTGAGTTTCATACGAATCCCTTGAGAAATGGCTTGGTTCCACAAATCCCAGACCCTATTGGCCAGATCCCAGAATTACCATAGGAACAAGTCTTATAGTCACATATTAGTCCTACATTCTGCGTTTCATACGAATCCTTTGGGAATGGCTTGGTTCCACAAATCCCAGACGCTATTGGCCAGATCCCAGAATTTCCATAGGAACAAGTCTTATAGTCACATATTAGTCCTACATTCTGAGTTTAATACGAATCCCTTGAGAAATGGCTTGGTTCCACAAATCCCAGACCCTATTTGCCAGATCCCAGAATTTCCATAGGATCAAGTCTTATAGTCACATATTAGTCCTACATTCTGAGTTTCAAACGAATCCCTTGAGAAATGGCTTGGTTCCACAAATCCCAGACCCTATTGGCCAGATCCCAGAATTTCCATAGGAACAAGTCTTATAGTCACAAATTAGTCCTACATTCTGAGTTTCATACGAATTCCTTGAGAAATGGCTTGGTTCCACAAATCCCAGACCCTATTGGCCAGATCCCAGAATTTCCATAGGACCAAGTCTTATAGTCGGATCTAAGTCCTATATTCCGAGTTTTATACGAACCGCTTGAGAAATGGCTTAGTTCCCAAAACTACAATCGCTATTGGCCAGATCCCAGAATTTCCATAGGAACAAGTCTTATAGTCACATATTAGTCCTATATTCTGAGTTTCATACGAATCCCTTGAGAAATTGCTTGGTTCCACAAATCCCAGACCCTATTGGCCAGATCCCAGAATTTCCATAGGAACAAGTCTTATAGTCACATATTAGTCCTACATTCTGAGTTTCATACGAATCCCTTGAAAAATGGCTTGGTTCCACAAATCCCAGACCCTATTGGCCAGATCCCAGAATTTCCATAGGAACAAGTCTTATATTCACATATTAGTCCTAAATTCTGAGTTTCATACGAATCCCTTGAGAAATGGCTTGGTCCCACAAATCCCAGACCCTATTGGCCAGATCCCAGAATTTCCATAGGAACAAGTCTTATAGTCATATATTAGTCCTACATTCTGAGTTTCATACGAATCCCTTGAGAAATGGCTTGGTTCCACAAATGCCAGACCCTATTGGCCAGATCCCAGAATTTCCATAGGAACAAGTCTTCTAGTCACATATTAGTCCTACATTCTGAGTTTCATACGAATACCTTGAGAAATGGCTTGGTTCCACAAATCCCAGACCCTCTTGGCCAGATCCCAGAATTTCCATAGAAACAAGTCTTATAGTCACATATTAGTCCTACATTCTGAGTTTCATACGAATCCTTTGGGAAATGGCTTGGTTCCACAAATCCCAGACCCTATTGGCCAGATCCCAGAATTTCCATAGGAACAAGTCTTATAGTCACATATTAGTCCTACATTCTGAGTTTCATACGAATCCCTTGAGAAATGGCTTGGTTCCACAAATCCCAGACCCTATTGGCCAGATCCCAGAATTTCCATAGGAACAAGTCTTATAGTCACATATTAGTCCTACATTCTGAGTTTCATACGAATCCCTTAAGAAATGGCTTGGTTCCACAAATCCCAGACCCTATTGGCCAGATCCCAGAATTTCCATAGGAACAAGTCTTATAGTCACATATTAGTCCTACATTCTGAGTTTCATACGAATCCCTTGAGAAATGGCTTGGTTCCACAAATCCCAGACCCTATTGGCCAGATCCCAGAATTTCTATAGGAACAAGTCTTATAGTCACATATTAGTCCTACATTCTGAGTTTCATACGAATCCCTTGAGAAATGGCTTGGTTTCACAAATCCCAGACCCTATTGGCCAGATCCCAGAATTTCCATAGGAACAAGTCTTATAGTCACATATTAGTCCTACATTCTGAGTTTCATACGAATCCCTAGAGAAATGGCTTGGTTCCACAAATCCCAGACCCTATTGGCCAGATCCCAGAATTTCCATAGGAACAAGTCTTAAAGTCACATATTAGTCCTACATTCTGAGTTTCATACGAATCCCTTGAAAATTGGCTTGGTTCCACAAATCCCAGACCCTATTGGCCAGATCCCAGAATTTCCACAGGAACAAGTCTTATAGTCACATATTAGTCCTACATTCTGAGTTTCATACGAATCCCTTGAAAAATGGCTTGGTTCCACAAATCCCAGACCCTATTGGCCAGATCCCAGAATTTCCATAGGAACAAGTCTTATAGTCACATATTAGTCCTACATTCTGAGTTTAATACGAATCCCTTGAGAAATGGCTTGGTTCCACAAATCCCAGACCCTATTGGCCAGATCCCAGAATTTCCATAGGAACAAGTCTTATAGTCACATATTAGTCCTACATTCTGAGTTTCATACGAATCCCTTGAGAAATGGCTTGGTTCCACAAATCCCAGACCCCATTGGCCAGATCCCAGAATTTCCATAGGAACAAGTCTTATAGTCACATATTAGTCCTACATTCTGAGTTTAATACGAATCCCTTGAGAAATGGCTTGGTTCCACAAATCCCAGACCCCATTGGCCAAGTCTTATAGTCACATATTAGTCCTACATTCTGAGTTTCATACGAATCCCTTGAGAAATGGCTTGGTTCCACAAATCCCAGACCCTATTGGCCAGATCCCAGAATTTCCATAGGAACAAGTCTTATAGTCACATATTAGTCCTACATTCTGAGTTTCATACGAATCCCTTGAGAAATGGCTTGGTTCCACAAATCCCAGACCCTATTGGCCAGATCCCAGAATTTCCATAGGAACAAGTCTTATAGTCACATATTAGTCCTACATTCTGAGTTTCATACGAATCCCTTGAGAAATGGCTTGGTTCCACAAATCCCAGACCCTATTGGCCAGATCCCAGAATTTCCATAGGAACAAGTCTTATAGTCACATATTAGTCCTACATTCTGAGTTTCATACGAATCCCTTGAGAAATGGCTTGGTTCCACAAATCCCAGAATTTCCATAGGAACAAGTCTTATAGTCACATATTAGTCCTACATTCTGAGTTTCATACGAATCCCTTGAAAAATGGCTTGGTTCCACAAATCCCAGACCCTATTGGCCATATCCCAGAATTTCCATAGGAACAAGTCTTATAGTCACATATTAGTCCTACATTCTGAGTTTCATACGAATCCCTTGAGAAATGGCTTGGTTCCACAAATCCCAGACCCTATTGGCCAGATCCCAGAATTTCCATAGGAACAAGTCTTATAGTCACATATTAGTCCTACATTCTGAGTTTCATACGAATCCCTTGAGAAATAGCTTGGTTCCACAAATCCCAGACCCTATTGGCTAGATCCCAGAATTTCCATAGGAACAAGTCTTATAGTCCCATATTAGTCCTACATTCTGAGTTTCATACGAATCCCTTGAGAAATGGCTTGGTTCCACAAATCCCAGACCCTATTGGCCAGATCCCAGAATTTCTATAGGAACAAGTCTTATAGTCACATATTAGTCCTACATTCTGAGTTTCATACGAATCACTTGAAAATGGCTTGGTTACACAAATCCCAGACCCTATTGGCCAGATCCCAGAATTTCCATAGGAACAAGTCTTATAGTCACATATTAGTCCTATATTCTGAGTTTCATACGAATCCCTTGAGAAATGGCTTGGTTCCACAAATCCCAGACCCTATTGGCCAGATCCCAGAATTTCCATAGGAACAAGTCTTATAGTCACATATTAGTCCTACATTCTGAGTTTCATACGAATCCCTTGAGAAATGGCTTGGTTCCACAAATCCCAGACCCTATTGGCCAGATCCCAGAATTTCCATAGGAACAAGTCTTATAGTCACATATTAGTCCTACATTCTGAGTTTCATACGAATCCCTTGAGAAATGGCTTGGTTCCACAAATCCCAGACCCTATTGGCCAAGTCTTATAGTCACATATTAGTCCTACATTCTGAGTTTCATACGAATCCCTTGAGAAATGGCTTGGTTCCACAAATCCCAGACCCTATTGGCCAGATCCCAGAATTTCCATAGGAACAAGTCTTATAGTCACATATTAGTCCTACATTCTGAGTTTCATACGAATCCCTTGAGAAATGGCTTGGTTCCACAAATCCCAGACCCTATTGGCCAGATCCCAGAATTTCCATAGGAACAAGTCTTATAGTCACATATTAGTCCTACATTCTGAGTTTCATACGAATCCCTTGAGAAATGGCTTGGTTCCACAAATCCCAGAATTTCCATAGGAACAAGTCTTATAGTCACATATTAGTCCTACATTCTGAGTTTCATACGAATCCCTTGAGAAATGGCTTGGTTCCACAAATCCCAGACCCTATTGGCCAGATCCCAGAATTTCCATAGGAACAAGTCTTATAGTCACATATTAGTCCTACATTCTGAGTTTCATACGAATCCCTTGAGAAATGGCTTGGTTCCACAAATCCCAGACCCTATTGGCCAGATCGCAGAATTTCCGTAGGAGCAAGTCTTATAGTCACATATCAGTCCTACATTCTGAGTTTCATACGAATCCCTTGAGAAATGGCTTGGTTCCACAAATCCCAGACCCTATTGGCCAGATCCCATAATTTCCATAGGAACAAGTCTTATAGTCACATATTAGTCCTACATTCTGAGTTTCATACGAATCCCTTGAGAAATGGCTTGGTTCCACAAATCCCAGACCCTATTGGCCAGATCCCAGAATTTCCATAGGAACAAGTCTTATAGTCACATATTAGTCCTACATTCTGAGTTTCATACGAATCCCTTGAGAAATAGCTTGGTTCCACAAATCCCAGACCCTATTGGCCAGATCCCAGAATTTCCATAGGAACAAGTCTTATAGTCACATATTAGTCCTACATTCTGAGTTTCATACGAATCCCTTGAGAAATTGCTTGGTTCCACAAATCCCAGACCCTATTGGCCAGATCCCAGAATTTCCATAGGAACAAGTCTTATAGTCACATATTAGTCCTACATTCTGAGTTTCATACGAATCCCTTGAAAATGGCTTGGTTACACAAATCCCAGACCCTATTAGCCAGATCCCAGAATTTCCATAGGAACAAGTCTTATAGTCACATATTAGTCCTATATTCTGAGTTTCATACGAATCCCTTGAGAAATGGCTTGGTTCCACAAATCCCAGACCCTATTGGCCAGATCGCAGAATTTCCGTAGGAGCAAGTCTTATAGTCACATATCAGTCCTACATTCTGAGTTTCATACGAATCCCTTGAGAAATGGCTTGGTTCCACAAATCCCAGACCCTATTGGCCAGATCCCATAATTTCCATAGGAACAAGTCTTATAGTCACATATTAGTCCTACATTCTGAGTTTCATACGAATCCCTTGAGAAATGGCTTGGTTCCACAAATCCCAGACCCTATTGGCCAGATCCCAGAATTTTCATAGGAACAAGTCTTATAGTCACATATTAGTCCTACATTCTGAGTTTCATACGAATCCCTTGAGAAATGGCTTGGTTCCACAAATCCCAGACCCTATTGGCCAGATCCCAGAATTTCCATAGGAACAAGTCTTATAGTCACATATTAGTCCTACATTCTGAGTTTCATACGAATCCCTTGAGAAATGGCTTGGTTCCACAAATCTCAGACCCTATTGGCCAAGTCTTATAGTCACATATTAGTCCTACATTCTGAGTTTCATACGAATCCCTTGAGAAATGGCTTGGTTCCACAAATCCCAGACCCTATTGGCCAGATCCCAGAATTTCCATAGGAACAAGTCTTATAGTCACATATTAGTCCTACATTCTGAGTTTCATACGAATCCCTTGAGAAATGGCTTGGTTCCACAAATCCCAGACCCTATTGGCCAGATCCCAGAATTTCCATAGGAACAAGTCTTATAGTCACATATTAGTCCTACATTCTGAGTTTCATACGAATCCCTTGAGAAATGGCTTGGTTCCACAAATCCCAGAATTTCCATAGGAACAAGTCTTATAGTCACATATTAGTCCTACATTCTGAGTTTCATACGAATCCCTTGAGAAATGGCTTGGTTCCACAAATCCCAGACCCTATTGGCCAGATCCCAGAATTTCCATAGGAACAAGTCTTATAGTCACATATTAGTCCTACATTCTGAGTTTCATACGAATCCCTTGAGAAATGGCTTGGTTCCACAAATCCCAGACCCTATTGGCCAGATCGCAGAATTTCCGTAGGAGCAAGTCTTATAGTCACATATCAGTCCTACATTCTGAGTTTCATACGAATCCCTTGAGAAATGGCTTGGTTCCACAAATCCCAGACCCTATTGGCCAGATCCCATAATTTCCATAGGAACAAGTCTTATAGTCACATATTAGTCCTACATTCTGAGTTTCATACGAATCCCTTGAGAAATGGCTTGGTTCCACAAATCCCAGACCCTATTGGCCAGATCCCAGAATTTCCATAGGAACAAGTCTTATAGTCACATATTAGTCCTACATTCTGAGTTTCATACGAATCCCTTGAGAAATAGCTTGGTTCCACAAATCCCAGACCCTATTGGCCAGATCCCAGAATTTCCATAGGAACAAGTCTTATAGTCACATATTAGTCCTACATTCTGAGTTTCATACGAATCCCTTGAGAAATTGCTTGGTTCCACAAATCCCAGACCCTATTGGCCAGATCCCAGAATTTCCATAGGAACAAGTCTTATAGTCACATATTAGTCCTACATTCTGAGTTTCATACGAATCCCTTGAAAATGGCTTGGTTACACAAATCCCAGACCCTATTAGCCAGATCCCAGAATTTCCATAGGAACAAGTCTTATAGTCACATATTAGTCCTATATTCTGAGTTTCATACGAATCCCTTGAGAAATGGCTTGGTTCCACAAATCCCAGACCCTATTGGCCAGATCGCAGAATTTCCGTAGGAGCAAGTCTTATAGTCACATATCAGTCCTACATTCTGAGTTTCATACGAATCCCTTGAGAAATGGCTTGGTTCCACAAATCCCAGACCCTATTGGCCAGATCCCATAATTTCCATAGGAACAAGTCTTATAGTCACATATTAGTCCTACATTCTGAGTTTCATACGAATCCCTTGAGAAATGGCTTGGTTCCACAAATCCCAGACCCTATTGGCCAGATCCCAGAATTTTCATAGGAACAAGTCTTATAGTCACATATTAGTCCTACATTCTGAGTTTCATACGAATCCCTTGAGAAATGGCTTGGTTCCACAAATACCAGACCCTATTGGCCAGATCCCAGAATTTCCATAGGAACAAGTCTTATAGTCACATATTAGTCCTACATTCTGAGTTTCATACGAATCCCTTGAGAAATGGCTTGGTTCCACAAATCCCAGACCCTATTGGCCAGATCCCAGAATTTCCATAGGAACAAGTCTTATAGTCACATATTAGTCCTACATTCTGAGTTTCATACAAATCCCTTGAAAAATGGCTTGGTTCCACAAATCCCAGACCCTATTGGCCAGATCCCAGAATTTCCATAGGAACAAGTCTTATAGTCACATATTAGTCATACATTCTGAGTTTCATACGAATCCCTTGAGAAATGGCTTGGTTCCACAAATCCCAGACCCTATTGGCCAGATCCCAGAATTTCCATAGGAACACATTAGTCACATATTAGTCCTACATTCTGAGTTTCATACGAATCCCTTGAAAAATGGCTTGGTTCCACAAATCCCAGACCCTATTGGCCATATCCCAGAATTTCCATAGGAACAAGTCTTATAGTCACATATTAGTCCTACATTCTGAGTTTCATACGAATCCCTTGAGAAATGGCTTGGTTCCACAAATCCCAGACCCTATTGGCCAGATCCCAGAATTTCCATAGGAACAAGTCTTATAGTCACATATTAGTCCTACATTCTGAGTTTCATACGAATCCCTTGAAAAATGGCTTGGTTCCACAAATCCCATACCCTATTGGCCAGATCCCAGAATTTCCATAGGAACAAGTCTTATAGTCACATATTAGTCCTACATTCTGAGTTTCATACGAATCCCTTGAGAAATGGCTTGGTTCCACAAATCCCAGACCCTATTGGCCAGATCCCAGAATTTCCATAGGAACAAGTCTTATAGTCACATATTAGTCCTACATTCTGAGTTTCATACGAATCCCTTGAGAAATAGCTTGGTTCCACAAATCCCAGACCCTATTGGCTAGATCCCAGAATTTCCATAGGAACAAGTCTTATAGTCACATATTAGTCCTACATTCTGAGTTTCATACGAATCCCTTGAGAAATGGCTTGGTTCCACAAATCCCAGACCCTATTGGCCAGATCCCAGAATTTCCATAGGAACAAGTCTTATAGTCACATATTAGTCCTACATTCTGAGTTTCATACGAATCACTTGAAAATGGCTTGGTTACACAAATCCCAGACCCTATTGGCCAGATCCCAGAATTTCCATAGGAACAAGTCTTATAGTCACATATTAGTCCTATATTCTGAGTTTCATACGAATCCCTTGAGAAATGGCTTGGTTCCACAAATCCCAGACCCTATTGGCCAGATCCCAGAATTTCCATAGGAACAAGTCTTATAGTCACATATTAGTCCTACATTCTGAGTTTCATACGAATCCCTTGAGAAATGGCTTGGTTCCACAAATCCCAGACCCTATTGGCCAGATCCCAGAATTTCCATAGGAACAAGTCTTATAGTCACATATTAGTCCTACATTCTGAGTTTCATACGAATCCCTTGAGAAATGGCTTGGTTCCACAAATCCCAGACCCTATTGGCCAAGTCTTATAGTCACATATTAGTCCTACATTCTGAGTTTCATACGAATCCCTTGAGAAATGGCTTGGTTCCACAAATCCCAGACCCTATTGGCCAGATCCCAGAATTTCCATAGGAACAAGTCTTATAGTCACATATTAGTCCTACATTCTGAGTTTCATACGAATCCCTTGAGAAATGGCTTGGTTCCACAAATCCCAGACCCTATTGGCCAGATCCCAGAATTTCCATAGGAACAAGTCTTATAGTCACATATTAGTCCTACATTCTGAGTTTCATACGAATCCCTTGAGAAATGGCTTGGTTCCACAAATCCCAGACCCTATTGGCCAGATCCCAGAATTTCCATAGGAACAAGTCTTATAGTCACAAATTAGTCCTACATTCTGAGTTTCATACGAATTCCTTGAGAAATGGCTTGGTTCCACAAATCCCAGACCCTATTGGCCAGATCCCAGAATTTCCATAGGACCAAGTCTTATAGTCGGATCTAAGTCCTATATTCCGAGTTTTATACGAACCGCTTGAGAAATGGCTTAGTTCCCAAAACTACAATCGCTATTGGCCAGATCCCAGAATTTCCATAGGAACAAGTCTTATAGTCACATATTAGTCCTACATTCTGAGTTTCATACGAATCCCTTGAGAAATTGCTTGGTTCCACAAATCCCAGACCCTATTAGCCAGATCCCATAATTTCCATAGGAACAAGTCTTATAGTCACATATTAGTCCTACATGCTGAGTTTCATACGAATCCCTTGAGAAATGGCTTGGTTCCACAAATCCCAGACCTAATTGGCCAGATCCCAGAATTTCCATAGGAACAAGTCTTAAAGTCACATATTAGTCCTACTTTCTGAGTTTCATACGAATCCCTTGAGAAATGGCTTGGTTCCACAAATCCCAGACCCTATTGGCCAGATCCCAGAATTTCCATAGGAACAAGTCTTATAGTCACATATTAGTCCTACATTCTGAGTTTAATACGAATCCCTTGAGAAATGGCTTGGTTCCACAAATCCCAGACCCTATTTGCCAGATCCCAGAATTTCCATAGGAACAAGTCTTATAGTCACATATTAGTCCTACATTCTGAGTTTCATACGAATCCCTTGGGAAATGGCTTGGTTCCACAAATCCCAGACCCTGTTGGCCAGATCCCAGAATTTCCATAGGAACAAGTCTTATAGTCACAAATTAGTCCTACATTCTGAGTTTCATACGAATTCCTTGAGAAATGGCTTGGTTCCACAAATCCCAGACCCTATTGGCCAGATCCCAGAATTTCCATAGGACCAAGTCTTATAGTCGGATCTAAGTCCTATATTCCGAGTTTTATACGAACCGCTTGAGAAATGGCTTAGTTCCCAAAACTACAATCGCTATTGGCCAGATCCCAGAATTTCCATAGGAACAAGTCTTATAGTCACATATTAGTCCTATATTCTGAGTTTCATACGAATCCCTTGAGAAATTGCTTGGTTCCACAAATCCCAGACCCTATTGGCCAGATCCCAGAATTTCCATAGGAACAAGTCTTATAGTCACATATTAGTCCTACATTCTGAGTTTCATACGATTCCCTTGAGAAATTGCTTGGTTCCACAAATCCCAGACCGTATTAGCCAGATCCCAGAATTTCCATAGGAACAAGTCTTATAGTCATATATTAGTCCTACATTCTGAGTTTCATACGAATCCCTTGAGAAATGGCTTGGTTCCACAAATCCCAGACCCTATTGGCCAGATCCCAGAATTTCCATAGGAACAAGTCTTCTAGTCACATATTAGTCCTACATTCTGAGTTTCATACGAATACCTTGAGAAATGGCTTGGTTCCACAAATCCCAGACCCTCTTGGCCAGATCCCAGAATTTCCATAGAAACAAGTCTTATAGTCACATATTAGTCCTACATTCTGAGTTTCATACGAATCCCTTGGGAAATGGCTTGGTTCCACAAATCCCAGACCCTATTGGCCAGATCCCAGAATTTCCATAGGAACAAGTCTTATAGTCACATATTAGTCCTACATTCTGAGTTTCATATGAATCCCTTGAGAAATGGCTTGGTTCCACAAATCCCAGACCCTATTGGCCAGATCCCAGAATTTCCATAGGAACAAGTCTTATAGTCACATATTAGTCCTACATTCTGAGTTTCATACGAATCCATTGAAAAATGGCTTCGTATGAAACAAATCCCAGACCCTATTGGCCAGATCCCAGAATTTCCATAGGAACAAGTCTTATAGTCACATATTAGTCCTACATTCTGAGTTTAATACGAATCCCTTGAGAAATGGCTTGGTTCCACAAATCCCAGACCCTATTGGCCAGATCCCAGAATTTCCATAGGAACAAGTCTTATAGTCACATATTAGTCCTACATTCTTAGTTTCAAACGAATCCCTTGAGAAATGGCTTGGTTCCACAAATCCCAGACCCCATTGGCCAAATCCCAGAATTTCCATAGGAACAAGTCTTATAGTCACATATTAGTCCTACATTCTGAGTTTAATACGAATCCCTTGAGAAATGGCTTGGTTCCACAAATCCCAGACCCTATTGGCCAGATCCCAGAATTTCCATAGGAACAAGTCTTATAGTCACATATTAGTCCTACATTCTGAGTTTCATACGAATCCCTTGAGAAATGGCTTGGTTCCACAAATCCCAGACCCTATTGGCCATATCCCAGAATTTCCATAGGAACAAATATTATAGTCACATATTAGTCCTACATTCTGAGTTTCATACGAATGCCTTGAGAAATGGCTTGGTTCCACAAATCCCAGACCCTATTGGCCAGATCCCAGAATTTCCATAGGAACAAGTCTTATAGTCACATATTAGTCCTACATTCTGAGTTTCATACGAATCCCTTGAGAAATGGCTTGGTTCCACAAATCCCAGACCCCATTGGCCAGTTCCCAGAATTTCCATAGGAACAAGTCTTATAGTCACATATTAGTCCTACATTCTGAGTTTCATACGAATCCCTTGAGAAATGGCTTGGTTCCACAAATCCCAGACCCTATTGGCCAGATCCCAGAATTTCCATAGGAACAAGTCTTATAGTCACATATTAGTCCTACATTCTGAGTTTCATACGAATCCCTTGAGAAATGGCTTGGTTCCACAAATCCCAGACCCTATTGGCCAGATCCCAGAATTTCCATAGGAACAAGTCTTATAGTCACATATTAGTCATACATTCTGAGTTTCATACGAATCCCTTGAGAAATGGCTTGGTTCCACAAATCCCAGACCCTATTGGCCAGATCCCAGAATTTCCATAGGAACAAGTCTTATAGTCACATATTAGTCCTACATTCTGAGTTTCATACGAATCCCTTGAGAAATGGCTTGGTTCCACAAATCCCAGACCCTACTGGCCAGATCCCAGAATTTCCATAGGAACAAGTCTTATAGTCACATATTAGTCCTACATTCTGAGTTTCATACGAATCCCTTGAGAAATGGCTTGGTTCCACAAATCCCAGACCCTATTGGCCAGATCCCAGAATTTCCATAGGAACAAGTCTTATAGTCACATATTAGTCCTACATTCTGAGTTTCATACGAATCCCTTGAGAAATTGCTTGGTTCCACAAATCCCAGACCCTATTAGCCAGATCCCATAATTTCCATAGGAACAAGTCTTATAGTCACATATTAGTCCTACATGCTGAGTTTCATACGAATCCCTTGAGAAATGGCTTGGTTCCACAAATCCCAGACCCTATTTGCCAGATCCCAGAATTTCCATAGGAACAAGTCTTATAGTCACATATTAGTCCTACATTCTGAGTTTCATACGAATCCCTTGGGAAATGGCTTGGTTCCACAAATCCCAGACCCTGTTGGCCAGATCCCAGAATTTCCATAGGAACAAGTCTTATAGTCACAAATTAGTCCTACATTCTGAGTTTCATACGAATTCCTTGAGAAATGGCTTGGTTCCACAAATCCCAGACCCTATTGGCCAGATCCCAGAATTTCCATAGGACCAAGTCTTATAGTCGGATCTAAGTCCTATATTCCGAGTTTTATACGAACCGCTTGAGAAATGGCTTAGTTCCCAAAACTACAATCGCTATTGGCCAGATCCCAGAATTTCCATAGGAACAAGTCTTATAGTCACATTTTAGTCCTACATTCTGAGTTTCATACGAATCCCTTGAGAAATTGCTTGGTTCCACAAATCCCAGACCCTATTAGCCAGATCCCACAATTTCCATAGGAACAAGTCTTATAGTCACATATTAGTCCTACATTCTGAGTTTCATACAAATCCCTTGAAAAATGGCTTGGTTCCACAAATCCCAGACCCTATTGGCCAGATCCCAGAATTTCCATAGGAACAAGTCTTATATTCACATATTAGTCCTAAATTCTGAGTTTCATACGAATCCCTTGAGAAATGGCTTGGTTCCACAAATCCCAGACCCTATTGGCCAGATCCCAGAATTTCCATAGGAACAAGTCTTATAGTCACATATTAGTCCTACATTCTGAGTTTCATACGAATCCCTTGAAAAATGGCTTGGTTCCACAAATCCCAGACCCTATTGGCCAGATCCCAGAATTTCCATAGGAACAAGTCTTATAGTCACATATTAGTCCTACATTCTGAGTTTCATACGAATCCCTTGAGAAATGGCTTGGTTCCACAAATCCCAGACCCTATTGGCCAGATCCCAGAATTTCCATAGGAACAAGTCTTATAGTCACATATTAGTCCTACATTCTGAGTTTCATACGAATCCCTTGAGAAATAGCTTGGTTCCACAAATCCCAGACCCTATTGGCTAGATCCCAGAATTTCCATAGGAACAAGTCTTATAGTCACATATTAGTCCTACATTCTGAGTTTCATACGAATCCCTTGAGAAATGGCTTGGTTCCACAAATCCCAGACCCTATTGGCCAGATCCCAGAATTTCCATAGGAACAAGTCTTATAGTCACATATTAGTCCTACATTCTGAGTTTCATACGAATCACTTGAAAATGGCTTGGTTACACAAATCCCAGACCCTATTGGCCAGATCCCAGAATTTCCATAGGAACAAGTCTTATAGTCACATATTAGTCCTATATTCTGAGTTTCATACGAATCCCTTGAGAAATGGCTTGGTTCCACAAATCCCAGACCCTATTGGCCAGATCCCAGAATTTCCATAGGAACAAGTCTTATAGTCACATATTAGTCCTACATTCTGAGTTTCATACGAATCCCTTGAGAAATGGCTTGGTTCCACAAATCCCAGACCCTATTGGCCAGATCCCAGAATTTCCATAGGAACAAGTCTTATAGTCACATATTAGTCCTACATTCTGAGTTTCATACGAATCCCTTGAGAAATGGCTTGGTTCCACAAATCCCAGACCCTATTGGCCAAGTCTTATAGTCACATATTAGTCCTACATTCTGAGTTTCATACGAATCCCTTGAGAAATGGCTTGGTTCCACAAATCCCAGACCCTATTGGCCAGATCCCAGAATTTCCATAGGAACAAGTCTTATAGTCACATATTAGTCCTACATTCTGAGTTTCATACGAATCCCTTGAGAAATGGCTTGGTTCCACAAATCCCAGACCCTATTGGCCAGATCCCAGAATTTCCATAGGAACAAGTCTTATAGTCACATATTAGTCCTACATTCTGAGTTTCATACGAATCCCTTGAGAAATGGCTTGGTTCCACAAATCCCAGACCCTATTGGCCAGATCCCAGAATTTCCATAGGAACAAGTCTTATAGTCACAAATTAGTCCTACATTCTGAGTTTCATACGAATTCCTTGAGAAATGGCTTGGTTCCACAAATCCCAGACCCTATTGGCCAGATCCCAGAATTTCCATAGGACCAAGTCTTATAGTCGGATCTAAGTCCTATATTCCGAGTTTTATACGAACCGCTTGAGAAATGGCTTAGTTCCCAAAACTACAATCGCTATTGGCCAGATCCCAGAATTTCCATAGGAACAAGTCTTATAGTCACATATTAGTCCTACATTCTGAGTTTCATACGAATCCCTTGAGAAATTGCTTGGTTCCACAAATCCCAGACCCTATTAGCCAGATCCCATAATTTCCATAGGAACAAGTCTTATAGTCACATATTAGTCCTACATGCTGAGTTTCATACGAATCCCTTGAGAAATGGCTTGGTTCCACAAATCCCAGACCCTATTGGCCAGATCCCAGAATTTCCATAGGAACAAGTCTTATAGTCACATATTAGTCCTACTTTCTGAGTTTCATACGAATCCCTTGAGAAATGGCTTGGTTCCACAAATCCCAGACCCTATTGGCCAGATCCCAGAATTTCCATAGGAACAAGTCTTATAGTCACATATTAGTCCTACATTCTGAGTTTAATACGAATCCCTTGAGAAATGGCTTGGTTCCACAAATCCCAGACCCTATTTGCCAGATCCCAGAATTTCCATAGGAACAAGTCTTATAGTCACATATTAGTCCTACATTCTGAGTTTCATACGAATCCCTTGGGAAATGGCTTGGTTCCACAAATCCCAGACCCTGTTGGCCAGATCCCAGAATTTCCATAGGAACAAGTCTTATAGTCACAAATTAGTCCTACATTCTGAGTTTCATACGAATTCCTTGAGAAATGGCTTGGTTCCACAAATCCCAGACCCTATTGGCCAGATCCCAGAATTTCCATAGGACCAAGTCTTATAGTCGGATCTAAGTTCTATATTCCGAGTTTTATACGAACCGCTTGAGAAATGGCTTAGTTCCCAAAACTACAATCGCTATTGGCCAGATCCCAGAATTTCCATAGGAACAAGTCTTATAGTCACATATTAGTCCTATATTCTGAGTTTCATACGAATCCCTTGAGAAATTGCTTGGTTCCACAAATCCCAGACCCTATTGGCCAGATCCCAGAATTTCCATAGGAACAAGTCTTATAGTCACATATTAGTCCTACATTCTGAGTTTCATACGATTCCCTTGAGAAATTGCTTGGTTCCACAAATCCCAGACCGTATTAGCCAGATCCCAGAATTTCCATAGGAACAAGTCTTATAGTCATATATTAGTCCTACATTCTGAGTTTCATACGAATCCCTTGAGAAATGGCTTGGTTCCACAAATCCCAGACCCTATTGGCCAGATCCCAGAATTTCCATAGGAACAAGTCTTCTAGTCACATATTAGTCCTACATTCTGAGTTTCATACGAATACCTTGAGAAATGGCTTGGTTCCACAAATCCCAGACCCTCTTGGCCAGATCCCAGAATTTCCATAGAAACAAGTCTTATAGTCACATATTAGTCCTACATTCTGAGTTTCATACGAATCCCTTGGGAAATGGCTTGGTTCCACAAATCCCAGACCCTATTGGCCAGATCCCAGAATTTCCATAGGAACAAGTCTTATAGTCACATATTAGTCCTACATTCTGAGTTTCATATGAATCCCTTGAGAAATGGCTTGGTTCCACAAATCCCAGACCCTATTGGCCAGATCCCAGAATTTCCATAGGAACAAGTCTTATAGTCACATATTAGTCCTACATTCTGAGTTTCATACGAATCCCTTGAAAAATGGCTTGGTTCCACAAATCCCAGACCCTATTGGCCAGATCCCAGAATTTCCATAGGAACAAGTCTTATAGTCACATATTAGTCCTACATTCTGAGTTTAATACGAATCCCTTGAGAAATGGCTTGGTTCCACAAATCCCAGACCCTATTGGCCAGATCCCAGAATTTCCATAGGAACAAGTCTTATAGTCACATATTAGTCCTACATTCTTAGTTTCAAACGAATCCCTTGAGAAATGGCTTGGTTCCACAAATCCCAGACCCCATTGGCCAAATCCCAGAATTTCCATAGGAACAAGTCTTATAGTCACATATTAGTCCTACATTCTGAGTTTAATACGAATCCCTTGAGAAATGGCTTGGTTCCACAAATCCCAGACCCTATTGGCCAGATCCCAGAATTTCCATAGGAACAAGTCTTATAGTCACATATTAGTCCTACATTCTGAGTTTCATACGAATCCCTTGAGAAATGGCTTGGTTCCACAAATCCCAGACCCTATTGGCCAGATCCCAGAATTTCCATAGGAACAAGTCTTATAGTCACATATTAGTCCTACATTCTGAGTTTCATACGAATCCCTTGAGAAATGGCTTGGTTACACAAATCCCAGACCCTATTGGCCATATCCCAGAATTTCCATAGGAACAAGTCTTATAGTCACATATTAGTCCTACATTCTGAGTTTCATACGAATCCCTTGAGAAATGGCTTGGTTCCACAAATCCCAGACCCTATAGGCCAGATCCCAGAATTTCCATAGGAACAAGTCTTATAGTCACATATTAGTCCTACATTCTGAGTTTCATACGAATCCCTTGAGAAATGGCTTGGTTCCACAAATCCCAGACCCTATTGGCCATATCCCAGAATTTCCATAGGAACAAATATTATAGTCACATATTAGTCCTACATTCTGAGTTATATACGAATCCCTTGAGAAATGGCTTGGTTCCACAAATCCCAGACCCTTTTCGCCAGATCCCAGAATTTCCATAGGAACAAGTCTTATAGTCACATATTAGTCCTACATTCTGAGTTTCATACGAATGCCTTGAGAAATGGCTTGGTTCCACAAATCCCAGACCCTATTGGCCAGATCCCAGAATTTCCATAGGAACAAGTCTTATAGTCACATATTAGTCCTACATTCTGAGTTTCATACGAATCCCTTGAGAAATGGCTTGGTTCCACAAATCCCAGACCCCATTGGCCAGTTCCCAGAATTTCCATAGGAACAAGTCTTATAGTCACATATTAGTCCTACATTCTGAGTTTCATACGAATCCCTTGAGAAATGGCTTGGTTCCACAAATCCCAGACCCTATTGGCCAGATCCCAGAATTTCCATAGGAACAAGTCTTATAGTCACATATTAGTCCTACATTCTGAGTTTCATACGAATCCCTTGAGAAATGGCTTGGTTCCACAAATCCCAGACCCTATTGGCCAGATCCCAGAATTTCCATAGGAACAAGTCTTATAGTCACATATTAGTCATACATTCTGAGTTTCATACGAATCCCTTGAGAAATGGCTTGGTTCCACAAATCCCAGACCCTATTGGCCAGATCCCAGAATTTCCATAGGAACAAGTCTTATAGTCACATATTAGTCCTACATTCTGAGTTTCATACGAATCCCTTGAGAAATGGCTTGGTTCCACAAATCCCAGACCCTACTGGCCAGATCCCAGAATTTCCATAGGAACAAGTCTTATAGTCACATATTAGTCCTACATTCTGAGTTTCATACGAATCCCTTGAGAAATGGCTTGGTTCCACAAATCCCAGACCCTATTGGCCAGATCCCAGAATTTCCATAGGAACAAGTCTTATAGTCACATATTAGTCCTACATTCTGAGTTTCATACGAATCCCTTGAGAAATGGCTTGGTTCCACAAATCCCAGACCCTATTGGCCAGATCCCAGAATTTCCATAGGAACAAGTCTTAAAGTCACATATTAGTCCTACATTCTGAGTTTCATACGAATCCCTTGAGAAATGGTTTGGTTCCACAAATCCCAGACCCTATTGGCCAGTTCCCAGAATTTCCATAGGAACAAGTCTTATAGTCACATATTAGTCCTACATTCTGAGTTTCATACGAATCCCTTGAGAAATGGTTTGGTTCCACAAATCCCAGACCCTATTGGCCAGTTCCCAGAATTTCCATAGGAACAAGTCTTATAGTCACATATTAGTCCTACATTCTGAGTTTCATACGAATTCCTTGAGAAATGGCTTGGTTCCACAAATCCCAGACCCTATTGGCCAGATCCCAGAATTTCCATAGGACCAAGTCTTATAGTCGGATCTAAGTCCTATATTCCGAGTTTTATACGAACCGCTTGAGAAATGGCTTAGTTCCCAAAACTACAATCGCTATTGGCCAGATCCCAGAATTTCCATAGGAACAAGTCTTATAGTCACATATTAGTCCTACATTCTGAGTTTCATACGAATCCCTTGAGAAATTGCTTGGTTCCACAAATCCCAGACCCTATTAGCCAGATCCCATAATTTCCATAGGAACAAGTCTTATAGTCACATATTAGTCCTACATGCTGAGTTTCATACGAATCCCTTGAGAAATGGCTTGGTTCCACAAATCCCAGACCCTATTGGCCAGATCCCAGAATTTCCATAGGAACAAGTCTTATAGTCACATATTAGTCCTACATTCTGAGTTTCATACGAATCCCTTGAGAAATGGCTTGGTTCCACAAATCCCAGACCCTATTGGCCAGATCCCAGAATTTCCATAGGAACAAGTCTTATAGTCACATATTAGTCCTACATTCTGAGTTTAATACGAATCCCTTGAGAAATGGCTTGGTTCCACAAATCCCAGACCCTATTTGCCAGATCCCAGAATTTCCATAGGAACAAGTCTTATAGTCACATATTAGTCCTACATTCTGAGTTTCATACGAATCCCTTGGGGAATGGCTTGGTTCCACAAATCCCAGACCCTGTTGGCCAGATCCCAGAATTTCCATAGGAACAAGTCTTATAGTCACAAATTAGTCCTACATTCTGAGTTTCATACGAATTCCTTGAGAAATGGCTTGGTTCCACAAATCCCAGACCCTATTGGCCAGATCCCAGAATTTCCATAGGACCAAGTCTTATAGTCGGATCTAAGTCCTATATTCCGAGTTTTATACGAACCGCTTGAGAAATGGCTTAGTTCCCAAAACTACAATCGCTATTGGCCAGATCCCAGAATTTCCATAGGAACAAGTCTTATAGTCACATTTTAGTCCTACATTCTGAGTTTCATACGAATCCCTTGAGAAATTGCTTGGTTCCACAAATCCCAGACCCTATTAGCCAGATCCCACAATTTCCATAGGAACAAGTCTTATAGTCACATATTAGTCCTACATTCTGAGTTTCATACAAATCCCTTGAAAAATGGCTTGGTTCCACAAATCCCAGACCCTATTGGCCAGATCCCAGAATTTCCATAGGAACAAGTCTTATATTCACATATTAGTCCTAAATTCTGAGTTTCATACGAATCCCTTGAGAAATGGCTTGGTTCCACAAATCCCAGACCCTATTGGCCAGATCCCAGAATTTCCATAGGAACAAGTCTTATAGTCACATATTAGTCCTACATTCTGAGTTTCATACGAATCCCTTGAAAAATGGCTTGGTTCCACAAATCCCAGACCCTATTGGCCAGATCCCAGAATTTCCATAGGAACAAGTCTTATAGTCACATATTAGTCCTACATTCTGAGTTTCATACGAATCCCTTGAGAAATGGCTTGGTTCCACAAATCCCAGACCCTATTGGCCAGATCCCAGAATTTCCATAGGAACAAGTCTTATAGTCATATATTAGTCCTACATTCTGAGTTTCATACGAATCCCTTGAGAAATGGCTTGGTTCCACAAATGCCAGACCCTATTGGCCAGATCCCAGAATTTCCATAGCAACAAGTCTTATAGTCACATATTAGTCCTACATTCTGAGTTTCATACGAATACCTTGAGAAATGGCTTGGTTCCACAAATCCCAGACCTTCTTGGCCAGATCCCAGAATTTCCATAGAAACAAGTCTTATAGTCACATATTAGTCCTATATTCTGAGTTTCATACGAATCCCTTGGGAAATGGCGTGGTTCCACAAATCCCAGACCCTATTGGCCAGATCCCAGAATTTCCATAGGAACAAGTCTTATAGTCACATATTAGTCCTACATTCTGAGTTTCATACGATTCCCTTGAGAAATTGCTTGGTTCCACAAATCCCAGACCCTATTAGCCAGATCCCATAATTTCCATAGGAACAAGTCTTATAGTCACATATTAGTCCTACATTCTGAGTTTCATACGATTCCCTTGAGAAATTGCTTGGTTCCACAAATCCCAGACCCTATTAGCCAGATCCCATAATTTCCATAGGAACAAGTCTTATAGTCACATATTAGTCCTACATTCTGAGTTTCATAGGAATCCCTTGAGAAATGGCTTGGTTCCACAAATCCCAGACCCTATTGGCCAGATCCCAGAATTACCATAGGAACAAGTCTTATAGTCACATATTAGTCCTACATTCTGCGTTTCATACGAATCCTTTGGGAATGGCTTGGTTCCACAAATCCCAGACGCTATTGGCCAGATCCCAGAATTTCCATAGGAACAAGTCTTATAGTCACATATTAGTCCTACATTCTGAGTTTAATACGAATCCCTTGAGAAATGGCTTGGTTCCACAAATCCCAGACCCTATTTGCCAGATCCCAGAATTTCCATAGGAACAAGTCTTATAGTCACATATTAGTCCTACATTCTGAGTTTCATACGAATCCCTTGAGAAATGGCTTGGTTCCACAAATCCCAGACCCTATTGGCCAGATCCCAGAATTTCCATAGGAACAAGTCTTATAGTCACAAATTAGTCCTACATTCTGAGTTTCATACGAATTCCTTGAGAAATGGCTTGGTTCCACAAATCCCAGGCCCTATTGGCCAGATCCCAGAATTTCCATAGGACCAAGTCTTATAGTCGGATCTAAGTCCTATATTCCGAGTTTTATACGAACCGCTTGAGAAATGGCTTAGTTCCCAAAACTACAATCGCTATTGGCCAGATCCCAGAATTTCCATAGGAACAAGTCTTATAGTCACATATTAGTCCTATATTCTGAGTTTCATACGAATCCCTTGAGAAATTGCTTGGTTCCACAAATCCCAGACCCTATTGGCCAGATCCCAGAATTTCCATAGGAACAAGTCTTATAGTCACATATTAGTCCTACATTCTGAGTTTCATACGAATCCCTTGAAAAATGGCTTGGTTCCACAAATCCCAGACCCTATTGGCCAGATCCCAGAATTTCCATAGGAACAAGTCTTATATTCACATATTAGTCCTAAATTCTGAGTTTCATACGAATCCCTTGAGAAATGGCTTGGTCCCACAAATCCCAGACCCTATTGGCCAGATCCCAGAATTTCCATAGGAACAAGTCTTATAGTCACATATTAGTCCTACATTCTGAGTTTCATACGAATCCCTTGAAAAATGGCTTGGTTCCACAAATCCCAGACCCTATTGGCCAGATCCCAGAATTTCCATAGGAACAAGTCTTATAGTCACATATTAGTCCTACATTCTGAGTTTCATACGAATCCCTTGAGAAATGGCTTGGTTCCACAAATCGCAGACCCTATTGGCCAGATCCCAGAATTTCCATAGGAACAAGTCTTATAGTCATATATTAGTCCTACATTCTGAGTTTCATACGAATCCCTTGAGAAATGGCTTGGTTCCACAAATGCCAGACCCTATTGGCCAGATCCCAGAATTTCCATAGGAACAAGTCTTCTAGTCACATATTAGTCCTACATTCTGAGTTTCATACGAATACCTTGAGAAATGGCTTGGTTCCACAAATCCCAGACCCTCTTGGCCAGATCCCAGAATTTCCATAGAAACAAGTCTTATAGTCACATATTAGTCCTACATTCTGAGTTTCATACGAATCCCTTGGGAAATGGCTTGGTTCCACAAATCCCAGACCCTATTGGCCAGATCCCAGAATTTCCATAGGAACAAGTCTTATAGTCACATATTAGTCCTACATTCTGAGTTTCATACGAATCCCTTGAGAAATGGCTTGGTTCCACAAATCCCAGACCCTATTGGCCAGATCCCAGAATTTCCATAGGAACAAGTCTTATAGTCACATATTAGTCCTACATTCTGAGTTTCATACGAATCCCTTAAGAAATGGCTTGGTTCCACAAATCCCAGACCCTATTAGCCAGATCCCAGAATTTCCATAGGAACAAGTCTTATAGTCACATATTAGTCCTACATTCTGAGTTTCATACGAATCCCTTGAGAAATGGCTTGGTTCCACAAATCCCAGACCCTATTGGCCAGATCCCAGAATTTCTATAGGAACAAGTCTTATAGTCACATATTAGTCCTACATTCTTAGTTTCATACGAATCCCTTGAGAAATGGCTTGGTTTCACAAATCCCAGA
This sequence comes from Nephrocerus scutellatus, assembly GCA_947095585.1. Taxonomy (NCBI): domain Eukaryota; kingdom Metazoa; phylum Arthropoda; class Insecta; order Diptera; family Pipunculidae; genus Nephrocerus; species Nephrocerus scutellatus. Next base: position 33,097,832 of record OX352762.1, read on the forward strand.
CCCTATTGGCCAGATCCCAGAATTTCCATAGGAACAAGTCTTATAGTCACATATTAGTCCTACATTCTGAGTTTCATACGAATCCCTAGAGAAATGGCTTGGTTCCACAAATCCCAGACCCTATTGGCCAGATCCCAGAATTTCCATAGGAACAAGTCTTAAAGTCACATATTAGTCCTACATTCTGAGTTTCATACGAATCCCTTGAAAATTGGCTTGGTTCCACAAATCCCAGACCCTATTGGCCAGATCCCAGAATTTCCACAGGAACAAGTCTTATAGTCACATATTAGTCCTACATTCTGAGTTTCATACGAATCCCTTGAAAAATGGCTTGGTTCCACAAATCCCAGACCCTATTGGCCAGATCCCAGAATTTCCATAGGAACAAGTCTTATAGTCACATATTAGTCCTACATTCTGAGTTTAATACGAATCCCTTGAGAAATGGCTTGGTTCCACAAATCCCAGACCCTATTGGCCAGATCCCAGAATTTCCATAGGAACAAGTCTTATAGTCACATATTAGTCCTACATTCTGAGTTTCATACGAATCCCTTGAGAAATGGCTTGGTTCCACAAATCCCAGACCCCATTGGCCAGATCCCAGAATTTCCATAGGAACAAGTCTTATAGTCACATATTAGTCCTACATTCTGAGTTTAATACGAATCCCTTGAGAAATGGCTAGGTTCCACAAATCCCAGACCCCATTGGCCAAGTCTTATAGTCACATATTAGTCCTACATTCTGAGTTTCATACGAATCCCTTGAGAAATGGCTTGGTTCCACAAATCCCAGACCCTATTGGCCAGATCCCAGAATTTCCATAGGAACAAGTCTTATAGTCACATATTAGTCCTACATTCTGAGTTTCATACGAATCCCTTGAGAAATGGCTTGGTTCCACAAATCCCAGACCCTATTGGCCAGATCCCAGAATTTCCATAGGAACAAGTCTTATAGTCACATATTAGTCCTACATTCTGAGTTTCATACGAATCCCTTGAGAAATGGCTTGGTTCCACAAATCCCAGACCCTATTGGCCAGATCCCAGAATTTCCATAGGAACAAGTCTTATAGTCACATATTAGTCCTACATTCTGAGTTTCATACGAATCCCTTGAGAAATGGCTTGGTTCCACAAATCCCAGAATTTCCATAGGAACAAGTCTTATAGTCACATATTAGTCCTACATTCTGAGTTTCATACGAATCCCTTGAAAAATGGCTTGGTTCCACAAATCCCAGACCCTATTGGCCATATCCCAGAATTTCCATAGGAACAAGTCTTATAGTCACATATTAGTCCTACATTCTGAGTTTCATACGAATCCCTTGAGAAATGGCTTGGTTCCACAAATCCCAGACCCTATTGGCCAGATCCCAGAATTTCCATAGGAACAAGTCTTATAGTCACATATTAGTCCTACATTCTGAGTTGCATACGAATCCCTTGAGAAATGGCTTGATTCCACAAATCCCAGACCCTATTGGTCAGATCCCAGAATTTCCATAGGAACAAGTCTTATAGTCACATATTAGTCCTACATTCTGAGTTTCATACGAATCCCTTGAGAAATGGCTTGGTTCCACAAATCCCAGACCCTATTGGCCAGATCCCAGAATTTCCATAGGAACAAGTCTTATAGTCACATATTAGTCCTACATTCTGAGTTTCATACGAATCCCTTGAGAAATAGCTTGGTTCCACAAATCCCAGACCCTATTGGCCAGATCCCAGAATTTCCATAGGAACAAGTCTTATAGTCACATATTAGTCCTACATTCTGAGTTTCATACAAATCCCTTGAAAAATGGCTTGGCTCCACAAATCCCAGACCCTATTGGCCAGATCCCAGAATTTCCATAGGAACAAGTCTTATAGTCACATATTAGTCATACATTCTGAGTTTCATACGAATCCCTTGAGAAATGGCTTGGTTCCACAAACCCCAGACCCTATTGGCCAGATCCCAGAATTTCCATAGGAACACATTAGTCACATATTAGTCCTACATTCTGAGTTTCATACGAATCCCTTGAAAAATGGCTTGGTTCCACAAATCCCAGACCCTATTGGCCATATCCCAGAATTTCCATAGGAACAAGTCTTATAGTCACATATTAGTCCTACATTCTGAGTTTCATACGAATCCCTTGAGAAATGGCTTGGTTCCACAAATCCCAGACCCTATTGGCCAGATCCCAGAATTACCATAGGAACAAGTCTTATAGTCACATATTAGTCCTACATTCTGCGTTTCATACGAATCCTTTGGGAATGGCTTGGTTCCACAAATCCCAGACGCTATTGGCCAGATCCCAGAATTTCCATAGGAACAAGTCTTATAGTCACATATTAGTCCTACATTCTGAGTTTAATACGAATCCCTTGAGAAATGGCTTGGTTCCACAAATCCCAGACCCTATTGGCCAGATCCCAGAATTTCCATAGGACCAAGTCTTATAGTCGGATCTAAGTCCTATATTCCGAGTTTTATACGAACCGCTTGAGAAATGGCTTAGTTCCCAAAACTACAATCGCTATTGGCCAGATCCCAGAATTTCCATAGGAACAAGTCTTATAGTCACATATTAGTCCTACATTCTGAGTTTCATACGAATCCCTTGAGAAATGGCTTGGTTCCACAAATCCCAGACCCTATTGGCCAGATCCCAGAATTTCCATAGGAACAAGTCTTATAGTCACATATTAGTCCTACATTCTGAGTTTCATACGAATCCCTTGAGAAATAGCTTGGTTCCACAAATCCCAGACCCTATTGGCTAGATCCCAGAATTTCCATAGGAACAAGTCTTATAGTCACATATTAGTCCTACATTCTGAGTTTCATACGAGTCCCTTGAGAAATGGCTTGGTTCCACAAATCCCAGACCCTATTGGCCAGATCCCAGAATTTCCATAGGAACAAGTCTTATAGTCACATATTAGTCCTACATTCTGAGTTTCATACGAATCACTTGAAAATGGCTTGGTTACACAAATCCCAGACCCTATTGGCCAGATCCCAGAATTTCCATAGGAACAAGTCTTATAGTCACATATTAGTCCTATATTCTGAGTTTCATACGAATCCCTTGAGAAATGGCTTGGTTCCACAAATCCCAGACCCTATTGGCCAGATCCCAGAATTTCCATAGGAACAAGTCTTATAGTCACATATTAGTCCTACATTCTGAGTTTCATACGAATCCCTTGAGAAATGGCTTGGTTCCACAAATCCCAGACCCTATTGGCCAGATCCCAGAATTTCCATAGGAACAAGTCTTATAGTCACATATTAGTCCTACATTCTGAGTTTCATACGAATCCCTTGAGAAATGGCTTGGTTCCACAAATCCCAGACCCTATTGGCCAAGTCTTATAGTCACATATTAGTCCTACATTCTGAGTTTCATACGAATCCCTTGAGAAATGGCTTGGTTCCACAAATCCCAGACCCTATTGGCCAGATCCCAGAATTTCCATAGGAACAAGTCTTATAGTCACATATTAGTCCTACATTCTGAGTTTCATACGAATCCCTTGAGAAATGGCTTGGTTCCACAAATCCCAGACCCTATTGGCCAGATCCCAGAATTTCCATAGGAACAAGTCTTATAGTCACATATTAGTCCTACATTCTGAGTTTCATACGAATCCCTTGAGAAATGGCTTGGTTCCACAAATCCCAGAATTTCCATAGGAACAAGTCTTATAGTCACATATTAGTCCTACATTTTGAGTTTCATACGAATCCCTTGAGAAATGGCTTGGTTCCACAAATCCCAGACCCTATTGGCCAGATCCCAGAATTTCCATAGGAACAAGTCTTAAAGTCACATATTAGTCCTACATTCTGAGTTTCATACGAATCCCTTGAGAAATGGCTTGGTTCCACAAATCCCAGACCCTATTGGCCAGATCCCAGAATTTCCGTAGGAGCAAGTCTTATAGTCACATATCAGTCCTACATTCTGAGTTTCATACGAATCCCTTGAGAAATGGCTTGGTTACACAAATCCCAGACCCTATTGGCCAGATCCCAGAATTTCCATAGGAACAAGTCTTATAGTCACATATTAGTCCTATATTCTGAGTTTCATACGAATCCCTTGAGAAATGGCTTGGTTCCACAAATCCCAGACCCTATTGGCCAGATCCCAGAATTTCCATAGGAACAAGTCTTATAGTCACATATTAGTCCTACATTCTGAGTTTCATACGAATCCCTTGAGAAATGGCTTGGTTCCACAAATCCCAGACCCTATTGGCCAGATCCCAGAATTTCCATAGGAACAAGTCTTATAGTCACATATTAGTCCTACATTCTGAGTTTCATACGAATCCCTTGAGAAATGGCTTGGTTCCACAAATCCCAGACCCTATTGGCCAAGTCTTATAGTCACATATTAGTCCTACATTCTGAGTTTCATACGAATCCCTTGAGAAATGGCTTGGTTCCACAAATCCCAGACCCTATTGGCCAGATCCCAGAATTTCCATAGGAACAAGTCTTATAGTCACATATTAGTCCTACATTCTGAGTTTCATACGAATCCCTTGAGAAATGGCTTGGTTCCACAAATCCCAGACCCTATTGGCCAGATCCCAGAATTTCCATAGGAACAAGTCTTATAGTCACATATTAGTCCTACATTCTGAGTTTCATACGAATCCCTTGAGAAATGGCTTGGTTCCACAAATCCCAGAATTTCCATAGGAACAAGTCTTATAGTCACATATTAGTCCTACATTCTGAGTTTCATACGAATCCCTTGAGAAATGGCTTGGTTCCACAAATCCCAGACCCTATTGGCCAGATCCCAGAATTTCCATAGGAACAAGTCTTATAGTCACATATTAGTCCTACATTCTGAGTTTCATACGAATCCCTTGAGAAATGGCTTGGTTCCACAAATCCCAGACCCTATTGGCCAGATCGCAGAATTTCCGTAGGAGCAAGTCTTATAGTCACATATCAGTCCTACATTCTGAGTTTCATACGAATCCCTTGAGAAATGGCTTGGTTCCACAAATCCCAGACCCTATTGGCCAGATCCCAGAATTTCCATAGGAACAAGTCTTATAGTCACATATTAGTCCTACATTCTGAGTTTCATACGAATCCCTTGAGAAATAGCTTGGTTCCACAAATCCCAGACCCTATTGGCCAGATCCCAGAATTTCCATAGGAACAAGTCTTATAGTCACATATTAGTCCTACATTCTGAGTTTCATACGAATCCCTTGAGAAATGACTTGGTTCCACAAATCCCAGACCCTATTGGCCAGATCCCAGAATTTCCATAGGAACAAGTCTTATAGTCACATATTAGTCCTACATTCTGAGTTTCATACGAATCCCTTGAAAATGGCTTGGTTACACAAATCCCAGACCCTATTGGCCAGATCCCAGAATTTCCATAGGAACAAGTCTTATAGTCACATATTAGTCCTATATTCTGAGTTTCATACGAATCCCTTGAGAAATGGCTTGGTTCCACAAATCCCAGACCCTATTGGCCAGATCGCAGAATTTCCGTAGGAGCAAGTCTTATAGTCACATATCAGTCCTACATTCTGAGTTTCATACGAATCCCTTGAGAAATGGCTTGGTTCCACAAATCCCAGACCCTATTGGCCAGATCCCATAATTTCCATAGGAACAAGTCTTATAGTCACATATTAGTCCTACATTCTGAGTTTCATACGAATCCCTTGAGAAATGGCTTGGTTCCACAAATCCCAGACCCTATTGGCCAGATCCCAGAATTTTCATAGGAACAAGTCTTATAGTCACATATTAGTCCTACATTCTGAGTTTCATACGAATCCCTTGAGAAATGGCTTGGTTCCACAAATACCAGACCCTATTGGCCAGATCCCAGAATTTCCATAGGAACAAGTCTTATAGTCACATATTAGTCCTACATTCTGAGTTTCATACGAATCCCTTGAGAAATGGCTTGGTTCCACAAATCCCAGACCCTATTGGCCAGATCCCAGAATTTCCATAGGAACAAGTCTTATAGTCACATATTAGTCCTACATTCTGAGTTTCATACAAATCCCTTGAAAAATGGCTTGGTTCCACAAATCCCAGACCCTATTGGCCAGATCCCAGAATTTCCATAGGAACAAGTCTTATAGTCACATATTAGTCATACATTCTGAGTTTCATACGAATCCCTTGAGAAATGGCTTGGTTACACAAATCCCAGACCCTATTGGCCAGATCCCAGAATTTCCATAGGAACACATTAGTCACATATTAGTCCTACATTCTGAGTTTCATACGAATCCCTTGAAAAATGGCTTGGTTCCACAAATCCCAGACCCTATTGGCCATATCCCAGAATTTCCATAGGAACAAGTCTTATAGTCACATATTAGTCCTACATTCTGAGTTTCATACGAATCCCTTGAGAAATGGCTTGGTTCCACAAATCCCAGACCCTATTGGCCAGATCCCAGAATTTCCATAGGAACAAGTCTTATAGTCACATATTAGTCCTACATTCTGAGTTTCATACGAATCCCTTGAAAAATGGCTTGGTTCCACAAATCCCATACCCTATTGGCCAGATCCCAGAATTTCCATAGGAACAAGTCTTATAGTCACATATTAGTCCTACATTCTGAGTTTCATACGAATCCCTTGAGAAATGGCTTGGTTCCACAAATCCCAGACCCTATTGGCCAGATCCCAGAATTTCCATAGGAACAAGTCTTATAGTCACATATTAGTCCTACATTCTGAGTTTCATACGAATCCCTTGAGAAATAGCTTGGTTCCACAAATCCCAGACCCTATTGGCTAGATCCCAGAATTTCCATAGGAACAAGTCTTATAGTCACATATTAGTCCTACATTCTGAGTTTCATACGAATCCCTTGAGAAATGGCTTGGTTCCACAAATCCCAGACCCTATTGGCCAGATCCCAGAATTTCCATAGGAACAAGTCTTATAGTCACATATTAGTCCTACATTCTGAGTTTCATACGAATCACTTGAAAATGGCTTGGTTACACAAATCCCAGACCCTATTGGCCAGATCCCAGAATTTCCATAGGAACAAGTCTTATAGTCACATATTAGTCCTATATTCTGAGTTTCATACGAATCCCTTGAGAAATGGCTTGGTTCCACAAATCCCAGACCCTATTGGCCAGATCCCAGAATTTCCATAGGAACAAGTCTTATAGTCACATATTAGTCCTACATTCTGAGTTTCATACGAATCCCTTGAGAAATGGCTTGGTTCCACAAATCCCAGACCCTATTGGCCAGATCCCAGAATTTCCATAGGAACAAGTCTTATAGTCACATATTAGTCCTACATTCTGAGTTTCATACGAATCCCTTGAGAAATGGCTTGGTTCCACAAATCCCAGACCCTATTGGCCAAGTCTTATAGTCACATATTAGTCCTACATTCTGAGTTTCATACGAATCCCTTGAGAAATGGCTTGGTTCCACAAATCCCAGACCCTATTGGCCAGATCCCAGAATTTCCATAGGAACAAGTCTTATAGTCACATATTAGTCCTACATTCTGAGTTTCATACGAATCCCTTGAGAAATGGCTTGGTTCCACAAATCCCAGACCCTATTGGCCAGATCCCAGAATTTCCATAGGAACAAGTCTTATAGTCACATATTAGTCCTACATTCTGAGTTTCATACGAATCCCTTGAGAAATGGCTTGGTTCCACAAATCCCAGAATTTCCATAGGAACAAGTCTTATAGTCACATATTAGTCCTACATTCTGAGTTTCATACGAATCCCTTGAGAAATGGCTTGGTTCCACAAATCCCAGACCCTATTGGCCAGATCCCAGAATTTCCATAGGAACAAGTCTTATAGTCACATATTAGTCCTACATTCTGAGTTTCATACGAATCCCTTGAGAAATGGCTTGGTTCCACAAATCCCAGACCCTATTGGCCAGATCGCAGAACTTCCGTAGGAGCAAGTCTTATTGTCACATATCAGTCCTACATTCTGAGTTTCATACGAATCCCTTGAGAAATGGCTTGGTTCCACAAATCCCAGACCCTATTGGCCAGATCCCATAATTTCCATAGGAACAAGTCTTATAGTCACATATTAGTCCTACATTTTGAGTTTCATACGAATCCCTTGAGAAATGGCTTGGTTCCACAAATCCCAGACCCTATTGGCCAGATCCCAGAATTTTCATAGGAACAAGTCTTATAGTCACATATTAGTCCTACATTCTGAGTTTCATACGAATCCCTTGAGAAATGGCTTGGTTCCACAAATCCCAGACCCTATTGGCCAGATCCCAGAATTTCCATAGGAACAAGTCTTATAGTCACATATTAGTCCTACATTCTGAGTTTCATACGAATCCCTTGAGAAATGGCTTGGTTCCACAAATCCCAGACCCCATTGGCCAGATCCCAGAATTTCCATAGGAACAAGTCTTATAGTCACATATTAGTCCTACATTCTGAGTTTCATACAAATCCCTTGAAAAATGGCTTGGTTCCACAAATCCCAGACCCTATTGGCCAGATCCCAGAATTTCCATAGGAACAAGTCTTATAGTCACATATTAGTCATACATTCTGAGTTTCATACGAATCCCTTGAGAAATGGCTTGGTTCCACAAATCCCAGAACCTATTGGCCAGATCCCAGAATTTCCATAGGAACAAGTCTTATAGTCACATATTAGTCCTACATTCTGAGTTTCATACGAATCCCTTGAGAAATGGCTTGGTTCCACAAATCGCAGACCCTATTGGCCAGATCCCAGAATTTCCATAGGAACAAGTCTTATAGTCACATATTAGTCCTACATTCTGAGTTTCATACGAATCCCTTGAAAAATGATTTGGTTCCACAAATCCCAGAACCTATTGGCCAGATCCCAGAATTTCCATAGGAACAAGTCTTATAGTCACATATTAGTCCTATATTCTGAGTTTCATACGAATCCCTTGAGAAATGGCTTGGTTCCCACAATTCAATCATATAACACAAAAAAACGTTACACAAAAAAACGTTACACAAAAAGGGAACACAAAATCAGAACACAAAAACGTAACACAAATTTATTTTTATACCCTTCTAAATTTTCTCCTTACCGTCGCTAAAGTAGTTTCACTACAAAAAATAACATAAGTAAACAACATCCCGCAAACTAAATCATGCTCGTAACCAGTGCTGGCGAAAATTCTCCAATTGCTGCATTATACTGCTATTTCATCGGCCGTACTACTACACTATCCAAAGCTAATACTTTATATAGGGTGTCCCAACAAGAGCGCCGGATTTAAATTTCCCGCCATTTTTTTAATACGAGTTGTATGGTTGTATGATTTTTTTTTGACATTTGTCACGTACAGACCACGCGATTTAAGAATATGGAGAATGTTTGCTTAATTCAAAAATAAATGTTTTTTCTTTAAAATTTATTGTAATGTATAAAATTGTTAAGTATATGTTTTTGGTAATCGTCATTACTATTGCCTTTATGGTCGGCAAAAGTGGAAATAACGACCTAATTAAATAGAGCGAAGAGCGGATCTTTGCAGGGACTGCAACCTATCCAGTGCTGCGAATGTTGTAGATACAACAAGCAGCGCTTTAATCATTAAAAATTGAGTACTACTCCTAATTAAGTTTTAAAGAATACTGATTGCTTTTATTGAAATTTCGTTCCTTTTTATACACAATTTGTTATACTAATGCTTACATACTAAATGAATCTACATAATAGGAAAATAGGGTTTTTTACATAGAGGAATGTTTTACTCTACTTATTCTATCAATGCATTTGACCCTTATTCTGAGTATTCAAATGCATTGGGTGCCTACCATAAAAAGTGTGATTTATGGGTCATAAATACTGTGGCTTATCGCTAATGCTTACTTATGTGTCAACAACTGGTGCATATGCGTATGTCTATATTTAGTGTGTATGGAAAATTTATACATTCTTTTAATAGTTTTCTTATAGTTTTCTTAGCGTGGTGTGTGCTATGGTAGGTATACACTACATTATATACAAAAATTTGAATTTGAATACAAGAGAATCCGACGCTCCCTTTGCTTGCCGTAGGCTGCTTCATTGCCTTCTATTCTAGTGGGAATAGCCCAAGAGTTACCTCCATACCCTCCGTAGGGCAGGTTATCATGGCCCTGTAATTAACACACAGGCCAGCCGTTACACTTTTTCCAATTCCCTTCTCGTGGGGCTTCGATTGGTTCTGTTCGCCCATGCCACTGCTCTATAAGTAATCATTGGAATAACTATTATGTTGTACATCCAGTGCATTATCCTGAGACTCCCCAGGTTTTTCCTGTCACCCTTCTGCACACAATAAGTGCTCTTTTTGATTTATTCAGTACGGCCTGTTGGTGTTTATTCCATAGCAATCTACTATCAAATATCATTCCCAGGTATTTAACCTCTTTGCTGATAGTAATTTCTTCTCCATTGAGGATAACCGGGTGCATTCGCCCAGCTTCCCTCTATTGGTGCAAAAATACTAATGTGGTTTTGTTTGGGTTAACGCTAAGTCCCACTTTTAGGCATTATATGCTCGTGATGTTTAATCCGTTTTTGATTTAATCACAGAGCACTTCCTTGAACTTCCATTTTGCCACAATGACTATATCGTCCGCGTAGCCTTTGGCATAATTTCCTGCCTCAGCTAGTCGCTGAAGTTCGTCTACAAGGATGCTCCACAAAAGGGGGGACAGTACCCCTCATTGTGGACATCCTCTTGTTATGCTCACCATAATGGTTTCATCACCGACTATGGTTTCTGCTGTTCTGGTACTCAGCATCTCGCACATCCATTTAGAGATTGTGCTGTTTGCCTTCTTTCTCTCCAGAGCAATTCAAATTGCCTCATGAGATGCGTTGTCAAATTCTCCTTCGAGTTCTGAGTTTCATACGAATCCCTTGAGAAATGGCTTGGTTCCACAAATCCCAGACCCTATTGGCCAGATCCCAGAATTTCCATAGGAACAAGTCTTATAGTCACATATTAGTCCTACATTCTGAGTTTCATACGAATCCCTTGAGAAATGGCTTGGTTCCACCAATCCCAGACCCTATTGGCCAGATCCCAGAATTTCCATAGGAACAAGTCTTATAGTCACATATTAGTCCTGCATTCTGAGTTTCATACGAATCCCTTGAGAAATGGCTTGGTTCCACAAATCCCAGACCCTATTAGCCAGATCCCAGAATTTCCATTGGAACAAGTCTTATAGTCACATATTAGTCCTACATTCTGAGTTTCATACGAATCCCTTGAAAAATGGCTTCTGAGTTTCATACGAATCCCTTGAGAAATGGCTTGGTTCCACAAATCGCAGACCCTATTGGCCAGATCCCAGAATTTCCATAGGAACAAGTCTTATAGTCACATATTAGTCCTACATTCTGAGTTTCATACGAATCCCTTGAGAAATGGCTTGGTTCCACAAATCCCAGAACCTATTGGCCAGATCCCAGAATTTCCATAGGAACAAGTCTGATAGTCACATATTAGTCCTACATTCTGAGTTTCATACGAATCCCTTGAGAAATGGCTTGGTTCCCACAATTCAATCATATAACACAAAAAAACGTTACACAAAAAAACGTTACACAAAAAAACGTTACACAAAAAAACGTTACACAAAAAGGGAACACAAAATCAGAACACAAAAACGTAACACAATTTTATTTTTATACCCTTCTAAATTTTCTCCTTACCGTCGCTAAAGTAGTTTCACTACAAAAAATAACATAAGTAAACAACATCCCGCAAACTAAATCATGCTCGTAACCAGTGCTGGCGAAAATTCTCCAATTGCTGCATTATACTGCTATTTCATCGGCCGTACTACTACACTATCCAAAGCTAATACTTTATATAGGGTGTCCCAACAAGAGCGCCGGATTTAAATTTCCCGCCATTTTTTTAATACGAGTTGTATGGTTGTATGATTTTTTTTGACATTTGTCACGTACAGACCACGCGATTTAAGAATATGGAGAATGTTTGCTTAATTCAAAAATAAATGTTTTTTCTTTAAAATTTATTGTAATGTATAAAATTGTTAAGTATATGTTTTTGGTAATCGTCATTACTATTGCCTGTATGGTCGGCAAAAGTGGAAATAACGACCTAATTAAATAGAGCGAAGAGCGGATCTTTGCAGGGACTGCAACCTATCCAGTGCTGCGAATGTTGTAGATACAACAAGCAGCGCTTTAATCATTAAAAATTGAGTACTACTCCTAATTAAGTTTTAAAGAATACTGATTGCTTTTATTGAAATTTCGTTCCTTTTTATACACAATTTGTTATACTAATGCTTACATACTAAATGAATCTACATAATAGGAAAATAGGGTTTTTTACACAGAGGAATGTTTTACTCTACTTATTCTATCAATGCATTTGACCCTTATTCTGAGTATTCAAATGCATTGGGTGCCTACCATAAAAAGTGTGATTTATGGGTCATAAATACTGTGGCTTATCGCTAATGCTTACTTATGTGTCAACAACTGGTGCATGTGCGTATGTCTATATTTAGTGTGTATGGAAAATTTATACATTCTTTTAATAGTTTTCTTATAGTTTTCTTAGCGTGGTGTGTGCTATGGTAGGTATACACTACATTATATACAAAAATTTGAATTTGAATACAAGAGAATCCGACGCTCCCTTTGCTTGCCGTAGGCTGCTTCATTGCCTTCTATTCTAGTGGGAATAGCTCAAGAGTTACCTCCATACCCTCCGTAGGGCAGGTTATCATGGCCCTGTAATTAACACACAGGCCAGCCGTTACACTTTTTCCAATTCCCTTCTCGTGGGGCTTCGATTGGTTCTGTTCGCCCATGCCACTGCTCTATAAGTAATCATTGGAATAACTATTATGTTGTACATCCAGTGCATTATCCTGGGACTCCCCAGGTTTTTCCTGTCACCCTTCTGCACACAATAAGTGCTCTTTTTGATTTATTCAGTACGGCCTGTTGGTGTTTATTCCATAGCAATCTACTATCAAATATCATTCCCAGGTATTTAACCTCTTTGCTGATAGTAATTTCTTCTCCATTGAGGATAACCGGGTGCATTCGCCCAGCTTCCCTCTATTGGTGCAAAAATACTAATGTGGTTTTGTTTGGGTTAACGCTAAGTCCCACTTTTAGGCATTATATGCTCGTGATGTTTAATCCGTTTTTGATTTAATCACAGAGCACTTCCTTGAACTTCCATTTTGCCACAATGACTATATCGTCCGCGTAGCCTTTGGCATAATTTCCTGCCTCAGCTAGTCGCTGAAGTTCGTCTACAAGGATGCTCCACAAAAGGGGGGACAGTACCCCTCATTGTGGACATCCTCTTGTTATGCTCACCATAATGGTTTCATCACCGACTAAGGTTTCTGCTGTTCTGGTACTCAGCATCTCGCACATCCATTTAGAGATTGTGCTGTTTGCCTTCTTTCTCTCCAGAGCAATTCAAATTGCCTCATGAGATGCGTTGTCAAATTCTCCTTCGATATCTAGAAAAGCGCATAACGCGATTTCCTTACTGGCAAGGGAACCGCATGTTGAATAGAGCGTAGTAGTTCTCTTCCCACTCGCGTCGTTTTAGTTTCGTGATCGTTTTTCCGTATTTATTTTTTCAATGAATTAGGGAGAATTCAGAGAAAATAATTTTAAACCGGCTACAAACGTGATAAATGTGATATATTGTAAATCACATCTTTCCGATTTAATTCTTTATTTTAATAAAGGGCTTAGCCCACCTAATTGCCGTGGCGCAACTCATTCAGGGAGTATTCCCTTGGCAATAAGTTTAAATATATAAAAAAACTGTTTCCATGTTTCCTAATCGTACTGGATATTCACGTTTCTTGACGGCTCGGAAAGTATTAAAAACTTCTCGCTGAAAACACATCTGACTTGAAGCGCCAGAGTCGGTATACCAGCATGATCCATTGGATGTCCGGCTAATTGTTCTCGCAAAATTATTCTCGCACAATTTTCTCGTAACAATTGCCTGAGAACAATTGTGCGAGAATAATTGTGCGAGAACAATTGTGCGAGAACAATTAGCCTAGACTCGATCCATTGTAGTGATAGCACCGATCACCATGTCGAAAATGCAACCCACCGAACAAACCCGCGCTTACTCGGTATATTTGGCAAAAGATTTTCTGACAATCTTACACGTCACAATAATTTCGTTGTTTTCAAATTACACATTCGTCTCTCGGTCATCATCATGCTTCATGCATACTGATAATACTAACAGTAACGAATCAAAGGGCACTGCAAGGGGCGATTACACAGAAACCAGCAGCGGTAACAATTCAAATAGACGTGACTTAGAAACTCATGATGGTAGCGACACATTTAAACAAGACAGCTGTAATTCGATACACCCAGCTACACCCTTTTTAACAAACGCTTAATATTTTCTGTGTTAAATATAAATATCATATCAATATCACATTATCAAAGGTTATTAGAAAAAAAAAAGGAATTTTTATATTTCCCAATAATTATCTTTACAAGTATTTCGAAGAACAAAATGTAAATAACAACTTTGGTATTGTATTTCAATAGATTTCTTTGCTTCCAAATCCAAATTAAAAGCTAAAGTTAAATCTTATTATTATATAAAACACAAAGAAAAAGACGGGTTTTTCGGTTGATTTTTGCAGTATATTTAAGCCTTTTGTATTCAGTTGGTGTATATGTAATCAAGTAATAAAAGTGTAAGTACATAATCGTACTTGCGTAATGAAAACCAGAGCATAAGCATGGAATAATATATTTTGTATAGTTGCAACTTAACTATTTAAAAATATGTGTGTAATAATCCTGTAATAAAGCCTTTTTGTTTTTCTATTGGAACTTTTTTTATAAATATTTTTATCATGTTCTTCAATATACTCCCAAGTAAATTGTAATATTGTTGAATAATTAACTCCAAGTAATATTTATTTGACAAAATGAAAAGACACAAATTTTCAATAAAAAATTATATCAGAGTGTAAAGTCTAACCAAAAAAGGCAGAAGCACAGTTTACAATCGCAAAGATTAGCAGAGACAAGACGAAATACAATTACATTCTTGGAGCTTTACCGCAGGATATCCTCGAGACAGTACTAGACTTTGTCACAGATCCTCCAACTGACAAAGTCTATGAAAATTTCAAGACGACTTTAATAGAAAGCCAATCTTTAAGCGAGGAGCTTCGAATTGAAAAACTACTGTCCAGTGAACAACTTAAAACCCTCCGAATTTTTAAGAATATTAAAGCAATTAGCCGGTGCATCTGGGATTATTAGCGCTGATCTTATTCGCAAACTGTGGCTTCGACGCCTACCACAGGTGATCAATATTGCGCTCATATAACACAAAGGGGAGGGATATAACGTCTCCCGCCAACAAAATATGGGAAGCATTAAACTCTGTTCAGACCATATACGATGTTCAAGATAGGGTAGAGTACAGTAACAAAACCAGGGGCGATGACATTTCGTAACTTCGAATCGAAATAAATGAGTTAAAAAAATTGTGAAACAGTTAACAAATAGAATCAGTCAGCGTGTCACTCGGTCACACCGTGACACGAGAAGGAGCAGCGTCGATCGAAACAGATCAAGCAGCAGACAACAAGTCTGCTGGTTTCACAGAAAGTTCGGTGTGAAAGCACAAAAGTGTGAACAGCCGTGCTATTACAGAAATCCTTCGTTCTCACAAAAGCAAAATGAGAACAATTAAAAAAAACTAGGTACCCCAGCTGTCTCAACGGCAGACAGTTTGGGTAACGCGATGCCTAGCCGTCTTTTTATTCGCGACCCAGACAACAAGATAACGTTCCTAATTAAAACTGGCGCAGAACTCTCTGTGATTCCTCTTGACCTTGTCCCAACAGTCAGATCTACGCCAAGCTTCACTCTTTGCGCAGTCAATGGTACACCCATATGCACGTATGGCACAAAGTTGTTAAAATAAAACTCGGGCTTAGAATACAATTTATTCAAGACCTCACCATTGCAGCCGTAGACCGACCATTGATAGGGACTGATTTCCTCAATAAATTCGGACTGTTAGTTGACATTAAAAATCGTAGACTTATCGACTCAACTACTAACCATCAAATTTGCGCAACGCAGGCTATTGTTGACACTCCAACACCAAAACAGCTTTTTCTTAAGGGCGAATTCAGTCCAATTCTGAAAGAATATCCGTCACTTACCGCGCCACAATCAGCCAGTAAAGCATACGGTTTTGCAACATATTGTGACAAAAGGCCAGCCACCTTTTTCGAAACCTCGCCGACTGAATGTGCAACAACTGAAAGCTGCGCGCTTAGAATTTCAGCACATGGTAGATCTCGGTATATGCCTATCGTCAGCGTCACCTGTTGTGTCACCGCTGCACATGGTAGGAAAGAGGGGCTGTGAAGACTGGAGACCATGTGGAGACTACAGAAGTCTAAATGACATAACGACTCCCGATAGGTATTCAAAGTCTCACATACACAACTTTTCACAAAATCTCAACGGTTTCAAAGTATTTTCGAAAATTGATTTAGTGAGGGCATACCTTCAGCTTCAGTAGCTCCGGAGGACGTGCATAAGACAGCAATCACTACTCCGTTCGGTCTGTTCGAGTTCGTCAGAATGCCATTCGGTCTTCGAAATACCAGTCAAACTTTTCAAAGGTTTATGAACACAGTCGTTCAAGGACTAGATTTTGTCTTCACCTACATAGATTATCTTCTGATAGCCAGCCTTAATGAATTTGAGCACAAAGATCATCTAACAATAGTATTTAAATGCTTCGCAGATTACGGCATTTGTCTAAAACAAGCGAAATGCGTATTCGGAGCATCAAAGTTAAACTTTTTCATTCCATCACAGAAAAAGGAGTTATACTATCGAAAGACAGAATAGATGCGATTCTAAACTTGCAACCTCCCAAAACAGTCCGACAGATTCAGCAATTTACCGGGATGATCAACTATTATAATCGCTTCATCCCAAACTTAGCCACTCTATTAGCACCCATCCACACTCACTTCACGGAGCTTCAGAAAACAAATAAAAACAAAAACCATTTTAGCTGGCCGGAGGAATGCAATTCAGCCTTTGTCAGAGCAAAGGAACGTCTGTCGAAAGTAACATTACTGGCACATCCTATCGAAAACGCTCCCACAAGCATCACAACAGATGCATCAGATAGTGCTGTGGGAGCAGTGCATCATCAACGCCGTCAGGACAAGTGGGAGCCTTTGGGCTTCTTTTCGAAGAAAATTTCCTTAACAGATCAAAAATATTCCGCATGCGATCGAGAACTCTTAGGAATATATGTGGCGATCAAACATTTTCGCTACTTTGTAGAGGGGAGAGATTTCACAATATTTACTGATCATAAGCTATTAACGACAGCATTGACATCCAAAGCCGAACGCAATCCACGTCAAGCACTACATCTCGACTACATCACATTCGTGGCAAAGACAATGTTTTAGCTGATCTTCTGTGTCGGAGAATGAAAAGGTCGAAGAAATAGCATCTGTATCTCTCACCCTCACACGAATAGATAAACTGCAAGTAGGAGATAACGAACTAAAGTCATTACTAGCAGACAAGTCAAAGAATGTCAAGTCAAACGTCAAGTTAGAACTAATAAAAGTCCTAATTACAAACGAAGTATGATGTGAGACAAGCACTAGGACATATGTCCCACAGCAACTGCTTGAAGTCAATGGAATTGTTGAGAGATTTCATCGAAAACTTAAAGCCACTATTATAGCTCGCGGAGAACCGTAAAATGGGGTGACAAGCAACATATATTTTTTTACCATATTTTCTGTAATTTTTATAGTACCTTCAATGTGAGCACATTTAAACATGAGTCGCGGCTCCGTTTTTCCTTGGTAGTCACCCTATTGCTGTACAACAAGCCTTTCTATTAAATATATATTGCAAAATATGCCCTGTAGCGAGTCACCCGCCCGTTAAGGTGACTAGCGACGGCAAAGGGGTGACTAGCGACAGCAACGGGGTGACTAGCAACTACACTAGGGTAATGAAAAACATCAAGCTAATCTACGTGTAAGGATAAAATTACTAAAATCCATTAAAAGTTGCAGCCTGAAAAAAATTAAAAATTAATTTAAAATAATTCAAAGCAAAAATTTTATTATTAATAAAACGTAAAAGATATAAATTTAGTCGGAACTGAAATCATCTTCCATGTATCGCGAAAATTGTATAGGATCAAAATCCTGGTCCTCCATGCTATCGTCGCTGTTGATGTCGAAGCATCTTTTACATATAAATCCTAGGTCGTCGGCTAAACCTAAACCCGAACACTTTGGACAAACATACTTCTTGCATGTCATGCATCGTTGCCAGTTTTCATTTATATTTTTAATAGTATGACAAACTCTGCATAATAAAACTTTTAATGGCCCTGGCACTAGTGAAAAGTTGTTTGAGGCAACGTTTTCCTGTTCTTCGTCTTGTTCTAGATTCTTAAAAGACACATCTGCATTACTTGTCTTCGCGTTATTTTTTTTTGTCCTATACTTCATCTGTCTTTTTGGAAGGGGTATTTTATTTTTTTTACTTTCAACTTGGTCAACGTTTACATCTTCATCTCCTTCGTCGCTTTTACCAGGAGCGACCTCTAGTTTTTTTTCTTTTGCTTAGAGGCAAGAACAGTTTCCTCTGAGTAACGGAATAATTTAAGCAAAGTCACAACAGAATCGTTGACGATATTCGAGTCCCCGACATCATGAGGTTTCATTGGTAGTCGGTTTAAAACTTCCTCCCTTTTTAAGGGAAATATACCCGTCTTCCTGAAACCCGATATTAGATTTTGCTGTGCGCTTTGTTCAATTTTAGAGTAAAGTTTACTCAGTAGTGGTGGAAAAACTGACTTTGGCAAAGAACTTTCCTTATGCCCCTCTTTTTTCTTCCATGTCGATAGTATGTCACGCCAAGCGATTTTTAGCGGACGAAAAAAAGACACATATAGAGGTTGGGTCAGATGGGTCGAATTAGCCGGCAAAAATACCAAATGAACATCAAATTGTTTACATATATTGATGACATTAAGCGAAAGGTGACAACTTAAATTACCACCGATCACAAATAATTTTCCAGGAGTCCGTTTAGCATAAGGAATCAAAATGGTTGAGATCCAGTCTTCAAAAGTGATGATGTCCATCCAGCCCGATGTAGTTCTGTTGTACCTTGATCCCTTTGGTCCGCCTGTCATCCATAGATCGTATAAATGCTGTTATCTATAAATAGTATATGGAGGAAACAGAAGCCCTGAAGCAGTACCCGTTCTGGGTACTTTGAGCCTCTTTTAGCTATTAATTTCTTCCTACCGGGGTCATCAGTCAAATTCGTCTCAACGTAATTTACAATATTATCTGCTGGAATTACATTCAAGGTTATTTCCAAGTTATCAAAATAACTGTATTATATCAGAAGAAACAAGTGCTCTAGCGCGCTTTATATTTTGGTCATATCGCTCTGAAATAGAATCTTTGTGTCTTTTTAAAAATCCATTGACTTCAGGAAAATTATTTTTAAATTTTGGACTATTGCTTCCTTTTTTGTCAAGATATATCCACCATCCTCCAATCACGTTGGTCCATTGGATAGCCCCATGTTAATGTTTAGGACAATCAGTTTTTCCACTTCTGCACTAAGAACAGTTGTCCTCCACATTTTTTTACATCACCTCGGGCATGTCGACATAAAACTGAGCAATCTATATTATGTTTTACAGCTACTGCTCTAAAAGATAAGTTATTCAGTCTTTTTTCTTCTAGACCCTATCTATTTCTTCCTTAGAATAGCTGTTTCTTGTCTTCTTATTGCGAGGATCTGGCTTGTATGTTCTTGGCATTTTCATTTTATCTATTAAAAAAATAGAACGATCAAACCAGAACATTGTATAATTTGGAAAGACATACGAGTATACATATTAGAAACTTATTGGTTGCAATACGGGCTTAGCAGGTAGGTTGGTATATAAGAATTTAAATTAAAATGAGAGTTAAACTAGTAAGTGGTTTACAATCCGCTCAGGCGTTTCATTGTATACTCCATCCCATTTGGTCTCTGTTAAGATGTGAATCGCGTCAAAAAAATTTAATGTCAAAGAGTGAGCTATTTTAAGTTTTCTTGCATTTAAGAATCTTCAATTAAGTCTTTTATTAGGGTGTAGCAATTTTCTTCACACTAGTGTAGTTGCTAGTCACCCCTTTGCCATCGCTAGTGACTGCTTTCTCGTCTCTAATCACCCCATATATAACAAAAACATTTATGCGTTCAAACTTTTAACTAAAATATAATGTTTTCTGTAGTTAATCACTTACTTTCTTTTTTAATATTCTTTCTAAACAAATAGGTTTTTTCGCAAGCACGTTTTCAATAAAGATACTTCACTTCTTTACACCAAAAAAGACAAAGTTTAACCGGAACAAAAAAAACGCTTCAAAGTCCATCCACACTCACGACAATTTGGCGCGAATGCAGGTTTGACACTTAGTTTGGAAGTTGCCAATTCGCAAAACAAATACTTCCTTTTTCGATACGACTCATAATTGTGTGCAAGTGTGGCATGGCATGTGGCACAGAGCACAATTTTCTTTTTTCCCGGAAATTGTTGCTAGTCACCTCGCGGTTGCTTGTCACCCCATTTTACGGAAACCCAGAAAAGTTCAGACGAATTTCCACAAGTATTACTTGGAACCAGAACGGCAATAAAGGAAGACATAGGTTGTTCCGCGGCCGAACATGTATACGGAAAAACTTTGAGGGTTCCAGGAGAATTTTTTTTGAACGACACTAAGAAAGAGAAGATAGAGAACACATCTAAATTAGTTAACCAATTGCGACTCAACATGCAAACCGCAAGCGCACAAGACAGAAGACAGGCCAATCAACGCAATGTTTATGTCCCAAAATCACTTAGACAGCTCGGAATACGTTTTTGTTCGGGTTGACAAAGTTCGTCCTGGTCTGACAGCACCATATGAGGGACCCTCCAAAGTGGTACGAAAACTGAGAAAGCAGTTTATTCTCTCCATAAAGAATAAGAACGTCACCATTTCAATTGACAGATTAAAACCAGTTCACATCATCCATACAGAGAGCAACAGCATACCTAGGAACAGACACTTCGTGCTATAAAATCGACTAAGAACAATTTTTTTTTATACGCTACAAACTGAAAGGGGACTATGTAGTGATCGCACCGAGCACCATGTTGAAAATGCAACACACCAAACAAACCCGCGCTTGCTCGGTATATTTGGCAAAAGATTTGCCGACGAATAGAATGAACAAAGAGTAGTTAGTTGGCGAATCGCTTTGCACTCCGACGTAGCTATTTCTAAATTATATTATATTAGTATAAGTGAACTTAAAAAGGCTTAGGAAATTTAGTAAATAAAAGATTAATTTATGTGTATGTATTAAAGGAACAGTTCTCGTTTAATTTTTCAAAAGTGGGAATCGCTATCGACAACCCCACACCATATTAAGCTGGGGAGTGAGCCACGAACGCTGATGACCACGACTCTTGCTTACCCTTTTGTTGAGCCAACTTGGTGCGGCACTCTTTCCACCAATAAATTCGCTTTTTACAAAAACTGCATGTTGAATTCTTTTTTCTATCCGCTTTTACCGCCCTGTTGTTGTCATGAACTAGTGCTTGGTCGGTCTGCTGGACTCTCATCATGCTTTTCCATCGAAGTCATTTCTTCTTTCATCAGACGTTGCGTTAAGTTTTGAATCCCATGCTGATCTAAAGTGCTTATACTTCGTTGGAAGACTGCAGAGTATTTTGGTAATGACCCTTGACTCTGCCATTGGAGCACCCAGTTCTTCAAGCTGCTCCGCCGTCTGTTCTATAGTTGAAATATGATCAGCCATGTTGTCATCTTCGGGCTTTCTGTATTTGTAGAACTTTTGTTGCAGTGTGCTGAAGCCAACTCCGGATCGGTGTTCTTATATGGACGACAGTTTCGTCCACATTTTAGCTGTGGTTTCACAACTCAGTAAGATCTTCAACTGGTCAAACTCCATCGACGATGTGATTATCAATTGAGCCTTCTGATCCTTTTGAGTCCATGTTGCAAGCGCTGCTGCTGGCACGTAGATATACGAGCACCTGAAAGCGATAAATCTTTTCCATTGAAGTTCTGCATCCTAGTAAAGCTAATACTTTTCAGCAAAGATTTCGCAGATATCTGTCGTTATAACCATCGTGCTGATAACGTGTTGAATAATTAAAAGAAAATTTAAATTCCAAGTAATATTTATTTGACAAAAAGAAAAATTTATACCAGAGTGTGAAATCTAACCAAAAAAAGCCACACAAAGCGCAATTTTGATTTTGACATTTCTATACGTTAAGATTCAAATTCTATGTTAAGGTTTATTTACAATGTGTATTTAATAACTTGTAGCTAAATTAGTGCAACAAATATGCTTCGTTCCACAAATGTTTAACAGAAGCACTGCTCTTGACAAGAGAGCAAAATAAAAACATGAGCATGTGTCAAAAATCATACTACCCGACACAACACATACTAATGGCAGATTTAAAGTGGATTTATGCTTGATTTACATCTGAGCCGTGCGAGAAAAAATGGAAATAGAAATTGACGTTAGCCAGGCGAGAGAAGTAGTATATTTTTCAATTGCTATATTGCTTTCAACAGAAAAATAAAAATTACAACAAACACATTGGATAGACCAGAAAGTGGTTAAGCGTTAACCAAAAAAATTTTTTATTTTTATTTATAATTCTCACCACCAGAGTCGACTTTTAAAAATTATATATGGATAAGTTGGCAAACACATGAAACAAAAAATTTACCAAAATTTGGTTAGTTTTTGCTGTTGCTTTAATCAGCCGTTAACCACAATAAAAAAACCTAACTCATTTTGTTGAAAGCAATATAGCAAATGTTACCATGGCTGTATTTTATTTTCCGAGGAATAAGGAATTACAACAACAACAACAACCTGCGGCTCTTCATGGGTACCCGTATTTGAGACCAAAATCGGCCAATTATTTTCGCTTTACGGTAATTGGTTTTTGAGTGGAAACGAACAACTTGACAGCCTAAAAATCACTATGAACTATATATAAAAGGAAAATCTTTAGAAATCTGGGGCACTTTCATGATTTCCACCGCGTAACATATTTTACACGATATCTTGAATTTGGAATCACCAAACACGATACCTTTCCGTCATCTATTTCGATATCGACAAAAGTTCCGCCAACAATTAACATTTCTTTATTTGGTTGGCAATCGACAGTTCTTTGTCAAGTTAGTATATTATTGGCTGTGTTCTTTTTTAATGTCAGAGTAATCCGAAAGATAATTTAACTGTCAGAATTCATATCGGTTTTTTTCTTTCATTCTTCGAAAAATCTTTTTTCTCTGAAGTGTTTTTTTTTAAGCTCCGATAATTTTCGGATATGATTTTTTAACTTTGAAAAAAAATAGAGGATATTTCTTGAAAACTGTAGTTGTTTGTTTTTTTTTAATCATGAGACATGTCGACTACAATGGAGCATTCAGGTGAGAAATAAAACTTTTCTCTGATACTAAAAAAAACACAGCAGTGTAAAGTTTAATAGTGGTGTTTCAACGCAGAGTACGTCTTAGCGGAGAGTAAAAAAACATAACAATCGTTGGAGGACTTAGTAGGAACTGCATTCTGTCCAATAAAATAAAACGTAAGGGCAGTACAAATGAACAGAGATTCGAACATGTATAGTGTCTGAATCAAACTTGTTTTCTTTATTAAAAATTATTTTATACTAAATTTTCCAATGTAAATACTTATGTACCTATGTACAAAATGTACATAACTATAAAAATTCGAAGTGCATTGAGTAATAACAATCATAAAGAATGACATTTATTGGAATGACTATTTGCCTTTGTGTCACCAACTGTTGCACGTGTTTGTTTACATTTGGTCATTTGGTGTGCATAGTGTGTTTATGTTTATGCGTTGCGTTGTGTTTTCGGTTAGTAATAGATGTCGTCATAAAGTCTATGGTTTATTGAATCTACATTAGTTTGGTTCTTTGGGTATGTCGGAGTGGTGTGTACTATTGATATACACTACAGCATATAAATTTTTTGATCTGACAGATCTGATCAGAGCAAAATATCGGATGTATCGGATATTTCCGATTTATCCGAAATGAACAAAAAAACTCGTCCATTGAGTGCGGCTGACTTTAATATGTGCTTTTAAGAAAAATTAAATTAGTTGCTGTATTGCTTTGGCAAAGCCGGCTTAGCTTTACAAAGCAATAGCTTTTGGCTTTAAATTTTCGATGCATTTTTATTGTTACGTGTGTTAAACAAAACACCGCCTTACGGTAAGAGCTATAACTAAAAAATGGCTTTAGTTACAAATCCTAAAAACTTTTTGGATTTATTTTTGGCTTTATGCTTATGCGATTGTTGTTGTAAGCCAAGCCGGATTAGCCAAAGCAATACAGCAAGTGTGTTTAGTCTTTTCCCTTGCGCTTAAGTTCAGATTTTTTTCGGTAAATCGAACACGAAAGGCGTGTTGTTCTTGTAGTTACATATTTAAAACACCAAAGTATATTTTTATAATATATATTTAAAACACCAAAGTATACAGCTTCTAGAGTTAATAAATCTTATTCAATATAATGTAAAATAATTCCATTTCGACTTGGTATCTTCATTTAAATCTCTGAAGTTCTAATAAGGTTTCTTTGTGGCGTTTTTCTGCGCGTTTTTTTTTAAATGTATAAGGAACTTTCTTTTCGCATTTGGCTTTTACCAGACCGTGCATTATATTATTTAATTCGGATTCTATGTCGAGAGATTCTGGTATATGGATCTGTCTAATCATTCTTTCTCTTACCATAAATTGATCAAATGCATATTGTTGATTATTTCGATCTATGAAAACAGCTGCAACCAAGTTGATATTCATAAATCCGTCGGCATTATCAATCCGACCAGCAACAGAGGTTTGGTTTCGCAAATCAATTAAAACAGATTTTCCCTGCAAAATAATGGGAATTGAAGCTAATGTGTTTGCAACCAAATACTTTTCCTTTAAACCAAATTTTTCCATTTCACACAACACCAACAACTTCCAAACAATTACCACTTGTCCACGCACTAATTACTGAACACTGAAGCGCAGTAAGCTTACTCTGGATCACTCACGTAAGCACTACGCATTCACTAGTCCTTACACCTAGCCTGAAGTTACGCGTAGCGTTACCCGTCGTTTCCACATTAAATTATATTACAATAAAGCTTAAATAAAATAAATAACTTGTGAAGTTAAAATTATATATTTATCGCTGATATAAACCCATGACAAAAATTAAAGAACGAATTAAGAACATATGTAATCGTGTATGAGTAATAGTGTATTACATAACGAGCAATGAAAGTGGAGTTTATCGTGCGAGCTCGAAGCTTGAAGCACGAGGCGGTAGCCGAGTTCGTACACCATTTTTCACACGACTAAACCGGTTTTTCTGCTAAATCGATTATGCGCAATGCACTCTGAGAATGTGTGTTCGCTGTGACTGCAGTAAATAACAATAGTATTTTATATGATAAAGTAACTAGAGTGTGTAAAGGCTTCTTTCGAATCTAGGTTATAGTGTATGAAACAGTCACTTTCGTCGATGGGCGTGTGAAAACATAGTTTCTGGTTATGTCTGTATAATACGGTAATATGCGTTCTAAATATTGAGTGTGGTTGAGTAAGGCAGTGGTTCCGCTCAAATTTCTGTCATCATGACCAAAACCTTCTCTATAGAAAGCCCGACTGTTCCGATCGTACACAGATCCATGTTTAGTTTTATCCAAAGCGTATTTGTATTAGTAATCAACTAAAGAGCAAAATTCATATAAAATTTTTCTGTTTCCCACTACCACATCTTACGTTTCTCGCCCTTTGCGACTACTTATTTTTTGTACACTGTATTCACATTCCAAGATATAGATAGAGAAGGTTTTGATCATGACTATCAATTTCAATTCGTAGTAATAATATATGTATGTATTCTAAATTTTTTCTGTCTCACAAGCAAATTTATGCTCTGTGTTTTAATATCGGAGTAATCGGAGAAATTATATAACTGTCAGAATTCAGTTCTGTGTTTTTTTTCATTCTCTGAAGCGTTTTTTTACGCTCCCATAATTCTAGGATAAGATATTTTTACTCTGAAAAAGTATACAGAAGATTTTTTTAAAATCTGTAGTTCTTTGTTTCTTCAAACATGGGACATGTCGACTACTATAGAGCATTTATGTGAAAAATAAAACTTTTCTATAGCTGCATTTTATTTGCCGATCGAGTTCGAAATTCGAATGTCAAAACCAGCCAAACAGCAGGTTTTCACAATTCCAAAGAAGGAATTCGACAGTGCAATTGTTGTTGTTCCTCGGCAAATAAAATACGGCTTATGATACTAGAAAAAACAACAGATTTTTTTTTTGATTTTCGAAATATCTCAGATTTCTCCGATTACTCCGACATAATAAACATAGATTTTTTTTCTCTGAGGCGTTTTTTTACTCCGAAATTTTTCGGATTGTAAGATTGTAAATCGTGTGTTGGTATCGCAGATTGCAAATCATGTGTTGGCATCGCGGCGACCAAGTTAAACAATGACAGCATCGATACTCGAGAGGGTGCGGCTAGATATATTCGTTAAAAGAAGAACAAAGAAGATTATTAGAATTACAATTGTATTGTTATTTACGAATTCCGATTAGTTTTTACAAAATAAATGGTGTATTATAATAGTCTAGTTTTTAAATAAATGCTCTATTACAACTCAGATGTGGGGTGCAACCGTATCAAATAAATGCTTGAAATTGGTGAAATTTTTATTTTAAAAAAAAATTATAATTTTTAATATTCTTCTTGTGACGCCATTTTGCAATGCCGAAAACAATTAAAACTAAAAAGGAGGAAATTGTGACTGAATCCGAAAACAAGGATGAGCTGGCCGAATTGGATGAGACGATCATAAGTGTTCATCAAGCCGATCAACGAATCATTGTGGATGAACGAGCAGATTATGTTGAGCGCAATGAGAGTTTGTTGCGTCAGATTGAGATGTTGGAGAATGAAAAGGAGTTGTTGTTGTTGCAGCGCCAAGTGCAACAGCTGCGTGAAAGTGTTCCAGCACATACAAACGATGGTTTCATAAACGTAAATTATACAGCTAACCAATCGAGTCTTGGGGCTGTTGGTGGCACTAGGCTGGATTTTGGTGACGTTGAACATGCACTACCAAAATTTTCAGAAGACGATCGTGCGCATGACGTGGGTGAATTTTTTCGAGAGTTCGAGGAAATAATGACGCTGACTGGTGCTTCAGACACTTTTAAACTTCTGAGCCTTCGACGTTCACTACGAAATGCTGCCAAATCTTTACTTGAAACTAAGCCGTCTGTCAATTACATTGAATTAAAATCGATGTTGATCAACGAATTCGCAACAGCAACGACACGTGAAGATATTTATCGTCTTTTACGCAATACTAAGTGGGAACGCAACGAGGAAACAATGCATAATTATCGCTTACGTATGCGAACCATGGCTAAGAGAGGCGGCGTTCCAGATGGTGAATTAGTCGGCATCATTGTCGATGGACTTCGTATTCCGCGGGCAGCAGCTTATATCTTACTGGGTGCTAGAAAAATGGACGATTTGAAGGACCTGATGAATTTACACGAAACTCGTCTGATCGATGCTGCCAACACTATGACTGCGATGTCAGCTGTCAAAAATCATATGAATGCCAAAGCTTACACTCAAACCCCTTCCGCATCCGCCACTTCCATGCAACCGAGATGTTTTAACTGCTCACGAATGGGACATATGAAGCCACAATGTCCATATCCAAAGCGACCAGCCGGTTCCTGCTTCAAGTGTTGGCAAATGGGACATGTATTGCGAAATTGTCCAAACCCTCGGAAGCAACTTTTTGATATGCAAACAGCAATTCCTGCCGTCACTTCTACTGCTTCTTCGCTAACTGCCCTTTCAGCCCAGGCTGCTGCTGTTTCTGCTGAGGATGAAATGGGGGATGAAATGTATCGCCATTTCGAGGTAATGAATTTGTCCAATTATTTTCATTAAAAGATATTAAAAAAGACGAGACTTCCGAGGCGCTTTGTCAATGCGACATCTTCCGAAATGCCTGAAACTTCCGAGACAACAATAGATATTAAAAAAGACGAGACTTCCGAGGCGCTTTGTCAATGCGACATCTTCCGAAATGCCTGAAACTTCCGAGACAACAATAGATATTAAAAAAGACGAGACTTCCGAGTCGCTTTGTCAATGCGACATCTTCCGAAATGCCTGAAACTTCCGAGATAACAAAAGATATTAAAAAAGACGAGACTTCCGAGGCGCTTTGTCAATGCGACATCTTCCGAAATGCCTGAAACTTCCGAGACAACAATAGATATTAAAAAAGACGAGACTTCCGAGGCGCTTTGTTAATGCGACATCTTCCGAAATGCCTGAAACTTCCGAGACAACAATAGACATTAAAAGAGACGAGACTTCCGAGATGCTTTGTCAATTCGACATTTCCGAAATTCCTGAAACTTCCGAGACAACAAAAAATTTTAAAAAAGACGATACTTCCGAGGCGCTTTGTCAATGCGACATCTTCCGAAATGCCTGAAACTTCCGAGAAAACAATAGATATTAAAAAAGACGAGACTTCCGAGGCGCTTTGTCAATGCGACATCTTCCGAAATTGATCAAATGCATATTGTTGATTATTTCGATCTATGAAAACAGCTGCAACCAAGTTGATATTCATAAATCCGTCGGCATTATCAATCCGACCAGCAACAGAGGTTTGGTTTCGCAAATCAATTAAAACAGATTTTCCCTGCAAAATAATGGGAATTGAAGCTAATGTGTTTGCAACCAAATACTTTTCCTTTAAACCAAATTTTTCCATTTCACACAACACCAACAACTTCCAAACAATTACCACTTGTCCACGCACTAATTACTTAAGCGCAGTAAGCTTACTCAGGATCACTCACGTAAGCACTACGCATTCACTAGTCCTTACACCTAGCCTGAAGTTACGCGTAGCGTTACTCGTCGTTTCCACATTAAATTATATTACAATAAAGCTTAAATAAAATAAATAACTTGTGTAGTTAAAATTATATATTTATCGCTGATATAAACCCATGACAAAAATTAAAGAACGAATTAAGAACATATGTAATCGTGTATGAGCAATAGTGTATTACATAACGAGCAAGGAAAGTGGAGTTTATCGTGCGAGCTCGAAGCTTGAAGCACGAGGCGGTAGCCGAGTTCGTACACCATTTTTCACACGACTAAACCGGTTTTTCTGCTAAATCGATTATGCGCAATGCACTCTGAGAATGTGTGTTCGCTGTGACTGCAGTAAATAACAATAGTATTTTATATGATAAAGTAACTAGAGTGTGTAAAGGCTTCTTTCGAATCTAGGTTATAGTGTATGAAACAGTCACTTTCGTCGATGGGCGTGTGAAAACATAGTTTCTGGTTATGTCTGTATAATACGGTAATATGCGTTCTAAATATTGAGTGTGGTTGAGTAAGGCAGTGGTTCCGCTCAAATTTCTGTCATCATGACCAAAACCTTCTCTATAGAAAGCCCGACTGTTCCGATCGTACACAGATCCATGTTTAGTTTTATCCAAAACGTATTTGTATTAGTAATCAACTAAAGAGCAAAATTCATATAAAATTTTTCTGTTTCCCACTACCACATCTTACGTTTCTCGCCCTTTGCGACTACTTATTTTTTGTACACTGTATTCACATTCCAAAATACAGACGCGTTTTGGATTGGTTTACAGCATTAGTATGCATTGAGTTGGGCTTTCTATAGAGAAGGTTTTGATCATGACTATCAATTTCAATTCGTAGTAATAATATATGTATGTATTCTAAATTTTTTCTGTCTCACAAGCAAATTTATGCTCTGTGTTTTAATATCGGAGTAATCGGAGAAATTATATAACTGTCAGAATTCAGTTCTGTGTTTTTTTTCATTCTCTGAAGCGTTTTTTTACGCTCCCATAATTCTAGGATAAGATATTTTTACTCTGAAAAAGTATACAGAAGATTTTTTTAAAATCTGTAGTTCTTTGTTTCTTCAAACATGGGACATGTCTACTACTATAGAGCATTTAGGTGAAAAATAAAACTTTTCTATAGCTGCATTTTATTTGCCGATCGAGTTCGAAATTCGAATGTCAAAACCAGCCAAACAGCAGGTTTTCACAATTCCAAAGAAGGAATTCGACAGTGCAATTGTTGTTGTTCCTCGGCAAATAAAATACGGCTTATGATACTAGAAAAAACAACAGATTTTTTTTTGATTTCCGAGATATCTCAGATTTCTCCGATTACTCCGACATAATAAACATAGATTTTTTTTTCTCTGAGGCGTTTTTTTACTCCGAAATTTTTCGGATTGTAAGATTGTAAATCGTGTGTTGGTATCGCAGATTGCAAATCATGTGTTGGCATCGCGGCGACCAAGTTAAACAATGACAGCATCGATACTCGAGAGGGTGCGGCTAGATATATTCGTTAAAAGAAGAACAAAGAAGATTATTAGAATTACAATTGTATTGTTATTTACGAATTCCGATTAGTTTTTACAAAATAAATGGTGTATTATAATAGTCTAGTTTTTAAATAAATGCTCTATTACAACTCAGATGTGGGGTGCAACCGTATCAAATAAATGCTTGAAATTGGTGAAATTTTTATTTTAAAAAAACATTATAATTTTTAATATTCTTCTTGTGACGCCATTTTGCATTGCCGAAAACAATTAAAACTAAAAAGGAGGAAATTGTGACTGAATCCGAAAACAAGGATGAGCTGGCCGAATTGGATGAGACGATCATAAGTGTTCATCAAGCCGATCAACGAATCATTGTGGATGAACGAGCAGATTATGTTGAGCGCAATGAGAGTTTGTTGCGTCAGATTGAGATGTTGAAGAATGAAAAGGAGTTGTTGTTGTTGCAGCGCCAAGTGCAACAGCTGCGTGAAAGTGTTCCAGCACATACAAACGATGGTTTCATAAACGTAAATGATACAGCTAACCAATCGAGTCTTGGGGCTGTTGGTGGCACTAGGCTGGATTTTGGTGACGTTGAACATGCACTACCAAAATTTTCAGGCGACGATCGTGCGCATGACGTGGGTGAATTTTTTCGAGAGTTCGAGGAAATAATGACGCTGACTGGTGCTTCAGACACTTTTAAACTTCTGAGCCTTCGACGTTCACTACGAAATGCTGCCAAATCTTTACTTGAAACTAAGCCGTCTGTCAATTACAATGAATTAAAATCGATGTTGATCAACGAATTCGCAACAGCAACGACACGTGAAGATATTTATCGTCTTTTACGCAATACTAAGTGGGAACGCAACGAGGAAACAATGCATAATTATCGCTTACGTATGCGAACCATTGCTAAGAGAGGCGGCGTTCCAGATGGTGAATTAGTCGGCATCATTGTCGATGGACTTCGTATTCCGCGGGCAGCAGCTTATATCTTACTGGGTGCTAGAAAAATAGACGATTTGAAGGACCTGATGAATTTACACGAAAGTCGTCTGATCGATGCTGCCAACACTATGACTGCGATGTCAGCTGTCAAAAATCATATGAATGCCAAAGCTTACACTCAAACCCCTTCCGCATCCGCCACTTCCATGCAACCGAGATGTTTCAACTGCTCACGAATGGGACATATGAAGCCACAATGTCCATATCCAAAGCGACCAGCCGGTTCCTGCTTCAAGTGTTGGCAAATGGGACATGTATTGCGAAATTGTCCAAACCCTCGGAAGCAACTTTTTGAGATGCAAACAGCAATTCCTGCCGTCACTTCTACTGCTTCTTCGTTAACTGCCCTTTCAGCCCAGGCTGCTGCTGTTTCTGCTGAGGATGAAATGGGGGATGAAATGTATCGCCATCTCAAGGTAATGAATTTGTCCAATTAGTTTCATTAAAAGATATTAAAAAAGACGAGACTTCCGAGGCGCTTTGTCAATGCGACATCTTCCGAAATGCCTGAAACTTCCGAGACAACAATAGATATTAAAAAAGACGAGACTTCCGAGGCGCTTTGTCAATGCGACATCTTCCGAAATGCCTGAAACTTCCGAGACAACAATAGATATTAAAAAAGACGAGACTTCCGAGGCGCTTTGTCAATGCGACATCTTCCGAAATGCCTGAAACTTCCGAGACAACAATAGACATTAAAAGAGACGAGACCTCCGAGATGCTTTGTCAATGCGACATTTCCGAAATTCCTGAAACTTCCGAGACAACAAAAAATTTTAAAAAAGACGAGACTTCCGAGGCGCTTTGTCAATGCGACATCTTCCGAAATGCCTGAAACTTCCGAGAAAACAATAGATATTAAAAAAGACGAGACTTCCGAGGCGCTTTGTCAGTGCGACATCTTCCGAAATGCCTGAAACTTCCGAGACAACAAAAGATATAAAAAGAGACGAGACTTCCGAGATGCTTTGTCAATGCGAAACTTTTACATCTTCCGAAATTCCTGAAACTTCCGAGGCAAAACCAAACGTGTATAATTATGAGGTGGAATGGTTGGAAGAAGAAACAGAAAACATCGATGGTCGAGGGTGACCTGAGGTCAGATTGGCCGAGTTGTAAGATTGTAAATCGTGTGTTGGTATCGCAGATTGCAAATCATGTGTTGGCATCGCGGCGACCAAGTTGAACAATGACAGCATCGATACTCGAGAGGGTGCGGCTAGATATATTCTTTAAAAGAAGAACAAAGAAGATTATTAGAATTACAATTGTATTGTTATTTACGACTTCCGATTAGTTTTTACAAAATAAATGGTGTATTATAATAGTCTAGTTTTTAAATAAATGCTCTATTACAGGATATAGTGTTTTTACTCTAAAAAAAACATATGATAGGCTGTGTCGTCTACATGGCTGCGAGGGTTTTGAGTGTGACAACGGTTACGAACATTTACTGACAATACACTGTTTAATTTTTATTTTTTTTTATTTAATTTTTATGTGTGTACATTTCACTTAAATTAAAGTGTATATCTAGTTTTCCATTTGTTGTTGTTATAAAATAATTTCCGAGTTTAAACCTTATTAATTCAATTCAATTAGTAATGTAGAAATTATTAAAGTCAAAGAGAGTTGAGCGAGAGAACCAACCAAAAGAGACTATACGACTATACTGTTGCACATGTTTTTTCCGTTCACCTTATGCTATGTAACGTGAATGTCATTAAGCAAAGAACCAACCAACATAGACTATACTGGCACTACTACTGAACTACTGCACATATTTGTTTCATTCTGCTCATGATATGTAACTTGAATGTTATTGAGCAGAGAACCAACCAACAGACTCTATACTATCACTACTACTGCGCATGTCTGTTTTGTTCTCCTCATACTATGTAACTTGAATGTTATTGACATTTAGATTGACATGAAATTATTAAAGAAAAGACAAGCCAAAAGAAACGGTAAAAGTGGCAAGGTACCTTGCAACTTCTAAATTGTATATGCCTCTTTATATGTAACATACTAGTAGTACTGTTTTTTTTATTTGATCACAGGATTTGGTTGTCTGAAACAACAAACAAACACATCTGGACGCGAAGTAAATAGACGTCAAGTTTTGACCAAAACCCACTCTACAGAAAGTCCAACTGTTTTGCTGATTTACAGATAGATCCATGCTTAAAAACTAAAAAAATTAGAGAAAACAAGAGAAAAATCCATATAAAATTGTTCTGTGTCTACTACAACTTACGTTTCTTGCTGATTCCTTATCAATTCATTCATTGAATAATGCAAATCATCGCAATGATGATTTTATTAAAACTTAATAATAATAATACCGGCTCGACAGACAATGTCCAAGGCCTGGCTTATCGCAACCAGTTGTGTTGAGCATGAATATTTTTGCACACAAATGGAGGGACCTACAATTTAAAGCCGCATCCGAACGACGAATTGAGAAGCTTTCCGTGACAAGTTATTACTCTCGGACGTTTGTCAAACTTTCGCTAGAGGTGGGACACCGTGAAAAATACTTTGGTATTACTGGGATTCGAACTACGAACCCCCTGCTCAGGAGTCCATGCTTCTATCCACTGAGCCACGGCGCCCAAACACTTAGTAATGTAGAAATGATTAAAGAAATTTTTCTTGTATACTTAATACTAAAAAGAGGACAGTCCTACGACTCGCACCGTAGCTCATCGCATACATTATCATCACATCATATTTAACAAAATAAATTATTTGTAAGCGGATTTAAATGTTCATAACCACTTACTGTAAGGTGGGTGCATATTGGATGTTGCTTATCACTGCCCAAACACAGTAATGCAGCTTTAGTTTTCAATTCAAAAAAAATTCGAGTAGTTTTAAATTAAATTTGAAGAGAGAAGAAGCGAGCACCACTCATACATACATCGAAATGGTATCGTACTCGTACGATCATCGAAAAAAGTCGCTTTGAAACGCGCAGACGCAATATTCATCATTATTCATTAAGTTCGTTCTATCTGTTTCTCTTTTTATTATGTTAGTTGATTTAAGAGCTATTAATTCTTAGTAATGTTGAAATGATTCATGAAAAGACAAGCCAAAAGAAAAGGAAATGTAGCAATAGCAACGTCGCTTGCAACTTGTAAAAAATGGTACATAGCTATATGCCTCTATTTTGTAACATTTGTAATATTGTTTTTTTTTCTCTATCTCAAAACTCTGTATCATTTTATGCAATTTTGAGAGAATAGAGCAGAGCAGTGATATAGAACTTCGATCACGACTGCTGCACATTTTTGCAATGAATTGTGGATTCATATTTTGGGTTGTTTGGTGTTGTCATCGGAGATATACGTGTATGCAAACTTTGAATGAAATCAGGTTTAGGAAGTGGATTGAAAATGGATCACAATATTTGGACACATTCGGACGCGAAGTAAATACTCGTAGGTGTAGAGAATTTTAAAACGCATTGCACATTCATGGCTAATGTAATTCTCCTATCAAGTTGAACATAGAGTGAAGTTTTATGAGCTGCACACTTTAGTGCTCTCGTGATGAATGTCGATTCATTATCAAGATCAAGGCTTATTAGTTTGAATAATGAAAATCATGACGCGCAATGATGAAGCTTAGTAATGTAGAGATTATTATAGAAAGTTTTCTTCTATAATACTAAAAAAAGACAGTCCTACGACTGGCATCGTAGCTCATCACATAAAATAAAATAATTAATAAATAAGCTGATTTAAATGTTCATAACCACTTATTGTGGGGTGGGTGCAAAATTTGAGTAGTTTTAAATTAAATTTGAAGAGAAAGGAAGCGAGCAGCACTAACACATGCATCGAAATGGTATCGTACGAGCATCGAAGAATGTCGCTTTGAAACATGCAGGGCAATTATTTATCAATAAATTTCTTTTGCATGGTTCTCCCATTTCTGTAATTAATCGAAGAGCTATTTTCTCTAGTTACTGCACTCATGAGTAAAGATAAGACAAGCCAAATAAAAAATAATAATAGCAAGGTAGCTTGCAAGTGTCATTGTTATATGCCTCTTATTGTAACTTATAGTAGTATTTTTTTCTGTTCACGACAGCACTGTATCATTGCATGCAATGTTAATAGAACGAACAGAGCAGAGCACCGATAGAAAAAGAAGATAAACTACACTATCACTACAACTGCACGTGTTTGTTTCATTCTGCTCATGCTATAAGGTTGATTGTATGTCATTAAGATTTAGTAATAAAAAATTATAAATAATGAAGATCACCGCAAGGATGATTTTATTACACTTAAGAGCCCAGCCCATAGAATCCGTTGCGTCCGTTGTTGCGAAGTAAGCAACTGACAGGTCGATGAAATACACGGGTTCTTATGGGAAGTGTTCCATAGGCAAAACATGTGACGGAAACGACGCAAAAAGTTGACTAACTTTCAACTTTTCTCTCCGGAAAATGCTTTGACAATTCTCTCGCAAACCAGTTTGAAGTTTGTTTTGGCATTTGTTGTTGTTTGCCTGTACGACGGCAACGTGTTCATTGGGTTACCTCCTTGTGTCACATACGGCAACATCAACGAATACGTAGACGCAACTGACGCAACGGATTCTATGGGCTGGGCCCTTTAGTTATGTAAAAATCATTAAAGAAATTTTTCTTCTACAGTAAATACTAAAAAAAGGACAGTCATACAACTGGCATCTCATCACATACATCACCATTACATCACATACAATAAAATAAATAAATAAATTTATAAGCGGATTAAAATGATCATAACAATTTATTGTGAGTATTGCATTTTGGATATTGCATATTACTGCCCAAACACAGTAATGCAGCTGTGGTTTTCAATTCATAAAAAATGGAAGTAGTTTTGAATTAAATTTGAAGAGAAATGAAGCGACCACCTGTATCACACAGCACTGTAGTACTTTGTGTAATGTTGATAGAACGAGCAGAGCAGATCACCGTTAGAAAACGAATTGAGACTATACTATCTCTACTACTGCTCGTCATGTTTGGTTCGTTCTGCGTTCGAGCTTGAGTGTATGTTATTGCAATTTAGCAATGAAGAACAATGAATAATGAAAATCATCGCAAGGATGATTTTATTTACACTTAGTTATGAGAAATGATTAAAGAAATTTTTCTTCTGTACTAAATACTAAAAATAGGACACTCATACGACTGGCACCTTACGAAGCTCATCACATAATTCATCATCAACCCCATAACATACTATAGAACAAATAATTTATAAGCTGATTTAAATGTTATCAACAACTTATTGTGAGGTGGGTACATATTAAATATTGCATATCACTGCCAAAACACATTAATGCAGTTGCGTAGTAGGGAAATAAGAGCTGTAAAAAAAATGAGTGCGTGTAATCTTTATGCGTGGTTGGAGTAATTTTCTTTGACGTTGTGGCCAATATTACGATTAAGTTAAACGGCACAAGTCGCTTGAGAAATTGCTGAGTTTCATCAATTCCAGTTCCTAATGACTACATCCCAGAATTTCCAAGGGAGCAAGATTTACAGTTATATCTTAGTGCCACCAGATAACGAATTTCACACAAATCGCTTGACAAATAACTCGGTTCCCGAAATTTCAGACCATAATAACCATATTCCAGAATTGCCATAGGAATTGCCATAGTCTTATAGTCGCCTCTTAGTCCTACATACCGCGAATCACTTGAAAAATAGCTTTGTTCATATTCCAGAATTACCATAGGAAAAGTATAATAGTCACATCTTAGTACTACATACCGAATTTCATTCGAATCACTTGAGAAACTGCTTTGATCCCGAAATTCCAGACCATAATGACCGTATTCCATACATACCGAATTTAATGGGAATCGCTTCAGAAATTGGTATGTTCCCGACATCTAGACTATAATGACCATATTCCAGAATTGCCAGAGGAAAAAGTTTTATAGTCGCATTTTAGTCCTATATACAGAATTTCATGCTAATCGCTTGAAAAATTGATTTGTTCCCGAAATTCCAGACCATAATAACCATATTCCAGAATTGCCATAGGAAAAAGTCGTTATAGTCATATATTAGTCCTACATACCGAATTTCATGCCATTCGCTTGAGAAATTTCTTTGTTCCCGTAATTCCAGACCATAATGACAACATTCTGGAATTGCCATAGGAAAAAGTCTTATAGTCGCATCTTAGTCCTACATACCGAATTTCATGCGAATCACTTGAGAAATTGCTTTGTTCCTGAAATTCCAGACCATATTGACCGTATTCCAGAATTGCCATAGGAAACAGTCTTATAGTCACATCTTAGTCCTACACATCGAATTTCATGCGAATCGCTTGAGAAATTGCTTTGTTTCCGAAAGAACAGACCATATTCCAGAATTGCCATAGGAAAAAGTCGCATCTTATTCCTACATACCGAATTTTTCATGCGAAACGCTTGAGAAATTGCTTTGTTTCCAAAATTCCAGACCATAATGACCATATTCCAGAATTGCCATAGGAAAAAGTCTTATAGTCGCATCTTATTTCCTATGACTACATAGTGTTGGAAATGTTGGAAGTATGAACTAGTCTTTAATGACATTCATGTAGTGAGAAGTGGCAGCCATATTATATTGTTTTAAATAAAGTTAAGTTTCTGTTCTGTTCTGTCGTTCATCGTATACACATTTGGTTTTATTAATTCCGGATTGCTGCCGCTGCATAGGCTGTTAAAAGTATTTTAATAGGTTATGGGCCCAGGCGTGTAAAATTAGTGCGAAACAAACGTTTAGTTTGGCCAATTTGAGCAATCTTCTAATTGGAATTTGTTTGTGTAAATTGTAAATTGAGGTGGCTGACGAAGAAAAATTTGTGTTCAAACAATTTGAAGGACAACAACTGGTTTGTTCGCCTAAAAATTATTTTGGAGGAAAAATGTGTCAAAAAATGGCTAGAAGAAGATTCCGCCGCAGCGAAAATTGCAGTTGGTGCCGACGTGGAAAAAATCAACAAGGAGGATCGACGTGTTGCGGATTCCCATTTGGAATATCTGAAGGACTGGCCGACAGCGTTTGCGATGATAAATTCATTGAAAGCAATTTTCGAACGTGCAAGTGTGGCGACCGAAATTGGTGTTAGAAAGCGTATTTTGACGATGCGTTGCTCAGACTCTGACAACCTAACCTCACATTTTCTTGCATTCGACAAACTAATACGTGAATTAAAAGCATGTGGCGCTGAGACAAATGATCGAATGCTGGTTGTATCGCTTATGATTCGTTACCGAAGCGATATGACATGATCAGACAACGTCGCCATGTATGGCAGTGGTGCTTCGAAGCAACTTAAGTGCTATTTCTGCAAAAAGCCTGGTCATCGAAGGAACGCATGTCTGAAATTGAATCAACGGAAGAACTCTAATAGTGGATCATCGAACAGCAATTCTAATGGGAAACATAATCAGCAGCGTTATCAAAAGCCAAATGCGAATTGCGCGTCGAATACAGATGCGAATGGAGTGGTATTTGTGGCTAATGCTGGTGATTTTGCGCTACAGTGCGGAATGCAGACAACATTACGTTTCATTGTTGACTCGGGTGCTTCAGAGCACATGGCGAATGATAGGTCAATGTTCAGTGAGCTGAGGAATTTGACCGAGCCGGTCATCATTGGTATTGCGAAGAATGGTGCGTCGATCACAGCAACAAAATGTGGTACAATTTTGGGAACTATCATAGTCAATGGCACAGAGCGTAAGTGCACGCTCACGAATGTTTTGTTTATCGAAAATCTAAGTTATAATTTGCTATCTGTGAGTCGTTTAGAGAACGCTGGATGCCAAGTAATTTTTGACGATGGTTTGGTCCGTATTACAAAGGATTATTTGGATATGGCCGTTGGCAGGCGTAATGGAAAGCTGTATGTGTTTGAGTTATAGTGTGTGCGACATGAAACGGTGAATATTACAACATCATTAAACGAAGGCATTGCTAGGAAAGCGCCGAATGGAATGTATTCTACACAAGTGAAGTCAAAACAAAGCATTCGTCTGTGGCATCGTCGGTTGGCACATTTGAATTACGCTGACATTAGGCGTTTGTCGACTTTGGTCGATGGAATGGGTGCCATGAACAACGATGCTGAAGCTGTTTGCGAGCCGTGTGTTTTCGGAAAGCAATCTCGAAAACCATTCAACGGTTCAGGCGGAGCACGGTCGAGTCGTGTATTGAAGCTTGTGCACAGTGATGTGTGTGGGCCTGTTACGCCAGTCACATGGGATGATCAGCGTTTCTTATTGACATTCATCGACGATTACACTCATTTCACGGTTGTATATCTAATAAAGAACAAGTCTAACGTTCTTGATACGTTTCAGAGGCACAAATCGTTGGCGGAGACGCACACTGGAACAAAAATTTCAAGAATCCAATGCGACAATGGTGGCGAATATATTTCCAATCGATTCAGGGCCATTTGTGATGAAGCCGAGTTTTAGATCCAATACAGCGAACCGTACACACCTCAACATAATGGCGTCGCCGAGTGAATGAATAGGACATTCCTTGAGAAGGCACGTTCTATTATCGCTGGTTCCAAACTGAGCAAGGATTTTTGGAGTGAGGCTGTGTATTGTGCAGCATACATAGCGAATCGCAGTCCGTCACGTGCGATTGTTTTGGATGCGACACCAGTTGAACTTTTGACAGGCAAGAAACCCAATCTGTCAAGGCTTCGTGTTTTTTGATCGCCTGCATATGCGCATGTACCAGACCAATTACGCAAGAAACTGGATATAAAATCATCGAAAATGGTAATTGTCGGCTATGCTGTGAATGGTTACCGCCTGTGGGACCCATTGAAGAACGGGATTGTTACACGACGAGATGTTGTGTTTAATAAGTCGCAACCGAATTATTATTCAGTTTTCATCGAGACAGAGTCACTCCCGGACGGTGTTGAAGACGTCGAGAATTCAGACGGTGTTGACGAGGCGGAGAATTCAGCGGACAGTGATGCGACGAATGTCGAACGAGATGATGCTTGATCTGCTGGTACAGATGTAATCAACGATCAACCATTTAACGTGGTATCACGACCGCAGCGAAAGCGTCAACAACCGAAGATGTATGAAGATTTTGTCGATCCGACAAAGCTCAAAATGCATGAGGAAAACGGTTAGGAGTTTTTTTCGGCGTTTGCATTGAATTCTAGCACATTGGACTTCGCACTTGGTGCCGTGGCGTACGTTGACAATGTTCCTCAGTCATTTGGCGAAATAACAAAACGAGATGATGCAGCTCAATGGATGGAAGCAGTTCATTGTGAAATGGATTGATTCACTCAAGCGAAATAAAAATTGGACTTTGGTTGAACGTCCGCCGAATCGTTCAGTTGTTACCTGCAAGTGGGTGTTTTCCCGAAAGCGATACGATGTGGGAAAGTTGGCGCCCTACAAGATGCGACTGGTAGCCCGTGGATTTACCCAGCGTGAGGGACTTGATTTTCATGAAACCTACTCTCCGGTGGAAAGGATTATTACAATAAGAGTTATGCTGTCTCTTGCTGTCAAGCGTGACATGGAAATACATCAAATGGATGTGAAATCGGCATTCCTCAACAGAAAACTTGAAGAGGACATTTATATGGAACAGCCGGTAGGATTCGTGTAAGGTGTTTGTAAATTGAATAAATCACTCTACGGATTGAAGAAAGCATCACGTGTGTGGAATGAACGATTCCATAATGCATGCTCGAAAATGAATTTGTTCGCTCAGAATACGATTATTGCTTATATTCTCATGACAATGGAGACGAAATGTTATACCTGCTGTTATATGATTTATGTGAACTCAACTTGATATTTGCAATTGCCGATCGAACTTGGATTATTATCGATAGGTATTGAGGCGGAGTGTTGGAAATGTTGGCAGTGTGAACTAGTCTTTAATGACATTCATGTAGTGAGAAGTGGCAGCCATATTATAGCTGTATTTTATTGGAATTCGAATTGGGAATTACAACAACAATTGCACTGTCGAATTCCTTCTTTGGAATTTGAAAACCAGCTGTTGAGGAATAAGGAATTCGAATGTCAAAACCAGCTTTTAACAACCCTGGCCTTATAACGACCCTGGCGACGAAAACACGTTTTTTGGCTTTGACGTTTATGCCTAGACATAACCACATTTTGTTTTTTCATGTTACTTTACTTTTTGATTTTGATTAGTACGGAGGCACTCAATAAATTTAAGTCCTTCTAAATATATGAAAATAAAGAATTACTTTAAATTTAGTGTCTTTTTTTATACAAATTAATGGGCAAATTCCCATCGTTGGTAAATTTCCAACAATCTTAAATTTATTGATACATTGGTGCAACACTGCAAACCAAAAGTGTATACAACTGTAACAGGAGTGAACGACAGTGAGTACGATAATGGAAAGCAATAATTCTTTTCAGGGTCAACTACAAAACCAAGAGTCACCCTCAAAAAGCCAAAGTCAGAAGCATAGTGCCAGCTGCCAAATGTGCAGCAATCCCTACAGCGGTTGTTCATGTAATGATGATCAGGTGTCTGTCAGGTCAAACGTATCTAGCTACAGCCTTGGATCAACATCACTCAAACGAGCTCAACTACGATTAAAACGCCTCGAAGAAGAACGAATTCTGCTAGCTGAACGAGACAAACATTATTTAGACAAAAAGTATCAAGTTATGGAGGAATTATAAAGTGAATTAAATTTGGAAGATACTGGTGATACGTTTTCCACCGAAGCCATCAACAGTCAACTCCTACAACGATCGAAAAAGGTAAAACAAAACATATCACAATTTCTAAATTACAATTCCACCCAACAATATGAAAACATTTCTAATATAACTAATACGGCAAAAAAATACAGATCGGCACCAGTACGAGATCAAACGTATTTATTCCATCAGCAGAATTGGGTCTGAATACAAAATTTACAGTGGAAACATCAAAACTACCCTTCTTGCCAATAGCTAAAAGTAATAATACGTGTTTAACTTCTAACGCGAACAATAATGTCATTTCCTCAGCGACCATCAGATCTGTCACGACAGAAATTGGTTCAAATACTTGTGTCTCGGGTACTCAATTATCTAATTTGTGCCCACCGACTATCTCATCAGCACCCCTCGTCACGCCACGCGTAATATTTGCGGCACCGGCACCTGCGTACGCTGCTTCAGCTGTTAATTATAATGCCATGCCGGCTCCTATGTACACCATTACATCTGCTAGTTCTAATTCTATGCCTGCTACAAACTGCACTTTAACCACCGGAGTAAATGTCTTTGGGTCAAATGTGTTTCCAAACAACGACGCTTCTACTTTAATAAGGCAAGATCTTCCCAGTATGAGTGCATATGAGTTCGGAAAAGACTCAAGTGTTGGTGCATCTAATAACTATACCATTCTTAGCAAGCAACAAGTAGCAGCAAGGCATTCCGTTCCAAAAGAGCTGCCATTATTTTGCGGCAACGCGGAGGATTGGCCACTGTTTATATCAACGTACGAATGGTCAACTCAAATATGCGGTCTCACAAATGCAGAAAATCTCTTACGCTTACAGAAGTGTTTGAAGGGAAAGGCACTCGAGTCTATTCGTAGTATGCTGCTACATCCACTGTGTGTTCCTTCTGTCATTACGACTTTAAAAAGTCACCTTCAGAATCCAATACTTCTGCAGGAGTTAGTGGAAAAATTGCCGCCTTCAATTCGGCTGCAATGGGCAACATTTAGAAGAAATCATGTAGCCCTAAACCTACTTACATTTTGTAATTGGTTAAACAAAATAGCAGAAGCAGCCAGCAGCGTATCAATCTGCAACAAAATTATAACGATTGATACAAGTGACAACCATAATAGGGGTCATCGAGGTTATGTCAATTCACATACTACGAAACAAGACGTTATCAACCACAGCAATAAAAATTGTAAGAATTGCCGTGTGTATAATAAAGACTGCAAAAATATTGCCAACTGCGTACTTTTTCGTAAGTTGAACAGAAATTAAAGATGGAATGCTGTGAGGCAAAAGAAACTCTGTCGAAAGTGTTTGTTTTCATACTTTAATACCCCGGTGCACACGGAATGAAATATGCGGAATTGATAACTGCACATTAAGTCACCATCCTCTGCTACATCGAGATAACAAGTCAAAAGATGAAACGATGCAACTAGCACCAGAAGAACAATTTTGCAACGCACACAAAAACAACGGTACGACAGTTCTTTTTCGAATTATTCCGGTAACACTGTATAGAAAAAATAAATCATTGGAAACATATGCATTTTTAAATTCTCTATATTAACTTCGCGTTCACGTGGCTGGCTGGTTGGCTGGCTGGCTGGCTGGTCAGATTTTCTGATCAATTTTTAGCCCACTTCCCATGGCCCGATTTTATTGAAATTTTGCACACATGTATATTTCCGGTGACAATACTTTCTATTAAAATTTGAGGCCCCTCGGACCTCGGGTTCGGGGGGCTCCCATACAAATATTTTACAAAATTTACCCGATTTTCTTTAAATTTTGTACACATGTGTGTGTTCGATGGAAAACACTTTTTGTAAAAATTTGGAGCGATCGGCCCCTTGGGGACCCCAATATACAATTTTTAAATATCGCTATATCGCATCAGATCACGGCAAAGTCTGAGCTCTGTGCTTTGTGAGCAGCGCTGTTCGCTGCCGCTGCGTCATTTCGTGGATGATTTTGCCACAAGACGAGCACGTACCGCATGTACCGTCGTTTTTAAATTTTCTATATTAACTTCGCGTGCACGTGGCTGGCTGGTTGGCTGGCTGGCTTGCTGGCTGGCTGGTCAGATTTTCTGATCAATTTTTAGCCCACTTCCCATGGCCCGA
This sequence comes from Nephrocerus scutellatus, assembly GCA_947095585.1. Lineage (NCBI taxonomy): Eukaryota > Metazoa > Arthropoda > Insecta > Diptera > Pipunculidae > Nephrocerus > Nephrocerus scutellatus. The sequence goes on from OX352762.1 coordinate 33,142,444, forward strand.
TTTTATTGAAATTTTGCACACATGTATATTTCCGGTGACAATACTTTCTATTAAAATTTGAGGCCCCTCGGATCTAGGGTTCGGGGGGCTCCCATACAAATATTTTACAAAATTTACCCGATTTTCTTTAAATTTTGTACACATGTGTGCGTTCGATGGAAAACACTTTTTGTAAAAATTTGGAGCGATCGGCCCCTTGGGGACCCCAATATACAATTTTTAAATATCGCTATATCGCATCAGATCACGGCAAAGTCTGAGCTCTGTGCTTTGTGAGCAGCGCTGTTCGCTGCCGCTGCGTCATTTCGTGGATTATTTTGCCACAAGACGAGCACGTACCGCATGTACCGTCGTTTTTAAATTTTCTATATTAACTTCGCGTGCACGTGGCTGGCTGGTTGGCTGGCTGGTCAGATTTTCTGATCAATTTTTAGCCCACTTCCCATGGCCCGATTTTATTGAAATTTTGCACACATGTATATTTCCGGTGACAATACTTTCTATTAAAATTTGAGGCCCCTCGGATCTAGGGTTCGGGGGGCTCCCATACAAATATTTTACAAAATTTACCCGATTTTCTTTAAATTTTGTACGCATGTGTGTGTTCGATGGAAAACACTTTTTGTAAAAATTTGGAGCGATCGGCCCCTTGGGGACCTCGGGTTCGGGGGGCTCCCATACAAATATTTTACAAAATTTACCCGATTTTCTTTAAATTTTGTACACATGTGTGTGTTCGATGGAAAACACTTTTTGTAAAAATTTGGAGCGATCGGCCCCTTGGGGACCCCAATATACAATTTTTAAATATCGCTATATCGCATCAGATCACGGCAAAGTCTGAGCTCTGTGCTTTGTGAGCAGCGCTGTTCGCTGCCGCTGCGTCATTTCGTGGATGATTTTGCCACAAGACGAGCACGTACCGCATGTACCGTCGTTTTTAAATTTTCTATATTAACTTCGCGTGCACGTGGCTGGCTGGTTGGCTGGCTGGCTTGCTGGCTGGCTGGTCAGATTTTCTGATCAATTTTTAGCCCACTTCCCATGGCCCGATTTTATTGAAATTTTGCACACATGTATATTTCCGGTGACAATACTTTCTATTAAAATTTGAGGCCCCTCGGATCTAGGGTTCGGGGGGCTCCCATACAAATATTTTACAAAATTTACCCGATTTTCTTTAAATTTTGTACACATGTGTGTGTTCGATGGAAAACACTTTTTTTAAATATCGCTATATCGCGTCAGATCACGGCATAGTCTGAGCTCTATGCCTTGTGAGCAGCGCTGTTCGTGGATGATTTTGCCACAAGACGAGCACGTACCACATGTACCGTCGTTTTTAAATTTTCTATATTAACTTCGCGTGCACGTGGCTGGCTTGCTGGCTGGCTGGTCAGATTTTCTGATCAATTTTTAGCTCACTTCCCATGGCCCGATTTTATTGAAATTTTGCACACATGTATATTTCCGGTGACAATACTTTCAATTAAAATAAATATCGCTATATCGCATCAGATCACGGCAAAGTCTGAGCTCTGTGCTTTGTGAGCAGCGCTGTTCGCTGCCGCTGCGTCATTTCGTGGATTATTTTGCCACAAGACGAGCACGTACCGCATGTACCGTCGTTTTTAAATTTTCTATATTAACTTCGCGTGCACGTGGCTGGCTGGTTGGCTGGCTGGTCAGATTTTCTGATCAATTTTTAGCCCACTTCCCATGGCCCGATTTTATTGAAATTTTGCACACATGTATATTTCCGGTGACAATACTTTCTATTAAAATTTGAGGCCCCTCGGATCTAGGGTTCGGGGGGCTCCCATACAAATATTTTACAAAATTTACCCGATTTTCTTTAAATTTTGTACGCATGTGTGTGTTCGATGGAAAACACTTTTTGTAAAAATTTGGAGCGATCGGCCCCTTGGGGACCTCGGGTTCGGGAGGCTCCCATACAAATATTTTACAAAATTTACCCGATTTTCTTTAAATTTTGTACACATGTGTGTGTTCGATGGAAAACACTTTTTGTAAAAATTTGGAGCGATCGGCCCCTTGGGGACCCCAATATACAATTTTTAAATATCGCTATATCGCATCAGATCACGGCAAAGTCTGAGCTCTGTGCTTTGTGAGCAGCGCTGTTCGCTGCCGCTGCGTCATTTCGTGGATGATTTTGCCACAAGACGAGCACGTACCGCATGTACCGTCGTTTTTAAATTTTCTATATTAACTTCGCGTGCACGTGGCTGGCTGGTTGGCTGGCTGGCTTGCTGGCTGGCTGGTCAGATTTTCTGATCAATTTTTAGCCCACTTCCCATGGCCCGATTTTATTGAAATTTTGCACACATGTATATTTCCGGTGACAATACTTTCTATTAAAATTTGAGGCCCCTCGGATCTAGGGTTCGGGGGGCTCCCATACAAATATTTTACAAAATTTACCCGATTTTCTTTAAATTTTGTACACATGTGTGTGTTCGATGGAAAACACTTTTTTTAAATATCGCTATATCGCGTCAGATCACGGCATAGTCTGAGCTCTATGCTTTGTGAGCAGCGCTGTTCGTGGATGATTTTGCCACAAGACGAGCACGTACCACATGTACCGTCGTTTTTAAATTTTCTATATTAACTTCGCGTGCACGTGGCTGGCTTGCTGGCTGGCTGGTCAGATTTTCTGATCAATTTTTAGCTCACTTCCCATGGCCCGATTTTATTGAAATTTTGCACATATGTATATTTCCGGTGACAATACTTTCTATTAAAATTTGAGGCCCCTCGGACCTCGGGTTCGGGGGGCTCCCATACAAATATTTTACAAAATTTACCCGATTTTCTTTAAATGTTGTACACATGTTCGATGGAAAACACTTTTTGTAAAAATTTGGAGCGATCGGCCTCTTGGGGACCCCAATATACAATTTTTAAATATCGCTATATCGCATCAGCTCACGGCAAGTTTTAACCATGTGCTTTGTGAGCAGCGCTGTTCGCTGCCGCTGCGTCATTTCGTGGATGATTTTGCCACAAGACGAGCACGCAGTGTGTGTGTGTGTATCTCCGATTAGAGAATTTACAAGAACAATTTTAATTTTTAAGGGTTGTTTTTTTAGATGATGGCTCTTCGCTGAGCTTGTTAGACGAGAGTGTTGCGAATGAACTAGAGCTATATGGTACTCCAGAAGAGTTTTAAATGGACTGGTGATATGCACAGAGTAGAAGAAGGTTCCAAAAGAGTATGTGTTGGGATCTCTGGTAGTGTTAAAAAATACAAGTTAGCGAATGTGCGAACTGTTCGGCAACTGCAACTACCAGAACAAACACTTGTAATGGAGAATCTGAAAAGTAAATACGAACTTTTAAAAAATGTACCAGTTGACAGCTATTGTAAAGGATTTCCTCGGATTCTATTAGGACTAGATAACTTGAGCCTCGGTCTACCTGTCGAAATCAAGACTGGGAGCGCACATGAGCCTATTGCCACTCGTACAAAATTAGGCTGGATAGTGCACGGTGAAATGCAGAATGAACATGTTTCGGCAGCATCCACCTAACACAGTTTTCAAATTTGTGAATGTGGACATAAAGACGATAGCAAACTACTAGAGATAGTAAAGAAGTTTTTTTTCTTGGATAGTGTTGGTATAACCTCTCCAAAGCAAATCTGTGTCTCTAGTGAAGACGACAGAGCAAATAAAATTCTTCAAAGTTTAAGCAAATTGCAAAATGGCAGATATGAAGTTGGACTGCTTTGGAGATTCGATTTAATCTTCCCGATAGCTTTACCATGGCCAAACGACGACTTTTATGCTTAGAGAAGAAAATGCTTCTCGATAAAAACTTAGCAATTCGCTTCAACGGAACAATAGATGAATATCTACAAAAAGGCTACATAAGAAAGCTCAGTAAATCAGAACTAGATGATAAGAGTAAAAGAACTTGGTTCGACGTTTGCTGTTTCCAATAAAAACAAACCTGGCAAATTCCGAATTGTTTGGGATGCAGCAGCCAACGTAAACGGTATATCTCTAAACTCACTTTTATTGAAGGGACCAGATTTACTGACATCGCTGCCCGGAGTCCTATTTAGATTTCGAGAACGAAAGGTGGCAATTTGCGGAGACATAAAAGAGATGTTTCACCAAGTCTTAGTACGCCCGGAGGACAAACATGTCCAAAGGTTTTTATGGCGATATGGTGATGCCTCAAAACCAATTGATACCTACGTAATGAATGTATTGATTTTTGGCGCTTCTTGTGCGCCTAGTATTTCGCAATACGTTATCAATTTAAACGCACAAAAGTTTACACACACGTACCCTAGAGCCGTCCAATTTATTCATCGAAACCATTATGTTGATGATATGATGGAAAGCGTAGACACTCAAGAAGAAGCCATTCAACTAGCGAAAGAAGTTAAGCTTGTTCATAACCACGGAGGTTTTAATATTCGTAATTGGGTTTCCAACGGGTCTGAAGTATCCAAGGCGTTGGGTGTTGTCGAACCCTCATGTAATAAAATTATAAATTTGGAAAACGACTTAGACATTGAAAAGGTACTTGGAGTTTTTTGGATTCCGTCCCAAGATATAATTACATTCAATGCATTTGCATCAATTCTAAAAAGTGACATAATCACTGGGCAGCGTCACCCATCGAAACGTTATGTTCTACGCACACTAATGTCCATCTATGATACACTCGGACTTATAGGGAACTTTGTAATGTTCATAAAAATCTTGATGCAAGAGATATGGAGAAGCTCAGAAGATTGGGATGAAGATATCTTAGAGCCACAAATGATAGGATGGAAGGCCTGGATAAAACACTTGCCTCAACTCTCATGTATAAAAATTCCCCGTTGCTACCTATTGAGTTCCGACAACTATAACGAGAAGATCGTAGAACTCCACGTTTTCGTTGATGCAAGCGAGAACGGATACGCAGCTGTAGCATATTTAAGGACTTCAAACAATTGGAGCTAGATTCGCCAAACACATTATCGAAAATCACTCAATAAAAATACACCGAAAGACATTTTGGTCCGATTCAAAAACTGTACTTAGCTGGCTAAAATCGGGTGATCACAGAAAGCTTCAAAAATTCGTCGCATTTCGGATTAGCGAAATGTTAGAACTGACCGAATTAAAAGAATGGAGGTGGATCCTATCAAAATTAAATGTAGCAGACGAAGCCACAAATGGACAAAGAAACTAGATTTTAGTCCATCAAGTCGATGGTTTAGTTGACCCCAGTTTCTCGAACATTTGGTAAATAAATGGCCTACTGAAGAGACTGAGAACACTTGTGGAACGAATGCCCCCTTGCTAATTCACCAGCTCAACGCAACATCAAATTTGGTCGACCCTAATCAAATTGGACTCGGCTCGTAAGAGCAGTCGCTTATGTTTTTCGATATGTAAAAAATCTCCAATGTAAAATCAGTAACCAGTCGCTGATGAGCGGTCCTCTTATACACAACGAACTAAAGAAAGCTGAAAACACTTTGTACCGACAAGCTCAGAATGAGGTCTTTTATGAGGAAATAAAGTCCCTTAAAAAAGACAACATTCATCCAAAGATAAGTAAATCAAGCATTTTATATAAGTTCTGTCCCTACTTGGACGAGAATGATGTTTTGAGAGCTGAAGGACGTCGTATTGCCTTTCTCCTTATTATGAAATATCATATAAAATACCATCATGCCTGCAACTAAACAGCCATAAACGAAATTCGCCAAAAGTTTTATATACCTCGCCTTCGAATGGAGCTCAAAATTATTCTAAAATCTTGCCTATCATGTAAAATAAGAAAGGCCACTCCAAAACCACCACGTATGGCTCCACTACCAGTTGTAAGAATTGCGGCTTACGTTGCGCCTTTCACATTCACTGGTATTGATTATTTTGGTCCAATAATGGTGGCCGTAGGACGACGAACAGAGAAGCGCTGGGGAGCACTATTCACCTGCCTAACAATCAGAGCAGTCCATATTGAGGTTGTGCAAACAATGACATCTGATTCCTGTATTCTGGCCATACGAAATTTTATGGCAAGAAGAAGAACTCCACGAGAATTTTTCACGGATAATGGTACAAACTTCGTCGGGGCTGATCGAGAGCTTAAAGAGGCAATAATATAAAAATCATTTAGCTAATTGTTTAACTTCTTCGCACACTAAGTGGAATTTTATTACGCAGGCATCTCCGCATATGGGTGGGGCATGGGAAAGATTGATAAGATCAGTAAAAAATGTGCTCTACCGCATCATGCCGACTCGTAAACAAAGTGATGAGCTCCTACGTATCATGTTGGCGGAGGTTGAAAATATCGTAAATTCCCGCCCGCTTACGTACGTACCGTTGGACAACGAAAACGCCGAGGCATTGACACCGAACCATTTTCTCCAAGAGCTCAAATGGCACTAAACCTTTAGCATTATTTGGTAGCGAAGAGCACGTGCTGACTAGCAGATGGCTTAGAAGCCAACAGTATGCAGAACAGTTCTGGCGACGTTGGGTTCTAGAGTACCTACCAACACTTACGCGTCGATCCAAATGGAACGAGAAGACAGATCAAATTAAAAAGGGTGATCTGGTTATCGTTCTGTTCGCTGCCGCTGCGTCATTTCGTGGATGATTTTGCCACAAGACGAGCACGTACCGCATGTACCGTCGTTTTTAAATTTTCTATATTAACTTCGCGTGCACGTGGCTGGCTGGTTGGCTGGCTGGCTTGCTGGCTGGCTGGTCAGATTTTCTGATCAATTTTTAGCCCACTTCCCATGGCCCGATTTTATTGAAATTTTGCACACATGTATATTTCCGGTGACAATACTTTCTATTAAAATTTGAGGCCCCTCGGATCTAGGGTTCGGGGGGCTCCCATACAAATATTTTACAAAATTTACCCGATTTTCTTTAAATTTTGTACACATGTGTGTGTTCGATGGAAAACACTTTTTTTAAATATCGCTATATCGCGTCAGATCACGGCATAGTCTGAGCTCTATGCTTTGTGAGCAGCGCTGTTCGTGGATGATTTTGCCACAAGACGAGCACGTACCACATGTACCGTCGTTTTTAAATTTTCTATATTAACTTCGCGTGCACGTGGCTGGCTTGCTGGCTGGCTGGTCAGATTTTCTGATCAATTTTTAGCTCACTTCCCATGGCCCGATTTTATTGAAATTTTGCACATATGTATAAAGGGTGTTTTTTTAGGAGGTTTGTTTTTCCGATAGATGTCGTTTTATTTTATGACAGTTGTTTTGACAGCTCAAAGTGGCATTTCTACTCAGTATTGTTTGGCAAATCATTATGAATAGGTTAACTCCAGAACAACGTTTTTAAATCGTGGAAATTTATTTTCAAAATCAGTGTTCAATTAAAAATGTTTATAGAGCACTTCGTGAATTTTATGGTGCACATAATCGTCCGTCAGAGACCACCATAAAGAACGTAATTACCAAATTTCGGTCTACATTCACTCTTTTGGATGCCAAGCCACCGACAAGAATGAGAAGAGTTCGTACAGAAGAAAATATTGCTGTCGTTGAGGCCAGTGTCGAAGAAAACGACAATTTATCGATTCGTCGTCGTGCTCAGCAAATTGGACTTTGTCCATCGACTTTATGGAAAATTTTACGTAAAGATTTGGGTTTGGTGCCATACAAAATTCAATTGGTGCAAGAATTAAAGCCACACGACCATCGTTTGCGCCGTGAATTCAGTGATTGGTCGTTAAATCAATTGAACGAAGATCCATTTTTTTACCGTAAAATTCTCTTCAGTGATGAGGCGCATTTTTTGTTAAATGGATACGTCAACAAACAAAATTGTCGCATTTGGAGCAAAGATAATCCACACGCCGTTCAAGAATTACCAATGCATCCTGATAAATGTACTGTTTGGTGCGGTCTATGGGCTGGTGGGATCATCGGTCCATATTTCTTTAAAAATGAGGAAGGACGACGCGTTACCGTGAATGGAAATCGATACAGAACCATGTTAAATGAGTTTTTGTTGTCAAATCTTGAAGATATGGATATGGATGAAATGTGGTTTCAACAAGATGGTGCCACTTGCCATACAGCACGTCAAACAATCGACTTATTGAAAGAAACTTTCAACGACAACATTATTTCGAGAAATGGTCCGGTGAATTGGCCTCCGCGTTCGTGCGATTTGACGCCACTCGATTACTTTTTGTGGGGATACGTGAAGTCATTGGTTTATGTGGATAAACCTCAATCGATTGACGCTTTGGAAACCAATATTCAACGTGTCATTGCTGACATACGCCCTCAAATGCTTGAAAAAGTGCTGGAAAATTGGACCTCCAGAATGACATTTGTGAAAAATAGTCGTGGTAGCCATATGCCAGAAATTGTGTTTAAATGTTAAATGCCAAAAAATTATCTACCAAATAAAAAAAAATTTTGGTCATTTCATAATTTTATATGTGTTTTATTCAAAAAAAAAATCGGCAACCTCTTAAAAAAACACCCGTTATTTCCGGTGACAATACTTTCTATTAAAATTTGAGGCCCCTCGGACCTCGGGTTCGGGGGGCTCCCATACAAATATTTTACAAAATTTACCCGATTTTCTTTAAATGTTGTACACATGTTCGATGGAAAACACTTTTTGTAAAAATTTGGAGCGATCGGCCTCTTGGGGACCCCAATATACAATTTTTAAATATCGCTATATCGCATCAGCTCACGGCAAGTTTTAACCATGTGCTTTGTGAGCAGCGCTGTTCGCTGCCGCTGCGTCATTTCGTGGATGATTTTGCCACAAGACGAGCACGCAGTGTGTGTGTGTGTATCTCCGATTAGAGAATTTACAAGAACAATTTTAATTTTTAAGGGTTGTTTTTTTAGATGATGGCTCTTCGCTGAGCTTGTTAGACGAGAGTGTTGCGAATGAACTAGAGCTATATGGTACTCCAGAAGAGTTTTAAATGGACTGGTGATATGCACAGAGTAGAAGAAGGTTCCAAAAGAGTATGTGTTGGCATCTCTGGTAGTGTTAAAAAATACAAGTTAGCGAATGTGCGAACTGTTCGGCAACTGCAACTACCAGAACAAACACTTGTAATGGAGAATCTGAAAAGTAAATACGAACTTTTAAAAAATGTACCAGTTGACAGCTATTGTAAAGGATTTCCTCGGATTCTATTAGGACTAGATAACTTGAGCCTCGGTCTACCTGTCGAAATCAAGACTGGGAGCGCACCGCATCGTACAAAATTAGGCTGGATAGTGCACGGTGAAATGCAGAATGAACATGTTTCGGCAGCATCCACCTAACACAGTTTTCAAATTTGTGAATGTGGACATAAAGACGATAGCAAACTACTAGAGATAGTAAAGAAGTTTTTTTTCTTGGATAGTGTTGGTATAACCTCTCCAAAGCAAATCTGTGTCTCTAGTGAAGACGACAGAGCAAATAAAATTCTTCAAAGTTTAAGCAAATTGCAAAATGGCAGATATGAAGTTGGACTGCTTTGGAGATTCGATTTAATCTTCCCGATAGCTTTACCATGGCCAAACGACGACTTTTATGCTTAGAGAAGAAAATGCTTCTCGATAAAAACTTAGCAATTCGCTTCAACGGAACAATAGATGAATATCTACAAAAAGGCTACATAAGAAAGCTCAGTAAATCAGAACTAGATGATAAGAGTAAAAGAACTTGGTTCGACGTTTGCTGTTTCCAATAAAAACAAACCTGGCAAATTCCGAATTGTTTGGGATGCAGCAGCCAACGTAAACGGTATATCTCTAAACTCACTTTTATTGAAGGGACCAGATTTACTGACATCGCTGCCCGGAGTCCTATTTAGATTTCGAGAACGAAAGGTGGCAATTTGCGGAGACATAAAAGAGATGTTTCACCAAGTCTTAGTACGCCCGGAGGACAAACATGTCCAAAGGTTTTTATGGCGATATGGTGATGCCTCAAAACCAATTGATACCTACGTAATGAATGTATTGATTTTTGGCGCTTCTTGTGCGCCTAGTATTTCGCAATACGTTATCAATTTAAACGCACAAAAGTTTACACACACGTACCCTAGAGCCGTCCAATTTATTCATCGAAACCATTATGTTGATGATATGATGGAAAGCGTAGACACTCAAGAAGAAGCCATTAAACTAGCGAAAGAAGTTAAGCTTGTTCATAACCACGGAGGTTTTAATATTCGTAATTGGGTTTCCAACGGGTCTGAAGTATCCAAGGCGTTGGGTGTTGTCGAACCCTCATGTAATAAAATTATAAATTTGGAAAACGACTTAGACATTGAAAAGGTACTTGGAGTTTTTTGGATTCCGTCCCAAGATATAATTACATTCAATGCATTTGCATCAATTCTAAAAAGTGACATAATCACTGGGCAGCGTCACCCATCGAAACGTTATGTTCTACGCACACTAATGTCCATCTATGATACACTCGGACTTATAGGGAACTTTGTAATGTTCATAAAAATCTTGATGCAAGAGATATGGAGAAGCTCAGAAGATTGGGATGAAGATATCTTAGAGCCACAAATGATAGGATGGAAGGCCTGGATAAAACACTTGCCTCAACTCTCATGTATAAAAATTCCCCGTTGCTACCTATTGAGTTCCGACAACTATAACGAGAAGATCGTAGAACTCCACGTTTTCGTTGATGCAAGCGAGAACGGATACGCAGCTGTAGCATATTTAAGGACTTCAAACAATTGGAGCTAGATTCGCCAAACACATTATCGAAAATCACTCAATAAAAATACACCGAAAGACATTTTGGTCCGATTCAAAAACTGTACTTAGCTGGCTAAAATCGGGTGATCACAGAAAGCTTCAAAAATTCGTCGCATTTCGGATTAGCGAAATGTTAGAACTGACCGAATTAAAAGAATGGAGGTGGATCCTATCAAAATTAAATGTAGCAGACGAAGCCACAAATGGACAAAGAAACTAGATTTTAGTCCATCAAGTCGATGGTTTAGTTGACCCCAGTTTCTCGAACATTTGGTAAATAAATGGCCTACTGAAGAGACTGAGAACACTTGTGGAACGAATGCCCCCTTGCTAATTCACCAGCTCAACGCAACATCAAATTTGGTCGACCCTAATCAAATTGGACTCGGCTCGTAAGAGCAGTCGCTTATGTTTTTCGATATGTAAAAAATCTCCAATGTAAAATCAGTAACCAGTCGCTGATGAGCGGTCCTCTTATACACAACGAACTAAAGAAAGCTGAAAACACTTTGTACCGACAAGCTCAGAATGAGGTCTTTTATGAGGAAATAAAGTCCCTTAAAAAAGACAACATTCATCCAAAGATAAGTAAATCAAGCATTTTATATAAGTTCTGTCCCTACTTGGACGAGAATGATGTTTTGAGAGCTGAAGGACGTCGTATTGCCTTTCTCCTTATTATGAAATATCATATAAAATACCATCATGCCTGCAACTAAACAGCCATAAACGAAATTCGCCAAAAGTTTTATATACCTCGCCTTCGAATGGAGCTCAAAATTATTCTAAAATCTTGCCTATCATGTAAAATAAGAAAGGCCACTCCAAAACCACCACGTATGGCTCCACTACCAGTTGTAAGAATTGCGGCTTACGTTGCGCCTTTCACATTCACTGGTATTGATTATTTTGGTCCAATAATGGTGGCCGTAGGACGACGAACAGAGAAGCGCTGGGGAGCACTATTCACCTGCCTAACAATCAGAGCAGTCCATATTGAGGTTGTGCAAACAATGACATCTGATTCCTGTATTCTGGCCATACGAAATTTTATGGCAAGAAGAAGAACTCCACGAGAATTTTTCACGGATAATGGTACAAACTTCGTCGGGGCTGATCGAGAGCTTAAAGAGGCAATAATATAAAAATCATTTAGCTAATTGTTTAACTTCTTCGCACACTAAGTGGAATTTTATTACGCAGGCATCTCCGCATATGGGTGGGGCATGGGAAAGATTGATAAGATCAGTAAAAAATGTGCTCTACCGCATCATGCCGACTCGTAAACCAAGTGATGAGCTCCTACGTATCATGTTGGCGGAGGTTGAAAATATCGTAAATTCCCGCCCGCTTACGTACGTACCGTTGGACAACGAAAACGCCGAGGCATTGACACCGAACCATTTTCTCCAAGAGCTCAAATGGCACTAAACCTTTAGCATTATTTGGTAGCGAAGAGCACGTGCTGACTAGCAGATGGCTTCGAAGCCAACAGTATGCAGAACAGTTCTGGCGACGTTGGGTTCTAGAGTACCTACCAACACTTACGCGTCGATCCAAATGGAACGAGAAGACAGATCAAATTAAAAAGGGTGATCTGGTTATCGTAGTTGACCCACAGCTTCCCCGCAACACTTGGCCTAAAGGAAAAGTCACAGAAGTCAACATATCAGCAAAGGATGGACAAGTTCGCAGTGCTGCAATCCAAACTGTCGCAGGAATCATCCAAAGACCCGTCACGAAACTAGCTCTACTTGATATCAGGGTTGCAGAAGAAAAAGGAGAGTAAGGCTGCGCAGTCTCTAGCCATACTGCGGGGAGTGTTAACAACCCTGGCCTTATAACGACCCTGGCGACGAAAACACGTTTTTTGGCTTTGACGTTTATGCTTAGACATAACCAGCTAACCACATTTTGTTTTTTTCATGTTACTTTACTTTTGATTTTGATTAGTACGGAGGCACTCAATAAATTTAAGTCCTTCTAAATATATGAAAATAAAGAATTACTTTAAATTTAGTGTCTTTTTTTATACAAATTATTTGGCAAATTCCCATCGTTGGTAAATTTCCAACACCAGCCAAACAGCAGGTTTTCAAATTCCAAAGAAGGATTTCGACATTCCAATTGTTGTTGTAATTCCTTATTCCTCGGCAAATAAAATACGGCTGTTGTTGTAATTCCCAATTCGAATTCAAATAAAATACAGCTATTGTTTTAAATAAAGTTAAGTTCCTGTTTTATTCTGTCGTTCATCGTATACACATTTGTTTTTATTAGTTCCGGATTGCTGCCGCTGCATAGGCCATTAAAAGTATTTTAATATGTAGGACTAAGATGCGACTATAAGACTTTTTCCTGTGGCAGTGTGGAATAGGGTTATTATGGTCTGGAATTTAGGAAACAGCAATTTCTCAAGCGATTTGCATGAAATTGGTATGTAGGACTAAGATGTGACTATTAGACTTTTTCCTATGGATATTAAGGATATGATATTTTGGAAAATGTTCGACTGAGAATTCTCAATTAAAATTTCCTCGCTAAAACTCCACATCATAACCTCAAACAATGAGCACCAATATGCTAGGGCCCATACAACTGTTTAATGCAGCGAACTTTGCTTCTTGGAAGCCACAAATGGGAGCAATTCTCCATAAAGCAAGATAAACTGGCTACATTCATGGAACAATACAACGACCGCAGGTTGCAGAAAATCAACAGAGCTGGGACGACAAAGACATGGATGCAAGGGCGGAGCTGCTCATAGCAATTGAAACAAGTATCGTGTCACCGGTAAAGGACAAAAAATTGTCCAAAGATATTTGGAACTTCCTATCTGAGACCTATGTTCGCAAGGGACCCAGACAAAAGGCAGAGGAGTTCAGGCATCTCATCAACATGAAGATGAAAACAAACTAGAACATGGACAAATTTATTCGCGAATTTAAGATGACAGTCAACAAACTGCAGGAGATGGAGGCGACACTTGATAAGGATTTATTGGTGGTAGTACTCCTCGACGGATTGTCAGATGATTACAAAGATGTCCAAGCTGCGTTTGATGCACAAAGCAAGTATCAAGAAGTGGACATTGTGTGTACAAGACTTTTGGAGGTGAGTGAGCGGAAAAAAGGTGGAAATGGACAACCTAGCACAGCTTTATACACTAAGTGGAAAAATAAACATCGAAAACCTACAAACTACAACAACAGAGGTAACTCCTTTCCATTTAACTGCCGCATATGTGGAAAAAAGGGCCACATGGCGAAGTACTGCTACCAGAATAAGGAAATGGCAAAAACAGTTCAATCGGGCACCACAGACGAAGCTGAATATGGCTTCATAGTAACAGAGGAGTCTGCATTTAAAACGTCTGCTGACGATATCGCCTGGTGTATTAACTCAGGAGCTACTTCGCATATGTTCTCGACGAAATCCTTGTTCGAAAGTCTAAAAATGTGCGAACAAGATTCCGATGTTACTTTAGATAATGGACAGCGAATAAAAATAGTCGGAATCGGAACCGCAGTATTGCCATCGCTCCTAAGCAATATTGGGAAGGATATTAAATTATTTAGCACACTGTATATTCCAAATCTTAAAGAAAACCTCATTTCAGTAAGCAAAGCAACATGTCACAACTTAAAGGTCGTATTTGAGGGTGATCACGCGAAACTATATACCAAGACTGACACGTTGTTGATCACAGCTGTTCAAAGACATGGTCTATATATTGTTTCTGGAAACCATAGAGCCCTGATAACAAATGGAAACAATAATTCACTGAGGCTGTGACATCGAAGGATAGGTCATCTCAACATAACCTCATTGAAACAACTTCAGTCAACAGGAATGGTGACTGGCTTACCAGAGAAGTTCAGATCCGATGAAAGCAGTTGTGTTTCGTGTATTTGTGCTAAACAATCAACCAAACCGTATAGTGTGTGTGAAAACAAGAAGACGAATAGGAGGTTGGGGTTAATACACTCGGATTTGTGTGGTCCCATGCGCACCCAATCGTTGAGCACAGCAGTATATTTTATCATATTCATAGACGATTATTCACGACGCATGTTTGTATACTTCATTCAAAAGAAAAGCGAAGCCCTAGAAAAATTTAAAGTCTTCAAGGCATTCGCAGAAAAACAAACAGGGGATTCGATCAAATCGCTAAGAACTGATAACGGGACGGAGTATACAAATTCAAAATTCGAAGAATTCCTAGAACAAAATGGAATAGACAATGAATTTTTTGCACCACACACGCCACAACAAAATGGTATAGCAGAGAGGCAACGGCAAATACACTGGACAAAGGAAGCAACCTCGGGAAATTCGAGTCGAAAAGTAATGTGCATTTAATTGTGGGATATAGCAATGAACATGGCACATACCGACTCTGGAAGCCTGGAACGCGCATGATCATCAGGAGCAGAGATGTACGATTCTTGGAGGTAGATTCCAACGACATCGAGTATGCAGCTCTGTCAAATGTTTATCCATCGATTTTATCCCGACAGACAGTGAAAATGCCGAAAGCGAAGATCCGAAACATCTACTGCCTAACCAAACTACCGAAAAGGGCAGCTTAGAGGAATCAAATAATGGAGATAGTAACAAGACATTAGAGGAATCTAGTGTACAAGTACCAGGTAATAAAGAAGAAGTTTACAGCATTGGTCTTGATCCTGTGAACATGAAACAGCTGGAAAGCAACGAAAATCGAAATGAATGGTATAAACCCATGTAAGAAGAGTACGAATCACTTATTCAAAACGGAACTGACCGGCAAGTAATTAAATCTAAAAAAACAAAATATCTTTCAGATGGTACAGTTGATCAAAGAAAAGCCAGACTGGTGGCAAAAGGATTTGACCAAATTCAAGGGGTCGACTGTACTGACACGTATTCTCCCGTAGCCAACATCCATTCAATACGACTCACTTTGGCATTTCGGCAGAACATAACTTGAAGTTACACCATCTTGACGTCTCCACAGCGTTCCTAAATGGTCACCTTGACACTGTCATTTTCATTGAGCAACCATAAATTTTCGCGAAGGACGCTGTAAATAAGGTGTGTATGTTAAAAAAGGCAATATATGACCTTAAGCAGTCAGGCCGCCAGTGGAACCTAAAGTTGGACAAGATTTTAAAGGATCTTGGATATACGCAGTCATCTTACGATAAGTGCATCTACTACAAGATTTTAAAGAAAAACATCACAATCATCACCGTCTATGTCGATGACCTTCTTTTGGCCACAAACGATTCTGAAGACTACTCAATGTCTCATACAGCACTATCGAAGGAGTTCGATATTCATGATTTGGGTGAACCAAAGTTATGCGTAGGCATTGAAATCACGATGGACGACAAGAACATCTGCGTAAGACAAATGGGATATATTAACAGTCTAATAAAGTCATAAAATGTAGACAAAGCGAAACCATCACGTTTACCTTCACAAGTTAAACTCAACATTGAAAAGGAACCAACTATCAAAGGCGAAAGCGAGCGAGTTGATAATACCGCATATAGGCAACTAATCGGACGCTTGCTTTACCTATCCAATTTCAGCAGGCCAGACATCTCGTACATTGTGAACGTTCTCTCACAACATATTGAATATCCAAAGCGCCAACATTGGACCACAGCATTTAATGTTGTAAGATACCTAATTGGAACTAAAGAAGCAAACATCGTTTATCGAAAAACTAATAAACAACTCCAAGCTTTTTCGGACTCTAATTGGGCCTCCGATACCAACGACAGGAAGCCACAATCTGGTTTTGTCTTTCTTTATGCCGGCGGAGCGATTCACTGGGGATCTCGAAAACAGAAAATAGTGGCTACATCCAGTACAGAGGCCGAATACATCACATTATCATCCGTGGCGAAGGATGCAGTATACTTCCGTAACATCTTGCTTGAGCTTAGACTACAGGATGGACACATTGACATTTTTTGTGACAACCAAAGCGCAAAACACATCGCAAATGATCAGTTAAACCAATAAAGAACTAAACACATTGATGTCCGGTACCATTATATTCGAGATGCAGTGGCTGAGCAAATTGTAAACATCAACATCCTCAAGTCTAAGGATATGATAGCTGACGCATTCACGAAGCAACTACCGTCAACAACACATTATAAACATTTCTCCGATATGGGTATGAAATTCTAATTTTAACGTAAAATTAGTATAATGAACATGTATTATTTTGAACTCGAACTTATACAAAGATTGGTTAATTTTTCTTTACGAGCGGATAGTTGACAATTATGAATTTGAGCGGGGGTGTTGGTATAATTGTGAACATACCCTAAAATGACAACTTCATCAATTGTCAAAGTAGAAATGTCAAGACCTTCTGTCTTTCTATCTTTTGTCCGATCTCAGAAACTAAGGAAGTGAATTAAAAGCGATCTGTATATATTTAATCGTTTTAATCAACACAATTCTTAAGCCCGCCTTTTTTAAACATGCGGAAAAGTCCGTCGAGGGTGGTTTGATTTTTGATTTATCTTCACTTTTTTTATTGATAATGAGCATCTCTGTTCAAAGTGACAAGTAGTCTATATTAACTGTGTGAAAATAAAAACAAAACTCTGAAAGCGTTTCATCTAAATAATACACATATTGTACATCGCTGGAAAGAGCATTGTTTGCTGCTCACTTGCAAATTGAAGTGCACATCCCAGCAGTACTAGGATTTAAAGGTGAATTGCAAAATAATTGTTTATTACAAGTAACACATTCCTATTAATACATATATAAATAAAACCCGCGCTAAACTTATTTGGATTCAGTGTGGAAAAGAGAGGAATAGACAAAGAGCCGTAAAGATTTGTCAATTGTCTTATCCAAAAAAAAAGACAAACAAACCTTCCACTGAACCGAAATCGCAAGCGCCTAAAACTACATAACACAATTCCACCAAAACTTCATCTCTACAATTATAGAGTTACCAGTAGTTAAAAAAAAATATAAAAAAAACACATTAATTCTAGTCGATTGTAATAAATACTACGAAACAAAATCATCTAATCGATTTGACATATTATCAACAGACGATGAAAACGAGACCGACACTGCCCAGTTTAAAGACAAAGACAAAGAAGCACCTAAGAAAATATCCAAACCACCACCAATTTATGTCCAAGGAGTAAAATATATAAATGTCCTAACCAACGCTCTAGATCACGAGACAACAAAAAATTCATATGAATTAAGAGTGCTGCCAAACGATGAAACAAAAATCCAGCCCATAGATTCCATACTTATATAATTATAGTAAAGTTACTTCAAACACACACACACAGTATTACACATACAAACCCAAAGAACAAAGAGGATTTCGGGTCATGCTTCGAAACATGCACCACTCCGCTGACCAAGATGAAATTAAAAAAGAACTTACCGAACTAGGCCACAATGTTAAAAATATACATAACATATTACAAAGGGGCACCAAACATCCACTACCAATCTTCTCTATAGAACTCGAAAACAGCAAAAATAACAAAAATATTTACAGCATTACCCATTTACTACACTGTAAAATATCGTTCGAACCACCGCATCAAAAAAGGCTTGTACCCCAATGCACGAACTGCCAGAAATACGGACACACCAAAAATTTTTGCACAAAGGAACCCAGCTGCGTTAAATGCGCAGGAAAACATATAACTATTGAATGCGCACTTGGACCAAACAGTAATGGCGTAAAATGTGCTTTGTGTGGAGAAAAACACACCGCAAATTACAAAGGTTGTGAAATATACAAAGCTCTCAAAGTTAAGAGATACCCTACCTTACGGGAAAAAAACTGACAAGCAACGACAAGAATCCCAGAACTGAAACAGCCGATACACGTGAACCATACACAAATCATACCCTAACTTATGCACAAGTCACATCGAATGAGGTGGAGCTAAGCACACAAAGCACACAAGTCATTAACGATCAAATACAAACTAACACAACGAATACATCTCCCCCAAGGTTTGCACAAACTGCTTCATATGGCACCACCTGAAATAAACAGAGCAAAAACGAACAAACACACACTAACACAGGAAATACATTTGACGACCTTACAGAAATAAAAATCATGATGAAACAACTTATAACACAAATTTCTAACATGATGAATATCCTTTCTCTATTAATGACAAAAATTAATGGACAGACACAATACAAAATTAAAAATAGTTGTTTGGAACGCAGATGGCCTAATACGACATGCGTTGGAATTGAAGCAGTTCGCCAAAGACAATTCCGTTGATATTGCCTTAATTTCTGAAACACACTTCACGAATAAAAGCTATCTTAAAATTCCAAAATATAACATACACCACAAAAATCACCCTAGTGGACGAGCCCGCGGTGGTGCAGCTATCCTGGTTAGACAAGATATTAAATACATACAATCTGCGACAATTCAAATAGAAGATTTACAAGGACCTCTAATAATATCCTCACTATATTTTCCACCAAAACACATAATCAGTACAATACAATATATGGACTATCAAGAGCCTGGGCTTACGATTCATTGCAGGGGGAGACTTTAATGCTAAGCATACTGACTGGGGATCCAGGCTCACAAACAAAAAAGGGAAAAACCTACTAGACGCAGACGCAGATTACTTTAAAACAACATTCACCAATTCTATCATCCAAACTGACACCTCGTTGCCTCAAGACAACTCTACGACGTCCAGGACAATAAAAGCATTTAGCGCAAATGAAATAAAACATTTCCTCCAATATAGACTAAATACAAAGAAGACACCTGGTTATGACATGATAACAGGAAGAATGTTAAAAGAAATACCAGATACGGCAATTAAATATTTAAGGATAATTTTTAATGCCATTCTTAGGCTTAACTACTTCCCTAAAGTTTGGAAAGTATCAAAAATAACCGCCATACCAAAGCTAGGCAAGGACGCTACAAGATCATCATCGCATAGACCAATAAGTTTACTTCCAATTATCTCCAAGATATTTGAAAAATTGCTTCTCAACCGTATGGAAATAGCCATACAGCAAAAAAGCCTTATCCCCGACCATCAATTCGGATTCAGTAGACAATTTTCAACAATTCAACAAGTTCATAGAGTAACAAATAAGATCCTCAACGACCTGGACGAGAAAAGATATTGTGTAGCTGTTTATCTAGACGTTGCTAAAGCATTCGACAGTGTTTCGCATAAAGGACTTCTAAAAAAACTAAAGCGAATGCTACCAGACTACTATCCTCTTATTAAGAGCTATTTAAACGAGAGATTATTTTATGTACAATACAATGACGGAAATTCAGATATATCCAAAGTAGACGCAGGTGCTCCTCAAGGAAGTGTTTTGGGACCGATATTATACCTTTTATATACAGCTGACATACCAAAACCAAGGAATCTAAACACTATGGTAGCAAAATTTGCAGATGACACGGTGATTCTTTCCTGTCATAATTGCCTTCAAACGGCTACCAACACAATACAGGACATACTGGACAAAACAGTTGACTGGTTCAGCAGTTGGGGAATTCATGTCAATGAAGATAAAAAAGTACAAGTAATTTATACCACCAAAAGAAGTTTTAGCCCTCAAGCCATTTATTTAAACAATAAGCAAATTCCTATTGACAACCATGCCAAATACCTGGGAATTCACATAGACAACAAACTGACATGGAAACATCACATAACACAAAAACGAAACCAAATTATTTAGACAACTTTATTGGCTCTTAAAAAAAGTTCAAAACTATCGACAGAAAATAAACTGCTAATATACAAAACCATAATCAAACCTATCTGGACATATGGAATACAGATATGGGGCACCGCCAGTACATCAAATGTAGCCGTTATTCAAAGACTGCAAAACAAAATCCTTCAGACAATTATAGATGCACCTTGGTATATATCTAATGACAGTATACATCGTGATCTTGGCATACCTTCAATCAGTGAAGAAATAAGAAATATGAACACACAACACATAAGAAAGTTGTCCACGCACACAAACAATGACCTACAAGCTTGACCCTATCAGGAAACCATCAGAAGAAGACGACTTAAAAGACGCAGACCTGTAGACCTACAACAAAGATGAAATGCCTAAGAAAAAAAGAAAAAAAAATCATAAATTATATATGTATGTATATGTAAATAAAACCAAAAAAGAAGTATCAAGATAATGATCTTCTCCTTGTATTGTTATATCCCGTGAAATGTATGCACAATCATTTACTTAATGTCCTATTAAGGACAGATGTAAAATTTAATTGGGAAATAAAAAAAAAAAAAAGATAATGATAACCCGCATAATTAAGATTAATTTAATATGTATGCAATTTCACCCTGTTTAATAAATTCCTTCTTCCTGTTTCAATTTTCAAAGGCTGAAGACCACGTTTCATTTTTTCCTCTGCAAATTTAATAAAATAATTTAACAGGTTATGGGCCAAAGTGTGCCAAATTAATTAAATTTAGTAATAATTGTAGTAGTCATCGATTTATATATATTTTTTTAATTATTTTTGAGTAATTATCGTGATAATTACAAATTATGTCATATGCGATGTCAACGATAGAGAAATTGAGGAACGTGAGAATTTCTCATCAGGAAATTTGCCAGGGAGGCATACCTTCAGCATGAAGGTTTATGGAAAGCTGTAACCGGAGATGACTTGAGCAAAGAAAATGTGACGAAAGCAAAATCAAAAATAATTTTATTAATATAATCATTTACAGTCAGCGGATACTGCGAAAGATCATTGGGAAAAGTTACCGAAGTATTCGACGACTCCGTAATTTAATTACTATCAAATTGAGTAAATGCGAGTCCATGGAAAAATACGTGAACATGATAATTTTAACCACACATCGACTTCGGGATTTCAAGTTCGATGTAAATAACGAATGGCTTGGTACATTGATGCTTGTGGGACTGCCTGATGTGTATAAGAGCGTGGGAATAAGAAAGAAAGTCATGTCGAGCGAAACAGGTAGGTTTTTAGTGAGTTGGAAAGAGAAAGCTTGATTCCACCGAAAATCCTGATGTGTATAAGAGCGTGGGAATGGGAAAGAAAGTCATGTCGAGCGAAACAGGTAGGTTTTCAGTGAGTTGGAAATAGAAAGCTTGATTCCACCGAAAATCCACCGAAAGTCTACTACAGAAGATGACTTTCAGCGCAAGCATGAATGTTCTATGCTGCAAAACAACAACAAATTAACAAACATATTTTTCAAACACACACAAATGCTTTGTTACGTGTAGCAACAACGTTCATTGGCGTGGCTTTAACTCCCATGCCTGTGTGGCCACGCTCTAAACTTATGATTATGGGATAACAGCAAATGCATTAAGAAAAAGTTGTGGCAGGATTCTCATTCGGATTTAGCGGATTTAGGAAGTAGGGTGTACTTCGGTGGTGCTAGTGAGTCGACGAAACAACAATATAAAGCAAGTACAATGTTTTTCATGTAATGGGCATGAACAATTCTCCAATAAATGTCCAAAATAAAAAAAGGAACGTCAGAAAATTCAAACACCGATCCGGACAACAAAAATCAATGTTTTCATCGCGCGTTTGTACTACAAAGCCAAAGTCTTCGTACGTTGATTCAGGTGCATCTGCGCGTAAAGTATATCCAACACTCATTAAAAACAGTGATGACAGCCCAAAACACGGCTATGAAAATCGAAGGGTCGGGTAAAGTGATTTTCGATTTAAAATGTATAATGTATAATGAAAATAAATGTGTGCAAGATATATGAAGATGGTGAAGTGATAGCCACTGGTCATCTTGCCAGACCCTATTTGCCAGATCCCAGAATTTCCATAGGAACAAGGGTTATAGTCGGATCATAGTCCTACTTATCGAATTTCATACGAATCGCTTGAGAAATGGCTTGGTCGACAAAATTCCAGGCATTATTGGCCAGATCCTAGGGTTTCCATAGAAACAAGGGTTAAAGTAGCATCTTACTCCTTCATACCCAATGTCATACGAATCGCTTGAGAATTTGTTTGGCCCAAAAATTCCAGACCCTATTGGGCAGATCCCAGAATTTCGATAGAAACAAGGGTTAAAGTAGCATCTTAGTCCTACATACCCAATTTCCTACGAATCGCTTGCGAAATTGCTTGGTCCACAAAATTCCAGACCCTTTTTGCCGAACTCAGAATTTCCATAGGAACAAGGGTAATAGTCACGTCTTAGTCCTACATACCGAATTTCAAACGAATCTCTTAAGAAATTGCTTGGTCCACAAAATTTCATACCCTTTTGGCCAGATTCCAGAATTTCCATAGGAACAAGGGTAATAGTCGCATCTTAGTCCTACATAATGATGATGATGATGATAAATGGGGTGTTGTAGCACTGCGACCCATATGGATCTATTACGCTCCACCGTGACTAGTCGTATAGAGCCAGTGCATGCCCGTTCCTTTAGCACCGTCCATACCAATGCTTCTTAAGAATCCAATAATATGCAGCGGGTTCAGTCAATGTCGCACAGGCTCCGGATTTGACGGATCGTTGCTCTGCACTCTTTGAGTATGTAGATGCCATGGGGTCTCCTCCGCTTCCCCACAGAGTCTGTAGCTTCCATCCTCTTCTATTTTTAACTTCTTTAGGTGCCCCTTCAGTTTGCAATGTCCTGTTAGGAAACCCGTAATGATTCTTACATGTCTTTCACTTAGTCCCAATATTAGGCAGGACGACCTCTTTGGGTTATAGTTCCCCAACATTTCCTTTGCTTGCCGTAGGCCTGGGAGATTCTGCCATCTTTCGGAAGCGGCTGCCTTACCCATACTGCGTACCTCATCCCGCATTATGCGGTACCTTATGCCAAAGAAGGGTTCTGGCCCTACAAGCGGAGTTTCTGCTTCTTTATTCGCGAGCCTATCCGCAGCTTCGTTGCCTTTTATGCCGGTGTGTCCCGGCACCCAGTATAAACCTACTTTGTTGGTTTCACCAAGCCTGTTAAGCTTCGCCTTGCATTCCTTCAACAGTTTTGAAGTGACGTGGAATGCGTCTAGAGCTTTTAAGCAGCTAGGCTGTCTGTCATGTTGCTATTTCCTGCCTCATGTAGTTCCTTTCCAGATTGAAGTGAGCACATCTTTCAATGGCATGCACTTCTGCCTGGAATAGCGCAGATCTCTATGGCATGGAGTTCAGCCTGGAAGACCGTGGGAATTACTCCCATTGGTATCGAGACCTTTGTATTGGGCACCAACTCCAGATTCCATCTTCGATCCATCAGTGAACCAAACCAGACCACTAGCGTCTAGTGCCGGAACACCATTAGACCAGCTTACACGGTCTAAAATTTCTACCTCAAATAACCTGCCGAAACAACGCTCTCTGACCATAAAGTCGGGCATTGTGCAGAACATGTCGCTTTTGGGAATTGAGTTGAGAATTTTCAAGGTCGCCTGGTTTACACATTGCAGGGGCGAAAGCCCTACGACTGCCTGGAATATACTCGGGTACATCCCCATCGATATGGAGTGTTTGGTTCGTGGCCCATATACTCCAGCACCCGTGCCTTTTGCCTTATTTGATCCATCCGTATACCACTTTATGACACCCGGATGTATCTGGTATTCTGTTTCTGACCTGAATTCCTTCTTGGTGCTCATTTTGATTTCAAATTTCTTTTTAAACTCAAGCTTCCGCACCATGTTATCGCACTGCTTCCATGGATTTGCTCTCTACCACTAAGTGTAGATGGCCCCTGTAATTAAAACGCAGGCCAGTCTCTGTGCTTTTTTCAACTCCCTTTTCGTGGGGCTAAGCTTGGTCCTGTTCGCCCATGAATATGCTCCGTAGGTAATCATTGGAATACCTATCATGGTGTACATCCAGTGCATTATTCTGGGACTAACTCCCCACGATTTTCCTGCCACCCTTCTGCACACCCTGATTGATCTTTTTGATTTTTGTAGCACTGCTTGTTGGTGTTTGTTCCAGAGCAGTCTACTATCAAATATCAGTCCCTTGGGCGTAAGTCCCTGCTTCAGCTAGTCGCTGGAGTACGTCTACAAGGGTGCTCCACAGAAGGGGAGACAATACTCCTCCTTGTGGGCATCCTCTTGTAGTGTTGACCATAATGGTTTTGTCACCAACTATAGTTTCCGCTGTTCTGGTGCCCAGCATCTCGCGCAACCATTTAGTGATTGTGCTGTCTACTTTCTTTCCCTCCAAAGCACTTCTTACCGCATCATGAGATGCGTTGTCGAATGCTCCTTCGATGTCAAGGAAGGCGCAAAGCGCAATTTCCTTACTGGCAAGAGACCTCTCTATACTTTCCGTTAGCTCCCACAGTGCGGTCTCCGTAGATCTGCCCGCTCTGTATGCATGCTGACTGGAATGTAATGGTTCTTTCTCCAGTATTCTCGACCTAATATAGTTGTCGATAACCTTTTCGATGGTCTTTAAGACGAACGAAGTTAGGCTAATTGGTCTGAGGGACTTCCCGTCCACACCTGCCGATTTATAGGGATGGAAGCTTTTGATTGCCCATCGGATTCTTTGCTCTGTGCAAATGTCCGAGGCTTTCTTCCAGTCCTCTCTGCTAGGTCTTAGGTGGTTCACGCCCATCCCGAGCTCGTTCATTGCTCAATTTGGGAGAGCTTACCGAGCAACTCGACTCATATGCATCAGAGATTGTCCTATTTACTTCATCAGCTACACATTCCAGCTCGTGTGGACATTTGGCCACTCTTTGAACTGAGATGTGCTTTAAATTGTACCTCAAACTGGTTTTGAAAACTTCCCAATTTGTCCTTCAGGATTTCTAATAGTTTTTACCTCCTCTACAAGCCCTCCCAATTCGAATAGGATAATCCTATAATCCGATAGAGATGGCTCGGAGGAGACCCCCCACCTATTAAGTACTCGACTCACTGTCGGAGTTCCGAAGGTGATGCCAAGAACTTCTTCCCTAAACCTAGTTAAAAAAATGGGTACCCTGCCTACATTGTATATGTCTAGGTTTTCCTTCACCAGAAACTCTAAAAGGTACTCACCCCTTCTTATTTGTGTCGGTGCTCCCCCACTCTTCGTTGTGTGCAATGTACATTAGCATCACATCCAATCAGCAGAGGTTTATTGGGCCTTCGGCAGTGATTGACCAGTTTTTGTACCTCCGGGGGCGGAATTTCTTCTCTGTCCCCGGCAAGTAGGCCGATGCAATCACTATATCTCGGTTGTTGCCGTCTATAGTAAACTGGCACTGAACTGCTACTAAAAAAAGGTCCCGGGTTACGAATTCTAAAAGAGATAGATGGTTAATAGTATTTCTAACGATAATGCAGGGCCGAGGGGCCTCATGCCCCAAATCGTAAATCACCTATGCATCTCTGCTAGACAGACGTCGGATCTGTCCCCTGTAGCACCAGGTTTCTTGGACCAGCACAAGCCCTAGGTGTTGACGGGTGAACATTATCATTGCAACTGCGGCTGACCCTTTGGCATTGTGGATGTTCACCTGGGTTATCTTTGTGCTGGCCAACTCTTCCTCTCCCGTTTCGAACTCGAGGTGCTAGATTTCCTCCAGCAGCTCGTCTTCCTCTAGAAGTCGGGTTTCCCACAACTCCTCCAACTCCTCAAGTGAGATGTTCTTTTGGGGAAGGGCAGCGAGGTCCTCCATAGTGCAGACTTCATTTGCTCCCTCTTCTCCTTCCGTACTTATCCTCACTCCCTCAGATCCCTCTGAGGTTGACGCGGGAGGGTCTTTATGCCCCTTCTCCGCCCTCGGGCACATTTTCTTTTTTAGGCCACTCACCGCTATTTTGCCGTAACGGTATCTCAGTGAGTGGCCCGCGGATTTTATCGACTCTTGGCTGCGGGAGTCGATGGAGATGGTAGCGAGTGTGCCATCTCCTTCCTCCCGGCAACCGATCAACTTCCACAATTTCTTGTGGAGCCCCTCATCCTGCGCTCCGATCAAGGAAATGGATCTCTCCATTCCTTGACGATTGCTTCGTGGGAGGAACACCGATATGATTATTTGTTTGTGTATATCTTCCCCATCCCTCGCCACTAGCCCCGGTCTGTTCCATGTGGAAAGGGTCGGAGCGTGCTCTTTCAGCCAAGCGGCTGTTTCTCCGTCGCAACAGTTGACCAGAATCATTCCCGGTCTGAAGTGGACGCCAACAAAGCCAATTTTGACCTTCCAGCCCAGCGCCACTTCATCCACGATAGCTTCCTCTAGGGTCGACAGCTGCTCCTGGGTAAGGGTCTCTTCGTCTTTTCGGGATCATGCTCCGCGAATATAGCTACTTAAGCTCACTTGGCCGTCCATGCATAGCTTGCAGGAGGGGCTTTAGTGCTTGTAGGGAGTGCATCGGTCGTTTGCCCAGTGCCCTTCCTCATTCTCTTATCCTCCCTTTGAGGCGCAGTTAGAACTAAAGGTCCTCTCTTGGCCCCTTGGGAGTTGGCTGCAGGAGGTATTTGCCCTTCCGATCCGTACAACAAAAATCAATGTTTTCATAGCGCGTTTGTACTACAAAGCCAAAGTCTTCGTACGTTGATTCAGGTGCATCTGCGCGTTATTTGAAAGTATATCCAACACTCATTAAAAACAGTGATGACAGCCCAAAACACGGCTATGAAAATCGAAGGGTCGGGTAAAGTGAGTTTCGATTTAAAATGTATAATGTATAATGAAAATAAATGTGTGCAAGATATATGAAGATGGTGAAGTGATAGCCACTGGTCATCTTGCCAGACCCTATTTGCCAGATCCCAGAATTTCCATAGGAATAAGGGTTATAGTCGGATCATAGTCCTACTTACCGAATTTCATACGAATCGCTTGAGAAATGGCTTGGTCGACAAAATTCCAGGCATTATTGGCCAGATCCTAGGGTTTCCATAGAAACAAGGGTTAAAGTAGCATCTTACTCCTTCATACCCAATGTCATACGAATCGCTTGAGAATTTGTTTGGTCCACAAAATTCCAGACCCTATTGGGCAGATCCCAGAATTTCGATAGGAACAAGGGTTAAAGTAGCATCTTAGTCCTACATACCCAATTTCCTACGAATCGCTTGCGAAAATGCTTGGTCCACAAAATTCCAGACCCTATTTGCCGAACTCAGAATTTCCATAGGAACAAAGGTTATAGTCACGTCTTAGTCCTACATACCGAATTTCAAACGAATCTCTTAAGAAATTGCTTAGTTCACAAAATTCCATACCCTTTTGGCCAGATTCCAGAATTTCCATAGGAACAAGGGTAATAGTCGCATCTTAGTCCTACATAATGATGATGATGATGATAAATGGGGTGTTGTAGCACTGCGACCCATATGGATCTATTGCGCTCCCCCGTGACTAGTGGTATAGAGCCAGTGCATGCCCGTCCCTATAGCACCGTCCATACCAATGCTTCTTAAGAATCCAATAATATGGAGCGGGTTCAGTCAATGTCGCACAGGCTCCGGATCTGACGGATCGTTGCTCCGCACTCTTTGAGTATGTAGATGCCATGGGGTCTCCTCCGCTTCCCCACAGAGTCTGTAGCTTCCATCCTCTTCTATTTTTAACTTCTTTAGGTGCCCCTTCAGTTTGCAATGTCCTGTT
This sequence comes from Nephrocerus scutellatus, assembly GCA_947095585.1. Lineage (NCBI taxonomy): Eukaryota > Metazoa > Arthropoda > Insecta > Diptera > Pipunculidae > Nephrocerus > Nephrocerus scutellatus. The sequence goes on from OX352762.1 coordinate 33,170,828, forward strand.
AGGAAACCCGTAATGATTCTTACAATACTTTCACTTAGTCCCAATATTAGGCAGGACGTCCTCTTTGGGTTATAGTTCCCCAACATTTCCTTTGCTTGCCGTAGGCCTGGGAGATTCTCCCATCTTTGGGAAGCGGCTGCCTTACCCATACTGCGTACCTCATCCCGCATTATGCGGTACCTTATGCCAAAGAAGGGTTCTGGCCCTACAAGCGGAGTTTCTGCTCCTTTATTCGCGAGCCTATCCGCAGCTTCGTTGCCTTTTATGCCGGTGTGTCCCGGCACCCAGTATAAACCTACTTTGTTGGTTTCACCAAGCCTGTTAAGCTTCGCCTTGCATTCCTTCAACTGATTTGAAGTGACGTGGAATGCGTCTAGAGCTTTTAAAGCAGCTAGGCTGTCTGTCATGTTGATATTTCCTGCCTCATGTAGTTCCTTTCCAGATTGAAGTGAGCACATCTTTCAATGGCATGCACTTCTGCCTGGAATAGCGCAGATCTTTATGGCATGGAGTTCAGCCTGGAAGACCGTGGGAATTACTCCCATTGATATCAAGACCTTTGTATTGGGCACCAACTCCAGATTCCATCTTCGATCCATCAGTGAACCAAACCAGACCACTAGCGTCTAGTGCCGGAACACCATTAGACCAGCTTGCACGGTCTAAAATTTCTACCACAAATAACCTGCCGAAACAATGCTCCCTGACCATAAAGTCGGGCATTGTGCAGAACATGTTGCTTTTGGGAATTGAGTTGAGAATTTTCAAGGTCGCCTGGTTTACACATTGCAGGGGCGAAAGCCCTACGACTGCCTGGAATATACTCGGGTACATCCCCATCGATATGGAGTGTTTGGTTCGTGGCCCATATACTCCAGCACCCGTGCCTTTTGCCTTATTTGATCCATCCGTATACCACTTTATGACACCCGGATGTATCTGGTATTCTGTTTCTGACCTGAATTCCTTCTTGGTGCTCATTTTGATTTCAAAGTTCTTTTTAAACTCAAGCTTCCGCACCATGTTATCGCACTGCTTCCATGGATTTGCTCTCTACCACTAAGTGTAGATGGCCCCTGTAATTAAAACGCAGGCCAGTCTCTGTGCTTTTTCCAACTCCCTTTTCGTGGGGCTAAGCTTGGTCCTGTTCGCCCATGAATATGCTCCGTAGGTAATCATTGGAATACCTATCATGGTGTACATCCAGTGCATTATTCTGGGGCTAACTCCCCACGATTTTCCTGCCACCCTTCTGCACACCATGATTGATCTTTTTGATTTTTGTAGCACTGCTTGTTGGTGTTTGTTCCAGAGCAGTCTACTATCAAATATCAGTCCCTTGGGCGTAAGTCCCTGCTTCAGCTAGTCGCTGGAGTACGTCTACAAGGGTGCTCCACAGAAGGGGAGACAATAATCCTCCTTGTGGGCATCTTCTTGTAGTGTTGACCATAATGGTTTTGTCACCAACTATAGTTTCCGCTGTTCTGGTGCCCAGCATCTCGCGCAACCATTTAGTGATTGTGCTGTCTACTTTCTTTCTCTCCAAAGCACTTCTTACGGCATCATGAGATGCGTTGTCGAATGCTCCTTCGATGTCAAGGAAGGCGCAAAGCGCAATTTCCATACTGGCAAGAGACCTCTCTATACTTTCCGTTGGCTCCCACAGTGCGGTCTCCGTAGATCTGCCCGCTCTGTATGCATGCTGACTGGAATGTAATGGTTCTTTCTCCAGTTTTCTCGACCTAATATAGTTGTCGATAACCTTTTCGATGGTGTTTAAGACGAACGAAGTTAGGCTAATTGGTCTGAGGGACTTCCCGTCCACACCTGCCGATTTATAGGGATGGAAGCTTTTGATTGCCCATCGGATTCTTTGCTCTGTGCAAATGTCCGAGGCTTTCTTCCAGTCCTCTCTGCTAGCTCTTAGGTGGTTCACGCCCATCCCGAGCTCGTTCATTGCTCAATTTGGGAGAGCTTACCGAGCAACTCGACTCATATGCATCAGAGATTGTCCTATTTACTTCATCAGCTACACATTCCAGCTCGTGTGGACGTTTGGCCACTCTTTGAACTGAGATGTGCTTTAAATTGTACCTCAAACTGGTTTTGAAAACTTCCCAATTTGTCCTTCTAGGATTTCTAATAGTTTTTACCTCCTCTACAAGCCCTCCAAATTCGAATAGGATAATCCTATAATCCGATAGAGATGGCTCTGAGGAGACCCCCCACCTATTAAGTACTCGACTCACTGTCGGAGTTCCAAAGGTGATGCCAAGTACTTCTTCCCTAACCCTAGTTAAAAAAATGGGTACCCTGCCTACATTGTATATGTCTAGGTTTTCCTTCACCAGAAACTCTAAAAGGTACTCACCCCTTCTTATTTGTGTCGGTGCTTATTTTAGGTTTATTGTGCCTTCGGCAGTGATTGACCAGTTTTTGTACCTCCGGGGGCGGAATTTCTTCTCTGTCCCCGGCAAGTAGGCCGATGCAATCACTATATCCCGGTTGTTGCCGTCTATAGTAAACTGGCACTGAACTGCTACTAAAAAAAAGGTCCCGGGTTATGAATTCTAAAAGAGATAGATGGTTAATAGTATTTCTAACGATAATGCAGGGCCGAGGGGCCTCATGCCCCAAATCGTAAATCACCTATGCATCTCTGCTAGACAGACCTCGGATCTGTCCCCTGTAGCACCAGGTTTCTTGGACCAGCACAAGCCCTAGGTGTTGACGGGTGAACATTCTCATTGCAACTACGGCTGACCCTTTGGCCTTGTGGATGTTCACCTGGGTTATCTTTGTGCTGGCCAACTCTTCCTCTCCCGTTTCGAACTCGAGGTGCTAGATTTCCTCCAGCAGCTCGTCTTCCTCTAGAAGTCGGGTTTTCACAACTCCTCTAACTCCTCAAGTGAGATGTTCTTTTGGGGAAGGGCAGCGAGGTCCTCCATAGTGCAGACTTCATTTGCTCCCTCTTCTCCTTCCGTACATATCCTCACTCCCTGAGAGCCCTCTGAGGTTGACGCGGGAGGGTCTTTATGCCCCTTCTCCACCCTCGGGCACGTTTTCTTTTTTAGGCCACTCACCGATATTTTGCCGTAACGGTATCTCAGTGAGTGGCCCGCGGATTTTATCGACTCTTGGCTGCGGGAGTCGATGGAGATGGTAGCGAGTGTGCCATCTCCTTCCTCCCGGCAACCGATCAACTTCCACAATTTCGTGTGGAGCCCCTCATCCTGCGCTCCGATCAAGGAAATGGATCTCTCCATTCCTTGCCGATTGCTTCGTGGGAGGAACACCGATATGATTATTGGTTTGTGTATATCTTCCCCATCCCTCGCCACTAGCCCCGGTCTCTTCCATGTGGAAAGGGTCGGAGCGTGCTCTTTCAGCCAAGCGGCTGTTTCTCCGTCGCAACAGTTGACCAGAATCATTCCCGGTCTGAAGTGGACGCCAACAAAGCCAATTTTGACCTTCCAGCCCAGCGCCACTTCATCCAGGATAGCTTCCTCTAGGGTCGACAGCTGCTCCTGGGTAAGGGTCTCTTCGTCTCTTCGGGATCATGCTCCGCGAAGATAGCTACTTAAGCTCACTTGGCCGTCCATGCATTGCTTGCAGGAGGGGCTTTAGTGCTCGTATGGAGTGCATCGGTCGTTTACCCAGTGCCCTTCCTCATTCTCTTATCTTCCCTTTGAGGCGGAGTGAGAACTAAAGGTCCTCTCTTGGCCCCTTGGGAGTTGGCTGCAGGAGGTCTTTGCCCTTCCGATCCGTACAACAAAAATCAATGTTTTCATCGCGCGTTTGTACTACAAAGCCAAAGTCTTCGTACGTTGATTCAGGTGCATCTGCGCGTTATTTGAAAGTATATCCAACACTCATTAAAAACAGTGATGACAGCCCAAAACACGGCTATGAAAATCGAAGGGTCGGGTAAAGTGAGTTTCGATTTAAAATGTATAATGTATAATGAAAATAAATGTGTGCAAGATATATGAAGATGGTGAAGTGATAGCCACTGGTCATCTTGCCAGACCCTATTTGCCAGATCCCAGAATTTCCATAGGAACAAGGGTTATAGTCGGATCATAGTCCTACATACCGAATTTCATACGAATCGCTTGAGAAATGGCTTCGTCGACAAAATTCCAGGCATTATTGGCCAGATCCTAGGGTTTTCATAGAAACAAGGGTTAAAGTAGCATCTTACTCCTTCATACCCAATGTCATACGAATCGCTTGAGAATTTGTTTGGTCCACAAAATTCCAGACCCTATTGGGCAGATCCCAGAATTTCGATAGGAACAAGGGTTAAAGTAGCATCTTAGTCCTACATACCCAATTTCTACAAATCGCTTGCGAAATTGCTTGGTCCACAAAATTCCAGACCCTATTTGCCGAACTCAGAATTTCCATAGGAACAAAGGTTATAGTCACGTCTTAGTCCTACGTACCGAATTTCAAACGAATCTCGTAAGAAATTGCTTGGTCCACAAAATTCCATACCCTTTTGGCCAGATTCCAGAATTTCCATAGGAACAAGGGTAATAGTCGCATCTTAGTCCTACATAATGATGATGATGATGATAAATGGGGTCTTGTAGCACTGCGACCCATATGGATCTATTGCGCTCCCCCGTGACTAGTGGTATAGAGCCAGTGCATGCCCGTCCCTATAGCACCGTCCATACCAATGCTTCTTAAGAATCCAATAATATGGAGCGGGTTCAGTCAATGTCGCACAGGCTCCGGATCTGACGGATCGTTGCTCCGCACTCTTTGAGTATGTAGATGCCATGGGGTCTCCTCCGCTTCCCCACAGAGTCTGTAGCTTCCATCCTCTTCTATTTTTAACTTCTTTAGGTGCCCCTTCAGTTTGCAATGTCCTGTTAGGAAACCCGTAATGATTCTTACATTACTTTCACTTAGTCCCAATATTAGGCAGGACGACCTCTTTGGGTTTTAGTTCCCAACATTTCCTTTGCTTGCCGTAGGCCTGGGAGATTCTCCCATCTTTCGGAAGCGGCTGCCTTACCCATACTGCGTACCTCATCCCGCATTATGCGGTACCTTATGCCAAAGAAGGGTTCTGGCCCTACAAGCGGAGTTTCTGTTCCTTTATTCGCGAGCCTATCCGCAGCTTCGTTGCCTTTTATGCCGGTGTGTCCCGGCACCCAGTATAAACCTACTTTGTTGGTTTCACCAAGCCTGTTAAGCTTCGCCTTGCATTCCTTCAACAGTTTTGAAGTGACGTGGGATGCGTCTAGAGCTTTTAAAGGCCTTATTTGATCCATCCGTATACCACTTTATGACACCCGGATGTATCTGGTATTCTGTTTCTGACCTGAATTCCTTCTTGATGCTCATTTTGATTTCAAAGTTCTTTTTAAACTCAAGCTTCCGCACCATGTTATCGCACTGCTTCCATGGATTTGCTCTCTACCACTAAGTGTAGATGGCCCCTGTAATTAAAACGCAGGCCAGTCTCTGTGCTTTTTCCAACTCCCTTTTCGTGGGGCTAAGCTTGGTCCTGTTCGCCCATGAATATGCTCCGTAGGTAATCATTGGAATACCTATCATGGTGTACATCCAGTGCATTATTCTGGGGCTAACTCCCCACGATTTTCCTGCCACCCTTCTGCACACCATGATTGATCTTTTTGATTTTTGTAGCACTGCTTGTTGGTGTTTGTTCCAGAGCAGTCTACTATCAAATATCAGTCCCTTGGGCGTAAGTCCCTGCTTCAGCTAGTCGCTGGAGTACGTCTACAAGGGTGCTCCACAGAAGGGGAGACAATAATCCTCCTTGTGGGCATCCTCTTGTAGTGTGGACCATAATGGTTTTGTCACCAACTATAGTTTCCGCTGTTCTGGTGCCCAGCATCTCGCGCAACCATTTAGTGATTGTGCTGTCTACTTTCTTTCTCTCCAAAGCACTTCTTACGGCATCATGAGATGCGTTGTCGAATGCTCCTTCGATGTCAAGGAAGGCGCAAAGCGCAATTTCCATACTGGCAAGAGACCTCTCTATACTTTCCGTTGGCTCCCACAGTGCGGTCTCCGTAGATCTGCCCGCTCTGTATGCATGCTGACTGGAATGTAATGGTTCTTTCTCCAGTTTTCTCGACCTAATATAGTTGTCGATAACCTTTTCGATGGTGTTTAAGACGAACGAAGTTAGGCTAATTGGTCTGAGGGACTTCCCGTCCACACCTGCCGATTTATAGGGATGGAAGCTTTTGATTGCCCATCGGATTCTTTGCTCTGTGCAAATGTCCGAGGCTTTCTTCCAGTCCTCTCTGCTAGCTCTTAGGTGGTTCACGCCCATCCCGAGCTCGTTCATTGCTCAATTTGGGAGAGCTTACCGAGCAACTCGACTCATATGCATCAGAGATTGTCCTATTTACTTCATCAGCTACACATTCCAGCTCGTGTGGACGTTTGGCCACTCTTTGAACTGAGATGTGCTTTAAATTGTACCTCAAACTGGTTTTGAAAACTTCCCAATTTGTCCTTCTAGGATTTCTAATAGTTTTTACCTCCTCTACAAGCCCTCCAAATTCGAATAGGATAATCCTATAATCCGATAGAGATGGCTCTGAGGAGACCCCCCACCTATTAAGTACTCGACTTACTGTCGGAGTTCCAAAGGTGATGCCAAGTACTTCTTCCCTAACCCTAGTTAAAAAAATGGGTACCCTGCCTACATTGTATATGTCTAGGTTTTCCTTCACCAGAAACTCTAAAAGGTACTCACCCCTTCTTATTTGTGTCGGTGCTTATTTTAGGTTTATTGTGCCTTCGGCAGTGATTGACCAGTTTTTGTACCTCCGGGGGCGGAATTTCTTCTCTGTCCCCGGCAAGTAGGCCGATGCAATCACTATATCCCGGTTGTTGCCGTCTATAGTAAACTGGCACTGAACTGCTACTAAAAAAAAGGTCCCGGGTTATGAATTCTAAAAGAGATAGATGGTTAATAGTATTTCTAACGATAATGCAGGGCCGAGGGGCCTCATGCCCCAAATCGTAAATCACCTATGCATCTCTGCTAGACAGACCTCGGATCTGTCCCCTGTAGCACCAGGTTTCTTGGACCAGCACAAGCCCTAGGTGTGACGGGTGAACATTCTCATTGCAACTGCGGCTGACCCTTTGGCCTTGTGGATGTTCACCTGGGTTATCTTTGTGCTGGCCAACTCTTCCTCTCCCGTTTCGAACTCGCGGTGCTAGATTTCCTCCAGCAGCTCGTCTTCCTCTAGAAGTCGGGTTTCCCACAACTCCTCCAACTCCTCAAGTGAGATGTTCTTTTGGGGAAGGGCAGCGAGGTCCTCCATAGTGCAGACTTCATTTGCTCCCTCTTCTCCTTCCGTACTTATCCTCACTCCCTGAGAGCCCTCTGAGGTTGACGCGGGAGGGTCTTTATGCCCCTTCTCCGCCCTCGGGCACGTTTTCTTTTTTAGGCCACTCACCGATATTTTGCCGTAACGGTATCTCAGTGAGTGGCCCGCGGATTTTATCGACTCTTGGCTGTAAGATTTGATGGAGATGGTAGCGAGTGTGCCATCTCCTTCCTCCCGGCAACCGATCAACTTCCACAATTTCGTGTGGAGCCCCTCATCCTGCGCTCCGATCAAGGAAATGGATCTCTCCATTCCTTGCCGATTGCTTCGTGGGAGGAACACCGATATGATTATTGGTTTGTGTATATCTTCCCCATCCCTCGCCACTAGCCCCGGTCTCTTCCATGTAGAAAGGGTCGGAGCGTGCTCTTTCAGCCAAGCGGCTGTTTCTCCGTCGCAACAGTTGACCAGAATCATTCCCGGTCTGAAGTGGACGCCAACAAAGCCAAGGCCAAGGCCCAGCGCCACTTCATCCAGGATAGCTTTCTCTAGGGTCGACAGCTGCTCCTGGGTAAGGGTCTCTTCGTCTCTTCGGGATCATGCTCCGCGAAGATAGCTACTTAAGCTCACTTGGCCGCCCATGCATAGCTTGCAGGAGGGGCTTTAGTGCTCGTATGGAATGCATCGGTCGTTTGCCCAGTGCCCTTACTCATTCTCTTATCTTCCCTTTGAGGCGGAGTGAGAACTAAAGGTCCTATCTTGGCACCTTGGGAGTCGGCTGCAGGAGTTCTTTGCCCTTCTGCTGCCTTCTTCCTTTCGTCCACCCCTCTTCTCGCTTGAGTGGAACAAGGGTTAAAGTAGCATCTTAGTCCTACATACCCAATTTCTACGAATCGCTTGCGAAATTGCTTGGTCCACAAAATTCCAGACCCTATTTGCCGAACTCAGAATTTCCATAGGAACAAAGGTTATAGTCACGTCTTAGTCCTACGTACCGAATTTCAAACGAATCTCGTAAGAAATTGCTTGGTCCACAAAATTCCATACCCTTTTGGCCAGATTCCAGAATTTCCATAGGAACAAGGGTAATAGTCGCATCTTAGTCCTACATAATGATGATGATGATGATAAATGGGGTCTTGTAGCACTGCGACCCATATGGATCTATTGCGCTCCCCCGTGACTAGTGGTATAGAGCCAGTGCATGCCCGTCCCTATAGCACCGTCCATACCAATGCTTCTTAAGAATCCAATAATATGGAGCGGGTTCAGTCAATGTCGCACAGGCTCCGGATCTGACGGATCGTTGCTCCGCACTCTTTGAGTATGTAGATGCCATGGGGTCTCCTCCGCTTCCCCACAGAGTCTGTAGCTTCCATCCTCTTCTATTTTTAACTTCTTTAGGTGCCCCTTCAGTTTGCAATGTCCTGTTAGGAAACCCGTAATGATTCTTACATTACTTTCACTTAGTCCCAATATTAGGCAGGACGACCTCTTTGTGTCCCGGCACCCAGTATAAACCTACTTTGTTGGTTTCACCAAGCCTGTTAAGCTTCGCCTTGCATTCCTTCAACAGTTTTGAAGTGACGTGGGATGCGTCTAGAGCTTTTAAAGGCCTTATTTGATCCATCCGTATACCACTTTATGACACCCGGATGTATCTGGTATTCTGTTTCTGACCTGAATTCCTTCTTGATGCTCATTTTGATTTCAAAGTTCTTTTTAAACTCAAGCTTCCGCACCATGTTATCGCACTGCTTCCATGGATTTGCTCTCTACCACTAAGTGTAGATGGCCCCTGTAATTAAAACGCAGGCCAGTCTCTGTGCTTTTTCCAACTCCCTTTTCGTGGGGCTAAGCTTGGTCCTGTTCGCCCATGAATATGCTCCGTAGGTAATCATTGGAATACCTATCATGGTGTACATCCAGTGCATTATTCTGGGGCTAACTCCCCACGATTTTCCTGCCACCCTTCTGCACACCATGATTGATCTTTTTGATTTTTGTAGCACTGCTTGTTGGTGTTTGTTCCAGAGCAGTCTACTATCAAATATCAGTCCCTTGGGCGTAAGTCCCTGCTTCAGCTAGTCGCTGGAGTACGTCTACAAGGGTGCTCCACAGAAGGGGAGACAATAATCCTCCTTGTGGGCATCCTCTTGTAGTGTGGACCATAATGGTTTTGTCACCAACTATAGTTTCCGCTGTTCTGGTGCCCAGCATCTCGCGCAACCATTTAGTGATTGTGCTGTCTACTTTCTTTCTCTCCAAAGCACTTCTTACGGCATCATGAGATGCGTTGTCGAATGCTCCTTCGATGTCAAGGAAGGCGCAAAGCGCAATTTCCATACTGGCAAGAGACCTCTCTATACTTTCCGTTGGCTCCCACAGTGCGGTCTCCGTAGATCTGCCCGCTCTGTATGCATGCTGACTGGAATGTAATGGTTCTTTCTCCAGTTTTCTCGACCTAATATAGTTGTCGATAACCTTTTCGATGGTGTTTAAGACGAACGAAGTTAGGCTAATTGGTCTGAGGGACTTCCCGTCCACACCTGCCGATTTATAGGGATGGAAGCTTTTGATTGCCCATCGGATTCTTTGCTCTGTGCAAATGTCCGAGGCTTTCTTCCAGTCCTCTCTGCTAGCTCTTAGGTGGTTCACGCCCATCCCGAGCTCGTTCATTGCTCAATTTGGGAGAGCTTACCGAGCAACTCGACTCATATGCATCAGAGATTGTCCTATTTACTTCATCAGCTACACATTCCAGCTCGTGTGGACGTTTGGCCACTCTTTGAACTGAGATGTGCTTTAAATTGTACCTCAAACTGGTTTTGAAAACTTCCCAATTTGTCCTTCTAGGATTTCTAATAGTTTTTACCTCCTCTACAAGCCCTCCAAATTCGAATAGGATAATCCTATAATCCGATAGAGATGGCTCTGAGGAGACCCCCCACCTATTAAGTACTCGACTCACTGTCGGAGTTCCAAAGGTGATGCCAAGTACTTCTTCCCTAACCCTAGTTAAAAAAATGGGTACCCTGCCTACATTGTATATGTCTAGGTTTTCCTTCACCAGAAACTCTAAAAGGTACTCACCCCTTCTTATTTGTGTCGGTGCTTATTTTAGGTTTATTGTGCCTTCGGCAGTGATTGACCAGTTTTTGTACCTCCGGGGGCGGAATTTCTTCTCTGTCCCCGGCAAGTAGGCCGATGCAATCACTATATCCCGGTTGTTGCCGTCTATAGTAAACTGGCACTGAACTGCTACTAAAAAAAAGGTCCCGGGTTATGAATTCTAAAAGAGATAGATGGTTAATAGTATTTCTAACGATAATGCAGGGCCGAGGGGCCTCATGCCCCAAATCGTAAATCACCTATGCATCTCTGCTAGACAGACCTCGGATCTGTCCCCTGTAGCACCAGGTTTCTTGGACCAGCACAAGCCCTAGGTGTGACGGGTGAACATTCTCATTGCAACTGCGGCTGACCCTTTGGCCTTGTGGATGTTCACCTGGGTTATCTTTGTGCTGGCCAACTCTTCCTCTCCCGTTTCGAACTCGCGGTGCTAGATTTCCTCCAGCAGCTCGTCTTCCTCTAGAAGTCGGGTTTCCCACAACTCCTCCAACTCCTCAAGTGAGATGTTCTTTTGGGGAAGGGCAGCGAGGTCCTCCATAGTGCAGACTTCATTTGCTCCCTCTTCTCCTTCCGTACTTATCCTCACTCCCTGAGAGCCCTCTGAGGTTGACGCGGGAGGGTCTTTATGCCCCTTCTCCGCCCTCGGGCACGTTTTCTTTTTTAGGCCACTCACCGATATTTTGCCGTAACGGTATCTCAGTGAGTGGCCCGCGGATTTTATCGACTCTTGGCTGTAAGATTTGATGGAGATGGTAGCGAGTGTGCCATCTCCTTCCTCCCGGCAACCGATCAACTTCCACAATTTCGTGTGGAGCCCCTCATCCTGCGCTCCGATCAAGGAAATGGATCTCTCCATTCCTTGCCGATTGCTTCGTGGGAGGAACACCGATATGATTATTGGTTTGTGTATATCTTCCCCATCCCTCGCCACTAGCCCCGGTCTCTTCCATGTAGAAAGGGTCGGAGCGTGCTCTTTCAGCCAAGCGGCTGTTTCTCCGTCGCAACAGTTGACCAGAATCATTCCCGGTCTGAAGTGGACGCCAACAAAGCCAAGGCCAAGGCCCAGCGCCACTTCATCCAGGATAGCTTTCTCTAGGGTCGACAGCTGCTCCTGGGTAAGGGTCTCTTCGTCTCTTCGGGATCATGCTCCGCGAAGATAGCTACTTAAGCTCACTTGGCCGCCCATGCATAGCTTGCAGGAGGGGCTTTAGTGCTCGTATGGAATGCATCGGTCGTTTGCCCAGTGCCCTTCCTCATTCTCTTATCTTCCCTTTGAGGCGGAGTGAGAACTAAAGGTCCTATCTTGGCACCTTGGGAGTCGGCTGCAGGAGTTCTTTGCCCTTCTGCTGCCTTCTTCCTTTCGTCCACCCCTCTTCTCGCTTGAGTGGGCTCTTTGCCTTGCTCAAGGAGGCGGAGGTAGAACCATACCCCAGCACCGCTGAGACCTTTTCGTAGGGGATCGTCGACACCACCCGGCTATCCCTTTGGAGGACCCCTCCTTCTCCTTTTGTCTGGACAGTCTTTTGGGCGTTAGCCGGCTTTCCTGCTGGAATGGAGATCGGTTCTCCAATGGGGGAAGTCCCCGTTTTTCCCACAAGGGTTTCCCCTTTGGCAGAGACAGCGCATGCTGCCTACTGGTTGAGGGCCTCATCTCGAGTTAGCGGGACTGCTGTCCCAACACCGCCCTAGTTGAGTGTGCCCCTCACCACCCTTCGTTGGCCTTGGGGTCAAGCCCTCCGACCAATACCAGGCCTACTTCGCAGATCAGAGTAGGGCTTCTGCTCCACCCGAACCGCTGCTTTGCTGGTGCTGGGTCTCAGCTCAGGTTGACGGGTCGGATGCCCCAGTTTCCCCTTTGCCAAGAAGCCCCCACCACTGCCCCTCGTTGGCTTCTTGGCAAAGGGGAAACTGGGGAAACCCCCACCACTGCCCCCCGACCAAGTCTGGGTTTTACGCAGGGTTCGTTGAGAAGCATTTGCTCCAGCATTTGACGCGGGCATGCCCTGCGCTGCTTTAAAAATATTTTTATTAGTTTTTTTCATGAAATTCCCAAAAGTAGCGAGAACTGTAGTCCTTCAACCCAGAGCCTCTTGCACTGGATGGCCTGTTTACACATGGAAGGCGGCAGGTATCCACGGGCACCGTCTGAGATAGCACGGTTACCCCTGGCTACCAACAAGTCCACTGGGCACGGATCGCAAGACACCAAGGGATTAGGGGTTCGGTAGTTGTTAGTTCGTTACTCATCAAACCTGTTGGATGACTCTTTGCAACTTAAGCCCCACGCCAACGTCAAGGCCCCTACCATAGTTGAATATACCAAATACCGAATTTCATACGAATCGCTTGAGAACTTGCTTGGTCCACACATTTTCAGACCCTATTGGCTAGATCCCAGAATTTCCATAGGAACAAGGCTTCTAGTAGTATCTTAGTCCTACATACCGAATTTCATACGAATCGCTTGAGAAATTGCTTAGTCCACAAAATTCCAGGAACAAGGGTTATAGTAGCATCTTAGTCCCTATTGGCTATAGTCCATAGGAACAAGGGCTATAGTCGTTTCTTAGTCCTACATACCGATTTTAATAGAAATGGTTTGGAAAATAACCTAGTTACAAGAATTCAAAAATGAAACAAAATCATAACGCAAATAGCAACATCAAATTGCAACACAAAATTATTTTTAATATCGTGTTAAATTCCCTTATCACTTACAACAATATCAGATTTTTTCACTGCAAATCGATCACAATGTTTGCGAAACACGTCGAATTCTTTCAAACTATCTTAAACAAGCTAGCACTACATGTTGCGGCACACAAGTCCCAAATTGCTATATTTTAATTGAACCCGAATTCGAATTCGAATGTCTATACCAGCCAAAACCCAAATAACTTATATTACAATAAGGGAAATCGTGTACTTTTCCATAGCACGACAACATGATTTCGTTAAATTTTGTTTCGGAGAGGATTTCTAGATGGCATACCATACGTTTTTAACGAGAACAATAGATGGCGCGCCAATCAATTTTTTTAATTTTTTTTTTAACAAAACTTCTTAACATTACAGCTGTCATTAATGATAATTTTGTTGTTATTTCAAAGCGTAGCGTCTGTGAAGTGAAAAACAAAATTGAACGAAATCATGCTGTCGTTGGCATTTGCTATGGAAAAGTACACGATTTCCCTTATAGCAATATAAGTTATTTGCTTATAGTAATGCAATTGTTGTTGTAATTCCCAATTCGAATTCAAATAAAATACAGCTACCCTCCCGGCACAAAAACGTTATGCGTCAAAAACGCACAGAAACCGGTGAGTTTACGCAGTTTTTTTTACAAGACACTAACATATGTCATTCTCTCCTTTTCACATAAGTTCTAAACGTTTTATAGTTATTAACCAGTCAACAATTTTAGTTAATATTTGTAAGAGTGCTAGAGTGGTTCATGAAAATGGTTCCACAAACAACTATTATAGTTCATCTGTTAATATTGAACGCCCAGTTTTATTTATTTAATAATATATATGAATATTTACTTACGCTAAATTCTAAAGGAGCCGTAAACCTTAAGTTTTTGTGACATCATATACGACCAACTTTATACACACTAATACATACGAAACACTGCGTAAATTTTGTGACAAAAGTGCGGTATACGTACCGTAAACGTAGCGTCAAAACGTACAATCGTAAACATTACGTTTATGATGCGTCTAGCCGGGAGGGTAGGCCAGATTTTATGAACGCGAGTAAATGAATAATCCTCGTATTAATCGTCATTTGCATTTTATGAACGACGATAAATGAGAAAATTAATCCTAGGATTTTTTTCTACTCTCTGTTTTATCTGCTAATTTTTGTGGGTAAATCAGAGGGTAAAAAAAGGTGTTGTTGTAATTATAAATTTTGACGTTTTAAAATATAAACATTATAACTATTTATTAGTGAGAATTTAGAATTGGGAAGAGATCAATTGATCATAATTTAATAAATTAAATTAATTTAAATTAATTGAAAATGGAATAAAACAAAGGAAAAATGAGTATTAGTAAGTACAAAATAGTTAAAAAATATAAAAATAAAGTGATATAACGTAAAAAGTTAGTATAAACTATATAATATAAGTGTAAACGTCAAAAAACGGTTACCACTCGTACAAAAAACTGCGGTATAACTGCAATAAAACCTGTAATAATAGACGAATTTTTATAATCTATAGTCGTTCAAGGAATCCGAGAGTAAAGATTAATCTTTTTTATTTTATTTTATCTATCGTAGTTCATAAAATCGGGCCCTAATGTCGTCTTTTTAAACTGACTGCGAGCTTCGATTGACTGCCAGAGTGACAATAGCTGTTTTTTATTGCCGAGGAACAACAACAATTGCACTGTCGAATTCCTTCTATGAAATTGGAAAACCTGCTGTTTGGCTGGTTTTGGCTGGTTTTGACATTCGAAATTCGAATTCCTTATTCGGATTGCAAATAAAATACAGCTATTAAATTGTGTCAAAACTTTTTTTTTATTGCGCTAATCTAATTATGTATTTAGTTAAAAGTAAACCAAGTCGTTTTGTCGTTATGAAGTAATTTAGTTTTTTCAATTGCTTCCTTATCTATTCTTTAAAGAAAATATATTTGTTTGGTGAGTGCGGTATTTAATAAAACAATTATTTTTCTGGTGTCTAATAAGGGAAAAATGTATTTATAAAGATATATGTAATGTTAAGCATATATATTTTATAATAAATATTTGATTTCTATTCAACATTTATATATATGGATATGTTTGATATATGCATGAATATTTTGAGTACATATAAGCGAAACACATACATATGTAATCAAACAAAAATGTATATATTTTTAAATGTTATTCGCATGTTTAATACTTTTGGTTGGTCGATATGCAGTTAATCTCAAACGGCAGCGCATTTGGTGCATTTTATATAGATGAATATGTATGCAGTTTTTAAAAAGTATTCCACATAATAATTAATCATAGATTAACACGGCTTCTCTACGATACAATTCCAATACCATACTGCGAGATACAACTATATGATACAAAACAAATACATAAAAGTTAATAATGCAACGTTAAAAATACGAATGAAAAATAAAGGTTAATCTGTGAAATAGGCTCTAAAAAACATAATTTGGCGATTATTAACAAATAATCAAGATAAAAGGAAAATCTACGTTAGTGCTTTCTCTTCACTTTTCTCTTGCACGATTTTTAAAAGGAAAATTTATATTCCGTAAAATCATGAAGAAAAACTTCATAAGCTGGGTAATAAATAACAATTCTCTTATTTTTACATTGTTTTTTTTTTTTTTAATCGTCAAATTATGTTTTTGAGGTACCACCTTCCATACAACTAGAGGGCTGTAATTTTGTGAACGTTGGTTACCTGGGTAATCGCTATCTTTTTCTAAGTTTCCCTTTGTTATTCTTGTTAGGAATTGCTCCCAAATAGAATCACCTAATTGCCTATAAGTATTGAAAAATTGTAGACAATGTTAATAAATCTATGTTTTATATTTCAAAAAATGCATTCTATTGCTGTCCTGATATGAAATCTTCCATTAATGTGAACATTTTGGATCTTTCCAATATCAGAGGACGGAAGAGCTACTCACAAGTTTTTAATGAACTGCCTTCTTCTGGACTTATTGGTAGAACCGAGGGGGGTATTTCCCTTATGTGTAATATCCGTAGCAAAGGCGGCCGTTTCCAGAATACAAAATATCGCCAAAGGCCATCGTGAAGTTGTCCGTTTTGTGGAGTACTTTTATAAAATTTTGCTCATCGTGACCACGCCGCCCTTTGTGTTATTATAATATGTACATTATTATTTCAGGCTTGTTCTTCAGTCGGCCGATAAAGCTGCATCCCTGTGTATGGTGGCCAACAGAACCACGCAGATTAAAATTTCCCATGTGAAAAAATTCCTTATGAGTTGAGTGCGGCCTTATATTCGGCCTTGCGTATAGATCTGGTTGCATGCCAATCAAAGCGTATGAATTGAAAAATGTCTATTAACCTATTACGTGATATTGTTGCTGGATTGCCTATCCGCTGTAGGTAATCTTTTTTCAGAGTTCGGAAACTTGGTCTTGGGTCGATTTTTGCAACCTGTTAGAAGCAAAATTCCTAAGCTGAGAATTTGTTATCCATAATTGCATTATAAATATGCGTTTGCTTATGGGGATTTTGGACATTCAATTAAGCATACCTGAAGTCTGCCTTTTTGTTCGAATGTCGGGGGCCTATGGTTGGGGGCCATTTAGAAGGTCTTTTGATGGTTTTTTGGGAGTCTTTGGGGCGGGTCATTTACGAATCTTTTAGGGTCTTTTGGAAATGTTTTTTTAATCGGCACACGCTCTAGGAGTTAAAACCCTAATGATGCTAGGCACAGCGTTTCCACTAATGTATCAAGGAAAGAAAGAGGAGATGTCTATGTACATGTATTTTAAATGCCTGTGGATCATATTGATGGAATAAAGAGCTTAGTAAAGGATTTCACATTCGTGTTGTACGACTAAAGAAAGAGTCTATAAACTTAATAGTACGTCCGAAGATGGGCTTTAGGGTAAACTGATGAGCATTTTGAGCGCCACAAGTATTACGGTTGAAATCAAGTAGAGGTGACATGCAACTGGCTATTTCTTTTGAGCATCACTGTTGGAAGAAGCGATAAAACAGTGACAAACAGGAAACGTTCCTACGATGTTGAAGCGAATCTATCGATGTCAATATGTTTGCGTCACCGCGTTTGCGTTTTAACACACGATTTTGTATTCTGTCAAGGTGGTCTTAGGTGCACCTGACCAGACATGACAGTTAAACTCAAGTCTGGGGCGAATAAATGCCTTGTAGATAGTAGCCAGATCAGAGGGAGTGAAATATTTCTTGCACCATGTTAGGAAGCCAAGGAACTTAGCAGCATTTTTTGCGACGTTGACGATTCCAACGGTCATGAATTGAAACAGAAGAGCTTGCCTTTAAAATATCAAGTGCTATAACTTCTCTTTCACCAAACTTGTGAAAAGGCTGATTTTTCGTTTTTCGTTTTTTTCGTTGAGATATGTCATCAGATTACCAGTAGAACGTTGTCCATGGAAACAATATTGGCGGTCATTGACTAGTTCTCGTGATTCAAGAAATTTCATAAGCTGACGGTTAATAAGCGTTTCCATGACCTTAGAAAGAAGAGTAGTTAGTGCTATTGGTCGGTACGAAGAGAGACATGACGGTTCGCCCTTTGGTATAGACTAGACAAATGCTGTTTTCCAACTACTCGGAAAGGGTCCAGAAGAATAGGAAAAGTAGAAAAGCTTACGCAAAATTAATGCCAGCGATGAAGAACACCTCTTCAGAAGTAATGGGGGAATACCATCTGGTCCAGCGTGAGGTCAATTAAAACTAGCAACTTCACGAGTACGAATGTAAATTGCCCCATACGGTTTTCCGCCGTCGGAAGTACATAATCATTGGAGTGGGACGAACGCACGCTTTCAAGTGCGTCAAGTAGATTGGCCTTGTCCTTAGAGCTAACAGCTGGAATGTCGTTGTGAATGGTCATTGGAATTGACGACGAGCCAGTATTTTTGATTCTTTTTACGAATGACAGAAAATTTTAACTACTGTTGGGAAATTGTAGTATTTTTTGCCTCAATCTTTGATCATTGGCGAATTTGGCTCGCGTAAATTTTACATTGCAATCATTTCTGGCACGCTTGTATTTTTGTCGGTTTTCCTCTGTGGGGTTTGCTTTATATAACCGAAAGCTTACCTCTCTATTCCTAGAAGCCTCTTGGCATACCGTACATCAACCTTCGGTTTGACAGGAAAGAACAAAGTCTTTCATACCAATGTGAAAGATCTTGGGAGGTTTTTTGGGGGTCTTTGGAGGGCCTTTTGGGAATCTTATGGAAGCCTTTTGAGGGTCTTTTGGTGGTGTTTTGGAGGTCATTTTGGGGTATTTTGGGACCATTTGGAGGGTCCTTGGGGGATTTTTTGGAATGTCTTTTGATGGTCTTCTGAAAGTCTTGTAGTAGTATTCTGGGGATGTTAGGGGTTTTTTTGATAGTGTTTTGGGTCTTTTTTTGGAGAGTCTTTTAGGAGTTTTTGAGGGTGTTTTGGGATACCTTTGAAAGGTTTTTTGGTGTTTTTTTTGGGTTTCTTCTGGGAACCTTTTGTCTTTTGGGGGTCTTATGAGGGTTTTTTTGGAATTGTATTTCGGGTGTCTAATAAGAGTACCTATTTTTTAAGTGTTTTGGGATTCTTTTAGGGGATTCTTGGGAGTCTATTTTATATATTTTTAAAATAATATAATATATGTAAGTTAATCCAATAGTTTAATACATATTTATATATTTTATCATTATATATCATTAAATATCCCCTTGGGACATTTTGCTGCGCATTAACTCAACTATTGCGTTAACCATATTAACCTTTATTCTTTCAATCACGTCAAAAAAGTAGAACTTTTAACCCGCGTACACATTCCTTGCACCAATTTTTTTTTGTAATTGGACTTGTTTGCACTCATATTTTATTCTGAATAAACAACGTCTCTAATCAAAAAATTCAAAAGGACTAACTTATTTGTCTTTCGCCCCACCAAAATATCCCGTACTTTACTCTTGTTCCTTTCACACGAACGACACGACAGTTAAAAAATACAAAACGATTGGCTTATTTGTCATTTGGTCCAACAATATGTCCCGAATTGTATTTTTGTTCCAAATACACGATACTTTGGTCACCCAGTTTGATATTGGTAAACAACGTAGTCAAAAATTTTTGGTAAAGCTAAGGTTAATGAGAAATATTTTTATATTGTGGAAGATTAGATTTTTTGCATAAAAAATATTTTAAAGCTATGATGAAGTCTTGATAACAACATTTGACCCGTAATAATACATTGTGGCTCAGTTATGTGGGACAAGTGTATCACGTACCAAAAGAAAAATTTAATACCTATGTGCATATTAACCGTTGCTGATAACACATTTTATAAAATCGAATTATAATCACAACTGCGGTTCTATTAAAAACATGACAACGTTGGTGGAACAGTAAAGTTGACTACTTCTCGACGTACCCGGTACAATTTGTTGTTGTTTTGCCTTATAGATCGTTCATGTTTGCGCCCAAAGTCATTTTTTAAATTCTCTATATTAACTTCACTTGCCCGTGGGTCGTCGGTCGTCTGTCGTGGATTCTTGCGATCAATTTTTAACCTACTTCCCATGGCCCGATTTTATTGAAATTTTGCACACATGTGTATTTCCGGAGACAACACTTTCTATTAAATTTTGAGGCCCCTCGGGCTGCGGTGTCGGGGGTCTCCCAAACAAAAATTTTAAAAAATTTACCCGATTTTCTTCAAGTTTTACACACATGTGTATACCCAATAAACAATACTTTTTCGAAAATTTGGTAGTGATCGGTTCCCGGTCCCCGGGCCCTTATACATTTTTTAAATATCTATACTGGCATCAGATATTCGTCGCCCTTTATGGACTGTGTGCGGTGTGTGCTGCGCAGTCGGCTGCGTTGCATGGTTTTGGTGGTGGAGAGAGAGAGAGAAATCTTAGCTCACGCACAAATGAACCCAGCAAATGAAACGAGACATACATGTTTTATGCTTACTTCAACTTACATTTTTATTTACTGAATTGTATTTTTATTGATGTCGTTTTTTTTTGTCGATATCAACTTACAGATAGAACAACAAGTTTTCACAATATTCTATCATTTGGCGTTTTCATAAATTAGTTCAGAGCAGTCAAAGAGTTCTCAAGATAAATGTTCGTGTTTCTTATTTGTTCAGAGTATGAGCGTGCTCTAAGTGCTCAGAATAAAATGATCTGAGCTTTTTCAATTTTAACATCTGATGTCAAATGTCTGTTTCGATGATTTTCTCCTACAATAAAAAAAATGCCCCAGGATCGAGGGGCTCCCATATCAATTTCTGCGATTAGAGAATTTAGATGAAAAATTTTAATTTTTATGGGTTGTTTTTTCTTGTAGTTGACTTTCGGTGGATTCTCGGTGGAATCAAGCTTTCTCTTTCCAACTTACTTAACAACTACCTGTTTCGCTGGACATGACCTTCACTCCCATGATCATGTAACCACGTTCTAAGAAAATCGTTCTACAATAAGGGTTTATATCCAATGTTGACATCATTTATCGGGAATTGGAGAAAAAGCTTACTTTGGTTTACCCTGACCCATGTTAACGGAAATTGCTCTGTTAATACTAACGGTAGAAACTTTGTTAGGACTTTATTTTTAGAAGACATACTAGTATTTATAACTGCGTTTAAATAAAGTTGATATCTTGTTTGAATCTTCATCTTCATCATCAAGCTTCAGCGCCTGTTTTAGTTTTTTTTCCTGTCCATGTTAATTTTTTACTTTGAGGTCAATTTTCTCCGGAAAATGCGTAATAAACATAACGTTTTACTACTTTTTTCTTATGGACGTAACAATAATAAAAATAAAAATCACCAACAAAAACTTGGAAAAACCTGCAGCAGGTAAAATTTTTAAAAAATGGTTTTTTTTTGCTTTAAGCTCCAAAGAATTTTGAGTGGTTTTAGATCATTTTATTTTATGTTTGTACAGTTATTTTATTTGTGTACAGTGCTCAAAGTTTTTTGTGTGTATAGTTATAACAGGTGCTCAAAGTGTCCTCCTTCATTTTGTATGGATGCTATATTTTACGAAATTTACCCGAATTTCTTCAAATTTTATATACATATCTCGGAAGGACAACACTTTTTGTAAAAATTTTGGAGACCCCGGGCCCGGAGTCGTGAGGCCCCATACAAATTTTTTAAGAAATTTACCCGATTTTCTTAAAATTTTATATATATGTGTATCTCCGATCGACAACACTTTTTGTAAAAATCTTGGAGACCCCGGGCCCCGGAGTCTTGAGGCCCCATACAATTTTTTTAAAAAATTAACCCGATCTTATTCAAATTTTATATTCATGTGTACCTCCGACAGACAACAGTTTTTGTAAAAATTTTGGATTCCCAGGCCCAATACAAATTTTTTTAAAAAATTAACCCGATTTTCATTAAATTTTATACATATGTGTATCTCCGATCGACAACACTTTTTGTAAAAATCTTGGAGACCCCGCGCCCCGGAGTCTTGAGGCCCCATACAAATTTTTAAAAAAATTAACCCGATCTTATTCAAATTTTATATACATGTGTACCTCCGACAGAAAACAGTTTTTGTAAAAATATTGGATTCCCAGGCCCAATA
Organism: Nephrocerus scutellatus; assembly: GCA_947095585.1. Lineage (NCBI taxonomy): Eukaryota > Metazoa > Arthropoda > Insecta > Diptera > Pipunculidae > Nephrocerus > Nephrocerus scutellatus. The sequence continues at coordinate 33,192,602 of OX352762.1, forward strand.
CAAATTTTGTTAAAAAATTAACCCGATTTTCTTCAAATTTTATATACATGTGTATTTCTGATGGACAACACTTTTTGTAAAAGTTTTGGAGACCCTAAACCTCGGAGGCCCCATACAAATTTTAAAAAATAAATTAACCCGATTGTATACACATAAGTATCTCCAATGAACAAAACTTTTTGTTAAATTTTTGGAGTGAACGGGCCTGAAGCCCAATATAGATTTTTTAAAAATTAGCCCAATTTTTTAAATTCTCTATATTAACTTCACTTGCCCGTGGGTCGTTCGTCGGTTGTCGGTCGTCTGTCGTCTGTCGTGGAATCTTGCGATAAATTTTTAACCAACTTCCCAAAGCCCGATTTTATTGAAATTCACACATTGCACACATGTGTATTTCCGGAGACAACAATTTCTATTAAAATTTGAGGCCCGTCGGGCCACGGGGTCGGGGGCTCCCATACAAATATTTTACAAAATTTTACTCGATTTTTTTCAAATTTTATACACATGTGTATCTCTGATGGACAACACTTTTTGTAAAAAATTTGGAGACCCCGGGCCCCATAAATTTTTTTTAAAAAAATAACCCGATTTTCTTCAAATTTTATATACGCGTGTATCTCCGATGGACAACACTTTTTGTAAAAATTTTGGAGACCCCAATTTTATATATGTGTATATCTTCGATGGACAACACTTTTTGCAAAAATTTTGGTGGCCGGGGTCTTGGGGCCCCATATAAATTTTTCAAAAAAATTAACCCGATTTTCTTCAAATTTTATACGCCTGTGTATCTCCGATGGACAACATTTTTTGTAAAGTTTTTTTTGGAGTGAACGGGCCCTAAGGCCCGAAGGGTGCCCACATAAATTTTTTAAAAATTACCTCGTTTTTCTTCAAATATTAAACACATGTGTATCACTGACGGACAAAACTTTTTGTAAATTTGTTGGAGTGATAGGGCCCTGAGACCCGTGTGGTGTCCATGTAAATTTTTTAAAAATTACCCCGCTTTTTTTCAAATTTTAATACACATCCATCTCCTATTAGAGAATTTACATGAAAAATTTTAATTTTTATGGGTTGTTTTTTATTTTAGTTTTAAACACATGAGTATCTCCGATGGACAAAACTTTTTGTACAATTTTTGGAGTGAACGTGCCCGGGTTCGTGGGGCCCCATAACTTTTTTTAAAAAAATTATCCCGATTTTCTTCAAATTTAATACACATGTGTATCTCCGATAGACAACACTTTTTGTAAAAAATTTGGAGACCCCGGGCCGGGTTCGTGGGGCCCCATAACTTTTTTTTAAAAAATTAACCCGATCTTCGTCAAATTTAATACACTTGTGTATCTCCGACAGACAACACTTTTTGTAAAAAATTTGGAGACCCCGGGCCCGGGTTCGTGAGGCCCCATAAATTTTTTTAAAAAATAACCCGATTTTCTTCAAATTTAATACACATGTGTATCTGCGATAGAAAAAACGTTTTGTAAAAAATTTGGAGACCCCGGGCCCCAAAAATTTTTTTAAAAAAATTAACCCGATTTTTTTTAAATTTTATATACGTGTGTATCTCCGATGGGCAACACTTTTTGCAAAAATTTTGGAGACAGGGTTTGGAGGGTCATGGGGCCCCAAAAATTTTTTTAAAAAAATTAACCCGATTTTTTAAAATTTTATATACGTGTGTATCTCCGATGGGCAACACTTTTTGCAAAAATTTTGGAGACAGGGTTTGGAGGATCATGGGGGCCCAACAAATTTTTTAAAAAACAACCCGATTTTTTTAAAATTTTATATACGTGTGTATCTCCGATGGACAAAATTTTTTGCAAAGATTTTGGAGTGAGGCCCTCGACGTACCCGGTACAATTTGTTGTTGTTTTGCCTTATAGATCGTTCATGTTTGCGCCCAAAGTCATTTTTTAAATTCTCTATATTAACTTCACTTGCCCGTGGGTCGTCGGTCGTCTGTCGTGGATTCTTGCGATCAATTTTTAACCTACTTCCCATGGCCCGATTTTATTGAAATTTTGCACACATGTGTATTTCCGGAGACAACACTTTCTATTAAATTTTGAGGCCCCTCGGGCTGCGGTGTCGGGGGTCTCCCAAACAAAAATTTTAAAAAATTTACCCGATTTTCTTCAAGTTTTACACACATGTGTATACCCAATAAACAATACTTTTTCGAAAATTTGGTAGTGATCGGTTCCCGGTCCCCGGGCCCTTATACATTTTTTAAATATCTATACTGGCATCAGATATTCGTCGCCCTTTATGGACTGTGTGCGGTGTGTGCTGCGCAGTCGGCTGCGTTGCATGGTTTTGGTGGTGGAGAGAGAGAGAGAAATCTTAGCTCACGCACAAATGAACCCAGCAAATGAAACGAGACATACATGTTTTATGCTTACTTCAACTTACATTTTTATTTACTGAATTGTATTTTTATTGATGTCGTTTTTTTTGTCGATATCAACTTACAGATAGAACAACAAGTTTTCACAATATTCTATCATTTGGCGTTTTCATAAATTAGTTCAGAGCAGTCAAAGAGTTCTCAAGATAAATGTTCGTGTTTCTTATTTGTTCAGAGTATGAGCGTGCTCTAAGTGCTCAGAATAAAATGATCTGAGCTTTTTCAATTTTAACATCTGATGTCAAATGTCTGTTTCGATGATTTTCTCCTACAATAAAAAAAATGCCCCAGGATCGAGGGGCTCCCATATCAATTTCTGCGATTAGAGAATTTAGATGAAAAATTTTAATTTTTATGGGTTGTTTTTTCTTGTAGTTGACTTTCGGTGGATTCTCGGTGGAATCAAGCTTTCTCTTTCCAACTTACTTAACAACTACCTGTTTCGCTGGACATGACCTTCACTCCCATGATCATGTAACCACGTTCTAAGAAAATCGTTCTACAATAAGGGTTTATATCCAATGTTGACATCATTTATCGGGAATTGGAGAAAAAGCTTACTTTGGTTTACCCTGACCCATGTTAACGGAAATTGCTCTGTTAATACTAACGGTAGAAACTTTGTTAGGACTTTATTTTTAGAAGACATACTAGTATTTATAACTGCGTTTAAATAAAGTTGATATCTTGTTTGAATCTTCATCTTCATCATCAAGCTTCAGCGCCTGTTTTAGTTTTTTTCCTGTCCATGTTAATTTTTTACTTTGAGGTCAATTTTCTCCGGAAAATGCGTAATAAACATAACGTTTTACTACTTTTTTCTTATGGACGTAACAATAATAAAAATAAAAATCACCAACAAAAACTTGGAAAAACCTGCAGCAGGTAAAATTTTTAAAAAATGGTTTTTTTTTGCTTTAAGCTCCAAAGAATTTTGAGTGGTTTTAGATCATTTTATTTTATGTTTGTACAGTTATTTTATTTGTGTACAGTGCTCAAAGTTTTTTGTGTGTATAGTTATAACAGGTGCTCAAAGTGTCCTCCTTCATTTTGTATGGATGCTATATTTTACGAAATTTACCCGAATTTCTTCAAATTTTATATACATATCTCGGAAGGACAACACTTTTTGTAAAAATTTTGGAGACCCCGGGCCCGGAGTCGTGAGGCCCCATACAAATTTTTTAAGAAATTTACCCGATTTTCTTAAAATTTTATATATATGTGTATCTCCGATCGACAACACTTTTTGTAAAAATCTTGGAGACCCCGGGCCCCGGAGTCTTGAGGCCCCATACAATTTTTTTAAAAAATTAACCCGATCTTATTCAAATTTTATATTCATGTGTACCTCCGACAGACAACAGTTTTTGTAAAAATTTTGGATTCCCAGGCCCAATACAAATTTTTTTAAAAAATTAACCCGATTTTCATTAAATTTTATACATATGTGTATCTCCGATCGACAACACTTTTTGTAAAAATCTTGGAGACCCCGCGCCCCGGAGTCTTGAGGCCCCATACAAATTTTTAAAAAAATTAACCCGATCTTATTCAAATTTTATATACATGTGTACCTCCGACAGAAAACAGTTTTTGTAAAAATATTGGATTCCCAGGCCCAATACAAATTTTGTTAAAAAATTAACCCGATTTTCTTCAAATTTTATATACATGTGTATTTCTGATGGACAACACTTTTTGTAAAAGTTTTGGAGACCCTAAACCTCGGAGGCCCCATACAAATTTTAAAAAATAAATTAACCCGATTGTATACACATAAGTATCTCCAATGAACAAAACTTTTTGTTAAATTTTTGGAGTGAACGGGCCTGAAGCCCAATATAGATTTTTTAAAAATTAGCCCAATTTTTTAAATTCTCTATATTAACTTCACTTGCCCGTGGGTCGTTCGTCGGTTGTCGGTCGTCTGTCGTCTGTCGTGGAATCTTGCGATAAATTTTTAACCAACTTCCCAAAGCCCGATTTTATTGAAATTCACACATTGCACACATGTGTATTTCCGGAGACAACAATTTCTATTAAAATTTGAGGCCCGTCGGGCCACGGGGTCGGGGGCTCCCATACAAATATTTTACAAAATTTTACTCGATTTTTTTCAAATTTTATACACATGTGTATCTCTGATGGACAACACTTTTTGTAAAAAATTTGGAGACCCCGGGCCCCATAAATTTTTTTTAAAAAAATAACCCGATTTTCTTCAAATTTTATATACGCGTGTATCTCCGATGGACAACACTTTTTGTAAAAATTTTGGAGACCCCAATTTTATATATGTGTATATCTTCGATGGACAACACTTTTTGCAAAAATTTTGGTGGCCGGGGTCTTGGGGCCCCATATAAATTTTTCAAAAAAATTAACCCGATTTTCTTCAAATTTTATACGCCTGTGTATCTCCGATGGACAACATTTTTTGTAAAGTTTTTTTTGGAGTGAACGGGCCCTAAGGCCCGAAGGGTGCCCACATAAATTTTTTAAAAATTACCTCGTTTTTCTTCAAATATTAAACACATGTGTATCACTGACGGACAAAACTTTTTGTAAATTTGTTGGAGTGATAGGGCCCTGAGACCCGTGTGGTGTCCATGTAAATTTTTTAAAAATTACCCCGCTTTTTTTCAAATTTTAATACACATCCATCTCCTATTAGAGAATTTACATGAAAAATTTTAATTTTTATGGGTTGTTTTTTATTTTAGTTTTAAACACATGAGTATCTCCGATGGACAAAACTTTTTGTACAATTTTTGGAGTGAACGTGCCCGGGTTCGTGGGGCCCCATAACTTTTTTTAAAAAAATTATCCCGATTTTCTTCAAATTTAATACACATGTGTATCTCCGATAGACAACACTTTTTGTAAAAAATTTGGAGACCCCGGGCCGGGTTCGTGGGGCCCCATAACTTTTTTTTAAAAAATTAACCCGATCTTCGTCAAATTTAATACACTTGTGTATCTCCGACAGACAACACTTTTTGTAAAAAATTTGGAGACCCCGGGCCCGGGTTCGTGAGGCCCCATAAATTTTTTTAAAAAATAACCCGATTTTCTTCAAATTTAATACACATGTGTATCTGCGATAGAAAAAACGTTTTGTAAAAAATTTGGAGACCCCGGGCCCCAAAAATTTTTTTAAAAAAATTAACCCGATTTTTTTTAAATTTTATATACGTGTGTATCTCCGATGGGCAACACTTTTTGCAAAAATTTTGGAGACAGGGTTTGGAGGGTCATGGGGCCCCAAAAATTTTTTTAAAAAAATTAACCCGATTTTTTAAAATTTTATATACGTGTGTATCTCCGATGGGCAACACTTTTTGCAAAAATTTTGGAGACAGGGTTTGGAGGATCATGGGGGCCCAACAAATTTTTTAAAAAACAACCCGATTTTTTTAAAATTTTATATACGTGTGTATCTCCGATGGACAAAATTTTTTGCAAAGATTTTGGAGTGAGGCCCTGAGGTCCGAGGGGTGCCCATATACATTTTTTAAAAATAAGCTCGATTTTCTTCAAATTTTAACACATACCCATCTCCTATTAGAGAATTTACATGAAAAATTGTATTTTTATGGGTTGTTTTTTTTTTTAAATTAGCCCGATTTCTTCAAATTTTAAACATATGTGTATCTCCGCTGGACATAACTTTTTGTACCTTTTGATCGGACTCTAAGGCTCGAAGGGGGCCCATATAAGTTCTTTAAAAATTAACCAGATTTTCTTCACATGATTATCTCCGATGACAACACTTTCTATTGAAAGTTGGAAGTGATCGAGCTCCAAGGTCGGGGGCTCCCATACAAATTTTTCACACATGTGTATCTTCGGTGACAACACTTACTATTGAAAGTTGGAAGTGGTCGGGCCCCATGGTCGGGGGCTCCCATACAAATTTTTCACACATGTGTATCTCCGGTGACAACAGTTTTTGTAAATATTTTGAAGTAAAGCGGCTCTTGTATAAATTTTTTCCAAATTAACCCGGTTTGAATTTTGCACACATTGTATCTCCTTTAAGAGAATTTACATGAAAAATTTTATGGGTTGTTTTTTAAATTTTTTTGTGAGTTGTATTGTTTTCCGGAAAATTGTAGTGGAAATTATAGAGCAAACTTAGCAGGTCAACGTGAAACTTATTTAAGATATCATCGCAAATTTATGAATCTTTAAATCCGTTGTCCATTGGGAAGCTGTCTAGGTTTCGATTTTTCATTGATTTTGGTCAAAACTCAATTTTATTTTTAAACGCTATTTTTTCGCTGGGTTCACTTTTTTTAAAATATATGCCATACACGCTAATTTCAAAAGCGAACATTCATTACACAACTTAGCACCAAAATCAAAGTCGTCAGTGAGGTTCTACCTTCAGCCCGCGAAAAAGCCCACTTACCTCTGACTGAAGAATAAGTACAGACATATGCAGACTACCTACCTACCCATCGCACAATACTTTTAATAGACTTCCATTTTTGTTGTTGTGATTTTATGAAGTGGCCTCCCGGACACCTTCCTTAGGGAAGTGGAATGTGGTGTGTGTATATCAAGTGGAGACATAACGGTTACAACTTAAAAACTGCACTACAACTTTATTCTTTTCTTCTTTCGACTGAATGCTTACAAGTGTTACAATTTAAGATTTCAAATAAAAGTTCAAGTTGGATATTTGTTTGTATTGATTTCTATTAATTTAGAATGCACGTGACACTATGTTAAAGCTGCGTTGCTGCTCGCTTGAATCGTATGCTAATAAAAATAACAGAGTCGCTTTAAATTGGCTATCGGTTAATACTCGTAAAGGAGTGATGCATAAAAAAGCATATTTTGATATTTTTTAGAACTCTCCGCGGAGCACACTTTGTGAAACCTGGATCTAGAAAGATTTAGAATGCACGTTACACTATGTTATATCTGCGTTGCTGCTCGTTTGAGTCGTATGCTAATAATAATAACAGAGCCGCTTTAAATTGGCTATCGGTAAATACTCGTACATGAGTGATGCATAAAAGAGCATAAAGTTATAGTTATAAAGCTGTGTGCTGCATCAGTATCGCAAATAAATAGTGACGTTGATCGGTACCCAAATTTTTGATCTCACTAAATACACTCGAAGTGGGCGCCGTGGCTCAGTGGATAAGAGCAAGGACTTCTGAGCAGGGGGTTCGTGGTTCGAATCCACCAAAAGTATTTTTCACGGTGTCCTACCTCTCGCGAATGGGTGACAAACGTTCCGAGAGCAATAACTTGTCACGGAATGCTTCTTAATTCGCCGTTCGGATCCGGCATTAAAGTGTATGTCCCCTTCATTTGTGTGCAAAAAATATACATGCTCAACACAAGTGGTTGCGAGAAGCAAAGCCTTGGACTGCAATGGTCTATCGCGCCGAATATTATTATTAAATACACTCGTAGGTACCATCGCTGATGTCAGGAATGCATAGAGCATAGCTCATAACATGACTTAGCTAAACTATAATCTGCATGTAGGATTTCCAATTCGCTTCAATCAAACACGCTTATCCATGAATTTGGGACAAGCTCCTAAGAAAGAAATCAGAAATTATTTTAAAAAATTTAATTTTACATTAGTCGTCATTGTGCAATGTGATATATTATGATATATGAATATGACACGGGTTAAGTTGTGAGCACGAAAACATAATACTACACATTTACTACACATTCATTGTTTCCTTCGGGTTTTCATTTTACTAGATTAACATTTTGATTATTTTTAAATTGGTAAGGTAAACATATATAGGGTGTATCTGTTTACGTGAGAAACATCTAAAAAGTTGTTTCCTTGGTAAATTATGAACAAAAAATAGTATGGAATGGGGAGTGAACTGTTTTCACTCTCTGTGGTGTACGAGCGTTTTAATGCGTAGAAACGAACTTTTGACCTTACATCACTTTAAACCGTGTAACTCTTCAACTCTTTTTGAAACAAAATTTAAAATATCAAATATGAATTTTTCCAAATTTTGTTTTAATTCTATTTAAAAATGTAAAATCTCGAAAATTGCTCTTCGATTAATTATTTTGACTGATACAGTATTAAAGCTTATTCAATTTCCTACAAATCCATGACGCAGTTGTTATGCATTCGGTCAGCTGAAGTAGAGCTAAAATAAAAAGTTTGTAAAATGAATTTTTAAAAAAGTGATTCACTTTTCTGATTTTAAAAAAAAAAATATTCAAATAGAAAGTTTTGTCATCGGAGTGTGCAAAGTTCGAAGAAAATTGGGCTTTAAGAAATGGGTTAAAAATTGATCACAAGATTCCACCAGCTAGCCACCCACCGATAGGCAGGCAGACAGACACATGCCCACGCGAAGGTAATATGGAGAATTCAAAAATGTACATTGTTTGATCCATAAGATTGACTTTTCTTGCAAAAAAGACCGACAGTAGTCTTATAGCTAGAAGCGGTCAAGAGTTACAGGGTGTGAAGTGATGTAAGGTCAAAAGTACATTTCTGGAAGGAAGTAAAATAGATCCTCCCATCCCATACTATTTTTTGCTCGTTATTAACCAAGTAATCACCCTTTAAGTATTTGACACGTAAGCAGATGCACCCTGTATATAAACATACAGGGATGCACAGAAGTGGAGGAATACCCGGTTTCTGGCTTTATTATGAGTTGAACTAAAAATTTAATTTTTTGTATTCTAATTGTATTTTTTTTTTGTGATAAAACAGTAGGGCTCAGGTCTCATTTAACTCTATATAATTGAATTTGAATCATATCTATCCAAAAAAAAATTTAATATAAGGTAAGTTGTGTTTTCGTTGAATCAGTGTGAACTGAACGAAAGTACCTGAATATTGAAATTCAAAAATTATTTTGTTGGAGGTCGTCGGATGACACGTCAAATTATAACTGCAAAATTAAAATGGCGTCGTGATTATTCTGGTATTAAAACAAAAATTACAATTAAAACGAACACACTTTTGTTTGTTGTAGCTATGTGTAGTTTCAGAGTGGATCTCAGCAACATACGTGGGATGAGAACGAATTTTTTCGCTTTGTTAACATATGTAAATGTCCACAGTCCAGCAATTCTGGCACTTAGCGAAACTCAAGTATTTGAGAATTCTGATACTTCGGATTTAAAAATGCCAAACCGATGAAATAACTTCTCCACTTGTGAAAAACCCAAAATCAATAAGTTTTGCTAAAAAAAATACCTTACCCAAATTTGAAATTTGCTCACATTCGTAACAAATTAACAAAAAGAAACAGTAACTAGAGAAATGGAAAAGCTTGCTACCGGATTTAAATAAATTGTCAGATAAGAAACAGTGTGTGTATCTGTTTACGTGCGAAACATCTAAAGAGTTGTTTCCTTGGTAAATTATGAACAAAAAATAGTATGGAATGGGGAGTGAACTGTTTTCACTCTCTGTGGTGTACGAGCGTTTTAATGCGTAGAAACGAACTTTTGACCTTACATCACTTTAAACCGTGTAACTCTTCAACGCTTCTAGCTATAAGACCGCCTTTGTCCGCCTTTTTGAAACAAAATTTAAAAGATCAAATATGAATTTTTCCAAATTTTGTTTTAATTCTATTTAAAAATGTAAAATCTCGAAAATTGCTCTTCGATTAATTATTTTGACTGATACAGTATTAAAGCTTATTCAATTTCCTACAAATCCATGACGCAATTGTTATGCATTCGGTCAGCTGAAGTAGAGCTAAAATAAAAAGTTTGTAAAATGAATTTTCTGATTTTAAAAAAAAAAATATTTTCAAATAGAAAGTTTTGTCATCGGAGATACATAAGTGTGCAAAGTTCGAAGAAAATTGGGCTTTAAGAAAGGGTTTAAAAATTGATCACAAGATTCCACCAGCTAGCCACCCACCGATAGGCAGGCAGACAGACACATGCCCACACGAAGGTAATATGGAGAATTCAAAAATGTACATTGTTTGATCCATAAGATTGACTTTTCTTGCAAAAAAGACCGACAGTAGTCTTATAGCTAGAAGCGGTCAAGAGTTACAGGGTGTGAAGTGATGTAAGGTCAAAAGTACATTTCTGGAAGGAAGTGAAAATAGATCCTCCCATCCCATACTATTTTTTGCTCGTTATTAACCAAGTAATCACCCTTTAAGTATTTGACACGTAAGCAGATGCACCCTGTATATAAACATACAGGGATGCACAGAAGTGGAGGAATACCCGGTTTCTGGCTTTATTATGAGTTGAACTAAAAATTTAATTTTTTGTATTCTAATTGTATTTTTTTTTGTGATAAAACAGTAGGGCTCAGGTCTCATTTAACTCTATATAATTGAATTTGAATCATATCTATCCAAAAAAAAATTTAATATAAGGTAAGTTGTGTTTTCGTTGAATCAGTGTGAACTGAACGAAAGTACCTGAATATTGAAATTCAAAAATTATTTTGTTGGTGGTCGTCGGATGACACGTCAAATTATAACTGCAAAATTAAAATGGCGTCGTGATTATTCTGGTATTAAAACAAAAATTGCAATTAAAACGAACACACTTTTGTTTGTTGTAGCTATGTGTAGTTTCAGAGTGGATCTCAGCAACATACGTGGGATGAGAACGAATTTTTTCGCTTTGTTAACATATGTAAATGTCCACAGTCCAGTAATTCTGGCACTTAGCGAAACTCAAGTATTTGAGAATTCTGATACTTCGGATTTAAAAATGCCTGGGTATAGCTTAGTGCCATTATTTTTCACAATTCACAATTTATGTCCGTAGTGATGTTGCGTTCAAACTTTTGCCTCAATCAAGCCAATGTTCCAATGCGGAATTTAATTTCATATGGCTTAGAGTAATGGTACAAGGGCGCAACACCCACTACTGCCCCAACTTGGACAGAGTTTCAACTCTTTACGAGTTTGATGCACTGTCTGATTCAATTGCAAGAATTGTCAAAAATGATGATAACACTGAAATCGTTATTGTGGGTGATTTCAATGTACCCAATTCTGGGTGGCTTCGCCATTCTGGGCAGAAAACACCCGTAGGAAGGGATGTAGAGTTGTTCGCTGAGTTTAATCACCTTACTCAGCTTGTAAATGAGCCTACAAGAATACCTGACATTGCAAATCATTCCGCAAACACCCTTGACTTGTTCCTTACCTCTCGTCCTGATAATTACTCCGTCAATGTATTATCGCCTCTATGCTCGTCTGATCATTGTGTTGTATCAGCTAACTTCGCGTTAATAAACCACGCAGTTAGAGAAAAAACTCCCAAAAAACAGTTTGGCAATACGAGAAAGGGACGGCCTCAACAACTTCTTTGGGAGAATTAACTGGTCGCTATTGTTTCGTGATAACAACGTGGATGCCGCCGCTGATGCAATCACAAACATCATTCTAATTGGTATGAGAGACTTTATACCTTCCAGAAATAAGTCTTTTAAACCAAAGACGTCTTTTGGACCGCTCAATTTAAGTTGTTTTGGACGGTTTGAAGTTTGAAATACACCACATAAACGATGGCGTTTCCCAGGGCTCTGTTTTGTTGTCCCCGACACTCTTTCTCATTTTTATTAATGATCTCTTATCTGTGACTTCTAATCCAATTCACTCTTTCACTGACGACAGCGCTCTCAGCTTCTCATATAAGTTTGAGGAACGTCCCTTTCACTTTTCATGTGGAACTTAAACAACCTCGTATGTTAAGCACGTTAAATTCTGACCTAGAAAGCATAATAAAATGGAGAGAAAACAATCGAGTAGAATTTAACGCTTCCAAAACCCAATGCTGTCTCCTGTCGTCTAAGCGAATCCCAAATCGCATGCCATTATCCATGAATGGCACTTGCATCGAGGAAACTGAAAATCTCGCAATTCTCGGTATGTGCGTTAACGACAAACTTCGTTGGAATGACCATATATTTACCGTCGCCAAAAATGCTGCGAAATGTTCAGGTTTTCTAACAACAGAAATATTTCACTCCCTCTGATCTGGCTACTATCTACAAGGCTTTTATTCGCCCTAAACTTGAGTACAACTGTCATATTTGGTCTGTTGCGCCTAAAACTACCTTGCATCAACTAGATAGAATATAAAACCGCGCAATAAAACTTATCGATGACGAAAACATTGCGAAATCAATAGATTCGCTTGAACACGACAGAAACGTCTCCTGCTTGTCACTCTTTTATCGCTTCTTCCACCAGCGGTGCTGAAGAGAAATAGCCAGTTGCATGCCACCTCACCTTGAATTTAACCGCAATACTCGTGTCGCTCTAAATGCTCATCAGTTTACCCTTAAGCCCATCTTTGGACGTACAGTTAAGTTCAGGGATTCGTTCTTCAGCCGTACAACACGTATGTGGAATGCTCTGCAAAGCTCTGTCTTTCCACATCACTATGATCCACAGGCATTAAAAACACAAGCTCTTAGCATCTCCTCTTTTCTTCTCTCTTTCCTTATCGCCCACGCTGTGCCAAGCATATAACCGAACTTAATAAGGGTTAACCCATTTTCGCGTTTGCAAATTATAAAAAAAAACAAATAGACGGATCCGCTTCAGGCCAAGCTACAATAATGGTAATAACCCTACAAAATTTTTCGTTGAATATTTTAAAGGTCAAAACAAATTGAATTTAAATGGGTTAATTTTAATTAGATTTCTGTTGTTCAAAAAAAAAAAAAAAAAATAATAAACAAAAAAAAAGGATACTCAAGAAAATAGTAGTGCGCACTTCATATAAGGTTGCGCAAGGTCCAGCGGACCTAAAGAAATAAGAATAAAAGTCACATAATAATTTATGACCCTTAATTCCCAAAAACAAGCTCGTTATCATCACGAATAATTTTCAATCTAAATTTTTTTAATAACTTTAAAGCATGTCCTTAATTAGTTTATTTTATAGGTAAATTACTTAATTCATGAAAATGTGAACTTGCATAATTTTAAACCGTTACAGTACAACTGGTTTCATCTCCCTCTTATACATCTTTAATTAGCTTAAGTATTTGCGTTTTAAAACACACTGTTTCTTATCTGACAATTTGTTTAAATCCGGTAGCAAGCTTTTCCATTTCTCTAGTTACTGTTTCTTTTTGTTAATTTGTAACGAATGTGAGCAAATTTCAAATTTGGGTAAGGTATTTTTTTTTAGCAAAACTTATTGATTTTGGGTTTTTCACAAGTGGAGAAGTTATTTCATCGGTTTGGCTTTGTCAAGCCTCAGTAATGGATTTTATTCCACTTTTGAAAATGCAATAAAGTCAAAATTTGAATTGGACTTTATTTTACTTTTAAAATTGTAACAAAGTTCTTGGACATTATTGCATTCAACTATGTAAAAGAAAAGACTAGATTTAAAATGAGACAAAACTCCTTTTCCACTGATAATAAATAGTAAAGTGAATAAAAAAAATCTATTATTTCATCATAACAAACTGTTTAACTGTTCACGGTTTTTACGGCCATTGGAAAAAAATGTTATCCAAATTCCCACAACAAATCCTCTGTTGTTGTGATCGTTTTATTTCTAATTGTAAATTAAATGGTTGTTGCGTCAGCTTGATCTTATACGGATGTAGGCCAAGATCTTTACGTAAAATTCGCCACAATGATGTCACAGAAAGGCCCAATTGTTGCGAACGTCGTGTGAGCGACACATTCGCGTCTTCTTGAACTGAAGCCCTGGCGGCTGCGATGTTTTCAACACTTCGAGCACTTCTTGCTCTCGAGGGCACCGGAACATTATGTAGCGAAAACGTAGACTCAAATTTTGCCACTATACGGTCGATTGTCGAACGGGCTGGCTTGTTAAATGGACCGTAAAACAGAACAGCAACAGAACGATTATTTTGATAAAAAATTTGCACGATTTGCAATCGCTGTTTACATGTGTAGCGTTCCATGATGAAATGTATACTAATGAAGTTTCCAAATGACAAAAGAACAATAAAAAATGTGGCGTCGTTCGCCGTCCCTATCGGAGAAAAGTTGAAGCGCACCTGTTGAAACAACCTATATAACTGCTGTGTAATTTTTTGGTATCCACTTTAGTGTTAACAGGACTATTGTATAACCAAATCCGACTCATATTTAGGTAATTTTCATTCCATCTTTCAGATATTGCAATTTTTGCTATATCTAAAGGAATAATAGTAAATAGTTATACCACATCCAATGAAACTAAAATATCACTATAATCCAACTTTATATCTTTATATTTTCTTTAAATATATATATCTTTTCTATTTTCTATCTTTTATATTTTTTATTTTTTCTTTAAATATAAAAGAATTCTTTACGTTAAATTTGCTAGTATTTTTCAATAATTTATAGTATATTACAACAGAATTTTGATAGATTATAAGCTGTAGAAATTTTAGATTAGTTTCTTCTAGAAGAAACTATAACTATAAATCGTAATGGCGGTCAGCCATTAGCAGAATTGGGGGAATAACACAGAATGCTCTAGCATTTCAGGTGGCCGTAACTATCTCTGACTGGTGAAAGTGCGATCAAACCTCCACGTGGTGGCCGCCGGTAATTTTCCCCCAATGCAGGAAAAGCGGAATTATCGGGCTAGTCCCTACAAAGTAAGGTTGGCGCGAGGCCAATAACCTCGCCCGTAAAAAAATTATTATTACGTAACCCAAAAATCTATCACCTAAAATTTAAAGTTGTGTTTTTTTACACTGAACCGCAATTCACAACTTAAATGGCGCAGTCGGAAGGATTCTTGTAAAAATAAGAATCCAGTGATACGAATCTCTTTCCGTCGTGTGAAATTAATTAAATTAAAATTACTAAACGCGTACCTACTAAATCGACAAAGAAGTTTTAAAAGTATTAAAAAGTCTAAACAAGAAAACCTACAACATTTTAAGCGTTTTTTAAATTGTACGACTAATAATAAATACACATCAGTAAACATCATACATCATGGCAACCAACGAACAACTTCTCGAGGAACTCCGCAGGAAGACGGAGCAATTGGAACAAATCCGTCAGGCTTATCAGACGATGCAACAACATCGAGACACAAGTGACCGAGAGAAAATTCTTAAGGAAGTGCGGTACATGTCAACCTTCACCGGGACCGGTGAGATAACTTATGAATATCCACGAATACTATCTAGCTGGAGTTAACAATGAAGAAACCAGAAAACTGATGATCAGGACCATCTATTACGGAAAGATACAAGGCGAGGCAAAGGACGTACTTCTTAACCTTCCACATGCTGATGACTGGGACAGGATCAAAGAAGCCCTAAGGATGAGATATCGACCAGACACCGAACCAGCGGATAAAAAATAATTAGTAATTTGAATGTTCACAATGTAAGTGATTTAGCTATAGAATTACAAAATATTGAATATAAGACAGATGAACTTATAGTGTATCATAGAGGTGAACATTATATTGATTTAAGCAACGTAGATAGCCTTTTAATGAATACTGCTAAGCAAATGACCCAAGGGACATTATTAGACAGAATTTATAATGACGAAGATTTAGGGACAATAATTTCCACAATGCGTAGACGACAAGATTCCTGTATAAGACCGGAATATTGGAAAAACATATCAACCAAAAGTTTATACGCCACGCCAAAATAATCAACTTTTGTCAGGAAACCATGACCATAGGCAAGGCCAGATAGAAGGATTTAATTACCATACGTCAGGAAACCCTAGAGGACATTCAGGCCAAAATCGCTTCCAACAGAATGACCATAGGCAAGGACAAGTAGACAGATTTAACTACCATACGTCAGGAAACCCTAGAAGACATTCAGGCCAAAATCGCAAATCAGGCAAAGACAGGTAGAAAGAATGGAGGTAGATAACATACAAAATCGAAATACTGACCAAGTCAATAATATTAATAATGAACCATTTTCTACCAACTAGCCTCGGACGAATTACCAATGATAAAAATAACTATAGATAAAATAGCATAAATAGCTCTTATTGATACCGGATCAACACTAAGTATAATTGACGACAGAGTAAAAGAATTTAGACCTATTTAGACCTATAAAATAAAACCTATACACTTTTCCACCATAAACGGACAGGACTTGATAAACTACGTGGTTCACACCAGTGCCCCCAACGATAGAGGTTGCGAAAAGGAGCTTTGGTCCGATGGAAAGTTAAACGTTTACCAGATAGGAAATATAAATTTATCATAGAAAGTGATTTATTAAATAATCTAAACGCACTTATAAATTTTAAAGAAGGAATAGTTCTGGTAAATAATCATAGAATTAAATTTTTAAACATACTGTTACATTAAACCGGTTATCGTTACAACATTTAAATAAGGAAGAATACCAGGAAATCGAGAATTTGCTAAAGCGTTTTAGTAAAATATTTTTTAAAGAAGGTGACCAATTAGCGAGTACACCAGAAATACTACATGAGATAAAAACTTGTACCGAGCAACAAATAAATGCCAAATTGTATCGTTTTCCACCCCATGAAGACGAAGTTACAAGACAGATCGGTGATATGGAAGCACAAGGGATAATATGGAAAAGCTGCTCAAAATATTCGAGCCCTTTAATAGTCATTCCTAAATTAGACAGTTCGGTAAAACCAAAATTTAGAATTGTTATAGACTACAGGAAACTTAACGACATCACGACAGACTCTATTCTTCCCAACATAGACTCTATTCTAGATAAAATAGGCAAAGCCCAGTAATTTACTACCCTTGATCTAGCCAAGGGCTATCATCAGATTTTAGTGGAAAAAAAGATCAGGAAAAAACAGCGTTCGCAACTCCTCATGGCTTATACGAATTTATCAGTCATCCAATTTTAAAATACACCAATTTTGATAAACAGTTCCAATTAACAACAGATGCATCTAACTACGCGATAGGAGCAGTTCTTTCACAAGAAGGCCACCTTGTCTGCTTTGCATCAAGATCATAAAACAATCATGAGCGTAATTATTCAGCAACGGATAAGGAGTTCCTTGCTATTATTTGGTCTATTAACTATTTTAGACCATATCTTTATGGCAAGAAATTCGATATTTTTACAGATCATCAGCCAATTAAATTCATACATGCGAAATATAAAGGAAAGGATCTTTCTCCAAGACTATAGCTATTGAAATTAGGAGAGTTCAGTTCAACACAGAATACATAAAAGGAAAAGAGAATAAAGTTGCAGATTTTTTGAGTCGTATAGAAAGAAACGAGGACGTTAATTCTAATCTAAAGAAGGGAGAGGAAAGCGGAGGAGACCCCACAAATTTTACGCAAATAACTGACGACATAGAATCAGACATAAATGACCTTTTTAATATAGAAGAAGACGACCTGACAATGGCAACAGTACACTCAACAGATGAAGATTTAGCCGATAATATTCCGATTAAAGAAGAGATCGTGAATAAATATATGACCCAAATTATTATAACTAATAACAAAACTAAAACAGAAGTTATTAACGAAAGAAGAATATGTAGACGTTTTATAAAAAATAAATGGAAAAACCGGCATATATTCTGAATTAGGAGATGACAAATACAACACAGTTCAGCAAAGTTGATTGAACTATTCGCAAATAATAATGCAGTTAAATTCGTTAAGTGTTCATATCGAGCACAAGACATTGAAACGGAAGTAGAGGCAATAAAACAAATATCTTTGTACCATGTGAGAGAAAGCTTACATTTGGGAATTTAGGAAACCAACAACCAATTAAAAATCAGGATTTACTACCCAAAGCTTTTAGAAACCATACAGATCGTAATTAATAAATGCGAAATATGCCAAGGGGTAAAATACGATCGAAAACCTATAAAACCAAAATTTAGACACACAGAAACTCCTACGGATATAAACCAAAACATTCACATCGACACATACGATATTAGAAGATATTCCTTTTTAACCGTGATTGATAAATTCTCGAAATTCGGGGCAGCATACTATCTGAACGATAGAAATCACATTACAATAATCGAACAACTCGAAGATCATTTTGCCAAAGTAGGAAAACCTAAAAGATAGTAGCGGATAATGAATTCAAGGCATTACAAATTAAAGAATTTCTGACATCAGAAGGAATCGAACTACATTTAACGAAAACTAACTGTCAGACAGGTAACGCGGCCGTAGAAAGATTACATAGTTCAATCGCCGAAAAGTTTACACTTATGCAACAGGCAGTCAGGAACTACAACGAACGTTTTCACTCTTCGATTAAATGTAATCCACTAGACGTACAAATGAATAGGATCAGTAAAGACAAGATTAGACAAAATTTAGAAACAAACAAAATTAAAAGATTAAAAAAAGAGAATGTAACTAGAGTAGACTATACGGAGGAAGGTTTAATAAAAAACTATAAAGCTGATCATCATTCAAGGAACATACGGACAGAAACTGCTGGACATACAGACTGGTTACGCCGACCCTTTATTATAGACTAGCTGATTACCCGGCGTTGCCCAGGTATTTATTCATCACAATCTTCTATTAGGCAGGGGTAGAAAAAAGAATGATATCTATCTATAAGGTAAAATTACAGTTTTTATTAACAAAATTTATTTAATAAAATATATTTTAAATTACAGCTATAGTATTTAAATTATAAAATAAAATTAAATAAACATACATAACTTTAAGACATTCACTTTAAGAGCAAGAATAAATAAATTCTTATGTCAACCCAACCCAGAGCAACCAAAATTGAGTTGTCCGTGGGAAAAACATGGCGATCTCAAATCTATACTCCGCAGTACTTAATAAACTGTCCGACTTATTGATCGTCATCGAAAACGCAAGATCCGTCGAAATGAGTGCTATCCGTGGGATAAAAACTGTTTCACACTGTCCCTTTTCTGTCAAGATAGTCGCTTCAATTATATTGCCCGGCATCTCTTTTACGCACAGTCTTGTGCGGTTGCAAAGTTTTGGCGAGTCGAGAAGCCGTAGTAAAATAATTGGATATTAAACTGTAAGGTGGCAATCCAGACGAATTAAGTGAGTTTAGGAACTCAGATAATTAACTTCCTCATCAGTATCTACAGCGGTATCGATACACTTATATTAAGTGACTATGCCTATTAACATGGCAAGAATTTGATTGTTTATTTCGTGGGTGTCTCCATTTTTAGTAGCAAGAATGGCCTCTTCTCGCAACCGGTTCAAAATGTGATAGTTTTGAGAAACAGCCGGATAAAACGAATTTATTAGTTCGGCGGCAGATTTCAAAAATCTATGTAAATTTAATATAACCATACAACACGGCTTCTAATCTACCTTTTCCAATTTGAAGTAGGGGCGACCGAGTACCATTCTATACACCACTATTCATATCGGTCCCCCCCCCTCAGTTACCGACTCCATCCCCCTAGAATCTACTCTAATATCGGTCACCCACCCCCCTGCGGGAATATAACTCATCCATAGGAGTGTACTACCAGCACTATTCGTCTCGGCGATACCGAAAACGGCGGGTCCGACACTCTGCCACGCCTCCTACAGCCAAAAAACCTGCTACCCCCCACCACCTATATTTGATTCCACATAGTAACTAATATTTATACCAAGTTTGGTTAAAATTGGTCAAGGCGTTCCAGAGCTAGTTAGGCACAAATATACAAATATACAAACAAATAAATTCTCTATTTTATATAAATATATAGATTGTACTGTATGTATATGAATTGGACTCTACTGTATGAAAAAGTTTGACACATGATGTCGTCGCTCAAGTCAGTCATTTAGTTAGTCTCTCTCTACATGGCAGTCGAAAAATTGCGACGTAAAATCGGCATAAGAAATATTTAATAAATAAAACACATTAAACACAGAAACCAGTCTTTTCATTTTGAACTATCCATTTTTTGGTCCTGTCGAGTCGGGTCGGCTGCCTATTATCGCGAGAAATTAATAATTAATACTGTCCACTCAAAAAAATTATATAACGGATGTTTTTTTTTTTTCTTCTTTTTTGTGTTTCGTGGAAATCGCGTTATCTTTCGTCGCTGCTCTAACAATCGCATATAGTCAACGTGCGCGTCGTTTTTCGTTTCTATGTGCATATCTCCCAAACTGTGGGCGCAGTACCATTGTATGCTCATACAACATATGAACTGCGGATTTTCTTGATTGCTGCTATTGGCCGCGTATATAATCGAAGTGCATGGTCGCCGACATTTTCGTTTTTTCATTTACATACAATCCGAACTGTAGGCGCATTACCGGTTCATGCTCATAAAGCATATAAATTGCTTGAAAAAATATCGGATGTTTTCTTGTTTTCCGTTGTGTTTCGTGGAAATCCTGTTATCTTTGGTCGCTGCTCTAGTGTGCGTATACAGCCGACGTGCGGAGTCGTGTTTCGTCTTTGTTCGGGTCATGCGCATATGGTGTGAGCTACTGGTGCATTACTGATGCTCGTATATATGAAGAGCTGACATTTTCGTCGCTGCTCTTACGATCGCATATAGTCAACGTGCGTGTCGTGTTTGCTTCTTGTTGGTCGTTACTCTGGTGGGTTAAAATAACCAACGTGTGTACCTTGTGTTCCTTTTTGTTGGTACTACAATGTGTAACGTTTGTACTCGGGTGACGCTCGCCGGCTTGCCCAGGGTTCTTCTCCTCTTCTACCTTGTTACAAATTGTTTTTGTTTTACCTTATAAATAATAATTCGTTTTTGTTGGTATTTTGTTTTTATTATTAGTTTTCTCTTTTTTCTTCTCTTCTTGAGATTTAATACTAAGTTACATTCTTCTTCAAGTGCTTAACCTAAGAATAACTACTTATTTATACCTAAATATATATATATATATATATACCTAAACCTACGTATAGAGGTATTCGCCTACATAGGGGATTGGTGCATTCAATACCCTATACCACAGTCGGACTTCGCAGTCGACTGAAAAGAACTGGCTATAGTGGGGAAACACAGACTGAAGTCACCTATTCCCCGCTATATGCGATTGACCATAATGGGCTTTAATGAGGAAGAGGCGATAAAATCTACTTACTTCCCATCAAGTGCAATGCCGGTCAGTAGACTATAGCGCCAGTAAGGAAAAGCGATAAAATCTACTTAGCCCTTACAAGCCCACGGAGTTTCGGCAGAACATACCATCAGTGACGAAAAGGCTATAAAATCTACTTATTCCGCACTGCGGGTATTGCTTGTCGACTTCCAGCCAGGGTGCAATCTGTTAGTAAGAAAAGGCGATAAAATCTACTTATCTCTTAATAAAATATTACACGAGCTGCGTTATATGTATAGGGTTCAGTAGATTACTGTTCACTTCAAAAAGGTGTTCGTGCAGAACGCTGAGAGACTCTTAACCGCTTTCAGTGTGTGAAGTTTCTTTCCTTTGTTCGTGTAGAACGCATGAAATAAATACACCGAGTTTGGTTTTTGGAGTATATTTCTCTGATTCTTCTTAGTTTTCGGTCCCTATGTCTTTAATAAAAAGTAAAGGCTTGTTGAGAATTATATTTATATTCCAAACCAAAAAGGAAATTTCTAATAATCATTGACCGATTATTTATTGTTTACTTAATAATGCTATTTTATACGAATATACCCTTTCCTCCATTGTTTATAACAAATATAAGCCTTTTTTTTATTATAAAGACATAGGGCCGAATGAATATTTTACTATATGTGATATTAAAATTTAAAAAATCCGAGTCAATGGGTATGAACTCGGCAACTAGAGATTTCTAGCTCATAGCTCTCCTCTGGCGCTATTGACTCACTTGAGTAAACCGAGAATATATCTTAATATCAACGCCTAGTAGCATGCTTGTTGAATGAGTTATTCTGCCGCATGCTTACTACGCTGATATTCCTAACTGGTTACTCAAGAAATTATTTTGAAAATTTATACGTGTATATTATATGTACGTATGTATATATTTTGACCGGCGCCATGAAATTCAGTTTTTGTGCACATTTTATATATAGTTATATATATTTTTGACTCTACTTATTATTATGATTATTTAACCGGCACCATGAATTTCATATGAGTTGTGCGCAGACATTACATATATATATATTTTTGAATATAATTATTAGCCATATGGTTTGTGGCGTAGATGCTGATAGGCAACTTCGTTACAAATGGATGAGTTAAAAACTAAGAGAAGCTCCGTAAAGGGACAAATTACCCGAGTTGAAACTTACCTCAAAGAGTTAAAGGTGGAAGATGCTATGGCAGACCATATTAAAGAGCGGGTAAGTGGTTTAAATGAGTTATTTAAAGAGTTCTGCGAAGTACAATTGGAGATCGAGACTATGTTAGACGAAACGGAGTGTGTAAATGAAGAGAACCATAGAGTTACAGTAGAAGAAAAATATTATAACGCCAAGGAAATTGCGTCCTGGCTTATTGAAAAGCTGCAGCAAGAATCTTCATCTCCAATTCGCTCCGATTTTTTCTCCGCCACCAAATATCAACGAGTTGACCAACGTGGTTAAGGCTTTAATCGAGTCACAGACAACACAGACGTCAATAATAACCGGTATTCAGTTGACTAGCGCGCATACCTCAGCGAATGCAATCACTACGGACATCAAACTGGAGCGAGTTTCAATACCATCTTTTGATGGCAATTACAAGGATTGGACAGCCTTTCACGATTTGTACAAAGCACTTGTACATGACAATCAGCGATTATCCTCTGCACAAAAATTATACTATTTGAAAAATTCGTTGCGTGGCGACGCCGCCTCTCTCTTTAAGTATTTGACAGTCAGCGACGCAAATTATCGTGAAGCCTACGCACAATTGATAGAAATTTACGATCGAAGCGATTACCTCATCGTTCGTTCCTCAATGACCGAGTGTATGAGTTGACCGACCTTGTAAGTTCAACGGCAACAGCGTCAAGCTCCCGATCAAGACTTTCGCATGTAGCATCATTACGCACTTGCTTTAAGTGCAAGGAACCTCATTCACTGGACTCTTGTCCATCGTTTTTGAGCTTGTCAGTAGTTGATCGTCGAGCGTTTGTGCTGTCAAGCGGATTGTGCTTTAGATGCATTAAGGGAAGACAGGTACAAACCGAAGCCTTCGTACTGTTTACATACAAACTACCTCCTAACAGTTTTAACATCGATGAGGGCTTGTTTGATAATTTAACTTTGGCAGACCCTTAATTTTTCCTGTCCCAAAGGATTGACATAATATTGGGATGCGACATATTCTTCCAAGTCCTGCGTAAAGGTAAGGTAACATACGGACCGTCACTACCCATAGCACAAGAAACAGCATTTGGATGGGTTGTGGCAGGAAATGCAATCACCAGTGAAGTAAGGCCGAATTATTGTCTTCACTCGTGTATTGATATTGACAGGACCTTGCGCAGATTTTGGGAGGAGGAAGACATGGAAAAATGATCAGACATGATAGAAGAAGAAAGACTAGCAGAACAACACTTCTCTGATACGGTGCGTAGGACCACTAGCGGAAGATACATGGTGCGGCCTCCCTTCAAGGAGATTAAAGGAAACTTAGGAAATTCGATAAATGGGGAACGAAGTAACGATTTACGGAACGATTATACACAATTCATGAACGAGTATGTGAGGCTGAACCACATGATCTACATCGGGCCATATATTGGTGATCAGAAGTGTTTGCATAGTTGTTATTTGCCTCACCATGCAGTCATTACGCATTCGAGCTCAACAACGAAACTTAGGGTCGTATTTGATGCGTCGTATATAACCACGTCAGGGTCTTCATTAAACGATCTATTTCTGGTAGGCCCGACGATTCAGAATGAGCTTTTTGATATTGTTGCTAAATTTCGTGTCCATAAAATTGCTTACAGCGCTGACATTGCCAAAATGTATCGGCAAATTTTTGTTGACAGACGAGACACTCCGTAGCAACGGATCTTATGGCGAAATTCGGACGCTGACACAGTTAATGAATTCGAGCTCTTGACTGTGACTTATGGAACGGCATGCGCTCCATTTCTTGGTACTAGAACACTGCAACAGATAGCGATGGACGAATGCATCAATTACCAAATAGGTTCTCAGCACTTATTGACGTCGACGACTTTATGAGTGGCAGTGACTCTCTCGAACGTAAAGGAAGAACTTAGTGCCCTATTAGCAAAGGGAGGGTTTGATTTGCGTAAATGGTCTTCTAACTCGGAAGAATTCCTAAAAACAATTGATAAGGATCATAAAGAGATGTCTAGTGAGTTGGAAATCGAGGCAGAAGCAGTAATCAAAACATTAGGACTCCATTGGCATACCAGCTCTGATTGCTTCGGGTTTAAAGTAAATTCCAAGCGTAGCATTTTATCAGAAATCGCGAAGATTTTCGATCCACTTGGTTGGCTAACTCCCAATTAAGCGCTGGATTGGGACAAATCAAGGCTCCAAGCCACAATTGGTAGGGTTTGCTGATGCATCGGAAACGGCTTATGCAGCAGTATTATATTTACGAATCCAAAACGGCGACAATGTTGAGGTTCACTTGGTCGCAGGCAAGTCTAAGGTCGCTCCTATTAAACAAATTTCTATTGGTTCATAAAATGCTACCTATCTTCGACAAGTTCAAACCTATTGATGTATTAGCATTCACCGACTCAACAGTGGTGTTAGCATGGCTAAGGGAAATTCCAAGAAAGTGGGAGGCCTTCATTGGAAACCGAACGTCGGGGTTTCTTTCTGTGCTGCCCTTCAATCATTGGAGGAATATACGATCTAGTGAAAATCCTGCAGATTGTGCATCTAGGGGCACTAATGCAGCTGAGTTACTGAAGCTCAACTTGTTGTGGCAAGGGCCAAGGATTCTACATAGCAATGATTGGGAACTTTCAATATGCATCACGAAACTGGAGCCTACTGAAGCAGAACGACGACAAATCTCTTTGGCTGCGGTTAATGTGTCAATTGATACAAATTCTTCAATAACAAGTTGCTTCGCCAAGTTTTCTAGCTGATTGCTGGATGGTGTTTTCGCTTCGTGGCTAATTGTAGACGAAAGAAGAACAAACAAAATGTAGTAGTAGCCAATACACTCAGTTAAGTTCAGCACTGAATGGAGTAATCAAATATTTTACGCAGAAATAGAACAACTATAAAGGAAAAATGCTGTACTAAAGGGTCCACTGAAATCATTAGATGCGTTCATTGACGATGAAGGTCTACTTCGCGTGGGAGGACGACTACAAGATTCCACCATCATGTATAACAAGAAGCACCCGGTTATCTTGGGAAAGGGATCGTTTTTGACCGAGCTGATAGTTCAAGACATTCATATCAGATATCTGCACGCCGGTCAGCAACACATGTTAGCGATTCTATACAGTAAATATTGTATAATAAGCTGCAAGGAGATTGTCAGGAGGATTATTAGAAAATGTGTGATTTGCATTAGATTCCGAGCAGAAGCGAGCCAACAGCAAATGGGTGTTTTACCTGGATTTCGATTACAACAAGGAAAGGCTTTCATGAATACTGATATCGACTACGCAGGACCATTTACGGTGCGAGCTTGGAAGGGCCGAGGAGCAAAGCAATTCAAGAGTTATTTCGCGCTTTTTGTCTGCATGGTAACACGTGCTATTCATATCGAGTTGGTGTCAGACCTTACAACTGAGTGCTTCCTGGCTGCGCTACATCGCTTTACCAGTCGCAGAGGAGAAGTCATCAACATATACAGCGACAATGGGCCAAATTTCGTCGGTTGACGGAAGTACTGAAGTTCGTGCAAACACATTCAACACTAATCCACAAGACCTTGGCAGATTCCAGTATTATTTGGCACTTCATACCTGCAACGTCACCTCACTTCGGGGGGATTTGGGAATCCGGAGTCAAGTCAGTGAAGTTTCATCTTCGAAGAGCAATTGGAACCTCTACGTTGACAATCGAGGAAATCACGACGCTGCTGTGTCAAGTTAAGGCATGCCTCAATTCACGACCTATTGCTCCTAAAACAGCCGACAAAGATGACCTCGAATATTTAACTCCTGCACATTTCTTAATGCAAAACGGTATCACGTTTCCACCTCAAGAAGACCTCAACAATGGAAGTCTGTCCCTTGTCAATAGATGGAGATACATACAACGGCAACTTCAAAAATTCTGGAGAAGGTGGAGTGCTGAGTACCTCGTCAATCTAAAGAATAGGAAAAAATGGTGCACGGTTCAACAAAATTTGAAGGCAGATGATTTAGTGGTCGTTAAGGAAGATAATATTCCTCTAAGTAGATGGCTGATTGGGCGAGTTATCGATGTACACCCAGGTCCAGATGGATTGGTTCGCGTAGTATCTCTCAAAACGAAGCTCGGAATTATACGGCGATCTATCACAAAGATGTGTATACTCATTGATTCAAATGCACAAAATCATTGAATTTATTTAAATTGTTCTGAACACTAATAATCTTTTTCCTTAAACATTTATACTTATATACAAACTCATTGAATATTGAATTACTGTAACTGAACTTGAATAATGTTAGCATAAGTAAAATTTGGTAGGACTAACCTTTGTGTTTGAAAGAGTAACTCTTTAAGGTGGGCGGTATGGTTACGCCGACCCTTTATTACGGAAACAAAAATTTCGAAAGACACCGATATTATATTACACATTATTAATCCAAGTGAAATAATAAATTTAGTGGACAACATAACCTTAAACATAAATTTATTAGATATAGACCAGGCGAAGTCATTAAAAGAGGAAATCTCAAATATAAAACATAAAGTTCAAACATTAATCCCCATGCGGGCAAGAAAACGAAGAGGACTAATTAATATAGGTGGAAGCGCACAAAAATGGCTATTCGGAACAATGGACGAATCAGATAGACAACTAATAGAGAACAGTTAGAAATATTAAAAGAAAACAATCATAATACGATAACAGCGTCAAACAAGCAAATCAAAATTAATGACTATTTTAACAGAACATTTAAAGACTCGACAGAAACTATAGAAAACGACAGACAAACTAATACAATTCATAAAGTAGAAAAGCTAATATTAACAAAACAGATCTATTTCGATCAGTTGTTTAAACTTAAATAACTCGAATCAAAGGTAGATAAAATCCAGGATAATCCATAAAATCGTTCATCCTAACATTTTAACATCAGAAGAAATAGAAATTTATAAGATAGACTTTTGGAAACTACAACAAATTAAATTAGGTGTTACTCAATACAAAGAAAATAAGTTAATATTCGCTATCAAAATACTTAAGACACATATAACTCTACCACTGAAGTTACTGATAGCAGTACCAAATAAGAATAATCTGGAAACAAATGAAGATAAAGAATTTATACTAGAATATCATAATAAAAATCTAAAATATGAAACAGGCAAATATCTAAATGAACTAATTGGAAGTAAACATTGTGCACTAAAACAAACTTGTAATCTTGTAACATATAAAAAGAGACGGAAATAATCACTTTAGATGATGACACTATTTTTATAAAAAATATCAACGCCAAGTTAAACAATGTTAACATAATTTTAATTACCATAATCATAATCATGTTTCTAATATTACTCTTTCTGTGTATACAAAGTAAAATCATTAAGATTAATTTAAATAATAGAATTCAGGAGAATTCGAATCTAAAGGAGGGATAAGTTACATATACTCGTACATCTGTACATCGACCTCAAGACGACATCGACAAATTTATTGAAGAAATCACCGGATAAACTTTTCACAAGGTAGAACAAAACGCTGACCTAATGTCTGCGAAATAACCCAAATTCATAAGAACTTGCAATTGTTTTGATTGCACATAAATTGATTGCGAAAGCGTCCAACTACGAGGTGATTAACGGAGGAATCTGTACATGGCAGCGGCAGAAGTGTTGGAACCGTGATTAGATTAAGTCGAATTGTGTTATAAATAAAGATCTATCACCTAAAATTTAAAGTTGTGCTTTTTACACTGAACCGCAATCCGCAACGTAAATCGTGCGGGGCAAATTTAAAGACATAAGCCTTCAACCTCACGCACCTACAGATGATTCCCCAGATGATCAAAAGAAGAATTCTTTGAATCAGTCGAACGGGAACTCCATGCCTGCCCTCAGTATGAATCAGTAAAATCATTATGGGGGATATGAATGCTAAAATAGGTAAGGAGCTAGTATTCAGGCAGTAAATTGGCACCCATAGCTTACCCGAGAACACTAATGACAATGGACAACAAATCATAGAGATGGCAGCAAGCAATAATTTGGTCGTTGCGAGTACAAGGTTTGCGCGTAAAAATATCCACAAAGCCACCAGATAGACCACGTGTTGATAGACCGCCGCCACAACCCGAACCTGATGACGATACGAACGTACCGAAGTGCCAACGTCGACTCGGACCACTATCTTGTTGGTATGGTGCTCCGAGCGCGGATTGCATCATCACGAAAGACTGCATCCGCGAATCAGATTCGAGTCAACACGGCTGCCCATCGCACCGAAGAAACAGAAACAACTACGGTCAAGTGATAGGACCCGCTCTAAATGCAGGGAGAGTAAGTCCTGGGGAGATATCAGGCGTAGAAGAGAAATGGAGACGCCTTAAAAATACTTTCATTAGTATTGCTGACTCCATCTTAGGCAGTAGTCGTAGAGATCGGATCGAACCAGTCGAATGTAAGCTAGCGACAGAACGTAAGAATGTTGCGTACCGAGCAATGCAACAATCTCTTAGAACGCGAGCACGCGATGATGGATGATATAAAGAGCTCAGAAGATATGAAAAAACAGTTCACCGGTGAAGGAAAGTTCTTGGGAGAAGAATCTCGTCCGTGAACTAGAACAGTACAGAGAGCAAGGACCGCACTAGGCGCGAAAGTTCTATCAAAGAGTCCGCGGTATGACGCAATATACACGCGTTGCACATACTGAAAGGACAAGGAGTCTAATCTGATCGCCGATCTTGAAGGCATCTTAGAGCTATGGAAAGAGCACCGGTGAAGGAAAGTTCTTGGGAGAAGAATCTCGTCCGTGAACTAGAACAGTACAGAGAGCAAGGACCGCACTAGGCGCGAAAGTTCTATCAAAGAGTCCGCGGTATGACGCAATATACACGCGTTGCACATACTGAAAGGACAAGGAGTCTAATCTGATCGCCGATCTTGAAGGCATCTTAGAGCTATGGAAAGAGCACTTTCATGAGCTGCTAAATGGTCAGTTAACTGAGGAATTGGAGGCTCCACCAATGACCGAAGATCATACTATGCTGCCGCTAACAAGCATAGACGAAGTTAGCAGAGTGATAAATCGGCTCAAAATAAAAATAGGAGGTCACACATTACACCAAGCAATTCATAAAATAAAAGTGCAAGTATGGGAGTAAGAAGCTATGCCAGAAGACTGGCGAAGAGCCATCCTTTGCCCTATACATAAGAAGGGAGATAGCATAGGCAGCATAGCCCCATACGCTAAAGTCATCATTGGTCCACACCAGTGTGGCTTCATCCCATGCAAATCAACAACTGATCAGATTTACACCCTAAGGCAGGTGATGGAAAAATGTTTAGAGTTTCAAAACTCACTACACCATCTTTTTATAGACTTTAAAGCCGCCTATGATAGCATAGGCTATGCTATCAAGCCCATTCAACATCTACAACGGGCTCCGACAAGGGGATGGACTGGCCTGCGTCCTCTTCAACCTGGCGTTGGAGAAAGTGATCCGAGACTCTGAAGTAACGGCGAGAAGAACAATCCTCTATAAGTCCATTCATATACTGGCTTACGCAGACGATATTGACATCGTTGGTAGAAACCCAAGAGCTGTACAGGAAGCTTTCATCCAGATCGAGCATGCGGTACGAAATCTGGGGCTGCACATAAATGAGAGCAAAACAAAGTACATGGTGGCCACTTCTGCGACTAGAAGATCCAACATTGGTCCCGCTATTAAAATAGTGGAGCGCGAATTTGAAGTAGTGTAAGCCTTTAATTATCTCGGTCAACTGTAGCAGCCGATAACAGCATGGAACCAGAAATACGCGCACGGTTGCTTAAAGCCAACAAAGCCTACTATAGTCTGTCAAGACTCTTCAAATCCAGGAATTTAACCATCCAAGCTGCTGGTATATAAGTTAATGGTCATACCAGTACTTACATATGGATCCAAGACTTGGGAGCTTAGCAAAAAGCATTGTGACCCCTTCGCGTGAGCAATGAGGATCCTGCTCGGAAAGTCCTTTGCGGTAGGATTTATGGAACACGACAGCGAGGCCGGCCAAGCCTTCGCTGGAAGGATGGCGTAAACCTCAGAGTTTAGGGATGCCAAACTGGATGACATCGGCTCGAAATCGGGACCGGTGGAGAGATTTTTTGCGGGAGGCCAGGACCGGACACCGGTTGTAGAGCCAAATATGATGACGATGAATAATTAATAATTACTGTGGCGAACGTTTCATAGAATTTTAATTGTTAATTAGGTCTATGATAGCGACATAAAAAAATGCTTAAAATTTTCATTAATTTCTTTAAAGTCAGGAAAGTAATTTAAAACTTAATTTTGCCTTGAAAGACGAAAATATTGGCTAAATATATATTATAATTTTAAATAAATAAGAGTCTTTAACTAAGCTATTATTATTAGATTAAAAAAATATAACATTAAATGCTAGAGTTATTCAGCATTGTGATGCAACAAGTAAAAGTAAAAAAACTTCGTTTTTCGGGTACAAACTTTATGTATACAATGAAACACGCCACACAGTCCTTTATTATGTGGCAATAATTTCTAAATTAAATGTTTTTGAAGTCGGGGCTATTTCAAAGTATTCTCTTTTTCCACGCTTAACACGCGACTCGCGACGCGGGATTGGCCCCTGACGTTGAACCGGTCACAAAATTTCAGCCCTCTAGTTCGTGCGAAAGGTGGTTAAAAAATACCTCTAAAAACGATAAAATGATGCGATTTCAACCCAACAACAAATATAAAAAATGCTATTTTGGACTCAGACTGTCACAAAATTTCAGCTCTATAGGTCGTGTGGAAGGTGGTTAAAAAAGACCTCAATGAAGTAAAAAAAAAATGTCAATCCATCACACGCGGCATGCTTTACACGGAATATAAAACATGCTATCTTGGACTTAGACACTCACAAAATTTCTGCTCTGTAGATCGTCTGGAAGTTGCTTAAAAAGGAAAAAAAGGTAGAACAAAACGCTGACCTAATGTCTGCGAAATAACCCAAATTCATAAGAACTTGCAATTGTTTTGATTGCACATAAATTGATTGCGAAAGCGTCCAACTACGAGGTGATTAACGGAGGAATCTGTACATGGCAGCGGCAGAAGTGTTGGAACCGTGATTAGATTAAGTCGAATTGTGTTATAAATAAAGATCTATCACCTAAAATTTAAAGTTGTGCTTTTTACACTGAACCGCAATCCGCAACGTAAATCGTGCGGGGCAAATTTAAAGACATAAGCCTCACCTCACGCACCTACAGATGATTCCCCAGATGATCAAAAGAAGAATTCTTTGAATCAGTCGAACGGGAACTCCATGCCTGCCCTCAGTATGAATCAGTAAAATCATTATGGGGGATATGAATGCTAAAATAGGTAAGGAGCTAGTATTCAGGCAGTAAATTGGCACCCATAGCTTACCCGAGAACACTAATGACAATGGACAACAAATCATAGAGATGGCAGCAAGCAATAATTTGGTCGTTGCGAGTACAAGGTTTGCGCGTAAAAATATCCACAAAGCCACCAGATAGACCACGTGTTGATAGACCGCCGCCACAACCCGAACCTGATGACGATACGAACGTACCGAAGTGCCAACGTCGACTCGGACCACTATCTTGTTGGTATGGTGCTCCGAGCGCGGATTGCATCATCACGAAAGACTGCATCCGCGAATCAGATTCGAGTCAACACGGCTGCCCATCGCACCGAAGAAACAGAAACAACTACGGTCAAGTGATAGGACCCGCTCTAAATGCAGGGAGAGTAAGTCCTGGGGAGATATCAGGCGTAGAAGAGAAATGGAGACGCCTTAAAAATACTTTCATTAGTATTGCTGACTCCATCTTAGGCAGTAGTCGTAGAGATCGGATCGAACCAGTCGAATGTAAGCTAGCGACAGAACGTAAGAATGTTGCGTACCGAGCAATGCAACAATCTCTTAGAACGCGAGCACGCGATGATGGATGATATAAAGAGCTCAGAAGATATGAAAAAACAGTTCACCGGTGAAGGAAAGTTCTTGGGAGAAGAATCTCGTCCGTGAACTAGAACAGTACAGAGAGCAAGGACCGCACTAGGCGCGAAAGTTCTATCAAAGAGTCCGCGGTATGACGCAATATACACGCGTTGCACATACTGAAAGGACAAGGAGTCTAATCTGATCGCCGATCTTGAAGGCATCTTAGAGCTATGGAAAGAGCACCGGTGAAGGAAAGTTCTTGGGAGAAGAATCTCGTCCGTGAACTAGAACAGTACAGAGAGCAAGGACCGCACTAGGCGCGAAAGTTCTATCAAAGAGTCCGCGGTATGACGCAATATACACGCGTTGCACATACTGAAAGGACAAGGAGTCTAATCTGATCGCCGATCTTGAAGGCATCTTAGAGCTATGGAAAGAGCACTTTCATGAGCTGCTAAATGGTCAGTTAACTGAGGAATTGGAGGCTCCACCAATGACCGAAGATCATACTATGCTGCCGCTAACAAGCATAGACGAAGTTAGCAGAGTGATAAATCGGCTCAAAATAAAAATAGGAGGTCACACATTACACCAAGCAATTCATAAAATAAAAGTGCAAGTATGGGAGTAAGAAGCTATGCCAGAAGACTGGCGAAGAGCCATCCTTTGCCCTATACATAAGAAGGGAGATAGCATAGGCAGCATAGCCCCATACGCTAAAGTCATCATTGGTCCACACCAGTGTGGCTTCATCCCATGCAAATCAACAACTGATCAGATTTACACCCTAAGGCAGGTGATGGAAAAATGTTTAGAGTTTCAAAACTCACTACACCATCTTTTTATAGACTTTAAAGCCGCCTATGATAGCATAGGCTATGCTATCAAGCCCATTCAACATCTACAACGGGCTCCGACAAGGGGATGGACTGGCCTGCGTCCTCTTCAACCTGGCGTTGGAGAAAGTGATCCGAGACTCTGAAGTAACGGCGAGAAGAACAATCCTCTATAAGTCCATTCATATACTGGCTTACGCAGACGATATTGACATCGTTGGTAGAAACCCAAGAGCTGTACAGGAAGCTTTCATCCAGATCGAGCATGCGGTACGAAATCTGGGGCTGCACATAAATGAGAGCAAAACAAAGTACATGGTGGCCACTTCTGCGACTAGAAGATCCAACATTGGTCCCGCTATTAAAATAGTGGAGCGCGAATTTGAAGTAGTGTAAGCCTTTAATTATCTCGGTCAACTGTAGCAGCCGATAACAGCATGGAACCAGAAATACGCGCACGGTTGCTTAAAGCCAACAAAGCCTACTATAGTCTGTCAAGACTCTTCAAATCCAGGAATTTAACCATCCAAGCTGCTGGTATATAATTTAATGGTCATACCAGTACTTACATATGGATCCAAGACTTGGGAGCTTAGCAAAAAGCATTGTGACCCCTTCGCGTGAGCAATGAGGATCCTGCTCGGAAAGTCCTTTGCGGTAGGATTTATGGAACACGACAGCGAGGCCGGCCAAGCCTTCGCTGGAAGGATGGCGTAAACCTCAGAGTTTAGGGATGCCAAACTGGATGACATCGGCTCGAAATCGGGACCGGTGGAGAGATTTTTTGCGGGAGGCCAGGACCGGACACCGGTTGTAGAGCCAAATATGATGACGATGAATAATTAATAATTACTGTGGCGAACGTTTCATAGAATTTTAATTGTTAATTAGGTCTATGATAGCGACATAAAAAAAATGCTTAAAATTTTCATTAATTTCTTTAGTCAGGAAAGTAATTTAAAACTTAATTTTGCCTTGAAAGACGAAAATATTGGCTAAATATATATTATAATTTTAAATAAATAAGAGTCTTTAACTAAGCTATTATTATTAGATTAAAAAAATATAACATTAAATGCTAGAGTTATTCAGCATTGTGATGCAACAAGTAAAAGTAAAAAAACTTCGTTTTTCGGGTACAAACTTTATGTATACAATGAAACACGCCACACAGTCCTTTATTATGTGGCAATAATTTCTAAATTAAATGTTTTTGAAGTCGGGGCTATTTCAAAGTATTCTCTTTTTCCACGCTTAACACGCGACTCGCGACGCGGGATTGGCCCCTGACGTTGAACCGGTCACAAAATTTCAGCCCTCTAGTTCGTGCGAAAGGTGGTTAAAAAATACCTCTAAAAACGATAAAATGATGCGATTTCAACCCAACAACAAATATAAAAAATGCTATTTTGGACTCAGACTGTCACAAAATTTCAGCTCTATAGGTCGTGTGGAAGGTGGTTAAAAAAGACCTCAATGAAGTCAAAAAAAAATGTCAATCCATCACACGCGGCATGCTTTACACGGAATATAAAACATGCTATCTTGGACTTAGACACTCACAAAATTTCTGCTCTGTAGATCGTCTGGAAGTTGCTTAAAAAGGAAAAAAAAATTCAACCCATCACACGCGACACGTGCATGATGATGATGATGATGATGATATGAGGGTAAATCAACGGCACTGCGACCCTTGTGGATCTATTGCGCCCCCCCCCCCCCTCGACTAGCGCTGTATGGACGGTGCCTGCCCAACCCTAGAGCACTCCCTCCATACCAATGGCTTTTAGGAACCTAATGATATGGAGAGGTTCTAATGAATGACGTGCAGTCTCGGAGAATGCGTGAGTTCCCAGCTGGCCCCTCCGCTGGCGGATCGTTGCACCGCAGTCGTTGAGAAGATGCCACGAGGTTTCCTCCGCTTCTCCACATAGCCTGCAGCTGTCATCCTCTTCTACTTTAATTTTCTTTAGGTGTCCCTTCAGCCTGCAGTGCCCAGTTAGGAACCCCGTAATGATTCTAACATAACTCCTACTTAGTCCCATTATTGATCGGGACCTCTTCGGGTTATAGCCACCCAACATTTCTTTCGCTTGTCGTAGACTTGGGAGTTCCTCCCATCTTAAAGAAGCGGTTTCTTCACTTATATTACGTAATTATTCACGCATAATACGGTACCCAATTCCACAAAAGGGTTCCGGCCCTACAAGCGGAGTCTCTGCCCCTTTGTTTGCGAGCTTGTCCGCTTGTTCGTTACCTTCTATACCGATGTGTCCCGGCACCCAGTACAACTTTACTTTGTTGTTTTCACCAAGTTTGTTCAGCCTTGTTTTGCATTCTTCCACCAGTCTAGACGTGGTGTGGACTGCATCTAAAGCTTTTAGCGCGGCTTGGCTGTCTGACATGATGGCTACTTCCTGCCTCATGTATTTCTTATTCAGATTGAATTGAGCGCATCTTTCGATGGCGTGTACCTCTGCTTGGAAGATACTCGGATAATGGCCCATTGCTTCAGAGTACTTGGTTCGTGGCCCTATTACTCCCGCATTTTATAGTTCCTGGGTGTATCTTGTAGTCTGTTTCGGACCTGAATTCCGACTTGGTGCTTAGTTTGACTTCATAGTTCTTTTTGAACTCCAGCTTTTGCACCATGTTGTCACATGGCATGCATGCCACAGGGGTTAGCTTGGCCAGTGAATTCATTAAGCTCCTCGCTCTGCTGCCCGTGATGCATCCAACCTTGGTCAGGCGTACTAGGGTTTCATTGGATTTGCCCTCTACCACTATATGCAGCGGGAGTAGCCCAATGATTACCTCCATGCCCGCCGTTGGGCAGGTTCTCATAGCTCCTGTGAAAAGGACACAAGCGAGTCTTTGCACCTTCTCCAATTCTCTCCTAGTGGTGCTTAGCTTGGTTCTACCTGCCCATGCCACTGCTCCGTAGGTGATCATTGGTATAACTATCATAGTGTACATCCAGTGCATTATCTTGGGGCTTACTCCCCATGATTTGCCTGCCACCCTTCTGCACACCATGAGCGCTCTCTTAGATTTTTTTATTACTGCCTGCTGATGTTTATTCCATAGCAGTCTCTTGTCTAATATCAGACCAAAGTACTTGACCTCTTCGCTGATTGGGATCACTTCACCATTGAGGGTTATTGGTCGCATTCGCCCCAATTTCCTTCTGTTAGTGAAGGGAACCAGTGTGGTTTTGCTTGGGTTCACCCTAAGTCCCACCTCGTGGCACCATTTGCTTGTGATATTTAGTCCATTTTGAATTATGTCACATAGAACTTCCTCGAACTTCCCTCTGGCCACAATGACTATATCGTCCGCGTAACCCTGAGATACAGTTCCTGCTTCCGCTATTCGCTGAAGTAGTCCGTCTACAAGGATGCTCCACAGTAGAGGGGAAAGTACTCCTCCTTGTGGACACCCTCTTGTTGTGTTAACCATAATGGTTTTGTCACCGACTATGGTTTCTGCTGTTCTGGTGATTAGCATCTCGCACATCCATTTACTGATTGTGCCGTCTACTGTTTTCTTCTCCAGAGCATTTCTTATCGCATCATGTGATGCGTTGTCAAACGCCCCTTCGATGTCCAGGAAGGCGCATAGAGCGATTTCCTTACTGGCGAGTGAGCCCTCTATGTTTTCCGTCAGTTCCCACAGTGCGGTCTCCGTAGATCTGCCCGCTCTGTATGCGTGTTGACTGGAATGCAGCGGTTCTTTTACCAGTGTAGTCGACCTTACATAGTTGTCGATAACCTTTTCGATAGTCTTTAGGACAAACGAAGTGAGGCTGATTGGTCTGTAGGACTTTGGGTGTGTGGGATCCTTCTTCCCTACCTTAGGTATAAATACCACCCGAGTCCTTCTCCAGCTTTTCGGTATATACCCGAGTGCTAGACTACTTCTGAATATTCTTAGAAGGTATGGGAGGAGATTGTCTAGCCCCATTTGCATGACTGCTGGGATTATCCCACCCACACCTGCTGATTTGAAGGGCTGGAAGCTTTTAACTGCCCACCGGATTCTTTGCTCAGTGCATATCTCCGAGGCTTTCTTCCAGTCTTCTCTACTAAATCTACGATAGTATAAGTCCCTATCAGATTCGGTTCTGTTCACCGTACCGGGAAGTGACTATTCAGGAGGAGGAAAGCTCTCTGCTCCTCGTTTTCTGTGAACTTCCCTTCATGATTTCTCAGTGCAGCTTTGAAACAACTAGTGTCTTTAGCCATAGCTTTGTAAAGTCTGGCAGACTCCTTAGTGTTTTTTACCTCCTCACAGAAGTTACGAAAACTTCTGCGCTTTGCTCTTCTCACTTCTATATTATATGCCGTGAGTGATTTCCTGTATTCCTGCCACTTGCCCCTTCTCTTGGCGGTCTTGAAAAGTTTTCTTACCTGCCTACGATGGGCTGACAGTTCTTCGTTCCACCAAGGAACTTCATTACTCCCTTTGGGTGAACTGATCGGGCAGCACGACTCATATGCGTCCGAGATTGCCCTATTCATTTCTACTACTGCGCATTCTAGCTCGTGCGGGCACCTGGCCACTCTTTGAACTGAAGCGTGTATAAGATTACTTCGCAAATAGATTCTAACAGTTCTTGAATTTCTGGGGCGGTATTTCCTCCCTTTCCCCGGCAAAGTAGGCCGAAGCGATGACTATCTCCCGGTGTGTGCCGTCTACGTTAAACTGGTACTGGATTGCTACCACGTCCCGGGTTATAAATTCTGAAAGAGATAGATAATTAATACTATTTCTGACTACGATGCAGGCTCGTGGGGCAACCTGCCCCACTTCATAAATCACCTTTGCATCTTTGCAAGACAGACCACATATCTGTCCCCTGTAGAACCAGGGTTCCTGGACCAGCACTAGCCCCAGATGTTGTTTGGTGAACAACCTGGCCACCACGGCGGCTGCCCCTTTGGCCCTATGGGTGTTCACCTGAGCGATTCGTGTACTGGTCATAACTTAGTTTTCTGAAGAGGGCAGCTGCTCCTCTCCAGTCTCTAGTTCGAGGTGCTGAATCTCCTCTAGCAGCTCATCCTCCTCTAGCTATCGGATCGCCTCCAGCTCGTCTATTACAATGTCTGGTTGGGGAAGGGCAGCGAGGTCTTCCATAATGGGTTCCTCTTCTGCTCCCGCTTCTCCTTCAGTATCCATTGTAACTGCCCCCTGGGGGTCATCTGCTGCTAGGGTGGGAGGGTCTTTCTGCCCCTTCTCCACCTGTGTGCCTTCCTTTTTCTTCAGGCCACCCACCGATATTTCGCCATACCGGTATCTAATGGAGTGACCTGCCTCTTTAATTGCATCTCTGCTTCTGGAGTCTATGGATATTGTGGAGAATACTCCACCCCTTTCCTCTCGACAACCGATGACTTTCCACATATCTACGTGGAGTCCCTCATTCTGTGCTCCAATCAGGGAGATGGAACGCTCCATCCCCTGCCGATTGCTACGTGGCAGTAACACCGACATAATAGTCGGCTTGGGTACGTCATCCCCGTCCTTGGCCACGAGCTTCGGTCCCTTCCACGTCGAAAGAGTTGGAGCATGTGCCTTAAGCCAAGTCATCCAGGATGGATTCCTCCAACGCTGCCAACTGCTCGTGGGTTAGTGTCTCCTCCGGATCATGCTCCGCGAGGATAGCGACCCTGACTTGCTTAATAGCCTCCGCATAGCTAGGTTGAGAGCTTACCCCGAAGGGGGCACTGGTCGACTGCCCGGTGCCCTCCTTCAATCTCTTGTCCTCCCTAGGTGGTGGAGTGAGGACCGATGGCCCTCTCTTCGCCCCCTGGGGAATGACGACGGGAGGTCTCTGCCCTGCAGCCGCCAACTTCCTATCGTCTACCTCCTTCCTTGCTAGTGCGGGTTCTATGCCCTGCTCCAGTAGTCGG
The DNA here is from genome assembly GCA_947095585.1 of Nephrocerus scutellatus. Lineage (NCBI taxonomy): Eukaryota > Metazoa > Arthropoda > Insecta > Diptera > Pipunculidae > Nephrocerus > Nephrocerus scutellatus. The sequence goes on from OX352762.1 coordinate 33,231,954, forward strand.
AGATAGTGTCTAGTCCCCGCCCCACTGAGACCCTTTCTCAGGGGATCGTCCACACCTCCTGGCTGCCCCTTTGGCGGGTCAGGAGGTCCCCTCCTCTTAGAGCCTTTCGGCTTAGATTTGGGGATTGCACCTAGCGTCACCTTGGGGACAGTAGTCGGCGGACGATTGGGGATAGTCTCTGAACTAACCGCTGAGGGTGTCCCCAACTGCGGCGTCAGCCCTTGCTGCCTACTGGTGGAGGCTTCACCCTCGGGTTGGCGGGATAGCCCCAGCCGCACCCCCCCCCCACCTTTCATCAGTCTTGGGGTCATGCCTACTCGACCGATATCGGGTTTCCTACGCGGGTCAAGGTGAGGCCTATGCTCCGCTCGAACCGCTACTTTGCTGGTGCTGGGTTTCGGTTCGGGTCTGCGCAGGGTTCGTCGCGAAGCATACGCTCAGCTTGATCCGCTGCTACCGACGCGGGCATGCCCTGCGTCAATTTATTGAAGTTTAATTTATTTTTTTATCCATAAAAGATCCCACGAGTAATAAGGAAAATATTACCTCCAGCCCAGAGCCTCTTGTACTGGAGGGCCCGATACACATGGAGGGCGGCAGGTATCCACGGGCTCACGTTTGCGATAGCCGGTTACCCCTGGCTACCAACCAGTCCACTGGGCACGGGTCGCATCACACCACTGGATTAGGGGGCGGTAGTTCTTGGTTCGTTACTCATCAATCCTGCTAGCGAGGGAGATCCTCAGCTTGTAGGATGAATCTTTGCAACTTAAGCCCTCACGCCAACGTCAAGGCCCCTACCATAGTGAGCGACACGTGCATACGCGGAATATAAAAAAAGCTATTTAGCATTTTACGTTTCACTTTCAACCATTGATTGATTGATATAATACGCGTGAGCTACTCTTATTGTCGATAGTATAGATTACTACGCTGTAGTAATTATGCGTCCTTTCAATCCGTTGTTGCTTGTTGCTATTGTCGATTACAGGCTGTTGTAAAGTCAATTCGGTTTTTTAGATTAAGATATTTTATTTAACATTAAAGTAATATACAATTTTGACTTAAAACTAAACTTATAACTATTATTAATAAGTGTCGGCTTAACAATAGGGGCCCGACGTCTTTACATTGTCTTTTTTTTTGTATTGCTTATTATTAAACAATATTATTTACTACTTAATCTACTACATGTTTATATTTAAAGTAATTAATTTTAAACGATAAAATTTAAAATAAAATAAAAATGGAGAAAAAAAAAGATTACTACGCTATATGAACACATAAGTAAAAATGTTTTCCTAATCTCCACTAAGAAACGTCTTCCGAAAATAGTAAAAAGATAATAGTAATCGGAAGGTTAATTGTTCCACAATTAAGTGAGTTTATTAACATTTAAATTAAATTAAAATTCAAATCCGCAGGGCTTTGGATTCGTTTTAAAAAATTGTTAAACGATGTCCGTTTGATGTTCTTCTGACGATAAAATTCCGAAAACGCCTCTTCTTTTTAAGGTTGTTTTTTAATACACATATACATGACGTCAGTTTGATGTTTTTCTGACATGCAAATTCCGAAAACGCATCTTCGTTATGGTTGATTTTAATAAGCATATGCATATGTAAATTTATTTTCGTCCAGTATGGGATTAAAATTTGTTTATGCAACCTTTTATATTGTATTGAGGCATTTTTTTGTAGTAAGGTATCGGTTGAGTAAAGCACAAAATTATAGAATTGTATTATATTTTATTCTTTAAATAAAAAATTGCATTGTCCGACAGGTTCTTCTAAGGTACACAAAATAGTACACAAGAGAATTAAAAATAATGTATTTATTTATTTAAACAGTGGAGTTTAAAATATACCCCTATCTCTTTTTAGCGATCTTGGTATAGGATTGATGAACGTCGTTAAAATGAAACAATGCGTAATTCCTCTTCTTCTTTTTTTTTTTCAATAAAATTTGGATTTTCTTGTTATACTTATATAAATAATGAATTCTAAATATAGATAGCTCGCAGCAAAAGTAAAAGTAAACATTAAAATGAATTTGTTTATGTCTCGTCGTCGGTGATATGTTCTAAGTATTTTATTTCTCGTGATATGTATGTGATTATGTGTATGCATATAAAAACATAAATCCTAAAAACTCAATTTTAAGAAGAAGCATTCATAATAATTATATCCGTACGTAATAAAAAAAAACAAATAAACGAAATAAAATGTTTAAGCTAACTGAAATTATGTTCATTTTTCTGAAGTTTGTGTCTAGTTGAGCCGCAGTTCTATTCTAATTATATACAAATTAAATACACGCAATGTAAATTATGTTTATTCTTTCTGAAATTAAAGCCGGAATCTTATGTAGGCTGGGATAGTACGAAAGAAAAAACTACAGTCATTTTAGATGTTTACTGCTCTGGACTGTTTACTGCTCTTGACAGTAATCTGTTCTTCAATCTGCAGTTTAAGAAAGTGAATTAATACTTTAGTTTAACAATGCAAGTAACCTCATAAAAAAACAATCTGTCACTAGATTGCACTGCGTAGACGGTATTGATACCATAGGAATTTCTACAAGTGCTGTTAAAGATCGAGCAGGTGGCAACAAATAAGCAGTTGAAAGAAAGAGCTTTTTCAATATAAGCTTCAAAAAAATGTTGTTCAGTAAAAGTAATAAATTTGTTCCAGTAAAATTTTCTTGAGCAAACCATGCCATTGAAATGTTTTCAATGTTTATACTTGTACATATATTGTTGTTGTAATATAAATAGAACATTTTATCTCTGTCAAACAAGAATTACGCGAAGTGTGTAGAAGACAGTGTATGTAAGGTGTGAAGAAGACATAATTACGTATTGTTAGTCCAAGAGCATTTTTAAATTCTCTATATTAACTTCGCGTGCACGTGGCTGGCTGGCTGGTCAGATTTTCTGATCAATTTTTAACCCACTTCCCAAAGCCCGACTTTATTGAAATTTGCACACATATATATTTCCGGTGACAATACTTTCTATTTGAGGCCCCTCGGACCTCGGGTTCTGGGGGCTCCCATACAAATATTTTACAAAATTTACCCGATTTTCTTTAAATTTTGTACACATGTGTGTCTTCGATGGAAAACACTTTTTGTACAAATTTGGAGTGATCGGCCCCCTGGGGACCCCCCATATACAATTTTTAAATATAGGTATAACGCATCAGATCACGGCAAAGTCTGAGCTCTGTGCATTGTGTGCAGCGCTGTTCGCTACCGCTGCGTCATTTGGTTGATGATTTTGCCACAAAACGAGCACGCAGTGTGTGTGTGTGTGTGTATCCCCGATTAGAGAATTTACAAGAAGGTTTTCACTGATTTCATTGATTTTTATATTCTATACATATATGTATTTTGGTTGTTGTTTTTTTCCAAGATTACGTATTTTTCCTGTGGTTTCTACCACACACAAGTTGAATGTAGTTTTTGTTTTCAATCTATTGCTATTGGGTGATAAACGCATTGTATATTTCGTATAAAAACCGACTTCTTTCGACTATTGAACACTATTAAACATTCAATAGAATGTGTGCCGGCTTATCAAGTATAATTAACTTTTTCTTGAGCAAAAGTGCTACCAATTTGGTACGTGAACAGTGAACACATGCAACTCAACAACTCAAGGAATTTAAAAAATTAAAATAATTTATGTTTTTTTTTTAATTCTTGTTAATTGGTGGTCGGTTATTACCGGACTATAGTTTTTCTTCTATATGAACATGTGAATTTATATGCACATATTATAGTTATTTTTGCTCTTGAAAATGCTTTCAAGGTGTGCTCTTCCTCTATTTTCTGAACCTATACCCATTATTATACCATTACGATACACAGTCAATATTCACACGATCGAAAGCTACGACATTAAAAATTGTTTTCGTTATGTTGTCTTACACTTATAGAGGCCGCTCTTGTATTACCATACAAAATAATGCAAATACGACACAATTAAACACAAAATAAACAATTTACCTCAACCGCTCTTATTTCAGAAATTGCTCTCCCAATGAATATTTATAAGCATTTCAGTTATATTGAAACGGCTGTAGGAAGACTAGTTTTGTGCGCGGAGTTATAAATTAAAAAAGTTTTTCGCAGTCTTTAAAAAAAAAACTCATATTTAACATGAACATAAATGATTTTCATATTTCTAAAATTTTAATTTCTTAATTGTATAAAAAAATTGTTCCTGATGATTTGTTAGTTAATAACAAGATTAAAGTAATGAAAAATGTAAGGGCACTAATAACATAAACAACAACGTTTTTTTATTACGTTCACTGTTATTTAATGCATATATGAATTCGAGTATACATACATATGTTCATAAGTGATGGTTCTTAAATTTATAATATAAATAATAATTGAAAGTCGAATACTTCTGACAACAACGTCTCTACCGCCAAAACGAAAAGGTGACAACAAGAGGAAACATTAAATCTAGAAATTAAAAATGTGTTTTCTTGTTTTATGAATCTACTACGGAATCTATTAGTGAAATAATGTCATAAAACAAAATTTTTTATAAATTAACCCATTAAAAAGAAGTGTGCATTTAAGGACGCTACTATTCTTATCAAATTAACGGTCTTCGAAGCAATTGCGTACACGCGGACACACAGGTTTCGTTTTTATGGTATTAAGATAAAAATATATTATGCATGTAGAAATTCATGTAGCAGGTTACATATTTTCTACAATATCGCATATACATACATGTGTAATTTGTAATTCATTTTATGTTTTTGTTTTTAGGGATTGTGATCAATTTAAATGATGGCCAAAGATGGCGGCTAGAGCTCCAACGCCGCCGACAAATTTCGTATCGAATTTGGAAACTACCTTAACACTGGAGGGCAACAATGCCGATGAAAAAAATCTACACTCAAAGTACATCGATAAAAACACTGAAGGACAGGAGGTGGAGTCATTATTATGTTCATCATATCAATGTATTGAAGAAGCATCTAAAAAGCATTCGATTTGCAACTGCACAAACATTAGTATAATGCACTTATTTCATGAAATGAAACAACAGTTCCCAACAGTTCCTGATCCAATCGTTATTCAGTGTGTAAACAACAACTGTCATGATCGTACAAACTGCATAATAAATTTACGCAACGAATTAGATGTAAATCCAATATCAGTGCAGGCATATCCATCGAAAGTATTGAGAAATCAGCAGTTATTACAAAATCAAAAAAGTGTGCAAAACCAACAATTCAAACAAGAACAAAAAAATTCTATGTGTAAAAAAACATTACCGCAGCCAAATAGGACATCGGCAACACAATACAAAAGAAATAACCAATACGCCAGTCTTAGTAACAACTTATTAAATAACAACAATAATAACAATGTTAGTTTAAAAAAAAATGAGTTCTTAAGCAAACATACGCGGGATTTACTAAAATCAACATCGTCTTTCTTAGATAATGAACAAAGTTCTAATTCTTACGAGCAAACTAGTGTTAAATATAATTACAGTGATATGCCGTCGCTATTTGGAGATAATAAAAATGAAGTACTATCATCAGAATTGCTTTCATCGCAGAGGATAACAGCACCAAAACGACCAACAACACTTAATTTAAATTATTCTCCTCCATATGACAATATACTGAAAAATCAAAACCAATACCAACTTCATCAAAAAAGCAGACCTTTACGAAAAGCCCCCATACCGCCAATTCCTCCCAAACCATCACAGTTTATAACGAGTTCGTCGCCAATTACTTCTACAACACCAATTACATCGGCAGCTTCAATCTGCTTGGACCAGAGTCTCAGTTCGAAGACATCGATTGCTACTCCAGCATGTTATTCAGATTCTGGTGAATCAGGAATTTCACTTAACGTTTCCATATCACCATCAACAACGGCGTCTGGTACACCAACGCAAAGACATCGATCTGTTATCACAGTCCAGCCAGAAGCTCCATATACAAGAGATTTCTTATCGCCTAGTAGTCAGAACAGTTTTACCTCAGTAAATCTAACACTTAGACAACCAGGTGCTGCTTCCCAGTCGACTATAGATATATCGGCCGGTCCAGGTCCTAATTCCGGTCTTACATATTCCAGTACATCGTATGACGCCAGACGAGGTTATAAAAAAAATTTTCTCATAACTGTCACTGATGAGGGAGGAATATTCAGTGCTAGTCGTATTAGACCAAGAAGCTGTTTCTATCCGTCGGCTCAACATTCCGAGGAGGAATTTAACGTCGATCAAGCAAATTTATTACGATCTGCAACATCTGAGCAAAATGTATTGCAAAATACTTTACTTTCTGCTGATGCGTCCCCACTTTCTCTAATGAATGGCTTCAGAGGGAATATGTCTTTAGCCAAAGAAATCTGTAAGTTGAAGAGGATAAGTTTTTAGTTTATTTTGTAGACATCTTCATAATAAGATAGATTTAACAATATAGTATATTTATTATTCAAATTCATTGGACTGAGGAAGTAATTTAGAAACAAAGAAATAATATTTTCCTATGACTACTGTAAAGACACAAGAACTATTTTAATACCCGCATAAACGATTTTTTTGTAAAGAGACTTACTATTTTTTCACAGCACCATAGACGAAAATGATTGTTTCCTACGCTATAACCTACCCTCGAAAGTAGGCATTAGACACACTATTGTGTTAACATAGAAATTGCTATTGTTAAATTCTCTATATTAACTTCGCGTGCCCGTGGCTTGCTGGCTGGTGGGCAGAATCTTGTGACCAATTTTTAACACACTTCCTAAAGTCCGATTTTATTCAAACTTTGCTTACATGTGTATTTCCCATGACAATACTTTCTATTAAAATTTGGGGCACCTCGGGCCTCATTTAATTTTATAAAAAAAGTACCCGATTTTCTTCAAATTTTATACGCATGTGTATATCGTGTATCGATCGGGGTCGGGGGGCACCCATACAAATTTTATAAAAAATAGTACTTAAAATTTTAAAAATTTACCCGATTTTATTCAAACTACATTGTGTATTCCCTATTAGAGAAATTACACGAAAAATTTTAATTTTTATGGGTTGTTTTATTATTTACTGCAGTCTCAGCGAACACATATTAACACAGTAGTTTTGCATTGCACATGAGCAGTTTAGCAGAAAACTTGTTTTGGTCGTGTGAAAAATAGCTTACATTACTCTCTGAAAACTGCTTACCGTGCTCTTTAGATTGCCGCACTGTCCACTTTCCTATATTAATTACGGGCCCGAAGGTCGAAGCTTATATTTAGAGGACATGCAATTTTTTTCAGCGAGCGTGTGTACGTACGTTTGTACGTACTTTTGTACGTTTGTACGTATGCTGTATGTACGTTTGTACCGGTTGCAGTGTCGTATATCTCGGCTTCTACCAGTCAAACTTTGACGGGACTTGTTTAAAAACAATTGGTTATCGCTCGGCTTGCGATGGCTTGCTTTTTCCATTAATGGGGATTTCTTTCCCTGAGGAAACTGAAAAAAAAAATTAATCCACGCATCGCTATCAATTTTTTAAAGCCTAAAGGTTTGCAAAGTTAAATGTGGTTTTTTCAAACAAGCAATTCTTAATTTCACCTTTCACCAAATCTTGCAATTCGAATTTTATCAACTTCCCGTTGTCCAATTCAGTTTAATTTTTGCATAAACATGTAGTTCCGGTGACAATGGTCAATGAACAGTTCCGACGATGGACTTTTGAGGAGCTTCAAGATTTGTCTGTGTCAAACTGTGCAAGCCTGTTTTGATGCACTTTCCGTCATTCAGTTGAATTAAAATGTTGCACAGATGATGTATTCGGAAGGTATAAGAATTTATTTATTTTCATATGTTTTTCGCAGGTTGTTTTTGATAAAATTTTCGTTACTTAATGAGTTGAAATTTTATATTTCTGAAAAATACTGCCTATCGATTTTCATTTCAACCACTTCGTTAACACTTCTGGCTCAAAATACTGCGAAATCTATCGAATAGTTTTTGAGTTAAGAGTAAGGGCATAAACATGCGCAAATTGACTTTTTTAAAACTTTTATTTAAATTGACGACCCCTGTTTTGTTTGTCTATATTTTCGACTACTTTGAAGTTCTTTTTAATCACATTTCAGATGACCTAGAGAGGTGAAATTTTGTGAGTGTCCCAAATAGTATTTTTTATATCCCGCGTGTGGCGTGTGTCGCGTTTCGCATGTGGCGCGTGTTATGGGTGGAATTGTGGTAATTTTCTAGTTTAATTTTTAATAGGAAGTGTTGTCATGGGAAATATACATGTGTGCAAAGTTTGTATAAAATCGGGCTTGAGGAAGTGGGTAAACAATTGATCAGAAGATTTGGTGTGCCAGTCCGGCAGCCAGCCAGCCACGGGCACGCGAAGTTAATATAGAGAATTTGATAACGAAACTAACAAGCTATATTAGTAAATCCATTTAAATAACCAGATTACTTTTCATTATATTCTATATCTTAATTAATTTTTTTGTTTATCGATATTTTTCCTCTTCTATTATTTTTATCATATTATCATTTTTTTAAGGAAAATGGATAAAAACCGTTTAATTCAAAACAAATTTTTGCTTACTTAAATTACCTAAAACTAATCATAACTATTTAACAAAAAAAATATAACAACCAATAAAAATTTTCGTGTAAATTCTCTAATCGGGAATACGTATAGTGCAGTTTGAATAAAATCAGGTAAATTTTTTAAAATTTTTGTTAGAGAGCCCCCCGACTCCGGGGCTATTTCACTTCCAAATTTTTACAAAAAGTGTTGTCAATCGGAGATACACATGCATATGAAGAAAATCGGGTAAACTTTGTAAACAATTTGTATGGGTGCCCCCCGACCCCGGGCCCGATTGCTTCAAATTTTTTACAAAAAGTGTTGTCCATCGGAGATACACATACGTATAAAATTTGAAGGAAATCGGGTACTTTTTTCATAAAATTTGTATGGGTGCCCCCGACCCCTGGGCCAGATTACTTTCAAATTTTTCAGAAAGTGTTGTCCATACACATGCATATAAAATTTGAATAAAATCGGGTACTTTTTTTATAAACTTTGTATGGGTGCCCCCCGACCCCTGGGCCTGATTACTTCCAAATGTTTACGTTAGAACACTAGCTAAAATAGAAGGATTGTTAGCAAATGACTTTTAAGTTTAAGTTACAAAAAGTGTTGTCCATCGGAGATACACATACGCATAAAATTTGAATAAATTCGGCTACTTTTTTTATAAACTTTGTATGGATGCCCCCCCGACCACTGGGCCCGATTACTTTCAAATATTTACAAAAGTGTTGTGTATCGGAGATACACATGCGTAGAAAATTTAAAAAAAAATCGCGTAAATTTTTTAAAAAAATTTGTATGGGAGCACACCGACCCCGAGGCCCAAGGTGCCCCAAGATTCTGCCCACCAGCCAGCCAGTCAGCCACGGGCACGCGAAGTTAATACAGAGAATTTAATAAACAAAACATTCTAATTTTTCGTTGGCGTCCGTAGAAAATTAAATACTGTAATTGTCAAAAAAAAATTATCCGAGTACATTTTTCGAAAAAAAAATATTTTTTTTAATTTGACGACGTTCGGTAATTTTTTTTTAAAAATTTAAAAAAATTTACATTGCTTGACCTTAAAAATTTAATATTCTATCAAAAAAGGACAACAATGACCTTGTAGCTAAAAGCGTTCAAGAGTTACAGGGTGTGAAGTAATGTAAGATCAAAAGTACGTCCGATTACGTACACCGTAAGGTGTGAAAATAGACCCCCCCCTCCCATACGATTTTTTTCACAAAATTAACCAAGGCATCATCCCTTTAAGTATTTGCCTACTTAACGGATACACCCTGTATAACAGAACTGGTGCCGTTACTGCGCCCTGTGAAAGATCATTAGCGATATTGAAAACCCTTACCGTGTTTCCGTACATCATTGATGATAAAATTACTAAATGAAGTCGAAAACCATATATTTTTCTATATCCTTTAGACAAGTAGCCGTATTCCACTTATCATTTACATGCCAGTTGACATCTGAAGTCAGTTTGGTCAGAGCGTGAACTGTCGAATGGTTTGACCCCAAATTGGCTCAACGGTATGATCGCTTTTATTTCGCAAACGTTCAATATAGACTTGCTGATATCACTTCTAAAACTTTCCCGAAAATGTATGTGAGTTGGGTCGTTGTCGAGAAGTAGTAGTTTGTTTGCGTTAGTTCCTCCGCTTTTATATCATTAAAGAAGCATACCTGTATGCAATTCCACGTTCGTCCGCAGAATTACTTGGGAGATTACCTGTTTGGTGTGAAATGCGATTCATTGAGATTAAGCTTCTCGAGACCATCGCAAACAACAAAGACGTTGTTGACGATTGGTGGCGTTCCCTCTCGTTTCCCTCTAGAGAAATGAGATGCTGCCCTGAAGCAATTGGTATCTTCCGGGTCAGAAAGAACTATAGTGAATTATAGTCGGGAAAATCTTCCTTGAGTCAGAATTTCTTATGTTTTCTGCTAGGTGCTTCATTGTTCCGCAATTGTTCCAGTATAGTTTTCATATTTCTTAAATAGTATTTTTGAGTCTCATTAGTTCACTATTGTGCACTACAGCAGACAGCTGCCATCGCATTATGTTGATCTGCGTGACTACTCTTGTGCCTTGCAAACGTACGAATTTCACAGTTTAAATGAAGGCCCGTAGGATTGTTTTTTTAATTTCTGGGACTGTCATCGTGGACAGTTTCTAATCGATTTTACGCATCTGCAATACACTAAAAAAATATGAATTCCTGGAAGGGTAACTTGTTGTAACCGGGCTTAAACCCTTTGCGGACCAAACCATTTTTTTGGGAAAAAACTATTTTTTTTAGTTTTGTGCTTTATTATGCCTCTTGTGACATCAATCGAAGATTAGTACATTATATATGTATTAGTAGTTTAGTCTTTAGAGGGTGGTCCTACCCTGGTACCACTTGGAACATAAATGCATTCAAGTTAATTTTTGAAAGAAAATTATTTATTGTATTAAGTTTAAAAAATGAAAAAAGTTATAAATTAATACATTTTAGGAATGGAAAAGTAAAAAACAGTTTCTGTTTTCCTGAAGGCAGAGACCTACTTTATATGAAGAGCAATGCTACGATGTGGCTTAGCTTTTGTGCTGCAATAAGCACAGCGGACCCTGTTTCCATGAAATGGCATGTGCCTGGCTTTATCCATGCGTCTCTCTAGCGATGTGGCTTAACTTTTGTGCTGCAATAAGCACAGAGGATTAAATAATATTTATTAATAAGATGTAATTCGTGTCAATAAATCCTGATCCCTAACATACCATACCCATATTTCGGCGCTTTTACCACTGCTCAACACGAGCTACTTGACAGTTTTTCTTCCGTCCTCTGCAATCGAACTATTCTTAGATTTATTTGTTTAAAGTGCTTAAAATATAATTAATAATTTATTTTTAGCTGAAAAGATCTTCGTTCAGTTTATACTTTGTTTATTGTTCTTATTCATAACATATATGTAATCATTCTCAGGAATGTAATTTTGTATTTGCCTATCTAATTCTATTTTTCTTTCTTTATTTGATCAATTGGTCGACATTCACACAAACAGAGACGATTATAGGAACTTGCAATAAATATAAAAACTCGTTTTGACATAGAATTTATTTAAAATCTTTAGTGATATTTGTTTCTTCATAATCTATATACGTTAGCACCTACACCTCTATTTTGTGCTGATCATTATTTATCAACTGTGTTTTCCTATCAGATTGAAACAAAATGATTACCCCATTTTTCTCCATTACTAAAAGGAGTATTATGAGGGCGTTTATTTTTAAATGCGGACCTTATTGGGGTGTAATTAAACATCACTTATTAAAATTGACTTATATATATGGACAAAAACAGGTTAATTGATGTTTGTAGTTATATCTGACGCCACTCATAACTGATATATTCTTTATCCTGGTAAATATTATACACATTCGATAACTGGAAATACGTTAGAACACTAACTAAAATAGAAGCAAATGACTTTTAAGTTAAGTTATTGATGTAATCGTTAGTTCTTCTGTGTGTACGAGTACTTTACAAGACTAACTAAATTCAAAATTCGAAAAATTAGGAATTAGAAACGAAAAGTGTTTAAATTAAATTAAACAAAAGCTCTTAAAAATAACCAATACAATAAATAATGAAACTTCAGATTTAGCAATGTTAAAAATTAAACCTTATTAAAATTTTTAAATTGTAATTGAAATTAATTGAAATAAATTAAGGTGGTATTTGTTTAAAATTGCAATTAAATATATAATCTTAATTAAATTTTTCCCAGTAAATTTATATTTGATCGGTATAGAGAGGAGTTTTATTTGTCCTTACATGCAATTATAACGCCGCAAAATGAAACTCAGTGTAATTAATGTGTCAATAAATACTTAACTCAACTCACAGTCATCACTATATAAGCTCATCTGTGTCCCGCTCTTAGTGAAAGGCTGTGACCTGCGACAGGCGAAGGTATTTGTACATATATATATTTGAATGCTCCTTTTATTTGATTTTTCTTCTGATTTCTGATTTTCTATTATCATAAGTCATACGTAAGACATAATTAAGTGGGTATTAAATTTCAAAACGGTGTATTTTTTGATATGGCGATTACACTGAATGCCTAACAACAACCTAACACATCATTATTTTGTTGTATGGCCTATTATTAGCAAGCTACACACACATTTGATTCATCGAATTCTCATTTCTTCTTACATAAACATTACAAATAAAAAAACAACCCATAAAAATTTAAATTTGTCATGTACCGGGTTAATTTGGAAAAAATTAATATTAGAGCCCATTTACTTCAAAATATTTACAAAAACTTTTATCACCGGAGATACACATGTATAAAAAATTTATATGGGAGCCCCCGACCCTTGGGCCCAATCACTTCCAAATTTCAATAGGAAGTGTTGTGATCGGATATACACACGTGTTGAAAATTTGAAGAAAATCGGGCTAGTTTTTAAAAAATTTATATGGGCCTCAGGGCCCGGTCACTACAAAAATTGTTAAAAAAGTTTTGTCCATCGGAGATACACATGTGTTCAAAATATAAAGAAAATCGGTCTAATTCTTAAAACAATTTTATGGGCGCACATCGCGCCTCAGGGCCGGTTCACTCCAAAAATTCTGCAGAAGATTTTGTCCGTCGGAAATACACAGGTGTTTAATATAAAAATAAAAATCTAGCTAATTTTTAAAAATTTATATGGGCACCCTTCGGGCCTCCGGCCCCATTCGCTCCAAAAATTTTACAAAAAGTTTTGTACATCGGAGATACACATGTGTATAAAATTTGAAGAAAATCGGGTTAATTGTTTCAAAAAGTTTTTATGGGGCCTTACGACCCTGGAACCCGGGGTCTCAATTTTTGTTACAAAAAGGGTTGTCCATCGGAGATACACATGTATATAAAATTTGAAGAAAATCGGGTAAATATATAAATATTTGTATGGGAGCCCCCTAACCCGAGGCCCGAGGAACCCAAATTTTAATAGAAATTGTTTTCATCGGAGTTATGCATGTGTGCAAAGTTTCAATGAAATGGGACTTTGGGAAGTGGGTTAAAACTTTATCGCAAGATTCCAGGACAAACAAACAAACACACGGGCACGCGAAATTAATATAGAGAATTTAAAAAATTTAAAGAACTTAAAGAGATCGGTCATGCACCGAAGCAGTTGTGGGCACAGAGCAATTGAGCTGAGGGATGTACTGATCCTGATCATGATCAGTTAGTGAGTATTCATACATCACACTGACGTCCACGTTCCACTAATAAAGCTGAGTGAATTCATATTTAATTTTGCTGCGTTAAAAGTGCATGTTGGAAAAAATTTAATTCACTATATGTATACAGCTTTGTTAATACATTTTTTATCAATGTTTATAGTTTGTCCAGAAGTTCTACAAAGGCAAGAGAACCGTAAGGATAAGCTCGCAACAGCTTTACGTGATAATAAAAAGAGACTTGAACAAGTACAACAGGAAATAAAAATACTAACACAACCGGTGAATGCCGGGGGATCTGAAAGACTGGATAGTGAAATACAAAGATTGCGTTGCGATTGTCAGGCCATGCTAAACGAAATCGAAAATTCAAAAAGATCTGGTAGGCATTTTTTAAGTTGTAATAAAAATTAAAAATTGTTTTCATTTGTTTGACATTTTATAGGTCTAAGTGTAAATACTATTAAAGACCTCAATTCCATTAATAATAGAAAACAGCCATTCCCCAGACAGAGACCGCCACGTCCTCCACCTCCTCGAGTACCACATAATTCTGTTCAGCAGCTACATCAATCGGCTCTTCTTTCACCTCATCTTGCCTTGCAGGAACAACACCATCAAGCTGATCTACTTCAATTTCAAACATCAAGGCATCGAAGGATTCACCAAGAACCACCACCACACAACACATCAACTGACGAAGATGAATTTTCAGACACAAACAGTGTAGAAGAAAGCCCTATGTGGGCTTGTAATATGTGTACATTCCGGAATCATCCCCTTTTAAATAAATGTGAATGCTGTGAAAATGTTAGGATAAAACCTGGTACGATACGAATTGTTTCTTTAACATCAAACAATAGTGCAATGCCACAGCTGTTATCTAATGCTCATACTCCAACTCCCCCTTTACTGTCCCACCTTCCGCCCGGCTTGACAGCATCTTCTTCCAATTTAGTGCTCATAAACGGTTCTAACGGCAACAGCACTGACAATGAAACAAATTTAACACCGCAGTTTGCCTTACACACGTGATATTTTTTAAAGTTTTCATTTTCATTTTGTAATTTTCTCCTTTCTCTTTATTCAAATAGTTTATATCTGCGGTAAATATTAACATATTTGTTTCAACTTTTGTTTTATAATCATTTAATCAAAGATAAGCTGTGATATAGCTGTTTGATTAATTTCATGATTTAGATTTTAAAGATTTAAGAAATTTCAGAAGTTTTTTTTACAAAACTGTAAAAAGCTGTAATAAAAAATATTGTTATGTTTTTATAATATATAACAGATTTTAAATCTTCCTTCTGAAAAATTATGTTTGGGCTTTCAAAAAAATATATCATCAAATAAAATATTTCTAATAGAATTGTACCTAACGTTGTGTTTTGATATTAATATAAAGAAAATCATTGTAGCTTTAATTCAGTACTAAAAGCATAACTTTTATCTTAATTTGTTTGCGTATTAGTGTTCTTGTTTTTTGTATTACTGATTGGAGCTGCTTCTGCCGTCGCTTTAACTGTTTGAATTATATTTTCTTGCTTAAAATTTTTTTTTTATATTTTTATAAAAGAAACTATGCCTACAACAAGTAGGGAGGGTATTCACATAACATTATCGCCAGGAGAGAACAGTGAGTTTTTATATTTTACAGTTAAATTCTTAGATTGTGAGCTTTTTTATTTCTCTAGGAATAATTCATTCGTGGATTGTTTCATGACAGAAAAATACACAACAACATGATTTGGCAGCGGAAACAATGGCCGTGTAAACGATTACCAACGCGATAAAAGGAAAAAACCTTAAATAGTTTTTCTTGTGTCAAATTATAATCTTTCGGTTTTGTATATATAAAAATGATTGAGTTCAAATTTCAAATATGTACGAGTAAGTCTGTTTATTGAACACAACTAATATTAATTTAATTTCTTTAAAGCTTAGGGACCAAAATACTCTTTAGTATCTAAATGGGTTTAATATTCAATAATTAAGTGTCTTCACAACTTTTTTGGTGATCAAAAGGGAGAGATGTCGGTTATAAACAAATCGTACAATATGACACTTATCAAATGTAAGAACAAATACACTATTTTTTTATTGCGTTTTGAAGTATTTATAATGTAATTAATCTTAAATAAAAGGCTACGTATATATGTACTTATTTTTTAATATATTGAAAGATAATTTTCTTATATTAAATTTCTTTGGATAAATGAAAAAACGAATCTTAAAAATAAATAAATATCAAATTGAAAGTGGAATGGAATGAAATGAATTTATTTTTTTTTATATTATTTCAATTTTATGTTTGTGTGCTTCAAAATATTTGCGAAATTCATAAAATATGCAATTTTGACAATGGGGTTTGTTGGTACTGACAACATTGTGGGAGACATGATTGATTTATGTCTATGAAATTGCAACTCAGTTTGTTTGTAGAAACTTACAGCCCTTTAAACGCAAAAGTGCAAAACCTTGTAAAATGATCGATATTTTTTTTAAAATCTACTAATATAGATCTGTCCATACAGAAATCACTGTTTTAGTGAGCATAAATAAATTGTCAAAACGTTAAGTCGCAAACTAATAAATATCTACTTAAATTATTCATATCTGCTGTGGAAAAAATAAAATAAATAAATGATAATAAGTAAATGGAAACTATATAAAATATTTTTTATGATTTTTTTCATATATTATTTTCGGTATTTTGTAACGCAGTTTTCCAGTCAGCTTAGCTTAGCTAAGTTTAGTTTATAAAACCCCAAACACTACATTGTTGGCTTCTTATCTTGATTTTTTTTATTTT
This sequence comes from Nephrocerus scutellatus, assembly GCA_947095585.1. NCBI lineage: Eukaryota > Metazoa > Arthropoda > Insecta > Diptera > Pipunculidae > Nephrocerus > Nephrocerus scutellatus. Next base: position 33,248,609 of record OX352762.1, read on the forward strand.
CATAATGTAGACACGCTTAAGCAGCTTGAACCCTTATAATGCTTAGCACAGCGTGGGCGTTCGGAAATTAAGGAGATGAGAAGAGGTGAGTTGTCTGCACATGTGTCTAGAATGACGGTAGATCATATAAATGCGGAAACACGGAGTCTGGCAGTTCATTCCACTTATGTTAATTTTTTTTATACATATATTAATATTCCAGATATGTCTAATGGTTGACCCGTGAGCAATATGGTCTTGGGAGCACCTGCTCAGACAATACAGTTGTATTAAATTTTACGGCGAATTTATGCCAAGTAAATAGTACCAGGTCTGAAGTAGTGAAGTGCATCTTGCAACGTTTTAGGAAACCAAAACATTTCGCAGCAATATTAGCGATGGCGGATATGGTCTTTCCAGCGAAGCTTGTTAAGGCACATACCGAGCAATGCGAGTTCTTCAGTTTCTTTGATGCAGGATCCATCCATAGATAAGGGTTGGGGATTTAAATTACGGTTAAACGACAGAGGACAGCATTGGGTTTTGGAAGCGTTAAACGTGGAATTTAACGTGATTTGATGATGATGATGATAAATGGGGTGTTGTAGCACTTCGACCTATATGGATCTATTGCGCTCCCCCCTGACTAGTGCTATAGAGCCAGTCCCTATAGCACCCTGAGATTGCGTGGGTTCCCAAGTGGTCTCTTCTCTGACGGATCGTTGCTTCGCACTCGTTGAGTAGATACCATGGGGTCTCCTCCGCTTCCCCACAGAGTCTGCAGCTTCCATACTCTTCAATTTTTAACTTTTTTAGGTGCCCCTTCAACAATATCCTGTTAGGAAACCCATAATTATTCTTACATTACTTCTACTTAGTCCCAATATTAGGCGGGACCTCTGTGGGTTGTAATTCCCCAACGTTTCCTTTGCTTGCCGTAGCCCTGGGAGATTCTACCATCTTTCGAAAGCGGCTGCCTTACCCATACTGCGTACTTCATCCCGCATTATGCTGTACCCTATGCCACAGAAGGGTTCTGGTCCTACAAGCGGAGTTTCTGCTCCTTTATTCACGAGCCTATCCGCAGCTTCGTTGCCTTCTATGCCGGTGTGTCCCGGCTCCCAGTATAAACATCCTTTTTGGTTTCACCAAGCTTGTTAAGCTTCGTCTAGCATTCCTCCACCAGTTTTGATGTGACGTGGAATGCATCTAGAGCTTTTAAAGCATTTTGGCTGTCTGTCATGATGTCTATTTCCTGCCTCATGTAGTTCCTTTCCAGATTGAAGTGAGCACATTTTCCAATGGCATGTACTTCTGCCTGGAATATGCTCGGGTACATCCCCATCGATATGGAGTGTTTGGATAATGGCCCATATATACCAGCACCCGTGCCTTCTGCCTTCTTTGATCCATTCGTATACCACTTTATGGCGCCCGGATGTATCTGGTATTCAGTTTCTGACCTGAATTCCTTCTTGATGCTCATTTTGATTTCGAAGTTCTTTTTGAACTCAAGCTTCCGCACCATGTTATCGCACGGCATGCTCGCTAGAGGAATCAGCTTGGTAACTGGTTATAATATCCCCCTTGCCCTGCTGTCCGTGAAGCAGCCTACCTTGCTCAAACGTAACTTGGTTTCCATGGATTTACTCTCTACCACTCAGTGTAGTGGGAGAAGCCCAAGGATTGCCTCCATGACCGCTGTTGGGCAGGTTCTCATGGCCCCTGTAATTAAAACGCAGGCCAGTCTCTGTACTTTTTCCAACTCCCTTTTCGTGGTGCATAGCTTGGTCCTGTTCGTCCATGCAACTGCTCCGTAGGTAATCATTGGAATAACTTTCATGGTGTACATCCAGTGCATTATTCTGGGGCTAATTCCACCCTTCTTCCTGCCACCCTTCTTCCTGCCACCCTTCTGCACACCATGATTGCTCTTTTTGATTTCTGTAGCACTGCTTGGTGTTTGTTCCAGAGCAGTCTACTACCAAACATCAGTCCCAGGTATTTAACTTCTTTGATGACAGTAATCTCTTCTACATTTATGGTAATTGGGTGTATACGCCCCAACTTCCTTCTGTTGGTGAAGGGATTCAGTATGGTCTTGTTAGGGTTTACCCTGAGTCCCACCTCTTGGCACCATCTACTCGTGATGGTAAATTTCATTTTGGATTATGTCAGAGCACTTCCTCGAACTTCCCCCTACCTACGATGACTATGTCGTCTACGTAGCCTTGGGCGTAAGTCGCTGCAGTAGTTCGTCTACAAGGATGCTCCACAGAAGGGGAGACAAAACTCCTCCTTCTGGACATCCTCTTGTAGTGTTGACCAAAATGGTTTTGTCACGAACTATAGTCTCCGCTGTTCTGGTGCCCAGCACAAATATTTAGTGATTGTGCTGTCTTACCTTCTTCCTCTCCAGAACACTTCTTACCGCATCATGAGAGGCGTTGTCGAATGCTCCTTCGATGTCAAGGAAGGCGCAAAGCGCAATTTCCTTACCGATCCGACATGCATAACTGCAGAGATTATCCCGTCCACACCTGCCGATTTGTAAAGATGCAAGCTTTTGATTGCCCATCGGATTCTTTGCTCTGTGCAAATGTCCGAGGCTTTCTTCCAGTCCTCCCTGCTTGTTCTTAGGTGGTTCACGCCCATCCCAAGTCGTTACTGGTCACTGTGCTTCCAGGGAAGTGTGTTCTCAAGAGAAGGAGGGCTTTGCTCCTCGTTTTCTGTGAACATTCCGTTCTGGTCTAACAGTGATGCCTTTATACTCTTAGCATCTTTTGCCATAGCTTTAAACAGTCTGGCAGACGCTGTAGTATTGGCTACCTCCTCGCAGAAGTTGCGGAAACTGCTGCGTTTCTTCTCACTTCTGTGTTTTACGCTGTGAGAGCTTCTCTGTATTGTTGCCAGATGCCCCTCCTCTTTGCGGATTTGAAGAGTTTCCTCACTTGCCTTAGAAGGGCTGACAGCTTTTCGCTCCACCAAGGAGCTTCATTGTTCCCTTTGGGAGAGCTTACCCGGCAACTCGACTCGTATGCATCAGAGATTGCCCTATTCACTTCATCAGCTGCACATTCCAGCTCGTGTGGACTTTTGGCCAGTCTTTGTACTGAGATGTGCTCTAAATTGTACCTCAAATTGGTTTTGAAAACTTCCCAATTTGTCCTTCTAGTTTTTACTTCCTCTACAAGCCCTCACAATTCGAATGATCCGATAGAGATGGCTCGGAGGAGGGTCTCCTCCTATTAAGTAATCGACTCACTGTCGGAGTTCCGAAGGTGATGTCAAGTACTTCTTCCCTAACCCTAGTTACAAAAGTTGGTACCTTGCCTACATTGTATATATCTAGGTCTTCCTTGACCAGAAACTCTAAAAGGTACTCACCCCTCTTATTTGTGTCTGTGCTCCCCCACTTTTTAATCTTTCAGCCAAGCGGCTGTTTCCCCGTCGCAACAGTCGACCAGAATCATTGCCGGTCTGGAGAGGATGCCGTCAAAGCCATTTTTGACCTTCCAGCCCAGCGCCACTTCATCCAGGGGGAGGACCCCTCCTTCTCTTTTTGGCTGGACAGTCTTTTGGGCGTAAGCCGGCTTTCCTGCTGGAATGGAGATTGGTTCTCCAATGGGGGAATTCCCCGTTCTACCCTTGTGGGTTTTACAAGGGTTTCCCCTTTGGCAGAGACAGCGAATGCTGCCTACTGGTTGAGGGCCTCATTACGAGTTAGCGGGACTGCTGTCCCAACACCGCTCTAGTTGAGTGTGCCCCTCACCTCCCTTCGTTGGCCTTGGGGTCAGTGGTAAGTGGTATAGCCCTCGCCACATAATTAACAATTTATGGCATATGGCATAGCCTCGCAAAACAGCATTACTGCCAACATGACAGAACAATCATTTCCTTTTGATGAACATGAGAAGGAGAAAGAGAAGAGAAAATAAAAGAAGAGGACGAGACCGTCTTCCTTCCGTTTTCTATCGCCGAGCGAACAAGTCGTGTTTTTGCTTTGCTCTCACAAAAAAACAGAAACGTGGACGCGACATTAAAATTTATAATTCTACCTACACATTCTGGTTCGGCCGACCCTTCATTTTTCGATCGTACTGTATGTACATACATGGGACTCTACTGTATAAATGTAATAGGTTGACACATAATGTCGTCGCTCATGTCATTCGAGTGAGTTTAGTTTAGTCTCTACATGGCAGTCAAACAATCGCGACGTGAAGTCAGCATCAAAAAAAAATATCAAAGAAAACACATTAAGCAAAAAACCAGTCTTTTCATTTTGAACTGACCATTTTTGGTCCTGTCGAGCCGGATCGGTTTCCTATCATTAATACAGTCCATTCGAACAAAATATCGGATGTTTTTCTTTATTTCTTCTTTTTGTGTTTCGTAGAAATCGTGTTAATTTTGTTCGCTGCTCAGACTATCGCATATATTCAACGTGCGCGTCTTATTCGTGTCTTATGTGCATATGATATCAGGAGTCGGGTGCAATGAAACACCACATACTAAGGGAAAAATTACATTGCACATTAAATCCATGCATTCTGAGGAACAGGTCCAAGCCGAAGCCTTCGTACTGTCTAAACTTACATGCAAACTACCGCCTAACAGTTTCAACATCGATAAAGGCTTGTTTGGTAATTTAACGTTGGCAGACCCTTCATTTTTCCTGTCTCAAAGGATTGACATAATACTGGCATGCGACATATTCTTCCAAGTCACGCGTAAAGGTAAGGTAACATACGGACCGTCACTGCCCATAGCACAAGAAATAGCATTTGGGTTGTGGCAGGAAATGCAATCACCAGTGAAGTAAGGCCGAATTATTGTTTTCACTCGTGTATTGATATCGACAGGACCTTGCGGAAATTTTGGCAGGTGGAAGACATGGAAAAACGATCAGACCTGACAGAAGAAGAAAGACTTGCAGAACAACACTTCTCTGATACGGTGCGTAGGACCACTAGCGGAAGATACATGGTGCGGCTTCCGTTCAAGAAGATTAAAGGAAATTTAGGAAAGTCGATAATTGGGGCAAGGCAACGGCTGGGCGGAATGGAACGGCGTTTTGAACGAAGTAACGATTTACGGAACGATTATACACAATTCATGAACGAGTATTTGAGGCTGAACCACATGATCTACAACGGGCCAGATACTGGTGATCAGAAGTGTCTGCAGAGTTGTTATTTGCCTCACCATGCAGTCATTACGAATTCGAGCTCAATAACGAAACTTAGGGTCGTATTTGATGCGTCGTATATAACCACGTCGGGGTCTTCATTAAATGATCTATTCCTGGTAGGCCCGACGATTCAGAAGGAGCTTTTTTAGATTCTTGCTAAATTTCGGATCCATAGAATTGCTTACAGCGCCGACATCGCCAAAATGTATCGGCAAATTTTGGTTGACAGACGAGACACCCCGTACCAACGGATCTTATGGCGAAATTCGGACGCAGACATAGTTAACGAATTCGAGCTCCTGACTGTAACTTATGGAACGGCATTCGCTCCATTTCTCGATACTAGAACACTACAACAGTTAGCGATGGATGAATGCATCAATTACCAATTAGGGTCTCAGCACTTATTGAACGATTTTTACGTCGACGACTTTATGAGTGGCAGCGACTCTCTCGAACAGGCTTTGAATGTAAAGGAAGAACTTAGTGCCCTATTAGCAAGGGGAGGGTTTGATTTGCGTAAATGGTCTTCCAACTCGGAAGAATTCCTTAAAACAATTGATAAGGATCATAAAGAGATGTCTAGTGAGTTGGAAATCGAGGCAGAAGCAGTAATCAAAACATTAGGACTTCATTGGCATCCCCGCTCTGATTGCTTCGGTTTAAAGTAAACCTAGACACTTCAGGAGTAATTTCCAAGCATAGCATTTTATCAGAAATCTCGAAGATTTTCGATCAACTTGGTTGGCTAACTCCCTGCATAGTTTACGCAAAAATATTCATGCAAAAACTCTGGGCTTTAGGAATATCTTGGGATGAGGAGTTGCCACCTCCGTTGCGACGTGAATGGAAATTGTATCACACCCAGTTACCACAGTTATCCAGTATTCAAATTAAGTGCTGGATTGGAACAAACCAAGGCTTCAAGCCACAATTGGTAGGTTTTGCTGATGCATCGGAAATGGCATATGCAGCAGTATTATATTTACGAATCCAAAACGGCGACAATGTTGAGGTTCACTTGGTCGCAGGCAAGTCTAAGGTCGCTCCCATTAAACAAATTTCTCTACCTCGATTAGAACTATGCGCCGCGCACCTCCTGTTGAAATTGGTTCATAAAATGCTACCTATCTTCAACAACTTCAAACCTATTGATATATTAGCATTCACCGACTCAACAGTGGTGTTAGCATGGCTAAGGGAAATTCCAAGAAAATGGAAGGCCTTCATTGGATACCGAACGTCGGAGATTCTTTCTGTGTTGCCCTTCAATCATTGGAGGCATATACGATCTAGTGAAAATCCTGCAGATTGTGCATCTAGGGGCACTAAGTTACTGAGTTACTGAAGCTCAACTTGTGGTGGCAAGGGCCAAGGATTCTGCATACAAATGATTGGGAACTTTCGATATGCATCACGAGACCGGGGGCAACTGAAGCAGAACGACGACAAATCTCTTTGGCTGCGGTTAATGTGTCAATTGATACAAATTCTACAGTAACAAGTTGCTTCGCCAAGTTTTCTAGGCTGTCCCATTTGAAGCTGATTGCTGGATGGTGTTTTCGCTTCGTGTCTAATTGTAGACGAACGAAGAACAAACAAAATGTAGTAGTAACCAATACTCTCAGTTGTTTCGAGTTAAGTTCAGCACTGAATGGCCTAATACGCGCAAGTCAACATCAAATATTTCACGCAGAAATCGAACAACTAAAAAGGAGAAAAGCTGTACTAAAGGATCCACTGAAATCATTGGATGCGTTCGTGGATGATGAAGGTCTACTTCGCGTGGGAGGACGACTACAAAATTCCACCATCATGTATAACAAGAAGCACCCGGTTATCTTGGGAAAGGGATCGTTTTTGACCGAGCTGATAGTTCAAGACAATCATATCAGATATCTGCACGCTGGTCAGCAACACATGTTAGCGATTCTATACAGTAATTATTGTATAATAAGCTGCAAGGAGATTTTCAGGGGGATTATTAGAAAATGTGTGATTTGCATTAGATTCCGAGCAGAAGCGTGCCAACAGCAAATGGGTGTTCTACCTGGATTTCGATTACAACAAGGAAAGGTCTTCATGAATACTGGTATCGACTACGCAGGACCATTTACGGTGCGAGCTTGGAAGGGCCGAGGAGCAAAGCAGTTCAAGAGTTATTTCGCGCTTTTTGTCTGCATGGTAACACGTGCTATTCACATCGAGTTGGTGTCAGACCTTACCACTGAGTGCTTCCTGGCTGCGCTATATCGTTTTACCAGTCGCAGGGGAGAAGTCATCAACATGTACAGCGACAATGGTCGAAATTTCATCGGAGCAGCACGTCGGCTGACGGAGGTACAGAAGTTCGTACAAACACATTCAACACTAATCCACAAGACCTTGACAGATTCTAGTATTACTTGGCATTTCATACCTGCAGCGTCACCTCACTTTGGGGCGATTTGGGAATTCGGAGTCAAGTCAGTGAGGTTTCATCTTCGAAGAGCAATTGGAACCTCTACGTTGACAGTCGAGGGAATCACGACGCTGCTGTGTCAAGTTGAGGCATGCCTCAATTCACGACCTATTGCTCCCAAAACTGCCGAAAAGGATGACCTCGAATATTTAACTCCTGCACATTTCTTAATGCAAAACGGTATCACGTTTCCACCTCAAGAAGACCTCAACAATGGAACTCTGTCCCTTGTCAATAGATGGAGATATATACAACGGCTACTTTAAGAATTCTGGAGAAGATGGAGTGCTGAGTACCTCGTCAATCTACAGAATAGGAAAAAATGGTGCACGGTTCAACAAAATTTGAAGGCAGTGGTCGTTAAGGAAGATAATATTCCTCCAAGTAGATTGCTGATTGGTCGAGTCATCGATGTACATCCAGGTCCAGATGGATTGGTTCGCGTAGTATCTCTCAAAACGAAGCTCGGAATTATACGGCGATCCATCACAAAGATGTTATCCTCATTGATTCAAATGCACAAAATCATTGAACTTATTTTTGTAAATGGTCTGAACACTAATAATCTATTCTTTCTTTCTTAATCATTTGTACTTATATACAGAACTCATTAAATATTGAATTACTGTTACTAAACTCATTAAATATTGAATTACTGTTACTAAACTTGAATAATGTTAGCATAGGTTTAAAATTTGGTAGGACTAACGGTTGTGTTTGAAAGAGTAACTCTTTAAGGTGGGCGGTATGATTCGGCCGACCCTTTATTTTTCGATCGTACTGTATGTACATACATGGGACTCTACTGTATAAATGTAAAAGGTTGACACATAATGTCGTCGCTCATGTCATTCGAGTGAGTTTAGTTAAGTCTCTACATGGCAGTCGAACAATCGCGACGTGAAGTCGGCATCAAAAAAAATATCGAAGAAAACACATTAAGCAAAAAACCAGTATTTTCATTTTGAACTGACCACATTCACTTTTAATACGTTTCTTTTTCATTATTATACCCGTTTAAACAAATTATTGTATCCCATCTTAACTTAAATATAAGCTACACCTCGATGGTGAGAAAGGAAAATGTGGACGCGACATCTTTTACGTATTGGCATTTTTTTTTTGAAATCCGCATTTCGTTGTTTTTGATTGGTTCAGTGTAAATTGGTTAAATGGCAATTCATTTAAACCAAAAATATTAGATTTATTATTAGTCGTATGACACCGGTTACTCGTACGACTGTGCATCGTTTCCTTCTTATTATGAAATATTATAAAATTTTAAATTATAATATATAATATTATAAAATACATAATCTAAGTACGTAATCGTTAATTACATAAACACAAAAATAATTTAAAACGTATCAATTGATATTAAGGAGCACCCCATCACGTTTTCGTGTGGTTAGTCACCGTCGCTAAATTCGCCATCTACCCGGGCACGAAAATCACGGAGTTCGCGTGAGAGAGGCGTATCATAAATCGAATGTGAATCGAGAAGGTGCTCCGCAAGACTCTTGGCAGTTCTAACAGGAGCCAGGAAAGAAGAATTGAAAATTTTTATTTGCGAAGGATGAACTCATTCGGAATTCGTGGTGAAATCGGGAATTTGCGTTCCATTCTTGTCACACGAAGTTAATATCGCCAATAGCATTCGGTCTGCGATTTACATTCGGTGGTATTCGGTGAAGAAGTTCTCTCTGCAAACGAGGAGTGTTGTTGCTAACTGGTTGTTTTTGCTTACGTTATTTGCAGTGTTAAATTAATTTGTCATAATTTTCTACATAATAAATATATGGAATGAAATTGCAGTATTTCTACATTTAAAATGAATTCTGCTTAATTTGTTGACGCGTCGAAGGCCATTTTTTTGTGAGGTGAAAAGTAATCTGCACAGTGCAAATAATTTTGATCGATTATCATCGAAAGGGAGAAAGAGTGCATCGTATTTATTTCTCCCAAGATAATGCAAAAATAAAATTATCAACTTCTTCGCGGCATTTTTTTGTGTGTAGCGTCATTACACTACAACATTCTGCATCGCACCATATCCAATCTCAACACATACGTATAATTCTCGTAAAGATCATCCTCGTTCTGTGGAAGTGCGAGGGCGTGGTCGATAGGCAGTTCGCCCTGCAGTAGCGTCGGCAGCGGTTAATTTCCGTTTTCGCATGCTGATGCCAATGTCAACGTCAAGCAGCTGCATTGAGTTTTCGTCGCCATCATAATGGCGGTATAGTCGAATGCGAAATTCATCGGCCCGATACGTTGTGTTGTAAATTAGAAAAATTGAATAAAAAAAAGCTTAAAATGAATCATTGTTCTTGGAGTAACTTAAATTGAAATTTCAAAAAGTGATAAAACGTGAAATTATTTGGTTTTTTCGAACGCTAAATCTATCGTTGGCTGGAATGCTGGAATAAACCATCCCAAACTAAAGTGTTTTCCGCAATTAATCCGTTTGTTTTGATCTCCAATCAGATGGTGCAAAGAGTGAAGTAGTTGCTTCCGTTTTAAAAGAACACAACCAATATAAAAACGATTGCAAGAAAACTGTTTAGCATTTGCTTTTTAATACTTCGAACGACCAGAAAAGCCCACCATCTAACAACACCCATTTTGGTTTTTCTTTACAAATTTACCATAGACTTTTGTTCATAACATCGGCTTTATAAAAAAAAAATCAGTAGCGCCCAATCATTGTCAGTCTCCGCAGCATCATCAGTCAAAATTATCGTTCAACCATCATCATCAAACCATCATTGTCAGCTTCAGCAGTATCATCAGTCCAAATCATCCTTCAATCATCATTATCATCAAATCATCGTTGTCAACCTCAGCAGCTTCGTCATCGAACCATCATTGTCAGCTTCGGCAGCGTCGTTCTTATCACCAACAACAAATACTGTAATTGTTTTTTAAAACTAGATGCCAAGTATGAAGGTATTTTTTTTCTCCTTACATACATACATTATATATATATATAGTACCCCTAAGTTTTGATCAATTAATCGCATTGATAAATTTTGGCTGGTGCACCAACTCTCCCTGTATCTTTTCTTCCGTCACTTACAGACCGGATATTATTATTATATTACGTATATTATACTGTTTTCTTATCTATTTTATATCACAATATTATATTTAAAATTATATCTAAGGCTAGATATTAGGTTATATCACAATAAAAAATAAAAAAACGAAAGTTAATTTTTTTTTTCATTAGTTTTTATTGTCGTAAGAAAGGAGTGATGGCCGTTTAGGCGGAGACCTTGAGGATGAGGCAGGGTCAGTAGCGGGGTCGGACGACATGCAGGCACGGCATTTCCTTCCTCATGCGGTTACACTTGGCACCTTTATACCCGTCCCCATCCACTCCCATACCCTGACGCCTAGCCGGCAATGACCGCGACGGGTCCCTAAAGAGCCTTTTCTGTTAACCAAACCCCCTTATGATCAGTCAAAGGGGGAAGTGTTACAGTGGTTTTATCCGTTGTCGCGTTGGCGTCACTATTTTAAAAATGGCATAAAGCTGCTCCATATCCGGACCATTTGCCAATGGTATCTAAACACGGATTGTGGCCCTGGTATTACTAAGCAAGCTGTTGAACAAATAAGAAACATAATTGAAACTAATGGCCAAGTAATTTATTTTTCCCTTATGATGGATGAATTGTCCATTAAGATATTTAAAGATTGGGATGATAAAAATAAAAGTTTTCTTTGATTTGTGTACTATGGTGCCGACAGTTTTTTGACAACGTTGATGACGAGGAAACTTTAGTATCCAATGTTTTAGTGTTTATTATTTGTGGTGTGAACTTATGATTTACATTTTTTTTAGCTTATTTTTTTTTTTGCCACAACGTTAAACACGACAGAACGGTCACACATAGTCAAATTTATAATATCCTAATTCCAACTACGCGATGAGTGCACACAAATTATTAGCTTAAAATTCTACGGGTTAAAAGTTAAATCGAATGTGGCTTAACTGTTGGGAACACGTCTACCCGGTTAGGTTGAGCCTGTCTGGCTGTCAGTGAAACCAACACTCTTAGAACAATAATGGTCCATTGTGACACCACACGGATTAGGACAAATTTTCCACCTACTCGTTGAACCAATTAGAGCTTTGTATGAAGCGTAGGAGACTGCTAAAGCCAATGGTAATAAGATCATTAGTGGCGTTGTAGAAGAAAGCTCCCATATGGAGTTTACATTTTTGGTAAATGGCTGGACAAGTACAGATGAGATAGAGAATGGTCTCCTCCTCCTCCGCATCCATGCAGCTTCTGCAGAAGTCATTCGAGTCTTGCCGCATGCTTGCCTATGAGAGAGTGTCCAGTGATTACACCTAAAATGTCACCTATGTGGGATCTTTTTTTAAAGATCAAACACTTGGAGTGTTTCGGATCCAGCTTGGGCCAGATATGCTATGCAAGTTGTACCGTTTGACAACCTACGATTAGTTTTTTCATTCGCATCCCGCTTTAACATGAGTTTGTATGTAGCGATGTGTATGCTTAGTGAACCATATTCAGGTAAGATGGGCAGTGTAGTTTCTTGTTTGGCGAGTCTGTCAGCTTGGCTACCCGAGAATATAAAAATATATGGAATGAAATTGCAGTATTTCTACATTTAAAATGAATTCTGCTTAATTTGTTGACGCGTCGAAGGCCATTTTTTTGTGAGGTGAAAAGTAATCTGCACAGTGCAAATAATTTTGATCGATTATCATCGAAAGGGAGAAAGAGTGCATCGTATTTATTTCTCCCAAGATAATGCAAAAATAAAATTATCAACTTCTTCGCGGCATTTTTTTGTGTGTAGCGTCATTACACTACAACATTCTGCATCGCACCATATCCAATCTCAACACATACGTATAATTCTCGTAAAGATCATCCTCGTTCTGTGGAAGTGCGAGGGCGTGGTCGATAGGCAGTTCGCCCTGCAGTAGCGTCGGCAGCGGTTAATTTCCGTTTTCGCATGCTGATGCCAATGTCAACGTCAAGCAGCTGCATTGAGTTTTCGTCGCCATCATAATGGCGGTATAGTCGAATGCGAAATTCATCGGCCCGATACGTTGTGTTGTAAATTAGAAAAATTGAATAAAAAAAAGCTTAAAATGAATCATTGTTCTTGGAGTAACTTAAATTGAAATTTCAAAAAGTGATAAAACGTGAAATTATTTGGTTTTTTCGAACGCTAAATCTATCGTTGGCTGGAATGCTGGAATAAACCATCCCAAACTAAAGTGTTTTCCGCAATTAATCCGTTTGTTTTGATCTCCAATCAGATGGTGCAAAGAGTGAAGTAGTTGCTTCCGTTTTAAAAGAACACAACCAATATAAAAACGATTGCAAGAAAACTGTTTAGCATTTGCTTTTTAATACTTCGAACGACCAGAAAAGCCCACCATCTAACAACACCCATTTTGGTTTTTCTTTACAAATTTACCATAGACTTTTGTTCATAACATCGGCTTTATAAAAAAAAAATCAGTAGCGCCCAATCATTGTCAGTCTCCGCAGCATCATCAGTCAAAATTATCGTTCAACCATCATCATCAAACCATCATTGTCAGCTTCAGCAGTATCATCAGTCCAAATCATCCTTCAATCATCATTATCATCAAATCATCGTTGTCAACCTCAGCAGCTTCGTCATCGAACCATCATTGTCAGCTTCGGCAGCGTCGTTCTTATCACCAACAACAAATACTGTAATTGTTTTTTAAAACTAGATGCCAAGTATGAAGGTATTTTTTTTCTCCTTACATACATACATTATATATATATATAGTACCCCTAAGTTTTGATCAATTAATCGCATTGATAAATTTTGGCTGGTGCACCAACTCTCCCTGTATCTTTTCTTCCGTCACTTACAGACCGGATATTATTATTATATTACGTATATTATACTGTTTTCTTATCTATTTTATATCACAATATTATATTTAAAATTATATCTAAGGCTAGATATTAGGTTATATCACAATAAAAAATAAAAAAACGAAAGTTAATTTTTTTTTTCATTAGTTTTTATTGTCGTAAGAAAGGAGTGATGGCCGTTTAGGCGGAGACCTTGAGGATGAGGCAGGGTCAGTAGCGGGGTCGGACGACATGCAGGCACGGCATTTCCTTCCTCATGCGGTTACACTTGGCACCTTTATACCCGTCCCCATCCACTCCCATACCCTGACGCCTAGCCGGCAATGACCGCGACGGGTCCCTAAAGAGCCTTTTCTGTTAACCAAACCCCCTTATGATCAGTCAAAGGGGGAAGTGTTACAGTGGTTTTATCCGTTGTCGCGTTGGCGTCACTATTTTAAAAATGGCATAAAGCTGCTCCATATCCGGACCATTTGCCAATGGTATCTAAACACGGATTGTGGCCCTGGTATTACTAAGCAAGCTGTTGAACAAATAAGAAACATAATTGAAACTAATGGCCAAGTAATTTATTTTTCCCTTATGATGGATGAATTGTCCATTAAGATATTTAAAGATTGGGATGATAAAAATAAAAGTTTTCTTTGATTTGTGTACTATGGTGCCGACAGTTTTTTGACAACGTTGATGACGAGGAAACTTTAGTATCCAATGTTTTAGTGTTTATTATTTGTGGTGTGAACTTATGATTTACATTTTTTTTAGCTTATTTTTTTTTTTGCCACAACGTTAAACACGACAGAACGGTCACACATAGTCAAATTTATAATATCCTAATTCCAACTACGCGATGAGTGCACACAAATTATTAGCTTAAAATTCTACGGGTTAAAAGTTAAATCGAATGTGGCTTAACTGTTGGGAACACGTCTACCCGGTTAGGTTGAGCCTGTCTGGCTGTCAGTGAAACCAACACTCTTAGAACAATAATGGTCCATTGTGACACCACACGGATTAGGACAAATTTTCCACCTACTCGTTGAACCAATTAGAGCTTTGTATGAAGCGTAGGAGACTGCTAAAGCCAATGGTAATAAGATCATTAGTGGCGTTGTAGAAGAAAGCTCCCATATGGAGTTTACATTTTTGGTAAATGGCTGGACAAGTACAGATGAGATAGAGAATGGTCTCCTCCTCCTCCGCATCCATGCAGCTTCTGCAGAAGTCATTCGAGTCTTGCCGCATGCTTGCCTATGAGAGAGTGTCCAGTGATTACACCTAAAATGTCACCTATGTGGGATCTTTTTTTAAAGATCAAACACTTGGAGTGTTTCGGATCCAGCTTGGGCCAGATATGCTATGCAAGTTGTACCGTTTGACAACCTACGATTAGTTTTTTCATTCGCATCCCGCTTTAACATGAGTTTGTATGTAGCGATGTGTATGCTTAGTGAACCATATTCAGGTAAGATGGGCAGTGTAGTTTCTTGTTTGGCGAGTCTGTCAGCTTGGCTACCCGAGAATATACGGATATCCTTAGCGGATATGACGTTTCACTTCAGCCAAGATAAGGCTTCACTGATCGCCATAATTTCAGCCTGGAAAACAATAAAGTGGCTAGGAAGACAGAAAGAGAGCCTAAGATTAAGCTTTTTAAGAAAAAACACCTCCGCCAACTCCGCCATCAATTTTTGGTATAAATATGTGTAAATATGTATGTGATATTCTTCCAGGTAAGTGTCTTCGACCCAGAATGACCTGGAGGGGAAGGTGACCTGGAAGTATTTGTTGAAATTGAGTGAATTTCGTCTGCCTGCTGAAAATGGAGTGGTCTACCCGACAAACCATATTTTTTATGTAGAAACAGTAAACGATTTTTTTTTAATTTTTGGATAATTGTCATATGCTAAAATTAATTAGAAACCATTTAAAATCGAAAGGTATATTTTATATCAAAGAAAAGGGAACTATTGAATGGAAAAGGGAACTATTGAATGGCAACATCTTGACAAATTTTATAAACTTCGGCAAATATACGGTATAGCGATTAGCAGAATTTTCGCCATTTGCCACGCCCCAACGTTCCACTGCTTAAATATGTTAGCGGGACTTGGGGACGACGGTTTTGAGTTTTTTTTTTGGAAAAATAATTTTTTTTTCAGTGCTTTGATGGAGGCTTGGGGCTTAATTTGTATCATATAAAAGATAATAAAAATACCGTCCATTTAAAAAAAATGGGGCAATCGAACCACCCTCGACAGAGTTAAAGTAAAAAAAACTGAATGTTCCCTAAAAGTTCAACAGTGTAAAGATTAAAAGTGGGGAGGCCTAAGTATTAGTATTTTTATAAACGTGGCCCAATTTTAACGTAAGGTATATCAATTTGTAATTTGTTTATGTGGTATGTTATACAATTGAGTGGTATCATATGGTTGAGTTTTTCCCATACAAATGAGGTGTTATATAGCAAACAAGATGGCGGTTTTCGAGGTCTGCTCAATAAGAGCTTTCAGAAAAGGCGTGTCTCAAAGCCCTAACCCTTTAATCGCTATACCGTTGTTTGTATATAAGACCTCTTTTTGTATGGGAAAAACTCAGTCATATGATATACCATGAAGAAATTTTAATTGAAATATAAAAATTAATTAAGTCCGCAGTATTTGTCCACAAATTTTAAAAACGCGTTTTAAAAGGAAAAACTCCTTTCTAAATATAAATTAATTGAAATATATAAATTAACTAGTTGTTAACCCCGGCGTTACCCGGGACCCGCCAACCATCACCCAAAAGACACCGTTTACACCCACCAAAAGCTAAACCAACAGGCGCGCTGTCTAGCTGTCCCTCACCTACTCACCTCACCCTACTGACCCAATCTATATATGTATATAAAAATCAATTGCTGTTCGTTAGACTGGCTAAAACTCGAGAACGGCTGAACCGATTTGGCTAATTTTGGTCTTAAATTATTTGTGGAAGCCCAGGAAAGGTTTAAAAGGTGAATTCAGCCCCGCTAGGTGGCGCTGGTATCGTTTTTTTCCTGAAAATTCTTATATATATATTTAAATAAAAAGAAAGTCGCAGTGGGCGGGCTGCAAAGCGCCCGGGAACAGCTAGTCGAAAATTAATAATTAATAATAATTGATTATTTATAATTAATTGTTGGATTGTTAATCATTTAGGAATAAATCCTATAAACACACATAAATCCCATGGAAAATGGCATTTTTCCCAAATTTTCTCAATTTTTTCTCGAATTTTCCAATTTTTCATCTCCGGACTATAACGAACATTTTTTCAAAAAATGAGGTAAATCGGTCCAGCCGTTTAGTCGTGAAAAGGTAACAGACAGACAGAGTTACTTTAACATTTATAATATTTACATATTTATAGTAAGGATTGAGCCTTCAGTATTTTACATTGTGTCCCCAATTTTCAAAAACGCATTTGAAAAGGAAAAATTCCTTTCTAAATATAAATTAATTGAAATAAATAAATTAATTACGCCTACAGTATTTTACAGTGTGCCCATAATATTTAAGCACGCTTTTAAAAGGAAAATCTCCTTTCTAAAAACAAATTAATTGAAAAATTGATTAAGCGCACAGTATTTTACAGTGTACACAATTTTCAAAAACGCCTTTTAAAAGGTCTGTTCAATAAGGGCTTTTAATGGTCAAAGCTCTGGCCCCTTAATTGCTATACCGTAGTTTAGCCTAAAATTTAATTGCAAAACCCGATATTAGATGCTACAAACCTTAATTTTGAAAACTCAATCATAAAAGTAAAGTAAGCGGTACAAGTTTTTAGAGTGTGTGTAGCCAGAACATTATAATATCTATATATAAATAGGCAATGGCAAAACAGTTAAGAACCATTTTCTCCCCTGTTTGTCAACCGATTTTCTTTTTTTTTTTTCTTTTTTTTGGTAGCTATTAATGAAGGAAACTAAAAGTTATCTATTATCGTTCATTTTAGCGTTTAGAGCAGTTGCTAAGAGTTCAGCGTTCAAATTTTTGATAGAACAGAAATACAGTGGTGGTGGGGTCGAGTGAGGATGTTGGGTGGTTGGGGATGGATGGTGTAGGGCGAGGGAGTGGGAGGATGGTGGGTGGGGCGGATCAGTGACCGTGTGGAGGGTCGCATAGAATACAGAGAGACGAATTTCGACCAATGGGCGATAACTAGTTTATATAAAAACGATTCATTATTCGCAAATTATTTGCCTACAATTCAATTCTTAACATTAATGCTTGATTTACATTTGTACCGTGCAAGAAAAATGAGCAAAACGGCTGTTAAATAGCAATAATGGTTAGCCAGACGAGAGAAGTAGTATATTTTTCAGTGTTACCATATGCTATAGATATATTTCCCCTGCAGATATAAAATAACTATAACATTCTCGCACTGTCAATATCTTCTGGCTAAACACAATTCCAATTTTACTATAGTCGTTCTGCTTATTTTTTCTCGCACTGCTATAGTCTAAATCCACTTAAAAATTAAACTTCCTCATAATTTTCTTATTTGCATCTGCATTTCTTTGGTTCTGTCTTCTTTCCTTGTCATTTTTTCTAACATTTTTCTTAATGTAAATCAAGCATTAAAGTGGATTAAGACGTGCGAGAAAAAAAAGAGCGGGCCGACTATAGTTAAATTGATGTTAGCCAGAAGAGATTAACACTATGAGATTGTTATAGCTATTTTATATCTGCAGGGGAAAAAATATTGTTACGAAATTTAGGCTTTCGAGTTCGTAAAGGATTTTGCAAATAAAACACAACACAAGATTATTAATTTAAAAATAACAACTTTAATTAACAAATCAATTCGTTTAAAAGAAGCGGTAAGTTGTGTTTTGTGTGTTGGTTTTTTGTAGTTATGTGGGATTTCAGAGTGGATCTCAGAAACATACGTGGGCTGAGAACGAATTCTTTCGCTATGTTGAACTATGTACATGTCCACAGGCCAGCAATTGTGGCACTGAGTGAAACTCAGGTATTTGATAATCGGAATTTAATCTGCCAGGATATAACTTAGTGCCATTATTTTTCCCTCGGCCCGCAATCTCTGTCCGGAGTGATGTTGCGTTTCAGCCTTTGCCTCAATTTAGCCAATGTTCCAATCCGGAATTCAATTTCATTTGGCTCAAAGCAAAGGTACAAGAGCCAACATCTACTACTGTTTACTTTACAGAAGCCCTCACTTAGATAGTGTTTCAACTCAGAGCGAGTTTGATGTAAATTAAATTAATTAAGAATTGACACAAAAAATCCAAAAAATGAAATCGTTATTGCGGGCGATTTCAATGTACACAATTCTGGGTGGCTTCGTCATTCTGGCCAGACAACACCCGAAGGAAGGTGTGTTGAGTTATTCGCCGAGTTTAATAACCTTACTCAGCTTGTAAATGAGCCTACACGAATACCTGACATTGAAAATCATTCCGCAATCACCATTGCCGTGTTCCTTACCTCTCGTCCTGATAAATACTCCGTCAATATATTATCGCTTCTAGGCTCGTCAGACCATTGAGTAGAATCAGCTAATTTCTCGTTAATAAACCACGTAGTTAGAGAAAAAACTCCCAAAAAAACAGTATGGCATTACGAGAAAGCCAATTGGGAAGGGCATAACAACTTCTTTGGGAGAATTTACTGGTCGCTATGGTTTCGCGATAGCAACGTAGATGCCACCGCTGATGCAATCACAAACATCATTCTTATTGGTATGAGAAAGTTTATCCTTTACTGAGGAAAACCGAACAAATTTTAAACGAGCCAGAAATTATTGCAATAACCATCTTCGGTGAGTTGAATTCACCTACAGCCAAAAATTGAGGCAAAATATACTACAATGTCCCAAGGGTAGTAAAAATTTTTCAAAAAATCTTTCGTGAAAAGAATCAAAAATACAGTCTCGTCGTCGATTCCAACCCTGATTTATAATGACATTCCAGTTGTCAGCTCTATAGACTATGCCAATCTGTTTGCTGCGCATTTCGCAGCTAGCTCCACGCTTCCAGATTGTGCATTGCTACCTCCTGCACCTCAGAGTATTGAACACTCTATGGGACAGATATTCATTCGTACTCGTGCAGTTGCTAGAGTTTAAGATGATCTCAACACTCAAAAATCCGCTGGTCCAGATGGTATTTCGCCATTAGTTTCTGAAGAGGTGTTCTTCCAAGCTGGCATTACCATTGCGTAAGCTTTTCCATCGATCCTATTCTTCTGGACTCTTCCCGAGAAGTTGGAAAACAGCCTTTGTCCAGCCCATACCCAAAAAGGCCAGCCGTCGTCTCCTTCTTCGTACCGACCCATAGCACTTACATCCATTATTCCAAGGTCAGCTCAAGAAATATCTTGAAACCAACGAAATCCTTAGTGACCGGCAGTATGGATTTCGTGGGCAATGCTCTACTGGTGATTTAATGGTATATCTCACCGAACAGTGGAACCGGTCTCTGCATCAATTTGGTGAAAGCAAAGCTGTTGCACTCGATATTTCTAAGGCATTTGACAGAATTTGGCATCAAACTCTGATGTCCAAAATGCGTGCTTATGAAGTTGATGATAAGCTGCTTCACTGGATTAGAAGCTATCTTTTGAACCGCTTAATTTAAGTTGTTCAAGTCTAAAGTTCATTACTTAAATGCTGGCGTTCCCCAGGGCTCTGTTTTGTCCTCAACACTCTTCCTCATTTTTATTAATGATCTCTTATCTGTGACTTCTAATCCAATTCACTCTTTTGCTGACGACAGCACTCTCAGCTTCTCATATAAGAGGAACGTCCCTCCACTTCTCATGTGGAACTCAAACAACTTCGTATGTTAAGCACGTTAAATTCTGACCAAGACAGCATAATACAATGGGGAGAAAACAATCGTAGTAGAATTTAACGCTTCCAAAACCCAATGCTGTCTCCTGTCGTCTAAGCGAATCCTAAATACCATGTCATTATCCATAAATGGCACATGCATCGAAGAAACTGAAAATCTCGCAATTCTTGGTATGTGCGTTAACGATAGGCTTTGTTGGAATGACCACATATTTGCCGTCACCAAAAATGCTGCGAAATGTTTAGGTTTTCTAGCCCGGTGCAAGAAATATTTCACTCCCCATTATCTGGCTACTATATACAAGGCTTTTATTCGCCCTAAACTTGAGTTCAATTGCCATATCTGGTCTGGTGCGCCTAAAACTACTTTGCATCAGCTAGATAGAATTCAAAACCACGCGATAAAACTTATCGGTGACGCAAATATAACGAAATCAATAGATTCGCTTGAACACCGTAGGAACGCTTCCTGCTTGTCACTGTTTTATCGCTTCTTCTAACAGCGCTGCTCAAGAGAAATAGCCAGCCATCTCTCCTTGAATTCAACCGCAATACTCGTGGCGCTCTAAATGCTCATCAGTTTATCCTCAAGCCCATCTTCGGACGTACAGTTAAATTCAGGGTCCCGATTTCGAGCCGATGTCATCCAGTTTGGCATCCCTAAACTCTGGGCGTCCTGGTCTACGCCATCCTTCCAGCGTAGGCTTGGCCGGCCTCGCTGTCGTGGTCCTACCGCAAAGGACTTTCCGAGCAGGATCCTCTTCGCTCATGCGAGCTAGGTGTCCTACCCACCGGAGCCTACCGAGCTTAATTTTCTTCACGATGTCGACATCGCGGTAACGTTCGTAGATCTCATCATTATAGAGTCTCCGGAATCGTCCTTCCTCACATACGGCGCCAACAATTCTCCGTAAGACTTTTCTCTCAAACGCGGCTAAGAGGTCAGAATGCTTTTTGCTAAGCACCCAAGTCTCGGATGCATATGTAAGTACTGGTATGACCATTGTCTTATATATCAGCAGATTGGATGTTATGGTTAAATTCCTGGGTTTGAAGAGTCTTGACAGGCTATAGTAGGCTTTGTTGGCTTTAAGAAACCGTGTGCGTATTTCTGGTTCCATGCTGTTATCGGCTGCTATAGTTGACCCGAGATAGTTAAAGTATTGCACTACTTCAAATTCGCGCTCCACTATCTGAATTGAGGGACCAATGTTGGATCTTCTACTCACAGACGTGGCCACCATGTACTTTGTTTTGCTCTCATTTATGTGCAGCCCCAGATTTCGTGCCGCCTGCTCTATCTGGATGAAAGCTTCCTGTACAGCTCTTTGGTTTCTACCAACGATCGTCGACTATAGTACGTATGTATTCTACCAGTGGACGATGGGCTCGTTCCAAAGCTCCATTTGACTGTGGGTGAAATTGCTGATGTTTGCAATTTCTTTATTTTTAACAAGTTACACAGCCCTTTAAAAAGGTAACTAAGGAAATTTGTCCCCTGGTCTGTTACTATCTTCTTGGGAATACCGTACCGTATAATTATTTGGTCGAAGACTACTTGAGCTACTGCTTGAGCCTCTGCATTTGGTATGGCATAGCAATCAAAGAATTTTGTTAGATTATCCTGGAAGGTTAATATGTACAGGTTTTCGAAAAAAGATTTCTCCAAAGGTCCTACGATATCTAGATACACTTTATCAAATGGTTTTTCGGCGATATCTGTGATGACCATTGGCATTCGGAAAGAAGGTGTCGCCTTCAAGGTTTGGCATTTTTTACACCGTTTAATATATTTCTTAATATCTTTGAGCATGTGTCGCCACCAATACTTTTTACGAAGGCATTTGTATGTTTTTATCACTCCATGATAACCACAGAAATGGGAGTCATGATAATCTTTTAATATTGTTTTAATTTCCTCGGGTTTAGTGATTTCCTCTATATTGGTTTTACTATTTATTTGTATTTCAGTTTGTGATTTTTTAACTGTCTGGGAGTTCTTTAATTATGATGAAGAACATCGTATCCTTTTTCTGATAGTCTTTTCTCACTTTCTGATTTGGGATTCTGGGCTTGTAATCTTGTAACAGCATTACATTGAAAAGCGTCTTTAGACTCATTCTCGAATTGTTTGTCTTCGAGTGTCTTGATTGTGAGTGTTGCCGTTGGTGTGTCCTTTTGTACACTCTCCTGTGGAATTGACTGAGAGCGTCGGCATTGGTACTGAATTTGCCTGGCTTGTACTCAATTCTATAATCAAATTCAGACAACTTGTGGTGGAAACGTACGAGTCGAGTTGTAGGGTCTTTGACATTAAAAATTCCTTTTAACGGCTTGTGATCAGTGTAGACCGTAAATTGTCGCCCTTGGAGGTAACATCGAAAATTTTTGGTAGCCCATACAATGGCTAACAACTCCTTTTAAATTGTTGAGTAATTGCGTTCGGCCTTATTCAGAGTACGACTAGCGTAAGCAATGGGTTGGTCTTTACCAACGTCTCCTTGTGAAAGTACACCTCCGATTGCTTCGCCGCTTGCGTCAGGGGTGAGGTTAAAAGGTTGGGTAAAATCGGAATAAATCAGAAGAGGAGGTGAGACTAAACGTTGCGTGATTTGATGGAATGCGTTTTGACATTTTTCTGTCCATGTAAACTTTACGTCTTTGCGGAGGAGATTGGTAAGTGGTCGCACTATTTTAGAAAACTGTGGGAAAAATTTACGGTAGTAATTAGCAAGCCCCCAAAAAGATTGCACTTGTCTTATTGTTCGCGGAACAGGAAGGTTTTGAACGCAGGCTGTCTTGCTGGGGTCTGGAAGTGCTCCTTTTTCTGTGCATAAATGTCCCAAATAAACGACTTCCTTTGGCAGGAACTTGCACTTTTCTGGCTGCAATTTGAGATTATGTTCTCACAATCTGTCGAAAATCTGTTTTAGTTTGGCATTGTGATCATTAAGATTTTTGCCGTAGATGACTATATCATCCAGATATACTAAACATTCAAGTCCTTGTAGAGCAGAAAGAACATAGTTCATCAGCTTTTGAAAGGTAGCTGGAGCTCCTTTTAATCCAAACGGCATGCGTGTGAACTCATAATGTTCGTAATTAGTGCTAAAAGCTGTTTTGGCCCGATTTTTAACATCCATTAAAACTTGGTGATAGCCGCTGGCAAGATCGAGCGTAGAAAAGTAGCGGGAATGACCGAGCTGGTCTAGAATATCCTCTATTCGAGGTAGGGGATGAGCTTCGCCGATTGTTTTTTCGTTGAGCTTACGAAAATCGACCACCACTCTCCACCTTTTTTCACCATCTGGGCCCGCCTTTTTGGGAACTACGAGAAGGGGTGAGTTCCACGGGGTTTTACTAGGTTGGACTATGTTATTTCCAAGCATTTCCCTTAGTTGATCATTGATTACTTGTTTCTGTATCTCGGGAAGTCTATACATTTTTTTATTTATAGGCGGTTGATCTGTCACCTGCGGTATTTCATGCGTTATGGCCGTGGTGTATGTTAGTTCGTCACCGGTTAAGTAGAATATATCACTATACTTATTGCATAGTTCTACTATTGCCTCTTTTTCCTCAGGGTTTAGATTGTTGTCTATTTTTAATTCTTGTTCGAGCTGTTTAGAGCGCGATATTTTAAGTGGATCGTCCAGAGGATCTAACTCTGGGAACATATATCTGGTGTGCTGAATTGAGGCAATTTGCGTTTTGCTCTCTCTTTTGTCAGTATCGTCATGAGAATTTTTTTCCTCGCTCGCTTTACTTTGCTCGTCCTCGGTTTTCATGGGTACTAGTATGTAGTCTTTTATCGGGATCAGTTGTAAAATTAAATTAGTGACTTTTACAGGCTTTGTGGTCACATTTATTGCACCTATTAAAGCTCTTTGGCCTGGTGGCTTGGTGGCCTGGTTGCCTGTTGGTGGTGTTAGACAGGAAGACTCCATTGCCAATTTCTTGTGATAGGCAGAGCATTTCTTCCTTTAAATCTATTGGAACGGCGATGACCGTTTGAAATCGTGCAGGTGTGCTGATGTTTTTATTTAGCACTATTTCCACTGACCTAAATTGATCATGGGTGCTATTAGATTCTGTCTTTGAAACTTTGTTATCTATATCTATGAAATTACCCTGGCAACTCCCCAAAGTAATTCCAGTTCCGAAAGGTGTTTGTATTGTAGATGTATTTTTTCTATTTATTTTTGTTTCAATGATGATGATATCACTTTTTCGGTGATAATGCTTACCTCAGCGCCGGTGTTCACTACTAGTTTTACATTGCCGTTTAGCCCTATATCTAATGGAAGCTTAACTGTAGGGACTTTAGTTTGTGGTTGCTGAGAATTCCCTAAATTTAGATTTTTGTTTAACGTTGTCGAGTCGGGGAACTTCGGCTCGACCGCGAATCGTGTCCCTGATTTTTCTGTTCCCACCGGGTCTTTAGCTGACATTCCGAATGTGTATGACCACGGTGATCACAAAAATCACATTTTCTGCTCATATTACAAACTCGCGGTGTACCAGAATTGGGTCTGTTCTAATGTATGCCCTTTTTTATGACAAAAACTACAAATTATGCTGGCAGTAATTGCTTGAGAAACTTTGGCGTTGCTAAAACGAACCTTTTGACTTTGCGACTGTGGGACCTTGGTGTTATGTAAACTAGAATTCGGGCTAAATGGACCTGCTTGTGGGTTCATGTGATGATGTGATTGTACAAAACTGTTATTTTCAAACATGGTTCCAGGAATCAGAAAACTATTAGTATCTGTACAATTTCTAGGAAGTTGGAATGTAGGATATAAAGGCAAATTGGGGTTTTGTTGTGTGTGAAAAACTGATTGTTGAAGTCTTTCCATGTCTAACGTCTTTTGTATTAGTGTGTCTCGTCTCCTATGGTTAGTAAATATTGACAAAGATAAGGGTTTATGACACCGCTTTTTAGTGCATTCTTGGCAAAGTCCTCAAGCTGTGATTTCACAGCTGGAGCTACCCCACTTCAGTACTTACTATAGGACTTTGTCCGCCCGAGAATATAGGAACTAACTGGGCCGTAAGTTTGGCAATTTTACAATAATCGACGGACATTTTAAGGATTGGTTTATTTTTTCCTGTTCAGATTCGGGAATTGAAATATCTAGCCAATTAAAAAGTTCCCTACTTTTGTCTAAATCGCTGACACTGCCTGAAACTTCACAAATATCTACATTACTACTACTATCTTAATTTATGTTTTTTAAATGGAGAGAGTGCGAGAAACTTTGAAAATTTTTTAATTCTCTTTTGGACTCCTCAGTGTTTTTTTTTAAATTTTTCTATGACACTTATGTTAAATTTTTTTTTCGTAAAACTCTGTCCCACCTTTTTTTTTGGTCGTCAAGTTGTTCGTTTCCCCTTCAAAACGACTCTACCGTAGAGCTAAAACAGCTCTTGATATTTTGGGAGATTTACCCCTCTTTATACTAGCACAGCAACAACACATGCAACAAAAAAATGTAAACAAAAGATTTTCGCCTTTCGTGTTCGATTTCCTTTTTGAAAAGTTCTGCGGTCGAGCGCGATTCTGGGGTAGAGTTTTACGAAAAAAAAATTAACATTAGCCAATTAAAAAGTTCCCTACTTTTGTCTAAATCGCTGACACTGCCTGAAACTTCACAAATATCTACATTACTACTACTATCTTAATTTATGTTTTTTAAATGGAGAGAGTGCGAGAAACTTTGAAAATTTTTTAATTCTCTTTTGGACTCCTCAGTGTTTTTTTTTAAATTTTTCTATGACACTTATGTTAAATTTTTTTTTCGTAAAACTCTGTCCCACCTTTTTTTTTGGTCGTCAAGTTGTTCGTTTCCCCTTCAAAACGACTCTACCGTAGAGCTAAAACAGCTCTTGATATTTTGGGAGATTTACCCCTCTTTATACTAGCACAGCAACAACACATGCAACAAAAAAATGTAAACAAAAGATTTTCGCCTTTCGTGTTCGATTTCCTTTTTGAAAAGTTCTGCGGTCGAGCGCGATTCTGGGGTAGAGTTTTACGAAAAAAAAATTAACATTAGTCTTTGTTTTCGTGTCTTATTTAGTTCTAAGTTTACCGAGTCACACTGGAGAATTTGTAAATTTTTGTTTTCTCGCACTTCCTCGTATAAATTATTTAAATATGTGTTGAGACTAACTGTTCTTGGACTTTCCAGACTTTCCGCTTCGTAGTCGTCTTGGTGATGGGTGTAGGTTGGTACTTTCTATTCGTGTATTCGCTGCTAGCGTTGATTGTTCTTCACTCTGCGTGGGTTGATCTTCTTCGAAAAACATCAAATCGAAACCAGACGTAGTCTCGGGTTTAAAGAATACGTTTGTTACCCGCTATTCTTTCTTATTTTTTTTTTTTTTTGTAGGATCAAGGATTTTCAAGCGCTTATTTTTACTGTGGCTTCCCTGATTTTACCGGCTGCGCCAAATTGTTATTAAAATTGTTAAGATTGTTATTATTATAATAACTATTTTTATTTGTTGTGTTTTTATTATGCTATTCATAATTGTTATGTTATTTTATTATAACTATTTTTTGTTTGTAAATTGTTTCTTAATAATTATCATAATTATCCTTTATCAACTATATAAAAACATATATTCATATACAAAAGGTAAAAGGCAAATTGAAATTTAACGATGTATTATGGCAGGGTCGCCATGTAATGAAATGTCGTGATCGCCCAAACGTAGTTTTGTCTAGAAATAAACGTTTGTTCTATGGCTGACGACTAGAGAGGAACAACGCCCTAACAGAAAAGGTGTAAGAGGTGAATCTATGCAGTGACTGCAACGAATTCACACTGCGTTTATCGCTAGGGCAACAGGCAGTGCTTACCCAAAAAGAAGACCTTCAGTTTTTAGGTTGAAAAGTAATCTGGTTTATTTTATAAAAATCTTCTCCTTTTATACTATTTCTTACAAATAAAAATATAGGAATATAATTATGTATATACATAAAGGTTGCATCGGCATCGATGCACATGAAATATCTTACAATATGTGTTCGTGGAATTCATTAGAATAGGACCCAATGCAAATGCAAATTTTTTAAAGCTATTTCCCTTATAGTATTTATGTTATTTAGGTCTTGCTATTTTATTATAGGGTGACTAACACGAAGTGTTACCAATTTCAGACTGTCATTGCTGTCAAACCAGTGATGATAGAGCGCTCAAATTTACACTAATGACAGTTCATTCCATTGTTTACAAGCGTACAAAAGCTATTTAGTGGGAAATATTCAGAAAAAAGTTATCCGCAATGGAATTCAAGCGTAATAGTGTGATTGCTCTATATTTGGCTGGAAAATCACAGCCGCAGATTGTTAACCAGTTAAAACATCTGCATGTGATTATTCACATCGTTTGTGTATCGCACCACAAATCGTTATAACGATACTGTCGCCAGAAATGGGACAAAATACCGCAGAGCCAGTTTCGTGCTGCATGCAATAGCTTTGTCGGCCATATGCGCGGCTAAGGGCGGCCAAATCGAAAACTGCTAATGCAATTCAAAAATTTAAATATTTGTGAACATTTTTTACTTTAATTCATTAAATTCATAAAAAAATAAAAATTCTGTGGTGTTTTGTTTTGGTAACACTTCGTGTCAATCACCCTGTATATAATATTGAAAAACATTGTTTACAAAAAACCATTGCATACTTTTGTTAATCAAAGTTGTAATTTGCAATTTAACGAACTTGTGTTGTGTTTTTATTTGCAAAACGGTCTAGATGAAAGAGCAGCTAAGGGAAGAACAAGAGCGTGACGATTAAATTGCTCCAAGCATGCAAGGAAGGAGGAAGACCGCAGTGCCACGAGATTGTAACAGCAAGTCCTACAGTAAAAACTTGCTGGGCTCAAAGGAACTCATTGAAAATGGAAGATGGACTGCTGGTAAAGCAATGGGAATCTGCCGATGGTCAGAGGAACTCATCAAGGATAGAGCTACCAATGAACGAGGTTATTCACGGAACACACAGTGGTGCACCAGAAGTAGATACATTTGGGCATTTAGAAGACACGAGACACAGTAAGAAATCGATCGGTCAGATATGTGATGAGATGAAAACTTGTGCCGAACGTGTGAGAAATGTGCTGTTAGAAGACTATCCCAACAAACAATTAGAGGGAAAATGCATCGTTACAAGGTTGTAGTGCCACTAAATGAGCAAGTTGCACAGGAAGCCGATCGAACACTAAGGATGATCAATGTTCATGCTGCAGTAAGGAGCAACAGAGTGGATGCCAGCAACCTGGTGATATAACCTACGTGCTAACTGTGAAGGATTTCAGGAAGATGACTTCGTCTAGTTTTACAATACCAAAAGGAAAAAACAGCACGTAAAAAGTTAAATTTTTCTTGTATTGTTAGTTATCTAATCGGAGATACACATGTGTATAAAAATTTAAGAAAATCGGGAATATATAAACAAAAATTGTATGGGAGCCCCATGTTCTGATCACAAAAGTGTTGTCCATCGGAAATACACATGTGTATAAAATTTAAAGAAAATCAGGTACTTTTTTTTTATAAAATTTGAAAGGGTATCCCCGCCCCCGGGGCCCATCCACACCAAATTTTTGCAATAAGTGTTGTCCAACGGAAATGCACATGTTTATAAAATTTGAAGAAAATCGGGTAAATTTTTGTAAAATATTTGCATGAGAGCCCACCGAATTCGAATGTTATCGGAGATACACATGTGTTCAAAATTTTAATAAAATCAGGCTAATAAATTGATCACAAGATTTGGTCCGCCAGCTAGCCAGCCAGGCACGTGCACACGAAATTAATACAGAGAATTTAAAAAAGGAAATTCTCCAAAATTACAGAAAAGTTGGGAATGTCCTTACAAGATTATCAAGAAGATAACCGATGGAGTTTTCAGATTCAACAAAGCCTCATATGTAAAATGAAAGTTGCACACATCGATAGATTAACAGGGTACAACGTCAGGTGGAGTACTGAATTTGTTCGGGACGAACATAATTAAGGTGAGGGTAATGTTACGAAAATAGTTTAGTAAACTTAACAGCGCCATTTGTAGACTATAACGGCCATATTATTCACTGGGTTAAAAAACGTGGTTTAAACACTTTTAAACCAAAAAAATAAACCAAAAAAAATTTTAATTTGAAAAAAATTCACAACTGCTTGCATTGAAAAATGAGTGAATAATATGAAAACCGGCCGTCGGAGTGTGGTTTAAAATCGGCGTGGTTTATATGGTTTATCGGCCAATTGGTTTAAAAATGTTGGTTTTAAACCAAGTGAATAATATGAAATTTCAGAAAACATTTGGTTTAAATTGATTTAAACCATGGTTTAAAATAAACCAAATTTAAACCGAGTGAATTATATGCCCGTAAGTACTATTTGAATTATTTGTAATTGCTACTTTACTTAACTACCCAATAAATAATAATAATATTCGGCACGACAGACCATTGTGGTCCAACCCTAGCTTCTCGAGGTCATTTGTGTTTCATTTGATTTTCTCCAATGAGTCACAGTTCGTTATTGAGCAATATGTGAAAAAGCAAAACGACCGGAATTACTTGCCCGGCCGTTCTACTGAAAATTTGGACCAACGGATTGCCACTCGAAACCAAGCGCCGCCGATGGTGATGGTTTGGGCCGCCGTAACGGACTAAAGCCGTTCACCGCTCGTTTTTTTGGACCGTGG
The DNA here is from genome assembly GCA_947095585.1 of Nephrocerus scutellatus. Lineage (NCBI taxonomy): Eukaryota > Metazoa > Arthropoda > Insecta > Diptera > Pipunculidae > Nephrocerus > Nephrocerus scutellatus. The sequence goes on from OX352762.1 coordinate 33,278,716, forward strand.
CATCAAGATAAATGCTCAAATTTATCGGGATCATGTGTTGGAGGAAGCGTGGAAGCCTTGGGCACAAAACCATTTCGGCCGCAGAGCCTGGACATTTCAACAGGACTTGGCGTCGAGTCATAAAGCACGCGTCAATCAAGATTGGCTGAGAAACAACGTTCCGCGAGGCAAAGAAATGTTATTATGCGCCTTCATCGACATACAAGGCGTTTTTGACAACACTAGCTTCGAAGTAATTCAAACACAATCTAGATCAAGGGGCATAGACTCCTCTACTCTACTCCTCTAGGATGGGTCATGAGCATGCTAAGAAGCAGGAAGATTCAAGCCTCACTCGGCGAGGAAAGCATCACAATAGCGGCAACCAGAGGCTGTCCACATGGTGGTGTCCTATCGCCCCTTCTGTGGCTATCAGCTGCTCGCCAGGCTAGAAAACAACGGCCTAACTAATTTTAGCTATGCAGATGATCAATTCAAATTCGAGAGCACGATAATAGATCGTATGCAAATTGCTCTCAAACAAGTCAAAGAATGGTACAAAGAGGATGGCCTAAGCGTCAATCCTGACAAGATAGTTTGCACCCTATTCGCAAAAAGACAAAAAGTAACGCTACCAGCAATACAATTCCAAGGCAAAACCCTTCAATTAATGCCAGAAGCCAAGTATTTAGGGGTCGTGTTTGACAAAAAACTAACATGGAACCCCCACATATCATATATTACAAACAAAGCTAATAAAGCTTACTTTACCTGTCAACCTATGTTAAGCAAAACGTGGGGAATAAACCCGCAAATTACCCTCTGGCTATACCAAAGCATAATCAGACCCAGGATCACATACGCGGCCCTGGTTTGGTGGCCAAAAACAGAGCAATCAACGACACGCTCAAAATTGAACAAAATACAAAGACTAATATGTCTAAGTGCAACGGGTGCAGTTAAGAGCTGCCAACGGCAGCTCTGGAAAAACTTCTAGGACTTCCTCCCCTGCACATACACATCAAAAGCGAGGCTGTACTAAAAAAAAGCCACAAAACTAAAAATTCTTAAATTATCATAACCAAAATAGACTTGGAATATGTAACTGTCCAACCATCGGACCTAATGATAAAACAACTAATTTCAAAAGGAATTTTTAGATTAAAGTACCCGATCGGAATCAAGTTGAAAATATCATAAGTACCATTCCAAACCATGCATACATCTGGTATACACACAGATCAAAAACAGATACAGGAAACGGAGCAGGAGTATTCGGACCCAGAATCACTCTACGAATACCCCTAGGTAGATCTCCAACAGTATTCCAGGCAGAATCTATAGCAATAGAAGCCTGCGTCCTGGAATGTACTAAAAGAAGGTACAGAAGAACCGAGATCTATGTGATCTCAGACAGTCAGGCAGCACTGCTAGCATTAAAAGGTCCGGTCTTTTACTCTAAAACAACGTGGAGCTGTTTCTGCCACTTAGAAGAACTGGCCAAAAAGAACAAAATCACACTAATGTGGTCTCCCGGACACTCAGGCATATCAGGAAACGAGGCAGCAGACCTATGCGCAAGAGAAGGCGCAGAAGGAATTTTCACTGGCCCTGAACCTAGCATTACCTATTCCAAATGCCTTATCAACAGAAATATTAAAGAGTGGGAAAACGCTACTATCGAAGCGGAATGGAATTCTTCGTCTGGAATAAGACAAGCCAAGAAAGCTTCTAAACTATAACATTAGTCATGTGGACAGGGCCATCAAACTGGACCGACATACACTAAGAACACTAGTTTGGTATATGACAGAACATGGCCCATTCCATGACCACCTTTTGAAAATGGGCAAATGGACCGCTGCCGATTCTGCAACGAGGCAAAGGAAGTACAGTTCTCTGGCCGAATGCCAGACCAATCGCATTGTCAGATGTGGTGGCATTCACGAAGGAACTGAGCAACCACATAATGTGGTAAAACGTCAGGGACGCACAATGGACCTAAAGGTCGCAGTGCTCACGGCTTTTTAGCCCCACCTAATATAATAATAATAATAATAATAATGGTTTACGACTCGCGGCGGAAATTATGATAGGGCCCTAGGTCAGAATTTAACATGCTTGACATTCGTGGTTGTTTGAGTTCAACATATAAAGCGTTGATTATATTAGATTTTCGTGGCCATGAATAAGTGTAAAATGTCAACGAAATGCTTGCTCATGGGCCCTATCATGATTTCCGCCGCGAAACAATTTTTACACGATATCGTGAATTTGAAATCACCAAACACGATACTTTTCCGCCATCTATTTCGATATCGAGAAAAGTTCCGCCAACAAAAAGAAGACGGACATTTTTTCGATTGACGATTGACATTTCTTTATTGTGTTGACGATCGACAGTTGTTTGTCAAGCAGTCTGACATTAATTGTGTGCGTCTATGACTTTAATGGGTGTGTTTATGAAATTATATAAATGCGTTTATAGTCTCTTCGATAGCGGAATTCATGGTACGTAAGTTGAAGCGGATCAAAAAGAAGACATCGAAATATTTTACATTTTGCGTCGGAAATCATGATAGAGCCCCATGTTTGTCAAATAACAACAAATGGCTGTTATGAAATTTTGCCTTCATTAGCATTTTCTCTGTTTTTGGTATCCAAAAGACAAATGTCAAATTTCTGTATTTATTTATTGAATTTATAAGCATTTTAAAACAAAGTGTCTTAATTATAATACTTATAATGTATGGATTTAAATTAAAATTTAATTAAAATTTCAAAGAGAGAAGAAAAAAATAAAAATAAATAATATTAACTGAAATATTATTTATAGAATTTATACACTTATGTACAAATATTTAAATTTTCAATAATAATCAAGGTTTTAGAAATAGTTTCAGCATTTATATAGGTTATTTAAAGAGTTTTCAAAAGAAATATAGCTGTTCTGTCCCCTCAGGTTCGCCGGCATGGAGTTCCAGAGGCCAACAGCATGTACAAAATACTGATTCTTAGAGTTTCTATATCTAAAGGTAGGGACAATTAGAATATTACTTCTTTGTGATACTGGGAAAATTAGTTTTTCAAAAAGATAATTAGTAGATCTAGTTTGTATGAGTTTAAAAAGAAACGTTAAACTTAGAAAATCTATATACTTGTTTAGAGGCATAATCTATAGATAAAACGAACGATGTTATTGAACACTACTTGGAATTTATGCTTGTTTATATAAAAAAAAATTGTATGGGAGCCCCATGTTCTGATCACAAAAGTGTTGTCCATCGGAAATACACATGTGTATAAAATTTAAAGAAAATCAGGTACTTTTTTTTTTATAAAATTTGAATGGGTATCCCCGCCCCCGGGGCCCATCCACACCATATTTTTACAATAAGTGTTGTCCAACGGAAATGCACATGTTTATAAAATTTGAAGAAAATCGGGTAAATTTTTGTAAAATATTTGCATGAGAGCCCACCGAATTCGAATGTTATCGGAGATACACATGTGTTCAAAATTTTAATAAAATCAGGCTAATAAATTGATCACAAGATTTGGTCCGCCAGCTAGCCAGCCAGGCACGTGCACACGAAATTAATACAGAGATTTTAAAAAAGGAAATTCTCCAAAATTACAGAAAAGTTGGGAATGTCCTTACAAGATTATCAAGAAGATAACCGATGGAGTTTTCAGATTCAACAAAGCCTCATATGTAAAATGAAAGTTAACAGGGTACAACGTCAGGTGGAGTACTGAATTTGTTCGGGACGAACATAATTAAGGTGAGGGTAATGTTACGAAAATAGTTTAGTAAACTTAACAGCGCCATTTGTAGACTATAACGGCCATATTATTCACTGGGTTAAAAAACGTGGTTTAAACACTTTTAAACCAAAAAAATAAACCAAAAAAAATTTTAATTTGAAAAAAATTCACAACTGCTTGCATTGAAAAATGAGTGAATAATATGAAAACCGGCCGTCGGAGTGTGGTTTAAAATCGGCGTGGTTTATATGGTTTATCGGCCAATTGGTTTAAAAATGTTGGTTTTAAACCAAGTGAATAATATGAAATTTCAGAAAACATTTGGTTTAAATTGATTTAAACCATGGTTTAAAATAAACCAAATTTAAACCGAGTGAATTATATGCCCGTAAGTACTATTTGAATTATTTGTAATTGCTACTTTACTTAACTACCCAATAAATAATAATAATATTCGGCACGACAGACCATTGTGGTCCAACCCTAGCTTCTCGAGGTCATTTGTGTTTCATTTGATTTTCTCCAATGAGTCACAGTTCGTTATTGAGCAATATGTGAAAAAGCAAAACGACCGGAATTACTTGCCCGGCCGTTCTACTGAAAATTTGGACCAACGGATTGCCACTCGAAACCAAGCGCCGCCGATGGTGATGGTTTGGGCCGCCGTAACGGACTAAAGCCGTTCACCGCTCGTTTTTTTGGACCGTGGCATCAAGATAAATGCTCAAATTTATCGGGATCATGTGTTGGAGGAAGCGTGGAAGCCTTACGCACAAAACCATTTCGGCCGCAGAGCCTGGACATTTCAACAGGACTTGGCGTCGAGTCATAAAGCACGCGTCAATCAAGATTGGCTGAGAAACAACGTTCCGCGAGGCAAAGAAATGTTATTATGCGCCTTCATCGACATACAAGGCGTTTTTGACAACACTAGCTTCGAAGTAATTCAAACACAATCTAGATCATTGGGCATAGACTCCTCTACTCTACTCCTCTAAGATGGGTCATGAGCATGCTAAGAAGCAGGAAGATATAAGCCTCACTCGGCGAGGAAAGCATCACAATAGCGGCAACCAGAGGCTGTCCACATGGTGGTGTCCTATCGCCCCTTCTGTGGCTATCAGCTGCTCGCCAGGCTAGAAAACAACGGCCTAACTAATTTTAGCTATGCAGATGACCAATTCAAATTCGAGAGCACGATAATATAGATAGTATGCAAATTGCTCTCAAATAAGTCAAAGAATGGTGCAAAGAGGATGGCCTAAGCGTCAATCCTGACAAGATAGTTTGCACCCTATTCGCAAAAAGACAAAAAGTAACGCTACCAGCAATACAATTCCAAGGCAAAACCTTTCAATTAATGCCAGAAGCCAAATATTTAGGGGTCGTGTTTGACAAAAAACTAACATGGAACCCCCACATATCATATATTACAAACAAAGCTAATAAAGCTTACTTTACCTGTCAACCTATGTTAAGCAAAACGTGGGGAATAAACCCGCAAATTACCCTCTGGCTATACCAAAGCATAATCAGACCCAGGATCACATACGCGGCCCTGGTTTGGTGGCCAAAAACAGAGCAATCAACGACACGCTCAAAATTGAACAAAATACAAAGACTAATATGTCTAAGTGCAACGGGTGCAGTTAAGAGCTGCCAACGGCAGCTCTGGAAAAACTTCTAGGACTTCCTCCCCTGCACATACACATCAAAAGCGAGGCTGTACTAAAAAAAGCCACAAAACTAAAAATTCTTAAATTATCATAACCAAAATAGACTTGGAATATGTAACTGTCCAACCATCGGACCTAATGATAAAAACGACTAATTTCAAAAGGAATTTTTAGATTAAAGTACCCGATCGGAATCAAGTTGAAAATATCATAAGTACCATTCCAAACCATGCATCCATCTGGTATACAGACAGATCAAAAACAGACACAGGAAACGGAGCAGGAGTATTCGGACCCAGAATCACTCTACGAATACCCCTAGGTAGATCTCCAACAGTATTCCAGACAGAAACTATAGCAATAGAAGCCTGCGTCCTGGAATGTACTAAAAGAAGGTACAGAAGAACCGAGATCTATGTGATCTCAAACAGTCAGGCAGCACTGCTAGCATTAAAAGTTCCGGTCTTTTACTCTAAAACAACGTGGAGCTGTTTCTGCCACTTAGAAGAACTGGCCAAAAAGAACAAAATCACACTAATGTGGTCTCCCGGACACTCAGGCATATCAGGAAACGAGGCAGCAGACCTATGCGCAAGAGAAGGCGCAGAAGGAATTTTCACTGGCCCTGAACCTAGCATTACCTATTCCAAATGCCTTATCAACAGAAATATTAAAGAGTGGGAAAACGCTACTATCGAAGCGGAATGGAATTCTTCGTCTGGAATAAGACAAGCCAAGAAAGCTTCTAAACTATAACATTAGTCATGTGGACAGGGCCATCAAACTGGACCGACATACACTAAGAACACTAGTTTGGTATATGACAGAACATGGCCCATTCCATGACCACCTTTTGAAAATGGGCAAATGGACCGCTGCCGATTCTGCAACGAGGCAAAGGAAGTACAGTTCTCTGGCCGAATGCCAGACCAATCGCATTGTCAGATGTGGTGGCATTCACGAAGGAACTGAGCAACCATATAATGTGGTAAAACGTCAGGGACGCACAATGGACTTAAAGGTCGCAGTGCTCACGGCTTTTTAGCCCCACCTAATATAATAATAATAATAATAATGGTTTACGACTCGCGGCGGAAATTATTATAGGGCCCTAGGTCAGAATTTAACATGCTTGACATTCGTGGTTGTTTGAGTTCAACATATAAAGCGTTGATTATATTAGATTTTCGTGGCCATGAATAAGTGTAAAATGTCAACGAAATGCTTGCTCATGGGCCCTATCATGATTTCCGCCGCGAAACAATTTTTACACGATATCGTGAATTTGAAATCACCAAACACGATACTTTTCCGCCATCTATTTCGATATCGAGAAAAGTTCCGCCAACAAAAAGAAGACGGACATTTTTTCGATTGACGATTGACATTTCTTTATTGTGTTGACGATCGACAGTTGTTTGTCAAGCAGTCTGACATTAATTGTGTGCGTCTATGACTTTAATGGGTGTGTTTATGAAATTATATAAATGCGTTTATAGTCTCTTCGATAGCGGAATTCATGGTACGTAAGTTGAAGCGGATCAAAAAGAAGACATCGAAATATTTTACATTTTGCGTCGGAAATCATGATAGAGCCCCATGTTTGTCAAATAACAACAAATGGCTGTTATGAAATTTTGCCTTCATTAGCATTTTCTCTGTTTTTGGTATCCAAAAGACAAATGTCAAATTTCTGTATTTATTTATTGAATTTATAAGCATTTTAAAACAAAGTGTCTTATTTATAATACTTATAATGTATGGATTTAAATTAAAATTTAATTAAAATTTCAAAGAGAGAAGAAAAAAATAAAAATAAATAATATTAACTGAAATATTATTTATAGAAATTATACACTTATGTACAAATATTTAAATTTTCAATAATAATCAATGTTTTAGAAATAGTTTCAGCATTTATATAGGTTATTTAAAGAGTTTTCAAAAGAAATATAGCTGTTCTGTCCCCTCAGGTTCGCCGGCATGGAGTTCCAGAGGCCAACAGCATGTACAAAATACTGATTCTTAGAGTTTCTATATCTAAAGGTAGGGACAATTAGAATATTACTTCTTTGTGATACTGGGAAAATTAGTTTTTCAAAAAGATAATTAGTAGATCTAGTTTGTATGAGTTTAAAAAGAAACGTTAAACTTAGAAAATCTATATACTTGTTTAGAGGCATAATCTATAGATAAAACAATTCCAAGGCAAAACCTTTCAATTAATGCCAGAAGCCAAATATTTAGGGGTCGTGTTTGACAAAAAACTAACATGGAACCCCCACATATCATATATTACAAACAAAGCTAATAAAGCTTACTTTACCTGTCAACCTATGTTAAGCAAAACGTGGGGAATAAACCCGCAAATTACCCTCTGGCTATACCAAAGCATAATCAGACCCAGGATCACATACGCGGCCCTGGTTTGGTGGCCAAAAACAGAGCAATTAACGACACGCTCAAAATTGAACAAAATACAAAGACTAATATGTCTAAGTGCAACGGGTGCAGTTAAGAGCTGCCAACGGCAGCTCTGGAAAAACTTCTAGGACTTCCTCCCCTGCACATACACATCAAAAGCGAGGCTGTACTAAAAAAAGCCACAAAACTAAAAATTCTTAAATTATCATAACCAAAATAGACTTGGAATATGTAACTGTCCAACCATCGGACCTAATGATAAAAACGACTAATTTCAAAAGGAATTTTTAGATTAAAGTACCCGATCGGAATCAAGTTGAAAATATCATAAGTACCATTCCAAACCATGCATCCATCTGGTATACAGACAGATCAAAAACAGACACAGGAAACGGAGCAGGAGTATTCGGACCCAGAATCACTCTACGAATACCCCTAGGTAGATCTCCAACAGTATTCCAGACAGAAACTATAGCAATAGAAGCCTGCGTCCTGGAATGTACTAAAAGAAGGTACAGAAGAACCGAGATCTATGTGATCTCAAACAGTCAGGCAGCACTGCTAGCATTAAAAGTTCCGGTCTTTTACTCTAAAACAACGTGGAGCTGTTTCTGCCACTTAGAAGAACTGGCCAAAAAGAACAAAATCACACTAATGTGGTCTCCCGGACACTCAGGCATATCAGGAAACGAGGCAGCAGACCTATGCGCAAGAGAAGGCGCAGAAGGAATTTTCACTGGCCCTGAACCTAGCATTACCTATTCCAAATGCCTTATCAACAGAAATATTAAAGAGTGGGAAAACGCTACTATCGAAGCGGAATGGAATTCTTCGTCTGGAATAAGACAAGCCAAGAAAGCTTCTAAACTATAACATTAGTCATGTGGACAGGGCCATCAAACTGGACCGACATACACTAAGAACACTAGTTTGGTATATGACAGAACATGGCCCATTCCATGACCACCTTTTGAAAATGGGCAAATGGACCGCTGCCGATTCTGCAACGAGGCAAAGGAAGTACAGTTCTCTGGCCGAATGCCAGACCAATCGCATTGTCAGATGTGGTGGCATTCACGAAGGAACTGAGCAACCATATAATGTGGTAAAACGTCAGGGACGCACAATGGACTTAAAGGTCGCAGTGCTCACGGCTTTTTAGCCCCACCTAATATAATAATAATAATAATAATGGTTTACGACTCGCGGCGGAAATTATTATAGGGCCCTAGGTCAGAATTTAACATGCTTGACATTCGTGGTTGTTTGAGTTCAACATATAAAGCGTTGATTATATTAGATTTTCGTGGCCATGAATAAGTGTAAAATGTCAACGAAATGCTTGCTCATGGGCCCTATCATGATTTCCGCCGCGAAACAATTTTTACACGATATCGTGAATTTGAAATCACCAAACACGATACTTTTCCGCCATCTATTTCGATATCGAGAAAAGTTCCGCCAACAAAAAGAAGACGGACATTTTTTCGATTGACGATTGACATTTCTTTATTGTGTTGACGATCGACAGTTGTTTGTCAAGCAGTCTGACATTAATTGTGTGCGTCTATGACTTTAATGGGTGTGTTTATGAAATTATATAAATGCGTTTATAGTCTCTTCGATAGCGGAATTCATGGTACGTAAGTTGAAGCGGATCAAAAAGAAGACATCGAAATATTTTACATTTTGCGTCGGAAATCATGATAGAGCCCCATGTTTGTCAAATAACAACAAATGGCTGTTATGAAATTTTGCCTTCATTAGCATTTTCTCTGTTTTTGGTATCCAAAAGACAAATGTCAAATTTCTGTATTTATTTATTGAATTTATAAGCATTTTAAAACAAAGTGTCTTATTTATAATACTTATAATGTATGGATTTAAATTAAAATTTAATTAAAATTTCAAAGAGAGAAGAAAAAAATAAAAATAAATAATATTAACTGAAATATTATTTATAGAAATTATACACTTATGTACAAATATTTAAATTTTCAATAATAATCAATGTTTTAGAAATAGTTTCAGCATTTATATAGGTTATTTAAAGAGTTTTCAAAAGAAATATAGCTGTTCTGTCCCCTCAGGTTCGCCGGCATGGAGTTCCAGAGGCCAACAGCATGTACAAAATACTGATTCTTAGAGTTTCTATATCTAAAGGTAGGGACAATTAGAATATTACTTCTTTGTGATACTGGGAAAATTAGTTTTTCAAAAAGATAATTAGTAGATCTAGTTTGTATGAGTTTAAAAAGAAACGTTAAACTTAGAAAATCTATATACTTGTTTAGAGGCATAATCTATAGATAAAACGAACGATGTTATTGAACACTACTTGGAATTTACGCTTGTTTGCGCTATCCAAACAGCAAAAAATAGGACTTCCGTAGAAAAGGGTTGGCAGAACCAGGGTTTTGGCAGGCAACTTCCAGCAATGCATAAAACCCGCAGAGCAGCATAAATTCGACCAACTGAGCTTGCCAGATAATTGTCCCACGATAGTGTTTGGTTAAAAATAACCCCTAAATTTTTTACAGTTTTAACGTATTTCAATGTTTTCCCCTCAAGTTCGATACTTGGCAGGTATGACATATCAATAGCAGTATTACTTATAACAATTGCCTGACATTTATTAGTATTAAGTTTAAGGTGATTATCTCTAGACCACTGTGCTATACTCATCAGATCCTCATTTATTCTGGCTGTTGCATCTTCAACCATGCCAATTCGGTAGCTTACATGAATTTGCACATCGTCTGCGTACATATGAATATTACAATACTTGAGTACAGAGGGAAGGTCGTTGTTGAATAGCGTGAACAGGAGTGGTCCCAATATTGATCCCTGGCGTACACCAGTAGCAGTGGAGAGAAAGTCAGATAGTCTGCCGTTCGCATAAACTGCTTGAGTTCTGTGGCTAAGGTACTGTCCAAGTAGCGTTTAAGCCGAGTTTTCGAAAAAGAAAAAATTCTTAAGCTTTTTTAAAAGTATATTATGCGATTGAGTCGGTGTTATCAGGCTATGGGTTTCCAAAAACGTTATAATTTGTCGACTCATAATTTTTCAAATCCTTTGGAGATGAAGGGTAGGATGAAAATTGGTCGGTGTTGGATTGTTCAATCACCAATATAAACACCTCGACAATCATGTACGTCAGAAGTTACGCACTACCATGTGAAGGTGACATCTAAGAAAACGTCATTTGAGAATTGTCAGCTTTTACTTCTTCCTTTTTGACTATCGGACGAGTGCAGACTGAACCACGTTGCCGCAGCCTTAATCGCTAAGCATCTGAGGAAAAAATAGGAAATAAGTATTTTCTTGTCAAAAAAGACGTTCAGGTTTCTTGATTCATAAATATTTCGTGTGAAATTTTACGTTTTGCAAATTCGAATATATTCCCAATTATCTTATGCGGAGGAAATCGAGGGAGAATACGTAAAACGTGAACAAGCGGAGGAATATTACTTCGCAGCAATTTCCAACCTGAAGACAGTGAGGAGACAAATATCAGCTATTGAGAGTCGCCAAGATGAAGTCAAACCATCACCACACCAACAGCCGATCGATGCACACTTGCCTCGAATCAACGTTCCAGTCTTCAACGGTGAGTACACCTGTTGGACCGAATTCGAAAATTTATTTGTCGACCTCATCCACAACAACGAAAGGCTGGCCAACTCGCAGAAACTGCACTACCTAAAAGCGAATCTGACTGGAGACGCAGCCTTGTTGCTCAAGTCCGTGAGCATCACGAACGATAACTACGAGGAGGCATGGCGCATTCTCCGAGATCGATACGATCACCGTCGCTTCATCATCGACAGCCATCTTCGCAAGTTCCGCACAATGCCAGCATTGCAACTTGAATCAGCTGTGGGATTGCGCAAAATTCTCGACGTATCGACCGATACCGTTCGCTGCTTGAAGGTTTTGGGAGTGCCGATCACCACATGGGATATCATATTGATCAACATAATTGCTGACAAATTCGACCCAGAAACCCACCGACAATGGGAGATGTCACTAACCCGAGCGAAATATCCATCATACAAGGATTTAATTGATTTCCTGAACGCCCGATGGCAATCGCTGGAGATGATTTCCATGACTCGAACCAAATCAAACTCGTCACACACGTATCTAGAAGCTCCGGCATCATCGCACTCATCGCGGACTCGACCGCATCGCAAGCCGGAAACACAATCAGCTCGCTCACTCGTCGTTACTTCAGACGCTCACAATTCCGCCTGTCATGTCTGTGCTGGAAATCACAACGTCTTCCAGTGCGAACAATTCAAACATCTCACATTCGAAGAGAAGTCAAACCTCGTCCGCGAAAAGAGGCTATGCTTTAACTGCTTGCGGAAATGCCACTCTAGTTCGGTCTGCAGATCCAGTTTGTGCCGGATTTGCAATAGAAGACACCACACGCTCCTGCACATCTGGAATTCTGACTGCAAACCATCCGTCGAATCATCATCACATACTCAGGTCACAGCCAACCATGTCGCATCGCCATTCGCAGATGTGCTGCTCGCCACAGCAATCGTCATCGTATCACACGCCAACCAAAACTTCACCGTTCGAGCTCTGTTGGATTCGGGGTCACAGATCAGCTTCGTTTCAGAGAGCACCGCAAATCGTATCGGATTATCGAGAAAACCAGCAGCAGTCGCAATCAGTGGTATCTGTGCCAATGAGGCGCCCATGTCACGCTCACTTGTTGAATTCGTATTACAATCCCGAACCGATGCAACATTTTCGATCTCAATCACAGCCCTTGTAGTCGAGAAGATCACAGGCACGCTGCCATCTCAACCCATCGACACACATCAATGGCCACACTTGGAACATTTGGAACTTGCCGATCCCCATTACCATCGTCCCAACCGAATTGATATTTTGCTTGGAGCTGATGTCATTGGAATGCTTCAAAAGGACGGTTGCATCACTGGTGTCAGCGGTTCACCCTTCGCACAGAACACCAAACTGGGATACATACTCTTCGGCAAGGTGGAACGCAAGGCAACCAATAAATTGTTGAGTTTGACAACGAAAATTGAGAATTATGACACAATCGATAGCACACTCAGGTCATTCTGGGAGATCGAGGACGTTTGTTCACGTCGAGAACTAACCCACGATGAATCAAAATGTGAACAGCATTACGAATCAACACACTATCGCAATGAAGATGGAAGATACACAGTCTTCCTGCCATTCAACGAAAATTCATCACCGCTTGGAAGATCACGAGATGGCGCAATCCTCAGACTGCAATATATGGAACGTCGGTTTACTAAAAATTGCCAACTCCGTGCAGAGTACAACAAGTTCATGCAGGACTATTTGGAATCGGGCCATATGGAGGAAGTGTTGAACGACGACAGCAAATCGCCTGAGAAGATGTGTTATCTTCCTCATCACGGTGTAATGCAACGAAAACTACGTGTGGTTTTCGACGCCGTCACATAAAACAACGACCGGCGTATCGCTAAATCAGAAGCTTCGTATTGGTCCCAAACTTCAACACAGCATCTTCGAAATACTAACCCGTTTTCGCAATCATAAATTCGTTTTCGTCGCAGATATCAAGCAGATGTACCGACAGATCCTGATAGCACCTGAGCATAGGAACTATCAGAGAATCGTATGGCGAAATTCCCCAGAAGAACCAATAAGAGATTTTCGATTGTGCACCGTCTCTTATGGCACCGCCAGCGCTCCGTATCTGGCAATTCGTACAATCCATCAGCTCGCACGAGATGAACAGAAGAGATTTCCAATCGCTGCCGAAGTCGCCTCAAGAGACTTCTACGTCACGACTTGATGACAGGTTCACACGACATTGTGGATTTACTCGAAGTCCAGAGACAAATAGTGGCGTTGCTCCGATGTGGCGGTTTTGAACTGCGGAAGTGGTCCTCGAACAGCCAACATCTTCTCAATGAGATACCGACCGAATTCCGCGAGCATCAGGGACGACTTGAACTAAATTGGGATCAATCAGTGAAAACTCTTGGACTGCATTGGTCTCCCTCGGCCGATTGTTTTGGATTTAACATCAGCTCAGTATCTGACATTCGTGCACCAACCAAACGATCAATATTGTCACAGTCATCGAAGATCTTCGATCCGCTCGGCTGGGTATCCCCAACCACAATCATTGCAAAAATCATGTTCCAAGAGTTGTGGGTACTCGGCATATCGTGGGACGAAGCGGTCCCACACTCAATCGCTCAAAGATGGCTTACTTATCGAGGTAGTTTGAGATCTTTGGAGGCTCTCAGAATCGATCGCTGGATAAATCATTCGAAAGACCACGCCGACATTCAAATTCACGGTTTCAGCGACGCCTCCTCCAAGGCCTACGCAGCTGTGGTGTATACTCGTACGACGTCGATAGATGGATCTGTAAACATCAATATTCTGGCATCCAAAACAAAGGTTGCCCCACTGAAGACCATCAGCTTGCCACGATTGGAGCTATGTGCCAGCGTACTCCTAGCCAAACTCATGCACACCATCGGCACATCCCTTAACGTGTCACAGTCTCAAATGTTTGCATGGACCGATTCGGAAGTGGTTCTTGGTTGGCTACGCGGTTCTCCGAACCGGTGGAAGACGTTCGTGGCAAACCGGGTTTCGCAAATCCTAGACTATCTTCAGCCCACCAATTGGAGCCATGTCGACTAAGCGGAACCCCGCTGACTGTGCGTCCCGTGGCGTTGAACCATCATTATTACACAACCATCCATTGTGGTGGACGGGTCCTGGTTGGCTGCGGGAAGACATAAGTAAGTGGCCACTTCAGAAGACTCGCGAGGTTTACACAAACATCGATGAACGCAAAATAAATTCAATGATCGCAACACATGTAGAAGCCGTAACGTGTCGCAACGACATTTACCACTTACTCGCTCGTTGTTCATCGCTCGGCAAATTACTTCGTGTCACGGCTTTATGCAGACGCCCTATCCACCGTCGACGTATCAGCGCAGCAACGCGATTAGAAGGTTTCATAACCGTACCGGAGCTCAATTGGTCAATCGAGTTCTGGGTCAGGCTGGTTCAATCAATCCATTTCGCTGACGAGATATCACGATGTCAGTCAGGGGAACACCTACTCGACAAAAGCCCACTTCGGTCTCTAAACCCTTTCGTCGACGTCGACGGGATCCTACGTGTTGGAGGGCGGCTTAAAAACTCGAATGTGCCATACACAGAGAAGCATCCGATAATTCTTCCCAAAGATGATCAACTCACCCATTTAATCATTTCACAAGCACATCGCACAACGCTACACGGCGGTCCACAGCTGATGTTGGCTCATTTACGAAAGCACTACTGGATCCTGAGCATCAAAACATTGGTGCGCTCGCACGTCCATAAATGCGTCGTGTGCTTTCGCCATCGCTCAATCACGAGCCAGCAAATGATGGCGAATCTTCCATCGCATCGTGTTACACCATCGAGGCCGTTTTTGCACAGCGGTGTAGACTATGCCGGTCCGATATCGATCAAATTACGTAAGGGCCGTGGTGGTGCATCGACGAAAGGTTACATCTGCCTATTCGTCTGTCTATCCACCAAAGCACTGCATTTGGTGTTGGTGTCCGAGCTCACCACCAATGCATTTATAGCATCGTTCAAGAGGTTCACTGCGCGAAGAGGCAAAATTCAAAGCCTATACAGCGATTGTGCAACCAACTTCGTTGGATCCAGTCGTCAACTGGCATTCCTGCATCAACAGAGCACTAAGGCTGTCAGTCCCGAGATAGCTGCACTACTGGCACAAGATGGCACCACCTGGAGATTCATCCCTCCTGCTTCGCCACATTTTGGCGGATTGTGGGAAGCAGGAGTGAAATCAGTGAAACACCATTTACGACGTGTCATGGGCGACACCTTACTCACATTCGAGGAATTGACGACGTTGCTGTGCCAGATCGAATCGTGCTTGAATTCGCGACCATTATGCCCCATGTCGGACGACCCAGATGACTGCACGATTCTCACCCCAGGTCATTTCCTGATCGGGGAGGCACCAATTACGACACCCGAACCAGCATTGCTCGAGGTGAAGACCAACCGTCTCAATCGTTTCCAACTAGTTCAAAGGATGTACCAGCATTTCTGGAGAATTTGGTCCACAGAATACCTCTCCCGCCTGCAACAACGCCCAAAGTGGTTGAGAACCAACGAAAACATTGTTATCGGCCAATTGGTGCTCATCAAGGAAGAAACCATGCCACCTTCGAAATGGCTACTCGGCAGGGTCATCGATACTCATCCGGGATCTGACGGACGAGTTCGCGTCGCAACAGTGAGATGTCAGAACGCTGTGTACAAGCGACCAGTGACCAAACTGTGCCTACTGCCCATCCCAGACAACAACAACAATCAGCAACTAAAGCATTAAAATCCTTTAGGGCCGCCGGCAATGTTGGATTGTTCAATCACCAATATAAACACCTCGACAATCATGTACGTCAGAAGTTACGCACTACCATGTGAAGGTGACATCTAAGAAAACGTCATTTGAGAATTGTCAGCTTTTACTTCTTCCTTTTTGACTATCGAACGAGTGCAGACTGAACCACGTTGCCGCAGCCTTAATCGCTAAGCATCTGAGGAAAAAATAGGAAATAAGTATTTTCTTGTCAAAAAAGACGTTCAGGTTTCTTGATTCATAAATATTTCGTGTGAAATTTTACGTTTTGCAAATTCGAATATATTCCCAATCATCTTACAGATTGATCACAAATAAAGCTCACAACTCAATCAACAGTCGGTATTCTTTTTGTTGCGTGCCTGACTTCTTCAGGATTGGAATTATTTTTGAAGCTTTCCATAATTTTGGATAACAAGACTTTGTTAAGATGGTATTAAAAATGTGTGTGAGGAGAGGAGAAAAGAAATTGGTAGAAAATTAATTGATATTTATATGTAATAAAAATTTTGAAAAACATTAATTCATAAATAAAAAATATTGATAAAAGAAAAAGTAGTGAAATAATTGAGAAAAATGCGATAAATGTTACAGTGGAAAATGAAAGAATACGCGAATTACTAAAGTTGCTCCAACGACGGCTCTGGTGCATCATCATTTCACTTTTGTGCAGCTTCGTAGTCGTTGTTTTTGTTTTACTCCTCATTTGACAATTCTTCATTATTTGTTTTTTTTGTATGCTTTTGTCGTAATTGAATTTATCATATCTATGGAATAAACTGTTTTTGGCACATCATCGCTTGTAAGTTTGATGTAAACAAGTCCACTTGAAGTGAAAACCGAAAATAATTGATGCTTACCCCTAATACGAATTGCTTGTCGAAGAATAACTCGATTATTTTTGGTTAACTCTCGTGGAAATAAATCGGGGTGTTCGAGTCTTCGCTGAGATCTTTAAGCAATAATTGCCGGGAATTTGTCCTTCGAAAAACGGAAAACGCCTTGAGTGTAGCATTTTTAGCTTTCCCCGCTCGTGTTTTTGCTTCTACGTGTGAGTAAATTGATGGTGATGATGGGAGTGGAGAGTTTGACATCTTCATTAGTTTTGTATTTTGTGGATGGGTCATTGTTTTATGTGTTTATTGAATTTCAAATTTTCAGTATATATATTGAATTGATTTTACTTTTATAAATTTATTTAAATATATTTATTTTAGATTTACAAGCACAAACTATTTTCTAAGTAGAGAAAGAAAAACACTTCCGATCGGGTTGAGAGAACAATTGGACAATTTACACTTGCAAAAAGCGACCATAATCACTCGCGTCTATGCGCGCGAAAGTGAATGAAAACAACGAATTAGAGCTGAACTCTAGTATAACCACACAACACACCTTTTATGTATTCACAAATTCACCATTATAATTTCTAATCTTGAGAATAGAAGGGACATTTTTTTAACTTATATGAAACCTACTTTACAGCACCATCTGTAGACTATTAGAATATAAGTACTAATATAGCTTTTGTTTCTTTATTTTTTACTAACCCTAGTATAATAATAATATTTAGGCGCGACAGACCATTACGGTCCAGAGCCTAGCTTTTCGCCACAATTTGTGTTGTGCATGTACATTTTTCACACAAATGAAAGGGACCTACAATTTAATGCCGTATTTAAACGTCTAATTGAGAAGCTTTCCGTGACAACTGACAACTTATTACTTGGCAAAAGGTGGGACCTAGTATTAGGAACTCTTTTGTGTGAATCGATTCACTTCAATTCACTCACTTCACTGAACGGAATCAATAGAGTCAACTGATTCCTCATATGCTTATACAGAAGAACAAACAAGTCAAATCTTTTTGTCTGTTCAATTATAAATTGCACATACATGATACATAAATAAAGGATATGTACATACATTAAAATCGTAATTTATAAATTATATATATCTATACTAGCTGACCCGACAGACGTTGTCCTGTCCAACTTTCAATAAATTTGGTTGTGATCGTTTTGTGAACTTGTGAAAAGTTATTTACTTTGCGATATCGCGTCACAGCATTAGTCACATCATTCTGTTACATTTTTTAACACAACACTGAACTCACACCCACTGACCTCCCGCCCATTGCTCTGGGACGGCGGTCCTTATCAGGGACACTATGGCAGGCGAAAAGGTGCAAATCAGTGGTTTGCATGGAAGCAACAGCTGTCAGCATCAAAGTCAACGAGGTTGAGACCTTGTTGGTAATATCAGTGTACAATCACTGTAATACAACGAGGGAAAACATTCAACGGGATCTGCAAACTGTCATCTCCGCTGGGCACACTTACTGTGTGGTTGGAGGGGATTTTAACGCTAGACACACCCGATGGCAAGGTGAAGTTTCCAACAATCAAGGGAAGGCCATTGCAGATTGGCTGGATTCAAATCCTCAGCAGCATACCATGGCTATTGTTTCACAGCCCTGAAAGACATATCCTCGGACACCATCCACGCTGGATTTCTTCTTGGCAACGACAAATTTCGTCAACATTCTGCCAGAAATAACGAATTATTCCTGTTTTGCACATGATAGTGATTCGGATCATTTGGCCATAGAGCTTCGAGTGAGGTTGAATCAGCGAATTCAGCAAGTTACCCCAACACCTGAACTACACATTAACTTTAAGAAAATAAACTGAAACCGGTTTAGATCAGAAGTCGAAGCTGGACTTCAAATTCCAGCGGCATGTAGAAATCTGGAGAATAGTGAAATTGATGATGCTATCACAAATTTCGAGACTTCAGTGAATACAGACATAGATCGACAGAAAACTATTCGCTCTAGCAGGGATCGCTTTCAACATCTACCTGCGAATATTCAGGCAATATATGCTCACAAGCAAAGGCTAAGGAAACGTCTTCAGAGGATCTTCAACAGGACTCTCAACACTGTTAATGACGAATATCAGCCTGTATTTTCGCAACTGCGTTGTACAGTAATCATGCTTCGTCAAGATGTGCGAAGTTACCAGGAAGATGTACTGACCAAACGACTTCAGAACATCAAACCAGGCCCGGATGCTTTTAAAAAGCTGAATTCTGTGATCGGAAAACGTATTTCTATTCCAGAAAGTATCACGTTTGGAGAGCAAGTAGCATCAAGTTCTGTTGAAAAAGCAGAAGCCTTTGCCGGTCATTTCGAAAGGAGCTTTACAGACCGACCACCAACACATCTTCCAGAATTCGTAGGTATGGCAATTTTCCAGACAACTGGAAGGTAGCCAAAGTAGTACCAGTACCGAAGAAAACTAACCGCTCCAGTGTAACTGGTTACCGCCCCATAGCTTTACTGTGTTGTATCAGTAAAATATTGGAGTCTTTGATCCGTAAAAAGATCCATGCGTATTGCTTGGAAAGAAATCTTATTCCTTCCTTTCAGTTCGGCTTTCGAGAAAAGCACTCTACGCTGCACCCTCTGATGAAGCTTCACAGTAACGTCACTCGAGGACTGAATGTCAAAAGTAGTACAGTAGCCTGTTTGTTAGACATCGAAAAAGCTTTCGATAGCGTCTGGACAAACGGTCTTCTGTACAAACTTATTAGATTTGGTTTCCCCAATTATATTGTGAAAATAATTAAAAATTTTCTTTTTAACAGGGTCTTTTATGTACAGGTGTATGGCAGCCCATCGACAAGGAAAAGGATTAAAGCCGGAGTTCCCCAAGGCTCCAGACTTGCACCAGTCCTATTTAGCATCTTCACGGCGGATCAACCCACCAATACAGCCGGAACAAGAACCATGCTTTTCGCGGATGACTCTATCACGTATGCCGTTTCCCGCTCTCCTGAGATAGCTGCCCAAAGAGTGGAGGAACACCTCCGAAATCTTTGGGAGTACTACCTGAAGTGGGGACTGATGATCGACGCCTACAAAACGGAACTCATCTGCTTCCGAGTACCAGCAACCGAAACAAGGATAAGAAAAATCGCAAGCCGGTGCAGAGCCTTAAAAATCACCCTTCCGGATAACACGACAATAAACACCAAGTCAGAGACTAAGTACCTGGGAATCAACTTTACTCATATAGATAAAACAATGAAAAAAGCGAACTACGCTCTTCATTTGGTGCACCCGCTACTAAGAAGACGAAACGGACTGTCCAACAACACCAGGCTGCTCATCTACAAGCAGCTCATCAGGCCAGTGATAACCTATGGCTATCCCATATGGTTCACCATCTCACCAACAACGATGAAGAAGATCTCCCTATTTGAAAGGAAGGTACTTAGGATCTGTACAGGACTCTGGAGGGTGCCAAACAGCTATAAGTTTGTGTCGACTGCAAGACTTTACGACGCGGCAGGTCTGCTGCCAATAACCGACCACTTGTTCTAAATGGCCAAGAAATTCGTTGATGGGTTGGAAAGACATCCAAGTCTGGAGATGCAAGGACTGAGAATCGAGGAAATAGAGCCAAGCCACCGCTATATAAACATCAGAGGATTCATAGATGCTAGATTCGACGACATC
Organism: Nephrocerus scutellatus; assembly: GCA_947095585.1. Taxonomy (NCBI): domain Eukaryota; kingdom Metazoa; phylum Arthropoda; class Insecta; order Diptera; family Pipunculidae; genus Nephrocerus; species Nephrocerus scutellatus. Next base: position 33,299,546 of record OX352762.1, read on the forward strand.
TTTAATAATCAAGACGTCTCCTTCTACGAGAAGGCCAGCAATCAACATTACAGAGGCTGAAGATCGCCCTGTTTATACCCTCTCATATTTTTTTATTTTTATTTTATTTTAAAATTTATTGTTTAAAATTAAATGGCTTTAAATATAACATTTAGTAGATTAAGTAGTTAAAAATATTGTTTAATTATAAGCAATACAAAATAAATTAAAACAATGTAAATACGTCGGGCCCCTATTGTTGAGCCGACACTTATTAATAATAGTTATGTTTAGTTTTAAGTCAAAATTGTATAATACCTAAATGTTTAATAAAATATCTTAATCTAAAAACTGACCCACCACCCACTGACCTCACACCCGCTGACGCCACGCCCACTTACACCCGCGTTTCCCGGCTGCCCATCCCACTGACCTCCCGCCAACTGACGCCACGCACACTTACACCCTCGTTTCCCGGCTGCCCCATCCCGCTGACCAGCCACCCATTGACCTCATACACACTGACCCACCAGCCACTGAACTCACACCCACTGACGCCACGCCCACTTACACCCGCGTTTCCCGGCTGCCACATCCCACTGACCCCCGCCCACTGACGCCACGGCCACTTACACCACGCCCACTTACACCCCAATAACTAACCAACTTACCAATCCAGAAAACTATAGACGTGAATTTGAGCCAAATCGTTCCATAAGAATTTTCGGAAAAAAAAGACAAAAAAAGACACCAGCGCCACCTATAGGGTCCAAACGACTTTCTTTTTATTTAAATATTATATGGTGTGAATTTGAGCCGAATCGTTCCATAAATAAGAATTTTCGGAAAAAAAGACACCAGCGCCACTATCGGACTATCGGGTCCAAATTTTGTCAACGACTTTCTTTTTATTTAAATATTATGTGGTGTGAATTTGAGCCAAATCGTTCGATAAATAAGAATTTTCAGAAAAAACGATACCACCGCCACCTAGCGGGTGTTTTAATAGTTATTATGCTATTCCTGGCGGAGACAAATCCAACAAAACAAAATTCATAAAATTCGGAAACAGAAAGTGCTGTTTTCCATAGGATTTATGTATGAACTCACGACCATAACTGACGATTCGAACGATGGATTAGCGTAATTCTTTTTTTGTTATAGTCCTAGGAAACAAAGACAATTACAAAGGAAAGTCGAAAAATTCGGATAAACAGCAAAACTTGTTTTGTTCGTTATGGAAATTTGGAAAACGATAAATTGGATATATTTTGAGGAAATAACTCTATTGAATGTTTTCGGTGAAATGAAAACTTTGTAAAAACGCATTCCAGCCTAACTTAAAATAAAATAACATTTGTGTTGATTCGCGATCTGTCCAGCAAAAGTAGTTATTTCATTTCTGTGCCAATAGATTCCAATTGTTTGGGTTACGTGCGCAAATGTCATTTGACAGCTTCTTTTTTGATTTTGTGAGCAAAAAGATCTCCAAAAGACCACAAAAGACCCCGAAAAGAATCACAAATGTCCCTCAAAATCCCCAAAAATCATTAAAGACCCCCAAAAGACCCTAAATTAAAAAAATGTAACACAATGATGTGACTAATACTGTGACTCGATATCGCAAAACAAATAGCTTTTCACAAATTCACAAAACGATTACAAACAAATTTATTGAAAGTGGGACAGGACAACGTCTGTCGGGTCAGCTAGTAGATATATATAAATCAATTGCTGTTCGTTAGACTGGCTAAAGCTCGAGAACGGCTAAACCGATTTGGCTAATTTTGGTCTTAAATTATTTGTGGAAGTCCAGAAAAGGTGAATTCATCTCCGCTAGGTGATGCTGGTATCGTTTTTTCTAAAAATTCTTATTTATGGAACGATTTGGCTCAAATTTACACCATATAATATTTAAATAAAAAGAAAGTCGTTGACAAAATTTGGACCCGATAGGTGGCGCTGGTGTCGTTTTTTTTTCGAAAATTCTTAATTATGGAACGATTTGGCTCAAATTCACACCAAATAATATTTAAATATTGACAAATCTGGACCCGATAGGTGGCGCTGGGGTGGAAAATGTAGTTTTCCCTGTATATAATCTTCATATAAAGAATATTCGAACAAGTGTACATTTTTTGCCTGTATAAGTGTCGATTCTATAGTTTTTATTTCGTAGTGAATTATTTATTGCTCATAAATTATTATGTAGCGTGCACATCTGTATTCGACACTGTATTCCAGTAAAAACAGGATAATATCAGCTTTAAAAATCTTGCAGTTGCAAAATTAATTTTGTTAATTTCTTTTTGCCTTAATGATAACAAACACTACTGATACTGAGCAATGATACTGAGACCTAAAAATGTGGTTTATGGGAAAATATATGGAGGATGGATGTTATTTTCAATGTGCGCACTTAATTAGTTATTAGTATGGCAATATGAAATAAATTAAATAAATAAAATTAAAGTTATGATTGCGGATACTGTATGTATAGTGTAAATGAACTCTATGCAAAGTTACAAAAAATATTTCAGCTTTTATAACTCCGTGCTGGTACACTACAGACTACACAGCCACGACCACGGATGTATCAATCTATCAATATCAATGCCTCAATTGAATCGAATCGATTCATCATTCAAAACTATGGGTGTTTTCATAAACGTCTGCCTAACTAAGAACTGCATTATTCGCGTTCATTAAGTCAGATTTTCGATGGTACTAACCTAGCTCAACTGCAGTACCCACTGTTCATAAACGTCATTATGGATCATCGTCGGCGTCGGGCAGATTGCGCAGCCATAATTTTTTGCCTGCAGAATAATAAGATCGCATATTTGGCAATAACCGGCAATCTTTAAGCTTTTGTTCCTCTTTTTAATGCGAATAATGTTTGTACGAATTATATTGTTATTTTCTTCTTGTGAAAGCCAATCAAAATTAAACGTATTAAAATCTTTTCTTTCTCTTCCATTTGTTGCCGTTTATTAACGATGAATTGTACTAAGTCTGGCCTTCATGTTAACTGCAAATATTCTGTATTATGAGTGCGTTCAACAATGCAATAGAAAAGAACTTCGGTCGTACTTACGCAGATTTATGACGTTTATGAAAACACCCTATCTTGGAGTTGATTTACTCACTCATTCATGAGTTGTACTACTTCGCTGTATGCTGTACGCTTCAATTGAAGCGAATCCTCAATTGATTCGAGTCGATTCACCTTTACTGAACCGATTCACTTGCTTCAGTGGGCTGAATCTTTTGAATAATCTTTTGAATAGAGTCACTCATGACTTACACACCACTAGTGGAACCGTGAAAAAACTTTTGCTGTTTCTGCAGAAGTACTTATCCACTAAGACACGGCGCCCACAACCCTAGTATAAGAATGTTTAAATTTGGAATAAATAATGGATTTAAAAATACCAATTTAGGTATTGGAATAGAGTGTTTCCAATACCTAAATTGGTATTCGTAAATCCATTATTTATTCCATGATGATAAATATAAATAGCTCAGAATATGTGAAAAAACAGTTCATCGGCGAAAGAAAGCAGCCTGGGAGAACAATCTCGTCCGTGAACTGTAACAGTACAGAGAGCAAGGACCGCACCAGGCGCCGAAGTTCTACCAAAGAGTCCGCGGTATGACGCAATATACACCGGGTTGCACATACTGCAAGGACAAAGAGGGTAATCTGATCGCCGATCTTAAAGGCATCTTAAGAGCGATGAGAAGAGCACTTTCATGAGTTGCTAAATGGCCAGCTAACTGAGGAATTGGAGGCTCCACCAATGACCGAAGATCATACTATGCTGCCGCCACCAAGCATAGTCGAAGTTAGCAGAGCGATAAATCGGCTCAAAAATAATAAGGCCCCGGGATCAGATGGGATCCCAGCGGAACTGATAAAAATAGGAGGCCCCACATTACACCAAGCAATTCATGAAATAATAGTGCAAGTATGGGAAGAAGAAGTAATGCCAGAAGACTGGCGAAGAGGCATCCTGTGCCCCATACATAAGAAGGGAGATATCGCAAAATGCAGCAATTATCGTGGTATAACGTTGTTGAGTACCGCGTATAAGATTTTCTCCTCTATCCTTCAGGACAGGATAGCCCCATACGCTAAAGTCATCATTGGTCCATACCAGTGTGGCTTCATCCCAGGCAAATCAACAACTGATCAGATTTACACCCTAAGGCAGGTGATGGAAAAATGTCTAGAGTTTCAAAACTCACTACACCATCTTTTTATAGACTTTAAAGCCGCCTATGATAGCATAGCCAGAGTAGAACTTTATAAAGCCATGAGAGAATTCGGCATCCCAAATAAACTGACACGACTGTGTAGGTTGACCATGACCAATGTTATAAGCCAAGAAAAAATATCCGGATCACTATCAAGCCCATTCAACATCTATAACGGGCTCCGACAAGGGGGTGAACTGGCCTGCGTCCTCTTCAACCTGGCGTTGGAGAAAGTGATCCGAGACTCTGACGTAACGGCGAGAGGAACAATCCTCTATAAGTCCATTCAGATACTGGCTTACGCAGACGATATTGACATCGTTGGTAGAAACCAAAGAGCTGTACAGGAAGCTTTTATCCAGATAGAGCAGGCGGCACGAAATCTGGGGCTGCACATAAATGAGAGCAAAACAAAGTACATGGTGGCCACGTCTGCGAGTAGAAGATCCAACATTGGTCCCTCAATTCAGATAGAGGAGCGCGAATTTGAAGTAGTGCAATCCTTTAACTATCTCGGGTCAACAATAGCAGCCGATAACAGCATGGAACCAGAAATACGCGCACGGTTGCTTAAAGCCAACAAAGCCTACTAGAGCCTGTCAAGACTCTTCAAATCCAGGAACCTAAACATAACATCCAAGCTGCTGATATATAAGACAATGGTCATACCAGTACTTACATATGGATCCGAGACTTGGGTGCTTAGCAAAAAGCATTCTGAGAGAAAAGTCTTACGGAGAATTGTTGGCCCCGTATGTGAGGAAGGACGATTCCGGAGACTCTATAATGATGAGATCTACGAGCGTTACCGCGATGTTGACATCGTGAAGAAAATTAAGCTCGGTAGGCTCCGGTGGGCAGGACACCTAGCTCGCATGAGCGAAGAGTATCCTGCTCGGAAAGTCCTTTGCGGTAGGATTTATGGAACACGACAGCGAGGCCGGCCAAGCCTACGCTGGAAGGATGGCGTATACCAGGACGCCCAGAGTTTAGGGATGCCAAACTGGATGACATCGGCTCGAAATCGGGACCGGTGGAGAGACTTTTTGCGGGAGGCCAGGACCGGACCCCGGTTGTAAAGCCAAATATGATAATGATGATGATAAACAGTACATTTTCTTTTATAAATAATTCTAATTGCAAATGTCTTAGCGATGTACGATGTACGTTCCACTATAAGTGACCAGTCCATCCATACTCTATTTCGAGTTAAATAATCTATAATAAACCGTGTAAAACTACACCTGTAGGACAAAATGACTTAAATAAGTATATTTTTCTTAGATTCATATTCAAATAAATTAAAAACTTTGGTTCAATATCAAAAGAGCAACTACCAAATTAAATTTTTTGTAAGTTTTAGAACAAAAAAGTAATTTTTGTGCTTTTTTTTTTATAATGTACACACGTTAAAGGGGTTTGCACCCTTATAATGCTTACCACAGCGTGGCGTTAGGAAATTAGGGAGAGGCTAAAGAAGGAATCTCTGAATTGGTTAGTACGTCCGAAGTTAGGCTTAATGGTAGACCCATGAGATCGAGTTGGGGCACGGGTATTACGGATGGGTTGGAGAATGGGCGGGATGCATCTGGATATTTCTTTTGAACACCGCTTGTGGAAAAATCGATAAAACAGTGACAGGCAGGAAACATTCCTACGATGTTCAAGCGATATAATTGTTTTTGTTTTTAAATTACGCTTAGACGACAGAAGACAGCATTGGTTTTTAGAAGCGTTAAATTTAACTCTATTATGTAGTCCCCACCTTTTTATGCTGTCAAGGTCAGAATTAAACGTGCTTAACAAGTTGTTCAAGTTCCACTTTGACGAAGTGGGGTTCGCAGAAAGCGAGAAGTCAAATGAAAAGCTAAGAGTACTGTCGTCAGCAAAGGAATGGATTGGATTAAAGGTGGTGGATAGAAGATCATTAATGAAAATCAGAAAGAGTGTCGGAGATAAAACAGAGCCTTGAGGAACACCGGCGTTTATGCGGTGAACATTGGATTTGAATCCGTCCAATACGACCTGGATTGAACGGTCAGAAAGGTAGTTCCTAGTCCAATCAAGCAGGGTGTTATTAATTCCATATGCATTCATTTCGACAAAATACTCTGTCAAATGCCTTGGAAATATCGAGTGCGACAACTTTACTTTCACCAAATTTGTGAATAGACTGGTTCCAGTTTTCAGTGAGATAAGCCACCAGGTCACCTGTAGAACGCTGCCTACGAAAACCGTTATGCTGGTCACAAGGATTTCGCGTGATTCAAGGTTTTGCATAAGCTTACGATTGATCAGGGTTTCCATAAACTTGGAGAGTATAGATGTTAGCGCAATGGGTCGGTACGAGGAAAGAGATGACGTTTCGCCTTTTTTAGGAACAGGCTGGATAAAGGCTGGTTTCCAACTCCTTGGGACGACTCCAGAAGAATAAGAGAAATGGAAAAGTTTGCGCAGTGGTAATGCCAACGTTGAAGAACACCTCTTCAAAACTATAGCGGGAATGCTATCAGGCCCAGCAGATTTATGAATGTTGAGATCATTTAATACTCTAGCCACTTGACGAGTACGAAAGTAAATCTGTCCCATAGAGGATTCAACTCTTTCAAGAACAGGCGGCGACAACGCGCTATCTGGCAGCGTAGAGCTAGCTGCGAAATGTGAAGCAAGCAGATTGTCCTTGTCTATAGAGCGGAATGTCATTGTGAATAAGCGTTGGAATTAAAGACGAGGCAGTATTGTATGGCAGGTATTTCAACCCATTTTCGTACAAAACTCATAATCTTATCTTCTTTGCCTTATTCTAAAAATCATTTTAACGAAAGAATTTTACAAAAAGGACTTTCCATTCTAGATTTATGCCGAGAACATCCCACATGCATAAATACCATTCGATATTCTTTTTTTTTTAAAACGTTTTTATTAACTCGCTTTCGTGTATGTCTGTCTGTGCGGTTGGAATTTTGATTTGATTTTAAACTAACTTCCCATTGAGCTAGTGACTTGAAACTTTAAACATAGCCTAGAACTGGATGAACATTGACAAATCACTAAAAAAAGACAACAAATTGCAAAAATAAATAACAAATTAATTCAACGCGAGTTTGCAATTTGTTTCAGATCAAAGCAAACTACTACGCACAATAAACGTTTTAGAAGTTTTAAATTAAAAATGTATTTTTATTAGCTTACATGTTTTTCTTTTTTGGACCCCAATTGTCTGAAATATGGAGAAAACATGTTTTTGGGTTTGGTTTAGCTGGTTTTTAGCAAAAAAAAAAAATCGTTTCATCACAACTAATAAACAATTAAAAACCTGGCTAAGTAAGCTACCCAATAAAAATTACCATTTATGTTTATTAGAACATAATTTACATTAATATTTTTATAAAACACCAAATATAACATAAACAATTGGCAAAATAAGGGCTGCCTTAGCATTTGAAATTCCACAAATCAAGCCAATAAGTTTCCATACTCCAAGGTAGAACAGACTCTGTAGAATAACATGAAGAGCAAGAAGGCTGCAATGGTAAATATGTGAAATGGCCAATACGTTGATTGATTTTGTAGATTGATTAATTAAGTAGAGGCATTTAAAAAACTCACAATGTGTTCTTGGATCTGGCTGATTTTAAATTCTTTAGTGATTCCTTGTTTAAAAACTGTCTAACGCCGAGAAGCATATTATGAAAATAGTCATCCCATTTTAATTCCCCAATATCGATGAAAAAATCCTCCTTGTCATGAGGATCCATTGACTTTGCCAATGATAGCGTTTTCTTGTTATGGTACTTCCATTCAGTGAAAATAAAGCGTTCTAATGTACTCAGAGAATTCCAAACATTCGTGTGAAGTCGAATTAAGCTATGTATATAAATGCAAAAAATTAATTTAATGAAATTATTGCATAAGTAAATTTATCTGCCGTACTTACATTGGTCTGCCACCGCTAAGTTTTGTTACAAAGTCCAAAAGGTAGCCCGGAATAAAATGAAAAAAAATTGCTGATATTCTAAATAGGAAAAGACTTTTAACCAGTTTTAAATGGGGATACCTGAAATGAATTAGACAAAATATTACATAATTATGTATGATTAACTTTTGGGTAGATCCTCCATATGGTTGCAAAGTTGGGACTTCTTTACTCGCGAATAAAAATTACCATCCTCGATAGAAACCTTAAATATGCCTGCACAACTTGTGGTCTCATTTTATACTCGTTTTTTTTTTTTTAAAAAATCAAAAATTTTGCGTAAGTGCGTGACTCTGGGGACCTTATGTTCCAGAATATGACGGTTAGCGTTCCAATGCAAAACTAGAGCAGTATACTATATAAAAATAAGCAGTACGCTGGAAAGTAAAGTTTAAAGACTTCTCTTCAATGGCAGAAAAAATAGAAGGATTTTAAAAGTTAATTTTTTGATAGGAGGTACCACCAGTCATCATTGTCGTTGAGACCTCAAAATGTCCGATTGTCAGCGGTAACAAGCGCACTACACGGCTGATTCATTTGTTTACATCAGAGGTTTCTATTAAGATTAAGAGCACAAATATCTTTGAGGTCAATTTGTATAAGGCAGGTACCTAATGTATTAAAAATCTTAGAGAATACTACAGAGTGCCAGTATTCGTATTCACGATACGTTTGTGAAAAATATTATAGTGCGATCTTGGTTTTGCAATAAATTATGTAGTAAAACTTACGCTTGTAGTTTCTGAACAAAAAACACATATTATTATGTATCTTCTATTATAATTATTAGACATATTTGTCGAAATAAAAAAAAGTGCAGTCAGCATGAGTTGAACATTGAACCTTATGAATTCTTGAAGTTTACATTATGCAAAAAACACATATGAAGATATTCTGCATGCAGCAAAATTAGAGATATCATTCAGCGATTGTACTACATATTTAAATTCTCTGCTTTATTAACCTCTTCATTAATTATTTATATAGTCACTATCTGGTCTGGATCCGTAACTATCAAACGGCGCGTTTCGTCTGGTTAATTCCATTATAGTTACAAAAAGTTTTTGAATTGTGAAATGATACAATTTTGAATACGTTACAATTTAAAATACCTTTACTACATAATCAAAAAAAAAAGGAACATTTAATGATTTGGATATGTTGTAGCAACTTGACTATTTCGTTGCGACAGCGCAAGTTAATACTGTTGATTTTTTAAGTTACTTAACTAGCTTGCGACTGAATGGCGGATATACCCGTTTTCTTTATATAAATTTCAATAAAGTTCAAATTTTATTATAAATAAAAATTATTATACTTAAAGAAACGTTAAGTTATGAAATGTGCAAAAGCACGACTACGAGGGGTGCCGTAAAAGTTTATAAAAAAGTAATAAAAAATTAAAATTTTTCATCAAAGATAGCTTTATTGCCTTTCAAAATATTCGCCTTTTTCCAGTCCGAAGATGATAGCTCCAAAACATAATTTTTGAACGCTTCAACCGCTTCTTCAGGCGATAAAAATCGTTGTCCACGCATCTTATCTTTGATTGTTGGAAACAGGAAGTAGTCATTGGGTGCCAAGTCGGGGCTGTAAGGCGGATGACCCATTAATTCGATCGTTTGAGTGCTCAAATATTTGCTTGGTTGATGTGATGTGTGTGAGCTCGCATTATCGTGATGCAAAATGATTAGCCGTTTTGGGTTGTTTTCTCTCAATTTGTTGAAAACCTCGGGCAAACAAATGGTCGTATAACAAGCTGAAGCAAATGGTAGCGTGTTTCTTCACGAAAACCGGTCATGTGGCTACTGTGGCTCTTGAACGCTCCGAGCTAGCACAATTTTTGTTGGTTTTTCTTCGAATTGGAAGACGCTAGCAGTCAATTGCCCTTTTCTTTTCGGCTCATACGCAAATATCCATGACTTGTTACCTGTCACGATATGTATACGTTTTTGGAAGTAACTTCACCGAATTGTTCAAGCATTTGGCGGCACCAATCGACACGAACCTTTTTTTGTGCGTCTGTCAAAAAATGTGGAATCCAACGTGCAAATATCTTCCGCACCTTTAAATGTTCATGTAAGATCGTATATACGCTGGTGTTTCTAATGCCTAGGCCTGCTTCGTTTTTCCGATAAGTCACATGACGATCCTCTTCAATCAGTTTTCTCACAGCATTGATGTTTTCTCGAGTGAACGTCGTTCGGGTTTAAATTAATTGTACCCATTATAAACACTAGCCAAGGATGGTGCTTCGTCGCCAGAAGTCGAATGAAGCGATTCGAAGCACTGTTGTTGAGTTAGTCCCTTTTGAAAATCGTAAAAAATCATCACACGAAAATTTTCACGCGATAATTCCATTTGTTCACTGAAGTAAATAAAAAAAAAAAATGTTTCGATGCGAACTGACAGATTTTGAGAAACATTGAGAAATTTTAAACTTTTTGACTGACATAAGAGAATTGCATAGGAAAACACTAGTATTACCATTTTCGAAAAACATTTACGGCACCCTCGTAATAATCGATCGACTACCGCAATAGACTAAAATTATGCACTTGAAGCACTTTGTATCTAGCTGTAGAAGATTTCGCTATTTTTCTTTTTAACAGTACGGTGAACTTGTACCGAGTTAACGAAACTTGTGTTTTAAATAATTGTATTATAATTGTTCCCATGTTTTTAGTTCCATTTTCGCAGTTAGGCTCTGTTTGACCGTAAAAAATCTTAGCATAGAATAGTTACTGCATTTCATCCTATAGATTCTGCCATGTAATTAAATTCCATCATCAATTTTCCACCTTATTTAAGTGTGGCATTAGTCTTCTCGACAACTTCAATTGCTTTATTGGCAGACGATTCGTCGACGATACACCGTTATTTGATCTAGAGAAATTAAATTAAATCCGCAAATAAATTTTAGATCGATTCACGCGATCGTATCGGACTATTTGACTTCCTAACTCCTCGTTTCCACATTCTACGTACTACGACTTTACACGTGAATTGCTCACACTACCTAAACCACAGTAGTTACAGTTAGCCACGTTGTTTTAATTCTTACGCAGAACTTAAGTTGGTCAATTAATTGCTTTACTTGTAATATATGTTAGTTATCAGGACTTGCAAGCAATTACATTTTTATTAGCTCTTTCTTTCATGTTTGTCTATTCGGGTGGAATTATCCTATCCTAATTGATTTTGAACTAACTTCCCGGTGAGCTAGAGACTTGAAACTCAGCTCAGAACTGGATGAAGATTGACAATGCATAAAAAAACATTAATAAAAATAAATCCAATGAATGCAATAGATAATTGATGGATGAGCCCCACGTCTTTCGTTTTAAATCTTACAAGTATATTTTCATCATCATCATCATATTTGGCTCTACAACCGGGGTCCGGTACTGGGCGTCCTGGTCTACGCCATCCTTCCAGCGTAGGCTTGGTCGGCCTCGCTGTCGTGTTCCATAAATCCTACCGCAAAAGAGCAGGATCTTTTTCGCTCATGCGAACTAGGTGTCCTGCCCACCGGAGCCTACCGAGGTTAATGCTCTTCACGATGTCGACATCGCGGTAACGCTCGTAGATCTCGTCATTGTAGTCTCCGGAATCGTCCTTCCTCACATACGGGGCCAACAATTCTCCGTAAGACTTTTCTCTCGAATGCGGCTAAGAGGTCAGAATGCTAAGCACCCAAGTCTCGGATCCATATGTAAGTACTGGTATGACCATCGACTTATATACCAACAGCTTGGATGTTATGGTTAAGTTCCTGGATTTGAAGAGTCTTGACAGACTATAAGTAGGCTTTGTTGGCTTTAAACAACAGTGCGCGTATTTCTGGTTCCATGCTATTATCGGTTGCTACAGTTGACAGATAGTTAAAGGATTGCACTACTTCAAATTCACGCTCCACTATTTTAATTACGGGACCAATGTTGGATCTTCTAGTCGCAGACGTGGCCACCATATACTTTGTTTTGCTCTCATTTATGTGCAGACCCAGATTTCGTGCCGCCTGCCTGTTCTGGATGAAACATTCCTGTACAGCTCTTGGGCTTCTACCAACGATGTCAATATCGTCTGCGTAAGTTAGTATCTGAATGGACTTATAGAGGATTGTTCCTATCGCCGTTACGTCAGAGTCTCGGATCACTTTCTCCAACGCCAGGTTGAAGAGGACACATGCCAGTCCATCACCTTGTCGAAGACCGATATAGATGCTGAATGGGCTTGATAGTGATCCGGATATTTTTACTTGGCTTATAACATTGGTCATGGTCAACCTATATAGTCGTGTCAGTTCAGTTTATTTGGGCTATGGCTAGGCTATGCTATCGTAGGCGGCTTTAGTCTATAAAACTCTAGAGATTTTTCCATCACCCTGCCTAAGGGTATAAACCTGATCAGTTGTTGATTTGCCTGGGATGAAGCCACACTGGTATGGACCAATGATGACTTTAGCGTATGTCCTATCTTGAAGGATAGAGGAGAAAAACTTATATGCCTTATCTTATACGATATCTCCCTTCTTATATATGGGGCTCTTCTTCTTATGATGCCTCTTCGCCAGTCTTCTGGCATAGCTTCTTCCTCCTATATTTGCACTATTATTTCATGAATTGCTTGGGGGCCTCCTATTTTTATCAGTTCCGCTGGGATCCCATTAGATTCCGGGGCCTTGTTATTTTTGAGACAATTTATCGCTATGCTAACTTCGTCTATGTTTGGTGGCGGCAGCATAATATGATCTTCGGTCATTGGTGGAGCCTCCAATTCCTCAGTTAACTGGCCATTTAAGACGTGTCCATTTCTCTTCTAAGCCCGACATCTCAGCCCCAGGACTTACTCTCCCTGCATTTAGGGCGAGTCCTATCGCTTAACCGTAGTTGTTTCTGGTCTCTTCGTTGGGAAGGGTTGTCGTGTTGACCCGAATCTATTTCGCGGATGCAGTCTTTCGTGATGATGCAATCCGCGCTCGGAGCACCATACTAACAAGATAGTGGTCGGAGTCGACGTTGGCACCTCGGTACGTTCCTACCGTCATCAGGTTCGGGATGTGGCGGCGGTCTATCAACACGTGGTCTATCTGGTTGCGAGTGGCTTCATCAAGAGATACCCAGGTGACTTTGTGGATATTTTTACGCGCAAGCCTTGTACTCGCAACGACCAAATTATTGCTCTATACATTCCATGAGAAAATTCTTAAATCATTTAGCCGTTTTGTTGCCGTGGTCGTCGTCGTTCATCAGTGTATCCGAGGCTGATTTTGGACTCCGCAATAATAATTTTTTAACGGGAGAGGCTATTGGCCTTGCGCCAACCTTACTTTGAAGGTACTAGCCCGATCATTCCGTTTTTCCTGCATTGGAGTAAAATTACCGGCTGCCACCACGTGGGGGTTGATCGCCACCACCACCAGTCAGAGATAGCCACCTGCAATTATGGAGCATTCTGTGTTATTCCCCCTATTCTGCTGATGGCTGACCATAGCTTTTAAAAATTCACAATTGAAAATTGTCAGGACTATCTGTATAGGGGTATGGGATAAATTATTTTATACTATTATTTATTTAAGTTCATTTTAAAAACGGTTTTAAATTAAATAAAAATACATTTTTTTTTTCAAATAATTACTGTGATAGATTACTTACCAAACTGCTGACATAAGGGGATATTTATGCATCAAAGTGTTCATCTGAGTTGATAGTGTTTCAAAGCGGAATGGCTTATATGTACTAGATGTGCAGTGGAATATTTGTAAATCAGATGGCTTTCCGTTGTTTTTTAACCTACAAGAACAAAAGATTGTATAGGGAAAATATACGTTTTATACATTTATGTAGAGTTTAAATGCAATAGAAAATATTATTGATACAGAAAATAATATGTGCTATTGCATTTATCACAATTATTTATATTTTTTATTTTTATAAATGACAAAACTTTTAAAAAAAATTTTGGGATATAGAGAATAGGAAAAATCCAATGATTGATTCATTTGGGCATCTAAGGCTACTTGAAACATTTATCTACCTCTTAAAGCATTCAAGAAATTCTAATGAAGTTTATTAACACAGACGAGACTCAAACAAAAGAATAGAGGTTTCTTTTTTGTAATATCACAATGTAGCATACTACGCACGCAGCGCCGGATCTAACCCCTTTGGGACCCAGGTGCAAGGCATTTTGGGACCCTCTACCAGTTATTTTAAAATAATTATTTTTATTGGTTTAATAAAAAAAAGGACAAAGTTTTATTAATTAGAATTATAAATTAATTTAATTTTAACAACAAAATATATTATATCATTAGCTGTTCCCGGGCGCTTTGCTACCCGCCCACTGACGCCACGCCCACTAACACCCGCGTTTCCCGGCTGCCCCATTCCACTGACCCCCGCCCAATGACCTCCCACCCACTGACCTCCCGCCCACTGACCACCCACCCTTTGACCTCATACACACTGACCCACCGCCCATTGAACTCACACCCACTGACCACCCACCCTTGGCCTCATACACACTGACCCACCTCGGAAGAAAAAACACCAGCGCCACCTATCGGGTCCAAATTTTGTCAACGACTTTCTTTTTATTTAAATATTATATGGTGTGAATTTGAGCCAAATCGTTTCATAAATAAGAATTTTCAAAAAAAAAAAACGATACCAGAATTAACCTTTTAAACCTTTTCTGGACTTCCACAAATAATTTAAGACCAAAATTAGCCAAATCGGTTCAGCCGTTCTCGAGTTTTAGCTAGTCTAACGAACAGCAATTGATTTTTATATGTATAGATAAAATAATTCACAGCGCAAAAGAGTAAAAACAGAAATATTCACTTATTTAAGCCTTCTTACTTTTTCTTTGGCAAAAATAGATATTAATTTGCTGGCGTTGACAATGTTCTTGTGTCATAGAAGAGCGAAGGTCAGTTTTAATGAGCTTCAACTTACTAAACGATCTCTCTGCGCTAGCAACAATTACAGAAAAGCTTAAAAATATACGCAATGCAATCATAAAATTAGGAAATATATCAGAAAATTGCGGTGTTTATATTTTTGGTGTCTGCCGGAATAATGATTTTTACTAAAGAAATTTCTCATGACACAAATTCTTATAATAGTCCTGTATTTGAGCGCCTGATAAATTTTTTAAAGTAAGTAAAAAATTAAATTTGCTGCAATTATTTTTGCATTTGGATCAGCATATCTGCTTTCTCCGCCTTGCTACGATGGTAACATGCCGGTCCCAAGCACGGGTAAAGGAGGACGGTTTGAGACAACGGATTTGTCAGAAAAAGCTTTTCCTCATCCATGGGCGAACAGCATACCCGATGGATGCATGGCTAAGTGGGTGCTTAGTCGATAGTATGCGGACTCTGAATTCCTGGCGACCTTCGGTTTCAACTTGCCTGTCTTTTCATGCCATACCGGGCTCTGTCATGTGTGACCTCCTTTCCCGGATTCTCATGGGTCATTATTGATTCAAGTTTTAATAATTGTGAGATCGATGCATCTCAAAGCGCTTCAACCTCGGGTCCTACTGTTGAGCAACCCGCTGTATCTAGAGAAGCTGTTGAGCTCTCGATGGCCTACCTCATGTTGGCCTCAACTGCTCGGTCTGCTGTTGAGCAGCCGAACCCTACCCAGAGTTCAGACGGCGTAGCCATACAGGTCCCATATGTAACTCGCGGGGGCGTCAGAACTTAGGTCCTGGAATCAGCCACTTCTGATTCTGACGCATCTACAACCGTTGATGCATTTAGCGTCATCTCGGAGTAATACGGATGCCCTTCTATTGGGAAAGCATTAGATGGGCTACTGATCCAGCAACACCGAGGGGGATTCAATAAATTGAACTCGCTAGAGAGAAGGCGACTTGAACATGATTTACGCATATACAAGAATAGAGAGAGTGCTCTTGCTTTTGCCAAAGCCACCCCTTCAACTTCAGCATCAGCGAGGACTAATGAACTCCATCAGGGTGTTACAGGCGAACCTGCATCACGCGAAGGGCTCGTCCGCTACCCTCAGCAAGCGGTTCGCCGAAGAAAATATAACCCTTGGTCTCATATAAGAGCCTTGGGATATTAGCGAACAGATAAAAGGTCTACAGAACGGGAGAAGTAAGTTCATTTGAAAATGCGGGGAGCCAGTGCCAAGGCCGGCTTGCTTGATCGGCACGAAAATCAACTTTGTTCCTATTCCAGAATTTATAATGAAAGACCTGGTAGTTCCGACCGAGAGGGGAACGCCCTTAGAGGTCCAGGTGCTGATAGAGCACTGCCCGAACAGAAACCTCTAGTACCTTATAGGATGAGATTCAAATGCACATCATTGGGTCGGGGGCAGCAGCGACGTCAATAGAAGAGGTAAGTGTCTTTTTAGAATATCTTAATAGAAGTAATTTATATATACTAAATAAAGCATCCAAACCTACCTTCATAAATGCGGTTCGCGAAGAGATACTTGATCTCACTCTCACCAGTTCATTTATATCCAACTTTGTAGAAAACTGGAATGTGCCCGACGAAGCCTCGCTGTCAGACCATCAACACATCGAATGCGAATGCCCTTCACTATCTTGTAAAGAAGATAGAAGGAACTTTGCGTTCCAAGGAAGTGGCCCTGTATGCCATCCTTAACATTGAGGGTGCTTTCGATAACACTGGCTAACTGGCTACGACTCTATTGCAAGGACAATCATTGCACAGGTATCGAAGACTCGACCAATCATTGGATAAATGCCATGCGTAAAAGTCGAGATATTATTTCCTCCTCGGGAGAAGTGTCTGTGTCTGCAGTTAAGGGATGTCCCCAAGGAGGAGTGTTTTCTCCCCTTCTATGGTCACTAGCCATTGACAATCTTCTAGTCGATATTCACAGATCAGGTTACATCGCCATTGGTTGTGCGGAAGATTTGGGATGTACACAATTATGGTGAGACCTATTATCACGTACGCGGCCATCGTTTGGTGGCCGAAAGTTCTTGAACAGACAACGGCAACTAAGCTTCAGAAGCTACAAAGAGCTGCCTGTCTTGGTATAACGGGTGCCACGCGCACCTGCCCTACGACAGCACTAGAAGCTGTTGCTTTCACACCTGCCAATCTTCAATTGGAAGACGGTAGATGCGCTATTAAGCTGCAACTAGAATACGGGTAAAAACCGGCTGACTATGTGTGTCACCTGAAAATTCTTGATTAATTCCTGAAGGGGACATGTACTGTACTATCCCCGACATTATGGTCAGCAACGAAGGAAATTTGAGGTAGAAATATTGGATCGGGTAAACTGGTGCAATGGTGTTTCTAGATGGAAGCTGGAGTTGGAGCTGGTGTCTATGGACCCAACACTAAAGTCTTGATACCAATGGGAAAATGGTTTTCCACGCGGAACTACATACCATTGAGATCCGCGCCGGGATTAACCTCAATAAAGGAATTAAAGGCGCTAGAATATATATCTTTTCAGATAGCCAGGCAGCACATAAAGCGCTGTCGCCCAATTTAATGGACTTAATCTCACTTAAAAACTGTTACGATGCACTGTAATCTCTTGCCAGACACAAAAAAGTCGAACTCGGTTGAATCCCTGGTCATCGTGGAATTGCATCATCATCAACTGTGCTTCCGCGACAGCACTGATAAATTGTTGTGAACACAAACTTCGTCTGGCCCACTGGGAAAGCGTCCCGGGGCTTGGGCAATCCAAACAATTAATCAGGCGCTTTTCCTACAAGGAAATCCTGAACTTTAATAGAGATAACATTAGGAAACTGGTGAGCTTTGTAACAGGTCATTGTGGTTTGCGATAAAATTTGTGTGGCCTTAGAGACAGAATGTAGGTTTTTGCTCGAAAGATGAAGAGTCATTCGAGCACATTCCCTGTGAAGGCCCAGCATTACTTTATTTAAGGATACGCATCTTTCACAATGAAGTATGCTTGGCAGCGGAGTTGAGAAATTCTGCTACTAAGGATGTTTAGGGATGTGGTACGTCTCCTAGTGTAAAGAACACAATAGATCTTTTGGGTCAATTGTAATTTAAAATAAATACAGCATAGTTATTTAGTACTACACCTACTATGCACCTAGCTAATAATAATAATTAATATTCGGTGCGAGACGCTTTCCGTGACAAAGTTATTACTCTCGGACGTTTGCCAGACTTTCGCGAGAGGTGAGACACCTGCTTAGAAGCCATACTCTTATCCACTGAGCCACGGCGCCTAAATGCACCTAGACAGGCAAAGAATAATTTGTATAGACAAAGAACAATAATTCTTACTGAATGTGTGAGGAAAAAATTTCCTAAAGCAAATTTGCCCCACACAAAATTCATATTCTGGCACATTGCTATACGGGATAATTGAATTTGAATTTCCAGTCAAACGCAAGCAAAAAATATATTCAAAAAATTAAAATAAATTTTATTTCAAATAATTGAAAATATTTTTTCATATTTTCATTTTAATTAAAATTAACTTTTTTCATTATTTTAAATTGTGTTTAATACCATACAGTATTTATTGTTGTGTTAAAATATTTTATGATTAATTTTTCATATCTAAAAGTGTTAAATTTATTGGTCAAGATCGATAAAGAAAGCAAGATCTTAAAAAGAACAAATTGGTAATTTGAAAAACAAGAATATCAACAAAAGTGGAGTAGATTTACCAAAGCGGAAACAATCGCCAATTTATAATCGCTGAGTCAGTCTGGTGCTGTTGGATAATTTAAAAGACAAGATCATCACACTGAATCACCAAAAGAAGTCAAATAAAATCCTTACGACAAAAATTGCTGAACTCGAACAGCGGTTACAGGCGTTTTCCAATATTGTTCATCAAGCGTGGATACTGCTGATAGCAATACCATCAAAACAAAGACATCATATCGTAACGTTACCAAAGAATCAGACACAAAAAAACAGATCCGTTAAAAAGTATTGTTATTCAAGTTTTTATTTTATTTGAGTAGTTTTTAGAAGTAGAATTTTTATTGACTTTCTGTCTCAGTAGTTGTGCGTGCCTTTTTCGTTTGTTAGGCCTGGTACTACAAACGAATCAGTAACGTTTTCACTGTTGAGTGGTTGGTTCGTAGAAATTCTTCTTATTATTGTTATTTTTAATATTTTTTGATTTTTTATTTTATTATTATCATATTTTACGTATATTTTCATCATCTTGACGGGTTCGGTATTTTTACTTTGTAAAATGAACTCTTATTTTGAAATTCATTTCACAAATATTCGCGGCATTAAAAGTAATTTCAACTCGATCGTAGCACATCTTGACGCGAATAAACCTGCGGTTCTAAGTTTATGTGAAACGCAGGCCTCTTATATGGGTACCTCAAATGATTTTCAATGTCCGGGGTATTCTCGTATCGACTGTTTGGTTCCTCATCGTGGGGTTATTTTATTTATACGAGAAGACATCAGTTTCAGTGTACCTAATTTTAATATTCCAAACAGTAATCCAATGTTCAATACGATATGGATTGAAATTGTAATTTCAAAACATTCGATATTTATTTGTTCCCTTTATCGTAGTCCTAATTTGTCACCTGATGACACTAATATTGAGTTTAATTACTTATCAGACACAATAGACAAGATTTACCAATCATCACCAACATCAGAATTGGTAGTCTTGGGTGATTTTAATGTCCACAATGATTCATGGTTGACCTATTCGAATGGTAGAGATCGATCAGGCGAAACCGCTGAACTATTTTCAAATGTTAATCTTTTCACCCAACTCGTTGATAAGCCAACTAGGTATCCCGATACTACTGGTCAATCACCTCACCTTTTAGATTTATTTCTTACAACTATGCCTGATAAATATTCAATTGATGTATCTGCTCTTTAGGTCTTTCTGACCATGCTTTGATAGTAGCCAAATTTTCAATATCACCAGTCCTTATAGAGCCTACAAGTAAAAGGCTACTCTGGCACTATAAAAATGCTAACTGGGAGCTCCTGAACCAATTTTATAGCTCATTTGATTGGTCAACCTGTTTTTCCAGCAATAATGCTGATGAAGCATCACAACTTATCACGTCAACCATTTTGCTAGGAATGAAAATTGCATTCCTTCTTCATTTAAAAAGAAAAATACTCATAAAAATAAATGGTTTAACGAACATTGCAGGTCAGCAGTCGCGTGTAAAAAAGCAGCCCATTTGGACTACGTTAATTGCACTTCTGAAGAAAACCTGGTTAAGTTTCGAATAGCTAGAAACAGATCAAACGCTATATTGAAAAGGTCCAAAATAATATATGACCTTAAGATTCGAGATAGCATGCGAAAAATTTTGGATTCTGATTCAAACAGTCGAAGCTTTTGGTCGTTTGCTGCATTGGTTAAAAGAAACTTTGCAGACAATACTTCGTCTATTCCTTCTTTATTTTATAATGGTATTCATTATAGAACTAATATTGAGAAAGCTAATCTCTTAGCTTCTCATTTCGCTTGTGCGTCTACTCTTCCTTTAACTAATCAAAGCCCCTCAATTCTCCCGAATCTAGGCCCAGGTATGTCTAAAATCTATTTTCGGAAACGGGTTGTTTCAAAGATTCTGAAAGAACTTGACCCCAATAAAGCGACTGGCCCCGACGGTATTCCGCCATTAGTATTGAAAAGTTGTCATCTTACTTTGGCAAAATCGCTTAGCAAATTGTTTCATCTCTCAATGAAGACAGGTGTTTTTCCATCATTTTGGAAAATAGCAAATATTCAACCCGTTCCGAAAAAAGGTGATAAATCGGCACCTACGAACTACCGACCTATTGCTTTGTTGTCGGTTCTATCGAAGGTAATGGAATCTATCGTTATTATCAGACTAATGAACTATCTGGATTCGAATGTTCTTTTATCCGATGTGCAGTATGGATTTCGTAAAAATCGATCTTCAGGCGAACTAATGACGTGCATGACTCATTGTTTGGAGCGAAGCATTGAAAACCTAGGTGAATCAAGCGTTGTTTCCTTAGATATTGCTAAAGCTTTTGATAGAGTATGGCATGATTGTCTTATTAATAAGATTCGTGCGCTGAATTTACACTCTTCTCTCATTACATGGATTGAGAATTATTTATGGAACCGTAAAATAAAAGTTGTATTAAATGGTATATCTTCAGATTCACATGGGATCAATGCTGGCGTGCCTCAAGGATCATCCTTGTCGCCCACGCTCTTTTTGATATATATCAACAACCTGTTGTCTTCTACAACCTGTGATATCCATTCATTTGCTGATGATACAACTACACTATCGGCTTCCATTGAGTTTGGCAATCAAAAATAATGCAATTCTCGCTTGAATGGTTTGCGTGAATTAATGAATTTGACTATTCTGTCTAATATTCAAATCATTCTTGATTCAAAAATTTCTAACAGAAGACAACTCAACATTATGTTCCTCCTGTTATTAATGGTACTTCTATTGCGAGATCTGATTCACTTAAGTTGTTAGGTTTAAAAGTATCAAGTGATCTTTCCTGGAAAGAACATATTTATGATATTTCAATGGAAACCCTGATCAATCGTAAGCTTCTGCAATACCTTGAATCACGTGAAATCCTTAGTGACCAGCAGTACGGTTTTCGTAGGCAGCGTTCTACAGGTGACCTGATGGCTTATCTCACTGAAAAGTGGAACCAGTCTATTCACAAATTTGGTGAAAGTAAAGTTGTCGCACTCGACATTTTCAAGGCATTTGACAGAGTCTGGCATCAAGCTCTTTTGTCGGAAATGAATGCTTATGGAATTAATAACACCCTACTCGATTGGACTAGGAACTACCTTTCTGACCTTTCAATCCAGGTCGTATTGGACGGATTCAAATCCAATGTTCACCGCATAAACGCCGGTGTTCCTCAAGGCTCTGTTTTACCTCCGTTAGCACGTTAAATTCTGACCTTGACAGCATAACAAGGTGGGGACTTCATAATAGAATTGAATTTAACGCTTTTAAAACCCAATGCTGTCTTCTGTCGTCTAAGCGTAATTTAAACCCCCAACCTTTATCAATGAATGGAAAGCTTCGTTGGAATGACCACATATTTGCCATCGGCAAAAATGCTGCGAGATGCTTAGGTTTCCTAAAACGGTGCAAGATGTACTTCACTCCTTCAGATCTGGCTACTATTTACAAGGTGTATATTCGCCCTAAACTTGAATACAACTGCATTGTCTGGGCAGGTGCTCCCAAGACCACATTGCATCTACTAGACAGAGTTCAGAACCGCCCGTTAAAACTTATTTGTGACGTACATATCGCGAAAACAATCGAATCGCTTGAACATCGTAGGAGTGTTTCCTGCCTGTCACTGTTTTATCGCTTTTTCCACAAGCGGTTTTCATAAGAAATATCCAGATGCATCCCGCCCATTCTTCAACCCATCCGTAATACCCGTGCCTCAAATCGAGCTCATGGGTCCACCATTAAGCCTATCTCCGGACGTACTAACCAATTCAGAGATTCCTCCTTTAGCCGCACGATACTTATGTGGAATGAATTGCCTGATTCTGTGTTTCCGCATTTATATGATCGGGAGTCGTTTAAGACACGTGTGCATATACATCTCATCTTTTCCTCTCCCTAATTTCCTAACGCCCACGCTGTGGTAAGCATTATAAGGGTGCAAACCAATTTAGCGTGTGTACATTATAAAAAAAAAAAAAAAAAACCTGCCTATTTTCCGAATCAATGAGCTTTTGCTGTTTGAATTTTAAATTTTAAAAATCGTCAAAGTATGGTGTCCCAGCGATTATCTTAAGAGCTGTACCTAGGAAATTTAAGCTTCTTGCATGCCTGTTGTGAACATTCACTGTGTCTACCAATGTCCTTATGTGCCCTAGGTCCAAGTCTAGTATTTTCCTTATATGCGACAGGGGAAAATGGTTCATGAGTTTTTCTGTATCTTCAGCCATCTCCGATTACATTTTTAGATTTATCAGTTCACTTTGTCGTCGTTGCCATGATAAGGAGCAGAACAATGAAAATCATAAGGAAAAAGAAAACTGAATAAAACTACACTATCTTAAATTGTCCTTATGGACCACCCTCCCTTTAATCAGAACCGTTGTCCCCAGGTCGGCTTCAATAGTTTCTTCGATATATAACGGTGTAAGCTTATTTCCTAACCTCCTATTTGTTTTTACGACAACTTTTTCGCCTACTTCAAATGTTCGATTTCGTCTTGTTTCATTAAAACGCTGCATTTGAACTTCCTGCGCTCTTTGTATCATATTTTTTTTTCGATTTCAAGCTCTGCAGGAGTTTTCTAAAAGTGTGTTATGAATTCGTTCTACCTGGCCATTTAAAGTACTATGAAGTGGGGGTGCGTTCGCTTTTTGCACATTAAAGTGATTAATCAAGAACGACTTTATCGTTTCCGAATTAAGAAGAATTGGTTCTACATCTATTATAGTTTACGAAGTTATAGGCTGAACAATTGCAAACTTAGACAGAGTGTCTACGCACGTTAAAAAATATTTTCTATCTGTGGAAAATATATCCACACATAAAATTTCCTCAACATATGAAAGAATGGGTGGTGTTTCACCTATTAATAGTTTTTGCG
The DNA here is from genome assembly GCA_947095585.1 of Nephrocerus scutellatus. Classification (NCBI taxonomy): domain Eukaryota; kingdom Metazoa; phylum Arthropoda; class Insecta; order Diptera; family Pipunculidae; genus Nephrocerus; species Nephrocerus scutellatus. The sequence goes on from OX352762.1 coordinate 33,323,365, forward strand.
ATTTTTCAGTCCGAAAGGCAGCCTGCAAAATTCATATTTTCCATTTACAACCGAAAATGCAGTTTTTCCCGGTCCCTTTTTGCTAATAAAATTTGGTGGAACCCAAATTTGAGGTCCAATGGAGTCATTTCTAAAATATTAATTGATCATACTCCGCAAATTCATTATCGATATTTTCAACATCTGTATTTGCTTCAGCTTGATAGCTAGAATCCCCCTGATCGTATACAGGGTGTATCCGTTAAGGTGGCAAATACTTAAAGGGATGATTCCTTGGTTAATTTTGTGAAAAAAATCGTGTGGTAGCGGTGGTCTATTTTCACCCCCTGCGGTGTACGTAGCGTTTTAATGCGAAGAGATGTACTTTTGACGTTACATAACTTCACACCCTATAACTCTTGAACACTTCTATCTACAAGGTCACTGTTAGTCTTTTTTGGAAAATAATTCTAAGAATTTCTAAGATCATGCAATGTACATCTTTTAAATTCTTAAAACCATTACCGATATAAACGTCGTCAAAGTCAGAATTTTTTTTTTTTTTTTAAATTTTATTTTCAAACGCGATCATTTCAAAAAAAATGTTCTCGTATAATTTTTTTTGACAAATGCAGTATTAAAGCCTATGCAACTTTCTACAAATCCACCTCACAATGTTTCTAGATTTGGTCAACAGGAGCAGGGTTAAAATTGAAAGTTGGTTAAATGAACGCAAACGTACTTTTGACCTTACATGACTTCCATATAACTATAACTCTTGAACGCTTCTAGCTACAAGACCACTGTTGGTCTTTTTTGAAAGAAAATTATGCAAAATGCTCCCTCAATCGTCACAAAATGGACCAAAAGCTGCGGAATGCGGAAGTTGGAGATAAAGGCTATATACTGCCGTGGTAAGAACAATTCTTATGTACGGGGTAAGTGTCTGGTGGCCGGCTCTAGGAAAATCCATCTACGTAAAACTCTTGGAGAATGTACAAAGGGGAGCCTGTTTGCACATAAGCGGGGTATCACAGACAACACCTACACGTGCCCTAGAGCTAATGTTGAACCTGACTCCTGTTAATATAGGCCAGACAGAGAGCAGCCGATACGCTCGCGCGGCTGTCAGCAACTAGTCACACATTCGACGATCAATAACTCGCTAAAGGCAGAATTTGCGAACATAGACTACACCTTTCCGGTGTTATGCTTCAACAAGGGTTTTAGGGCCATCTATCCCTCCAGAGAGCAATGAAGGGATGGCTCGCCACAAGAAACTCTTGCAGTGAAATTCTTCACGGACGGCTCCAAGCTTGACGGTAAAGTTGGCGCTGGAGTCTACTGTGACAAACCTAACGTAAACATTTCCGTTCGACTCCGGATCATTGCAGTGTATCAGGCTGAGGTGACAGCGATTGAGGAGGCAGTGACCTGGCTGAAACGTAATATAATATCGCTAACCGATATTGTAATTTATGTAGACAGTTAGGCGGCAATCAAATCGCTGGATTAAATCTCGATGACGTCGAGGGTAGCGATAGCCTGCCACAAATCTCTCAAGGAGATGGGCGAGTGTTTCAACAGCCGCCTAGTCTGGGTCCCCGGTCACTCTGATATCGCTGGTAACTCCAAGGCAGACGAACTGGCTAGAAATGACACAAAGCTTCAACTGCTACCGGAAAGGGCAGGCATAGGAAGACCTTTATCAGCGGTTAAGCTTATCCTTCGGAAAGAAGCAGAGGCAATAACTAACGCGAGGTGGGCGCACACCCACAGATATACTATAGCAAAACAGGTTTGGCCTAAGCTGGACATGGATGGAGAGCACTGATATCCCTGCAAAGAAGGGATATGAAATGAAATTAACTATAAGTGAGTTTAATGACTTCTGTATAAGCTGCTATGACGCCGAAGAGGAAGAAACAGTATCCCACTTCCTATGTTCATGGCCGGCTCTTGCAAGTAGAAGACTGAAACACTTGGGATACCACACAATTAACAATTTATCGGATGTCGAGGACTGCAATGTGGGAGACATCCTAAAATTCATAAAGAGCACCAAATGGGGTTGGTACTGTATGGGAAAAGGCACTGGATCCTGTGGTACCACAATGGACCGAAAACGGTCTAAGTGTGCAATTAGCAGCCACCTAACCTAACCTAACTGGAACCTCAAAACTAATGTAAGTAGCTTAAATATAAATTTTCATCCCCATCAATTCAGCCGTCTGGGCTGTAGAGTGGACACAGACAGACAGAAATGTTTTTTTCGCTTTTTGTGACTAAGGGGTTACGGCAATGGGTAAATCTGCAAAAATTCCGAGTTCGAAAATTTTCATGATTACTATACTTTCTTTTACTATGTAAAACGAAGTAAAAGTAAAATATTTCTTTTATAATAGGTATACTTTAATTTTACTGTTTGCAAAATCTTTAAAAAAAACAAAACAATAGGAGATACAAAACACCCACTTTTATAATACAAAAATGCGATTTTACGCTCCGTCTCTTTTCGTTTCAAACCAAATTTGGAAGGAAAAGATACGCCCATAAAACTGATATCAGCACTGATAAAAAAGAGTAGGGTAGGCTGTGTCGAAGACACGGCCGTGGGTTTTGAGCGTGACAACGTCTGTCCGGGACGAAGAAAAGAAAACAAAGATCTTGTTGTCTGTGGGACATAAACACGGACGTATATATTAAAAAAATTTTCTATACTAAATACAAGTCCTACAACTTGCACCGTAGCTTATCACATACATCATCATCACATCACATTATATATAAATTATTTATAAGCGAATTTTAATGTTCATAACCACTAACTGTGAAGTGGCTGCATAATGCATATCACTGCCCAAACAGAGTAATCAGCTTTTGGTTTTAACTCATAAAAATATTTGAGTTGTTTTAAATTAAATTTGAAGAGAAGAGAAGTGAGCAGCACTAACCAATGCATCGAAGTGGTATGCTAAGAATGTCGCTTTGAAACATGCAGGCGTGATTAAATTTCTTTTGCATGGTTTTCTCCCTTTGGTAATGGTTCAAAGAGTTATTCAATTTATTAAAAAATTGAGTAATTTTAAAATAAATTTTAAGAGAGAAGAATTTCGCTTTGATACATGCAGGCGTGATTAAATTTCTTTTGCATGGTTCTCTCTCTTCTGTAATTGATCGAAGAGTAATTTACTCTAGTTACTGTAAACATGACTAAGGATAAGATAAGCGAAAAGAAAAGGAAATAGTTGCAAGGAAGCTTGCAGGTTTTCATTGTAACATGGACCTTTTTTGAAACTTATGGTAGTTTTGTTTTTCTGCACTTCATGAGAGCACTGTTACGAGCAGAGCAGAGGACCGATAGAAAATGAACAGAGACTATGCTATCACTACGGCTGTGGTAAAGAATTAAGTAGCTTCGCATCTTGTGCTGCACAAAAAAATGGCAGGCAGTCGGTGTGCACGAAATTGCGGCTATATTTTGAACCGACTTACAGTCTGCTTGTAGGGCGACAATTTGACATTTACATTTTGCTATTTGCATCCCATTTTAAGTAGCTGCGTAAACTGCGCAGTCGATTTTTCTTTAATGCATTGGCTGAAAAGTGCATTTTTGACCAACATGCAGCATAAACTGCGCAGCGGCTGAATTCTTGACCGCAGCCTACTACTGCATATGTTTGTTTCGTTCTGCTCTGCTGGATTGTATGTTATTGAAACCACATACATGATCATCAATCACATCACATACAACAGAATAAGTAATTTATAAGCTGATTTAAATGTTCATAACCACTAACTGTGAAGTTGCTGCATATTACATATTACTGCCCAAACACAGTAATGCAGCTTTTGGTTTCAACTCATAAAAAATTTGAGTAGTTTTAAATTAAATTAGAAGAGAGAAGTAGTGAGTACTGAGTAGTGCTGCCCATGCTTCGAAATGGTATGGTAAGATTGTCGCTTTCAAACATGTAGGCCAATTATTTCTCATTAAATTTCTTTTGCATTGTTCTCTTATTTCTGTAACTTACAGTAATATTGTTTTCTGTTACACGACCAAACACGAGAGCACTCACTCACAATGTTGATAGAAAGAGCAGAGCACTGATAGGAAAATGAACAGAGACTATACTATCACTGCGGCTGCGGTAAAGAATTAAGTAGCTTCGCAGCTTGTGCTGCACAAAAAAAATCCCAGACCCTATTGGCCAGATCCTAGAATTTCCATAGGAACAAGTCTTATAGTCACATATTAGTCCTACATTCCGAGTTTCATACGAATCCCTTGAGTAATGGCTTGGTTCCAAAAATCCCAGACCCTATTGGCCAGATCCTAGAATTTCCTTAGGAACAAGTCTTATAGTCACATATTAGTCTTGCTTGGTTCCAAAAATCCCAGACCCTATTGGCCAGTTCCTAGAATTTCCATAGGAACAAGTCTTATAGTCACATATTAGTCCTACATTCCGAATTTCATGCGAATCGCTTGATAAATTGCTTTGTTCAAAAACTCTAGTTCCTCATGACCAAATCCCATTGGATATTAAAAAACGTTACTTAACATCTGTTAAAAACGTAACTTAACATCTGTTAAATAGTGACATTTAACATTTGAGTTTTTGAACATGTACCCCCTTAAACCTTGGAGTGAGACGTTGTCACGTCAAAAGTGTGAACTAAAGAATAGCGTAAAAGAATCTATTAAGGAAAAATATTTTACATCAAATAAGATTATTTTATGAAAGAATAAAAGATTTTGGCCAATCGGTCTGAATCAGAAACTTCAATAATACTGTTACGCACAAAGAATTTTAAATTTTAATCGAATTTAAAAACATGTGAAAAAGTTATTACTATATACTTGTAAATTAAAAAAATATCAAATCAAATAAAATGTTAGAATACATAAAAACTTAACTCACTTTAAACTGTTGACATAGTAACCAGTGACAAGCATTTGGTTAATTACAACGTCGACCGGAATGTAATCCATGATAAGGGATGGGTCCAATGGTAGACGGCGTATGACGCCCTTAGATGCTCCCATGAAGAATCCTTGAGGACCATTCTTTGAGATTGTCCATCCAGGTAGCGGTTGTTTCCAAGCGGCGGTGACTGTAAAGCAGATTAGATTTTTCAATTCAATTACAATTGAAAAAGTAAAATCAGCGGAACATACTCATGCTTGGCCGTACAATGCCACATGGAAACTTTTTGGAAGAATTGCTGACTTCATGTTCAGCTAAATGTTTGGTGAATGTATATGTATTTGGGTGATCTTTCAGTAATCTAAAATTAAGTTTAAATTTGTTTTATGTGCGAAGGAATTTATGCAAATAATTTTAAATATAAATAATACACAATCATCGTCATAAATCACCGTAATCTTGCATATTATGTTTAATTCATAATTATAAAGAATAACAACTTCCTAAATAATGAAATAATTGAGTGTTCCAAAGAACATAGTTTTATATGATTTGTAAGTGAGAGAACAAATTTCGTAGCACAATTGATAAAAAAAAATTGTCTCTTACGAAATCTTTCAAGAGTATTATGTGGAGGTAGTAAGTATCATTTTCATTTTGCATTTAGTAGAGTTATAAAAAATTAAAGGCTTACTTGGGTTCCAATTCTTTAAGTGCCTCATCGCTTAGCGTTTCTGCTAGATGAATAATTTTCTCTGGATCTTCTGGAGATGGATATAAGATTTCATCTACTTCTGTAAGATACGAGTTTACATAAGCACTGGATACATGCACAAGAGCCTATTGAAAGCGTCAATAGTATAACTTTATTCTTGACCTTTTTTAAATAATAACAGTGGCTGGTTTACCTCTAATTTGTCCAACTGGGAGCACAGCTCAACAACACGTCGTGTTCCTCTTAAATTTATGTTAGTTGTTTCCTTGAGCGTATTGAAAAAGTCCAATGTAGCAGCAGAATGAAATACAACACTTACATTATCAATCAAAATTTTTCTATCACTTTCGGAGATTCCCAAATGTTCTTCGCCGACATCGCCTTGAATTGGAGTTAATTTGGAGAATACATCGCGTGATTGAGTTTCCAGCAGTTTTCCAAATACAGAATTTTTAGTCAATTCCTCAAGACGTTGTTCAATGGTTTTTCCCTTTTTTGGGCGCATAAGCAAATACAATTTTTCGACATTCGGAAGGTCACGAAGAATTTTTTCAATGAGACAAACACCGACAAAACCTGTTGCCCCGGTAATAAAGACATTACGTCCAGCATAGAATTGTCTTATGGGAGAGGAGAAAGAATCTCTAAAAAAGAAACAAAAATTATGTAAAGTATATTATTACACAGCAGTTTAGATAACTGAGTGAGTTCAAACTAGTTTTGTGGTGTTAACAAGTCTTAACTAATTCTAATTAGATCAGGGTGCCTCGGTTACAACTAGAAATAAAGATATGAGCCCAGCGCCTTTAGCGGTTGAATAATAGAAACCAATATAACTAATATCAAATACACAAATCAAAGCAAACTCACAGCCATTTAAATAATTTAAGAAAAATACACCTTTTCCAGCGCGCGGAGATGTGCCCTTTCTTTGAATTTTCCGTTTTGTTTTTATGCGTACGTTAGACGATTCCTACTCGTATTTGATGTGTTTTCATTCGCGCAGATGATTTTTTCGTTTGTGTGTTTTGGTATTTTTTTGTGTTTTTACTATTTCTTCTGGATGCAATTATTCACAGCAAAGATTAATGCAGGTCAATTAATAAGCATGTAGAATTTGATTTCTATGAAATTGTATACCATGTATAGGTATCTACTTTGAGTAGTTCAGTGGAATTGCGGTCCAAGTGCATATCCATAGAATTTTAATTTAATATATTTTTTTTTTAATTTTAGCAAGGGTTCGTTCATCGTAAAAGTTGGCGTTTTGATTTTGACCACAAAAACTGAAGCCAATAACATTGGGGACAAAAAACCTGTGTAATAGTGAAAATCTCATCAAAAGCGGTCCAGTAGTTTTCACGATTAGCTAAAATAACGTTGCCCGGTACGCCCCACCACCAGTATGCTGGTTCTTTCGTAAATGTTCGTCACAAAATAATGTAACAAACTTATTTCAAGACTTTCGAAAACTACGGATAGCAAAAATGAAATGAAGTGTCTATAGCTATGTAAAATGACGTGACTACGACAATTGAGATGATTGTATTTGTGAAAAGCGGGTCCGAACATATTATGTATGTACGTGTATGTGCAATTAACGAAACCTTTCTTTATTCCTAACTAATCGAGTGGATGGCGTTGTCCGATCGGAAAGTATCGATTTGACACTAATACCCATCCACCCACCCACAACGACCAATTACCATCGACCACCCACTAATGTCCACCAAAGGGTGTGTTACCATCACTATTTACCTCAGCGACCCCAAAAATCAAACAAATATCGGCCACCCAAGTTCTCTGATCCTAAATGTAAGCAAATCCGTGACAGATCAAAGTCTTTATGTCTTTTTTACGACTTTAACCACAGTTTTATGGTTATACGTCTTCTTTTTTTTGTTTAAAATTCCAGTAAAACCATGGACCCTTTTAGTTAATAATTATTAGCAAATTTATTTTTGCTATTTATTAGTAAAAAAGTTATTTTCATTGATATTTTTCGAACACTAGTAACTTATTTCTGCAGCGCCAATAGTTATAAGTATGGAAAATTATTAATGTAGGAAGATTGTTTCATAAAACCAAGTTTGTTAGTATTGCACTAATTACTAGCGATAATAACACGCACGTAGCATTTATGTACTTGTCGCATCTATTCTGAATAGTGGAAGTGCGATCAAATCTAAACGTGGTAGCCGCAGGTACTTTATTCCATGCAAAGAAGGGTTGGTGCTAGGCTAATAACATCTCCTGTAAATAACCTGCAAATAACTATAAACGCTACAAGTTTGTATAACGAAAACATCTAAACGATTTCCATGAAATGAACGCTCACTGTATAGAGCTCGAACTGTAGAGAGTCTAGCTAATACCCTGTGTCCAAATAAAATGCTGACATATCACTACCCAGGGAATGCTGGACGAAAATAGACCGCATTTCACATACTGCAAAGACAAATAGCGTAATCTGATCGCTGATCCCATAGGCTTCCTCGAGCAATGAAAGACCGCTTTCATGAGTTGCTAACTGAGGAATTGATTGTTCCACCAATGAACGACTACATTGTAATGCCGCCACCAAGCATAAAGTTCATGAGCTAATAACGCAAGTATAGGAGGAAGAAACCATCCCAGAAGGCTAAAGTAAAGAAGGGGCATAAGAAATAAGAAAGGAGATATCACAACGTGCATAGATTTTTGTGGTATAAAGTCATTGAGTACCTTGTATAAGATTTTCTCCACTATCCTTCAAGACAGATAGCTCCTTACGAAAGTCGTTATTTCCCGGGGCAAATCAACAAATGATCAGATTTGTATCATTAGGCAGGCGGTATAAAAATGTCTTGACATAAAAAACCGTCTACACTAGCTTTTTGTAGACTTTAAAGCCGCATATAGCCAGAGTAAAACTTTAAAAAGCCATGAGAATTTGGCATACGAAATAAAATGAAACGACATGTAGGCTGACCATGTGACCAGTGTCAAAAGAAAATATATTCCCTGGTGTGAGGCCAAATATGATGATACTTTATTAGAGCTAATTACTTGGAAATTATTATTACTACTACACTAATATTTTTATGAAGCAAGCTTTCGGTTTTAGGTGTTTTTTTAAACAGGATGCCCGCACATTTATTTGCGAAAGCAAATTCCAAAATAAATCAAGAAATACATGTTAAAGCAACTTTAATTTAAACGTTTCATTTTACATAAGTTAATATTAACCAAGTGATCGGAGAAGAAAATGTCATAACTCATAACCTCATAAGCAATAATAAAGGTGGACAAAGAGTACCAAGGTGTTCGATAAAATATGAAACTGCTAAAGAAACAAAGAATGGAAAGAAAGAATGCGTTTGGTCGAAATAGGGAAAGGTAATCAAACAACCTGATTCTAAGTTTAAATATTAACAAAAGTGGATTGATTGTCTTAATGTAAAGACGTTCTGATGATTAAACGACTTCATGAACTAGAATTTCTTAAAAAAGTTTTATTTATTTATATACTAGCTGATTACCCGGCGTTGCCCAGGTATTTATTCATCCCAATCTTCTATTAGGCAGGGGTAGAAAAAAGAATGATATCTATCTATAAGGTAAAATTGCAGTTTTTATTAGCAAAATTTTTTTTATAAAATATATTTTAAATTACAGCTATAGTCAAATTATAAAATACCTGTAAAATTAAATAAACATACAAAAAAATAAATTAAAACAAAACTTGGTTGTATACAAGTTTTTAGTTTCCTCTTCAAGAGCAAGCAAAAAAAAGTTTTCCGTGGGAAAAACATGGTGATGTGGCGGCAGACCAGACGAATTAAGTGAGTTTAGGAACTCAGTTAGATAATTAACTTCCTCATCAGTATCTACAACGGAATCGATACACTTATATTGAGTGACTATGCCTATTAAAATGACAAGTATTTGATTGTTTATTTCGTGTAATTTTAATATAACAATAAAACACGGCTACTAATCTACTTTTTCCAATTTGAAGTACGGGCGACAATGTCCTCACCACCAAATTCGTCGCCAAATGGTCGCCGAGTACCATTCTATACACCACTATTCATATCAGCGACCCCGAAAACTATAGGATCAACACTAATATCAGTCACCCTCCCTCCTACGGGGAGAAAACTCACCCATAGGAGTGTTCTACTAACACTATTAATCTCAGTGGTCCCGAGAACTATGGAATGGACACTAACATTGGTCATCCGTCATTGGTCAGGTATCGACACAATCCCCCTAGAGCTGTCTTACCATCACCATTCAACTCAGCGACCCCGAGAACCATAGAATCCAGACTAATATCGGTCACCCCCCCCCTCAGTTCGACAGATTCAACCATCCCCCTAGAGCTGTCTTACCATAACCATTCAACTCAGCGACCCTGAAAACCATAGAATCAACACTAATATCGGTCACCCCCCCTCCCTCAGTTATCGGCCCCACCACTCTAGAGCTGTCTTACCATCACCATTCAACTCAGCGACCATGAAAACCATAGAATCGACACTAATATCGTTCACCCACCTCCCATAGGAGTTTGCTACCAGCACCATTCGTCTCGGCGATACCGAAAACGGTGGTTCCGACACTAAAATCGCCTGCCACGCCTCCCCCAGCCAAAAAACTTGCTACCCCCACCAGCTATATTTGATTCAAGATAGTAACTAATATCTATACCAAGTTTGGTTGAAATTGGTAAAGGCGTTCCAGAGCCAGTTAGGCACAAATATACAAACAAATAAATTCTCTATTTTATATATATAGATATGCATGTATAATACCTATCTTCCTTTCAAACAAGTGTAAATATGAACAAAACCTGTTTTCTCGAGCATGTAAAAGTTGCAGGCACAGTTTTAAAGATAAATTTGGACGTGTGTTTAAATGAAAAAACGTAAATATTTGTTATTCAAGAATAAAAAAAATTGCAAAGATGGTAAACAAAGTCAACATTTAAATAAAATGCTGATTGCGTCATATCTGTAGTTGAAAAGCTAACTTATAGAATATTTGTCGTAAAAGATCTCACAAGTGTGCGCTGCATTTAAAGTCGTTAAAAGATTACTATAGATATGGAAAAAACATCCCTTTTTTATTTTATGATTCGCGCACGCGTAAAGGGGTTCGCTCCCTTATAATGTAGCCCCCTGTATGCTTGGCACAGCATGGGCGTTTTTTTTTTTTTTTTTTTTTTATATAAGGACTCATTGCCCAGGGAGGACTCCCTGAATGACTTGCGTCACGGCAATAAGTTGGGCTAAGCCCTTTATTAAAATTCAAATTCAAAATAGAATTAAAATCGAAGGAATGTGAGTTACAATATATCGCATTCCTCACGTTTGTAGCCGGTTTCAATTTATTTTCTCAGAATTCTCTCTGATTCATTGAAAAAGCAATACGAAATGAGAAGAGAAAAGAGGATATAGCTAAGAGCTTGTACCTTGAATGCTTGTGGATCATAGAGATGTGGAAAAACAGAGCTTGGCAGAGCATTCCACATAAGTGTTGTACGGCTGAAGAACGAATCTCTGAACAACTGTACGTCTGATGACGGGCTTAAGGGTAAACTGAAGAGCATTTCATAAGCCACGAATATTGCGGTTGTATTTAAGGAGAGGTGGCATGCAAGTGGCTTGAGCATCGCTGCGCTGGTGGAAGAAACGATAAAACAGTGACAAGCAGGAAACGTTCCTGCGGTGTTCAGAGAATCTATTGATTTCGCAATGTTTTCGTCACCGATAAGTTTTATCGCAAGGTTTTGTATTCTATCTAGCTGATCCAAGGTTGTTTTAGGAGCACCAGACCAGATATGATAATTATACTCAAGTTTAGGGCGAATAAAAGCCTTGTAGATAGTAGCCAGATCAGGAGTAAAATATTTCTTGCACCGGGCTAGAAAACCTAAACATTTCGCAGCATTTTTGGCGACGGTGAATATGTGGTCATCCCAACGAACCTTGTCGTTAACGCACATACCAAGAATTGCGAGTTTTTCAGTTTCCTCGATGCAAGTACCATTCATGAATAATGGGATTGGATTTAAGATTAGCTTGTATGTCAAGAGACAACATTGGTTTTGGAAGCGTTAAATTCTACTCGATTGTTTTTTCACCATTTAAATATGCTGTCCAAGTCAGAATTTAGCGTGCTTAACATACGTAGTTGGTTGAGTTCCACATGAGAAGTGGATGGACGTTCCTCAAACTTAAACTTATATGAGAAGCTGAGAGTGCTGTTATCAGCGAAATATTGAATTGGATTAGATAATTAATGACATGTTAGCCAAAAAAATACATTTTTAATTTAACGTTTCAACCGAGTATTGTGCGTAGTAGTTTGCTTTGATCTGAAAAAAAAATTGCAAACTCGCGTTGAATTATTATTATTTTTTTTGCGATTTGTTATTTTTTTTAATTTTACCAAGGTTCATCCAATTCTGAGCTATGTTTAAAGTTGTAAGTCTCTAGCTCAATGGGAAGTTAGTTTAAAATCAATTACAAAATTCCATCCGCACAGACAGACATACACGAAAGCGAGCTAATAAAAACGTTTTAAAAATGAAAAAGCGTCGGAGACAAAACAGAGTCCTGGGAGCGCCAGCATTTATCTGATGTATTTTAGACCGTCCATAACAACTTGAATTGAGCGGTCCAAAAAATAGCTTCTAATCTAATGAAGCAGTTTTTCATCGACTTCATTAGCACGCATTTTGGACAAAAGAGCTTGATGCTAAAATCTGTAAAATGCTTTGGAAAAACCGGGTGCAACCGCTTTGCTTTCACCAAATTAATGCAAAGATCGAAATACCATCTGGCCCAGCGGATTTGTGAGTGTTGAAATCGTTTAAAACTCTAGCAACTGCACGAGTACGGATGAAGATCTGTTCCATAGTGTTCAATACTCCGAGGTGCAGGCGGTAGCACTGCACAATCTGGAAGCGTGGAGCTAGATGCAAAATGCGCAGAAAACAGATTGGCCTTGTCTATAGAGCTGAAAACTGGAATGTCATTATAAATGAGCGTTGGAATCGAATGTAACGGTTAACATCCCAAAAGAAAGAAAAAGAAACAACCTCATCGAATTCTGGATTATCCGAATATCAACATTTATGTGTATTTAGTGATTTTAATTTACCCAAAATCTCTTAGCGCTGGATTGACAATGACAAGCTTTTGTTGCCATTCAACATCACTACAGTGTTTAAAAAACTGATAAATGATTTATTTAGATAATCAATTTCTAATATAATTTCTTGCAAATCTTAGTTTTTAAGTTTTTTTAAGTCTGTTTATACCGGGTGACTGACACAAAGTGTTACCAACTTAAGACTGTCATTGCTGTCAAACCAGTGATGATTTACACTAATAACAGTTCATTCCATTGTTTACAAGCGTACAAAAGCTATTTAGTGGGAAATATTCAGAAAAAACCACAGCCGCAGATTGTTAAAAAGTTAAAACATCTGCATGTGAATAAAATGTTTGTGTATCGTACCATTAAACGTTATGACGATACTGGTAGCATTGCAAAACGCCATGGTGGTGGACCGAAACGTACTGCAACATCGCCGTATATCATTCGGAAGGTGAAGGCCAAATTGGCTCGGAATCCGCGCAGTAGCGGCAGAAAATGGCTCGTGAGGCGAACATTTCGCTCGAACGGAAGCACATCTTGAAAGATCATCTTGGACTAAAGGCCTTGAAATTCCAAAAAAACGCATGGTCTCACCGATGCTCAAAAAAAAAGTTAGAGTGGAAAGAGCGAAGGAGTTGTTACGCTTGCACGAAAGGGGCGATTTGCTGAATTTGGTTTTCTCCAATGAGTCACCGTTCGTTATTGAGCAATATGTGAACAAGCAAAACGACCGGATTTATTTGCCCGGCCGTTTTACTGAAAATTTGGACCAACGGATTGCCACTCGAAATCAAGCGCCGCCGATGGTAATGGTTTGGGCCACCGTAACGGCCGAAAGCCGTTCACCGCTCGTTTTTTTTGAACCGTGGCATCAAGATAAATGCTCAAATTTATCGGGATCATGTGTTCGAGGGAGCGTTGAAGCACAAAAACATTTCGGCCGCAGAGCCTGGACATTTCAACAGGACTCGGCGCCGAGTCATAAAGTGCGCGTCAATCAAGATTGGCTGAGGAACAACGTTTCGCGGTTCATTTCCACTTCCCAATGGCCATCAAATTAACCGGATGCAAATCCACTAGATTTCTTGGTTTGGGGTATTTTGAAGAGCAAGGTTGGGACAAAAAAATACCAAAGTGTCGATCATCTCAAGCAAGCACTTCGCCGGGAATGGGCCAAAATACCGCAGAGCCACTTTCGTGCTGCATGCAATAGCTTTGTCGGCCGTTTGAAGGCCACAATCGCCGCGGCTAAGGGTGGCCAAATCGAAGACTGGTAATGCAATTCGAAAATTTAAGTATTTGTGAACATTTTTTACTTTGATTCAATAATAATAATATTTGGCGCGACAGACCATTGCGGTCCAAGGCCTAACTTCTCGCGACCATTTGTGCTACACATGTTAATTTTTTACACAAATGGAAGGTACCTTCAATTTAAGGCCGGATCCGAACGGCGAATTGAGAAGCTTTCCGTGACAAGGTATAATTACTCTCGGAACGTTTGTCACCCATTCGCGAGAGGTGGGACACCGTGAAAAATACTTTTGGTGTTGCTGGGATTCGAACCTGAACCTCCTGCGCAGCAGCCATGTGCACTACCACTGAGCCACGGCGTCAATAAAATTCATCAAATAATAAAAATTCTGTGGCGTTTTGTTTTGGTAACACTTCGTGTCAGTCACCCTGTATATTAGACTAAATAAATAAATAATGAGAATGCTAAGTAAGATCATTGATGTCGGGGATCCTATGTCAGTATCTAGTAGGTTCACCTTCAAACATCCTTTTTAAATGGATCCCACTTTTTCTTAGTCAGAATGATAACTAAGATCATTCATTGATTTTGCTAGGCGAAGTCGGTGGATATTATTTAAGTATACAGTAGGTTCAACCATGCCGATAAGTCTACGAAGCAGATAAGAAATGAGGAGTATTCACCACTTATACGTCCAGTTGTTGAGGTTGGGGTGTCGAGTGATGCATGATCAGTAAGCGAAAAAGATAACTGATGGGTAGTGGTCTTAACTGATGGATGCTTAGGCAAGGGTGGCAGTATTTTCCGTCTTATATAAAGAAGAGGACTGAGCTGCAGTTGGGCAGCTCGTTCGAAAAAGGTCTTTTGTCGTCCTTAAGAGACTGACTAGCAGATCCCATTAATGTTAGTAATACCCATAGTACTCAATAGTTAGGTATTGCGTCCTACCTTGGACGTCAGTGATTTATTTTTATAATAAGCGCACGCTTCAAGGTATTTGCAACCTTATAATACCTAGCCACAGAGTGGGTTTAGAAATATTGAGATAGACGAGGAAAAGAAAGTATTGCGGTGGGTGGGTGGGTTAGTTGAAAGTTCACACTCGAGCACTCAGAAACTAGAATAATTGTTCTCATAAACCTATATTGTTGGCTCTACATCTTCATTACTTCTACATCAACTCAACCGTACATGAGAATACAGCAGTATACGGCAACTGTATATCACATGTACAGCATCGTATCATGTGTACTTGCAACCCTAGATGATCAGTGGCCTTGGGTCTTAGTTAAAAAACATATTAATACAACATATTATTACGAAAATGTATATAGAAAGCTTTTGCAATGTACATACAAGTACTCGAATAAAAGAATAAAATATAAGATACACCAAGCGCGTTGTGCATCGTTTTGTAATGTACATATTTGTACTTGTTTTAACTCATTTATCCATTCTTTAAAAAAAAAAGAACTAATAAACTTATATTTTACAAAATAGTATCATTAGAAACAGTTTCTGTTGATCTATGTGAACTTGGAGCAATATTACAAGTCCCCGTTACTCACAACACCGAAATTTTTTGTTGTAACACAGAAGTAGCGAAATCGGCCAAATTGGGTATTTGTCGGTCAACTTCCAACTATATGGTCCAACTCAGTGTGCAAACTGCTTGGCGTTTGGGCATGGTGCTCGACATTGCTTTCTTCCATGCAAATGTGTTAAATGTGGAAAATCACACAAATCTCTGTTCTGCCCTGAAAATTTAGTTCGAAACAAACTAAGTCTCCCAAACGCCGCTGCGCACGGTCGTGCTGCACTCCAGCACACGCGAAGTAAAAAAAACAACATCGTGTATTGTGCTTGCGCAAAAACAAAAAAAAAAAACAAAAAAAAAAAAACCAAAATTAAAGTGCTCGCAAAACAACCAACGGTTCGCGTGATCGGCGCCGATCAACAAGTGCAAAGTGCAGTGTGAGTGTCCGTGTTCCCCATCCCCATCATCGCAGCTAAAGAAATTGGTGAAATATAACTGTCGTGTATTTTGTATGCGGCAGTCTGTTGATGATCTATTTCTTTAGCTATTAGAATAACGGATTGTGAGTGTTTGTTTCTTCTGGTGATTTAACTCATTTTGTCGTGAAGGCATAACACTGGCGACAAATTGTGTTGATAATCCATTTTGAGACATTCTCTTCTCAATTCGGTAAAAAGAAGCGGTAAGTTGTGTTTTGTGTGTTTGTTTGTTGTAGTTATGTGTGTTTTCAGAGTGGATCTCAGCAACATACGTGGGCTGAGAACGAATTCGTTCGCTGTGTTTAACCATGTACATGTCCACAGGCCAGCAATTCTGGCACTGAGTGAAACTCAGGTATTTGATAATTCTGATGCATCGGAATTTAATCTACCTGGGTATAGCTTGGTGCCATTATTTTTCCCTCGACGCGGACTCGCAATCTATGTTCGTAGAGATGTTGCGTTTCAGCTTTTGCCTCAATTTAGCCAAAGTTCCAATCCGGAATTCAATTTCATTTGGCTCAAAGTAAAGGTACATGAGCGCAACATCTATTACTGTTTCCTTTACAGAAGCCCCCACTTAGACAGTGTTTCAACTCAGAGCGAGTTTGATGCACTGTCTGATTCCATCTTAAGAATTGGAAATCGTAAAAATGAAATCGTTATTGCGGGCGATTTCAATGTACACAATTCTGGGTGGCTTCGCCATTCTGGCCAGACAACACTCGAAGGAAGATGTGTTGAGTTATTCGCTGAGTTTAATCACCTTACTCAGCTTGTAAATGAGCCTACACGAATACCTGACATTGCAAATCATTCCGCAAACACCCTAGACTTGTTCCTTACCTCTCGTCCTGATAAATACTCCGTCAATGTATCATCGCCCCTAGGCTCATCAGACCATTGTGTAGTATCAGCTAATTTCTCGTTAATAAACCACGTAGTTAGAGAAAAAACTCCCAAAAAAATAGTATGGCAATACGAGAAAGCCAATTGGGACGGCCTTAACAACTTCTTTGGGAGTTATAACTGGTCGCTATTGTTTCGCGATAGCAACGTGGATGCCGCCGCTGATGCAATAACAAACATCATTCTTATTGGTATGAGAAAGTTTATCCCTTTTAGGAATAAATCTATCAAATCAAAGGAAGATGGATGGTATGACTTGAGCTGTAAAGAGGCTTCTAGGATTAGAGAGGTATGCTTTCGGTTTTACAAAGCAAACCCTTCCGAGGAAAACCGAAAAAAGTTTAAACGAGCAAGAAATGATTGCAATGCCCATCTTCGGCGAGTCAAATTCGCCTACGACCGAAAATTAAGGCAAAAAATACTACAATGTCCCATAGGTAGTAAAAATTTTTGGTCTTTCGTGAAAAGAATCAAAAATTCAGCCTCGTCGTCGATTCCAACGCTCATTTATAATGACATTCCAGTTGTCAGCTCTATGGACAAGGCCAATCTGTTTGCTGCGCATTTCGCAGCTAGCTCTACGCTTCCAGATTGTGCATTGCCGCCTCCTGCACCTCAGAGTATTGAACACTCTATGGGACAGATATTTTTTCGTACTCGTGCAGTTGCTAGAGTTTTAAATGATCTTAACACATACAAATCCGCTGGTCCAGATGGTATTTCTCCATTAGTTCTGAAGAGGTGTTCTTCCAAGCTGGCATTACCATTGCGTAAGCTTTTCCATCTATCCTATTCTTCTGGACTCTTCCCGAGAAGTTGGAAAACAGCATTTGTCCAGCCCATACCCAAAAAAGGCGAACCGTCGTCTCCTTCTTCGTACCGACCCATAGCACTTACATCCATTCTTTCCAAGGTCATGGAAACGCTGATCAATTATCAGCTTAAGAAATATCTTGAAACCAACGTAATCCTTAGTGACCGGCAGTATGGGTTTCGTGGGCAACGTTCTACTGGTGATTTGATGGTTTATCTCACCGAACAGTGGAACCGATCTTTGCATCATTTTGGAGAAAGCAAAGCTGTTGCACTCGATATTTCAAAGGCATTTGACAGAGTTTGGCATCAAGCTCTTTTGTCTAAAATGCGTGCTTATGGTGTCGATGATAAACTGCTTCAATGGATTAGAAGCTATCTTTTGGACCGCTCAATTCAAGTTGTTTTAGACGGTTTCAAATCTGAATTACACCACATAAATGCTGGCGTTCCCCAGGGCTCTGTTCTGTCCCCGACACTCTTTCTCATTTTTATTAATGATCTCTTATCTGTGACTTCTAATCCAATTCACTCTTTCGCTGACGACAGCACTCTCAGCTTCTCATATAAGTTTGAGGAACGTCCCTCCACCTCTGATGTGGAACTCAAACAACTTCGTATGTTAAGCACGTTAAATTCTGACCTTGACAGCATAATACAATGGGGAGAAAACAATCGAGTAGAATTTAACGCTTCCAAAACCCAATGCTGTCTCCTGTCGTCCAAGCGAATCCTAAACCCCATGCCATTATCCATGAATGGCACTTGCATCGAGGAAACTGAAAATCTCGCAATTCTCGGTATGTGCGTTAACGACAAGCTTCGTTGGAATGACCACATATTTACCGTCGCTAAAAATGCTGCGAAATGTTTAGGTTTTCTAGCCCGGTGCAAGAAATATTTCACTCCCTCTGATCTGGCTACCATTTACAAGGCTTTTATTCGCCCAAAACTTGAGTACAATTGCCATATCTGGTCTGGTGCGCCTAAGACTACTTTGCATCAGCTAGATAGAATACAAAACCGCGCGATAAAACTTATCGGTGACGAAAATATAGCGAAATCGATTGATTCGCTTGAACACCGCAGGAACGTTTCTTGCTTGTCACTGTTTTATCGCTTCTTCTACCAGCGGTGCTCAAGAGAAATAGCCAGCTGCATGCCACCTCTCCTTGAATTCAACCGCAATACTCGTGGCGCTCTAAATGCTCATCAGTTTACCCTTAAGCCCATCTTCGGACGTACAGTTAAATTCAGGGATTCGTTCTTCAGCCGTACAACTCGTATGTGGAATGCTCTGCCAAGCTCTGTCTTCCCACATCACTATGATCCACAGGCATTCAAAACACAAGCTCATAGACATCTCCTCTTTTCTCCTCCTCTTCCTTAACGCCCACGCTGTGCCAAGCATATAGCCGAGCATTATAAGGGTGCGAACCCCTTGAAGCGTGCGCGAATTATAAAAAAAAAAAAAAAAAAAATAAGTCAACTTTATAATTTCATGAACACCAATTTTATACACAAAGCATGTATTTGTGAAACGTTTCTCAAAACTACATCAGTATTATCATTTGATCCTAAATTTAAAATTTATCAAAATGATCGTGACGATGTGTTAAGAGGCGGAGGGGTAGCAATAGTCATTAGTCGATCTTTGCAGCATGAAGTTCTCCCAGTGATCAAGACCAAAATTATTGAGAATATTTGTATTAAAATCAAACTAAATCGTGGTCAAATGTTTCACGGAAGCCAGATGGGATATTTACAGCACTTTATAAACACAAAATGCTCTGTGCCCCAGAAGATATCGCCGCAATATGGTTTGCTTTTGACACTAGAAATAGAAGATAAAATAGTTCCCGAAATTCCACTCCCTAATGACCGTATTGCCATAGGAACAAGTCTTATAGTCGCATCTTAGTCCTACATACTCAGCTTCACACAAATCGGTTGAGAAATGGCTTAGTTCTCAAAATTCCAGAACTTAATGACCATGTCCCAGAATTTCCATAGGAACAAGTCTGATAGTCCTATCTTAGTCTAACATTCCGAGTTTCATAGAAATCGCTTGAGAAATGGCTTCGTTCCAAAAATTCCAGTCCCTATTGACCGTATTCCAGAATTTCCAAAGGAACAAGTCTTATAGTGGCATCTTAGTCTTACATACCGAGTTTCATGCGAATCGCTTTAGAAATTGCTTTGTTCCCGAATTTCAAACCATAATGACCAGAATTTCCATAAGAACAAATCTTATAGTCGCATTTAAGTGCTACATTCCGAGTTTCATACGTATCGCTTGAGAAATTGATTTATCTTCTTTTTTCTTTATGTCCTATATCACCCTGTGAGTCCTACGGCCTCTACTATGCCTACGCGCCATCGCTTGCGGTTTCTGGCAATGAGCTTCAGCTATCTCCAGCTCTTCCCCAATTGCCGTGACTCCTCCTCAATTGTTCTGCGCCATGTGTTTCTCGGATGACCCGTTCTTCTACCATCCTGAGAAAACGGATTCCATTGCATTGCGTAGTTTGCTATGGGGCTGTATGACCAATCCACTGCCACTTCCGTCGTTGGATGGTTGTGCCTATAGGTTCCTGACTCGTTCTCTGGTAAAGATGTTCGTTAGAGGTACGGTTATGCCAGAAAACCCCTAAGATGTTCAGTAGGCACCTATTTACGAACGATTATAATCTATTTGTGATAGTAGCGGTAGCCTTCCAAGTGCTGCACCCATACAACAGCAAAGATTCAACGTTTGAACGGAACAGTCGCAGCTTGGCGTTTAGCTGATCGCATTGCTTCGCCATATCATGGACATCATTCCAAACAATGATTTGGCTTTGCTGATTCGGTTGACACCTTCGGTTCCACCTTCGGTCGATACAATACTCACAACATATTGGAAACTCTCATACTCTCTCTACCGGTTGTCCAGCAATGTTAACTTGAGTTACTGAGTTTGTGCCGAGGGTGAAGATTTTGGTTTTGGCAGTATTAATCTTCAAACCAGCAACAGTTGCCTCCCTTTCTACATTTGTTGTCATTTGGTGCAGCTCCATAATCCTGTGTGAGAGTAAACAAAAGTCGTCAGCGTAGTCCAGATGTTTGAGTTGAGAGTCCAACGACTTCCTCCGTTTCCAGTAGATAAAGCTGCGCGAAGCACATAGCTAATCACCAACAAAAAGAGTTTCGGCGATAGAATGCAACCTTGTCGTACCCCACTGAGGATCTCGAATTCCGCTGACAGCTTTCCTCTAAGCAGCACATGATATTTAGAGCCATCATAGGTTGCTTTAATAACAGCTATTAGTTTATCGGGTATACCTCTCCTGCGCAAAGCGACCCAGATAAACTGTGTGTTGACACTGTCTAACGCCTTCTCAAAATCGATGAACAGCAGGTGCAGTGGTGACCGAATTTAACGCACTGCTCAATAATGATCCGAAGGGTGTTGATGTGGTCTACACAGGAGGATTCAGTGCGGAAACCTGCTTGTTCGGCATCGAGTGTATCTTCTAGATGTTCCTTAATTCGCTCAAGTACTACTTTGGCTACCTGCGGGTAACCCATCTAGTCATACCGACTTGTTGTTCTTTAGTGCGTTGATCGCGGTAGCGATCTCATATTTACTGGGAATTGAGGTGCTAATTCGGAAAATTGTTACTTCCGGCAGATCCGTTTTATTTGGGTGCATATCGCTGGCGAATACACGGTTAAGGACCGCAGATAAAAGCTCCTTCCATCGCTTGAGCTGATCCTCATCTGAAACGAGTACGGCACCATCTAGGCCTTTCACCGGATGTTGGCTAGAGCGGTGACCACCTGTCAGCTCTTTGGTGATTCTGTAAACGGTTCTGCCATCGCACCTGCTCGGTGCTTCCTCTGCTTCTGAGGTCAGGTTGTTAATATAACTTACACTACACTGCTGCACTTCTCTCATTTTGCTTCGATACAGGGACTCTAGATCGATCCTCGCTGCTGGGGTATCTACAATACGAGCTTAAAGTAGCTTAGGCTCCACGTGCTGTGCCTTGCCTGGCATCTACCAACAATACTTTCCGCTCCAGATGTTAAAACATTTTTCACAATCTTCCAATTTTCTTGGATGGTTGTCGGCAGTGAGCTGGTTATTGCTTCCACTCCTTGCGATAAATGATCCCACAGTTGTTGGCGTACTGAGGGGATCTTTAGCCGGTCAATGTTATACCTAGGCATTCAGATGATATTGCGGATTCTTTGAACTGATGCAGTACGTAACTGGACAGTAGCTACCATAAGGTGATGATCCCGTACCATACCCGTTTCAGCTCCTCGTCTGATTCGGACGTCTAAAAGACAGCTCCTAAAACGTCAGCTGATCGCCACATGGTCGATTTGGTTGGATGATGATTGCCTGTCAGTTGACACCCAGCTGACGTTGTGGCAGGTCTTATGCTCAAACATGGTGCCGCCTATAAAAAAAGGTGGTTGTTGTTGCAGAAATAAACAAATCTTTCACCATTGTCATTTCGTTCGCCTAGGCCTTGCTTCCCAATCACATGTCTGAGTCCTTCGTTGTCGTTGCATACCTTGGCATTCAAGTCCCCCATCACGATGACGATATCACCGTTTGGCGTTGCGTTTAATACAGCGCTTAGCTTATTGTAGAAGTTGTCCTTTCAAATTTCTGAAGAGACGTGGTCAATACTTGTCAGTTTTAAAAAAGGTAGGATAGGTGCTATGTACTACACATTTGGAAAAAGCTAAGCTATTAGCAGATAGTTTTGCAAATTCTCATAACAATACTTTGGGAAACACTAATCCATATTTTACGGCTGAAATTAAAAACAAAGTACGCGCCTTCAGGAGTGATTATAATTCGTCATCAACTTTTCTTGAGCTTTCAACTGTAGAAGAAACAGTATGCATCATAAGAAAAACTTCCAAATCGAAAAGCACCTGGTGTGGATCAAATCATCCACATCTTGATTAAAAAGTTGCCTAGGTCAGGGATATTATTTCTACATTTAATCATATCCACTTGCATACTACACTGATATTTTCATAAAGTTAGGAAAGATGCAAATATTATGCCTATTTTAAAGCCAGGGAAGAAATCTTCACATGCGAAAAGTTATCGACCAATCTCCTTAATAAGCTCATTGAGTAAAATTCTTGAAAGAACTATATTGAAACGACTACAACAGCACGTCAGTGACAACAGTATTATACCTTTGGAACAATACGGATTTGTCAAAGGCAAGTCTACTATTCACCAGTTACATC
This sequence comes from Nephrocerus scutellatus, assembly GCA_947095585.1. Taxonomy (NCBI): domain Eukaryota; kingdom Metazoa; phylum Arthropoda; class Insecta; order Diptera; family Pipunculidae; genus Nephrocerus; species Nephrocerus scutellatus. The sequence goes on from OX352762.1 coordinate 33,346,400, forward strand.
GAATAACGACACACATTAAATCAAAATTGGATCAAAGCCAATCAATAATAATATAAGTAATAAGTTATGGTTCGCAAATAATTAGAAACTCTGCCAAAACTCACACTAAAAGAATAACAAGTACAACAAAATAAAATCCTTAGAATCTGTGAAAATAGTTCTTATTTTGCTTCAACCGAAGATATTCATTTAGATTCGAATATTGAAAGAATATCAGTGTACTTAAATAAACTTTCTGAAAGATTTTTCCATTTTAAAATATTATGTATATTATTATGATTATAATTATTATTGCTATTATTATTATTATTACTATTATTATCATTATTATTATATATAAATAATATATACTCGTATATATATTATACAGGGTGTATCCGTTAAGGGGGCAAATACTTAAAGGGATGATTCCTTGATTAATTTCGTGAAAAAATCGTATGGGAGGGGGGGCTATTTTCTCCTCCTGTGGTGTACGTGTATCCGAGATCATTTTTTGAAATAATCGCATTTTTTTCTGACTTTGACGACGTTTATATCGGTAATGGTTTAAAGAATTTAAAAAAATGTACATTGTATGATCTTAGAAATTTAATTCTTTTCCAAAAAAGATCAACAGTGACCTTGTAGCTAGAAGTGTTCAAGATTTACAGGGTGTGAAGTGATGTAAGGTCAAAAGTACACCTCTTCGCATTAAAACGCTACGTATACCGCATGGGTAGAAAATAGACCGGGGGGGGGGGGTCCCATACGTTTTTTTTTTCATGAAATCATCCTTTAAGTATTTGCCACCTTAACGGATACACCCTGTATATATCAACCTGTAGAGTAAGTATTTGTTTTATTGTTTTTGTGTTTTGTGTTTGATTATTTGTTTCTTCTTCTTCTGAATTTATATAAAGAATAAACATTATTCATTATTTTATAATATATTTAATTTATTTTATTTTTCCCCAATAAAAAATGTAAACTTAGTTGTAATAGCATGTATATCTATGTAAATCTTTGTTGTTTACACAACAAATAATATTCAAGTTACTCTTAATAAAGTATTATGATATATGTATATACATTAAAACCTATAGTTCCTAGGAGCTTAAAGAAGAGCTTGGAAGGCGAGGTCTAAGCACTGCAGGAAACGCGGAATAAAAATAATGCTATTTGGGATTTGGACACTCATAAAAGCTGTTAGGTCGTGTGAAAGGTTGTTTAAAGGGACCTCAATGAAGCCGAAAATTTTTTCTACTTATCACACGCGCAACACGCGGAATTTAAAAAATACTATTTGGGACGACACTCATAAAATTTCAGCTCTCTAGGTCGTGTGGAAGGTAGTTAAAAAGGACATCAAAGTAGTTGAAAATACAAACAGGGGTTAAGTCAAGTTGAACAAAAATTAATTACAAAACACTTTTTTTCAACGATTCATCAAAAAGCTTCTACAAACCATGTCTTTTCGTCGGCAGTTGTAATAATATATTGTTACGAAATACAGGCTTTCAAGTTCGTAAATGATTTTGCAAATAAAACACAACACAAGTTTATTTATTTAAAAATAATAACTTTAATAAACTAACAGCAAAAATAACACAAGTTCACAATTTATACTGGTGATAACTTTAAATGTACACAATACTTGTATTTTACAATGATTCTCTTAGGTAGTAGCTTAATCGCTTTGCAAGAACTTTTACAACTTCACTGGTTGAATTCTCTGTGGGCGCCGTGGCTCAGTGGAAATGCGCGTCCCTACTGAGCAGGAGGTTCGTGGTTCGAATCCCAGTAACTCCAAAAGTATTTTTCACGGTGTCCCACCTCTCGCGAATGGGGGACAAACGTTCCGAGAGTAATAACTTGTCACGCCACTTTTTATACTCATTGAAAAGCTTCCAGAAAATTCCCATCTGATAGACAGAAATATCGAGAAAAGACCAGAAAATTGTAGCCTTATACCCTTATTTAAAACTAACGATACTTATATGTAATGAGTCATCTTCTAAAAATAAATTACATGTTCAATCATGTTCCTACGCACAAACCGGTTTGACTACATTTTTGACCAGTACATAATGATTTACATTACGGTTATTATTGGACGTGCCTGTACATTGCGATAAATCTAGGATTCGAACCCCATTATCTGCGCTACTAACTACTTTTCGCAACATTGCCTCCACCTTAACAGATTCAGCACTCCTTTTGATGTTCATTTTACATCTGGGGCTTTGTTAGATCCGATATACTACATCATTAATCCTCTTAATGATCTTGTAAGGGCCTTCTCAACTTTGATGTAGTTTTGGAGATTTACCTTTTCTTCTTTTGGGATTGTAAAGCAAGACAAAATCTCATTCCTGAAATCCACTACAGTTTGCACGCAGGTCATATCGCGTTTTCATCCGGTTTCTGACATCCACTTTGTTGCTCCTTACTCTAGCATGAACAGCGATCATTATCTGTCTTAGATCACTAACATAGTTCTCCTTTGTTGTCGGCTCTACTGGTGGGGATCCAAATTTAATGTCGCATGGTAGACAAAGTTCTTTGCCAAATACCACCATTGCTCGTGAGTCCTGTTGAACCTTTCCACCATTCCGTCTGACTAAAAATGTAACGGAGTAGTCCAGCTCTTTAAAGACTAGCGATTCGAAATTCCGCCATTGATAGGAATGTAGTTCCAGTGGTACCCTAAATCTGCATTGTCCAATTGTCCACTAATGCCCTAGCCACCGTGCTAGCTTCCTAGTTTGCGATGGGATATGCTTCTGCCCATTTACTGAAGTAATAAATGCACACGAGTATATAGCGATTTCCATCTCTTGTTTCTGGGGCCGTATTCTTGAATTTCGGACTAAAAAAATCCACCGGTGAATATCTGTCAAATTACGTCAATTCAGTCGAATATTTAATTTGCTGTATTCTTGAAATTCGTCGTCGAAAAATTTCGATCGAAAAGTAGACGGAATTTTTCGTCTGGTATACGACTGGTGAATTTCATTTTCACATACATTTTATCTGTCAAATGATAATAATTGATGAAAACCAATTGTGCGAAATTATGGTGAATATAAAATTCGACTGATTTCAAGAATAAGTGTTTGAGTGTCGGTGGATTTTGTGATCAAAATAATTCGACTGTGAATTTTTTCGATCAAAATTCAAGAATACGGGCACTGGGAATGGACCAGCTATGTCCATTGCCATCCGCTCAAACGGTGCTCCAACATTTTACTGTTTCATTCTTCCTCTGGTTTTTGGTAGTGGTCCTTTGCTTACGGCACATTTATCACACGTTCGGCACCAGTCTATCTCATCTATGCGGCAACTGACCCAATAGAACCGATTCCTACCTATATCTAAAGTCTTATTAACTCCCAAATGTGCTCCTGATGTCCCACTATGTAGTTCTTGCAGAACTTCTTTGACTCGGTTCGTTGGTAGCAAAATCTGTGATTTTGTGCTTCGACCATCAGCCGATTCCCATTGCCATTGCCATTGAGCCCAGTAACTTTTTACTGTAGGACTTGCTGTTGCAATATCGTGCCCACTCCGGTCTTTCACCTTGCTCCATCCATTGAAATATTCGAGCAATCAAATCATCGCACACTTGTTCCTCCTTTAGCTGCTCTTTTGTCAAGCGATCTGTAACTTGTAGTCTTATTTGTGCAACTACTTCAGAGCTTGTCTTCTTGCCTTGTGCAGTGTTTGCATTGGGGTGCACAAGGTCTTCTGGATAACCCCTCGGCATTATTGTGCAGCATTCCTTTTTGATGCTCTTTTCTGAATGTGTTATGCCTGGAGTCGTTCGATCCATCTGGCCAATTGACCTTCTGGTTCCCTGAACTGCATTAATCACTTGAGCGCTGCATGGTCAGTTCGAAGAAGAAAATCTTGACCATATTGGTACTTGTGGAAGTGTTTGACGCTATCGACAATCGACAACAGCTAGCAATTCCCATCGCGTCACGCAGTTGTTCTTCTCGGGCTTATAAAGCGAACGGTTGTAGTACGCTATTACACGCTCCTTTCCTTCTTGATTCTGGAATAGAACCGCTCCTATTCCAGCATTGCTCGAGTCAGTGTCCAGGATGAAGAGTTCTCCTGCCTGTGAATATGCCAAAATTGGACAACTGCACAGCTTTCCCTTCAGCCATTTGGATGATTTTTGGTGCTCGCTTGACCATTGGAACTTTTGGTTCTTCTCAGTAAGGCGATGAAGGCTTCGTGCAACATTGACAGTAACGACGTTTCCAACAGCATGGCCCAATTATGCCACCACTCCAAAATACATACCAAACTGTCACTCTTGGTGGATGCATTGGCTTCTGTACGATTAAGTGTGGCTGTTCCGAACATCAAATCCGGTTGTTCTGCTTGTTTACATCGCCCCCCGAGATAAAAATCCGCTTCGTCTGAAAATATGATTTTCGACCAAAATTGACGTCATTATCATGCTGGTTTATGGCCCACGCAGAGAACTGATATCTAAGCGGATGGTCATTTGCTTTAAACTCCTGAGCCATCTGGGCTTTATAGGCGAATACTCCGAAGTCTTAGTGCAGTATTCTCCTCAGACTGGTGCGATAATGACCAGTTGCTGCGATCGGCGTCGAGTTGAGTATGGATTCAGTCCTGCACTATTGGCCACAGCCGCAATATTCTCTGGCGTGCGGACTGTCCGAGCTCGGGGACCATTTATGTTATCGAATAGCAAGCCTGTCTCACGAACTTTCTTTACCAATTTCAATACAGCGATTCCGCTTAGCGCTCTTTCACGACACATATTTATTTTAAAAATGTCGCACGGTTTCGGCTACACAACACTGACTAAGAAAATAAGTTTTCAATATTTCGAAACGCTCCTAAAGCGAAAACATGATTGTTTAGTGCCGCAGAATATCAAACTGAAAAGCTGTCAAAATTTCAAGCAAATCGTTAAAAAACTTGTCATAGCCTATGATTTAAAAATAAAAAAGGTTAAAGTTGTCATTAACTCTAGAGACGTTGATAAAAAGACAAAACTTTTGATGTACAAAACTTTAACTCGGCCTTTAATTTCGTATGGTTTTCTCCTTTGGTTTTACATTACACCCAATGTTGCACAAGAAATGCAAAGATTTGAGGGGAAAATAATAAGAAATTGTATTTCTAAACGAAGGCGACCATCAGGGAAATGGTACAGCAATAAAACTTTATATGAGGATTCTGGAATTATCCCTCTGCTCAACTACCTGATTTTACTCTGCGTTATCAGTTGGGAAGGTACATTAGTAGCAACAAAACAGTTTGGCGAATCCTTGGATTTACGATTCACGAAAGACACCCTACTGTTGTTCATCTCAGCGTCCATTTAGAAAATGGTCAGAGAGTTTATTTCACAACAGAAAGCGCCCGTGCAGTGGTTGATCAGCCACCAAACACAACATTAACAGCATTTTTTCAACTCTGTCAGCAGGATCCTTTCGCAAAGACTTTGTTGTATCCTGAAATACCTCGATATTACACATGGAGTCAATCAAAAAATCCTCCAAGACATTTTCTCTGAAAACACCAACTATTCAATCAATGACCGATACTATCTGTCGCCAATCAGTATCCTCTGTGGGGTCTCCGATCCGGACTTCCTTCTCCGGGGGGACAACCTGTTTCTCTCTTTTACCAAAGGAGTTCATCAAATAATTATAGGGGCTTAGTAGTTCTCATCTTCAATATCCTCGATTGAAAAATTTGTTTCGAAACCAAGCTGAATGTGAACATTATTTGGACTTAAGTTCTTAAATCTCATAGATCTAAGTGTTACAAAAAGAAACTTTTAATATAAATAAACAAGACAAGAATGTATAAATAATGTAATGTAAATAAACTATATTAAATTAAATTTAGGCCTAATAACTGGCGGTATATCAAAATTAGATTTGTAGTCACACTATCCCATCCTATCTCATTATCATTGAACTATTAAAGCTAAATATAATCTGTGCTTACAAACTAGATGTGCAAGCTATATATGTAAACAAATAAGATTGTATAAGTGATGAACTAATTCACTAAAACTATTATACACATTATAACGAAATGAATTTTATATACTATTCAGGCACTTGCCCACATAACCACTGGTGTCTCCTGTTGCCTGTTACCATTTGCATCTCTTTTTATTTCTTTCTCTTAGGTTAAGTTCTTTTATTCAAAATAAGTATGGTTCATATTGAGTGGACACATAATCATTTTCGACAGATTTACTTCTTTCAACATTACTTAGATTAAAATATAAAAATAAAAACAATTAAAATACAATTTTGTGTAGCCTGTCCAATTCAAAGTCGGCAGTTTACTAAATTTAAGTAAAATAATGTATATATTATAAAAACCAAACGTGTAAAAAAAAACATGTAACATGTATAACAAATTGTATATAAGGAAATTACACCAGTATGTACTTGTGCTATTGCATATCTTCAGACTCAATAATATCGTTGTATATTTTGCGTTGTATAATTGCATGTAAACGTTATACATGTGGACCAGTACATACTGGTTCCTTCTAGATGGAACAGAATAGAATAGCGGGAATAAATGTGCAAGAAGAATTGGTCTAAAATAATCAGCCTAGAATCATCAAATAAGTCAAAAGACACACACCACAAGCAGGTGTTATTTCATCCTTGCTATGGGTAATGGTTATAACTAGATCCCAAAAACATTACAACGAGACAAGACGAAAGTACTCACGTATTAATGTACGTGCTGATTTTTCTATCAGCAAAGTTAAGAAAAAAAAACCTCTGAACGAAGTCACCACTTGGGCAACAAGTTGAGGCCTATGAATCTTCTAATAACCAGAAAGGAATTTTGAAGCCGCCTGCGTTCGATGGCGATAGCGCATTTGAAAATTTCAAAGTATAGTTTAGAGCTGCGGTACAACACAATAGATGGGGCGTTGAAGAACTCTATCCCTAATCTTTAATCCAGGATTAAAGGGGCAAGGCGGCAGATGTATTGCAAATAATTCCAAATGCCGAGATTAGTTCCGGAAGAATCTTGAAAGAGTTGGACTTGCGTTATGGACAGTCTCACACACAGGAGCTAAGCAAAATACAGCTCCAGATGAAGAAAAAACAAAGAGGAGAACGACTTCAAGAATTAGAGCGGGAAATAACTAAGCTAGCACGACAAGCCTATTGTGGGGTTCCGGCTTTCAAAACGAGAAAAGTAACAGATTCGATTTTACAATAAGGTGTTTTAGATGTCACAAACCTGGACATTTCATTCGGGATTGAAAGGAGCTGAGCGCTGGAAACATGATGAGACAGCCTGTGAATGGTGTCAATAATCTGGAAAGATTACGGCGAATAGATGCACAACATTTAAAGAAGGTGGAGCGATCGTCTTGTACCAGCCAGGGCAAAGGCAAGGCAAGGCAAGAAGAAAAGGGAATATTCCAGGGTCACAATACGCAGTACAAATCTTGGCAGCGATTGCAATAGTCTGGTTGTTAATGGCGTGTTGGAGAGAAGACCTTGCAATTTTATTCTAGACACAGGAGCTCCCAAATCAATTGTGAGTCCTGAAATGGTGTCTGGAGAGCATCACTAAAAGTTGAGGACAGCTACAGGAGAGGCTGCAGCAGTTAAGGGTGAACGTGTCCTTACAGTCGAGTTTGGAGGATAAATATCGGTTTATTGTTGCCCGAGTAGAAGATGAATGCATATTGGGTCTGGACTTTATGATGGCGCACCAGATGTCACTTAATTTGAGAAAGCAAGTACTGAGATGGCGTAATGTGGAAGTTCCGCTCAGCATGACCTGCAATCACAATGGTGGATCATTAAGGAAGTGTTGTGTCGCCGAGTACAAACAAAGTAGAAGACCGGAAAACCAAAAATGTTCAGTTGTTTCACGAATCACGGTCCAGCAAATGAAAGATCATTTGACAAGAGAGCAGCTTAGGGAAGAACAAGATTCAATTGGTCTAGTACTTCGATTGATGGAGCAAGGTGAAAGACCGCAGTGGCACGAAATTGCAACAGCAAGTCCGACAGTAAAAAGCTACTGGGCTTAAAGGTAGTCACTGAGATTCAAAGATGGACTACTAGTAAGGCAATGGAAATCTGCCGATGCTCAGTATTATAGCCCTGCATCGGATAGTAATATCCGCGGGTATCCGCAATTATCCGCTATCCGCGGATATAACCGCAATAGTTTTTGGCGGATGAGTGCGGATGCGGATTAAGGAATCTATTCAGCATTTTGCGGATTATCCGCCTGTTGCGGAGAAAAAAGACAAATGTTTTTTACTTCCAATTACAAATTTGTTAATACCTGCGTTTTCCTAAAAAAACATCGGGTCGAGTTCGCTTTTTTGAAATTTATCCAATTTAAAATTTAAAATTTATATTTTTTTTTAAATCAAGTAAGTTAGATCGAGTAGTCTTCTTAGTATAACGAAAAAAAACCGTCATAAAAGCTCCTTAGGTGTCTTGTAATATCGTTGTTTTGTATAGTTCTTATAACATTTCACAGATTTGTTCAGAACTATACAGAACAACGATATTAAAAGAAAACTACGGAACTTTTATGAAGCGTTTTTTTTATTTATTTTTTTTTAGAAAAGTGAAGTTAATACAACAAAATTTGTAAAAAAAATCAATTTTGCGGATGCGGATTTCAAGATTTTTCGCGAGTGCGGATGCGGATACAAAAAAACGTATCCGCGCAGGGCTCTAGTCGGTATTACAAATCAAAGGTAGTGGCGTTGGTTCCTTTTACTATGTAAAAGAAAGTAAAATGATTATTATTCAAGAAAAATGTTTAATTATTGCTAATTAAATAATAACTATTTAATTAGACTATATGCTCAGCGCAGTTTGAATTAAAAAAATCATTGCTAATGTTTCTTATTACCTCCATACACATTTTACAGACTTAAAGAGTTTTTTAATTGATAACTGCCATACAAAGGAAAAACATGAATTAAAGAAAATGAATAAACTATAAAATAATTTTCTTTGCCTCACCATCTCAGACTCCTCTACTCTAGGTAGTTTAGTATTATCATTGTCTTTAAATGGTGGGTTAGCTGAATAAATATGTTAGAAAAGCTTGTGGCGTACATCTCACGGTATGAAATTTTAAAATGTTATCCAGAAAGAAATGACATGGTAACATGCTAACTGTTATCTATAGCATTATGTTAACATTGAAAAATATACTACTTTTCTCGTGTGGATAACTAGAATTTCAATTTAACAGCCGTCCTGCTCATTTTTCCCGCACGCCACATATGTAAATCAACCGTAACTCGGTTTAAATATAAAGTAGATAGATATGAACGCATATCAAGTTTTTTTTAAGAAAATCTGTAATATGACGTTTGACCAGTTATCGCACATTAACTTTACCACACATAACGTAAAATAATACATAACTTGGCAGCCATCATAATCATTCTTCTACAGTAAGTTTATCTCAATCAAGTCAAGCATCACATGTTTAACATCCGAGTACCGGTTCTTTGTTGTTGCTACTTAGCATATGGATGAACTTCCTAGCAATTTAAAAAAACAGCAGCATGGATTTATTTAAATAGTTTTAAGACTTTCAGAGCATAACGTAGAGTAGTGTTCTTTTTTTTGTTTTACCGGCTTACTTATTCATAAATCACCTTTGCCTTTCGTTCTCCATGTAATAAAAATCGTATTATATAATTTTACCTGACCAAAAATCTACTCAACTTTAAACTAAGCAGTGTTACAAGCTAACGAGTGACTTAGTTTACAAATTACTTAAACATAAAAGAGAAATTTTATACATTCGTCACGCTTTAAGGGGGCATTTAAACTTTCATGATTTAAACTTTAAGAGCGTGGCTACACAGGCGTGGGAATGAAAGTCATTCCAATGAACGTTGTGGCTACACATAACGAAGCATTTGTGTGTGTTTGAGCGTGGCTACACTATCATGGGAATGAAAGTCATGTCCAGCGAAACAGATAGGTTATTAGTGAGTTGAGAAGAGAACGCTTGATTCCACTGAAAGGCAACTACAAAAAATGACTTTCGGCGCAAGCATGAACGTTCTATACGGCAAAACAACACAAATGTTTTAAAGTGGAGCGAACCGGTTATAAAAGTATTAAATCCCATCATTGAATCTCATCCATAATTTCAAAGAATATTCATTTATTATGATTTGATAACGATCATAAAAACCACAAAGTCGAATAATATTTTTGAGCGAATGAATCAATCAATAGGCTCCGTTGGAACGACCACATATTCGCCATTGCTTAGAATGTTGCGAAATGTGTACGTTTCCCAAAAAAGTGCAAGATGTATACTTCACAACCTCAGACCTGGCTACTATTTACAAAGTATATATTCGCCCTAAACTTGAATACAACAGTATTTTCGGCGCAGGTGCCCCCAAGACCAGACAGAATTGAGAACCGCGCGATGAAACCGCATCCCGCCCATCCTTTTTTATGACCAAAATACCCGTGCCTCATATCAAGCTCACGGGTCTACTATTAGAACTATCTTCGGACGTAGCAATCAATTTAAATATTCCTTCTTTAGCCGCTCCAAAAATTTTGTGGAAATAATTACCCGACAAATTTTTCCCTCCCAACACCAACGCTGTGCTGCCAAGCATTTATTATAAGGGTGTGTGTATATTATTTATGAGAAAAAAACAAAAATTAAGCAATTCAGCGATTCGTTTTAATTAGAAGATAATTTTAAGTCGTCTCAAAAGCGCACCCCGATTCTTCAGCGTTGGCCCTACTTCCGACTAGTCAACAAAAATGAATAACGACAAGAAAAATGTAAAAACTCAAAAATTCACAAGTTTGCATAAAAAATACGTGGTTTTCTTAACCAACCATTTATACAGCTTCAACAGCTAACGTCATTTTTGTATATGCCGATAACGACAACGATAACAGTTGATCTTAATATTTTTTTTATTTAATTTACCTTTTAGTTATATTTACTTTATCTTAAACTTTCCCTTACCTACCTGCACATATATATAAAATAGTTATCTTAAATGTTATCTTGAATATGTACATACATTATTTAATTATGTTATTAATTTGCATAGATTCGTCATTACATTATTTTGGTACCATGTATGTCAGAAAAAATTATACATTCACATACGACTTTCTACTGAATACATATATTTTTAAGATTATTCAAAGCAAACTTATTATTTTAACCTTAATCCTTAATTATTATTTATTTATTTGTACCATCAATTCAAACCCAAAGATATTTTAATTCGCACATGTTCAACAAAGACCAAACTACATTTAACAAACACATATTTGCATTTGTAAACTACAACTATAAATTTGAAAACATGTTTGCATGTAAATTCTCTAATCGGAGATACACATGTGTGCAAAGTTTGCATAAAATGGGGTTACTTTAAAAAAAAAATTTGGGAGCTCGATCACTCCGAAACAACACTACTTTCTTTCCCGGAAATTTTCAGTAAATGTATATTAAATTTTTTTTAAATTTTCTATATTAAATTCACTTACCCGTGGCACGTCTTTCGGTCGGTCGGTCGGTGGGTTTGTCGTGGAATCTTGCGATTAATTTTTTACCCACTTCCCAAAGCCCGATTTTATTGAAATTTTGCACACATGTGTATTTCCGGAGATAACACTTTCTATTCCTCCGGCCTCAGGACCGAGAGGTGCCTATACAACAATTTTAAAAATTAACCCGATTTTCTTTAAATTTTATACACATGGTGTTTAAAATTTGAAGAAAATTTAGTTAATTTTTAACAAACTTATATGGACACCCCTCGGTCCTCAGGGCCCGATCATTCTAACAACTTAACAAAAAGGGTTGTACATACACAAGTGTTTAAATTTGAAGAAAATCGGGTTAATTTTTAAAAAATGTATATGGGCACCACTAGAGCCTCAGGTCCCGATTACTCCAAAAAATTTACAAAAAACTTTGTCCATCAGAGATACACATGAGTTTAAAATTGGAAGAAAATCGGGCTTATTTTTAAAAAAAAATTTATAGGCCTCAGGGTCCGAGCACACATGTGTACACACTGTCCGGCCATCCATACAGCTAGCCACGGGCACGCGAAGTTAATATAGAGAATTTAAAAAAGTCCGTTGCACCGTTGACTGGTAAACTACAAGTTTTTCTTGCAAATTTGTGGCAGTCGAGTAACATCGTAATCAATAATTATGAATAAACAAAACCAAATCTGTTCCAATTTTAATTCGCGATAAAAATTAATTGAGTTTATAATATATTAACAAATAATGCGGAAGTAATGGATTGGCAAGAAGTTTATGAAACTATTTCTTCACATGGTTATTTCATTGAGACAGATTCGAAATACCTTCAAGGTGTTGTTACATATTATGTTTCAGACCAAAATTGTAGTTTATACACGACCGATTAATTTTTGTTCGCCTATTTATCACAAAATGTTCGCTAATAGTACTATCGGTGCTACTATGTAACGCATGCTGCAAAGACATTATCCGTTCATTAAGCGATTTCTATTGGCCAAGCACAAATAGAAGAATTTTCAAACGATCTTCCTCTGTAAGAGTTTTTTAAAACTGAACAAATTTGTAAAGTGCTTTCATTTGTTGAAACAGAAATTTATTTTACAACTAAAATTTTGTTAAACCGAATAACTGTATTTTTCTACAAATTTTGTAAAAAAAACACTTGTAAATTACAATTTGTAAGTTGGTGAAATGGGCAACTGTAATACCAATACAGCAGGTGTGCACTGACAATATTTCTAATAAAAAAAATCAAAACAGCACTTCAAACCTTTTTTATTAATTCTTATAAAAAAGCACCTCACTCAAACATTTTGTGGTGTGACCACACTTTGCTTAACTCCAAGTAAAAAAATCGAACACTTAACCAGAACCCATAACTAAAGTAAAATGCAATATTTACATTTGAGGCGTGCGAGAGTGAGCGGGCCGACTATAGTTAAATTGAAGTTGTGGTTAGCCATAAGATATTGACACTACATGAATATTATATGTAGGTATTTTATAGTAACATGGGAAATGTTATCTATAGCATTATGGTAACATTGAAAAATATACTACTTCTCTCGTCTGGCTAACTACAATTTCAATTTAACAGCCGTCCTGCTCATTTTTTCTAGCACGCCACAAATGTAAATCAAGCGTCATTTTTGGCAAATCTCAATGTCTTGGCCCGTTTTATTAAATTTAATGGAGAATTTAGACTATAGCCGTGCGAGAAAAAATGAGCGGGCCAACTATAGTTAAATTGAAGTTGTAGTTAGCCATAAGAGATTGACACTACACGAATATTATAGTTATTTTATAGTGACATGGGAAATGTTATCTATAGCATTATGGTAACATTGAAAAATATACTAGTTCTCTCTTCTTAATAACTACAATTTTAAAATAGCCATCCTGCTCATTTTTTCTCGCACGCCAAAAATGTAAATCAAGCGTAAAGCGGATTGAGACTATAGCCGAGCGAGAAAAAATGAGCAGGACGACTATAGTTAAATTGGAATTGTGGTAAGCCAGAAGAGATTGACACTACGAGAATGTTATAGTTATTTTATAACTATAACCACAATTCCTGCCAGCTTATTTTTTCTTGCACGGTACAAATGTAAATCAAGCATTACTGTTTCAAGAATTTTTTTCACCAGGTGTGGAATTGCCGGATGAATTTAGATGAATATGAAAATCTGATTACATACGAATACACTAGTGTTCCATAACTTAGTTGATATTTTTTAAACCTGTTTACTGATAACTTTTGTGTTTTTGCTTCTTTTCAGCCATCTCATTTTAGTAACTCGCAATATACGCACGAAGCTAACTGATCACTTATTTACAAAAGGTGCTAATTGTCCGTGTTTACAAGAGGTAAAGATTATCGATCAAGCCAAATATCAAACATGTGTCAAGGTGGGAATGCTAATGGTCATAAGTAAACATATAATACAATACAGTGCAAACATTGCATATTTAAATATGCAAATCAATGGATAATAGTGTGCATATTACTTGGAAAACTAAATTGAACACATGTATTATAATGTATAAAACACTAATAATTTTGTTTAAGATGATGTTAATATTTTCATGTGTTTACTTTTATCAATTAACTTAATGTGGCACCAGCGTGGATACAAGTTTTTGCTCTTGCGCTGATTTTTGCATGTCCTTGAGTAGGTAAAAAACCAACCCACAAAAATTAAAATTTTTCTCTAATGGAGATACACATGTGTGCAAAGTTTGGATAAAATCGGGTTAATTTTGAAAAAAAATAACATACATGGGAGAACCTCGGCCCACTTCCAAATTTTTGGTTTTTAAATTAACTTCGCGTGCCCGTGGATGGCTGGCTGACACACCAAATCTTGTAATCAATTTTTAACCCACTTCTAAAGCTCGATTTTATTGAAATTTTCCTCCGGGACTCGGGGTCGGGGGCTCCCATATAAATATTTTACAAAATGTACCCGATTTTCTTCAAGTTTTATACGCACGTGTATCTTCGATGGACAACACTTTTTGTAAAAATTTGGAAGTGATCGGGCCCCGGGGTCGAGGGGCAACCATACAAATTTAATAAAAAAAGTACCCGATTTTTTTCAAATTTTATGCACATGTGTATCTCCGATGAACAACACTTTTTGTAAATATTTCGAAGGGATCAGGACCCGGGGTCGGGCGACACCCATACAAATTTTATAAAACAAGTGCCCGATTTTCTTCAAATTTTATACGCATGTGTATTTCAAATGGACAACATCTTTTTGTAAAAGTGTGGAAGTGATCGGGCCCCGGGGTCCGGAGGCACCCATACAAACTTTGTAAAAAAAGTACACATGTGTATCTCCGATGAAAACATTTTTGTAAATATTTGGAAGTGCTCGGGCGTCGGGGTCGGTGGGCACCCATACAAATATTATTAGAAAAAGTACCTGATTTTCTTCAAATTTTATACGGAATGATCAGGATAAGGGGTACCAAATTTGTTTTTTTAAATGTTACCCGATTTTATTTAAACTTTGCATATTGTGTATCAACAATTTTAATTTTTTTGGGTTGTTTTATTTTTAAGTGTGGAAATGGGTCCGCATAGCAGGGGGTCGATTATGTAAGCATTTCGATTGTCGAATGACGTCACTCTTGTCGTAATTACGACTAAATGCGATTATTGAGTCATAACACTAGTCGTAGTTTCGACTGAATAGTTGTTGTTTCCGTCGAACACCTATTTGGAGTTCGACTGGGAATTTAATGTAATTAAAATGATTATTTCTGTATGAAATCAAACGCGTAAATAACTTTTAAGTAATACTTTTTAATTTTTTTAATGTTATTTATAAAATCATTACTAAAATAGAAAACATAATTTAAAATTATTATGCTGCTACATTCATTTGAATGACACGAGCACCGCCGAGCTTTTGGCGTTTTTTTGAAGTGAAAACTTCTTTTAGCGCGGCACGCATATTTTAGATGAGATAAAATCTCTGAACTCGCGACACCGTTACCGAGACGCTGGTGATATATGCATTAACATTGAATTTGAAGTACTGTTTTTGCCAATAAGATTTCGTTAACGACCACACCACGCTGAACGCATCGGTACTCGTCCGATCACCGAAATTAAGCAGCGTCGGGCGCGGTTAGTACTTAGATGGATGACCGCTTGGGAACACGGTTGGTCATCATATGAAATATATGTTTTTTTTTGTGATTTCAGATTGTTTATTAAACCAGATTATTTTTTTTATAATATTATGTACAATAAACAATTACAGCAG
Organism: Nephrocerus scutellatus; assembly: GCA_947095585.1. Lineage (NCBI taxonomy): Eukaryota > Metazoa > Arthropoda > Insecta > Diptera > Pipunculidae > Nephrocerus > Nephrocerus scutellatus. The sequence continues at coordinate 33,362,235 of OX352762.1, forward strand.
GACATTATTTTCATATTTTGCATAAAATGTCTTTAACATAGCAGTTTTAGTATAAAACATTGAATTTGAAGTAATGTTTTTGCCAATAAGAATTTCGTCAACAACCATACCACGCTGAACGCATCGGTACTCATCCGATCACCGAAATTAAGCAGCGTCGGTCGCGGTTAGTACTTAGATTGTACTATGTCCAATCAACGCAATATTAGCGTATTCACGAGATATTTAAATAACTTCGAATCAAAATTGTTTATTTCCTATTTTAGTTACCATGAACCTATAGTTTTTTTTTAGATTGTAATAATTTTAATGATAATGATGATGATACAAGAGTGGTCGAAATTGTTAACGATGATTCATAAAAGAATATTAAATGTATTTTAAAGTTTATAATAATTAATAAAATACAATTCATAAATAAAATCCAATTCATAACCTAATAACCCTAGTACCCATCTAAAAAATGTCTAACGCGCCAAAATAAGTTTTCACTTCTGTCGGCACTCCCGGAGTGCTTTACTTGACTTTTTTTATAGTAACTACGTATTTGTAATTTGCCAATACAAACTTCGTTGCTTACATAGAATTTAAATTTTAATTATTAAACATGTTAGCCAAAAAAACACATTTTTAATTTAAAACGTTTAAAACTAGTATTGTGCGTAGTAGTGTGCTTTGATCTGAAACAAATTGCGAACTCGCATTGAATTATTCTTTTTTTGCGATTTGTTGTCTTTTTTTTTTGATTCGTTAATGTTCATCCAGTTCTGAGCTATGTTTCAAGTCTCTAGCTCAATGAGAAGTTAGTTTAAAATCAATTACAAAATTCCAACCGCACAGACAGACACATACACGAAAGTGGGCTAATAAAAACCTTTTAAAATATTAGTTTTATAAAAAAAATATAAATATTTTTAAATATTCAAAAACACCAAAAAAGTAAACGTATAAACAACAACAAAATATACATTCGAAATGGCGCTATCGGAAAATAGTTTTAGTTCGAAAAAAATTTGTCGTACATGCTTATATAATTGCGATATTTCGAAATTACGACTTTAAGTATTTCGAATTGTCGTAAGTCGAAAGTCGAAATACGACAGATACATAATCGACCCCCAGATTTCACACATTTTCGGTCATGCAGAACCGCAAGTTTGTAGGGTTAGTAGGTCTTGTGTGAAACTATCTTACTATGCCTGTAAAAAAGCATAAAAAGGGCAGGGTAGGCTGTGTCGAAGACACGGCCGTGGGTTTTGAGCGTGACAACGTCTGTCCGGGACGAAAGAAAAGAAAACAAAGATCTTGTTGTCTGTGAGACATAAACACGGACGGATATATCAAAAAAAAACAACCCATAAAAATTAAAATTTTTCATCTAAATTCTCTAATCGCAGAAATTGATATGGGAGCCCCTCGATCCTGGGCCATTTTTTTTTTATTGTAGGAGAAAATCATCGAAACAAACATTTGACATCATATGTTAAAATTGAAAAAGCTCAGATCATTTTATTCTGAGCACTTAGAGCACGCTCATACTCTGAGCAAATAAGAAACACGAACATTTATCTTGAGAACTCTTTGACTGCTCTGAACTAATTTATGAAAACGCCAAATGACAGAATATTGTGAAAACTTGTTGTTCTATCTGTAAGTTGATATCGACAACAAAAAAAACGACATCAATAAAAATACAATTCAGTAAATAATAAAAATGTAAGTTGAAGTAAGCATAAAACATGTATGTCTCGTTTCATTTGCTGGGTTCATTTGTGCGTGCGCTAAGATTTCTCTCTCTCTCTCCACCACCCAACAAAACCATGCAGCGCAGCCGACTGCGCAGCACACACCGCACACAGTCCATAAAGGGCGACGAATATCTGATGCCAGTATAGATATTTAAAAAATGTATAAGGGCCTTGCGGCCGAACCCGGGAACCGATCACTACCAAATTTTCGAAAAAGTATTGTTTATTGGGTATACACATGTGTTTAAAATTTGAAGAAAATCGGGTAAATTTTTTAAAATTTTTGTTTGGGAGCCCCCCGACCCCGCAGCCCGAGGGGCCTCAAAATTTAATAGAAAGTGTTGTCTCCGGAAATACACATGTGTGCAAAATTTCAATAAAATCGGGCCATGGGAAGTGGGTTAAAAATTGATCGCAAGAATCCACGACAGACGACCGACGACCCACGGGCAAGTGAAGTTAATATAGAGAATTTAAAAAAAAAATTCTATACTATATACAAGTCTACGACTTGCACCGTAGCTCATCACATCACAAAATATATAAATTATTTATAAGCGAATTTTAATGTTCATAACCACTAACTGTGAAGTTGCTGCATATTGCATATTACTGCCCAAACAAATTCCAGCTTTTGGTTTCAACTCATAAAAAATTTGAATAGTTTTAAATTGAATTAGAAGAGAAAAGTAGTGAGTACTGAGTAGTACTGCCCATGCTTCGAAATGGTATGGTAAGAATGTCGCTTTCAAACATGCAGGCCAATTATTTCTCATTAAATTTTTTTGCATTGTTCTCTTATTTCCGTAGTTGATCGAATAGTTATTTTGAACCGATGCTTAATGCCATGTATGATGTGTGATGCTTGACTCAATGGTCGATGGTTGATTCGTTGTTAAGTGGCAGACATCCAACTTACGATCGAACATCAACCAGCAATCGAACTTACTGTATACAAGACTAAGGATAAGATAAGCCAAAAGAAAAGGAAATAGGAGCAACAGCAACGTCGCTTGCAACTTGTGAATGGCCTTGGCTCTTTTTTGTAACATTTGTATTTTTTTCATTCTCACAGAGCACTGTATCATTTTATGCAATGTTGATAGAAAAAGCAAAGCAGAGTACTGATACAAAATGAACAGAGACTATACTATCACTACGGCTGCGGTAAAGAATTAAGAATCTTCGCAGCTTGTGCTGCACAAAAAAATGGCAGGCAGTCGGTATGCACGAAATTGCGGCTATATTTTGAACCGCCTTACAGCCTGCTTGTAGGGCGACAATTTGACATTTACATTTTGCTATTTGCATCCAATTTTAAGTAGCTGCGTAAATTGCGCAGTCGATTTTTATTTAATGCATTGGCTGAAAAGTGAATTTTTGACCAACATGCAGCATAAACTTCGCAGCGTCTGAATTCTTGACCGCAGCCTACTACTGCATATGTTTGTTTCGTTCTGCTCTGGTTGATTGTATGTTATTGAAACCACATTCATGATCATCAATCACATCACATACAACGAATAAATAATTTATAAGCGGATTTAAATGTTCATAACAATTTATTGTGAGGTGGGTACATATTAAATATATCATACCACTGCACAAACATAGTAATGCAGTTGCGTCGATAGTAGTAGGAGAAGTAAGAGCTATTTAAAAAAAACAACCCATAAAAATGAAAATTTTTCTTGTAAAATCTCTAATCGGAGATACACACACACACACTGCGTGCTCGGCTTGTGGCAAAATCATCCATCAAATTACGCTCACAGAGCACAGAGCTCAGACTTTGCCGTGATCTGATGCGATATAGCGATATTTAAAAATTGTATATTGGGGTCCCCAAGGGGCCGATCGCTCCAAATTTTTACAAAAAGTGTTTTCCATCGAAGACACACATATGTACAAAATTTAAAGAAAATCGGGTAAATTTTGTAAAATATTTGTATGGGAGCCCCCCGAAACCGAGGTCCGAGGGGCCTCAAATTTTAATAGAAAGTATATACACGTGTGCAAAATTTCAATAAAATCGGGTAATGGGAAGTGGGCTAAAAATTGATCAGAAAATCTGACCAGCCAGCCAGCCACGTGCACGCGAAGTTAATATAGAGAATTTAAAAAATATGTGCGTGTAATCTTTACGCGATATTACGATTAAATTAAAAGGCAAGAGTCGCTTGCTTTGTTCCCGAAATTCCAGACAATAATGATCATATTCCAGAATTCCCATAGGAAGAAGTCTTACAGTCGCATATTAGTCCTAAATTCCGAGTTTCACACGAATCCCTTGAGAAATGGCTTGGTTCCAAAAATCCCAGACCCTATTGGCCAGATCCCAGAATTTCCATAGGAACAAGTCTTATAGTCGCATATTAGTCCTACATTCCGAGTTTCATACGAATCCCTTGAGAAATGGCTTGGTTCAAAAAATCCCAGGCCCTATTGGCCAGATCCCAGAATTTCCATAGGAACAAGTCTTATAGTCGCATATTAGTCCTAAATTCCGAGTTTCACACGAATCCCTTGAGAAATGGCTTGGTTCCAAAAATCCCAGACCCTATTGGCCAGATCCCAGAATTTCCATAGGAACAAGTCTTATAGTCGCATATTAGTCCTACATTCCGAGTTTCATACGAATCCCTTGAGAAATGGCTTGGTTCCATTCGCATTTGGGTGAGTTACCGGCCCAAAATAATAATAATAACAATTATAACATTGCTTTTATTTTTAAATTATATTATTTGGTAATAATTGGTGAAATATCTGTTATTCCCAAGATAAACTATCTTTGCCACTTTTTGTCATCTGACGATGACGACGACGAAGAAAACAATTGAAAATTTCCTCTTCCATTTTTTTAATTTAATTTATTAACACTGTAAATATAATTGCGAGTCCGAAGGGCGAAACTAATAATCAGGACAAACGAATTTTTTAGCGTGCGTGTGTTTGTCAGTTTGACAGTTTGTCCACTCGTATATCTCGACTTTTATCAGTCAGAATTTGATGGGTCTTGTTTTTTAACAACTGTTTAGCGCTCGGCTTATGTCGTAATTTTGAGATTTTGACACCAATCAAATGGAAAATGGTGCTACATGCCAAGCAAAATGGCAACAGTTGTTTGTGTCAATAAAAAGAGGTAAGAGGGTTAGTCTGCTAAAATGTACAGACCTGTGAAAAGCAATCTGTATAGGAGAAACTATTGAATTTTTTGTCGATTTGATTTCAATATTAAACACAAATGAATATAAATGGGAATAGAATATTAAACACCAAATTTCCTTCATATGTATAAATTATACAACTGCTTACGGTTTCCGCATAACCGCATAAGTTTTAAATCAAGGATTAAATTTGTTTACTCAAAATTTCTTGACGTTGTGGTAAAATTTTTAAGCTTTCAACAAGGTTCTGATAGATACGAAAAAATGTATTGAGTATTATTTTGCTCATAAGAATCTTTATTTTTACGCATTCACTGCCACCAAATATTTTTTGTTGTCTCCGAAAATTTGAAATTTGGGTTAACCTCTTGTTTCTCTGACTCGCTGGTGAGGTATCGTTTGCGTTTGAGAATATGAATTGAATGATTACATGAAAATCGGCGAATATGTGATTTGACGTGTAGTAAAGGAAAAAAACAAGTATTAAAATTTTTTCATGATGGCCATTAATATTATTGTACAAATTTAAAAATTTTCAAAAATATATCTCATCTTTTTTATTATAATTTTTATTTATTATCTGAGCTGTTGGATCGATTTTAAGTTAAAGCAGCCCTGTTTTCACACTACCAACTACCATAGACGAAAGTGACTGTTTCCTACGCTATAACACACCGTCGAAAGTAGGCATTATCCACACTAGTGTGTATTTATTACAGTCTCAGCAAACACTCACATCCACAGTAGTTTTGCAGTGCACATGAGCATGTGTTGTTGCAGTTTATGAAAAGAGGGGTGGGTAAATCTCCCAAAATATCAAGATCTGTTAGAGGGCAAAACCGATCTATCGTAGATTGGTTTTTTGGTAAAAACGAACAACTTGACAGCCAAAAAAATCAATCTGCAACTGATTTTTATAAAAAAAAAAAAACACGACATAAAATTCCAATTTAACAGCCGTCCTGCTCAGTGTTTCTCACGCCACAAATGTTAATCAATCGTTAGTCGTGAGGAAAATAGCGTACATTAATCGCTTTAAACGCATTAAATGCTTATCGTCCACTTACAAGTTCGCAGTCGCAATGCAAAAATTACATGAATTGCACTGCAAATTGGTACCTTATTTTACAGACTTGGCCCCCTCCGAGTATTATCTATTTCCAGACCTGAAGAACTGGCTCGGAGGTAAGAGATTTGGGTCGTCGAATGAGAAGTCACAACTGATTAATAAAACAAGAAGTCATCACTGATAAATGAAAGAGGCATATTTTGAGAGCTTTCAAAAAGAGACTTGAAAAATAAACTAAATTTTGCCAAAAAAAAAAAGTTGCGTTTCCTTACGTAGGCTGATTACTTTTTAGCCCGCCCTGGTAAATATTCCTTGTTTTCATTATATTCCAATTCTATTTCTTGTACGATATATCGGACATCGATTTACAGTTTGCAGTAGGTTCCTCCGAAGTCCGAATCAACCAAAAAATGTTGCAGAGTTCGAAGGCAAGCGCAGGTATTTCGTACGTACGGCTAAGAACGCTTTTCCCTGATCGCTGTGCGCACTTCCATTCGCACACAATAGGCCCCTGTTTGCAATCCCGTATCAAAATCAGATGTCCGTAAAATATGCAAGCGTGAAAACTGTGCAAAATTTAAGCGCTGTTGGTCGACGAAAACCTACTATAAAAAGCGCTCAAAGATGTACAACTACAAATCGAGAGTTAAATAAAAAAAATAAAATCGTTTTTGACCGAAAAAGACAAAACATAAAATAGGGTATCAAGCCAACGAAGCTTTCACAAGGAATAGTTCGAAATCTGTTTAAAAAGTAAAAACGAGCACAAAAACAAAGCAACTTACTCAGTCATCGTTTATGAGCAAAACTTTTTTTTAACTAGACAATATAACGGATCCGCTATCTGTATTTCACAATTACGATTATTTTTTACAAAAATGTTGTACCAACATTAAACACTCACAAACCGCAAAAAGCCTAAACTCGACTAAGCAAGATCAACAGCCGAAACCGAAACGGAACTGACATTTACATACCAATATAATTTTTAAGTAGTGATGAACCAATACGAGATCTAAACAATAACAGCTGCATTTTATTTGCCTAGCGAGTTCGGATGAATTACAATACAGCTCTAGTGTCGAGTAATTCATAAAAGTCCGGTATACAGTCATTAATAATGTCATTATTAGATAGTTCAACGGTACCAAAAAATTGGATTGATATTATTTCCTACATTCAGAATAATTATAATTTTATTATTACATAGTAATGAAATTATTATGACTGTTTGTATTATATTAACTTAACAAAGGTAAAAAGTATACGCAAAATTTGAGCTAACTTAGGCCCGATTTTATGAACGACGATAGATAAAATAAATCCGAGAGTAGAGATTAATCTTTACTCTCTTTTTTTTTTCGTCGATTTTATGAACGACGATAGATTATAAAATTTCGTAAATTATTACAGGTTTTATTGCAGGTATACCGCAGTTTTTTGTATGAGTGGTAACACTTTTTTGACGTTTACACTTATATTATATAAGCCGAAACAACAACAATTGCACTGTCGAATTCCTTCTTTGGAATTGTGAAAACCTGCTGTTTGGCTGGTTTTGGCTGGTTTTGACATTTGAATTCCGAACTCGCTCGGCAATAAAATGCAGCTATAGTTTATACTAACATTTTATGTTGTGTGTATGATTCAAAATTTCGATATCACTATATTTTTATATTTTTTAACTATTTTGTACTTACTAATATCATTTTCTTTTTTTTTATTCCATTTTCAATTAATTTAAATTAATTTAATTTTTTAAATTATGATCTATTGATCTCTTTTCAATTCTAAATTCTCAATAAATATAATGTTTAAATTTTAAAACGTCAAAATTTATTAAACAACACATTTTTTACCCTCTGATTTACCCACAAAACAGATAAAACAGAGAGTAGAAAAAAAACTTCAGATTAATTTTCACATTTATCGTCGTTCATAAAATGCAAACGACGATTAATCCTCGGATTATCATTTACTCGCGTTCATAAAATCGGGCCTTAATGTCGTTGTTTTTTTGTTTTAGTAATCTGAACTCGAGCTCAGATTTTTTCACGGAAAACGAACATGAAAGCCTAAAATCTTTTGTTTACATTGTTTTGTCTGCGGCAGATTTAAAAAAACGATATAAGAATGAATTCTAATGGACATTTGCCAGCACGCATGGGCGAATTTGGGAATATACAGAATAATACAATAAGTATGGTTATAATTGATTTCAGATCTCTAGTCGATCTTTACATGTGTAAATTTGACGTTTGTCTTTTGGTAAAATACGAAAAACAGAGACAAATACTAATGCAGTCAAAATTGGTATCGCTTCGCTCCCCCACTATTACTGCCGGAACACAAATATTTCGTTTCCATATTGACACTAATATAGCAAAATAGAAACAAGGTTGAGTTGAGTTTTTGTTGTAATAAATGTGAACTCAACGAAAATACCTGGGTTGAGTAGAGTTTAAATTATATCCCGAATTTTTATTTTTTTGTAAATATTCTGATTTTATATTAGTTGTCTAAATCTTAACTCAGTTTCAACATAACTAATGGGGCAAATATGTGTTTTAAGGATTTTAAGGATTTTTACTTTTCCTCCCCCTACCCACCTCCACCAATCAACCACCCCGCCGGGAATGTTGGCGGAGTTTGTCGGGAACGCCCCCTCCCCGGTGTTAAAGTTTTGAGCACTATTTTGAAAAATGCATTTTTCTAAGTGGTTTCATGGATATTAGGGGGTTAATTTGTATCATATAAAAGGCAATAAAAATACCTTCCGTCCTATAAAAAATTGGGTCCAATTCAACCCCCTCGACAGAGTTAGAGCCAAAAAACGACTTTCACATTAAAGTTCAGCAGGGGGCGTGTGCAATAGTGGGCAGGCCTAAATATTGGTATCAAGTGCCACTAAAATTCTTTCTTGAGTTGAGTTAAGCTGTAAAGCAGTGTGAGTGCGTAACCAGTTCTTCAAATATATATATATACGTGTAGGTATTTATGTTCACTGCGCTAATTTTTAACAAAAATTTTATGGCCCCGCCGCCAGGCCTCAGGGCCCATTCGCTCCAAAAATTTTACAAAAACTTTTGTCAATCGGGATAAACATATCTTTAAAATTTGAAGAAAATCTGGCTTATTTTTAAGAAATTTATACGGGCACCCCTCGGGCCTCGGGGCCCATTCGCTCAAAAAAATGGCCAAACAGTTTTGTCCATCGGAGATACACATGTGTATAAAATTTTACCAAAATCAGGTTAATTTTTATTTTAAATTTGTATGAACCGTAGGGCCCGGGATCTGTAAACTTTTTACAATAAGTGTTGTCCATCGGAGATTCGGAGGAGTTCGGTTTTAATCGAGTTAATGAGTAGACGTGTTGCGTTGCGTAGTGCGTGTTTACAAGTATTAAAAGTTACTTTTTAAAAAAACTGTTTAACTGAAGTTAATGGTTGATGGTCGGTTGTCGATTATTAAAAACAGATTTAAAAATGTAGAAAGTTGGATATACAAAACACGTGTTTACTGATACGAACATATTAACATATGTGTGTATGTTTGTACTTAGAGCAGAACCATAAAAGCTGATTGTAAGAAAGAGTGCGGTGCATATGCAAAATAATGATAGTTAAAAAATTGAGTTCAAAGAAAATTTACTTCTTAAAATAGCAGAGTCGTTTTCTGAGGTGAAATATAAACGTTGTAAAAAAAAATTAAAAATGGGGAAAACCAAAACTGTGAGTAAAAAATAGTATTGAAGAGTTAAAAAAAGAGATAGAAACTCTTAAAAACGAATTAAAAACGACTCTCTTAAAACTAAATCAATATGAAGGTAATACAACAAATAAGGAAAGTCAAAGTAACTTGAATTTGAATGAGAGCCAAAATAGGTATTCGTTATTGTCGATAGATCAGGATACTATGGTAACAAACGACGATGACAACGATTTGAACGAAAGCAATTCTCTTTTGCATTTTCTAACAAAAAAGTCAGAAGCTAATCAACAGGAGAAAATTCAAAAAATTAATTCAAAACCATCTATAAATATAGCTGTTAATAACAATGAGAAAATAGTTAATGGAACAAAAAAGATAAAGATTCCAGTAATTGTTGTAAGTGGACAAGATTTTAAAGATGTAAAATAATTATTAAAAAATCATCTTAATTTAATGGAGTTTGAACTTAAAATGTTAAAAAATAACAAAGTTTTAGTGCAAACATATAGTTTAAATTCTTTTAAGCAGGTTAAAGATTCACTAGAAGAAATAAAGTGCGAATTTTATACGTTCACACCCAGTAGTGAAAAGTTCATTTCAATAATTTTAAAGGGGCTTAGTTCGTCTGAACTCTGAAGATCCTGATAGTATACTCATTGAGTTGCAGAGCTTAAACTTAGAAAATGTCACATTTAATAAAGTAATTCGACTCAAAACACGCTACTCGGAAAGAGAGAGAAAACCACTGCACTGAGAGTGCAAGCTGCCCCAAATAGTGATTCAAGAAACATTTTTGGTATACGTAGTCTAAATTATCAAAGAGTTTTTTGGGAGAATTTAAAAAAATCCGATGGGGTTCAATGCCATCGATTGCAGAATGCTGTACCGATGTGTCAAGTGCAGCCAAAACCATCCTATTGGACTGTGTGAAATAATTCCATATGACGAAGAGGGAAAAACCAAATTGTGCTGTGCTTTATGTGGTGGCAATCACCCTTGTAATTATAAAGGATGCTCTGTTCATGTTGAATGGATGCAACGAAGGCAGTTAAGAGCTCAAAAGCAAAATGAAAGAACTAGCTTTCAATATAGAACATTAAATAATTTTGTTAATAAAAATATTTCATATGCAGATAATTTTAAAGAAAGTCCAGTTGTTAATAACAAAAATAGTGCGAATCAAAATAGTAATAGTCTAAGTTGTAATAATACTTTATTAGAAGAAATTAAAAATTCTATTAAGGCAGTTTCCTTCAATTTCCAAAAACTCGAAAAGGTTTTAGAAGAGCAAATAAAACGAATCGATTTTATTTTTGATATTACCAACTGCTCTGGAAAATGAACAGAAATATAATTAATGTTATGTTAAGTAATTTAAAATGTGTGGAAGTTAACACAAATTCATTGATTTCTTCAGATAAAAGGACTTATCTAATGCATTTTCTTTCCAAATATAAACCTGATATTGTCTTTCTTACATAAACTAAGCTCAGTTGTAGGCATAAGATAATATTTAAAAACTAATTAAACTAAAAATTAATTAAATTAAAATTAAAAATATTTTAAAACTATAGAAATGACAGATTTAATTCTATACAAGCGGGAGGAACAGCAGTATTAATAAAAAAAACCAATTAATTACGAAGGCGATGTTAATGCTAAACACATTAATTGGTATAACACTGTTGGAAATTGCTATTAAGGAGAAATGTCCTTAATAGTTTTATCGATGACAACCTATTACGTTTTAGAAATATCCTTTACGGGTCTGATTTTCCTACATATACTAGGACTAATTCATTTCTTGATATATGTATAATGGATTCAAGATTCGTACTTCAATCCAATTGTAATAGAAAACTTAAAACAATACCCTATGATAGTGACCATGAAGCGATTTACTTTCAAGTTAATCTACCAAACCAAAAAAAAATTTTTTATGGAAGAAAAAACAGATAGTCTTTATTATAATTTCAAAAAAACTAAATGGAAAAGCTTTCAAAGGAAGCTTAACCTAGTATATCGAGTTTATCTAGAAACTGACGATCAAAATGAAAGCTTAGTACCAAATGATAGAAACCTTACCAATGATGAAATAGATTATTATATTAATAAAATGGAAGAAATAATACAAACAAGTATAAAAGAAGCTATACCTCACTATAATCAGCAAAGCAATATTGAAAGATATGTAACTAAGAGAATACGAGACCTGAATAAATTAAAAAGTAGTATACTTACTGACATAAAAAATCTCAAAAGACGTAACAATAATAACAGCTCTGAAATAAATCTAAAAAAAACAACCCATAAAAATAAAATTTTTCATGTAAATTCTCTAATAGGAGATGGGTATGTGTTAAAATTTGAAGAAAATCGAGCTAATTTTTAAAAAATTTATATGGGCACCCCTCGGACCTCAGGGCCTCACTCCAAAAAGTTTACAAAAAATTTTGTCCATCGGAGATATATTAATCGGGGTATATAAAATTTTAAAAAAATCGGGTTAATTTTTTAAAAAAAAATTTTGGGGCCTAATGACCCTGCGGCCCGGGGTCTCCAATTTTTTTACAAAAAGTGTTTTTCATCGGAGATACATACGTATACATAATTTAAAGAAAATTGGGTTAATTTTTTTAAAAAAAGTTATGGGGCCCCACGAACCCGGGCCCGGGGTCTCCAATTTTTTTTACAAAAAGTGTTGTCTATCGGAGATACACATGTGTATTAAATTTGAAGAAAATCGGGATAATTTTTTTTTAAAAAAAGTTATGGGGCCCCATGAACCCGGGCCCGGGGTCTCCAAAATTTTTACAAAATGTGTTGTGTATCAGAGATACACAAGTGTATAAAATTTGAAGAAAATCGAGTAAAATTTTGTAAAATATTTGTAGGGAACCCACCGACCCCGTGGCCCGAGGGTCCTCAAATTTAATAGAAAGTGTTGTCATCGGAGATATGCATGTGTGCAAAATTTCAATAAAATCGGGCCTTGGGAAGTAGGTTAAAAATTGATCGCAAGATTCCACGACAGACGACCGACGACCGACCCACGGGCAAGTGAAGTTAATATAGAGAATTTAAAAAAACAACCCATAAAAAACCCATAAGAATGCTGTACCGATGTGTCAAGTGCAGCCAAAACCATCCTATTGGACTGTGTGAAATAATTCCATATGACGAAGAGGGAAAAACCAAATTGTGCTGTGCTTTATGTGGTGGCAATCACCCTTCTAATTATAAAGGATGCTCTGTTCATGTTGAATGGATGCAACGAAGGCAGTTAAGAGCTCAAAAGCAAAATGAAAGAACTAGCTTTCAATATAGAACATTAAATAATTTTGTTAATAAAAATATTTCATATGCAGATAATTTTAAAGAAAGTCCAGTTGTTAATAACAAAAATAGTGCGAATCAAAATAGTAATAGTCTAAGTTGTAATAATACTTTATTAGAAGAAATTAAAAATTCTATTAAGGCAGTTTCCTTCAATTTCCAAAAACTCGAAAAGGTTTTAGAAGAGCAAATAAAACGAATCGATTTTATTTTTGATATTACCAACTGCTCTGGAAAATGAACAGAAATATAATTAATGTTATGTTAAGTAATTTAAAATGTGTGGAAGTTAACACAAATTCATTGATTTCTTCAGATAAAAGGACTTATCTAATGCATTTTCTTTCCAAATATAAACCTGATATTGTCTTTCTTACAGAAACTAAGCTCAGTTGTAGGCATAAGATAATATTTAAAAACTAATTAAACTAAAAATTAATTAAATTAAAATTAAAAATATTTTAAAACTATAGAAATGACAGATTTAATTCTATACAAGCGGGAGGAACAGCAGTATTAATAAAAAAACCAATTAATTACGAAGGCGATGTTAATGCTAAACACATTAATTGGTATAACACTGTTGGAAATTGCTATTAAGGAGAAATGTCCTTAATAGTTTTATCGATGACAACCTATTACGTTTTAGAAATATCCTTTACGGGTCTGATTTTCCTACATATACTAGGACTAATTCATTTCTTGATATATGTATAATGGATTCAAGATTCGTACTTCAATCCAATTGTAATAGAAAACTTAAAACAATACCCTATGATAGTGACCATGAAGCGATTTACTTTCAAGTTAATCTACCAAACCAAAAAAAAATTTTTTATGGAACAAAAAACAGATAGTCTTTATTATAATTTTAAAAAAACTAAATGGAAAAGCTTTCAAAGGAAGCTTAACCTAGTATATCGAGTTTATCTAGAAACTGACGATCAAAATGAAAGCTTAGTACCAAATGATAGAAACCTTACCAATGATGAAATAGATTATTATATTAATAAAATGGAAGAAATAATACAAACAAGTATAAAAGAAGCTATACCTCACTATAATCAGCAAAGCAATATTGAAAGATATGTAACTAAGAGAATACGAGACCTGAATAAATTAAAAAGTAGAATACGAGACCTGAATAAATTAAAAAGTAGTATACTTACTGACATAAAAAATCTCAAAAGACGTAACAATAATAACAGCTCTGAAATAAATCTAAAAAAAAAACAACCCATAAAAATTAAAATTTTTCATCTAAATTCTCTTATCGCATAAATTGATATGGGAGCCCCTCGATCCTGGGCCATTTTATTTTTATTGTAGGAGAAAATCATCGAAACAGACATTTGACATCAGATGTTAAAATTGAAAATGCTCAGATCATTTTATTCTGAGCACGTAGAGCACGCTCATACTCTGAGCAAATAAGGGTCTTGAGAACTCTTTGACTGCTCTGAACTAATTTATGAAAACGCGAAATGACAGAATATTGCGAAAACTTGTTGTTCTATCTGTAAGTTGATATCGACATCAATAAAAATACAATTCAGTAAATAAGTAACTACGTTGAATTAAGCATAAAACATTTATGTCTCGTTTCATTTGCTGGGTTCATTTGTGCGTGAGCTAAGATTTCTCTCTCTCTCTCCACCACCAAAACCATGCAGCGCAGCCGACTGCGCAGCACACACCGCACAAAGTCCATAAAGGGCGACGAATATCTGATGCCAGTACAGATATTTAAAAAATGTATAAGGGCCTTGCGGCCGAACCCGGGACCCGATCACTACCAAATTTTCGAAAAAGTATTGTTTATTGGGTATACACATGTGTGTAAAATTTGAAGAAAATCGGGTAAATTTTTTAAAATTTTTGTTTGGGAGCCCCCCGACCCCGCAGCCCGAGGGGCCTCAAAATTTAATAGAAAGTGTTGTCTCCGGAAATACACATGTGTGCAAAATTTCAATAAAATCGGGCCATGGGAAGTGGGTTAAAAATTGATCGCAAGAATCCACGACAGACGACCGACCGACCGACGACCCACGGGCAAGTGAAGTTAATATAGAGAATTTAAAAACAACCCATAAAAATAAAATTTTTCATGTAAATTCTCTAATAGGAGATGGGTATGTGTTAAAATTTGAAGAAAATCGAGCTAATTTTTAAAAAATTTATATGGGCACCCCTCGGACCTCAGGGCCTCACTCCAAAAAGTTTACAAAAAATTTTGTCCATCGGAGATATATAAATCGGGGTACATACAATTTTAAAAAAATCGGGTTAATTTTTTAAAAAAAAATTTTGGGGCCTAATGACCCTGCGGCCCGGGGTCTCCAATTTTTTTACAAAAAGTGTTTTTCATCGGAGATACATACGTATACATAATTTAAAGAAAATCGGGTTAATTTTTTTAAAAAAAGTTATGGGGCCCCACGAACCCGGGTCCGGGGTCTCCATTTTTTTTACAAAAAGTGTTGTCTATCGGAGATACACATGTGTATTAAATTTGAAGAAAATCGGGATAATTTTTTTTTAAAAAAAGTTATGGGGCCCCACGAACCCGGGCCCGGGGTCTCCAAAATTTTTACAAAATGTGTTGTGTATCAGAGATACACAAGTGTATAAAATTTGTAGAAAATCGAGTAAAATTTTGTAAAATATTTGTAGGGGAGCCCACCGACCCCGTGGCCCGAGGGTCCTCAAATTTAATAGAAAGTGTTGTCATCGGAGATATGCATGTGTGCAAAATTTCAATAAAATCGAGCCTTGGGAAGTAGGTTAAAAATTGATCGCAAGATTCCACGACAGACGACCGACGACCGACCCACGGGCAAGTGAAGTTAATATAGAGAATTTAAAAAAACAACCCATAAAAATTAAAATTTTTCATCTAAATTCTCTTATCGCAGAAATTGATATGGGAGCCCCTCGATCCTGGGCCATTTTTTTTTATTGTAGGAGAAAATCATCGAAACAGACATTTGACATCAGATGTTAAAATTGAAAAAGCTCAGATCATTTTATTCTGAGCACTTAGAGCACGCTCATACTCTGAGCAAATAAGAAACACGAACATTTATCTTGAGAACTCTTTGACTGCTCTGAACTAATTTATGAAAACGCAAAATGACAGAATATCGTGAAAACTTGTTGTTCTATCTGTAGGTTGATATCGACAACAAAAAAAAAACGACATCAATAAAAATACAATTCAGTAAATAAAAATGTAAGTTGAAGTAAGCATAAAACATGTATGTCTCGTTTCATTTGCTGGGTTCATTTGTGCGTGCGCTAAGATTTCTCTCTCTCTCTCCACCACCACAAAACCATGCAGCGCAGCCGACTGCGCAGCACACACCGCACACAGTCCATAAAGGGCGACGAATATCTGATGCCAGTACAGATATTTAAAAAATGTATAAGGGCCTTGCGGCCGAACCCGGGACCCGATCACTACCAAATTTTTTTCGAAAAAGTATTGTTTATTGGGTATACACATGTGTGTAAAATTTGAAGAAAATCGGGTAAATTTTTTAAAATTTTTGTTTGGGAGCCCCCCAACCCCGCAGCCCGAGGGGCCTCAAAATTTAATAGAAAGTGTTGTCTCCGGAAATACACATGTGTGCAAAATTTCAATAAAATCGGGCCATGGGAAGTGGGTTAAAAATTGATCGCAAGAATCCACGACAGACGACCGACCGACCGACGACCGACCCACGGGCAAGTGAAGTTAATATAGAGAATTTAAAAAGTCAATGCTGTCTAATATAAAGGCTTTACAACAGAACCTAAAAATTAATGTCAGCAATTTCTGGGAAAATCGAATCAAAAACACAGATGCTTTGGATAGGAATATGTTTCCGACGCTAAACAGGTTATTTCGAAAAAAAAAGTAGTTCTAAAATACCACATATAAAAATCCACGAAAACTACCAAGAACTTCTAACTAATGCTGATACTGACATAAGTATTTTAGAAAAAGACTATGCTAATTTAATATATAAAAATGGTGTGTGTATTGTTTGAGATTGCCTTTCTCCGGAACCAGACATCGCAGGAAGCTGAAATTTTCACCATAGATTAGGATTTTAGCGGTTTCTCTAAGTGGCGCTGTTGTCAAAATATAACGGATGTGAAGTTTTTAACAAATAACAAAATATTTGTATGTATGGGTAATGCTATTTAACAGAATGCAAACATTTTGTATTTGTTAAATATATGTTCACTGTAATAAAATTTAACCAGCTCACAGCTTTGTTCCATAGATGCCACTAATAGCCAAGTCTTCCTTAAGGAATGCTCTATGAAAAAAAATATGTTGTATAACCGTACGGGCAGAATTAAGCTTTTGTTATGAATGTGAACATTTGCAATTTTAATGAAATTTTTTTTATTTTGGAGGTTCACTGTAAAAAAGATTGGCCAGTTCCCAGAGATGTCTCACTCAATTGACCCACACCTGTGTCTTCCTAAAGGAATAATCTATCGAATAGAGTTTGTTAGATTACAATGCAGAGGGGATGAGGCACTTGTGCATCGGTTTGAACTTTTGTTATTTTCATGAAATTCTTCAATTTGGAGGTTCTCTGTCAAGCGGATTGGCCAAGTCTTAGAGATGTCTCACTATATTGACCCACACCTGTGTCTTCCTAAAGGAATAATCTATCGAATAGAGTTTGTTAGATTACAATGCAGAGGGGAAGAGGCATTTGTGCATCGGTTTGAACTTTTGTTATTTTCATGAAATTCGTCAATTTGGTGGTTCTCTGTCAAGCGGATTGGCCAGTTCCCAGAGATGTCTCACTATATTGACCTACACCTGTGTCTTCCTAAAGGAATAATCTATCGAATACAGTTTGTTAGATTACAATGCAGAGGGGAAGAGGCATTTGTGCATCGGTTTGAACTTTTGTTATTTTCATGAAATTCATCAATTTGGTGGTTCTCTGTCAAGCGGATTGGCCAGTTCCCAGAGATGTCTCACTATATTGACCTACACCTGTGTCTTCCTAAAGGAATAATCTATAGAATAGAGTTTGTTAGATTAGAATGCAGAGGGGATGAGGCATTTGTGCATCGGTTTGAACTTTTGTTATTTTCATGAAATTCGTCAATTTGGTGGTTCTCTGTCAAGCGGATTGGCCAGTTCCCAGAGATGTCTCACTATATTGACCTACACCTGTGTCTTCCTAAAGGAATAATCTATCGAATAGAGTTTGTTAGATTAGAATGCAGAGGGGATGAGGCATTTGTGCATCGGTTTGAACTTTTGTTATTTTCATGAAATTCGTCAATTTGGTGGTTCTCTGTCAAGCGGATTGGCCAGTTCCCAGAGATGTCTCACTATATTGACCTACACCAGTGTCTTCCTAAAGGAATAATCTATCGAATACAGTTTGTTAGATTACAATGCAGAGGGGAAGAGGCATTTGTGCATCGGTTTGAACTTTTGTTATTTTCATGAAATTCGTCAATTTGGAGGTTCTCTGTCAAGCGGATTGGCCAGTTCCCAGAGATGTCTCACTATATTGACGCACACCCGTGTCTTCCTAAAGGAATAATCTATCGAATAGAGTTTGTAAGATTACAATGCAGAGGGGAAGAGGCATTTGTGCATCGGTTTGAACTTTTGTTATTTTCATGAAATTCTTCAATTTGGAGGTTCTCTGTCAAGCGGATTGGCCAGTTCCCAGCGATGTCTCACCATATTGACCCACACCTGTGTCTTCCTAAAAGAATAATCTATCGAATAGAGTTTGTAAGATTACAATGCAGAGGGGAAGAGGCATTTGTGCATCGGTTTGAACTTTTGTTATTTTCATGAAATTCGTCAATTTGGTGGTTCTCTGTCAAGCGGATTGGCCAGTTCCCAGAGATGTCTCACTATATTGACCTACACCTGTGTCTTCCTAAAGGAATAATCTATCGAATACAGTTTGTTAGATTACAATGCAGAGGGGAAGAGGCATTTGTGCATCGGTTTGAACTTTTGTTATTTTCATGAAATTCGTCAATTTGGTGGTTCTCTGTCAAGCGGATTGGCCAGTTCCCAGAGATGTCTCACTATATTGACCTACACCTGTGTCTTCCTAAAGGAATAATCTATCGAATACAGTTTGTTAGATTACAATGCAGAGGGGAAGAGGCATTTGTGCATCGGTTTGAACTTTTGTTATTTTCATGAAATTCGTCAATTTGGTGGTTCTCTGTCAAGCGGATTGGCCAGTTCCCAGAGATGTCTCACTATATTGACCTACACCTGTGTCTTCCTAAAGGAACAATCTATCGAATAGAGTTTGTTAGATTAGAATGCAGAGGGGATGAGGCATTTGTGCATCGGTTTGAACTTTTGTTATTTTCATGAAATTCGTCAATTTGGTGGTTCTCTGTCAAGCGGATTGGCCAGTTCCCAGAGATGTCTCACTATATTGACCTACACCTGTGTCTTCCTAAAGGAATAATCTATCGAATAGAATTTGTTAGATTAGAATGCAGAGGGGATGAGGCATTTGTGCATCGGTTTGAACTTTTGTTATTTTCATGAAATTCGTCAATTTGGTGGTTCTCTGTCAAGCGGATTGGCCAGTTCCCAGAGATGTCTCACTATATTGACCTACCCCTGTGTCTTCCTAAAGGAATAATCTATCGAATACAGTTTGTTAGATTACAATGCAGAGGGGAAGAGGCATTTGTGCATCGGTTTGAACTTTTGTTATTTTCATGAAATTCGTCAATTTGGTGGTTCTCTGTCAAGCGGATTGGCCAGTTCCCAGAGATGTCTCACTATATTGACCTACACCTGTGTCTTCCTAAAGGAATAATCTATCGAATAGAGTTTGTTAGATTAGAATGCAGAGGGGATGAGGCATTTGTGCATCGGTTTGAACTTTTGTTATTTTCATGAAATTCGTCAATTTGGTGGTTCTCTGTCAAGCGGATTGGCCAGTTCCCAGAGATGTCTCACTATATTGACCTACACCTGTGTCTTCCTAAAGGAATAATCTATCGAATAGAGTTTGTTAGATTAGAATGCAGAGGGGATGAGGCATTTGTGCATCGGTTTGAACTTTTGTTATTTTCATGAAATTCGTCAATTTGGTGGTTCTCTGTCAAGCGGATTGGCCAGTTCCCAGAGATGTCTCACTATATTGACCTACACCAGTGTCTTCCTAAAGGAATAATCTATCGAATACAGTTTGTTAGATTACAATGCAGAGGGGAAGAGGCATTTGTGCATCGGTTTGAACTTTTGTTATTTTCATGAAATTCGTCAATTTGGTGGTTCTCTGTCAAGCGGATTGGCCAGTTCCCAGAGATGTCTCACTATATTGACCTACACCAGTGTCTTCCTAAAGGAATAATCTATCGAATAGAGTTTGTTAGATTACAATGCAGAGGGGAAGAGGCATTTGTGCATCGGTTTGAACTTTTGTTATTTTCATGAAATTCGTCAATTTGGTGGTTCTCTGTCAAGCGGATTGGCCAGTTCCCAGAGATGTCTCACTATATTGACCTACACCAGTGTCTTCCTAAAGGAATAGTCTATCGAATAGAGTTTGTTAGATTACAATGCAGAGGGGAAGAGGCATTTGTGCATCGGTTTGAACTTTTGTTATTTTCATGAAATTCGTCGATTTGGCGGTTCTCTGTCAAGCGGATTGGCCAGTTCCCAGAGATGTCTCACTATATTGACCCACACCTGTGTCTTTCAAAAGGAATAATCTATCGAATAGAGTTTGTTAGATTACAATGCAGAGGGGAAGAGGCATTTGTGCATCGGTTTGAACTTTTGTTATTTTCATGAAATTCGTCAATTTGGAGGTTCTCTGTCAAGCGGATTGGCCAGTTCCCAGAGATGTCTCACTATATTGACCTACACCTGTGTCTTCCTAAAGGAATAATCTATCGAATAGAGTTTGTTAGATTAGAATGCAGAGGGGATGAGGCATTTGTGCATCGGTTTGAACTTTTGTTATTTTCATGAAATTCGTCAATTTGGTGGTTCTCTGTCAAGCGGATTGGCCAGTTCCCAGAGATGTCTCACTATATTGACCTACACCAGTGTCTTCCTAAAGGAATAATCTATCGAATACAGTTTGTTAGATTACAATGCAGAGGGGAAGAGGCATTTGTGCATCGGTTTGAACTTTTGTTATTTTCATGAAATTCGTCAATTTGGAGGTTCTCTGCAAAGCGGATTGGCCAGTTCCCAGAGATGTCTCACTATATTGACCCACACCCGTGTCTTCCTAAAGGAATAATCTATCGAATAGAGTTTGTTAGATTACAATGCAGAGGGGAAGAGGCATTTGTGCATCGGTTTGAACTTTTGTTATTTTCATGAAATTCGTCAATTTGGTGGTTCTCTGTCAAGCGGATTGGCCAGTTCCCAGAGATGTCTCACTATATTGACCTACACCTGTGTCTTCCTAAAGGAATAATCTATCGAATACAGTTTGTTAGATTACAATGCAGAGGGGAAGAGGCATTTGTGCATCGGTTTGAACTTTTGTTATTTTCATGAAATTCGTCAATTTGGTGGTTCTCTGTCAAGCGGATTGGCCAGTTCCCAGAGATTTCTCACTATATTGACCCACACCTGTGTCTTCCTAAAGGAATAATCTATCGAATACAGTTTGTTAGATTACAATGCAGAGGGGAAGAGGCATTTGTGCATCGGTTTGAACTTTTGTTATTTTCATGAAATTCGTCAATTTGGTGGTTCTCTGTCAAGCGGATTGGCCAGTTCCCAGAGATGTCTCACTATATTGACCTACACCTGTGTCTTCCTAAAGGAATAATCTATCGAATACAGTTTGTTAGATTACAATGCAGAGGGGAAGAGGCATTTGTGCATCGGTTTGAACTTTTGTTATTTTCATGAAATTCGTCAATTTGGTGGTTCTCTGTCAAGCGGATTGGCCAGTTCCCAGAGATGTCTCACTATATTGACCTACACCTGTGTCTTCCTAAAGGAATAATCTATCGAATAGAGTTTGTTAGATTAGAATGCAGAGGGGATGAGGCATTTGTGCATCGGTTTGAACTTTTGTTATTTTCATGAAATTCGTCAATTTGGTGGTTCTCTGTCAAGCGGATTGGCCAGTTCCCAGAGATGTCTCACTATATTGACCTACACCAGTGTCTTCCTAAAGGAATAATCTATCGAATACAGTTTGTTAGATTACAATGCAGAGGGGAAGAGGCATTTGTGCATCGGTTTGAACTTTTGTTATTTTCATGAAATTCGTCAATTTGGAGGTTCTCTGCAAAGTGGATTGGCCAGTTCCCAGAGATGTCTCACTATATTGACCTACACCTGTGTCTTCCTAAAGGAATAATCTATCGAATACAGTTTGTTAGATTACAATGCAGAGGGGAAGAGGCATTTGTGCATCGGTTTGAACTTTTGTTATTTTCATGAAATTCGTCAATTTGGTGGTTCTCTGTCAAGCGGATTGGCCAGTTCCCAGAGATGTCTCACTATATTGACCTACACCTGTGTCTTCCTAAAGGAATAATCTATCGAATAGAGTTTGTTAGATTAGAATGCAGAGGGGATGAGGCATTTGTGCATCGGTTTGAACTTTTGTTATTTTCATGAAATTCGTCAATTTGGTGGTTCTCTGTCAAGCGGATTGGCCAGTTCCCAGAGATGTCTCACTATATTGACCTACACCTGTGTCTTCCTAAAGGAATAATCTATAGAATAGAGTTTGTTAGATTAGAATGCAGAGGGGATGAGGCATTTGTGCATCGGTTTGAACTTTTGTTATTTTCATGAAATTCGTCAATTTGGTGGTTCTCTGTCAAGCGGATTGGCCAGTTCCCAGAGATGTCTCACTATATTGACCTACACCTGTGTCTTCCTAAAGGAATAATCTATCGAATAGAGTTTGTTAGATTAGAATGCAGAGGGGATGAGGCATTTGTGCATCGGTTTGAACTTTTGTTATTTTCATGAAATTCGTCAATTTGGTGGTTCTCTGTCAAGCGGATTGGCCAGTTCCCAGAGATGTCTCACTATATTGACCTACACCAGTGTCTTCCTAAAGGAATAATCTATCGAATACAGTTTGTTAGATTACAATGCAGAGGGGAAGAGGCATTTGTGCATCGGTTTGAACTTTTGTTATTTTCATGAAATTCGTCAATTTGGTGGTTCTCTGTCAAGCGGATTGGCCAGTTCCCAGAGATGTCTCACTATATTGACCTACACCTGTGTCTTCCTAAAGGAATAATCTATAGAATAGAGTTTGTTAGATTAGAATGCAGAGGGGATGAGGCATTTGTGCATCGGTTTGAACTTTTGTTATTTTCATGAAATTCGTCAATTTGGTGGTTCTCTGTCAAGCGGATTGGCCAGTTCCCAGAGATGTCTCACTATATTGACCCACACCTGTGTCTTTCAAAAGGAATAATCTATCGAATAGAGTTTGTTAGATTAGAATGCAGAGGGGATGAGGCATTTGTGCATCGGTTTGAACTTTTGTTATTTTCATGAAATTCGTCAATTTGGTGGTTCTCTGTCAAGCGGATTGGCCAGTTCCCAGAGATGTCTCACTATATTGACCTACACCAGTGTCTTCCTAAAGGAATAATCTATCGAATACAGTTTGTTAGATTACAATGCAGAGGGGAAGAGGCATTTGTGCATCGGTTTGAACTTTTGTTATTTTCATGAAATTCGTCAATTTGGTGGTTCTCTGTCAAGCGGATTGGCCAGTTCCCAGAGATGTCTCACTATATTGACCTACACCAGTGTCTTCCTAAAGGAATAATCTATCGAATACAGTTTGTTAGATTACAATGCAGAGGGGAAGAGGCATTTGTGCATCGGTTTGAACTTTTGTTTTTTTCATGAAATTCGTCAATTTGGAAGTTCTCTGTCAAGCGGATTGGCCAGTTCCCAGAGATGTCTCACTATATTGACCTACACCTGTGTCTTCCTAAAGGAATAATCTATCGAATAGAGTTTGTTAGATTACAATGCAGAGGGGAAGAGGCATTTGTGCATCGGTTTGAACTTTTGTTATTTTCATGAAATTCGTCAATTTGGCGGTTCTCTGTCAAGCGGATTGGCCAGTTCCCAGAGATGTCTCACTATATTGACCCACACCTGTGTCTTTCAAAAGGAATAATCTATCGAATAGAGTTTGTTAGATTACAATGCAGAGGGGAAGAGGCATTTGTGCATCGGTTTGAACTTTTGTTATTTTCATGAAATTCGTCAATTTGGAGGTTCTCTGTCAAGCGGATTGGCCAGTTCCCAGAGATGTCTCACTATATTGACCCACACCTGTGTCTTTCAAAAGGAATAATCTATCGAATAGAGTTTGTTAGATTACAATGCAGAGGGGAAGAGGCATTTGTGCATCGGTTTGAACTTTTGTTATTTTCATGAAATTCGTCAATTTGGAGGTTCTCTGTCAAGCGGATTGGCCAGTTCCCAGAGATGTCTCACTATATTGACCTACACCTGTGTCTTCCTAAAGGAATAATCTATCGAATAGAGTTTGTTAGATTAGAATGCAGAGGGGATGAGGCATTTGTGCATCGGTTTGAACTTTTGTTATTTTCATGAAATTCGTCAATTTGGTGGTTCTCTGTCAAGCGGATTGGCCAGTTCCCAGAGATGTCTCACTATATTGACCTACACCTGTGTCTTCCTAAAGGAATAATCTATCGAATAGAGTTTGTTAGATTACAATGCAGAGGGGAAGAGGCATTTGTGCATCGGTTTAAACTTTTGTTATTTTCATGAAATTCGTCAATTTGGAGGTGTTGATATTAAACCTACATATGTCGTATGTTTATTTGTATACGAGTAGGTACATATATAACAATACCAAACTTAAAACCCCAGGCATAAAACCTTCAGCGAGTCTGTAGTGTTGTATAGTATTTACAGGCATATGTAGGTATGTTCATACACTCATAGATTGCTATTTCCTGATAATTTTATATTTTTGGGTTTTTCTTGTTATAGGTTTTTTCATGCTAGACAAGTCATAAAAAAAGACGTCAACAAAGACGTGTATGTCATGGCATCAGTTGCAAATAGAAATGTTGAAATTAACTGTGTTCTTTTGACAGAATAAGTCTAGACTTTCTTGAACAAATTTTTTTCGAATTAAGCGCTAAGCATAAATGTTGATAGTTTTGTGTGTATATAGGATGTCCCCTTATTCGTGCTCATTAATTTGGGAAATGATTTTTGGGTATATTCTAAGAAAAAAATCGTTCTACAGTAAGGGTCTTTCTCCAATGTTCACATGATTTATCGGGGATATAAGAAAAAGCTTACTTTGGTGCACCAAAGTTAAGTTGTTATCTTGTTTAAGTCTTCAGATATTCAAGTTCAATGCCTGTTCCAGTTTTCTTCCCCATTATATTTTTTGATTTTGACGTCAATTTTCTCCAGAAAATGCGTAATAAACATAACGTTTTTCTATTTTTTATTATGAACGTAACAGTAATACAAATATATTATTTTACGTGTAATCCTAGAGAAAATATAGATGTCTAACTGCCACTAATAATATCAGCGATCCCAAAAACTATGAGATAACATCGGACTAACATGGTTCTAGATTATTTTTGCATATATTCCCCTCCCCACCAGCACTAATAGAGATGATAGCGGTGTATTTTATGTATACCAACTAACAACTTTAGTTAAAATTGAGTAAGGTGTTCCACAATTATGCTAGAACAAAAATATGTACATACATACAACCCTTTATACATACTTATATAGTTATTGTTCAAAATTACTTTATTCTGCAAGACCGCAAGACCAAGACCAAGACTCAGGCTGCAAGACCAAGACCAAGACTAAGACTAATGGTACGAATGCAAGACCAAGACCAAGACTCGACTTGCAAGACCAAGACCAAGACCGAGATGAAATGGTCTTGGTCTTGCGTTTGCTCATCACTAGTCAATTTGGAGGTTCTCTGTCAAGCGAATTGGCCAGTTCCCAGAGATGTCTCACTATATTGACCCACACCTGTGTCTTCCTAAAGGAATAATCTATCGAATAGAGTTTGTTAGATTAGAATGCAGAGGGGATGAGGCATTTGTGCATCGGTTTGAACTTTTGCTATTTTCATGAAATTCGACAATTTGGAGAAGATTCAACTTTGTCCCTATAACGTTGCATACATATGTTAAGTTGAATATTATATGTATACCTACAGCGTCATGCATAACCTAACAATACATGATTTGAAATGATTTAATAGTGCGCCTTGAAATTACCCCCTTTTTCCACTAATAATAAAATAATAAAAATTACCCGCTGTTTCCACTAATAATAATAATTTTGCGCAATAATTTGCGTTTGTGTAGAAAATGAATAAGTTAACGCAGCTTACAATTTACAGCTTATAAATTTGAATTTTTTAAATTTCTTCAGGCGCCTATTCTGTCCTTCGGTTTCTAATATATATTTCAGTATATAGCTGTATTTTTTTGAAAAACACAATTCTAATTATTATGCTATTCAAATGTCCCCAACAACCAGCCAAAATTCCCTTGCAGAAGAAATGTAAAAACAATCGCATAGAAAAATCTCACCAAAAGCGTTGCAAGACAGGCATTGGCTGCAAAATCTTCCCACACCAAACAGATCTACTTTTCTAATGACTTGCACAGCGGTATAATTCCAAAGCCTATGGAGATGTAAACGCCTATCGCCATATTGTAATATGAATTTTTGGTATACATTTGCAATTACCCTCTGGAAAAAATGCATAAATACATTCAAAAAATTCACGCGACATAATGTCTACCTCGATTTTTTTTTACTGTGGCCGTGTTTTTTTTTTTATGTCAGAGTAATCGGATAATTAATTTAAATGTCAAAATTTAGATCTGTTTTTTTTTTTCATTCTACGAGAAAAAAAAACATTTCTCTGTGTCGTTTTTATATACTCCAATAATTCTGGGATATGATCTTTTTACTCTGAAAAAAGATTCAGAGTATTTTTTGACAAACGTAGTTGTTTGTTTCTTTATCAATGAGACTACTACGGAGCAATTAGGGGAAAATAAAGCTTTTTTCTGATACTAAAAAAACACACAGATAATTTTTTTGATCTGACAGATCTGGTCAGAGAAAATAATTTACTTTTATTCACTTTGTGTACAGCGGTACAACTAGTAACTAGTAACTAGTTTGAAATATATAAATCAACTAGCTGTTCCCGGGCGCTTTGCTACCCGCACACATGAACCCACGGGGTGACGGGAGTACTATAGTCTATAACTTTCCCTCACCTGCTAATAATTTACGTTGACATTTTTTTAAAAATACTTTTGTAAATCTCATGTTAAAATTTTATCTTTCTCCCCTTCCGTCTATATCTATAACTTTCCCCTACCGGCCAATAATACATCTTAAAAATTTCATAAAATTCAGTTTAAAATGTGGTTGATATTAACATTTTACATTCCCTGTGTGTAAAATAAAATAACTGCTAATCAAACAAATGCAGTTTTCGTGACTCATGTGTATAATATAAAAACAGTTATTTTGTGTAATAACGTTTTTTTTACGATTAATTGTAAATTTTAATTTTAATTTGGCGTCCTACGTTGTATTCTTGCGCGTGTTGTAATGAAACTAAATAAATGTCAAAAATAGCGGTTTTACCACCTACTATCTTGAAAAAAGTTGAATCTTCTCCAAATTGTCGAATTTCATGAAAATAACAAAAGTTCAAACCGATGCACAAATGCCTCTTCCCCTCTGCATTTTAATCTAACAAACTCTATTCGATAGATTATTCCTTTAGGAAGACACCGGTGTGGGTCAATATAGTGAGACATCTCTGGGAACTGGCCAATCCGCTTGACAGAGAACCTCCAAATTGACGAATTTCATGAAAATAACAAAAGTTCAAACCGATGCACAAATGCCTCTTCCCCTCTGCATTTTAATCTAACAAACTCTATTCGATAGATTATTCCTTTAGGAAGACACCGGTGTGGGTCAGTATAGTGAGACATCTCTGGGAACTGGCCAATCCGCTTGACAGAGAACCTCCAAATTGACGAATTTCATGAAAATAACAAAAGTTCAAACCGATGCACAAATGCCTCTTCCCCTCTGCATTTTAATCTAACAAACTCTATTCGATAGATTATTCCTTTAGGAAGACACCGGTGTGGGTCAATATAGTGAGACACCTCTGGGAACTGGCCAATCCGCTTGACAGAGAACCTCCAAATTGACGAATTTCATGAAAATAACAAAAGTTCAAACCGATGCACAAATGCCTCTTCCCCTCTGCATTGTAATCTAACAAACTCTATTCGATAGATTATTCCTTTAGGAAGACACAGGTGTGGGTCAATTTAGTGAGACATATATGTGAGCTTGTTAATCTGTTTTACAGCGAACCTCTAAATTTAAAATAACAAATGTTATTTTTACCAATACATATGCAGGCTGTATACATATGAGATTCTGTTAATTTTGTTATTTGTTAAAAACTTCACATGCGTCACTGTAGACCGGAGGATTGAGAAGACAAGTCGTTGTTTAAGGTAAAAACTGATCTGATTTATTAGCGAAATTGATTGGGTTTTTATACAAATTTTAGAGTTTCAATTTTCGTTCAATTTCCATTCAATTTTCCGACCTTCGATAATTGAACCCAAATCACCTCGCATACTTTATTGCGTCAGCACTATTTTTCTAGATTCAGCATTATTTTCAATAAATTGCATTCCCTATATGCATTCGGCGCGTCAGCATTATTATTTCAAGTTCATGCACCTGACAGAGCGCATGTAACATGAACCAACAATTATAATGTTTGGCTTTACGCTTGCCGTCGTTTAATGTCGAGGGCAATGCATTGTGTACAACGTACGTATGTATGATACGTGTGTTTGTTGTTTAATTGATAAGGGAAATGCATGCGGTATACAGGTATGTATGGATGGATGGATGATATGCTGATTTAGGCGTTAGGCAAATATTCAATTAACGAAGTTCGGAGTTAGTAGATATATATTGATTATTAATTTGTAATCCCTTCACACATTGTATCCAGTCAAGTACGAGTACGCACGGATCCCAAGAAGTTGGAAGCTGTTAACGAATGGCCGGTACCAAAGAATTTACATGTGCTCCGAATTTTTCTGGGGCTATGCTCATACTATCGACGGTTTGTGCATAACTTCGCAGATGTTGCACGAAGCCTTCATCGCCTTACTGAGAAGAAGTTCCAATGGTTGAGTGAGCACCAAAAATCATTCGAATTGCTGAAGGTAAAGCTGTGCAGAACTCTTCACCTGGACACTGATGTGAGCAATGCGAGCATAGGGCAGTTCTATCGCAGAATCAAGAAGGAAAGGAGCGTGTAATAGCGTAATAGAGCCGTTCGCTTTCTAAGCCCGAGAAGAACTACTGCATGACGCGAAGAGAATTGCTAGCTGTTGTCGATAGCGTTAAACACTTCCACAAGTACCTATACGGTCAGGAATTTCTTCTTCGAACTGACCATGCAGCTCTCAAATGGTTAATGCAGTTCAGGGAACCAGAAGGTCAAGTGGCCAGATGGATCGAACGACTCCAGGCATACACATTCAGAACAGAACATCGAAAAGGAATGCTGCACAATAATGCCAACGGGTTATCCAGAAGACCTTGTGCACCCCAATGCAAACACTACACAAGGCAAGAAAACAAGAAGTGCTCTAAGTAGTTGAACAAATAAGACTACAAGTTGAAGATTGCTGGACAAAACTCCCGCTAAGGGAGGAACAAGTGCGCGATGATTCGATTGCTCCAATATTTCAATGAATGGAGCAAGGTGAAATACCGGAGTGGCAACAGCAAGTCATACAGTAAAAAGTGACTGGGCTCAATGGCAGTCATTGAGATTGGAAGATGGACTACTGGTAAGGCAATGTGAATCGTCTGATGGTCAAAGCAAAAATCACAGATTGTGCTGGACGCTGGAAGAGCATTTGCGAAAAGAAGTTAATGCCTACCAAGATGAATGGGATTGTTGTATACCGTTGTTTATGATGGGTTATCGTAGCACTGTCCACAACACGACTAAAAACTCACCAGCAATGGTTGTATTTGGCAAAGAGCTTCGTCTACCAGGCGACATCAAATTTGGATCACCACCAGAAGAACCGACACCAAGGGAGAACTACGTTAGTGATCTAAGGCAGAGGATGATCGCTGTTCATGCTGCAGTAAGGAGCAACATAGTGGATGCCAGTAACCGGATGAAAACGCGATATGACCTGCGTGCAAAATGTGGGGGATTTCAGGAAGCAGATTTGGTCTGGCTTTACAATCCCAAAAGAAGAAAAGGTAAGTCTCCAAAACTACAACAAAGTTGGGAAGGCCCTTACAAGATTATTAAGAGAATTAATGATGTAGTATATCGGATCAAACAAAGCCCCAGATGTAAAATGAAAGTTGTTCACAGATTGACAAGGTGCAACCTCAGAAGGAGTGCTGAATATGTCCGGCACGAACAGAATTAAGGTGGGGATAATGTTACGAAAAGTAGTTAGTAGCGAAGTAGGTTCGAATCCTAGATAAATCGCAATGTACAGGCTCGTCCAAAAATGAGTACTAAAATTAGAACTAAAAAAATAGCATACTACTTATTAGATTACTTGAAATTTGAAATGTAACCGCCTGTAAGTTTGAATCATTATGTACTGATAAAAAATGTAGTCAAACCGGTCTGTGCCGTTTGCCCAGTTTTTGTAAAAGAACATGATTGAACATGTAGTCTATTTTTAGAAGATGACTTATTACATATAAGTATCGTTAGTTGTAAATAAGGGAAAAAGGCTACAATTTTCTGGTCTTTTCTCGATATTTCTGTCTATAAGATTGGAAGTTTCTGGAAGTTTTTCAATGAGTACAAAAGGTGGCGTTCGCTGCAGAGAAATTATTAGTGAATTGGAATTTAACCAGTGCAGTTGAAAAGCTCTTGCTTGCAGAATTATTGTAAAGTACAAGTATTAGGTATAAGTGTTTTTGTGTGCATTTAAAAGTTGTCCAGCATAAAATTGTGAACTTGTGTTATTTTTTACTGTTTGCTAATTAAAGTTATTATTTGTAAATTAATAAACTTGTGTTGTGTTTCATTTGCAAAATCCTTTACGAACTCAAAAGCCTAAATTTCGTAACAATATCATAGGCAGAAAACTGGATGCATACACATGGCATCTCCTTCTCTACTTGTGACTTTAACATATTTACAAACAATTTTTGAACATTCGAAGCTTCGCGAAAAATCGGGTAAGCTACGCCTCCAAAAATCAAAATGTTTTGAAAACAAAATTATACGGTCATGGGCGATACGGAAGGCAGAAGCACTTCCGCTCTTCCGAAATAAGCGAAAGCGGAATCAAAATATTACTGAAGCCTCTACTTTTCTATATTAATTTCATATGCACTCAAAGTTTTTATTAATTTTATTTCACAAAAATTCTTAAAAACTTGGAAAAATATGCACGAAGTGCTCTAAGTTCTCTAATTCTAATTATTCTACAATTAATACAAATATGTAAGACAATAACGACAACAACTTAAGTTATTTTTACAAAAACCAATTACATAAAAAATTAAATAATCCAATCCAGAGACTGGATAAGGTAAATCATTTATAAAATTATTTTTCTCCGTACTCGTACGGAATTTCACTTCCTTTATGTGAATTTAAAAGAGAAAGACGTTCTTGTATGTAAACTTCGTGTTTTTGAAATTACCTGCACTTAGGCAAATAACGTCCAGAAAAATTGGTTTTTTTTATTTATTATTCTTTTATTATTATTCTCTTTTTTTATTTTTTTTATTATTATTCTTTTTGCAAATAAATTTAAAGTGCTTCTCTTGTTGTATGGGTAATAAACATGGTTTTTATACTATGTGTATGATTCAGAATATTGGATTTACGATATTGAAGTTTACAGTTTGAATGCGTGGCTAATTTTCCGAGCTCACTAAATAAAAACTTTGAGCTATTTGCTAACTTTCACATAAGCAGTCTTTGGTTAAATAAACAAGCCTTTGAATTATCTTCTTGCTTAACTTATTTTTTGTTATCATCGATACTTTCCTCCTCTATGTTCTCAGTTTCTTCACAATGCAATTGTTCAATATTTTCAAATATAGAGATCACGATTTCAAAACACTCCAGTGGAGTTAGAAGAAATTCACTTTTGTACAGGAGCGAACATATCTTGGTACTAAAATTTGTCATTAGCGGGAAGTATCTCGCTGCAATTTCAGTTAGACTTCCATCTGGAGGAGAAATATTCTTAGCAAGTATAAATCTGTAGAACGTACGAATATCCTGATATTCGACATTTGGCACGTGAAAGTCATGAATAACTTTAAATAGTTTAAGTACGCAAGCTTGATTGGTAGCGAGTGCAACACGAAGAACACCTTTAAAATCATTTAAATTTAATTCGTCGAATAGCCGCAAAAATACTAGAAATTCAACTGCAAAGCTATCGAAAAATTTTGGCCGATGTTGACTGACGTATTTTTTAAAATTCTCATTTTTTGTAAGTATGGTGGTTATATGCAAACAATGTGTCAAGAATTCCCAGAAATAAACTGGTGTAAGGAAGTTTATGTCATTGTACTCGAACCAAATATTATAAGTATTATTTGCATCTCGTATGCATTCGGCTATATTAACATCGTAAGTGCAGTGGAAAATGTCACGGTAAAATTGCCACAGCCCCAGACATTTTATTACGAAGTTTGCTCGATTGCCCTGCTCAAAGGAATAAAATTGGAATCCAAGTTTTATATAGCGATTATATATATTATTTAATTTCGAATAATTTTCCGTAACGATTTGTTGCAAAGAATTTAGTTCAACAGAACTATCTCTCGATGGTAGATCTAGGAATGGATTGAAAGTGGAAAGTTCGTAATTGGGAATTAAAAGCGGATATAACAAAAGGCGGCAAGTATTTTCCTCGCCGAACAATCGGGCAATTTCTGAAATTTTACTTGTAAATGTTGTTTCTCTTAATTGAAGCAATTCACTGTTACTGATTTTTTGTTCATTAGAGTCCAAGCATGTTGCAACATTAAGAGCGCCTGCTATTAGAACTTTGGATTTGTTACACTTTTTAATTCGAAGACAATTTTGTGCTAAATATTGATTTTGGCAATACATTTGTAGGCTTACGTAATAGTCTCCATTTGCAGCTGCAATCATTCCAGGTCCGTGTTTGAGATTCATCTGCCAAATGCATGTGACAGTGCGCTCCTTGAATTCCAATCTACCAACACCATGACGCTGGCCATTATTCCAAGTACCAATGTATCTTGCTGGTAAGGCGCATTCATTTACCGCCTTTTGTTCATTCCACCGGTAAATACCGAAATCACAAAACATATCATCCACAAAGGAACCTTCGTATGTATCGTTGTTGGGAAACTTGAATTTACCCTGCTTTCTAGAACCGAATTCATCAAAAGTACCCTTAAAAATGCCACGTTTAGAGGAATGCACACCACTAAGTATTCTGCCATTTTTAAATATGCCTTTAAGACAGCCCCGAC
Source organism: Nephrocerus scutellatus (assembly GCA_947095585.1). NCBI lineage: Eukaryota > Metazoa > Arthropoda > Insecta > Diptera > Pipunculidae > Nephrocerus > Nephrocerus scutellatus. The sequence goes on from OX352762.1 coordinate 33,395,853, forward strand.
TTTTGGACTACGTGTAAAAACGATGCAAGAAGCTATTATTTGTCATAAATAAATTTAATCTTTTTTGCGCATACCTTCCACATCCCTTGCCCATCGTATTTGCCATTTGAGAAGTGGCCAATATAGTAAATATCCTTTTCTGATTCATATATTCCGTTCCCATGCATCTGGCCGGCAAAAAAGCTTCCTTCATACTTACTTTCGATGTTATCTATTAGTTTGCCCGCACCAGTGATTTGATTTTCTCTGAAAAGTCCTAGAAAAAATAATGTTCCAAACCATAAATTAAAATGAACTCAGATTTGAATATCTAGTACATACATACTCTGATGACGAGTATGACGAGTGTCGCGTGTCGCATGTGGCGCGTGTGATGGGTTGAACTTTTTTTTTGACTTTTTTGAGGTCCTTTTTAACTAACTTCCACAACACCTAGAGAGCTGAAAATTTGTGAATGTCTAAGTCCTAAATAGCATTATTTATATTCCGAATATTTATATTGAATTTTTTGAGGTAATTTTTAAACACCTTCTACAGAACCTAGGGAGTTGAAATTTTGTGAGTATCTAAGTCCAAAATAGCATTTTTTGTATTCCACGTATGACGCGTGTTACTTTTCGCGTGTGCAACGGGTGATGGTTTGAAAACGCGCCATTTTCTCTTTTTTTAAGATATTTTTTAACCACCTTTGGCACGACCTAGAGGGCTGAAATTTTTTGAGTTGTTCAATGTCAGGGACCCATTTTGAACTGTTGCCGCGGTTTGCCAGTGGCGCGTGTAAAGCATGGAGAAAAGAAAATGTTTGAAACGACTTTGTGGCGTGTTTTGATGTATATATAAAAGGTTAAACCCGAAAAACGAAGTTTTTTTACATTTACTTGTTTAAATTCTCTATATTAACTTCGCGTGCCCGTAGCTGCCTGGATGGCTAGTCAGATCTTGTGATCAATTTTCCCTTCCTAAAGCCCGGTTTTATTATACTTTGCAAACAAGCGGCATCAGATCATGTCATACTATAATGACTGTGTTCAGTGTGCGCAGGTGCGCTGTGAGCAGTGCTGCTTGCTTTACGTTTTGAGTTGTTTTGTTGTTGAGTTGCAGTGCTTCGCATGTGTTTTTATTTTTCAGCATTTATAGTGGAATTATACTTTTGGTTATTCAAGAATTTACATGAAATTTTTTTTATTTTTATGGGTTGTTTTTTTTTATATAAAAAGCGTTCAATAAAACTGTATTACACCTAGTCTTTGGGACTACTACCTTAAGTAGGGGTTGAAGATAAATGCAAACAAAACGGAACTCATCTGCTTTCGAATGCCAGGGACAAGAACAGGGAGAAAAAACTTTCTGAGCCGGTGCAGAGGATTAAAAATCACCCTTCCAGACAATACAGTAATAAAAACCCAATCATAGACGAAGTACCTGCGAATAAACTTCACCGAGAGGCTCAAGTTTAATGCCCACATCGATAAAACGTTGAAAAAGGCTAATTACGCTCTTCATTTGGTGCACCCGCTTCTACGAAGGCGAAACGGACTGTCTAACAACACCAGGCTGCTCATCTACAAGCAGCTCATCAGGTCAGTGATAACCTATGGCTATCCTATATTGTTCACCGTGTCACCAACAGCGATGAAGAAGATCTCCCTATTCGAAAGAAAGGTATTGAGAATATGTACAGGACTCTGGAGGGTGCCAAATAGTAACAAATTTGTCTCGAGTGCAAGGCTTTACGACGCGGCAGGTCTGCTGCCCATAACCGACCACTTGTTCCGAATGGCAAAGAAATTCGTTGATGGGTTGGAAACACATCCAAGTCCGGATATGCAAGGACTGAGAATCAAGGAAATCGAGCCAAGCCACCGCTATATAAACATCAGATGATTCACAGATGCTAGATTTGACGACATCTTTAATAATCAAGACGTCTCCTTCTACGAGAAGGCCAGCAATCAACATTACAGAGCTGAAGATCGCCCTGTTTATACCCCCTTTAATATTATTCTTCATTTTTATTTTATTTTAAAATTTATCGTTTAAAATTAAATTACTTTAATTAAAAACATGTAGTAGATTAAGTAGTAAATAATATTGTTTAATAATAAGCAATACGAAAAAAAAAGACAATGTAAATACGTCGGGCCCCTATTGTTGAGCCGACACTTATTAATAATAGTTATAAGTTTAGTTTTTAAGTCAAAATTGTATAATATCTAAATGTTTAATAAAATATCTTTATCTAAAAAAAAAAAAAAATCTGTAATACACCCACAGTTAAAAAAATGAATGCTGGAATTTATTTTCTACTTATTTTTAGCTTGCATCCATATATACATAATTGTCTTTACTAAATGGAGTCTATCATTCGTGAATTAGACTAATTCTTCAACATACAAATTTACCTTCAAACATGACCTCTTACAATTTTGACCTGATAGTTCTGTAAGCACTGTCACAAAATACGGGTTTACGCGGATCTACTCTCTAGATGGCATTATTTGATGTGTATTTGTGAACAAGAGGTTGTCGCTCATCTCTAGTCCGTTTATTATCTGTTACTAATATGTGCGCTGGAGAACATTCTTAAATAATTAAATCGAACGAATTATTTACCATTGTAAAGAGATCCATTTTTCCACCTGTAAGTTTTCTCTTCTATGTCTCCGTTGCTTAGCAAATAGTTAAAATTTACAAATTTAAGTTCGCAGATTTCTTTAGTTTCTATCTGCGGTAATGAAAATTATTTATATTAAAATATAGCTTCGTCTCATTTACTTACATCCGTGGATGAGAAGGTTTTAAGTAGAATTTTTGGAATAAGCAAATCATATAATTCTTTTGTTATACATTCCCTGGAATTATAATTATCAATTTTAGTTTCGCTCATTTTGCATGAATTTTCAAAAATGTTTGTTTTTGTTTTTCTTTTTAAATACAGTAATACTTTTATATTAAAGTTATTTATGCGTTTTGCTCAAGTCTTCTTTGACAACTTACATTTACTTAAATAATAAAATATGAGATAAGCAATAAACTCAATAAACTCAATAATATAAATTTTAACATTCTACTCCAAAACTTTCTCCTGTTTATGATTTATGTTGTTTATTGTAATGTGTAATGTTCCTTTGGTTAAGAAATATTTTATACTAAATTGCTTGTCCAATTCATCCCTTATAAAATAATAACGAACATCTAAGTGTTGTTTTTGTTTCGTCCTTTTATGTGCAGTTTCATCGCCCAATCATCTTAATTGTACTTTGGCTGTCCAAATTTAAGAATAACGGCTTTTTAGATAAATTTATTTTCACACGACTATAGACGAAAGTGACTGTTTCCGACGCTATAACCTACCCTCGAAAGTAGGCATTATCCACAGACTGCAGCTATAAATTTTATATTCTGCTTCAGGTGTTGACGAAGCTTCGACTGACTGACGCCTGGTGTACCAATCAAAAGCAGTTTTATTAATTATTTTGCACATGCCCATAGACGAAAAAGACTGTTTCATCCACTATAAACTAGCTTCGAAAGTAGCCTTTATGCACTCTAGTGAATTAACATATAAAAAAATTTTGTTATTTACTGCAGTCACAGCGAACACACATTCTCAGAGTAATTTTGCATTGCGCATAACCGCATCCTCGGCCGTTATGTAATATACTATATACGTAAACTACTCGTAAACTACTATTTATAGCTTCCACCAAAAATTGTTTTTCTAAATTTTTACTGTGGAGTATTGTTTGTGCTGCTTCTGCTATTGTTCACACATTCCTTTCTGCAGCCTCATTTTGTTAGGTGTGTATGCTGCAATAAACTAGTGCTTAACTCGAAATTCTTTTAGCAAAGTTTCGATGTTTTTGTTTTTTGGATTCACTACCATTATCAGATCTCATTATTTTTATTTTCTCTCCAGTTTCAATGCTAAGTTTCGGCATGAATTCTCTCAATTAAACAAATACCTCTGATTTATATATTAGGAAGTATACGGTTCTATAATTTGTAAAATCATTCTTTAATAATAAGAAATATACTGAATATACTGTCTTTTCTATCGGTCGACAAGTATCCACATGTTTTAATTCACCCGGTTTTGTAGATACCTAGTGCAGGCAACACTGCTTTCCATAAATGCACGATTCGCATTTAAAATTTGGTTTGACTTGTAATTTGATTCCAGTATTTTCCAGAATTATTTTACAATATTGGACATTCTGATGCACAAACAACTGATGCCAATGTTTAAAAGACATTTTTAATCCCTTTTGATTATAATATGCGGCATGCAGCATTCGTAAACTTAATTTTAACTTAAATAAATTTCCAACTCTTTAACAAGATACTATTGTTTCATTTTTATAATCTCTTTATTATCTCTATATAAAGCCCGATTTTATTGTAACTTTGCACACATGTTTATTTCCGGTGACAATACTTTCTATTATTGAGTGTAAGCGGGCCGCGGGGTCGGGGGTCTCCCATACAAAGTTTTTCCCTGGCATTAGATCATTTCAAACTACATATAATGACTGTGTTCTGTGTGCGTTATGCGCTGTGAGCTGTGGGCAGCGCTGCTTGCTTTACGATTGAGGTTGTTTTGTTGTTAGGTTGCAGTGCTTCGTATGTGTTTTTGTATTTCAGCATTTATAGTGGAATTTAGTATACTTTTGGTTATTAGAGAATTTATATGAAAAATTTTAATTTTTATAGGTTTTTTTTTTTAAATGCTTTTATATTAACTTGCCTGTGTCTGTCTTTCTGTCGGTTAATATGTCATTCTGTCAAGCTGTAAGTTGACGGTCTCGTACGAATTTTTGTGGAATACTTTTCGTTCTTATGGGATCTTGAGGAGAGTGTTGTGCTGGTCAAGGAGTATTGAAGTGGTCTTGAGGGGATCTTCAGGTGTTTTAATAAATCATTAATCAAAACATTAAAAATCTGTTAGTAAGTCTCGTACGCATTTTTGGGGTAGGACTTTTCGGGGGGTATTTTGGTGGTCTTCAGGTGGGTTTTGACGTGATTCATGATGGGGCCTTCAGGTGGGTCTAGAGTGGGTCTTGAGGGTGTTTAAAGATGGTTTCAATGGGATGTTGATTGGCTTTTAATCTAGTTTTGAGGGCGTCTTGATATGATGTTAAGGGAGTTACTTGAGGCAGTCTTGAGGGTGGTCCTGAGGGGGTCTTGAGGGCAGTTTGAGGAGAGCCTTTAAATGGTCTTTAGGGGGTTTTGTGGGGGATTGAGGAGAGTTTGAAAGGGTCTTGAGGTGGGTCCTGAAGGGGGTCGTAACTTAGTAATGAGGAAATTGATTGGGTTTTTATACAAATTTTAGGGTTTCAATTTTCGTTCAATTTCCATTCAATTTTCCGACCTTCGATAATTGAACCCAAATCACCTCGCATACTTTATTGCGTCAGCACTATTTTTCTAGATTCAACATTATTTTCAATAAATTGCATTCCCTATATGCATTCGGCGCGTCAGCATTATTATTTCAAGTTCATGCACCTGACAGAGCGCATGTAACATGAACCAACAATAATAATGTTTGGCTTTACGCTTGCCGTCGTTTAATGTCGAGGGCAATGCATTGTGTACAACGTACGTATGTATGATACGTGTGTTTGTTGTTTAATTGATAAGGGAAATGCATGCGGTATACAGGTATGTATGGATGGATGGATGATATGCTGATTTAGGCGTTAGGCAAATATTCAATTAACGAAGTTCGGAGTTAGTAGATATATATTGATTATTAATTTGTAATCCCTTCACACATTGTATCCAGTCAAGTACGAGTACGCACGGATCCCAAGAAGTTGGAAGCTGTTAACGAATGGCCGGTACCAAAGAATTTACATGTGCTCCGAATTTTTCTGGGGCTATGCTCATACTATCGACGGTTTGTGCATAACTTCGCAGATGTTGCACGAAGCCTTCATCGCCTTACTGAGAAGAAGTTCCAATGGTTGAGTGAGCACCAAAAATCATTCGAATTGCTGAAGGTAAAGCTGTGCAGAACTCTTCACCTGGACACTGATGTGAGCAATGCGAGCATAGGGCAGTTCTATCGCAGAATCAAGAAGGAAAGGAGCGTGTAATAGCGTAATAGAGCCGTTCGCTTTCTAAGCCCGAGAAGAACTACTGCATGACGCGAAGAGAATTGCTAGCTGTTGTCGATAGCGTTAAACACTTCCACAAGTACCTATACGGTCAGGAATTTCTTCTTCGAACTGACCATGCAGCTCTCAAATGGTTAATGCAGTTCAGGGAACCAGAAGGTCAAGTGGCCAGATGGATCGAACGACTCCAGGCATACACATTCAGAACAGAACATCGAAAAGGAATGCTGCACAATAATGCCAACGGGTTATCCAGAAGACCTTGTGCACCCCAATGCAAACACTACACAAGGCAAGAAAACAAGAAGTGCTCTGAAGTATTTGAACAAATAAGACTACAAGTTGAAGATTGCTGGTCAAAACTCCCGCTAAGGGAGGAACAAGTGCGCGATGATTCGATTGCTCCAATATTTCAATGAATGGAGCAAGGTGAAATACCGGAGTGGCAACAGCAAGTCATACAGTAAAAAGTTACTGGGCTCAATGGCAGTCATTGAGATTGGAAGATGGACTACTGCTAAGGCAATGTGAATCGGCTGATGGTCAAAGCAAAAATCACAGATTGTGCTGGACGCTGGAAGAGCATTTGCGAAAAGAAGTTAATGCCTACCAAGATGAATGGGATTGTTGTATACCGTTGTTTATGATGGGTTATCGTAGCACTGTCCACAACACGACTAAAAACTCACCAGCAATGGTTGTATTTGGCAAAGAGCTTCGTCTACCAGGCGACATCAAATTTGGATCACCACCAGAAGAACCGACACCAAGGGAGAAATACGTTAGTGATCTAAGGCAGAGGATGATCGCTGTTCATGCTGCAGTAAGGAGCAACATAGTGGATGCCAGTAACCGGATGAAAACGCGATATGACCTGCGTGCAAAATGTGGGGGATTTCAGGAAGCAGATTTGGTCTGGCTTTACAATCCCAAAAGAAGAAAAGGTAAGTCTCCAAAACTACAACAAAGTTGGGAAGGCCTTTACAAGATTATTAAGAGAATTAATGATGTAGTATATCGGATCAAACAAAGCCCCAGATGTAAAATGAAAGTTGTTCACAGATTGACAAGGTGCAACCTCAGAAGGAGTGCTGAATATGTCCGGCACGAACAGAATTAAGGTGGGGATAATGTTACGAAAAGTAGTTAGTAGCGAAGTAGGTTCGAATCCTAGATAAATCGCAATGTACAGGCTCGTCCAAAAATGAGTACTAAAATTAGAACTAAAAAAATAGCATACTACTTATTAGATTACTTGAAATTTGAAATGTAACCGCCTGTAAGTTTGAATCATTATGTACTGATAAAAAATGTAGTCAAACCGGTCTGTGCCGTTTGCCCAGTTTTTGTAAAAGAACATGATTGAACATGTAGTCTATTTTTAGAAGATGACTTATTACATATAAGTATCGTTAGTTGTAAATAAGGGAAAAAGGCTACAATTTTCTGGTCTTTTCTCGATATTTCTGTCTATAAGATTGGAAGTTTCTGGAAGTTTTTCAATGAGTACAAAAGGTGGCGTTCGCTGCAGAGAAATTATTAGTGAATTGGAATTTAACCAGTGCAGTTGAAAAGCTCTTGCTTGCAGAATTATTGTAAAGTACAAGTATTAGGTATAAGTGTTTTTGTGTGCATTTAAAAGTTGTCCAGCGTAAAATTGTGAACTTGTGTTATTTTTTACTGTTTGCTAATTAAAGTTATTATTTGTAAATTAATAAACTTGTAAATTAATGAACTCTTCACCTGGACACTGATGTGAGCAATGCGAGCATAGGGCAGTTCTATCGCAGAATCAAGAAGGAAAGGAGCGTGTAATAGCGTAATAGAGCCGTTCGCTTTCTAAGCCCGAGAAGAACTACTGCATGACGCGAAGAGAATTGCTAGCTGTTGTCGATAGCGTTAAACACTTCCACAAGTACCTATACGGTCAGGAATTTCTTCTTCGAACTGACCATGCAGCTCTCAAATGGTTAATGCAGTTCAGGGAACCAGAAGGTCAAGTGGCCAGATGGATCGAACGACTCCAGGCATACACATTCAGAACAGAACATCGAAAAGGAATGCTGCACAATAATGCCAACGGGTTATCCAGAAGACCTTGTGCACCCCAATGCAAACACTACACAAGGCAAGAAAACAAGAAGTGCTCTGAAGTATTTGAACAAATAAGACTACAAGTTGAAGATTGCTGGACAAAACTCCCGCTAAGGGAGGAACAAGTGCGCGATGATTCGATTGCTCCAATATTTCAATGAATGGAGCAAGGTGAAATACCGGAGTGGCAACAGCAAGTCATACAGTAAAAAGTTACTGGGCTCAATGGCAGTCATTGAGATTGGAAGATGGACTACTGCTAAGGCAATGTGAATCGGCTGATGGTCAAAGCAAAAATCACAGATTGTGCTGGACGCTGGAAGAGCATTTGCGAAAAGAAGTTAATGCCTACCAAGATGAATGGGATTGTTGTATACCGTTGTTTATGATGGGTTATCGTAGCACTGTCCACAACACGACTAAAAACTCACCAGCAATGGTTGTATTTGGCAAAGAGCTTCGTCTACCAGGCGACATCAAATTTGGATCACCACCAGAAGAACCGACACCAAGGGAGAAATACGTTAGTGATCTAAGGCAGAGGATGATCGCTGTTCATGCTGCAGTAAGGAGCAACATAGTGGATGCCAGTAACCGGATGAAAACGCGATATGACCTGCGTGCAAAATGTGGGGGATTTCAGGAAGCAGATTTGGTCTGGCTTTACAATCCCAAAAGAAGAAAAGGTAAGTCTCCAAAACTACAACAAAGTTGGGAAGGCCTTTACAAGATTATTAAGAGAATTAATGATGTAGTATATCGGATCAAACAAAGCCCCAGATGTAAAATGAAAGTTGTTCACAGATTGACAAGGTGCAACCTCAGAAGGAGTGCTGAATATGTCCGGCACGAACAGAATTAAGGTGGGGATAATGTTACGAAAAGTAGTTAGTAGCGAAGTAGGTTCGAATCCTAGATAAATCGCAATGTACAGGCTCGTCCAAAAATGAGTACTAAAATTAGAACTAAAAAAATAGCATACTACTTATTAGATTACTTGAAATTTGAAATGTAACCGCCTGTAAGTTTGAATCATTATGTACTGATAAAAAATGTAGTCAAACCGGTCTGTGCCGTTTGCCCAGTTTTTGTAAAAGAACATGATTGAACATGTAGTCTATTTTTAGAAGATGACTTATTACATATAAGTATCGTTAGTTGTAAATAAGGGAAAAAGGCTACAATTTTCTGGTCTTTTCTCGATATTTCTGTCTATAAGATTGGAAGTTTCTGGAAGTTTTTCAATGAGTACAAAAGGTGGCGTTCGCTGCAGAGAAATTATTAGTGAATTGGAATTTAACCAGTGCAGTTGAAAAGCTCTTGCTTGCAGAATTATTGTAAAGTACAAGTATTAGGTATAAGTGTTTTTGTGTGCATTTAAAAGTTGTCCAGCGTAAAATTGTGAACTTGTGTTATTTTTTACTGTTTGCTAATTAAAGTTATTATTTGTAAATTAATAAACTTGTGTTGTGTTTCATTTGCAAAATCCTTTACGAACTCAAAAGCCTAAATTTCGTAACAATATCATAGGCAGAAAACTGGATGCATACACATGGCATCTCCTTCTCTACATGTGACTTTAACATATTTACAAACAATTTTTGAACATTCGAAGCTTCGCGAAAAATCGGGTAAGCTACGCCTCCAAAAATCAAAATGTTTTGAAAACAAAATTATACGGTCATGGGCGATACGGAAGGCAGAAGCACTTCCGCTCTTCCGAAATAAGCGAAAGCGGAATCAAAATATTACTGAAGCCTCTACTTTTCTATATTAATTTCATATGCACTCAAAGTTTTTATTAATTTTATTTCACAAAAATTCTTAAAAACTTGGAAAAATATGCACGAAGTGCTCTAAGTTCTCTAATTCTAATTATTCTACAATTAATACAAATATGTAAGACAATAACGACAACAACTTAAGTTATTTTTACAAAAACCAATTACATAAAAAATTAAATAATCCAATCCAGAGACTGGATAAGGTAAATCATTTATAAAATTATTTTTCTCCGTACTCGTACGGAATTTCACTTCCTTTATGTGAATTTAAAAGAGAAAGACGTTCTTGTATGTAAACTTCGTGTTTTTGAAATTACCTGCACTTAGGCAAATAACGTCCAGAAAAATTGGTTTTTTTTATTTATTATTCTTTTATTATTATTCTCTTTTTTTATTTTTTTTATTATTATTCTTTTTGCAAATAAATTTAAAGTGCTTCTCTTGTTGTATGGGTAATAAACATGGTTTTTATACTATGTGTATGATTCAGAATATTGGATTTACGATATTGAAGTTTACAGTTTGAATGCGTGGCTAATTTTCCGAGCTCACTAAATAAAAACTTTGAGCTATTTGCTAACTTTCACATAAGCAGTCTTTGGTTAAATAAACAAGCCTTTGAATTATCTTCTTGCTTAACTTATTTTTTGTTATCATCGATACTTTCCTCCTCTATGTTCTCAGTTTCTTCACAATGCAATTGTTCAATATTTTCAAATATAGAGATCACGATTTCAAAACACTCCAGTGGAGTTAGAAGAAATTCACTTTTGTACAGGAGCGAACATATCTTGGTACTAAAATTTGTCATTAGCGGGAAGTATCTCGCTGCAATTTCAGTTAGACTTCCATCTGGAGGAGAAATATTCTTAGCAAGTATAAATCTGTAGAACGTACGAATATCCTGATATTCGTCATTTGGCACGTGAAAGTCATGAATAACTTTAAATAGTTTAAGTACGCAAGCTTGATTGGTAGCGAGTGCAACACGAAGAACACCTTTAAAATCATTTAAATTTAATTCGTCGAATAGCCGCAAAAATACTAGAAATTCAACTGCAAAGCTATCGAAAAATTTTGGCCGATGTTGACTGACGTATTTTTTAAAATTCTCATTTTTTGTAAGTATGGTGGTTATATGCAAACAATGTGTCAAGAATTCCCAGAAATAAACTGGTGTAAGGAAGTTTATGTCATTGTACTCGAACCAAATATTATAAGTATTATTTGCATCTCGTATGCATTCGGCTATATTAACATCGTAAGTGCAGTGGAAAATGTCACGGTAAAATTGCCACAGCCCCAGACATTTTATTACGAAGTTTGCTCGATTGCCCTGCTCAAAGGAATAAAATTGGAATCCAAGTTTTATATAGCGATTATATATATTATTTAATTTCGAATAATTTTCCGTAACGATTTGTTGCAAAGAATTTAGTTCAACAGAACTATCTCTCGATGGTAGATCTAGGAATGGATTGAAAGTGGAAAGTTCGTAATTGGGAATTAAAAGCGGATATAACAAAAGGCGGCAAGTATTTTCCTCGCCGAACAATCGGGCAATTTCTGAAATTTTACTTGTAAATGTTGTTTCTCTTAATTGAAGCAATTCACTGTTACTGATTTTTTGTTCATTAGAGTCCAAGCATGTTGCAACATTAAGAGCGCCTGCTATTAGAACTTTGGATTTGTTACACTTTTTAATTCGAAGACAATTTTGTGCTAAATATTGATTTTGGCAATACATTTGTAGGCTTACGTAATAGTCTCCATTTGCAGCTGCAATCATTCCAGGTCCGTGTTTGAGATTCATCTGCCAAATGCATGTGACAGTGCGCTCCTTGAATTCCAATCTACCAACACCATGACGCTGGCCATTATTCCAAGTACCAATGTATCTTGCTGGTAAGGCGCATTCATTTACCGCCTTTTGTTCATTCCACCGGTAAATACCGAAATCACAAAACATATCATCCACAAAGGAACCTTCGTATGTATCGTTGTTGGGAAACTTGAATTTACCCTGCTTTCTAGAACCGAATTCATCAAAAGTACCCTTAAAAATGCCACGTTTAGAGGAATGCACACCACTAAGTATTCTGCCATTTTTAAATATGCCTTTAAGACAGCCCCGACTTTTGGACTACGTGTAAAAACGATGCAAGAAGCTATTATTTGTCATAAATAAATTTAATCTTTTTTGCGCATACCTTCCACATCCCTTGCCCATCGTATTTGCCATTTGAGAAGTGGCCAATATAGTAAATATCCTTTTCTGATTCATATATTCCGTTCCCATGCATCTGGCCGGCAAAAAAGCTTCCTTCATACTTACTTTCGATGTTATCTATTAGTTTGCCCGCACCAGTGATTTGATTTTCTCTGAAAAGTCCTAGAAAAAATAATGTTCCAAACCATAAATTAAAATGAACTCAGATTTGAATATCTAGTACATACATACTCTGATGACGAGTATGACGAGTGTCGCGTGTCGCATGTGGCGCGTGTGATGGGTTGAACTTTTTTTTTGACTTTTTTGAGGTCCTTTTTAACTAACTTCCACAACACCTAGAGAGCTGAAAATTTGTGAATGTCTAAGTCCTAAATAGCATTATTTATATTCCGAATATTTATATTGAATTTTTTGAGGTAATTTTTAAACACCTTCTACAGAACCTAGGGAGTTGAAATTTTGTGAGTATCTAAGTCCAAAATAGCATTTTTTGTATTCCACGTATGACGCGTGTTACTTTTTGCGTGTGCAACGGGTGATGGTTTGAAAACGCGCCATTTTCTCTTTTTTTAAGATATTTTTTAACCACCTTTGGCACGACCTAGAGGGCTGAAATTTTTTGAGTTGTTCAATGTCAGGGGCCCATTTTGAACTGTTGCCGCGGTTTGCCAGTGGCGCGTGTAAAGCATGGAGAAAAGAAAATGTTTGAAACGACTTTGTGGCGTGTTTTGATGTATATATAAAAGGTTAAACCCGAAAAACGAAGTTTTTTTACATTTACTTGTTTAAATTCTCTATATTAACTTCGCGTGCCCGTAGCTGCCTGGATGGCTGGTCAGATCTTGTGATCAATTTTCCCTTCCTAAAGCCCGGTTTTATTATACTTTGCAAACAAGCGGCATCAGATCATGTCATACTATAATGACTGTGTTCAGTGTGCGCAGGTGCGCTGTGAGCAGTGCTGCTTGCTTTACGTTTTGAGTTGTTTTGTTGTTGAGTTGCAGTGCTTCGCATGTGTTTTTATTTTTCAGCATTTATAGTGGAATTATACTTTTGGTTATTCAAGAATTTACATGAAATTTTTTTTATTTTTATGGGTTGTTTTTTTTTATATAAAAAGCGTTCAATAAAACTGTATTACACCTAGTCTTTGGGACTACTACCTTAAGTAGGGGTTGAAGATAAATGCAAACAAAACGGAACTCATCTGCTTTCGAATGCCAGGGACAAGAACAGGGAGAAAAAACTTTGTGAGCCGGTGCAGAGGATTAAAAATCACCCTTCCAGACAATACAGTAATAAAAACCCAATTATAGACGAAGTACCTGCGAATAAACTTCACCGAGAGGCTCAAGTTTAATGCCCACATCGATAAAACGTTGAAAAAGGCTAATTACGCTCTTCATTTGGTGCACCCGCTTCTACGAAGGCGAAACGGACTGTCTAACAACACCAGGCTGCTCATCTACAAGCAGCTCATCAGGTCAGTGATAACCTATGGCTATCCTATATTGTTCACCGTGTCACCAACAGCGATGAAGAAGATCTCCCTATTCGAAAGAAAGGTATTGAGAATATGTACAGGACTCTGGAGGGTGCCAAATAGTAACAAATTTGTCTCGAGTGCAAGGCTTTACGACGCGGCAGGTCTGCTGCCCATAACCGACCACTTGTTCCGAATGGCAAAGAAATTCGTTGATGGGTTGGAAACACATCCAAGTCCGGATATGCAAGGACTGAGAATCAAGGAAATCGAGCCAAGCCACCGCTATATAAACATCAGATGATTCACAGATGCTAGATTTGACGACATCTTTAATAATCAAGACGTCTCCTTCTACGAGAAGGCCAGCAATCAACATTACAGAGCTGAAGATCGCCCTGTTTATACCCCCTTTAATATTATTCTTCATTTTTATTTTATTTTAAAATTTATCGTTTAAAATTAAATTACTTTAATTAAAAACATGTAGTAGATTAAGTAGTAAATAATATTGTTTAATAATAAGCAATACGAAAAAAAAAGACAATGTAAATACGTCGGGCCCCTATTGTTGAGCCGACACTTATTAATAATAGTTATAAGTTTAGTTTTTAAGTCAAAATTGTATAATATCTAAATGTTTAATAAAATATCTTTATCTAAAAAAAAAAAAAAATCTGTAATACACCTACAGTTAAAAAAATGAATGCTGGAATTTATTTTCTACTTATTTTTAGCTTGCATCCATATATACATAATTGTCTTTACTAAATGGAGTCTATCATTCGTGAATTAGACTAATTCTTCAACATACAAATTTACCTTCAAACATGACCTCTTACAATTTTGACCTGATAGTTCTGTAAGCACTGTCACAAAATACGGGTTTACGCGGATCTACTCTCTAGATGGCATTATTTGATGTGTATTTGTGAACAAGAGGTTGTCGCTCATCTCTAGTCCGTTTATTATCTGTTACTAATATGTGCGCTGGAGAACATTCTTAAATAATTAAATCGAACGAATTATTTACCATTGTAAAGAGATCCATTTTTCCACCTGTAAGTTTTCTCTTCTATGTCTCCGTTGCTTAGCAAATAGTTAAAATTTACAAATTTAAGTTCGCAGATTTCTTTAGTTTCTATCTGCGGTAATGAAAATTATTTATATTAAAATATAGCTTCGTCTCATTTACTTACATCCGTGGATGAGAAGGTTTTAAGTAGAATTTTTGGAATAAGCAAATCATATAATTCTTTTGTTATACATTCCCTGGAATTATAATTATCAATTTTAGTTTCGCTCATTTTGCATGAATTTTCAAAAATGTTTGTTTTTGTTTTTCTTTTTAAATACAGTAATACTTTTATATTAAAGTTATTTATGCGTTTTGCTCAAGTCTTCTTTGACAACTTACATTTACTTAAATAATAAAATATGAGATAAGCAATAAACTCAATAAACTCAATAATATAAATTTTAACATTCTACTCCAAAACTTTCTCCTGTTTATGATTTATGTTGTTTATTGTAATGTGTAATGTTCCTTTGGTTAAGAAATATTTTATACTAAATTGCTTGTCCAATTCATCCCTTATAAAATAATAACGAACATCTAAGTGTTGTTTTTGTTTCGTCCTTTTATGTGCAGTTTCATCGCCCAATCATCTTAATTGTACTTTGGCTGTCCAAATTTAAGAATAACGGCTTTTTAGATAAATTTATTTTCACACGACTATAGACGAAAGTGACTGTTTCCGACGCTATAACCTACCCTCGAAAGTAGGCATTATCCACAGACTGCAGCTATAAATTTTATATTCTGCTTCAGGTGTTGACGAAGCTTCGACTGACTGACGCCTGGTGTACCAATCAAAAGCAGTTTTATTAATTATTTTGCACATGCCCATAGACGAAAAAGACTGTTTCATCCACTATAAACTAGCTTCGAAAGTAGCCTTTATGCACTCTAGTGAATTAACATATAAAAAAATTTTGTTATTTACTGCAGTCACAGCGAACACACATTCTCAGAGTAATTTTGCATTGCGCATAACCGCATCCTCGGCCGTTATGTAATATACTATATACGTAAACTACTCGTAAACTACTATTTATAGCTTCCACCAAAAATTGTTTTTCTAAATTTTTACTGTGGAGTATTGTTTGTGCTGCTTCTGCTATTGTTCACACATTCCTTTCTGCAGCCTCATTTTGTTAGGTGTGTATGCTGCAATAAACTAGTGCTTAACTCGAAATTCTTTTAGCAAAGTTTCGATGTTTTTGTTTTTTGGATTCACTACCATTATCAGATCTCATTATTTTTATTTTCTCTCCAGTTTCAATGCTAAGTTTCGGCATGTATTCTCTCAATTAAACAAATACCTCTGATTTATATATTAGGAAGTATACTGTTCTATAATTTGTAAAATCATTCTTTAATAATAAGAAATATACTGAATATACTGTCTTTTCTATCGGTCGACAAGTATCCACATGTTTTAATTCACCCGGTTTTGTAGATACCTAGTGCAGGCAACACTGCTTTCCATAAATGCACGATTCGCATTTAAAATTTGGTTTGACTTGTAATTTGATTCCAGTATTTTCCAGAATTATTTTACAATATTGGACATTCTGATGCACAAACAACTGATGCCAATGTTTAAAAGACATTTTTAATCCCTTTTGATTATAATATGCGGCATGCAGCATTCGTAAACTTAATTTTAACTTAAATAAATTTCCAACTCTTTAACAAGATACTATTGTTTCATTTTTATAATCTCTTTATTATCTCTATATAAAGCCCGATTTTATTGTAACTTTGCACACATGTTTATTTCCGGTGACAATACTTTCTATTATTGAGTGTAAGCGGGCCGCGGGGTCGGGGGTCTCCCATACAAAGTTTTTCCCTGGCATTAGATCATTTCAAACTACATATAATGACTGTGTTCTGTGTGCGTTATGCGCTGTGAGCTGTGGGCAGCGCTGCTTGCTTTACGATTGAGGTTGTTTTGTTGTTAGGTTGCAGTGCTTCGTATGTGTTTTTGTATTTCAGCATTTATAGTGGAATTTAGTATACTTTTGGTTATTAGAGAATTTATATGAAAAATTTTAATTTTTATAGGTTTTTTTTTTAAATGCTTTTATATTAACTTGCCTGTGTCTGTCTTTCTGTCGGTTAATATGTCATTCTGTCAAGCTGTAAGTTGACGGTCTCGTACGAATTTTTGTGGAATACTTTTCGTTCTTATGGGATCTTGAGGAGAGTGTTGTGCTGGTCAAGGAGTATTGAAGTGGTCTTGAGGGGATCTTCAGGTGGTTTTAATAAATCATTAATCAAAACATTAAAAATCTGTTAGTAAGTCTCGTACGCATTTTTGGGGTAGGACTTTTCGGGGGGTATTTTGGTGGTCTTCAGGTGGGTTTTGACGTGATTCATGATGGGGCCTTCAGGTGGGTCTAGAGTGGGTCTTGAGGGTGTTTAAAGATGGTTTCAGTGGGATGTTGGTTGGCTTTTAATCTAGTTTTGAGGGCGTCTTGATATGATGTTAAGGGAGTTACTTGAGGCAGTCTTGAGGGTGGTCCTGAGGGGGTCTTGAGGGCAGTTTGAGGAGAGTCTTTAAATGGTCTTTAGGGGGTTTTGTGGGGGGATTGAGGAGAGTTTGAAAGGGTCTTGAGGTGGGTCCTGAAGGGGGTCGTAACTTAGTAATGAGGAAGTCTGGAGAGGGTTTTGAGAGGGGTCTTGAGGGTGTTCTGAGTGGATCTATAGAGGTTATTGATGATCTTCAGAGGTTATTGGGAGTCTTAAGGAGTTATTGAGGATGTCTTGAGATGGATCTTGAATGCGGTTTACGGGAGTCTTCAGGTGTACTTCCGAAGGTCTCAATGGTTTGAGAGGGTCTTGACGAGGTTTTTGCGAGAGTCTTAAGGGAATCTTGAGTGGAGTTTATAAAGGTTTGAGAGGGTCTTGAGTCTCAAGAGGGTTTTGTTGGGGTCTGAAGGGAATTTTGAGGGGGGTTGAGTGGTTCTTAGAAGTCGTGTGGTGGTCTTGAGGGATCTCAAGGGGTCTTAAGGGTGGCCTCAGGTGGTTTTGTGGGTGGTTTGAGGGGGTTCTTGAGATGGTTTTTAGTGGGGTGTTTAGGTGGTCTTGAGGAAGGCTTGTGGGGTTCTGAGAGAGTCGTGAGTTGAGTCTTAATGGAGTCTCGAGGGAATCTTTAAGTAGTCTTGACGGGGTTTCGAGGAAGTTTTGTGAGGATATTTAGTGGTGTCTTGAGGGAGTCTTTAGGTGGTCTTGAGGGGTTCTTGAGGGGATTTTGAGAGGGTCATGAGTGGAGTTTGAGGGGATCTTAAGAAGGTTTTGAGGTGGTCTTGAGGTGGTGTTGAGGGGGTTTAAGAGGGTCGTGAATGGAACCTTAAGGGGGTTTTTAGGTGGTCTTGAAGGAGTATTGATGGAGGAAGTAATGTGGCCTTAATGGGGTATTGAGGTAGTCTTGGGGGGTGGGTTCCGAGGTGGTTTTGTGAGGATCTTTAAGGGGGTCTTGAGGGGGTCTTTAGGAGGTCTTGAGGGAATTTTGAGGAGATTTTGGGAGCGTCCTTGGGCGGTTTAAAAGCGGTATTGAGGGGGTTTGAGATGGTTTTGAGTGGGGTCTTAGGAGGGTTTTGAGTGGTTCTTAAGGGAATCTTGAGCAGGGTCTTGAGGGGGTTTGAGAGGGGTTCTTAAGAGGGTTTTGTGGGGGTCTTTAGGGAATCTCGAGTGGGGTCTTGATTGGGTTCTTAGAAGATGTCATGGGTGGTCTTGAGGGGGTCTCGAGGGGGTCTCGAGGGAGTTTTGTGAGGATCTTTGCTGGGGTCTTGAGGGGGTCCTTAGGAGGTCTTGAGAGGTTCTTGAGGGGATTTTGAGAGGGTCTTGATTGGAGTCTTGAGGGGGTCTTAAGTAGGTTTTCAGGGGGTCTTGAGGTGGTCTTGAGGGGATTTTGACAGGGTCGTGTGTGGAGTCTTAAGGGGGTTTTTAGGTGGTCTTGAGAGTGTTTTGAGTGGGTCTTAAGGGAATCTTAAGGTGGGTTTGAGTGGGTCTTGAGGGAGTATTAATGGGGGTAGTAACGTGGTCTTAACGGGGTCTTGAGGTGATCTTGAGAGATTCTTTAGCTAGTCTTCAAAAGGGTCTCGAGGGGGTTTCGTGAGAATCTTCAGTGGGGTCTTGAGGAGGTCCTTAGGTGGTCTTGAGGGATCTTAATGGTATTTTGGGAGGGTCGTGAGTGGGGTCTTGAGGGGGTCTTAAGAACGTTTTTAGGGTGCCTTGGGTGGTCTTGAGGGGATTTTGAGAGGGTCGTGAGTGGAGTCTTCAAGGGGTTTTTTGGTGTTCTAAAGTGGGGTCTTGAGAGTGTTTTCAGGGGGTCTTAAGGAAATGTTATGGTGGGTTTTAGGGGGGTCCTGAATAATACGAACATTTTTAAACAAAATCAAATCGGTCCAGCCGTTTAGCCGTGAAAAAGTTACAGACAGAGTTACTTTCAGATTTATAATATTAGTAAGGATAAGGATATTCAACTATACGTATTAAATTGTAATGCCCTGTATTTACATAACATTAATCAGCGTCATTCTACTTTTTAATATAAATATATTCTACCATACTTTTCTTCACTTTTATTTATAATTCTGGGCCCATAACCTATTGTTTTAAATGATTAAAACAGAGTTTTTAAATAAAATATTATTTTACTATAAGAAAAGTAGTTTACGGCGTTTTATTTGTTTAAAGTCTTTGTTTTTTTTAAAAAAAAAAAAAGATTTTTTGGATGTTGCTCGTTTTTACTAAAAAAAACCAGTCTACGGTAGATCGGATTTCCCCTCTAACAGATCTTGATATTTTGGGAGATTTACCCCTCTTCATTAACTACAACAACACATGCAACAAAACAATGTAAACAAAATATTCTCGGCTTTCGTGTTCGTTTTTTCGAGAAAAAATCTGAGCTCGAGCGCAGATTTCTAAAACAAAAAAAATTTATAAAGAATAAAATAATCTGGTTTGTTTACATAGTCCGCAGCATTTGTCGACCATGCAATGAACAAAACAAACCAATCTAAAAATATATAATACAAACTTTAAAATACTCTGGTGGGTGGGTGTTTTGGCATATGTTCGACTGCGATTACTTTACTACACATAACTCACGCGACTCACGCGACACACGCGACACGCATCATACGCTGAATATAAAAAATGTTATTTTGGACTTAGATACTCACAAAATTTCAGCTCTCTAGGTTGTGTAGAAGGTGCTTAAAAAACACCTCAAAGTAGCCGAAAATACAGACAAAAAGAGTTGAAGTCAAGTTAAATAAAAGTTTTTAAAAAAGGCAGTATTGGGTGCATCCAATAATAAGAGATTGGCCCTCAGATGGACTATTTGTTACTTTTTATCCCAAATTAAGCGAATTTGGTCCCGAATTCTTCAACAATTTTAGAATGCCAATAACATCATTTGACGCTTTACTTGAATTGATCAGGGCAGAAATTTTTAGTTCCTATACCCATATGAGAGAGAGACTTTTGTCAAGATTGGTGTTTTGCAATTTTGTTAGAATATTCCGAACACTGTATAATACAGACGGCCTTTTTAAAAACTTTTATTTAACCTAACTTGACCTGTTTGTCTGTTTGTTTCGATTTCTTTGAGATCCTTTAACCACCTTTCACATTACCTAGAGAGCGGAAATTTTGTGAGCAGCTCAGTCCCATGGGAAATTTCAGAGATTCCGCGAGTGACGCGTGTCGCGTTTGGCGCATGTAACGAACGTAAAACTGGATATTATTTTCAGCATTTCAAAACGAAAATTTATGCTGTTTCCGCAAAGTATCTGAACGCTCTTTGTGTACGCCATAGAAATAAAACCGCACAACAACCGTGCGTGTTTATTTTTCGGCGGTCGAGTTGCTTAAAAAGCTCGTAAACATGATGTTAATGTAAATGGTATAACGCGGTAGAAACTGCTGTGTCTGACCGAGCACTTGCATCGCTGGTCGCTATAATCACCGATCAGAGGTTATTGGTTTCTTCTTGTTTGAATAGAATACACATGTGGTTGTGTTGTAAAAGTCTCTTGTGTGTGGCAGAGCAAAGAAAATATCAGCAGCGAGATTTTGTTCGGAAAGGGTTCAGAGATAGATATTGTAAGAGTTAAAGTTAAATGCAGTGGTAAATGCGTGTATGTTAGATTGACAGGATCGCCACGACGACTTTTTCTTATGTCGCGTCTCATTTGTAATTTAAAGACTTTCGGTGGTTGTTCTATTGTTCCGGAAAATAGGACCGAATTGGTTTTGTTAAATTCTCTACATTAACTTCGCGTGCACGTGGCTGGCTGGCTGGCTGGTCAGATTTTCTGATAAATTTTTAACCCACTTTCCATAGCACACATGTATATTTCCGGCTTGACAATACTTTCTATTAAAATTTCAGAGAGATCGGGCTGCGGGATCCGGGGGCTCCCATACAAATTCAAATACAAAATTCATATCGTACTATAATGACTGTGTTCTGTGTGCGCTGATGAGTGATACGATATAGGCAGCGCTTCCTGCTTTATGATTGGGGTTGTTTTGTTGTTGCGTTGCAGCAGAGAGTATAGATATATCAAGAGGACGCTCAGATGTGTGAATGCATTGTTAATTTGTGTTTTGTACAATACTCGTATTACGAGTATTTGAAGAACTGGTTACGCACTCAACTGCTTTACAGCTTAACTCAACTCAAAAGAAATCATTTTAGTGGTACTTCGTACGTCATTGTGTGTACGTCGCACCACCCGTGTGGCT
This sequence comes from Nephrocerus scutellatus, assembly GCA_947095585.1. Classification (NCBI taxonomy): domain Eukaryota; kingdom Metazoa; phylum Arthropoda; class Insecta; order Diptera; family Pipunculidae; genus Nephrocerus; species Nephrocerus scutellatus. The sequence continues at coordinate 33,417,400 of OX352762.1, forward strand.
GCTATGTTTTCACCACCAAATGGGGATTCACCATAAAATCGATTCTCCGATCAGTGAATCAAGTGATCAAGAAAAATTTCAATTTTTAAATTCGCTTGCCCGTGGCACGGCTGTCTGTTGGTCCGTTTGTCGTGGAATCTTGCGATTTATTTTTTAATTCTCTATATTAACTTCGCGAACCCGTGGCTGCCTGGCTGGTGGGCAGAATCTTGTGATCAATTTTTAACACACTTCCTAATGTCCGATTTTTTTCAAACTTTGCAAACATGTGTATTTCCAACGACAACATTTTCTATTAAAATTTGGGGCACCTCGGGCCTCGGGGCTCCCATACAAATTTTTTAAAAAATTTACCCGATTTTTTTTAAATTCATACGCATGTGTATGTCCGATGCACAACACTTTTTGTAAAAATTTGGAAGTAATCGTGCCCAGTTGTCGGGGGGGGGGGGGGATTTTATTCAAATTTTATACGCATGTGTATCTCCCATGGACAACACTTTTTGTAAAAATTTGGAAATGAAATGGCCCAGGCGTCGGGGGGCTCTCTAACAAAATTTTTAAAAAATTTACCCCATTTTATTCAAACTGAACTATATGTATTCCCGATTAGAGAATTTACACGAAAAATTTAAATTTTTATGGGTTGTTTTTCTTTTGTTACATTTTTGTATGATATGTATGTGTATGTATGCATAATATTATGTGTTAAACCTTTTTCAAGTCAAGTTAAAAATTTTTCAAACCAAATTAACAAATATTTAAATCGAATTAACAATTTTGCAAAATAAATTAACAATTTTCCAAATCAAATTAACAAATTTTCAGAACAAAATAACACTTTTTCAAATGAAGTTAGCCAATTTTCAAAACAAATTAACAAATGTTAAAACCAAATTAACAACAATTTTCAAATCAAATTAAATTATTATTTTTTCCGCAAAATATACAATAAAATGGTGGAATAAGACGGTTGAAACTTTTACAAAATACCATGGATAGAATTGAAGAATGTGTAGAAACGAATCCTGGCATAACCCAAAAAAACAAAATTAAAACTGGTTAGAGAACATAATATAAATGTAAAAAAACAACCCTTAAAAATACAATTTTTCATGTAAATTCTCCAATAGGAGATGGGTATGTGTTAAAATTTGAAGAAAATCGAGCTAATTTTTAAAAACCCTCGGACCTCAGGGCCTCACTCCAAAAACTTTACAAAAAATTTTGTCCATCGGAGATACAAAAATTTTAAAAAATCGGGTTAAGTTTTTTAAAAAATTTGTTGGTGCCCCAAAATTGGTGACCCTCCAAACCCTGTCTCCAAAATTTTTGCAAAAAGTGTTGCCCATCGGAGATACATACGTATATAAAATTTAAGGAAAATCGGATTATTTTTTTTTTAAATTTTGGGACCCAGGGTCTCCAAATTTTTTACAAAAAGTTTTGTCTATCGGAGATACACATGTGTATTAAATTTGAAGAAAATGGGGTTATTTTTTTAAATAATTTATGGGGCCTCACGAACCCGTGCCCGGGGTCTCCAAATTTTTTACAAAAAGTGTTGTCTATCGGAGATACACATGTGTATTAAATTTGAAGAAAATGGGGTTATTTTTTTAAATAATTTATGGGGCCTCACGAACCCGTGCCCGGGGTCTCCAAATTTTTTACAAAAAGTGTTGTCTATCGGAGATACACATGTGTATTTAATTTGAAGAAAATCGGGTTAATTTTTTTAAAAAAAGTTATGGGGCCCCACGAACCCGGGCCCGGGGTCTCCAAATTTTTTACAAAAAGTGTTGTCTATCGGAGATACACATGTGTATTAAATTTGAAGAAAATCGGGATAATTTTTTTAAAAAAAGTTATGGGGCCCAAGAACCCGGGCCCGGGGTCTCCAAAATGTTTACAAAAAGTGTTGTGTATCAGAGATACACATATGTATAAAATTTGAAGAAAATCGAGTAAAATTTTGTAAAATATTTGTTGGGGAGCCCACCGACCCCGTGGCCCGAGGGTCCTTAATAGAAAGTGTTGTCATCGGAGATATGCATGTGTGCAAAATTTAAATAAAATCGGGCCTTGGGAAGTGGGTTAAAAATTTATCGCAAGATTCCATGACACACAAACAAACCCACAAACCCACAAACACACGGGCAAGTGAAGTTAATATAGAGAATTTAAAAAAAAAATAAATGACAATATTTAATGCTCTAAAAACCTAAAATTACCTTAAAACTTGCACTTCGGCGTACCTATGCCTTGCATTTTTCAAATAATGCTCCACAGGATCGTGAAAAAATTATCTATTTAGATGAATCTGGCTTCAATTTGCACCTTAGACGAAAATGTATGGTCGAAGGTGAAAATTTTGGCTAGACAGTACTTGGGTGATCCAGCCAACCGCCGGCCTCTAGTTGAACTAATAGAATAATCCTTAAACCCAGTGACTGCAGCTGACTGTTCAAATTTTATAATGAATATGATGTTAAAAATGACCAATGCAGTAGCGGGCGCTCCATTAGAATAATTTGTCGAAAATTATAATCTGAATTTTATAAAGCTGAATTTATATATTCTAAGCTGAATTTTATTTTATGAAATACGAATTGACGAAATAAAATTAATTTAATTTGATTTGAAAATTGTTGTTAATGTGTTTTGAAAATTCGCTAACTTTATTTGAAAAAGTGTTATTTTGTTCTGAAAATTTGTTAATTTGATTTGGAAAAATGTTAATTCGATTTGAATATTTGTTAATTTGATTTGAACATTTGTCAATTTGGTTTGAAAAATGGTTAACTTAACTTGAAAAAGGTATATAAATATTCAAAACCTGATGTCACACTCGTAACATAAAGTACAAATACTAAAGTCTAATTTTCTACTGAATATATCTTTTTCACACGCTCATAGACGAAAGTGACTGTGACATACATTATAAACTAGCTTCGAAAGTAGCCTTTATACACTCTAGTGATTTAACATATAAAATACAATAACATATAATAACATATTATTTACTGCAGTCACAGCAAACACACATCTCAGAGTAATTTTGCATTGCGCATAACCGCATCCTCGCCCGTTATGTAATCTATATACATACAAAATAGAGATTTTATTTGTTTGTATATTTGTATATATATATATATATATATATATATATATATATATATATATAAATTTTAATAAAGTATTCAAATTTAGTTAAAAAAAAACAATATTTTTAATTTCAAAATGAATATCTTTATTATTTTAGTATTAAGACTAGAGCTTCGGATCCCTTACCACTGGTGGGGGGAAATCGTCAGCTGCAAATGGTGACTGCTTAAAGACTGAATTAATTGAGATCAAGCGATCCCTTTTTATAGTGCTTAATTGCTAACGCAGCATTTTGACTGCGGACGATACTCTTTGTATCGTTTACATTGAAAATGGCGGTTTGTTTATAATAAAATATTTAACACGAGGCATTTTGCCTGCGGACGATAACCTCTGTACATTCCGACTGCGGACGATACTCTTTGTATCGTTTATTGTATTTTTACATTTAAGATAGATATAAAAGATTATGATCAATATAATTGTTAAAATTATCATATACATAGTTAAATTTGTATAGTTGTGTTTGTATTTTAATTCTTGAATTTCTTTTAAGTTTTTTATATTTTGATAATTCAATTCTTGAAAAGTTAAATCATTTGATTTGGTATAATTGATATTTGTGATTGTATTTGGAATTATGGGTTCATGTTTGTAGTTTTTTCTCTCGTAATTTTTATTATCTATTTTAATTTTACAATTTTCAAACTTAATTAAGTAATTACCTTTGACAATAATGTTTTGACTGTTACAATTTTGGATAATTTCTTGTAATCCTACATTAATTAACATTAAATTGTTATTTCCTATTTCTATTATTTGTTTACTTGTATTTTTTATTAATTTACAATTCATTTGATTTTTAAATACATTTTGTAAACAATTGTCGTCTATTTCTGATAAATATTTTTTTATTTTGGTATTATTATAAATTGTTTGCTTTTTAGTCAAATACATTTTATTACTAATATCTAATTGTTGATTATCATCTGAATTTGGTATGGGTTGGATATAGATTTGTTTGTATGTTTCATTTGAAAAGTTTCGGATTTTTATTATAAATATGATAGTATTTTTATATAGAGCAAGTTCTAATTTAACCTGTGAACGTTTTTCTATTGTTATATTGTTTTCGTCAAGTTCTGTTTCTGAAAAAATATCCTTGCTTAGAGTTCCTAATCTAGATGTTAAATCATTGTCTTTAATTTTTTCTATGTCATTTATTAGGTATTTTATATTGTCTTTAATTTCTATTTCCAATTTTAATTCGTGAAAGTCTCTTTCTAAATCGTGTTCTGTGCGAGTAAATTTTTCTACATACCCAATTAATTTTTTAGTTTTTTTATTAAATGTATTAGTTAGTAATGCAATTTGTTCATTAAAATGATTGTTTATTTGTATTTGTAAGTTTAAATTTTCTATTACGTTATGTGTATTTGTTTCTATTAATATTAACCTTTCTTCTATTTCTTTTCTATCCTCGTCATCCATAGTTCCGTATAAAAATTTCATTCCTGTACCTAAAATATTAAAAAGTCCTCTTTTCTGTCTAACGTGTGGTATTAAAGTTTCAAATTCTTTTCTTGTGTGTTTCATTAGATTAATAATGTCCATATTTTGTTTGGGTAAAAGTCTTACTTGGTCTTCTAATATATTTAAATTTATTTCATAATTAGTTAAATTTATAATGTGTAGTATTTTAGTGAAGTTTTCTATTATTTGCATCTGTTGTAGCTGTATAACTGGGAAACCATTACCATGGTTTAAATCTGTTATTTGAATTTCTTGGGTTTTAATTATTGGAAGAATGAGGATAATTATGATGGTAATCCTTAGAAGTAGTGGGTTGATCAGATGAAGATCCGCAAGTGGCTTCTTTTGATGAAGTGTCGTCCCTGTGAACAGGAATATTTTCTGTGAACTTCTTTAATCTATGGAATTGATCTTTGTGTAAGGTTCTGTTGGGTTTCTTTTTGAATCTATTGCCTTCTTTAAGAGTATATTTTTTAAATTCTCTATATTAACTTCACTTGCCCGTGGGTCGTCGGTCGTCGGTCGTCGGTCGTCTGTCGTGGATTCTTGCGATCAATTTTTAACCCACTTCCCATGGCCCGATTTTATTGAAATTTTGCACACATGTGTATTTCCGGAGACAACACTTTCTATTAAATTTTGAGGCCCCTCGGGCTGCGGGGTCGGGGGGCTCCCAAACAAAAATTTTAAAAAATTTACCCGATTTTCTTCAAATTTTAAATACATGTGTATACCCAATAAACAATACTTTTTCGAAAATTTGGTAGTGATCGGGTCCCGGGTTCGGCCGCAAGGCCCTTATACATTTTTTAAATATCTATACTGGCATCAGATATTCGTCGCCCTTTATGGACTGTGTGCGGTGTGTGCTGCGCAGTCGGCTGCGCTGCATGGTTTTGGTGGTGGAGAGAGAGAGAGAAATCTTAGCTCACGCACAAATGAACCCAGCAAATGAAACGAGACATACATGTTGTATGCTTACTTCAACTTACATTTTTAAATTCTCTATATTAACTTCACTTGCCCGTGGGTCGTCGGTCGGTCGTCGGTCGGTCGTCTGTCGTGGATTCTTGCGATCAATTTTTAACCCACTTCCCATGGCCCGATTTTATTGAAATTTTGCACACATGCGTATTTCCGGAGACAACACTTTCTATTAAATTTTGAGGCCCCTCGGGCTGCGGGGTCGGGGGGCTCCCAAACAAAAATTTTAAAAAATTTACCCGATTTTCTTCAAATTTTACACACATGTGTATACCCAATAAACAATACTTTTTCGAAAATTTGGTAGTGATCGGGTCCCGGGTTCGGCCGCAAGGCCCTTATACATTTTTTAAATATCTGTACTGGCATCAGATATTCGTCGCCCTTTATGGACTGTGTGCGGTGTGTGCTGCGCAGTCGGCTGCGCTGCATGGTTTTGGTGGTGGTGGAGAGAGAGAGAGAAATCTTAGCGCACGCACAAATGAACCCAGCAAATGAAACGAGACATACATGTTTTATGCTTACTTCAACTTACATTTTTATTATATACTGAATTGTATTTTTATTGATGTCGTTTTTTTTGTTGTCGATATCAACTTACAGATAGAACAACAAGTTTTCACAATATTCTGTCATTTGGCGTTTTCATAAATTAGTTCAGAGCAGTCAAAGAGTTTTCAAGATAAATGTTCGTGTTTCTTATTTGCTCAGAGTATGAGCGTGCTCTAAGTGCTCAGAATAAAATGATCTGAGCTTTTTCAATTTTAACATCTGATGTCAAATGTTTGTTTCGATGATTTTCTTCTACAATAAAAAAAAATGGCCCAGGATCGAGGGGCTCCCATATCAATTTCTGCGATTAGAGAATTTAGATGAAAAATTTTAATTTTTATGGGTTGTTTTTTTAATTTATCGGGATCGGTTGTTTTCACGTATTGTTCGTTTATTTCAATATTCTTACGTTTTTCATTTAATTTGTTAATTACCTTGTTTTTACTGTCTTCTATTCGTTTAAAAATTATTTCCTTATTTATGACACCAAAATGGATATCGAAAGGTTTTTCTCGAGTTGTTAGGTGGATAATATTATTATAAGCATTTAGAGCTTGAACCGTATGATCACTTGGATCAAGTTGTTCACCAATTTGTTCGATTGATGATAAAATACGTAAATGTTCGTTAAGGGTTCCATGTAGTCTTTCAATGTCAGAATTTCCTGTGTGCCGTTTTGCTGTACAGTAATGTATTTGTATGTCTTTATTTGTTAAATAGTTGTTGAGGGAATCTAAAACAAAAGCATTCTCGTTGTCGAGAGTTATGAAATTCGGTGATTCCATATATGAGAAAATCTTTGTTAACGCTTTTATAGTATCTATGTGAGTTTTATGTTTTATAGGTTCTGCTGCGGCATATTTGCTAAATGTAACATGTAACATAACATGTAACATATTTCTTCTTTTTGTTTAAGAACCATATATCAATGTGGTAATGCTGCCTGGGTCCTGTTGGTGTGGGTGTCTTCTCAAATGGCAGTTTATTTAAAATTTTATTTATCATGAGTTTTAGATTGGGTATATAATTTTCTTTGGATATTTCTAAATAAACTTTTTCTATTCCTATATGATTATATTTTTTGTGTATATTGTGGATAAGCTCATCGGCTTCGATTGTGTTAAGGTCATTTAAAAATTTTGTGCTACGATATAAAATATTTTTCTTACCTTTATTTTCATTTTTCCAAACTTTTTGGAAGTTGTTAAATACTTTATCATCTTTGACATATATGGAATTTATCATTGTAGTGTCCACTTCTTTTATTATTTCTAAAAAATCGTTCTCTTTGTATTCTTTTTTACTAAATATTATTCTTCTTTTTCCAACATGTGGAAACAAAATTTCTTGATGATCATTTTCATTGATTTCAAGTATTATTTGTCGATTAAATAAATTACCCGGTTTTTCACTAATAGGAATAAGATATGAACTATCTGATTCAGCACCTTGAATGGTTGCTAAGTCATCTTGTTGTAGCATATTTATTTTTACTCGAGATAGGGCGTCAGCCACTTTATTCTCTTTTCCTTGAATATATTGTATCTTAAAATCGTACTCTTCGAGTTTGATTTTCCAGCATTGTAATTTGCTGTTTGGTTCTTTTAAAATGCTAAGCCATACCTATGGTCAGTCTTAATGACGAACTTTCTTCCGTACAAAAATTGTCGGAATTGAGTGGTAGCACAGACAATGGCTAATAATTCCTTTTCTATTGTGCTATATTGGCACTCATGTTTGTTTAATGTGCGTGAAGCGAAACAAAGGGGACCATGAGATTGACATAATACTGCTCCAATAGCAAAATTGCTTGCATCAGTTGTTAGTGTAAATCCTTTTGAAAAGTCTGGGTATCTATTTATTAAATCATTTGTCATTAACGATTTTAATTTATGAAAGGATTCTTTGTAATCTTGATCGTTTATATTTATTTTACTATCTTTCTTTAGGCATAAAGTTAAAGGTTCAATTATTTTTGCATAGTCATCTATAAATTTTCTGTAGTACCCTGTTAAACCTAGAAAGCTTTGGATTTCTTTTACTGTTTTTGGGATAGGAAAATTCTTTATAGTTTCTATTTTCTTTGGGTTTGGTTTTACACCATTTGGAGTTACTACATGCCCTAAATTCTGTTTCTTTACGTAGAAATTCAGATTTGTTTAATGATACTTTAAGATTTGCGTTCTTAAGTGTCAATAAGATTTTATGGAGTGAATCCTTATGTTCTTGTAGGCTAGAGGAAAATATTATGATATCATCTAAATAGACGTAGCATATTTTTCCTATATAGTCTTTCAAGACTTCATTCATGAGTCTTTGAAAGGTTGCGGGTGCATTCTTTAAACCGAATGGCATTCGCAAAAACTCATAGTGTCCAGTTAATGTGCTAAATTCTGTTTTTTCTCTATCTTTAGCATCAACTTCTATTTGAAAAAATCCTTTTGTGAGATCTAATGTTGTAAAATATACTGCTTGTCCTAGTTTATCTAATATCGAATCCATGTTTGGGATGGGATATTTATCTTATTTGGTAACATTATTTAATTTTCTGTAGTCTATTACGATTCGCCACTCTTTATTACCAGCGTGGTCTTCTTTTTTGGGTACGACCCAGATTGGGGCGTTATAAGGCGAAGTCGAATGCTGAATTATTTTTGATTCAAGCATTTCCTTTATTTGCCTATCCACTTCTTTTTTGTGGATTTCAGGATATCTGTATATTCTTGTATATATAGCGGAAGTATTTTCCGTTGGTATGTTGTGTTTTACGTGGTTGGTGAAACTTAAATATTCACCTTTATGGTAAAAAGAATTTTTTTTTTTTAATAATTTTATTAATAAATTTTTTTCTTCTGAGTTCAAATGCTCAGTCCTAAGTTCATTTGTAAAAGAATGATAAATAATTGTATTAAGAGGTGAAATATTATTAAAGTAATTGATTGTATTTTCATATTCTTCTTCTTCATTTCTGTTGAGAAAGAAAGGTATGCTATTACCGTTCAACTTTAATATTTTATTTTTGTAATTGATTGCACAATTATTTGGAATTAAAATATTATTCCCTATTATTCCGTTGTATTCTGAACTGAATGTGTGGATTTGGAATTCACAATCTTCAATGACTGAAAAAATAGATTGATTCTTATTTTTTTTTTTTAATAATTTTATTAATAAATTTTTTTCTTCTGAGTTCAAATGCTCAGTCCTAAGTTCATTTGTAAAAGAATGATAAATAATTGTATTAAGAGGTGAAATATTATTAAAGTAATTGATTGTATTTTCATATTCTTCTTCTTCATTTCTGTTGAGAAAGAAAGGTATGCTATTACCGTTCAACTTTAATATTTTATTTTTGTAATTGATTGCACAATTATTTGGAATTAAAATATTATTCCCTATTATTCCGTTGTATTCTGAACTGAATGTGTGGATTTGGAATTCACAATCTTCAATGACTGAAAAAATAGATTGATTCTTAGGTATAATAATTTCTTTATTTATAGTTACTGGGTTCCCACAAGTTTTTATAATTAGAGGATTTTTTCTTATTTTAATAAATTTCTTTGGAGCATCTACTTCTCTAAGAAGGCTATTAGTTGCTCCTGTATCAATGAGCATTCTAAAAGTTGTTTGTCCTTTTTTTTAATTTAATAAAGGGCATTCCGCTTCTTGTTCCGAGGCTGCATACCGAAAATTTGTATTACCTCCTGTGTCTTCCGCATAATTAGCTTTTGGTATTCGTTTGATTTGAGAAGATGTAGGATCTACATCCATAGGCTCAAATTTTTGGGGTTGCTGTCTATAGTTGTTGGGGTTATAGTTTCTGTTATAATTGTTATTATTTGGTCTTTGGTAATTGTTTTGATTGTTTGGCACGCACGTTTTTGGTTGCCAATTATTATTATTATTTTTGTTGTTATTATTATTTTCCCTATTGTAAATATTTCTGAAGGGGTTATTGGGGGTTTAAAATTATTACTATTTTTGTGCTCATACCTATTTTCTAATTTTTTATTATAGTGTTTTTGTTTTTCATTGTAACTGTCTACATCGTTGTTTTGTCTTATGACAAATCCTGCAATATTTAACTCATAAAGTGCTAACTCCATGGTGTTTGGTTTTAGAGCATAGAGGATTGTCCTCATATGAGCTGGCAATTTTTCTTTAAAGATATTAAGTGCCGCTTGGTTCTTTCTAGTAATATCTAAGAGGTTATTTTCTTGTTGGCATTTTTTATTTAATAAAGAGAGAGTTTTCTGAATGTAGTTATAAAATTTTATAACATCCCCTCTGTACTGAGAATTTCTCAATTCCTCATATAATTGGTTGCTATTTTTGAAGCTACCTAAATTTTCTATAAGCATAGCTTTGATATCTGTCCATGTCGTTAAGTGGGTATGAATTTCGATACTTTGGTTTGCTCTACCTATAAATTTTGATTTTAACCAATTAATACACATTTTTTGGCCCTGACAATTATATTCCAGTAAAGTGGGAATAATGTCATCGACATTTTGAATAAAAATTGGAAGATCTTCCGTTCTTCCATCAAAAGTATTAAGTCTTTCTATGTATTTTAATGGGTTTAATTGTAGACTTTTTAAAACTACATTATTATTATTATTAATATTATTATTACCATTTGCTAGTTGTAGTTGTTGTTGTTGTTCGTGTTGATTATTCATCATGATGCCTGCGTCGTCTTCTTCGGAGCTTGAATTATTAGATGACTGTTGCTGTTTGTAAGGGTTGAATTTACGTTGTTTCCTTAATTGTTCTTTAATCTTCTTCATTTGTCGATCACGTTGGGGCATTACATTATACCACTTTTCTTCAGTTCTTTTTTGTTGTTTTTATTTTTATTGATTGTTCATAATTTATGAAATTATTTTTGTATTTGTTTTATTATTGTTCGTATTCATAACTTTCTTCACTTTCACTTCAAATTATTTCCTCTCTATGAGGTTTCGTAACATTAATTATTTTTGCTAACCATGGTTACTAAATAATTTAATTTTCAATATTCGATTTTCGTTCGAATAATTTTTGTCACTAAATTCGGTCAAGTGGTTTTCACTTTTCACTTTATTTAGTGTTTAAACACTGAAATTGTTTTAAATGTAAATTGATGATTTTCGTTTATCAATGAGACACTTTTCACTTTCAATGTTCACGCGGTTTGCAGATTTTTCGCGTTTTATTCGTTTCACGGATTGACTTTTAAATGAACAGATTTTCGCTCTGTTAAGTCAATCCTACCGACTGTGCCAATTTTAATAAAGTATTCAAATTTAGTTAAAAAAAAACAATATTTTTAATTTCAAAATATCAAATATCTTTATTATTTGAGTATTAAGACTAGAGCTTCGGATCCCTTACCACTGGTGGGGGGAAATCGTCAGCTGCAAATGGTGACTGCTTAAAGACTGAATTAATTGAGATCAAGCGATCCCTTTTTATAGTGCTTAATTGCTAACGCAGCATTTTGACTGCGGACGATACTCTTTGTATCGTTTACATTGAAAATGGCGGTTTGTTTATAATACAATACTTAACACGAGGCATTTTGCCTGCGGACGATAACCTCTGTTATATATATATATATATATATTTGTGCCTAACTAGCTCTGGAACGCCTTGACCAATTTCAACCAAACTTGGTATACATATTAGTTACTATCTGGAATCAAATATAGGTGGTAGGGGGTAGCAGGTTTTTTGGCTGAGGGAGGCGTGGCAGGCGATTTTAGTGTCGGATCGCCGAGACGAATAGTGCTGGTAGTACACTCCTATGGGTTAGTTATATTCCCGCAGGGGGTTGGGTGATCGATATTAGTGTTGATGCTATGGTTTTCGGGGTCGCTTAGTTGAATGGTTATGGTAAGACAGCTCTAGGGAGATGGGTTCGAAATGGTGGGGGGGGGGTTATCGATATTAGTGTCGATTCAATGGTTTCCGGGGTCGCTGAGTTGAATGGTGATGGTAAGACAGCTGTAGGGAGATGGGTTCGAAACGGTGGGGGGGGGGGGTGACCGTTATTAGTGTCGATTCTATGGTCAGATAGCTCTAGGGGGATGAGGTCGATAACTGAGGGTACGGGAGGGGGGGGGGTGATATTGGTGTCGATTCTATGGTTTTCGGGGTCGCTGAGTTGAATGGTGATGGTCAGATAGCTCTAGGGGGATGCGGTCGATAACTGAAGGGGTGCAGGGATTGACTGTTATTAGTGTCGATGCTATGGTTTTCGGGGTCGCTGAGTTGAATGGTGATGGTCAGACAGCTCTAGGTGGATGGAGTCGATAACTGAGGGGGGGGGACCGATATTAGTTTCAATTTCATGGTTTTCGGGGCCGCTGAGTTGAATGGTGATGGTAAGACAGCTCTAGGGGGATGGGGTCGATGGTCGCCCCTACTTCAAATTGGAAAAAAGTAGATTAGTCGCCGTGTTTTATGGATATGTTAAATTGACATCGATTTTTAAAATCTGCCGCTGAATAATAAATTTTGTTTATAAAAACTGCAATTTACCTTAAAGATAGATATCATTCTTTTTTCTACCCCTGCCTAATAGAAGATTGGGATGAATAAATACCTGGGCAACGCCAGGTAATCAGCTAGTATACTATACACGTAAACTACTCGTAAACTACTATTTACAGCTTCCACCAAAAATTGTTTTTCTAAATTTTTAAATTCTATATATTAACTTCACTTGCCCGTGGCTGGCTGGCTGGCTGGCCAAATCTTGTGATCAATTTTAAACCCACTTCCTACAGCCCAATTTTATTGAAATTTTGCACACATGCATATCTCCCATGACAATACTTTCTATTAATTTGAGACCCCTCGGGCCGCGGGGTCGGGGGGCTCCCATACCAATATTTTACAAAATTTACCCGATTTTCTTTAAATTTTGTACACATGTGTGTCTTCGATGGAAAACACTTTTTGTAAAAATTTTTTTGGAGCGATCGGCCCCTTGGGGACCACAATATATAACTTTTAAATATCGCTATATCGCATCAGATCACGGCAAAGTCTGAGCTCTGTGCTTTGTGAGCAGCGCTGCTCGCTGCCGCTGCGTCATTTGGTGGATGATTTTGCCACAAAACGAGCACACAGTGTGTGTATGTGTGTGTATCCCCGATTAGAGAATTTACAAGAAAAATTTTAATTTTTATGGGTTGTTTTTTTACTGTGGAGTATTGTTTGTGCTGCTTCTGCTATTGTTCACACATTCCTTTCTGCAGCCTCATTTTGTTAGGTGTGTATGCTGCAATAAACTAGTGCTTAACTCGAAACCCTTTTAGCAAAGTTTCGATGTTTTTGTTTTTTGGATTCACTACCATTATCAGATGTCATTATTTTTATTTTCTCTCCAGTTTCCATGCTAAGTTTCGGCATGTATTCTCTCAAGTTAACAAATACCTCTGATTTATATATTAGGAAGTATACTATGATTTGTAAAATCATTCTTTAATAATAAGAAATATACTGAATATACTGTCTTTTCACATGTTCTAATTCACCCGGTTTTGTAGATACCTAGTGCAGGCAACATAATAATCCATAAATGCACGATTCGCATTTAAAATTTGGTTTGACTTGCAATTTGATTCCAGTATTTTCCAGAATTATTTTACAATATTGGACATTCTGATGCACAAACAACTGATGCCAATGTTTAAAAGACATTTTTAATCCCTTTTGATTATAATATGCGGCATGCAGCATTCGTAAACTTAATTTTACCTTAAATAAATTTCCAACTCTTTAACAAGATACTATTGTTTCATTTTTATAATCTCTTTATTATCTCTATATAAAGCCCGATTTTATTGAAACTTTGCACACATGTTTATTTCCGGTGACAATACTTTCTATTATTGAGTGTAATCGGGCCGCGGGGTCGGGGGTCTCCCATACAAAGTTTTTCCCTGGCATTAGATCATTTCAAACTACATATAATGACTGTGTTCTGTGTGCGTTATGCGCTGTGAGCTGTGGGCAGCGCTGCTTGCTTTACGATTGAGGTTGTTTTGTTGTTAGGTTGCAGTGCTTCGTATGTGTTGTTGTATTTCAGCATTTATAATGGAATTTAGTATACTTTTGGTTATTAGAGAATTTATATGAAAAATTTTAATTTTTATAGGTTTTTTTTTTTAAATGCTTTTATATTAACTTGCCTGTGTCTGTCTTTCTGTCGGTTAATATGTCATTCTGTCAAGCTTTTTTCATTCTAAGCTGTAAGTTGACGGTCTCGTACGAATTTTTGTGGAAGACTTTTCATTCTTATGGGATCTTGAGGAGTATGTTGTGCTGGTCAGGGAGTCTTGAAGTGGTCTTGACGGGATCTTTAGGTCGTTTTAACAAATCATTAATCAAAACATTAAAAATCTGTAAGTCTCGTACGCATTTTTGGGGTAGGACTTTTCGGGGAGTATTTTGGTGGTCTTCAGGTGGATCTTGAGGTGATTCATGATGGGGCCTTCAGGTGGGTCTAGAGTGGGTCTTGAGGGTGTTTAAAGATGGTTTTATTGGGATGTTTATTGGCTTTTAATCTAGTTTTGAGGGCGTCTTGAGATGATGTTAAGGGAGTTACTTGAGGCAGTCTTGAGGGTGGTCCTGAGAGTTTCTTGATGGCAGTTTGAGGAGAGTCTTTAAATGGTCTTTAGGGGGTTTTGTGGGGGTTTGAGGAGAGTTTGAAAGGGTCCTGAAGGGGGTCGTAACTTAGTAATGAGGAAGTCTGGAGAGGATTTTGAGAGGGGTCTTGAGGGTGTTCTGAGTGGATCTTCAGAGGTTATTGATGATCTTCAGAGGTTATTGGGAGTCTTAATGAGTTATTGAGGATGTCTTGAGATGAATCTTGAGGGCGGTTTACGGGAGTCTTCAGGTGTACTTCCGAAGGTCTCAATGAGGGTTTGAGAGGGTCTTGACGAGGTTTTTGCGAGAGTCTTAAGGGAATCTTGAGTGGAGTTTATAAAGGTTTGAGAGGGTCTTGAGTCTCAAGAGGGTTTTGTTGGGGTCTGAAGGGAATTTTGAGGGGGTTAAGGGGTTCTTAGGAGTCGTGTGGTGGTCTTGAGGGATCTCAAGGGGTCTTAAGGGTGGCCTCAGGTGGTTTTGAGGGTGGTTTGAGGGGGTTCTTGAGATGGTTTTTAGTGGGGTGTTTAGGTGGTCTTGAGGAAGGCTTGTGGGGGTTCTGTGACAGTCGTGAGTTGAGTCTTAAGGGAGTCTTAAGGGAATCTTTAAGTAGTCTTGACGGGGTTTCGAGGAAGTTTTGTGAGGATATTTAGTGGTGTCTTGAGGGAGTCTTTAGGTGGTCTTGAGGGGTTCTTGAGGGGATTTTGAGAGGGTCATGAGTGGAGTTTGAGGGGATCTTAAGAAGGTTTTGAGGGGGTCTTGAGGTGGTCTTGAGGGGGTTTAAGAGGGTCGTAAATGGAACCTTAAGGGGGTTTTTAGGTGGTCTTGAGGGAGTATTGATGGAGGAAGTAATGTGGCCTTAATGGGGTATTGAGGTAGTCTTCGGGGGTGGGTTCCGAGGTGGTTTGTGAGTATCTTTAAGGGGGTCTTGAGGGGGTCTTAAGGAGGTCTTGAGGGAATCTTGAGGAGATTTTGGGAGTGTCCTTGGGGGGTTTAAAAGCGGACTTGAGGAGGTTTGAGAAGGTCTTGAGTGGGGTCTTAGGAGGGTTTTGCGGGGTTCTTAAGGGAATCCTGAGCATGGTCTTGAGGGGGTTTGAGAGGGGTTCTTAGGTGATATTGAGTAGGTTCTTAAGAGGGTTTTGTGGGGGTCTTTAGGGAATCTTGAGTGGGGTCTTGATGGGGTAACAAATATTCAAATCTAATTAATAATTTTTCAAAACAAATTAACAAATTTCCAAATCAAATTAACAAATTTTCAGAACAAAATAACACTTTTTCAAATAAAGTTAGCGAATTTTCAAAACACATTAACAACAATTTCCAAATCAAATTAAATTAATTTTATTTCGTCAATTCGTATTTGAAAAAATAAAATTCAGCTTAGAATATATAAATTCAGTTTTAAAAAATTCAGATTATAATTTTCGATAAATTATTCTAATGGAGCGCCCGCTGCTGCATTGCTAATTTTTAACATCATATTCATTATAAATTTTGAACAGTCAGCTGCAGTCACTGGGTTTAAGGATAATTCTATTACCTCAACTAGTGTTCGGCGGTTGGCTGGATCACCCAAAATTTTTACCTTCGACCATACATTTTCTATAGGGTTCAACATTGGTGAGTATGGAGGTAAAAACATCATCTTATATTGAGTACCACGTACAAGATCCTTAACTGCTTCTGTTTTATGTATTGTACAGTTATCTAATACTAACCAAGCGTCGGTAATATTTCTAGTAGTTAACTGTTCCAATAATTCCGACAAAAATTCACAAAATCTAATGGAATTTGCTGTCGAGTTGCTAAAAATTTTGTGATGTACAATACCTTGACTGCTGATCGCACCAACTAAACTTACATTTCGGACTCTCACTGTTGGTACTCCTAAATTTGCGCGCGTATTTGATCGTGATCTAGCATGTGATTGTCTAAGGTGCTACTTGAAGCCTGATTCATCTAAATAGATAATTTTTTCACGATCCTGTGGAGCATTAATTAAAAAATGCAAGGTATAGGTACGCCGAAGTGCATTGTTGATGCGGAGTTCATACGAACATACGCGTCTGGCCAGTTTTAAGGTAAGGTTTTTTAGAGCATTAAATATTGTCGATAGACAAACATTTCTATAATATTCTCTAAACAGTTTTAATTTTGTTTTTTAGGGTTATGCCAGGATTCGTTTCTACACATTCTTCAATTTTATCCATCGTATTTTTTGAAAGTTTCACTTATTCCATCGTTTTATTGTATATTTTGCGAAAAAAAATAATTTAATTTGATTTGAAAATTGTTGTTAATTTGGTTTGAAAATTGGCTAACTTCATTTGAAAAAGTGTTTTTTGTTCCGAAAATTTGTTAATTTGAATTGGAAAATTGTTAATTTGTTTTAAAATTTTTTTAATTCGATTTGAATATTTGTTAATTTGGTTTGAAAAATTGTTAACTTGACTTAAAAAAGGTATAGTAGGCTTTGTTGGCTTTAAGTTACCGTGCGCGTATTTCTGGATCCATGTTGTTATTGGCTGCTACAGTTGACCCGAGATAGTTAAAGGATTGCACTACTTCAAATTCGCGCTATACTATTTGAACGTTGGATCTTCTACTCGCAGACGTGGCCACCATGTACTTTGTTTTGTTCTCATTTATGTGCAGCCCAAGATTTCGTGCCGCCTGCTCGATCTAAATGAAAGCTTGCTGTACAGCTCTTCGGTTTCTACAAACGATGTCAATATCGTCTGCGTAAGCCAGTATCTGAATGGACTTATAGAGGATTGTTCCTCTCGCCGCTCCGTCAGAGTCTCGGATCACTTTCTCCAACGCCAGGTTGAAGAGGACGCAGGCCAGTCCATCCCTTGTCGTAGCCCGTATAGATGTTGAATGGGCTTGAAAAATTGCGTGCGCGTATTTCTGGATCCATGTTGTTATTGGCTGCTATAGTTGACCCGAGATAGTTAAAGGATTGCACTACTTCAAATTCGCGCTATACTATTTGAATGTTGGATCTTCTACTCGCAGACGTGGCCACCATGTACTTTGTTTTGCTCCCATTTTTGTGCAGCCCCAGATTTCGTGCCGCCTGCTCGATCTAAATGAAAGCTTGCTGTACAGCTCTTCGGTTTCTACAAACGATGTCAATATCGTCTGCGTAAGCCAGTATCTGAATGGACTTATAGAGGATTGTTCCTCTCGCCGCTCCGTCAGAGTCTCGGATCACTTTCTCCAACGCCAGGTTAAGAAGACGCAGGCCAGTCCATCCCCTTGTCGTAGCCCGTTATAGATGTTGAATGGTTTTGACAGTGATCCGGATATTTTTACTTGGCTTATAACATTAGTCATGGTTATCCTACATAGTCGTGTCAGTTTATTTGGGATGCCGAATTCCCTCATGCCTTTATAAAGTTCTACTCTGACTATGCTATCATAGGCGGCTTTAAAGTCTATAAAAAGATGGTGTAGTGAGTTTTTTTTTCCATCACCTGCCTTAGCGTGTAAATCTGATCAGTTGTTGATTTGCCTGTGATGAAGCCACACTGGTATGGACAAATGATCCCTTTAGCTTATGGGGCTATCCTGTCTTTAAGGATAGAGGAGAAAATCTTATACGCGGTACTCAACAACGATATACCACGATAATTTCAGCAGGTTATGATATCTCCTTTCTTATGTATGGGGCACAGGATGCCTCTTCGCCAGTCTTCTGGCATAGCTTCTTCCTCCCATACTTGCACTATTAGTTCATGAATTGCTTTGTTGCTGAATTCCTTTTTTAATTAGCTCCGCAGGGATACCATCAGATCCCGGGCCTTATTATTTTTGAGCCGATTTATCGCTGCGGCATCATAGTGTGGTCTTCGGTCATTGGTGGAGCCTCCAATTCCTCAGTTAGCTGGCCATTAAGCAACTCATGAAAGTGTTCTTCCCATCGCTCTAAGATGCCTTTGAGATCGGCGATCAGATTACCCTCTTTGTCTTTGCAGTGTATGTGCAACGCGCTGTATATTGCGTCATACCGCGGACTCTTTGGTGGAACTTCCGCGCCTGGGGGGGTCCTCGCTCTCTATACTGTTCTAGTTCACGGACGAGATTCTTCTCCCAGGCTGCTTTCTTCGCCGATGAACTGTTTTTTCACATATTCTGAGCTCTTTATATTTATCTTCACGTGCACGCGTTCTATGAGATAGTTGCATTGCTCGCTACGCCACATTCTTACGTTCAGTCGTTAGCTTACATTACATTAAAATTCTCTAATCGGGAATACACAATGTGCAGTTTGAATAAAATCGGGTAAATTTCTAAAAATTTTCGTTAGAGAGCCCCTGACCGCGCGGCCATTTCACTACCAAATTTTTACAAAAAGTGTTGTGCATCGGAGATACACATGCGTAAAAAATTTAAAAAAAAACTATTAAATTTTTTAAAAAATTTGTACTGGAGCCCCCTGATACCCGAGGTGCCCCATAGATTTACAGAAAGTATTGTCATGGGAAATACACATGTGTGCCAAATTTGAATAAAATCGGACTTTAGGAAGTGTGTTAAAAATTTATCACAATTTTACCATACAGTATGTATTGTTGTGTTAAAATATTTTATGATTAATTTTTCATATCTAAAAGTGTTAAATTTTTTGGTCAAGATCGATAAAGAAAGCAAGAACTTAAAAATAACAACTTGGTAATTTGAAAAACAAGAATATCAACAAAAGTGGAGTAGATTTACCAAAGCGGAAACAATCGCCAATTTATAATCGCTGAGTCTGGTGCAGTTGGATAATTTAAACGACAAGATCATCACACTGAATCACCAAAAGAAGTCAAATAAAATCCTAACGACAAAAATTGCTGAACTCGAACAGCGGTTACAGGCGTTTTCCAATATTGTTCATCAAGCGTGGATACTGCTGATAGCAATACCATCAAAACAAAGACATCATATCGTAACGTTACCAAAGAATCAGACAAAAAAAACAGTTCAGTTAAAAAGTATTGTTATTCAAGTTTTTATTTTATTTGAGTAGTTTTTAGAAGTAGAATTTTTATTGACTTTCTGTCTCAGTAGTTGTGCGTGCCTTTTTCGTTTGTTAGGCCTGGTACTACAAACGAATCAGTAACGTTTTCACTGTTGAGTGGTTGGTTCGTAGAAATTCTTCTTATTATTCTTATTTTTAATATTTTTTATTTTATTATTATCATATTTTACGTTTATTTTCATCATCTTGACGGGTTCGGTATTTTTACTTTGTAAAATGAACTCTTATTTTGAAATTCATTTCACAAATATTCGCGGCATTAAAAGTAATTTCAACTCGATCGTAGCACATCTTGACGCGAATAAACCTGCGGTTCTAAGTTTATGTGAAACGCAGGACTCTTATATGGGTACCTCAAATGATTTTCAATGTCCGGGGTATTCTCGTGTCGACTGTTTGGTTCCTCATCGTTATTTTATTTATACGAGAAGACATCAGTTTTAGTGTACCTAATTTTAATATTCCAAACAGTAATCCAATGTTCAATACGATATGGATTGAAATTGTAATTTCAAACCATTCGATATTTATTTGTTCCCTTTATCGTAGTCCTAATTTGTCACCTGATGACACTGATATTGAGTTTAATTACTTATCAGACACAATAGACAAGATTTACCAATCATCACCAACATCAGAATTGGTAGTCTTGGGTGATTTTAATGTCCACAATGATTCATGGTTGACCTATTCGAATGGTAGAGATCGATCAGGTGAAACCGCTGAACTATTTTCAAATGTTAATCTTTTCACCCAACTCGTTGATAAGCCAACTAGGTATCCCGATACTACTGGTCAATCACCTCACGTTTTAGATTTATTTCTTACAACTATGCCTGATAAATATTCAATTGATGTATCTGCTCTATTAGGTCTTTCTGACCATGCTTTGATAGTAGCCAAATTTTCAATATCACCAGCCCTTATAGAGCCTACAAGTAAAAGGCTACTCTGGCACTATAAAAATGCTAACTGGGAGCTCCTGAACCAATTTTATAGCTTATTTGATTGGTCAACCTGTTTTTCCAGCAATAATGCTGATGAAGCATCACAACTTATCACGTCAACCATTTTGCTAGGAATGAAAAATTGCATTCCTTCTTCATTTAAAAAGAAAAATACTCATAAAAATAAATGGTTTAAGGAACATTGCAGTCGCGTGTAAAAAAGTAGCCCATTTGGACTACGTTAATTGCACTTTTGAAGAAAACCTTGTAAAGTTTCGAATAGCTAGAAACAGATCAAACGCTATATTGAAAAGGTCCAAAATAATATATGACCTTAAGATTCGAGATAGCATGCGAAAAATTTTGGATTCTGATTCAAACAGTCGAAGCTTTTGGTCGTTTGCTGCATTGGTTAAAAGAAACTTTGCAGACAATACTTCGTCTATTCCTTCTTTATTTTATAATGGTATTCATTATAGAACTAATATTGAGAAAGCTAATCTCTTAGCTTCTCATTTCGCTGGTGCGTCTACTCTTCCTTTAACTAATCATCCCGAATCTAGGCCCAGGTATGTCTAAAATCTATTTTCGGAAACGGGTTGTTTCAAAGATTCTGAAAGAACTTGACCCCAATAAAGCGACTGGCCCCGACGGTATTCCGCCATTAGTATTGAAAAGTTGTCATCTTACTTTGGCAAAACCGCTTAGCAAATTGTTTCATCTTTCAATGAAGACAGGTGTTTTTCCATCATTTTGGAAAATAGCAAATATTCAACCCGTTCCGAAAAAAAGTGATAAATCGGCACCTACGAACTACCGACCTATTGCTTTGTTGTCGGTTCTATCGAAGGTAATGGAATCTATCGTTAATATCAGACTAATGAACTATCTGGATTCGAATGTTCTTTCAGGCGAACTAATGACGTGCATGACTCATTGCTTTTGATAGAGTATGGCATGATTGTCTTATTAATATGATTCGTGCGCTGAATTTACACTCTTCTCTCATTACATGGATTGAGAATTATTTATGGAACCGTAAAATAAAAGTTGTATTAAATGGTATATCTTCAGATTCACATGGGATCAATGCTGGCGTGCCTCAAGGATCATCCTTGTCGCCCACGCTCTTCTTGATATATATCAACGACCTGTTGTCTTCTACAACCTGTGATATCCATTCATTTGCTGATGATACAACACTATCGGCTTCCATTGAGTTTGTCAATCAAAAAGAATGCAATTCTCGCTTGAATGGTTCGCGTGAATTAATGAATTTGACTATTCTGTCTAATATTCAAATCATTCTTAATTGGGGCATTTCTAACAGAGTAGAATTTAACCCAAATAAATTCCAGTCTTGCCTTTTTTCTCAGAAGAACACTCAACATTATGTTCCTCCTGTTATTAATGGTACCTCTATTGCGAGATCTGATTCACTTAAGTTGTTAAAGTATCAAGTGATCTTTCCTGGAAAGAACATATTGGCTAAAATACAGTATAGCGGACAAAGGGTTAGGGCTTTGAGACACATCTCTCCCACGCTCCCCCGGAGCAGTTCTCGAAAATAGCAATCTGGTTTGGGGCTCACGCCCCGTTTCTGAGGCAGGAGCTTCTAAAGATTGCATTTTTTTTTTCTTCAGAAAAGTGCGTTTTTCTCAGTGACGCGAAGGAAGTATGGGGGTTAATTGGTATCATATAAAAGACAATAAAAATACCGTTCGTTTAAAGAAAAAATGAAGCCAATCAAACCCAATTTGGCAGACTTAGAATCAAAAAACTGACTTTTCCATAAAAAATAAATAGTGGGCGTGTTTTTAGGGGGCGTGTCTAAATATTGGTATTAAATTAAAGGTGAATAATAGTTCTATACAGCCATACTATTTTTATGATCGTGGCCCAATTTTAACGGAAGGTGTATCAATTTGTATTTGGTTTATGTGCAGTTTCATATGATTGAGTGGTATATCATATGAATGAGTTCTTTTCATACAAAAACATGTTTTATATGAAAATGACAGTATAGCATACAAAGGGTTAGGGCTTTGGGACACATCTCTGCCGAAAGCTCCCGTGGAGCAGTTTTCGAAAATCGCCATCTGGGTTGGGGCTGACGCCCCCTTTCTGGGAACGGGGCTTCTAAAGATTGCATTTATTTTCAGAAAAGTGCGTTTTTCTCAGTGACGCGAAGGAAGTATGGGGGTTAATTGGTACCAAATGAAAGCTGCAAATTTTACCGACACAGCCATGACATTTTTGGGGGCGTGGCTCTTTTATTTCATCAAAATGACAGTATAGGGGACAAAGGGTTAGGACTTTGAGACACATCTCTCCCGAAAGCTCCCAGGGAGCAGTTCTCGAAAATCGCCATCTGGTTTGGGGCTCACGTCCCATTTCTGAGAGAGGAGCTTCTAAAGATTGCATTTATTTTCAAAAAAGTGCGTTTTTCTCAGTGACGCGAAGGAAGTATGGGGGTTAATTGGTACCAAATGAAAGCTGCAAATTTTACCGACACAGCCATGCCATTTTTAGGGGCGTGGCTCTTTTATTTCATCAAAATGACAGTATAGCGGACAAAGGGTTAGGACTTTGAGACATATCTCTCCCGAAAGCTCCCAGGGAGCAGTTCTCGAAAATCGCCAGCTGGTTTGGGGCTCACGTCCAGTTTCTGAGAGAGGAGCTTCTAAAGATTGCATTTATTTTCAGAAAAGTGCGTTTTTCTCAGTGACGCGAAGGAAGTATGGGGGTTAATTGATACCAAATGAAAGCTGCAGATTTTACCGACACAGCCATGCCATTTTTAGGGGCGTGGCTCTTTTATTTCATCAAAATGACAGTAAAGCGGACAAAGGGTTAGGACTTTGAGACACATCTCTCCCAAAAGCTCCCAGGGAGCAGTTCTCGAAAATCGCCATCTGGTTTGGGGCTCACGTCCCGTTTCTGAGAGAGGAGCTTCTAAAGATTGCATTTATTTTCAGAAAAGTGCGTTTTTCTCAGTGACGCGAAGGAAGTATGGGGGTCAATTGATACCAAATGAAAGCTGCAGATTTTACCGACACAGCCATGCAATTTTTAGGGGCGTGGCTCTTTTATTTCATCAAAATGACAGTATAGCGGACAAAGGGTTAGGACTTTGAGACACATCTCTCCCGAAAACTCCCAGGGAGCAGTTCTCGAAAATCGCCAGCTGGTTTGGGGCTCACGTCCCGTTTCTGAGAGAGGAGCTTCTAAAGATTGCATTTATTTTCAGAAAAGTGCGTTTTTCTCAGTGACGCGAAGGAAGTATGGGGGTTAATTGATACCAAATGAAAGCTGCAGATTTTACCGACACAGCCATGCCATTTTTAGGGGCGTGGCTCTTTTATTTCATCAAAATGGCAGTATAGCGGACAAAGGGTTAGGACTTTGAGGCACATCTCTCCCTAAAGCTCCCAGGGAGCAGTTCTCGAAAATCGCCATCTGGTTTGGGGCTCACGTCCCGTTTCTGAGAGAGGAGCTTCTTAAGATTGCATTTATTTTCAGAAAATTGCGTTTTTCTCAGTGACGCGAAGGAAGTATGGGGGTTAATTGGTACCAAATGAAAGCTGCAAATTTTACCGACACAGCCATGCCATTTTTAGGGGCGTGGCTCTTTTATTTCATCAAAATGACAGTAAAGCGGACAAAGGGTTAGGACTTTGAGACACATCTCTCCCAAAAGCTCCCAGGGAGCAGTTCTCAAAAATCGCCATCTGGTTTGGGGCTCACGCCCCGTTTCTGAGAGAGGAGCTTCTAAAGATTGCATTTATTTTCAGAAAAGTGCGTTTTTCTCAGTGACGCGAAGGAAGTATGGGAGTTAATTGATACCAAATGAAAGCTGCAGATTTTACCGACACAGCCATGCCATTTTTAGGGGCGTGGCTCTTTTATTTCATCAAAATGACAGTATAGCGGACAAAGGGTTAGGACTTTGAGACACATCTCTCCCGAAAGCTCCCAGGGAGCAGTTCTCGAAAATCGCCATCTGGTTTGGGGCTCACGTCCCGTTTCTGAGAGAGGAGCTTCTTAAGATTGCATTTATTTTCAGAAAAGTGCGTTTTTCTCAGTGACGCGAAGGAAGTATGGGGGTTAATTGGTACCAAATGAAAGCTGCAAATTTTACCGACACAGCCATGACATTTTTGGGGGCGTGGCTCTTTTATTTCATCAAAATGACAGTATAGCGGACAAAGGGTTAGGACTTTGAGACACATCTCTCCCGAAAGCTCCCAGGGAGCAGTTCTCGAAAATCGCCAGCTGGTTTGGGGCTCACGTCCCGTTTCTGAGAGAGGAGCTTCTAAAGATTGCATTTATTTTCAGAAAAGTGCGTTTTTCTCAGTGACGCGAAGGAAGTATGGAGGTTAATTGATACCAAATGAAAGCTGCAGATTTTACCGACACAGCCATGCCATTTTTAGGGGCGTGGCTCTTTTATTTCATCAAAATGACAGTATAGCGGACAAAGGGTTAGGACTTTGAGACACATCTCTCCCGAAAGCTCCCAGGGAGCAGTTCTCGAAAATCGCCATCTGGTTTGGGGCTCACGTCCCGTTTCTGAGAGAGGAGCTTCTTAAGATTGCATTTATTTTCAGAAAAGTGCGTTTTTCTCAGTGACGCGAAGGAAGTATGGGGGTTAATTGGTACCAAATGAAAGCTGAAAATTTTACCGACACAGCCATGACATTTTTGGGGGCGTGGCTCTTTTATTTCATCAAAATGACAGTATAGCGGACAAAGGGTTAGGACTTTGAGACACATCTCTCCCGAAAGCTCCCAGGGAGCAGTTCTCGAAAATCGCCATCTGGTTTGGGGCTCACGTCCCGTTTCTGAGAGAGGAGCTTCTTAAGATTGCATTTATTTTCAGAAAAGTGCGTTTTTCTCAGTGACGCGAAGGAAGTATGGGGGTTAATTGGTACCAAATGAAAGCTGCAAATTTTACCGACACAGTCATGACATTTTTGGGGGCGTGGCTCTTTTATTTCATCAAAATGACAGTATAGCGGACAAAGGGTTAGGACTTTGAGACACATCTCTCCCGAAAGCTCCCAGGGAGCAGTTCTCGAAAATCGCCAGCTGGTTTGGGGCTCACGTCCCGTTTCTGAGAGAGGAGCTTCTAAAGATTGCATTTATTTTCAGAAAAGTGCGTTTTTCTCAGTGACGCGAAGGAAGTATGGGGGTTAATTGATACCAAATGAAAGCTGCAGATTTTACCGACACAGCCATGCCATTTTTAGGGGCGTGGCTCTTTTATTTCATCAAAATGACAGTAAAGCGGACAAAGGGTTAAGACTTTGAGACACATCTCTCCCAAAAGCTCCCAGGGAGCAGTTCTCGAAAATCGCCAGCTGGTTTGGGGCTCACGTCCCGTTTCTGAGAGAGGAGCTTCTAAAGATTGCATTTATTTTCATAAAAGTGCGTTTTTCTCAGTGACGTGAAGGAAGTATGGGGGTTAATTGATACCAAATGAAAGCTGCAGATTTTACCGACACAGCCATGCAATTTTTAGGGGCGTGGCTCTTTTATTTCATCAAAATGACAGTATAGCGGACAAAGGGTTAGGACTTTGAGACACATCTCTCCCGAAAGCTCCCAGGGAGCAGTTCTCGAAAATCGCCATCTGGTTCGGGGCTCACGTCCCGTTTCTGAGAGAGGAGCTTCTTAAGATTGCATTTATTTTCAGAAAAGTGCGTTTTTCTCAGTGACGCGAAGGAAGTATGGGGGTTAATTTGTACCAAATGAAAGCTGCAAATTTTACCGACACAGCCATGACATTTTTGGGGGCGTGGCTCTTTTATTTCATCAAAATGACAGTATAGCGGACAAAGGGTTAGGACTTTGAGACACATCTCTCCCGAAAGCTCCCAGGGAGCAGTTCTCGAAAATCGCCATCTGGTTTGGGGCTCACGTCCCATTTCTGAGAGAGGAGCTTCTAAAGATTGCATTTATTTTCAGAAAAGTGCGTTTTTCTCAGTGACGCGAAGGAAGTATGGGGGTTAATTTGTACCAAATGAAAGCTGCAAATTTTACCGACACAACCATGACATTTTTGGGGGCGTGGCTCTTTTATTTCATCAAAATGACAGTATAGCGGACAAAGGGTTAGGACTTTGAGACACATCTCTCCCGAAAACTCCCAGGGAGCAGTTCTCGAAAATAGCCAGCTGGTTTGGGGCTCACGTCCCGTTTCTGAGAGAGGAGCTTCTAAAGATTGCATTTATTTTCAGAAAAGTGCGTTTTTCTCAGTGACGCGAAGGAAGTATGGGGGTTAATTGATACCAAATGAAAGCTGCAGATTTTACCGACACAGCCATGCCATTTTTAGGGGCGTGGCTCTTTTATTTCATCAAAATGACAGTATAGCGGACAAAGGGTTAGGACTTTGAGGCACATCTCTCCCTAAAGCTCCCAGGGAGCAGTTCTCGAAAATCGCCATCTGGTTTGGGGCTCACGTCCCGTTTCTGAGAGATGAGCTTCTTAAGATTGCATTTATTTTCAGAAAATTGCGTTTTTCTCAGTGACGCGAAGGAAGTATGGGGGTTAATTGGTACCAAATGAAAGCTGCAAATTTTACCGACACAGCCATGCCATTTTTAGGGGCGTGGCTCTTTTATTTCATCAAAATGACAGTAAAGCGGACAAAGGGTTAGGACTTTGAGACACATCTCTCCCAAAAGCTCCCAGGGAGCAGTTCTCAAAAATCGCCATCTGGTTTGGGGCTCACGCCCCGTTTCTGAGAGAGGAGCTTCTAAAGATTGCATTTATTTTCAGAAAAGTGCGTTTTTCTCAGTGACGCGAAGGAAGTATGGGAGTTAATTGATACCAAATGAAAGCTGCAGATTTTACCGACACAGCCATGCCATTTTTAGGGGCGTGGCTCTTTTATTTCATCAAAATGACAGTATAGCGGACAAAGGGTTAGGACTTTGAGACACATCTCTCCCGAAAGCTCCCAGGGAGCAGTTCTCGAAAATCGCCATCTGGTTTGGGGCTCACGTCCCGTTTCTGAGAGAGGAGCTTCTTAAGAGTGCATTTATTTTCAGAAAAGTGCGTTTTTCTCAGTGACGCGAAGGAAGTATGGGGGTTAATTGGTACCAAATGAAAGCTGCAAATTTTACCGACACAGCCATGACATTTTTGGGGGCGTGGCTCTTTTATTTCATCAAAATGACAGTATAGCGGACAAAGGGTTAGGACTTTGAGACACATCTCTCCCGAAAGCTCCCAGGGAGCAGTTCTCGAAAATCGCCAGCTGGTTTGGGGCTCACGTCCCGTTTCTGAGAGAGGAGCTTCTAAAGATTGCATTTATTTTCAGAAAAGTGCGTTTTTCTCAGTGACGCGAAGGAAGTATGGAGGTTAATTGATACCAAATGAAAGCTGCAGATTTTACCGACACAGCCATGCCATTTTTAGGGGCGTGGCTCTTTTATTTCATCAAAATGACAGTATAGCGGACAAAGGGTTAGGACTTTGAGACACATCTCTCCCTAAAGCTCCCAGGGAGCAGTTCTCGAAAATCGCCATCTGGTTTGGGGCTCACGTCCCGTTTCTGAGAGAGGAGCTTCTTAAGATTGCATTTATTTTCAGAAAAGTGCGTTTTTCTCAGTGACGCGAAGGAAGTATGGGGGTTAATTTGTACCAAATGAAAGCTGCAAATTTTACCGACACAGCCATGCCATTTTTAGGGGCGTGGCTCTTTTATTTCATCAAAATGACAGTATAGCGGACAAAGGGTTAGGACTTTGAGACACATCTCTCCCGAAAGCTCCCAGGGAGCAGTTCTCGAAAATCGCCATCTGGTTTGGGGCTCACGTCCCGTTTCTGAGAGAGGAGCTTCTTAAGATTGCATTTATTTTCAGAAAAGTGCGTTTTTCTCAGTGACGCGAAGGAAGTATGGGGGTTAATTGGTACCAAATGAAAGCTGCAAATTTTACCGACACAGCCATGCCATTTTTAGGGGCGTGGCTCTTTTATTTCATCAAAATGACAGTATAGCGGACAAAGGGTTAGGACTTTGAGACACATCTCTCCCGAAAGCTCCCAGGGAGCAGTTCTCGAAAATCGCCATCTGGTTTGGGGCTCACGTCCCGTTTCTGAGAGAGGAGCTTCTAAAGATTGCATTTATTTTCAGAAAAGTGCGTTTTTCTCAGTGACGCGAAGGAAGTATGGGGGTCAATTGATACCAAATGAAAGCTGCAGATTTTACCGACACAGCCATGCAATTTTTAGGGGCGTGGCTCTTTTATTTCATCAAAATGACAGTATAGCGGACAAAGGGTTAGGACTTTGAGACACATCTCTCCCGAAAACTCCCAGGGAGCAGTTCTCGAAAATCGCCAGCTGGTTTGGGGCTCACGTCCCGTTTCTGAGAGAGGAGCTTCTAAAGATTGCATTTATTTTCAGAAAAGTGCGTTTTTCTCAGTGACGCGAAGGAAGTATGGGGGTTAATTTATACCAAATGAAAGCTGCAGATTTTACCGACACAGCCATGTCATTTTTATGGGCGTGGCTCTTTTATTTCATCAAAATGACAGTATAGCGGACAAAGGGTTAGGACTTTGAGACACATCTCTCCCGAAAGCTCCCAGGGAGCAGTTCTCGAAAATCGCCATCTGGTTTGGGGCTCACGTCCCGTTTCTGAGAGAGGAGCTTCTTAAGATTGCATTTATTTTCAGAAAAGTGCGTTTTTCTCAGTGACGCGAAGGAAGTATGGGGGTTAATTGGTACCAAATGAAAGCTGCAAATTTTACCGACACAGCCATGACATTTTTGGGGGCGTGGCTCTTTTATTTCATCAAAATGACAGTATAGCGGACAAAGGGTTAGGACTTTGAGACACATCTCTCCCGAAAGCTCCCAGGGAGCAGTTCTCGAAAATCGCCAGCTGGTTTGGGGCTCACGTCCCGTTTCTGAGAGAGGAGCTTCTAAAGATTGCATTTATTTTCAGAAAAGTGCGTTTTTCTCAGTGACGCGAAGGAAGTATGGGGGTTAATTGATACCAAATGAAAGCTGCAGATTTTACCGACACAGCCATGCCATTTTTAGGGGCGTGGCTCTTTTATTTCATCAAAATGACAGTAAAGCGGACAAAGGGTTAGGACTTTGAGACACATCTCTCCCAAAAGCTCCCAGGGAGCAGTTCTCGAAAATCGCCAGCTGGTTTGGGGCTCACGTCCCGTTTCTGAGAGAGGAGCTTCTAAAGATTGCATTTATTTTCAGAAAAGTGCGTTTTTCTCAGTGACGCGAAGGAAGTATGGGGGTTAATTGATACCAAATGAAAGCTGCAGATTTTACCGACACAGCCATGCCATTTTTAGGGGCGTGGCTCTTTTATTTCATCAAAATGACAGTATAGCGGACAAAGGGTTAGGACTTTGAGACACATCTCTCCCGAAAGCTCCCAGGGAGCAGTTCTCGAAAATCGCCATCTGGTTTGGGGCTCACGTCCCGTTTCTGAGAGAGGAGCTTCTTAAGATTGCATTTATTTTCAGAAAAGTGCGTTTTTCTCAGTGACGCGAAGGAAGTATGGGGGTTAATTTGTACCAAATGAAAGCTGCAAATTTTACCGACACAGCCATGACATTTTTGGGGGCGTGGCTCTTTTATTTCATCAAAATGACAGTATAGCGGACAAAGGGTTAGGACTTCTTAAGATTGCATTTATTTTCAGAAAAGTGCGTTTTTCTCAGTGACGCGAAGGAAGTATGGGGGTTAATTGGTACCAAATGAAAGCTGCAAATTTTACCGACACAGCCATGACATTTTTGGGGGCGTGGCTCTTTTATTTCATCAAAATGACAGTATAGCGGACAAAGGGTTAGGACTTTGAGACACATCTCTCCCGAAA
This sequence comes from Nephrocerus scutellatus, assembly GCA_947095585.1. Taxonomy (NCBI): domain Eukaryota; kingdom Metazoa; phylum Arthropoda; class Insecta; order Diptera; family Pipunculidae; genus Nephrocerus; species Nephrocerus scutellatus. The sequence goes on from OX352762.1 coordinate 33,448,058, forward strand.
GCTCCCAGGGAGCAGTTCTCGAAAATCGCCAGCTGGTTTGGGGCTCACGTCCCGTTTCTGAGAGAGGAGCTTCTAAAGATTGCATTTATTTTCAGAAAAGTGCGTTTTTCTCAGTGACGCGAAGGAAGTATGGAGGTTAATTGATACCAAATGAAAGCTGCAGATTTTACCGACACAGCCATGCCATTTTTAGGGGCGTGGCTCTTTTATTTCATCAAAATGACAGTATAGCGGACAAAGGGTTAGGACTTTGAGACACATCTCTCCCTAAAGCTCCCAGGGAGCAGTTCTCGAAAATCGCCATCTGGTTTGGGGCTCACGTCCCGTTTCTGAGAGAGGAGCTTCTTAAGATTGCATTTATTTTCAGAAAAGTGCGTTTTTCTCAGTGACGCGAAGGAAGTATGGGGGTTAATTTGTACCAAATGAAAGCTGCAAATTTTACCGACACAGCCATGCCATTTTTAGGGGCGTGGCTCTTTTATTTCATCAAAATGACAGTATAGCGGACAAAGGGTTAGGACTTTGAGACACATCTCTCCCGAAAGCTCCCAGGGAGCAGTTCTCGAAAATCGCCATCTGGTTTGGGGCTCACGTCCCGTTTCTGAGAGAGGAGCTTCTTAAGATTGCATTTATTTTCAGAAAAGTGCGTTTTTCTCAGTGACGCGAAGGAAGTATGGGGGTTAATTGGTACCAAATGAAAGCTGAAAATTTTACCGACACAGCCATGACATTTTTGGGGGCGTGGCTCTTTTATTTCATCAAAATGACAGTATAGCGGACAAAGGGTTAGGACTTTGAGACACATCTCTCCCGAAAGCTCCCAGGGAGCAGTTCTCGAAAATCGCCATCTGGTTTGGGGCTCACGTCCCATTTCTGAGAGAGGAGCTTCTAAAGATTGCATTTATTTTCAGAAAAGTGCGTTTTTCTCAGTGACGCGAAGGAAGTATTGGGGTTAATTGGTACCAAATGAAAGCTGCAAATTTTATCGACACAGCCATGCCAATTTTAGGGGCGTGGCTCTTTTATTTCATCAAAATGACAGCAAAGCGGACAAAGGGTTAGGACTTTGAGACACATCTCTCCCAAAAGCTCCCAGGGAGCAGTTCTCGAAAATCGCCATCTGGTTTGGGGCTCACGTCCCGTTTCTGAGAGAGGAGCTTCTAAAGATTGCATTTATTTTCAGAAAAGTGCGTTTTTCTCAGTGACGCGAAGGAAGTATGGGGGTTAATTTATACCAAATGAAAGCTGCAGATTTTACCGACACAGCCATGTCATTTTTATGGGCGTGGCTCTTTTATTTCATCAAAATGACAGTATAGCGGACAAAGGGTTAGGACTTTGAGACACATCTCTCCCGAAAGCTCCCAGGGAGCAGTTCTCGAAAATCGCCATCTGGTTTGGGGCTCACGTCCCGTTTCTGAGAGAGGAGCTTCTTAAGATTGCATTTATTTTCAGAAAAGTGCGTTTTTCTCAGTGACGCGAAGGAAGTATGGGGGTTAATTGGTACCAAATGAAAGCTGCAAATTTTACCGACACAGCCATGACATTTTTGGGGGCGTGGCTCTTTTATTTCATCAAAATGACAGTATAGCGGACAAAGGGTTAGGACTTTGAGACACATCTCTCCCGAAAGCTCCCAGGGAGCAGTTCTCGAAAATCGCCAGCTGGTTTGGGGCTCACGTCCCGTTTCTGAGAGAGGAGCTTCTAAAGATTGCATTTATTTTCAGAAAAGTGCGTTTTTCTCAGTGACGCGAAGGAAGTATGGGGGTTAATTGATACCAAATGAAAGCTGCAGATTTTACCGACACAGCCATGCCATTTTTAGGGGCGTGGCTCTTTTATTTCATCAAAATGACAGTAAAGCGGACAAAGGGTTAGGACTTTGAGACACATCTCTCCCAAAAGCTCCCAGGGAGCAGTTCTCGAAAATCGCCAGCTGGTTTGGGGCTCACGTCCCGTTTCTGAGAGAGGAGCTTCTAAAGATTGCATTTATTTTCAGAAAAGTGCGTTTTTCTCAGTGACGCGAAGGAAGTATGGGGGTTAATTGATACCAAATGAAAGCTGCAGATTTTACCGACACAGCCATGCCATTTTTAGGGGCGTGGCTCTTTTATTTCATCAAAATGACAGTATAGCGGACAAAGGGTTAGGACTTTGAGACACATCTCTCCCGAAAGCTCCCATGGAGCAGTTCTCGAAAATCGCCATCTGGTTTGGGGCTCACGTCCCGTTTCTGAGAGAGGAGCTTCTTAAGATTGCATTTATTTTCAGAAAAGTGCGTTTTTCTCAGTGACGCGAAGGAAGTATGGGGGTTAATTTGTACCAAATGAAAGCTGCAAATTTTACCGACACAGCCATGACATTTTTGGGGGCGTGGCTCTTTTATTTCATCAAAATGACAGTATAGCGGACAAAGGGTTAGGACTTTGAGACACATCTCTCCCGAAAGCTCCCAGGGAGCAGTTCTCGAAAATCGCCATCAGCTGGTTTGGGGCTCACGTCCCGTTTCTGAGAGAGGAGCTTCTAAAGATTGCATTTATTTTCAGAAAAGTGCGTTTTTCTCAGTGACGCGAAGGAAGTATGGGGGTTAATTGATACCAAATGAAAGCTGCAGATTTTACCGACACAGCCATGCCATTTTTAGTGGCGTGGCTCTTTTATTTCATCAAAATGACAGTAAAGCGGACAAAGGGTTAGGACTTTGAGACACATCTCTCCCAAAAGCTCCCAGGGAGCAGTTCTCGAAAATCGCCATCTGGTTTGGGGCTCACGTCCCGTTTCTGAGAGAGGAGCTTCTAAAGATTGCATTTATTTTCAGAAAAGTGCGTTTTTCTCAGTGACGCGAAGGAAGTATGGGGGTTAATTGATACCAAATGAAAGCTGCAGATTTTACCGACACAGCCATGCCATTTTTAGGGGCGTGGCTCTTTTATTTCATCAAAATGACAGTATAGCGGACAAAGGGTTAGGACTTTGAGACACATCTCTCCCGAAAGCTCCCAGGGAGCAGTTCTCGAAAATCGCCATCTGGTTTGGGGCTCACGTCCCGTTTCTGAGAGAGGAGCTTCTTAAGATTGCATTTATTTTCAGAAAAGTGCGTTTTTCTCAGTGACGCGAAGGAAGTATGGGGGTTAATTTGTACCAAATGAAAGCTGCAAATTTTACCGACACAGCCATGACATTTTTGGGGGCGTGGCTCTTTTATTTCATCAAAATGACAGTATAGCGGACAAAGGGTTAGGACTTTGAGACACATCTCTCCCGAAAGCTCCCAGGGAGCAGTTCTCGAAAATCGCCAGCTGGTTTGGGGCTCACGTCCCGTTTCTGAGAGAGGAGCTTCTAAAGATTGCATTTATTTTCAGAAAAGTGCGTTTTTCTCAGTGACGCGAAGGAATTATGGGGGTTAATTGATACCAAATGAAAGCTGCAGATTTTACCGACACAGCCATGCCATTTTTAGGGGCGTGGCTCTTTTATTTCATCAAAATGACAGTATAGCGGACAAAGGGTTAGGACTTTGAGACACATCTCTCCCGAAAGCTCCCAGGGAGCAGTTCTCGAAAATCGCCAGCTGGTTTGGGGCTCACGTCCCGTTTCTGAGAGAGGAGCTTCTAAAGATTGCATTTATTTTCAGAAAAGTGCGTTTTTCTCAGTGACGCGAAGGAAGTATGGAGGTTAATTGATACCAAATGAAAGCTGCAGATTTTACCGACACAGCCATGCCATTTTTAGGGGCGTGGCTCTTTTATTTCATCAAAATGACAGTATAGCGGACAAAGGGTTAGGACTTTGAGACACATCTCTCCCGAAAGCTCCCAGGGAGCAGTTCTCGAAAATCGCCATCTGGTTTGGGGCTCACGTCCCGTTTCTGAGAGAGGAGCTTCTTAAGATTGCATTTATTTTCAGAAAAGTGCGTTTTTCTCAGTGACGCGAAGGAAGTATGGGGGTTAATTGGTACCAAATGAAAGCTGAAAATTTTACCGACACAGCCATGACATTTTTGGGGGCGTGGCTCTTTTATTTCATCAAAATGACAGTATAGCGGACAAAGGGTTAGGACTTTGAGACACATCTCTCCCGAAAGCTCCCAGGGAGCAGTTCTCGAAAATCGCCATCTGGTTTGGGGCTCACGTCCCATTTCTGAGAGAGGAGCTTCTAAAGATTGCATTTATTTTCAGAAAAGTGCGTTTTTCTCAGTGACGCGAAGGAAGTATTGGGGTTAATTGGTACCAAATGAAAGCTGCAAATTTTAACGACACAGCCATGCCAATTTTAGGGGCGTGGCTCTTTTATTTCATCAAAATGACAGCAAAGCGGACAAAGGGTTAGGACTTTGAGACACATCTCTCCCAAAAGCTCCCAGGGAGCAGTTCTCGAAAATCGCCATCTGGTTTGGGGCTCACGTCCCGTTTCTGAGAGAGGAGCTTCTAAAGATTGCATTTATTTTCAGAAAAGTGCGTTTTTCTCAGTGACGCGAAGGAAGTATGGGGGTTAATTTATACCAAATGAAAGCTGCAGATTTTACCGACACAGCCATGTCATTTTTATGGGCGTGGCTCTTTTATTTCATCAAAATGACAGTATAGCGGACAAAGGGTTAGGACTTTGAGACACATCTCTCCCGAAAGCTCCCAGGGAGCAGTTCTCGAAAATCGCCATCTGGTTTGGGGCTCACGTCCCGTTTCTGAGAGAGGAGCTTCTTAAGATTGCATTTATTTTCAGAAAAGTGCGTTTTTCTCAGTGACGCGAAGGAAGTATGGGGGTTAATTGGTACCAAATGAAAGCTGCAAATTTTACCGACACAGCCATGACATTTTTGGGGGCGTGGCACTTTTATTTCATCAAAATGACAGTATAGCGGACAAAGGGTTAGGACTTTGAGACACATCTCTCCCGAAAGCTCCCAGGGAGCAGTTCTCGAAAATCGCCAGCTGGTTTGGGGCTCACGTCCCGTTTCTGAGAGAGGAGCTTCTAAAGATTGCATTTATTTTCAGAAAAGTGCGTTTTTCTCAGTGACGCGAAGGAAGTATGGGGGTTAATTGATACCAAATGAAAGCTGCAGATTTTACCGACACAGCCATGCCATTTTTAGGGGCGTGGCTCTTTTATTTCATCAAAATGACAGTAAAGCGGACAAAGGGTTAGGACTTTGAGACACATCTCTCCCAAAAGCTCCCAGGGAGCAGTTCTCGAAAATCGCCAGCTGGTTTGGGGCTCACGTCCCGTTTCTGAGAGAGGAGCTTCTAAAGATTGCATTTATTTTCAGAAAAGTGCGTTTTTCTCAGTGACGCGAAGGAAGTATGGGGGTTAATTGATACCAAATGAAAGCTGCAGATTTTACCGACACAGCCATGCCATTTTTAGGGGCGTGGCTCTTTTATTTCATCAAAATGACAGTATAGCGGACAAAGGGTTAGGACTTTGAGACACATCTCTCCCGAAAGCTCCCATGGAGCAGTTCTCGAAAATCGCCATCTGGTTTGGGGCTCACGTCCCGTTTCTGAGAGAGGAGCTTCTTAAGATTGCATTTATTTTCAGAAAAGTGCGTTTTTCTCAGTGACGCGAAGGAAGTATGGGGGTTAATTTGTACCAAATGAAAGCTGCAAATTTTACCGACACAGCCATGACATTTTTGGGGGCGTGGCTCTTTTATTTCATCAAAATGACAGTATAGCGGACAAAGGGTTAGGACTTTGAGACACATCTCTCCCGAAAGCTCCCAGGGAGCAGTTCTCGAAAATCGCCATCAGCTGGTTTGGGGCTCACGTCCCGTTTCTGAGAGAGGAGCTTCTAAAGATTGCATTTATTTTCAGAAAAGTGCGTTTTTCTCAGTGACGCGAAGGAAAGCTGCAGATTTTACCGACACAGCCATGCCATTTTTAGGGGCGTGGCTCTTTTATTTCATCAAAATGACAGTATAGCGGACAAAGGATTAGGACTTTGAGACACATCTCTCCCTAAAGCTCCCAGGGAGCAGTTCTCGAAAATCGCCATCTGGTTTGGGGCTCACGTCCCGTTTCTGAGAGAGGAGCTTCTTAAGATTGCATTTATTTTCAGAAAAGTGCGTTTTTCTCAGTGACGCGAAGGAAGTATGGGGGTTAATTGATACCAAAATGAAAGCTGCAAATTTTACCGACACAGCCATGCCATTTTTAGGGGCGTGGCTCTTTTATTTCATCAAAATGACAGTATAGCGGACAAAGGGTTAGGACTTTGAGACACATCTCTCCCGAAAGCTCCCAGGGAGCAGTTCTCGAAAATCGCCATCTGGTTTGGGGCTCACGTCCCGTTTCTGAGAGAGGAGCTTCTTAAGATTGCATTTATTTTCAGAAAAGTGCGTTTTTCTCAGTGACGCGAAGGAAGTATGGGGGTTAATTGGTACCAAATGAAAGCTGCAAATTTTACCGACACAGCCATGACATTTTTGGGGGCGTGGCTCTTTTATTTCATCAAAATGACAGTATAGCGGACAAAGGGTTAGGACTTTGAGACACATCTCTCCCGAAAGCTCCCAGGGAGCAGTTCTCGAAAATCGCCAGCTGGTTTGGGGCTCACGTCCCGTTTCTGAGAGAGGAGCTTCTAAAGATTGCATTTATTTTCAGAAAAGTGCGTTTTTCTCAGTGACGCGAAGGAAGTATGGGGGTTAATTGATACCAAATGAAAGCTACAAATTTTACCGACACAGCCATGACATTTTTGGGGGCGTGGCTCTTTTATTTCATCAAAATGACAGTATAGGGGACAAAGGGTTAGGACTTTGAGACACATCTCTCCCTAAAGCTCCCAGGGAGCAGTTCTCGAAAATCGCCATCTGGTTTGGGGCTCACGTCCCGTTTCTGAGAGAGGAGCTTCTTAAGATTGCATTTATTTTCAGAAAAGTGCGTTTTTCTCAGTGACGCGAAGGAAGTATGGGGGTTAATTGATACCAAAATGAAAGCTGCAGATTTTACCGACACAGCCATGCCATTTTTAGGGGCGTGGCTCTTTTATTTCATCAAAATGACAGTATAGCGGACAAAGGGTTAGGACTTTGAGACACATCTCTCCCGAAAGCTCCCAGGGAGCAGTTCTCGAAAATCGCCATCTGGTTTGGGGCTCACGTCCCGTTTCTGAGAGAGGAGCTTCTTAAGATTGCATTTATTTTCAGAAAAGTGCGTTTTTCTCAGTGACGCGAAGGAAGTATGGAGGTTAATTGATACCAAATGAAAGCTGCAGATTTTACCGACACAGCCATGCCATTTTTAGGGGCGTGGCTCTTTTATTTCATCAAAATGACAGTATAGCGGACAAAGGGTTAGGACTTTGAGACACATCTCTCCCTAAAGCTCCCAGGGAGCAGTTCTCGAAAATCGATTGCATTTATTTTCAGAAAAGTGCGTTTTTCTCAGTGACGCGAAGGAAGTATGGAGGTTAATTGATACCAAATGAAAGCTGCAGATTTTACCGACACAGCCATGCCATTTTTAGGGGCGTGGCTCTTTTATTTCATCAAAATGACAGTATAGCGGACAAAGGGTTAGGACTTTGAGACACATCTCTCCCTAAAGCTCCCAGGGAGCAGTTCTCGAAAATCGCCATCTGGTTTGGGGCTCACGTCCCGTTTCTGAGAGAGGAGCTTCTTAAGATTGCATTTATTTTCAGAAAAGTGCGTTTTTCTCAGTGACGCGAAGGAAGTATGGGGGTTAATTGATACCAAAATGAAAGCTGCAAATTTTACCGACACAGCCATGACATTTTTGGGGGCGTGGCTCTTTTATTTCATCAAAATGACAGTATAGCGGACAAAGGGTTAGGACTTTGAGACACATCTCTCCCGAAAGCTCCCAGGGAGCAGTTCTCGAAAATCGCCAGCTGGTTTGGGGCTCACGTCCCGTTTCTGAGAGAGGAGCTTCTAAAGATTGCATTTATTTTCAGAAAAGTGCGTTTTTCTCAGTGACGCGAAGGAATTATGGGGGTTAATTGATACCAAATGAAAGCTGCAGATTTTACCGACACAGCCATGCCATTTTTAGGGGCGTGGCTCTTTTATTTTATCAAAATGACAGTATAGCGGACAAAGGGTTAGGACTTTGGGACACATCTCTCCCTAAAGCTCCCAGGGAGCAGTTCTCGAAAATCGCCATCTGGTTTGGGGCTCACGTCCCGTTTCTGAGAGAGGAGCTTCTTAAGATTGCATTTATTTTCAGAAAATTGCGTTTTTCTCAGTGACGCGAAGGAAGTATGGGGGTTAATTGGTACCAAATGAAAGCTGCGAATTTTACCGACACAGCCATGACATTTTTGGGGGCGTGGCTCTTTTATTTCATCAAAATGACAGTATAGCGGACAAAGGGTTAGGACTTTGAGACACATCTCTCCCGAAAGCTCCCAGGGAGCAGTTCTCGAAAATCGCCAGCTGGTTTGGGGCTCACGTCCCGTTTCTGAGAGAGGAGCTTCTAAAGATTGCATTTATTTTCAGAAAAGTGCGTTTTTCTCAGTGACGCGAAGGAAGTATGGGGGTTAATTGATACCAAATGAAAGCTACAAATTTTACCGACACAGCCATGACATTTTTGGGGGCGTGGCTCTTTTATTTCATCAAAATGACAGTATAGGGGACAAAGGGTTAGGACTTTGAGACACATCTCTCCCTAAAGCTCCCAGGGAGCAGTTCTCGAAAATCGCCATCTGGTTTGGGGCTCACGTCCCGTTTCTGAGAGAGGAGCTTCTTAAGATTGCATTTATTTTCAGAAAAGTGCGTTTTTCTCAGTGACGCGAAGGAAGTATGGGGGTTAATTGGTACCAAATGAAAGCTGCAAATTTTACCGACACAGCCATGACATTTTTGGGGGCGTGGCTCTTTTATTTCATCAAAATGACAGTATAGCGGACAAAGGGTTAGGACTTTGAGACACATCTCTCCCTAAAGCTCCCAGGGAGCAGTTCTCGAAAATCGCCATCTGGTTTGGGGCTCACGTCCCGTTTCTGAGAGAGGAGCTTCTTAAGATTGCATTTATTTTCAGAAAAGTGCGTTTTTCTCAGTGACGCGAAGGAAGTATGGGGGTTAATTGATACCAAAATGAAAGCTGCAGATTTTACCGACACAGCCATGCCATTTTTAGGGGCGTGGCTCTTTTATTTCATCAAAATGACAGTATAGCGGACAAAGGGTTAGGACTTTGAGACACATCTCTCCCGAAAGCTCCCAGGGAGCAGTTCTCGAAAATCGCCATCTGGTTTGGGGCTCACGTCCCGTTTCTGAGAGAGGAGCTTCTTAAGATTGCATTTATTTTCAGAAAAGTGCGTTTTTCTCAGTGACGCGAAGGAAGTATGGAGGTTAATTGATACCAAATGAAAGCTGCAGATTTTACCGACACAGCCCTGCCATTTTTAGGGGCGTGGCTCTTTTATTTCATCAAAATGACAGTATAGCGGACAAAGGGTTAGGACTTTGAGACACATCTCTCCCTAAAGCTCCCAGGGAGCAGTTCTCGAAAATCGCCATCTGGTTTGGGGCTCACGTCCCGTTTCTGAGAGAGGAGCTTCTTAAAATTGCATTTATTTTCAGAAAAGTGCGTTTTTCTCAGTGACGCGAAGGAAGTATGGAGGTTAATTGATACCAAATGAAAGCTGCAGATTTTACCGACACAGCCATGTCATTTTTAGGGGCGTGGCTCTTTTATTTCATCAAAATGACAGTATAGGGGACAAAGGGTTAGGACTTTGAGACACATCTCTCCCTAAAGCTCCCAGGGAGCAGTTCTCGAAAATCGCCATCTGGTTTGGGGCTCACGTCCCGTTTCTGAGAGAGGAGCTTCTTAAGATTGCATTTATTTTCAGAAAAGTGAGTTTTTCTCAGTGACGCGAAGGAAGTATGGGGGTTAATTGATACCAAAATGAAAGCTGCAGATTTTACCGACACAGCCATGCCATTTTTAGGGGCGTGGCTCTTTTATTTCATCAAAATGACAGTATAGCGGACAAAGGGTTAGGACTTTGAGACACATCTCTCCCGAAAGCTCCCAGGGAGCAGTTCTCGAAAATCGCCATCTGGTTTGGGGCTCACGTCCCGTTTCTGAGAGAGGAGCTTCTTAAGATTGCATTTATTTTCAGAAAAGTTCGTTTTTCTCAGTGACGCGAAGGAAGTATGGGGGTTAATTGGTACCAAATGAAAGCTGCAAATTTTACCGACACAGCCATTACATTTTTGGGGGCGTGGCTCTTTTATTTCATCAAAATGACAGTATAGCGGACAAAGGGTTAGGACTTTGAGACATATCTCTCCCGAAAGCTCCCAGGGAGCAGTTCTCGAAAATCGCCATCTGGTTTGGGGCTCACGTCCCATTTCTGAGAGAGGAGCTTCTAAAGATTGCATTTATTTTCAGAAAAGTGCGTTTTTCTCAGTGACGCGAAGGAAGTATTGGGGTTAATTGGTACCAAATGAAAGCTGCAAATTTTAACGACACAGCCATGCCATTTTTAGGGGCGTGGCTCTTTTATTTCATCAAAATGACAGTAAAGCGGACAAAGGGTTAGGACTTTGAGACACATCTCTCCCAAAAGCTCCCAGGGAGCAGTTCTCGAAAATCGCCATCTGGTTTGGGGCTCACGTCCCGTTTCTGAGAGAGGAGCTTCTAAAGATTGCATTTATTTTCAGAAAAGTGCGTTTTTCTCAGTGACGCGAAGGAAGTATGGGGGTTAATTGATACCAAATGAAAGCTGCAGATTTTACCGACACAGCCATGAAATTTTTAGGGGCGTGGCTCTTTTATTTCATCAAAATGACAATATAGCGGACAAAGGGTTAGGACTTTGAGACACATCTCTCCCGAAAGCTCCCAGGGAGCAGTTCTCGAAAATCGCCATCTGGTTTGGGGCTCACGTCCCGTTTCTGAGAGAGGAGCTTCTTAAGATTGCATTTATTTTCAGAAAAGTGCGTTTTTCTCAGTGACGCGAAGGAAGTATGGGGGTTAATTGGTACCAAATGAAAGCTGCAAATTTTACCGACACAGCCATGACATTTTTGGGGGCGTTGCTCTTTTATTTCATCAAAATGACAGTATAGCGGACAAAGGGTTAGGACTTTGAGACACATCTCTCCCGAAAGCTCCCAGGGAGCAGTTCTCGAAAATCGCCAGCTGGTTTGGGGCTCACGTCCCGTTTCTGAGAGAGGAGCTTCTAAAGATTGCATTTATTTTCAGAAAAGTGCGTTTTTCTCAGTGACGCGAAGGAAGTATGGGGGTTAATTGATACCAAATGAAAGCTGCAGATTTTACCGACACAGCCATGCCATTTTTAGGGGCGTGGCTCTTTTATTTCATCAAAATGACAGTAAAGCGGACAAAGGGTTAGGACTTTGAGACACATCTCTCCCAAAAGCTCCCAGGGAGCAGTTCTCGAAAATCGCCATCTGGTTTGGGGCTCACGTCCCGTTTCTGAGAGAGGAGCTTCTAAAGATTGCATTTATTTTCAGAAAAGTGCGTTTTTCTCAGTGACGCGAAGGAAGTATGGGGGTTAATTTGTACCAAATGAAAGCTGAAAATTTTACCGACACAGCCATGACATTTTTGGGGGCGTGGCTCTTTTATTTCATCAAAATGACAGTATAGCGGACAAAGGGTTAGGACTTTGAGACACATCTCTCCCGAAAGCTCCCAGGGAGCAGTTCTCGAAAATCGCCAGCTGGTTTGGGGCTCACGTCCCGTTTCTGAGAGAGGAGCTTCTAAAGATTGCATTTATTTTCAGAAAAGTGCGTTTTTCTCAGTGACGCGAAGGAAGTATGGGGGTTAATTGATACCAAATGAAAGCTGCAGATTTTACCGACACAGCCATGCCATTTTTAGGGGCGTGGCTCTTTTATTTCATCAAAATGACAGTATAGCGGACAAAGGGTTAGGACTTTGAGACACATCTCTCCCTAAAGCTCCCAGGGAGCAGTTCTCGAAAATCGCCATCTGGTTTGGGGCTCACGTCCCGTTTCTGAGAGAGGAGCTTCTTAAGATTGCATTTATTTTCAGAAAATTGCGTTTTTCTCAGTGACGCGAAGGAAGTATGGGGGTTAATTGGTACCAAATGAAAGCTGCAAATTTTACCGACACAGCCATGACATTTTTGGGGGCGTGGCTCTTTTATTTCATCAAAATGACAGTATAGCGGACAAAGGGTTAGGACTTTGAGACACATCTCTCCCGAAAGCTCCCAGGGAGCAGTTCTCGAAAATCGCCAGCTGGTTTGGGGCTCACGTCCCGTTTCTGAGAGAGGAGCTTCTAAAGATTGCATTTATTTTCAGAAAAGTACGCTTTTCTCAGTGACGTGAAGGAAGTATGGGGGTTAATTGATACCAAATGAAAGCTGCAGATTTTACCGACACAGCCATGACATTTTTAGGGGCGTGGCTCTTTTATTTCATCAAAATGACAGTAAATCGGACAAAGGGTTAGGACTTTGAGACACATCTCTCCCAAAAGCTCCCAGGGAGCAGTTCTCGAAAATCGCCATCTGGTTTGGGGCTCACGTCCCGTTTCTGAGAGAGGAGCTTCTAAAGATTGCATTTATTTTCAGAAAAGTGCGTTTTTCTCAGTGACGCGAAGGAAGTATGGGGGTTAATTAATACCAAATGAAAGCTGCAGATTTTACCGACACAGCCATGCCATTTTTAGGGGCGTGGCTCTTTTATTTCATCAAAATGACAGTATAGCGGACAAAGGGTTAGGACTTTGAGACACATCTCTCCCGAAAGCTCCCAGGGAGCAGTTCCCGAAAATCGCCATCTGGTTTGGGGCTCACGTCCCGTTTCTGAGAGAGGAGCTTCTTAAGATTGCATTTATTTTCAGAAAAAAGCGTTTTTCTCAGTGACGCGAAGGAAGTATGGGGGTTAATTGGTACCAAATGAAAGCTGCAAATTTTACCGACACAGCCATGACATTTTTGGGGGCGTGGCTCTTTTATTTCATCAAAATGACAGTATAGCGGACAAAGGGTTAGGACTTTGAGACACATCTCTCCCGAAAGCTCCCAGGGAGCAGTTCTCGAAAATCGCCAGCTGGTTTGGGGCTCACGTCCCGTTTCTGAGAGAGGAGCTTCTAAAGATTGCATTTATTTTCAGAAAAGTGCGTTTTTCTCAGTGACGCGAAGGAAGTATGGGGGTTAATTGATAACAAATGAAAGCTGCAGATTTTACCGACACAGCCATGCCATTTTTAGGGGCGTGGCTCTTTTATTTCATCAAAATGACAGTATAGCGGACAAAGGGTTAGGACTTTGAGACACATCTCTCCCTAAAGCTCCCAGGGAGCAGTTCTCGAAAATCGCCATCTGGTTTGGGGCTCACGTCCCGTTTCTGAGAGAGGAGCTTCTTAAGATTGCATTTATTTTCAGAAAAGTGCGTTTTTCTCAGTGACGCGAAGGAAGTATGGGGGTTAATTGGTACCAAATGAAAGCTGCAAATTTTACCGACACAGCCATGACATTTTTGGCGGCGTGGCTCTTTTATTTCATCAAAATGACAGTATAGCGGACAAAGGGTTAGGACTTTGAGACACATCTCTCCCGAAAGCTCCCAGGGAGCAGTTCTCGAAAATCGCCATCTGGTTTGGGGCTCACGTCCCATTTCTGAGAGAGGAGCTTCTAAAGATTGCATTTATTTTCAGAAAAGTGCGTTTTTCTCAGTGACGCGAAGGAAGTATTGGGGTTAATTGGTACCAAATGAAATCTGCAAATGTTACCGACACAGCCATGCCATTTTTAGGGGCGTGGCTCTTTTATTTCATCAAAATGACAGTATAGCGGACAAAGGGTTAGGACTTTGAGACACATCTCTCCCGAAAGCTCCCAGGGAGCAGTTCTCGAAAATCGCCATCTGGTTTGGGGCTCACGTCCCGTTTCTGAGAGAGGAGCTTCTTAAGAATGCATTTATTTTCAGAAAAGTGCGTTTTTCTCAGTGACGCGAAGGAAGTATGGTGGTTAATTGGTACCAAATGAAAGCTGCAAATTTTACCGACACAGCCATGACATTTTTGGGGGCGTGGCTCTTTTATTTCATCAAAATGACAGTATAGCGGACAAAGGGTTAGGACTTTGAGACACATCTCTCCCGAAAGCTCCCAGGGAGCAGTTCTCGAAAATCGCCAGCTGGTTTGGGGCTCACGTCCCGTTTCTGAGAGAGGAGCTTCTAAAGATTGCATTTATTTTCAGAAAAGTGCGTTTTTCTCAGTGACGCGAAGGAAGTATGGGGGTTAATTGATACCAAATGAAAGCTGCAGATTTTACCGACACAGCCATGACATTTTTAGGGGCGTGGCTCTTTTATTTCATCAAAATGACAGTATAGCGGACAAAGGGTTAGGACTTTGAGACACATCTCTCCCTAAAGCTCCCAGGGAGCAGTTCTCGAAAATCGCCATCTGGTTTGGGGCTCACGTCCCGTTTCTGAGAGAGGAGCTTCTTAAGATTGCATTTATTTTCAGAAAAGTGCGTTTTTCTCAGTGACGCGAAGGAAGTATGGGGGTTAATTGGTACCAAATGAAAGCTGCAAATTTTACCGACACAGCCATGACATTTTTGGGGGCGTGGCTCTTTTATTTCATCAAAATGACAGTATAGCGGACAAAGGGTTAGGACTTTGAGACACATCTCTCCCGAAAGCTCCCAAGGAGCAGTTCTCGAAAATCGCCATCTGGTTTGGGGCTCACGTCCCATTTCTGAGAGAGGAGCTTCTAAAGATTGCATTTATTTTCAGAAAAGTGCGTTTTTCTCAGTGACGCGAAAGAAGTATTGGGGTTAATTGGTACCAAATGAAATCTGCAAATTTGACCGACACAGCCATGCCATTTTTAGGGGCGTGGCTCTTTTATTTCATCAAAATGACAGTAAAGCGGACAAAGGGTTAGGACTTTGAGACACATCTCTCCCAAAAGCTCCCAGGGAGCAGTTCTCGAAAATCGCCATCTGGTTTGGGGCTCACGTCCCGTTTCTGAGAGAGGAGCTTCTTAAGATTGCATTTATTTTCAGAAAAGTGCGTTTTTCTCAGTGACGCGAAGGAAGTATGGGGGTTAATTGGTACCAAATGAAAGCTGCAAATTTTACCGACACAGCCATGCCATTTTTAGGGGCGTGGCTCTTTTATTTCATCAAAATGACAGTAAAGCGGACAAAGGGTTAGGACTTTGAGACACATCTCTCCCAAAAGCTCCCAGGGAGCAGTTCTCGAAAATCGCCATCTGGTTTGGGGCTCACGTCACGTTTCTGAGAGAGGAGCTTCTAAAGATTGCATTTATTTTCAGAAAAGTGCGTTTTTCTCAGTGACGCGAAGGAAGTATGGGGGTTAATTGATACCAAATGAAAGCTGCAGATTTTACCGACACAGCCATGTCATTTTTAGGGGCGTGGCTCTTTTATTTCATCAAAATGACAGTATAGCGGACAAAGGGTTAGGACTTTGAGACACATCTCTCCCTAAAGCTCCCAGGGAGCAGTTCTCGAAAATCGCCATCTGGTTTGGGGCTCACGTCCCGTTTCTGAGAGAGGAGCTTCTTAAGATTGCATTTATTTTCAGAAAAGTGCGTTTTTCTCAGTGACGCGAAGGAAGTATGGGGGTTAATTGGTACCAAATGAAAGCTGCAAATTTTACCGACACAGCCATGACATTTTTGGGGGCGTGGCTCTTTTATTTCATCAAAATGACAGTATAGCGGACAAAGGGTTAGGACTTTGAGACACATCTCTCCCGAAAGCTCCCAGGGAGCAGTTCTCGAAAATCGCCAGCTGGTTTGAGGCTCACGTCCCGTTTCTGAGAGAGGAGCTTCTAAAGATTGCATTTATTTTCAGAAAAGTGCGTTTTTCTCAGTGACGCGAAGGAAGTATGGGGGTTAATTGATACCAAATGAAAGCTGCAGATTTTACCGACACAGCCATTTCATTTTTAGGGGCGTGGCTCTTTTATTTCATCAAAATGACAGTATAGCGGACAAAGGGTTAGGACTTTGAGACACATCTCTCCCAAAAGCTCCCAGGGAGCAGTTCTCGAAAATCGCCATCTGGTTTGGGGCTCACGTCCCGTTTCTGAGAGAGGAGCTTCTAAAGATTGCATTTATTTTCAGAAAAGTGCGTTTTTCTCAGTGACGCGAAGGAAGTATGGGGGTTAATTGATACCAAATGAAAGCTGCAGATTTTACCGACACAGCCATGTCATTTTTAGGGGCGTGGCTCTTTTATTTCATCAAAATGACAGTATAGCGGACAAAGGGTTAGGACTTTGAGACACATCTCTCCCTAAAGCTCCCAGGGAGCAGTTCTCGAAAATCGCCATCTGGTTTGGGGCTCACGTCCCGTTTCTGAGAGAGGAGCTTCTTAAGATTGCATTTATTTTCAGAAAAGTGCGTTTTTCTCAGTGACGCGAAGGAAGTATGGGGGTTAATTGGTACCAAATGAAAGCTGCAAATTTTACCGACACAGCCATGACATTTTTGGGGGCGTGGCTCTTTTATTTCATCAAAATGACAGTATAGCGGACAAAGGGTTAGGACTTTGAGACACATCTCTCCCGAAAGCTCCCAGGGAGCAGTTCTCGAAAATCGCCAGCTGGTTTGAGGCTCACGTCCCGTTTCTGAGAGAGGAGCTTCTAAAGATTGCATTTATTTTCAGAAAAGTGCGTTTTTCTCAGTGACGCGAAGGAAGTATGGGGGTTAATTGATACCAAATGAAAGCTGCAGATTTTACCGACACAGCCATGTCATTTTTAGGGGCGTGGCTCTTTTATTTCATCAAAATGACAGTATAGCGGACAAAGGGTTAGGACTTTGAGACACATCTCTCCCTAAAGCTCCCAGGGAGCAGTTCTCGAAAATCGCCATCTGGTTTGGGGCTCACGTCCCGTTTCTGAGAGAGGAGCTTCTTAAGATTGCATTTATTTTCAGAAAAGTGCGTTTTTCTCAGTGACGCGAAGGAAGTATGGGGGTTAATTGGTACCAAATGAAAGCTGCAAATTTTACCGACACAGCCATGACATTTTTGGGGGCGTGGCTCTTTTATTTCATCAAAATGACAGTATAGCGGACAAAGGGTTAGGACTTTGAGACACATCTCTCCCGAAAGCTCCCAGGGAGCAGTTCTCGAAAATCGCCAGCTGGTTTGGGGCTCACGTCCCGTTTCTGAGAGAGGAGCTTCTAAAGATTGCATTTATTTTCAGAAAAGTGCGTTTTTCTCAGTGACGCGAAGGAAGTATGGAGGTTAATTGATACCAAATGAAAGCTGCAGATTTTACCGACACAGCCATGCCATTTTTAGGGGCGTGGCTCTTTTATTTCATCAAAATGACAGTATAGCGGACAAAGGGTTAGGACTTTGAGACACATCTCTCCCTAAAGCTCCCAGGGAGCAGTTCTCGAAAATCGCCATCTGGTTTAGGGCTCACGTCCCGTTTCTGAGAGAGGAGCTTCTAAAGATTGCATTTATTTTCAGAAAAGTGCGTTTTTCTCAGTGACGCGAAGGAAGTATGGGGGTTAATTGATACCAAATGAAAGCTGCAGATTTTACCGACACAGCCATGCCATTTTTAGGGGCGTGGCTCTTTTATTTCATCAAAATGACAGTATAGCGGACAAAGGGTTAGGACTTTGAGACACATCTCTCCCGAAAGCTCCCAGGGAGCAGTTCTCGAAAATCGCCATCTGGTTTGGGGCTCACGTCCCGTTTCTGAGAGAGGAGCTTCTTAAGATTGCATTTATTTTCAGAAAAGTGCGTTTTTCTCAGTGACGCGAAGGAATTATGGGGGTTAATTGGTACCAAATGAAAGCTGCAAATTTTACCGACACAGCCATGACATTTTTGGGGGCGTGGCTCTTTTATTTCATCAAAATGACAGTATAGCGGACAAAGGGTAAGGACTTTGAGACACATCTCTCCCGAAAGCTCCCAGGGAGCAGTTCTCGAAAATCGCCATCTGGTTTGGGGCTCACGTCCCATTTCTGAGAGAGGAGCTTCTAAAGATTGCATTTATTTTCAGAAAAGTGCGTTTTTCTCAGTGACGCGAAGGAAGTATTGGGGTTAATTGGTACCAAATGAAAGCTGCAAATTTTACCGACACAGCCATGCCATTTTAAGGGGCGTGGCTCTTTTATTTCATCAAAATGACAGTAAAGCGGACAAAGGGTTAGGACTTTGAGACACATCTCTCCCAAAAGCTCCCAGGGAGCAGTTCTCGAAAATCGCCATCTGGTTTGGGGCTCACGTCCCATTTATGAGAGAGGAGCTTCTAAAGATTGCATTTATTTTCAGAAAAGTGCGTTTTTCTCAGTGACGCGAAGGAAGTATGGGGGTTAATTGATACCAAATGAAAGCTGCAGATTTTACAGACTTAACCATGTCATTTTTAGGGGCGTGGCTCTTTTATTTCATCAAAATGACAGTATAGCGGACAAAGGGTTAGGACTTTGAGACACATCTCTCCCGAAAGCTCCCAGGGAGCAGTTCTCGAAAATCGCCATCTAGTTTGGGGCTCACGTCCCGTTTCTGAGAGAGGAGCTTCTTAAGATTGCATTTATTTTCAAAAAAGTGCGTTTTTCTCAGTGACGCGAAGGAAGTATGGGGGTTAATTGGTACCAAATGAAAGCTGCAAATTTTACCGACACAGCCATGACATTTTTGGGGGCGTGGCTCTTTTATTTCATCAAAATGACAGTATAGCGGACAAAGGGTTACGACTTTGAGACACATCTCTCCCGAAAGCTCCCAGGGAGCAGTTCTCGAAAATCGCCAGCTGGTTTGGGGCTCACGTCCCGTTTCTGAGAGAGGAGCTTCTAAAGATTGCATTTATTTTCAGAAAAGTGCGTTTTTCTCAGTGACGCGAAGGAAGTATGGGGGTTAATTGGTTCCAAATGAAAGCTGCAAATTTTACCGACACAGCCATGACATTTTTGGGGGCGTGGCTCTTTTATTTCATCAAAATGACAGTATAGCGGACAAAGGGTTAGGACTTTGAGACACATCTCTCCCGAAAGCTCCCAGGGAGCAGTTCTCGAAAATCGCCAGCTGGTTTGGGGCTCACGTCCCGTTTCTGAGAGAGGAGCTTCTAAAGATTGCATTTATTTTCAGAAAAGTGCGTTTTTCTCAGTGACGCGAAGGAAGTATGGGGGTTAATTGATACCAAATGAAAGCTGCAGATTTTACCGACACAGCCATGCCATTTTTAGGGGCGTGGCTCTTTTATTTCATTAAAATGACAGTAAAGGGTTAGGACTTTGAGACACATCTCTCCCGAAAGCTCCCAGGGAGCAGTTCTCGAAAATCGCCATCTGGTTTGGGGCTCACGTCCCATTTCTGAGAGAGGAGCTTCTAAAGATTGCATTTATTTTCAGAAAAGTGCGTTTTTCTCAGTGACGCGAAGGAAGTATTGGGGTTAATTGGTACCAAATGAAATCTGCAAATTTTACCGACACAGCCATGCCATTTTTAGGGGCGTGGCTCTTTTATTTCATCAAAATGACAGTAAAGCGGACAAAGGGTTAGGACTTTGAGACACATCTCTCCCAAAAGCTCCCAGGGAGCAGTTCTCGAAAATCGCCATCTGGTTTGGGGCTCACGTCCCGTTTCTGAGAGAGGAGCTTCTAAAGATTGCATTTATTTTCAGAAAAGTGCGTTTTTCTCAGTGACGCGAAGGAAGTATGGGGGTTAATTGGTACCAAATGAAAGCTGCAGATTTTACCGACACAGCCATGCCATTTTTAGGGGCGTGGCTCTTTTATTTCATCAAAATGACAGTATAGCGGACAAAGGGTTAGGACTTTGAGACACATCTCTCCCGAAAGCTCCCAGGGAGCAGTTCTCGAAAATCGCCATCTGGTTTGGGGCTCACGTCCCGTTTCTGAGTGAGGAGCTTCTTAAGATTGCATTTATTTTCAGAAAAGTGCGTTTTTCTCAGTGACGCGAAGGAAGTATGGGGGTTAATTGGTACCAAATGAAAGCTGCAAATTTTACCGACACAGCCATGACATTTTTGGGGGCGTGGCTCTTTTATTTCATCAAAATGACAGTAAAGTGGACAAAGGGTTAGGACTTTGAGACACATCTTTCCCAAAAGCTCCCAGGGAGCAGTTCTCGAAAATCGCCATCTGGTTTGGGGCTCACGTCCCGTTTCTGAGACAGGAGCTTCTAAAGATTGCATTTATTTTCAGAAAAGTGCGTTTTTCTCAGTGACGCGAAGGAAGTATGGGGGTTAATTGATACCAAATGAAAGCTGCAGATTTTACCGACACAGCCATGCCATTTTAAGGGGCGTGGCTCTTTTATTTCATCAAAATGACAGTATAGCGGACAAAGGGTGAGGACTTTGAGACACATCTCTCCCGAAAGCTCCCAGGGAGCAGTTCTCGAATATCGCCATCTGGTTTGGGGCTCACGTCCCGTTTCTGAGAGAGGAGCTTCTTAAGATTGCATTTATTTTCAGAAAAGTGCGTTTTTCTCAGTGACGCGAAGGAAGTATGGGGGTTAATTGGTACCAAATGAAAGCTGCAAATTTTACCGACACAGCCATGACATTTTTGGGGGCGTGGCTCTTTTATTTCATCAAAATGACAGTAAAGCGGACAAAGGGTTAGGACTTTGAGACACATCTCTCCCGAAAGCTCCCAGGGAGCAGTTCTCGAAAATCGCCAGCTGGTTTGGGGCTCACGTCCCGTTTCTGAGAGAGGAGCTTCTAAAGATTGCATTTATTTTCAGAAAAGTGCGTTTTTCTCAGTGACGCGAAGGAAGTATGGGGGTTAATTGATACCAAATGAAAGCTGCAGATTTTACCGACACAGCCATGCCATTTTTAGGGGCGTGGCTCTTTTATTTCATCAAAATGACAGTATAGCGGACAAAGGGTTAGGACTTTGAGACACATCTCTCCCAAAAGCTCCCAGGGAGCAGTTCTCGAAAATCGCCATCTGGTTTGGGGCTCACGTCCCGTTTCTGAGAGAGGAGCTTCTAAAGATTGCATTTATTTTCAGAAAAGTGCGTTTTTCTCAGTGACGCGAAGGAAGTATGGGGGTTAATTGGTACCAAATGAAAGCTGCAGATTTTACCGACACAGCCATGCCATTTTTAGGGGCGTGGCTCTTTTATTTCATCAAAATGACAGTAAAGCGGACAAAGGGTTAGGACTTTAAGACACATCTCTCCCGAAAGCTCCCAGGGAGCAGTTCTCGAAAATCGCCATCTGGTTTGGGGCTCACGTCCCGTTTCTGAGAGAGGAGCTTCTAAAGATTGCATTTATTTTCAGAAAAGTGCGTTTTTCTCAGTGACGCGAAGGAAGTATGGGGGTTAATTGATACCAAATGAAAGCTGCAGATTTTACCGACACAGCCATGCCATTTTTAGGGGCGTGGCTCTTTTATTTCATCAAAATGACAGTATAGCGGACAAAGGGTTAGGACTTTGAGACACATCTCTCCCGAAAGCTCCCAGGGAGCAGTTCTCGAAAATCGCCATCTGGTTTGGGGCTCACGTCCCGTTTCTGAGAGAGGAGCTTCTTAAGATTGCATTTATTTTCAGAAAAGTGCGTTTTTCTCAGTGACGCGAAGGAAGTATTGGGGTTAATTGGTACCAAATGAAATCTGCAAATTTTACCGACACAGCCATGCCATTTTTAGGGGCGTGGCTCTTTTATTTCATCAAAATGACAATATAGCGGACAAAGGTTTAGGACTTTGAGACACATCTCTCCCGAAAGCTCCCAGGGAGCAGTTCTCGAAAATCGCCATCTGGTTTGGGGCTCACGTCCCGTTTCTGAGAGAGGAGCTTCTTAAGATTGCATTTATTTTCATAAAAATGAAAGCTGCAGATTTTACCGAAACAGCCATGCCATTTTTAGGGCCGTGGCTCTTTTATTTCATCAAAATGACAGTATAGCGGACAAAGGGTTAGGACTTTGAGACACATCTCTCCCGAAAGCTCCCAGGGAGCAGTTCTCGAAAATCGCCATCTGGTTTGGGGCTCACGTCCCGTTTCTGAGAGAGGAGCTTCTAAAGATTGCATATATTTTCAGAAAAGTGCGTTTTTCTCAGTGACGCGAAGGAAGTATTGGGGTTAATTGGTACCAAATGAAATCTGCAAATTTTACCGACACAGCCATGCCATTTTTAGGGGCGTGGCTCTTTTATTTCATCAAAATGACAGTAAAGCGGACAAAGGGTTAGGACTTTGAGACACATCTCTCCCAAAAGCTCCCAGGGAGCAGTTCTAGAAAATCGCCATCTGGTTTGGGGCTCACGTCCCGTTTCTGAGAGAGGAGCTTCTAAAGATTGCATATATTTTCAGAAAAGTGCGTTTTTCTCAGTGACGTGAAGGAAGTATGGGGGTTAATTGGTACCAAATGAAAGCTGCAAATTTTACCGACACAGCCATGACATTTTTGGGGGCGTGGCTCTTTTATTTCATCAAAATGACAGTATAGCGTACAAAGGGTTAGGACTTTGAGACACATCTCTCCCAAAAGCTCCCAGGGAGCAGTTCTCGAAAATCGCCATCTGGTTTGGGGCTCACGTCCCGTTTCTGAGAGAGGAGCTTCTAAAGATTGCATTTATTTTCAGAAAAGTGCGTTTTTCTCAGTGACGCGAAGGAAGTATGGGGGTTAATTGATACCAAATGAAAGCTGCAGATTTTACCGACACAGCCATGCCATTTTTAAGGGCGTGGCTCTTTTATTTCATCAAAATGACAGTATAGCGGACAAAGGGTGAGGACTTTGAGACACATCTCTCCCGAAAGCTCCCAGGGAGCAGTTCTCGAAAATCGCCATCTGGTTTGGGGCTCACGTCCCGTTTCTGAGAGAGGAGCTTCTTAAGATTGCATTTATTTTCAGAAAAGTGCGTTTTTCTCAGTGACGCGAAGGAAGTATGGGGGTTAATTGACACAAATGAAAGCTGCAGATTTTACCGACACAGCCATGCCATTTTTAGGGGCGTGGCTCTTTTATTTCATCAAAATGACAGTATAGCGGACAAAGGGTGAGGACTTTGAGACACATCTCTCCCGAAAGCTCCCAGGGAGCAGTTCTCGAAAATCGCCATCTGGTTTGGGGCTCACGTCCCGTTTCTGAGAGAGGAGCTTCTTAAGATTGCATTTATTTTCAGAAAAGTGCGTTTTTCTCAGTGACGCGAAGGAAGTATGGGGGTTAATTGGTACCAAATGAAAACTGCAAATTTTACCGACACAGCCATGACATTTTTGGGGGCGTGGCTCTTTTATTTCATCAAAATGACAGTAAAGTGGACAAAGGGTTAGGACTTTGAGACACATCACTCCCGAAAGCTCCCAGGGAGCAGTTCTCGAAAATCGCCATCTGGTTTGGGGCTCACGTCCCGTTTCTGAGAGAGGAGCTTCTAAAGATTGCATTTATTTTCAGAAAAGTGCGTTTTTCTCAGTGACGCGAAGGAAGTATGGGGGTTAATTGATACCAAATGAAAGCTGCAGATTTTACCGACACAGCCATGCCATTTTTAGGGGCGTGGCTCTTTTATTTCATCAAAATTACAATATAGCGGACAAAGGGTTAGGACTTTGAGACACATCTCTCCCGAAAGCTCCCAGGGAGCAGTTCTCGAATATCGCCATCTGGTTTGGGGCTCACGTCCCGTTTATGAGAGAGGAGCTTCTAAAGATTGCATTTATTTTCAGAAAAGTGCGTTTTTCTCAGTGACGCGAAGGAAGTATGGGGGTTAATTGGAACCAAATGAAAGCTGCAGATTTTACCGACACAGCCATGCCATTTTTAGGGGCGTGGCTCTTTTATTTCATCAAAATGACAATATAGCGGACAAAGGTTTAGGACTTTGAGACACATCTCTCCCGAAAGCTCCCAGGGAGCAGTTCTCGAAAATCGCCATCTGGTTTGGGGCTCACGTCCCGTTTCTGAGAGAGGAGCTTCTTAAGATTGCATTTATTTTCATAAAAATGAAAGCTGCAGATTTTACCGAAACAGCCATGCCATTTTTAGGGCCGTGGCTCTTTTATTTCATCAAAATGACAGTATAGCGGACAAAGGGTTAGGACTTTGAGACACATCTCTCCCGAAAGCTCCCAGGGAGCAGTTCTCGAAAATCGCCATCTGGTTTGGGGCTCACGTCCCGTTTCTGAGAGAGGAGCTTCTAAAGATTGCATATATTTTCAGAAAAGTGCGTTTTTCTCAGTGACGCGAAGGAAGTATTGGGGTTAATTGGTACCAAATGAAATCTGCAAATTTTACCGACACAGCCATGCCATTTTTAGGGGCGTGGCTCTTTTATTTCATCAAAATGACAGTAAAGCGGACAAAGGGTTAGGACTTTGAGACACATCTCTCCCAAAAGCTCCCAGGGAGCAGTTCTCGAAAATCGCCATCTGTTTTGGGGCTCACGTCCCGTTTCTGAGAGAGGAGCTTCTAAAGATTGCATTTATTTTCAGAAAAGTGCGTTTTTCTCAGTGACGCGAAGGAAGTATGGGGGTTAATTGATACCAAATGAAAGCTGCAGATTTTACCGACACAGCCATGCCATTTTTAGGGGCGTGGCTCTTTTATTTCATCAAAATGACAGTATAGCGGACAAAGGGTTAGGACTTTGAGACACATCTCTCCCGAAAGCTCCCAGGGAGCAGTTCTCGAAAATCGCCATCTGGTTTGGGGCTCACGTCCCGTTTCTGAGAGAGGAGCTTCTTAAGATTGCATTTATTTTCAGAAAAGTGCGTTTTTCTCAGTGACGTGAAGGAAGTATGGGGGTTAATTGGTACCAAATGAAAGCTGCAAATTTTACCGACACAGCCATGACATTTTTGGGGGCGTGGCTCTTTTATTTCATCAAAATGACAGTATAGCGGACAAAGGGTTAGGACTTTGAGACACATCTCTCCCAAAAGCTCCCAGGGAGCAGTTCTCGAAAATCGCCATCTGGTTTGGGGCTCACGTCCCGTTTCTGAGAGAGGAGCTTCTAAAGATTGCATTTATTTTCAGAAAAGTGCGTTTTTCTCAGTGACGCGAAGGAAGTATGGGGGTTAATTGATACCAAATGAAAGCTGCAGATTTTACCGACACAGCCATGCCATTTTTAGGGGCGTGGCTCTTTTATTTCATCAAAATGACAGTATAGCGGACAAAGGGTGAGGACTTTGAGACACATCTCTCCCGAAAGCTCCCAGGGAGCAGTTCTCGAAAATCGCCATCTGGTTTGGGGCTCACGTCCCGTTTCTGAGAGAGGAGCTTCTTAAGATTGCATTTATTTTCAGAAAAGTGCGTTTTTCTCAGTGACGCGAAGGAAGTATGGGGGTTAATTGGTACCAAATGAAAACTGCAAATTTTACCGACACAGCCATGACATTTTTGGGGGCGTGGCTCTTTTATTTCATCAAAATGACAGTAAAGCGGACAAAGGGTTAGGACTTTGAGACACATCTCTCCCGAAAGCTCCCAGGGAGCAGTTCTCGAAAATCGCCAGCTGGTTTGGGGCTCACGTCCCGTTTCTGAGAGAGGAGCTTCTAAAGATTGCATTTATTTTCAGAAAAGTGCGTTTTTCTCAGTGACGCGAAGGAAGTATGGGGGTTAATTGATACCAAATGAAAGCTGCAGATTTTACCGACACAGCCATGCCATTTTTAGGGGCGTGGCTCTTTTATTTCATCAAAATGACAGTATAGCGGACAAAGGGTTAGGACTTTGAGACACATCTCTCCCGAAAGCTCCCAGGGAGCAGTTCTCGAAAATCGCCATCTGGTTTGGGGCTCACGTCCCGTTTCTGAGAGAGGAGCTTCTAAAGATTGCATTTATTTTCAGAAAAGTGCGTTTTTCTCAGTGACGCGAAGGAAGTATGGGGGTTAATTGGTACCAAATGAAAGCTGCAGATTTTACCGACACAGCCATGCCATTTTTAGGGGCGTGGCTCTTTTATTTCATCAAAATGACAGTATAGCGGACAAAGGGTTAGGACTTTGAGACACATCTCTCCCGAAAGCTCCCAGGGAGCAGTTCTCGAAAATCGCCAGCTGGTTTGGGGCTCACGTCCCGTTTCTGAGAGAGGAGCTTCTAAAGATTGCATTTATTTGCAGAAAAGTGCGCTTTTCTCAGTGACGCGAAGGAAGTATGGGGGTTAATTGGTACCAAATGAAATCTGCAAATTTTACCGACACAGCCATGCCATTTTTAGGGGTGTGGCTCTTTTATTTCATCAAAATGACAGTATAGCGGACAAAGGGTTAGGACTTTGAGACACATCTCTCCCGAAAGCTCCTAGGGAGCAGTTCTCGAAAATCGCCATCTGGTTTGGGGGTCACGTCCCGTTTCTGAGAGAGGAGCTTCTAAAGATTGCATTTATTTTCAGAAAAGTGCGTTTTTCTCAGTGACGCGAAGGAAGTATGGGGGTTAATGGGTACCAAATGAAAGCTGCAGATTTCACCGACACAGCCATGCCATTTTTAGGGGTGTGGCTCTTTTATTTCATCAAAATGACAGTATAGCGGACAAAGGGTTAGGACTTTGAGACACATCTCTCCCGAAAGCTCCCAGGGAGCAGTTCTCGAAAATCGCCATCTGGTTTGGGGCTCACGTCCCGTTTCTGAGAGAGGAGCTTCTAAAGATTGCATTTATTTTCAGAAAAGTGCGTTTTTCTCAGTGACGCGAAGGAAGTATGGGGGTTAATTGATACCAAATGAAAGCTGCAGATTTTACCGACACAGCCATGCCATTTTTAGGGGCGTGGCTCTTTTATTTCATCAAAATGACAGTATAGCGGACAAAGGGTTAGGACTTTGAGACACATCTCTCCCGAAAGCTCCCAGGGAGCAGTTCTCGAAAATCGCCATCTGGTTTGGGGCTCACGTCCCGTTTCTGAGAGAGGAGCTTCTTAAGATTGCATTTATTGTCAGAAAAGTGCGTTTTTCTCAGTGACGCGAAGGAAGTATGGGGGTTAATTGGTACCAAATGAAAGCTGCAGATTTTACCGACACAGCCATGCCATTTTTAGGATCGTGGCTCTTTTATTTCATCAAAATGACAGTATAGCGGACAAAGGGTTAGGACTTTGAGACACATCTCTCCCGAAAGCTCCCAGGGAGCAGTTCTCGAAAATCGCCATCTGGTTTGGGGCTCACGTCCCGTTTATGAGAGAGGAGCTTCTAAAGATTGCATTTATTTTCAGAAAAGTGCGTTTTTCTCAGTGACGCGAAGGAAGTATGGGGGTTAATTGGTACCAAATGAAAGCTGCAGATTTTACCGACACAGCCATGCCATTTTTAGGGGCGTGGCTCTTTTATTTCATCAAAATGACAGTATAGCGGACAAAGGGTTAGGACTTTGAGACACATCTCTCCCGAAAGCTCCCAGGGAGCAGTTCTCGAAAATCGCCATCTGGTTTGGGGCTCACGTCCCGTTTCTGAGAGAGGAGCTTCTAAAGATTGCATTTATTTTCAGAAAAATTAAAGCTGCAGATTTTACCGACACAGCCATGCCATTTTTGGGGGCGTGGCTCTTTTATTTCATCAAAATGACAGTAAAGCGGACAAAGGGTTAGGACTTTGAGACACATCTCTCCCGAAAGCTCCCAGGGAGCAGTTCTCGAAAATCGCCAGCTGGTTTGGGGCTCACGTCCCGTTTCTGAGAGAGGAGCTTCTAAAGATTGCATTTATTTTCAGAAAAGTGCGTTTTTCTCAGTGACGCGAAGGAAGTATGGGGGTTAATTGATACCAAATGAAAGCTGCAGATTTTACCGACACAGCCATGCCATTTTTAGGGGCGTGGCTCTTTTATTTCATCAAAATGACAGTATAGCGGACAAAGGGTTAGGACTTTGAGACACATCTCTCCCGAAAGCTCCCAGGGAGCAGTTCTCGAAAATCGCTATCTGGTTTGGGGCTCACGTCCCGTTTCTGAGAGAGGAGCTTCTAAAGATTGCATTTATTTTCAGAAAAGTGCGTTTTTCTCAGTGACGCGAAGGAAGTATGGGGGTTAATTGGAACCAAATGAAAGCTGCAGATTTTACCGACACAGCCATGCCATTTTTAGGGGCGTGGCTCTTTTATTTCATCAAAATGACAATATAGCGGACAAAGGGTTAGGACTTTGAGACACATCTCTCCCGAAAGCTCCCAGGGAGCAGTTCTCGAAAATCGCTATCTGGTTTGGGGCTCACGTCCCGTTTCTGAGAGAGGAGCTTCTAAAGATTGCATTTATTTTCAGAAAAGTGCGTTTTTCTCAGTGACGCGAAGGAAGTATGGGGGTTAATTGGTACCAAATGAAAGCTGCAAATTTTACCGACACAGTCATGCCATTTTTAGGGGTGTGGCTCTTTTATTTCATCAAAATGACAGTATAGCGGACAAAGGGTTAGGACTTTGAGACACATCTCTCCCGAAAGCTCCCAGGGAGCAGTTCTCGAAAATCGCCATCTGATTTAGGGCTCACGTCCCGTTTCTGAGAGAGGAGCTTCTAAAGATTGCATTTATTTACAGAAAAGTGCGTTTTTCTCAGTGACGCGAAGGAAGTATGGGGGTTAATTGGTACCAAATGAAAGCTGCATATTTTACCGACACAGCCATGCCATTTTTAGGGGCGTGGCTCTTTTATTTCATCAAAATGACAGTATAGCGGACAAAGGGTTAGGACTTTGAGACACATCTCTCCCGAAAGCTCCCAGGGAGCAGTTCTCGAAAATCGCCAGCTGGTTTGGGGCTCACGTCCCGTTTCTGAGAGAGGAGCTTCTAAAGATTGCATTTATTTTCAGAAAAGTGCGTTTTTCTCAGTGACGCGAAGGAAGTATGGGGGTTAATTGGTACCAAATGAAAGCTGCAGATTTCACCGACACAGCCATGCCATTTTTAGTGGCGTGGCTCTTTTATTTCATCAAAATGACAGTATAGCGGACAAAGGGTTAGGACTTTGAGACACATCTCTCCCGAAAGCTCCCAGGGAGCAGTTCTCGAAAATCGCCATCTGGTTTGGGGGTCACGTCCCGTTTCTGAGAGAGGAGCTTCTAAAGATTGCATTTATTTTCAGAAAAGTGCGCTTTTCTCAGTGACGCGAAGGAAGTATGGGGGTTAATTGGTACCAAATGAAATCTGCAAATTTTACCGACACAGCCATGCCATTTTTAGGGGTGTGGCTCTTTTATTTCATCAAAATGACAGTATAGCGGACAAAGGGTTAGGACTTTGAGACACATCTCTCCCGAAAGCTCCCAGGGAGCAGTTCTCGAAAATCGCCATCTGGTTTGGGGCTCACGTCCCGTTTCTGAGAGAGGAGCTTCTAAAGATTGCATTTATTTTCAGAAAAGTGCGTTTTTCTCAGTGACGCGAAGGAAGTATGGGGGTTAATTGATACCAAATGAAAGCTGCAGATTTTACCGACACAGCCATGCCATTTTTAGGGGCGTGGCTCTTTTATTTCATCAAAATGACAGTATAGCGGACAAAGGGTTAGGACTTTGAGACACATCTCTCCCGAAAGCTCCCAGGGAGCAGTTCTCGAAAATCGCCATCTGGTTTGGGGCTCACGTCCCGTTTATGAGAGAGGAGCTTCTTAAGATTGCATTTATTTTCAGAAAAGTGCGTTTTTCTCAGTGACGCGAAGGAAGTATGGGGGTTAATTGGTACCAAATGAAAGCTGCAGATTTTACCGACACAGCCATGCCATTTTTAGGGGCGTGGCTCTTTTATTTCATCAAAATGACAGTAAAGCGGACAAAGTGTTAGGACTTTGAGACACATCTCTCCAAAAAGCTCCCAGGGAGCAGTTCTCGAAAATCGCCATCTGGTTTGGGGCTCACGTCCCGTTTCTGAGAGAGGAGCTTCTAATGATTGCATTTATTTTCAGAAAAGTGCGTTTTTCTCAGTGACGCGAAGGAAGTATGGGGGTTAATTGATACCAAATGAAAGCTGCAGATTTTACCGACACAGCCATGCCATTTTTAGGAGCGTGGCTCTTTTATTTCATCAAAATGACAGTATAGCGGACAAAGGGTTAGGACTTTGAGACACATCTCTCCCGAAAGCTCCCAGGGAGCAGTTCTCGAAAATCGCCATCTGGTTTGGGGCTCACGTCCCGTTTATGAGAGAGGAGCTTCTAAAGATTGCATTTATTTTCAGAAAAGTGCGTTTTTCTCAGTGACGCGAAGGAAGTATGGGGGTTAATTGGTACCAAATGAAAGCTGCAGATTTTACCGACACAGCCATGCCATTTTTAGGGGCGTGGCTCTTTTATTTCATCAAAATGACAGTATAGCGGACAAAGGGTTAGGACTTTGAGACACATCTCTCCCGAAAGCTCCCAGGGAGCAGTTCTCGAAAATCGCCATCTGGTTTGGGGCTCACGTCCCGTTTCTGAGAGAGGAGCTTCTAAAGATTGCATTTATTTTCAGAAAAATGAAAGCTGCAGATTTTACCGACACAGCCATGCCATTTTTAGGGGCGTGGCTCTTTTATTTCATCAAAATGACAGTATAGCGGACAAAGGGTTAGGACTTTGAGACACATCTCTCCCGAAAGCTCCCAGGGAGCAGTTCTCGAAAATCGCCATCTGGTTTGGGGCTCACGTCCCGTTTCTGAGAGAGGAGCTTCTTAAGATTGCATTTATTTTCAGAAAAGTGCGTTTTTCTCAGTGACGCGAAGGAAGTATGGGGGTTAATTGGTACCAAATGAAAGCTGCAGATTTTACCGACACAGCCATGCCATTTTTAGGGGCGTGGCTCTTTTATTTCATCAAAATGACAGTAAAGCGGACAAAGGGTTAGGACTTTGAGACACATCTCTCCCAAAAGCTCCCAGGGAGCAGTTCTCGAAAATCGCCATCTGGTTTGGGGCTCACGTCCCGTTTCTGAGAGAGGAGCTTCTAATGATTGCATTTATTTTCAGAAAAGTGCGTTTTTCTCAGTGACGCGAAGGAAGTATGGGGGTTAATTGATACCAAATGAAAGCTGCAGATTTTACCGACACAGCCATGCCATTTTTAGGAGCGTGGCTCTTTTATTTCATCAAAATGACAGTATAGCGGACAAAGGGTTAGGACTTTGAGACACATCTCTCCCGAAAGCTCCCAGGGAGCAGTTCTCGAAAATCGCCATCTGGTTTGGGGCTCACGTCCCGTTTATGAGAGAGGAGCTTCTAAAGATTGCATTTATTTTCAGAAAAGTGCGTTTTTCTCAGTGACGCGAAGGAAGTATGGGGGTTAATTGGTACCAAGTGAAAGCTGCAGATTTTACCGACACAGCCATGCCATTTTTAGGGGCGTGGCTCTTTTATTTCATCAAAATGACAGTATAGCGGACAAAGGGTTAGGACTTTGAGACACATCTCTCCCGAAAGCTCCCAGGGAGCAGTTCTCGAAAATCGCCATCTGGTTTGGGGCTCACGTCCCGTTTCTGAGAGAGGAGCTTCTAAAGATTGCATTTATTTTCAGAAAAATGAAAGCTGCAGATTTTACCGACACAGCCATGCCATTTTTAGGGGCGTGGCTCTTTTATTTCATCAAAATGACAGTATAGCGGACAAAGGGTTAGGACTTTGAGACACATCTCTCCCGAAAACTCCCAGGGAGCAGTTCTCGAAAATCGCCATCTGGTTTGGGGCTCACGTCCCGTTTCTGAGAGAGGAGCTTCTAAAGATTGCATTTATTTACAGAAAAGTGCGTTTTTCTCAGTGACGCGAAGGAAGTATGGGGGTTAATTGGTACCAAATGAAAGCTGCAGATTTTACCGACACAGCCATGCCATTTTTAGGGGCGTGGCTCTTTTATTTCATCAAAATGACAGTATAGCGGACAAAGGGTTAGGACTTTGAGACACATCTCTCCCGAAAGCTCCCAGGGAGCAGTTCTCGAAAATCGCCAGCTGGTTTGAGGCTCACGTCCCGTTTCTGAGAGAGGAGCTTCTAAAGATTGCATTTATTTTCAGAAAAGTGCGTTTTTCTCAGTGACGCGAAGGAAGTATGGGGGTTAATTGGTACCAAATGAAAGCTGCAAATTTTACCGACACAGTCATGCCATTTTTAGGGGTGTGGCTCTTTTATTTCATCAAAATGACAGTATAGCGGACAAAGGGTTAGGACTTTGAGACACATCTCTCCCGAAAGCTCCCAGGGAGCAGTTCTCGAAAATCGCCAGCTGGTTTGGGGCTCACGTCCCGTTTCTGAGAGAGGAGCTTCTAAAGATTGCATTTATTTTCAGAAAAGTGAGTTTTTCTCAGTGACGCGAAGGAAGTATGGGGGTTAATTGATACCAAATGAAAGCTGCAGATTTTACCGACACAGCCATGCCATTTTTAGGGGCGTGGCTCTTTTATTTCATCAAAATGACAGTATAGCGGACAAAGGGTTAGGACTTTGAGACACATCTCTCCCGAAAGCTCCCAGGGAGCAGTTCTCGAAAATCGCCATCTGGTTTGGGGCTCACGTCCCGTTTCTGAGAGAGGAGCTTCTAAAGATTGCATTTATTTACAGAAAAGTGCGTTTTTCTCAGTGACGCGAAGGAAGTATGGGGGTTAATTGATACCAAATGAAAGCTGCAGATTTTACCGACACAGCCATGCCATTTTTAGGGGTGTGGCTCTTTTATTTCATCAAAATGACAGTATAGCGGACAAAGGGTTAGGACTTTGAGACACATCTCTCCCGAAAGCTCCCAGGGAGCAGTTCTCGAAAATCGCCATCTGGTTTGGGGGTCACGTCCCGTTTCTGAGAGAGGAGCTTCTAAAGATTGCATTTATTTTCAGAAAAGTGCGTTTTTCTCAGTGACGCGAAGGAAGTATGGGGGTTAATTGGTACCAAATGAAAGCTGCAGATTTTACCGACACAGCCATGCCATTTTTAGGGGCGTGGCTCTTTTATTTCATCAAAATGACAGTAAAGCGGACAAAGGGTTAGGACTTTGAGACACATCTCTCCCAAAAGCTCCCAGGGAGCAGTTCTCGAAAATCGCCATCTGGTTTGGGGCTCACGTCCCGTTTCTGAGAGAGGAGCTTCTAATGATTGCATTTATTTTCAGAAAAGTGCGTTTTTCTCAGTGACGCGAAGGAAGTATGGGGGTTAATTGATACCAAATGAAAGCTGCAGATTTTACCGACACAGCCATGCCATTTTTAGGAGCGTGGCTCTTTTATTTCATCAAAATGACAGTATAGCGGACAAAGGGTTAGGACTTTGAGACACATCTCTCCCGAAAGCTCCCAGGGAGCAGTTCTCGAAAATCGCCATCTGGTTTGGGGCTCACGTCCCGTTTATGAGAGAGGAGCTTCTAAAGATTGCATTTATTTTCAGAAAAGTGCGTTTTTCTCAGTGACGCGAAGGAAGTATGGGGGTTAATTGGTACCAAGTGAAAGCTGCAGATTTTACCGACACAGCCATGCCATTTTTAGGGGCGTGGCTCTTTTATTTCATCAAAATGACAGTATAGCGGACAAAGGGTTAGGACTTTGAGACACATCTCTCCCGAAAGCTCCCAGGGAGCAGTTCTCGAAAATCGCCATCTGGTTTGGGGCTCACGTCCCGTTTCTGAGAGAGGAGCTTCTAAAGATTGCATTTATTTTCAGAAAAATGAAAGCTGCAGATTTTACCGACACAGCCATGCCATTTTTAGGGGCGTGGCTCTTTTATTTCATCAAAATGACAGTATAGCGGACAAAGGGTTAGGACTTTGAGACACATCTCTCCCGAAAACTCCCAGGGAGCAGTTCTCGAAAATCGCCATCTGGTTTGGGGCTCACGTCCCGTTTCTGAGAGAGGAGCTTCTAAAGATTGCATTTATTTACAGAAAAGTGCGTTTTTCTCAGTGACGCGAAGGAAGTATGGGGGTTAATTGGTACCAAATGAAAGCTGCAGATTTTACCGACACAGCCATGCCATTTTTAGGGGCGTGGCTCTTTTATTTCATCAAAATGACAGTATAGCGGACAAAGGGTTAGGACTTTGAGACACATCTCTCCCGAAAGCTCCCAGGGAGCAGTTCTCGAAAATCGCCAGCTGGTTTGAGGCTCACGTCCCGTTTCTGAGAGAGGAGCTTCTAAAGATTGCATTTATTTTCAGAAAAGTGCGTTTTTCTCAGTGACGCGAAGGAAGTATGGGGGTTAATTGGTACCAAATGAAAGCTGCAAATTTTACCGACACAGTCATGCCATTTTTAGGGGTGTGGCTCTTTTATTTCATCAAAATGACAGTATAGCGGACAAAGGGTTAGGACTTTGAGACACATCTCTCCCGAAAGCTCCCAGGGAGCAGTTCTCGAAAATCGCCAGCTGGTTTGGGGCTCACGTCCCGTTTCTGAGAGAGGAGCTTCTAAAGATTGCATTTATTTTCAGAAAAGTGAGTTTTTCTCAGTGACGCGAAGGAAGTATGGGGGTTAATTGATACCAAATGAAAGCTGCAGATTTTACCGACACAGCCATGCCATTTTTAGGGGCGTGGCTCTTTTATTTCATCAAAATGACAGTATAGCGGACAAAGGGTTAGGACTTTGAGACACATCTCTCCCGAAAGCTCCCAGGGAGCAGTTCTCGAAAATCGCCATCTGGTTTGGGGCTCACGTCCCGTTTCTGAGAGAGGAGCTTCTAAAGATTGCATTTATTTACAG
This sequence comes from Nephrocerus scutellatus, assembly GCA_947095585.1. Lineage (NCBI taxonomy): Eukaryota > Metazoa > Arthropoda > Insecta > Diptera > Pipunculidae > Nephrocerus > Nephrocerus scutellatus. Next base: position 33,482,586 of record OX352762.1, read on the forward strand.
AAAAGTGCGTTTTTCTCAGTGACGCGAAGGAAGTATGGGGGTTAATTGATACCAAATGAAAGCTGCAGATTTTACCGACACAGCCATGCCATTTTTAGGGGTGTGGCTCTTTTATTTCATCAAAATGACAGTATAGCGGACAAAGGGTTAGGACTTTGAGACACATCTCTCCCGAAAGCTCCCAGGGAGCAGTTCTCGAAAATCGCCATCTGGTTTGGGGGTCACGTCCCGTTTCTGAGAGAGGAGCTTCTAAAGATTGCATTTATTTTCAGAAAAGTGCGTTTTTCTCAGTGACGCGAAGGAAGTATGGGGGTTAATTGGTACCAAATGAAAGCTGCAGATTTTACCGACACAGCCATGCCATTTTTAGGGGCGTGGCTCTTTTATTTCATCAAAATGACAGTATAGCGGACAAAGGGTTAGGACTTTGAGACACATCTCTCCCGAAAGCTCCCAGGGAGCAGTTCTCGAAAATTGCCATCTGGTTTGGGGGTCACGTCCCGTTTCTGAGAGAGGAGCTTCTAAAGATTGCATTTATTTTCAGAAAAGTGCGTTTTTCTCAGTGACGCGAAGGAAGTATGGGGGTTAATTGGTACCAAATGAAAGCTGCAAATTTTACCGACACAGCCATGCCATTTTTAGGAGCGTGGCTCTTTTATTTCATCAAAATGACAGTATAGCGGACAAAGGGTTAGGACTTTGAGACACATCTCTCCCAAAAGCTCCCAGGGAGCAGTTCTCGAAAATCGCCATCTGGTTTGGGGCTCACGTCCCGTTTCTGAGAGAGGAGCTTCTAAAGATTGCATTTATTTTCAGAAAAGTGCGTTTTTCTCAGTGACGCGAAGGAAGTATGGGGGTTAATTGGTACCAAATGAAAGCTGCAAATTTTACCGACACAGTTATGCCATTTTTAGGGGCGTGGCTCTTTTATTTCATCAAAATGACAGTATAGCGGACAAAGGGTTAGGACTTTAAGACACATCTCTCCCGAAAGCTCCCAGGGAGCAGTTCTCGAAAATCGCCATCTGGTTTGGGGCTCACGTCCCGTTTCTGAGAGAGGAGCTTCTTAAGATTGCATTTATTTTCAGAAAAGTGCGCTTTTCTCAGTGACGCGAAGGAAGTATGGGGGTTAATTGGTACCAAATGAAAGCTGCAAATTTTACCGACACAGCCATGCCATTTTTAGGGGCGTGGCTCTTTTATTTCATCAAAATGACAGTATAGCGGACAAAGGGTTAGGACTTTGAGACACATCTCTCCCGAAAGCTCCCAGGGAGCAGTTCTCGAAAATCGCCAGCTGGTTTGAGGCTCACGTCCCGTTTCTGAGAGAGGAGCTTCTAAAGATTGCATTCATTTTCAGAAAAGTGCGTTTTTCTCAGTGACGCGAAGGAAGTATGGGGGTTAATTGATACCAAATGAAACTGCAGATTTTACCGACACAGCCATGCCATTTTTAGGGCCGTGGCTCTTTTATTTCATCAAAATGACAGTATAGCGGACAAAGGGTTAGGACTTTGAGACACATCTCTCCCGAAAGCTCCCAGGGAGCAGTTCTCGAAAATCGCCATCTGGTTTGGGGCTCACGTCCCATTTCTGAGAGAGGAGCTTCTAAAGATTGCATTTATTTTCAGAAAAGTGCGTTTTTCTCAGTGATGCGAAGGAAGTATTGGGGTTAATTGGTACCAAATGAAAGCTGCAAATTTTACCGACACAGCCATGCCATTTTTAGGGGCGTGGCTCTTTTATTTCATCAAAATGACAGTATAGCGGACAAAGGGTTAGGACTTTGAGACACATCTCTCCCGAAAGCTCCCAGGGAGCAGTTCTCGAAAATCGCCATCTGGTTTGGGGCTCACGTCCCGTTTCTGAGAGAGGAGCTTCTTAAGATTGCATTTATTTTCAGAAAAGTGCGTTTTTCTCAGTGACGCGAAGGAAGTATGGGGGTTAATTGGTACCAAATGAAAGCTGCAAATTTTACCGACACAGCCATGACATTTTTGGGGGCGTGGCTCTTTTATTTCATCAAAATGACAGTATAGCGGACAAAGTGTTAGGACTTTGAGACACATCTCTCCCGAAAGCTCCCAGGGAGCAGTTCTCGAAAATCGCCGTCTGGTTTGGGGCTCACGTCCCGTTTCTGAGAGAGGAGCTTCTAAAGATTGCATTTATTTTCAGAAAAGTGCGTTTTTCTCAGTGACGCGAAGGAACTATGGGGGTTAATTGATACCAAATGAAAGCTGCAGACTTTACCGACACAGCCATGCCATTTTTAGGGGCGTGGCTCTTTTATTTCATCAAAATGACAGTATAGCGGACAAAGGGTTAGGACTTTGAGACACATCTCTCCCAAAAGCTCCCAGGGAGCAGTTCTCGAAAATCGCCATCTGGTTTGGGGCTCACGTCCCGTTTCTGAGAGAGGAGCTTCTAAAGATTGCATTTATTTTCAGAAAAGTGCGTTTTTCTCAGTGACGCGAAGGAAGTATGGGGGTTAATTGGTACCAAATGAAAGCTGCAAATTTTACCGACACAGCCATGCCATTTTTAGGGGCGTGGCTCTTTTATTTCATCAAAATGACAGTATAGCGGACAAAGTGTTAGGACTTTGAGACACATCTCTCCCGAAAGCTCCCAGGGAGCAGTTCTCGAAAATCGCCGTCTGGTTTGGGGCTCACGTCCCGTTTCTGAGAGAGGAGCTTCTAAAGATTGCATTTATTTTCAGAAAAGTGCGTTTTTCTCAGTGACGCGAAGGAACTATGGGGGTTAATTGATACCAAATGAAAGCTGCAGACTTTACCGACACAGCCATGCCATTTTTAGGGGCGTGGCTCTTTTATTTCATCAAAATGACAGTATAGCGGACAAAGGGTTAGGACTTTGAGACACATCTCTCCCAAAAGCTCCCAGGGAGCAGTTCTCGAAAATCGCCATCTGGTTTGGGGCTCACGTCCCGTTTCTGAGAGAGGAGCTTCTAAAGATTGCATTTATTTTCAGAAAAGTGCGTTTTTCTCAGTGACGCGAAGGAAGTATGGGGGTTAATTGGTACCAAATGAAAGCTGCAAATTTTACCGACACAGCCATGCCATTCTTAGGGGCGTGGCTCTTTTATTTCATCAAAATGACAGTATAGCGGACAAAGGGTTAGGACTTTGAGACACATCTCTCCCGAAAGCTCCCAGGGAGCAGTTCTCGAAAATCGCCAGCTGGTTTGAGGCTCACGTCCCGTTTCTGAGAGAGGAGCTTCTTAAGATTGCATTTATTTTCAGAAAAGTGCGTTTTTCTCAGTGACGCGAAGGAAGTATGGGGGTTAATTGATACCAAATGAAAGCTGCAGATTTTACCGACACAGCCATGCCATTTTTAGGGCCGTGGCTCTTTTATTTCATCAAAATGACAGTATAGCGGACAAAGGGTTAGGACTTTGAGACACATCTCTCCCGAAAGCTCCCAGGGAGCAGTTCTCGAAAATCGCCATCTGGTTTGGGGCTCACGTCCCATTTCTGAGAGAGGAGCTTCTAAAGATTGCATTTATTTTCAGAAAAGTGCGTTTTTCTCAGTGATGCGAAGGAAGTATGGGGGTTAATTGGTACCAAATGAAAGCTGCAAATTTTACCGACACAGCCATGCCATTTTTAGGGGCGTGGCTCTTTTATTTCATCAAAATGACAGTATAGCGGACAAAGGGTTAGGACTTTGAGACACATCTCTCCCAAAAGCTCCCAGGGAGCAGTTCTCGAAAATCGCCATCTGGTTTGGGGCTCACGTCCCGTTTCTGAGAGAGGAGCTTCTAAAGATTGCATTTATTTTCAGAAAAGTGCGTTTTTCTCAGTGACGCGAAGGAAGTATGGGGGTTAATTGGTACCAAATGAAAGCTGCAAATTTTACCGACACAGCCATGCCATTTTTGGGGGCGTGGCTCTTTTATTTCATCAAAATGACAGTATAGCGGACAAAGGGTTAGGACTTTGAGACACATCTCTCCCGAAAGCTCCCAGGGAGCAGTTCTCGAAAATCGCCATCTGGTTTGGGGCTCACGTCCCATTTCTGAGAGAGGAGCTTCTAAAGATTGCATTTATTTTCAGAAAAGTGCGCTTTTCTCAGTGATGCGAAGGAAGTATGGGGGTTAATTGGTACCAAATGAAAGCTGCAAATTTTACCGACACAGCCATGCCATTCTTAGGGGCGTGGCTCTTTTATTTCATCAAAATGACAGTATAGCGGACAAAGGGTTAGGACTTTGAGACACATCTCTCCCGAAAGCTCCCAGGGAGCAGTTCTCGAAAATCGCCAGCTGGTTTGAGGCTCACGTCCCGTTTCTGAGAGAGGAGCTTCTTAAGATTGCATTTATTTTCAGAAAAGTGCGTTTTTCTCAGTGACGCGAAGGAAGTATGGGGGTTAATTGATACCAAATGAAAGCTGCAGATTTTACCGACACAGCCATGCCATTTTTAGGGCCGTGGCTCTTTTATTTCATCAAAATGACAGTATAGCGGACAAAGGGTTAGGACTTTGAGACACATCTCTCCCGAAAGCTCCCAGGGAGCAGTTCTCGAAAATCGCCATCTGGTTTGGGGCTCACGTCCCATTTCTGAGAGAGGAGCTTCTAAAGATTGCATTTATTTTCAGAAAAGTGCGTTTTTCTCAGTGATGCGAAGGAAGTATGGGGGTTAATTGGTACCAAATGAAAGCTGCAAATTTTACCGACACAGCCATGCCATTTTTAGGGGCGTGGCTCTTTTATTTCATCAAAATGACAGTATAGCGGACAAAGGGTTAGGACTTTGAGACACATCTCTCCCGAAAGCTCCCAGGGAGCAGTTCAGTGACGCGAAGGAAGTATGGGGGTTAATTGATACCAAATGAAAGCTGCAGATTTTACCGACACAGCCATGCCATTTTTAGGGCCGTGGCTCTTTTATTTCATCAAAATGACAGTATAGCGGACAAAGGGTTAGGACTTTGAGACACATCTCTCCCGAAAGCTCCCAGGGAGCAGTTCTCGAAAATCGCCATCTGGTTTGGAGCTCACGTCCCATTTCTGAGAGAGGAGCTTCTAAAGATTGCATTTATTTTCAGAAAAGTGCGTTTTTCTCAGTGATGCGAAGGAAGTATGGGGGTTAATTGGTACCAAATGAAAGCTGCAAATTTTACCGACACAGCCATGCCATTTTTAGGGGCGTGGCTCTTTTATTTCATCAAAATGACAGTATAGCGGACAAAGGGTTAGGACTTTGAGACACATCTCTCCCGAAAGCTCCCAGGGAGCAGTTCTCGAAAATCGCCATCTGGTTTGGGGCTCACGTCCCGTTCTGAGAGAGGAGCTTCTTAAGATTGCATTTATTTTCAGAAAAGTGCGTTTTTCTCAGTGACGCGAAGGAAGTATGGGGGTTAATTGGTACCAAATGAAAGCTGCAAATTTTACCGACACAGCCATGCCATTTTTAGGGCCGTGGCTCTTTTATTTCATCAAAATGACAGTATAGCGGACAAAGGGTAAGGACTTTGAGACACATCTCTCCCGAAAGCTCCCAGGGAGCAGTTCTCGAAAATCGCCATCTGGTTTGCGGCTCACGTCCCATTTTTGAGAGAGGAGCTTCTAAAGATTGCATTTATTTTCAGAAAAGTGCGTTTTTCTCAGTGATGCGAAGGAAGTATGGGGGTTAATTGGTACCAAATGAAAGCTGCAAATTTTACCGACACAGCCATGCCATTTTTAGGGGCGTGGCTCTTTTATTTCATCAAAATGACAGTATAGCGGACAAAGGGTTAGGACTTTGAGACACATCTCTCCCGAAAGCTCCCAGGGAGCAGTTCAGTGACGCGAAGGAAGTATGGGGGTTAATTGATACCAAATGAAAGCTGCAGATTTTACCGACACAGCCATGCCATTTTTAGGGCCGTGGCTCTTTTATTTCATCAAAATGACAGTATAGCGGACAAAGGGTTAGGACTTTGAGACACATCTCTCCCGAAAGCTCCCAGGGAGCAGTTCTCGAAAATCGCCATCTGGTTTGGAGCTCACGTCCCATTTCTGAGAGAGGAGCTTCTAAAGATTGCATTTATTTTCAGAAAAGTGCGTTTTTCTCAGTGATGCGAAGGAAGTATGGGGGTTAATTGGTACCAAATGAAAGCTGCAAATTTTACCGACACAGCCATGCCATTTTTAGGGGCGTGGCTCTTTTATTTCATCAAAATGACAGTATAGCGGACAAAGGGTTAGGACTTTGAGACACATCTCTCCCGAAAGCTCCCAGGGAGCAGTTCTCGAAAATCGCCATCTGGTTTGGGGCTCACGTCCCGTTCTGAGAGAGGAGCTTCTTAAGATTGCATTTATTTTCAGAAAAGTGCGTTTTTCTCAGTGACGCGAAGGAAGTATGGGGGTTAATTGGTACCAAATGAAAGCTGCAAATTTTACCGACACAGCCATGCCATTTTTAGGGCCGTGGCTCTTTTATTTCATCAAAATGACAGTATAGCGGACAAAGGGTAAGGACTTTGAGACACATCTCTCCCGAAAGCTCCCAGGGAGCAGTTCTCGAAAATCGCCATCTGGTTTGCGGCTCACGTCCCATTTTTGAGAGAGGAGCTTCTAAAGATTGCATTTATTTTCAGAAAAGTGCGTTTTTCTCAGTGATGCGAAGGAAGTATGGGGGTTAATTGGTACCAAATGAAAGCTGCAAATTTTACCGACACAGCCATGCCATTTTTAGGGGCGTGGCTCTTTTATTTCATCAAAATGACAGTATAGCGGACAAAGGGTTAGGACTTTGAGACACATCTCTCCCGAAAGCTCCCAGGGAGCAGTTCTCGAAAATCGCCATCTGGTTTGGGGCTCACGTACCATTTCTGAGAGAGGAGCTTCTAAAGATTGCATTTATTTTCAGAAAAGTGCGTTTTTCTCAGTGACGCGAAGGAAGTATGGGGGTTAATTGGTACCAAATGAAAGCTGCAAATTTTACCGACACAGCCATGCCATTTTTAGGGGCGTGGCTCTTTTATTTCATCAAAATGACAGTATAGCGGACAAAGGGTTAGGACTTTGAGACACATCTCTCCCGAAAGCTCCCAGGGAGCAGTTCTCGAAAATCGCCATCTGGTTTGGGGCTCACGTCCCGTTTCTCAGAGAGGAGCTTCTTAAGATTGCATTTATTTTCAGAAAAGTGCGTTTTTCTCAGTGACGCGAAGGATGTATGGGGGTTAATTGGTACCAAATGAAAGCTGCAAATTTTACCGACACAGCCATGACATTTTTGGGGGCGTGGCTCTTTTATTTCATCAAAATGACAGTATAGCGGACAAAGGGTTAGGACTTTGAGACACATCTCTCCCGAAAGCTCCCAGGGAGCAGTTCTCGAAAATCGCCATCTGGTTTGGGGCTCACGTCCCATTTCTGACAGAGGAGCTTCTAAAGATTGCATTTATTTTCAGAAAAGTGCGTTTTTCTCAGTGACGCGAAGGAAGTATGGGGGTTAATTGGTACCAAATGAAAGCTGCAAATTTTACCGACACAGCCATGCCATTTTTAGGGGCGTGGCTCTTTTATTTCATCAATATGACAGTAAAGCGGACAAAGGGTTAGGACTTTGAGACACATCTCTCCCAAAAGCTCCCAGGGAGCAGTTCTCGAAAATCTCCATCTGGTTTGGGGCTCACGTCCCGTTTCTGAGAGAGGAGCTTCTAAAGATTGCATTTATTTTCAGAAAAGTGCGTTTTTCTCAGTGACGCGAAGGAACTATGGGGGTTAATTGTTACCAAAATTGGTTCTCGAAAATCGCCATCTGGTTTGGGGCTCACGTCCCGTTTCTCAGAGAGGAGCTTCTTAAGATTGCATTTATTTTCAGAAAAGTGCGTTTTTCTCAGTGACGCGAAGGATGTATGGGGGTTAATTGGTACCAAATGAAAGCTGCAAATTTTACCGACACAGCCATGACATTTTTGGGGGCGTGGCTCTTTTATTTCATCAAAATGACAGTATAGCGGACAAAGGGTTAGGACTTTGAGACACATCTCTCCCGAAAGCTCCCAGGGAGCAGTTCTCGAAAATCGCCATCTGGTTTGGGGCTCACGTCCCATTTCTGACAGAGGAGCTTCTAAAGATTGCATTTATTTTCAGAAAAGTGCGTTTTTCTCAGTGACGCGAAGGAAGTATGGGGGTTAATTGGTACCAAATGAAAGCTGCAAATTTTACCGACACAGCCAGGGCGTGGCTCTTTTATTTCATCAAAATGACAGTATAGCGGACTAAGGGTTTGGACTTTGAGACACATCTCTCCCGAAAGTTCCCAGGGAGCAGTTCTCGAAAATCGCCATCTGGTTTGGGGCTCACGTCCCGTTTCTGAGAGAGGAGCTTCTAAAGATTGCATTTATTTTCAGAAAAGTGCGTTTTTCTCAGTGACGCGAAGGATGCATGGGGGTTAATTGGTACCAAATGAAAGCTGCAGATTTTACCGACACAGCCATGCCATTTTTAGGGGCGTGGCTCTTTTATTTCATCAAAATGACAGTATAGCGGACAAAGGGTTAGGACTTTGAGACACATCTCTCCCGAAAGCTCCCAGGGAGCAGTTCTCGAAAATCGCCATCTGGTTTGGGGCTCACGTGCCGTTTCTGAGAGAGGAGCTTCTTAAGATTGCATTTATTTTCAGAAAAGTGCGTTTTTCTCAGTGACGCGAAGGAAGTATGGGGGTTAATTGGTACCAAATGAAAGCTGCAAATTTTACCGACACAGCCATGACATTTTTGGGGGCGTGGCTCTTTTATTTCATCAAAATGACAGTATAGCGGACAAAGGGTTAGGACTTTGAGACACATCTCTCCCGAAAGCTCCCAGGGAGCAGTTCTCGAAAATCCCATCTGGTTTGGGGCTCACGTCCCATTTCTGAGAGAGGAGCTTCTAAAGATTGCATTTATTTTCAGAAAAGTGCGTTTTTCTCAGTGACGCGAAGGAAGTATGGGGGTTAATTGGTACCAAATGAAAGCTGCAAATTTTACCGACACATCCATGATATTTTTGGGGGCGTGGCTCTTTTATTTCATCAAAATGACAGTATAGCGGACAAAGGGTTAGGACTTTGAGACACATCTCTCCCGAAAGCTCCCAGGGAGCAGTTCTCGAAAATCGCCATCTGGTTTGGGGCTCACGTCCCATTTCTGAGAGAGGAGCTTCTAAAGATTGCATTTATTTTCAGAAAAGTGCGTTTTTCTCAGTGACGCGAAGGAAGTATGGGGGTTAATTGATACCAAATGAAAGCTGCAGATTTTACCGACACAGCCATGCCATTTTTAGGGGTGTGGCTCTTTTATTTCATCAAAATGACAGTATAGCGGACAAAGGGTTAGGACTTTGAGACACATCTCTCCCGAAAGCTCCCAGGGAGCAGTTCTCGAAAATCGCCATCTGGTTTGGGGGTCACGTCCCGTTTCTGAGAGAGGAGCTTCTAAAGATTGCATTTATTTTCAGAAAAGTGCGTTTTTCTCAGTGACGCGAAGGAAGTATGGGGGTTAATTGGTACCAAATGAAAGCTGCAGATTTTACCGACACAGCCATGCCATTTTTAGGGGCGTGGCTCTTTTATTTCATCAAAATGACAGTATAGCGGACAAAGGGTTAGGACTTTGAGACACATCTCTCCCGAAAGCTCCCAGGGAGCAGTTCTCGAAAATTGCCATCTGGTTTGGGGGTCACGTCCCGTTTCTGAGAGAGGAGCTTCTAAAGATTGCATTTATTTTCAGAAAAGTGCGTTTTTCTCAGTGACGCGAAGGAAGTATGGGGGTTAATTGGTACCAAATGAAAGCTGCAAATTTTACCGACACAGCCATGCCATTTTTAGGGGCGTGGCTCTTTTATTTCATCAAAATGACAGTATAGCGGACAAAGGGTTAGGACTTTGAGACACATCTCTCCCAAAAGCTCCCAGGGAGCAGTTCTCGAAAATCGCCATCTGGTTTGGGGCTCACGTCCCGTTTCTGAGAGAGGAGCTTCTAAAGATTGCATTTATTTTCAGAAAAGTGCGTTTTTCTCAGTGACGCGAAGGAAGTATGGGGGTTAATTGGTACCAAATGAAAGCTGCAAATTTTACCGACACAGCCATGCCATTTTTAGGGGCGTGGCTCTTTTATTTCATCAAAATGACAGTATAGCGGACAAAGGGTTAGGACTTTGAGACACATCTCTCCCGAAAGCTCCCAGGGAGCAGTTCTCGAAAATCGCCAGCTGGTTTGAGGCTCACGTCCCGTTTCTGAGAGAGGAGCTTCTAAAGATTGCATTCATTTTCAGAAAAGTGCGTTTTTCTCAGTGACGCGAAGGAAGTATGGGGGTTAATTGATACCAAATGAAACTGCAGATTTTACCGACACAGCCATGCCATTTTTAGGGCCGTGGCTCTTTTATTTCATCAAAATGACAGTATAGCGGACAAAGGGTTAGGACTTTGAGACACATCTCTCCCGAAAGCTCCCAGGGAGCAGTTCTCGAAAATCGCCATCTGGTTTGGGGCTCACGTCCCATTTCTGAGAGAGGAGCTTCTAAAGATTGCATTTATTTTCAGAAAAGTGCGTTTTTCTCAGTGATGCGAAGGAAGTATTGGGGTTAATTGGTACCAAATGAAAGCTGCAAATTTTACCGACACAGCCATGCCATTTTTAGGGGCGTGGCTCTTTTATTTCATCAAAATGACAGTATAGCGGACAAAGGGTTAGGACTTTGAGACACATCTCTCCCGAAAGCTCCCAGGGAGCAGTTCTCGAAAATCGCCATCTGGTTTGGGGCTCACGTCCCGTTTCTGAGAGAGGAGCTTCTTAAGATTGCATTTATTTTCAGAAAAGTGCGTTTTTCTCAGTGACGCGAAGGAAGTATGGGGGTTAATTGGTACCAAATGAAAGCTGCAAATTTTACCGACACAGCCATGACATTTTTGGGGGCGTGGCTCTTTTATTTCATCAAAATGACAGTATAGCGGACAAAGTGTTAGGACTTTGAGACACATCTCTCCCGAAAGCTCCCAGGGAGCAGTTCTCGAAAATCGCCGTCTGGTTTGGGGCTCACGTCCCGTTTCTGAGAGAGGAGCTTCTAAAGATTGCATTTATTTTCAGAAAAGTGCGTTTTTCTCAGTGACGCGAAGGAACTATGGGGGTTAATTGATACCAAATGAAAGCTGCAGATTTTACCGACACAACCATGCCATTTTTAGGGGCGTGGCTCTTTTATTTCATCAAAATGACAGTATAGCGGACAAAGGGTTAGGACTTTGAGACACATCTCTCCCAAAAGCTCCCAGGGAGCAGTTCTCGAAAATCGCCATCTGGTTTGGGGCTCACGTCCCGTTTCTGAGAGAGGAGCTTCTAAAGATTGCATTTATTTTCAGAAAAGTGCGTTTTTCTCAGTGACGCGAAGGAAGTATGGGGGTTAATTGGTACCAAATGAAAGCTGCAAATTTTACCGACACAGCCATGCCATTTTTAGGGGCGTGGCTCTTTTATTTCATCAAAATGACAGTATAGCGGACAAAGGGTTAGGACTTTAAGACACATCTCTCCCGAAAGCTCCCAGGGAGCAGTTCTCGAAAATCGCCATCTGGTTTGGGGCTCACGTCCCGTTTCTGAGAGAGGAGCTTCTTAAGATTGCATTTATTTTCAGAAAAGTGCGTTTTTCTCAGTGACGCGAAGGAAGTATGGGGGTTAATAGGTACCAAATGAAAGCTGCAAATTTTACCGACACAGCCATGCCATTTTTGGGGGCGTGGCTCTTTTATTTCATCAAAATGACAGTATAGCGGACAAAGGGTTAGGACTTTGAGACACATCTCTCCCGAAAGCTCCCAGGGAGCAGTTCTCGAAAATCGCCATCTGGTTTGGGGCTCACGTCCCATTTCTGAGAGAGGAGCTTCTAAAGATTGCATTTATTTTCAGAAAAGTGCGTTTTTCTCAGTGATGCGAAGGAAGTATGGGGGTTAATTGGTACCAAATGAAAGCTGCAAATTTTACCGACACAGCCATGCCATTCTTAGGGGCGTGGCTCTTTTATTTCATCAAAATGACAGTATAGCGGACAAAGGGTTAGGACTTTGAGACACATCTCTCCCGAAAGCTCCCAGGGAGCAGTTCTCGAAAATCGCCAGCTGGTTTGAGGCTCACGTCCCGTTTCTGAGAGAGGAGCTTCTTAAGATTGCATTTATTTTCAGAAAAGTGCGTTTTTCTCAGTGACGCGAAGGAAGTATGGGGGTTAATTGATACCAAATGAAAGCTGCAGATTTTACCGACACAGCCATGCCATTTTTAGGGCCGTGGCTCTTTTATTTCATCAAAATGACAGTATAGCGGACAAAGGGTTAGGACTTTGAGACACATCTCTCCCGAAAGCTCCCAGGGAGCAGTTCTCGAAAAGCGCCATCTGGTTTGGGGCTCACGTCCCATTTCTGAGAGAGGAGCTTCTAAAGATTGCATTTATTTTCAGAAAAGTGCGTTTTTCTCAGTGATGCGAAGGAAGTATGGGGGTTAATTGGTACCAAATGAAAGCTGCAAATTTTACCGACACAGCCATGCCATTTTTAGGGGCGTGGCTCTTTTATTTCATCAAAATGACAGTATAGCGGACAAAGGGTTAGGACTTTGAGACACATCTCTCCCGAAAGCTCCCAGGGAGCAGTTCAGTGACGCGAAGGAAGTATGGGGGTTAATTGATACCAAATGAAAGCTGCAGATTTTACCGACACAGCCATGCCATTTTTAGGGCCGTGGCTCTTTTATTTCATCAAAATGACAGTATAGCGGACAAAGGGTTAGGACTTTGAGACACATCTCTCCCGAAAGCTCCCAGGGAGCAGTTCTCGAAAATCGCCATCTGGTTTGGAGCTCACGTCCCATTTCTGAGAGAGGAGCTTCTAAAGATTGCATTTATTTTCAGAAAAGTGCGTTTTTCTCAGTGATGCGAAGGAAGTATGGGGGTTAATTGGTACCAAATGAAAGCTGCAAATTTTACCGACACAGCCATGCCATTTTTAGGGGCGTGGCTCTTTTATTTCATCAAAATGACAGTATAGCGGACAAAGGGTTAGGACTTTGAGACACATCTCTCCCGAAAGCTCCCAGGGAGCAGTTCTCGAAAATCGCCATCTGGTTTGGGGCTCACGTCCCGTTTCTGAGAGAGGAGCTTCTTAAGATTGCATTTATTTTCAGAAAAGTGCGTTTTTCTCAGTGACGCGAAGGAAGTATGGGGGTTAATTGGTACCAAATGAAAGCTGCAAATTTTACCGACACAGCCATGCCATTTTTAGGGCCGTGGCTCTTTTATTTCATCAAAATGACAGTATAGCGGACAAAGGGTTAGGACTTTGAGACACATCTCTCCCGAAAGCTCCCAGGGAGCAGTTCTCGAAAATCGCCATCTGGTTTGGGGCTCACGTCCCGTTTCTGAGAGAGGAGCTTCTTAAGATTGCATTTATTTTCAGAAAAGTGCGTTTTTCTCAGTGACGCGAAGGAAGTATGGGGGTTAATTGGTACCAAATGAAAGCTGCAAATTTTACCGACACAGCCATGCCATTTTTAGGGCCGTGGCTCTTTTATTTCATCAAAATGACAGTATAGCGGACAAAGGGTAAGGACTTTGAGACACATCTCTCCCGAAAGCTCCCAGGGAGCAGTTCTCGAAAATCGCCATCTGGTTTGCGGCTCACGTCCCATTTTTGAGAGAGGAGCTTCTAAAGATTGCATTTATTTTCAGAAAAGTGCGTTTTTCTCAGTGATGCGAAGGAAGTATGGGGGTTAATTGGTACCAAATGAAAGCTGCAAATTTTACCGACACAGCCATGCCATTTTTAGGGGCGTGGCTCTTTTATTTCATCAAAATGACAGTATAGCGGACAAAGGGTTAGGACTTTGAGACACATCTCTCCCGAAAGCTCCCAGGGAGCAGTTCTCGAAAATCGCCATCTGGTTTGGGGCTCACGTACCATTTCTGAGAGAGGAGCTTCTAAAGATTGCATTTATTTTCAGAAAAGTGCGTTTTTCTCAGTGACGCGAAGGAAGTATGGGGGTTAATTGGTACCAAATGAAAGCTGCAAATTTTACCGACACAGCCATGCCATTTTTAGGGGCGTGGCTCTTTTATTTCATCAAAATGACAGTATAGCGGACAAAGGGTTAGGACTTTGAGACACATCTCTCCCGAAAGCTCCCAGGGAGCAGTTCTCGAAAATCGCCATCTGGTTTGGGGCTCACGTCCCGTTTCTCAGAGAGGAGCTTCTTAAGATTGCATTTATTTTCAGAAAAGTGCGTTTTTCTCAGTGACGCGAAGGATGTATGGGGGTTAATTGGTACCAAATGAAAGCTGCAAATTTTACCGACACAGCCATGACATTTTTGGGGGCGTGGCTCTTTTATTTCATCAAAATGACAGTATAGCGGACAAAGGGTTAGGACTTTGAGACACATCTCTCCCGAAAGCTCCCAGGGAGCAGTTCTCGAAAATCGCCATCTGGTTTGGGGCTCACGTCCCATTTCTGACAGAGGAGCTTCTAAAGATTGCATTTATTTTCAGAAAAGTGCGTTTTTCTCAGTGACGCGAAGGAAGTATGGGGGTTAATTGGTACCAAATGAAAGCTGCAAATTTTACCGACACAGCCATGCCATTTTTAGGGGCGTGGCTCTTTTATTTCATCAATATGACAGTAAAGCGGACAAAGGGTTAGGACTTTGAGACACATCTCTCCCAAAAGCTCCCAGGGAGCAGTTCTCGAAAATCTCCATCTGGTTTGGGGCTCACGTCCCGTTTCTGAGAGAGGAGCTTCTAAAGATTGCATTTATTTTCAGAAAAGTGCGTTTTTCTCAGTGACGCGAAGGAACTATGGGGGTTAATTGTTACCAAAATTGGTTCTCGAAAATCGCCATCTGGTTTGGGGCTCACGTCCCGTTTCTGAGAGAGGAGCTTCTTAAGATTGCATTTATTTTCAGAAAAGTGCGTTTGTCTCAGTGACGCGAAGGAAGTATGGGGGTTAATTGGTACCAAATGAAAGCTGCAAATTTTACCGACACAGCCATGCCATTTTTAGGGGCGTGGCTCTTTTATTTCATCAAAATGACAGTATAGCGGACAAAGGGTTAGGACTTTGAGACACATCTCTCCCGAAAGTTCCCAGGGAGCAGTTCTCGAAAATCGCCATCTGGTTTGGGGCTCACGTCCCGTTTCTGAGAGAGGAGCTTCTAAAGATTGCATTTATTTTCAGAAAAGTGCGTTTTTCTCAGTGACGCGAAGGATGTATGGGGGTTAATTGGTACCAAATGAAAGCTGCAAATTTTACCGACACAGCCATGCCATTTTTAGGGGCGTGGCTCTTTTATTTCATCAAAATGACAGTATAGCGGACAAAGGGTTAGGACTTTGAGACACATCTCTCCCGAAAGCTCCCAGGGAGCAGTTCTCGAAAATCGCTATCTGGTTTGGGGCTCACGTCCCGTTTCTGAGAGAGGAGCTTCTAAAGATTGCATTTATTTTCAGAAAAGTGCGTTTTTCTCAGTGACGCGAAGGAAGTATGGGGGTTAATTGGTACCAAATGAAAGCTGCAAATTTTACCGACACAGCCAGGGCGTGGCTCTTTTATTTCATCAAAATGACAGTATAGCGGACTAAGGGTTTGGACTTTGAGACACATCTCTCCCGAAAGTTCCCAGGGAGCAGTTCTCGAAAATCGCCATCTGGTTTGGGGCTCACGTCCCGTTTCTGAGAGAGGAGCTTCTAAAGATTGCATTTATTTTCAGAAAAGTGCGTTTTTCTCAGTGACGCGAAGGATGCATGGGGGTTAATTGGTACCAAATGAAAGCTGCAGATTTTACCGACACAGCCATGCCATTTTTAGGGGCGTGGCTCTTTTATTTCATCAAAATGACAGTATAGCGGACAAAGGGTTAGGACTTTGAGACACATCTCTCCCGAAAGCTCCCAGGGAGCAGTTCTCGAAAATCGCCATCTGGTTTGGGGCTCACGTGCCGTTTCTGAGAGAGGAGCTTCTTAAGATTGCATTTATTTTCAGAAAAGTGCGTTTTTCTCAGTGACGCGAAGGAAGTATGGGGGTTAATTGGTACCAAATGAAAGCTGCAAATTTTACCGACACAGCCATGACATTTTTGGGGGCGTGGCTCTTTTATTTCATCAAAATGACAGTATAGCGGACAAAGGGTTAGGACTTTGAGACACATCTCTCCCGAAAGCTCCCAGGGAGCAGTTCTCGAAAATCCCATCTGGTTTGGGGCTCACGTCCCATTTCTGAGAGAGGAGCTTCTAAAGATTGCATTTATTTTCAGAAAAGTGCGTTTTTCTCAGTGACGCGAAGGAAGTATGGGGGTTAATTGGTACCAAATGAAAGCTGCAAATTTTACCGACACAGCCATGCCATTTTTAGGGGCGTGGCTCTTTTATTTCATCAAAATGACAGTAAAGCGGACAAAGGGTTAGGACTTTGAGACACATCTCTCCCAAAAGCTCCCAGGGAGCAGTTCTCGAAAATCTCCATCTGGTTTGGGGCTCACGTCCCGTTTCTGAGAGAGGAGCTTCTAAAGATTGCATTTATTTTCAGAAAAGTGCGTTTTTCTCAGTGACGCGAAGGAAGTATGGGGGTTAATTGGTACCAAATGAAAGCTGCAAATTTTACCGACACAGCCATGACATTTTTGGGGGCGTGGCTCTTTTATTTCATCAAAATGACAGTATAGCGGACAAAGGGTTAGGACTTTGAGACACATCTCTCCCGAAAGCTCCCAGGGAGCAGTTCTCGAAAATCGCCATCTGGTTTGGGGCTCACGTCCCATTTCTGAGAGAGGAGCTTCTAAAGATTGCATTTATTTTCAGAAAAGTGCGTTTTTCTCAGTGACGCGAAGGAAGTATGGGGGTTAATTGTTACCAAAATTGGTTCTCGAAAATCGCCATCTGGTTTGGGGCTCACGTCCCGTTTCTGAGAGAGGAGCTTCTTAAGATTGCATTTATTTTCAGAAAAGTGCGTTTGTCTCAGTGACGCGAAGGAAGTATGGGGGTTAATTGGTACCAAATGAAAGCTGCAAATTTTACCGACACAGCCATGCCATTTTTAG
Organism: Nephrocerus scutellatus; assembly: GCA_947095585.1. Taxonomy (NCBI): domain Eukaryota; kingdom Metazoa; phylum Arthropoda; class Insecta; order Diptera; family Pipunculidae; genus Nephrocerus; species Nephrocerus scutellatus. The sequence goes on from OX352762.1 coordinate 33,499,659, forward strand.
GGGCGTGGCTCTTTTGTTTCATCAAAATGACAGTATAGCGGACAAAGGGTTAGGACTTTGAGACACATCTCTCCCGAAAGCTCCCAGGGAGCAGTTCTCGAAAATAGCCATCTGGTTTGGGGCTCACGTGCCGTTTCTGAGAGAGGAGCTTCTTAAGATTGCATTTATTTTCAGAAAAGTGCGTTTTTCTCAGTGACGCGAAGGAAGTATGGGGGTTAATTGGTACCAAATGAAAGCTGCAAATTTTACCGACACAGCCATGACATTTTTGGGGGCGTGGCTCTTTTATTTCATCAAAATGACAGTATAGCGGACAAAGGGTTAGGACTTTGAGACACATCACTCCCGAAAGCTCCCAGGGAGCAGTTCTCGAAAATCCCATCTGGTTTGGGGCTCACGTCCCATTTCTGAGAGAGGAGCTTCTAAAGATTGCATTTATTTTCAGAAAAGTGCGTTTTTCTCAGTGACGCGAAGGAAGTATGGGGGTTAATTGGTACCAAATGAAAGCTGCAAATTTTACCGACACAGCCATGCCATTTTTAGGGGCGTGGCTCTTTTATTTCATCAAAATGACAGTAAAGCGGACAAAGGGTTAGGACTTTGAGACACATCTCTCCCAAAAGCTCCCAGGGAGCAGTTCTCGAAAATCTCCATCTGGTTTGGGGCTCACGTCCCGTTTCTGAGAGAGGAGCTTCTAAAGATTGCATTTATTTTCAGAAAAGTGCGTTTTTCTCAGTGACGCGAAGGAAGTATGGGGGTTAATTGGTACCAAATGAAAGCTGCAAATTTTACCGACACAGCCATGACATTTTTGGGGGCGTGGCTCTTTTATTTCATCAAAATGACAGTATAGCGGACAAAGGGTTAGGACTTTGAGACACATCTCTCCCGAAAGCTCCCAGGGAGCAGTTCTCGAAAATCGCCATCTGGTTTGGGGCTCACGTCCCATTTCTGAGAGAGGAGCTTCTAAAGATTGCATTTATTTTCAGAAAAGTGCGTTTTTCTCAGTGACGCGAAGGAAGTATGGGGGTTAATTGTTACCAAAATTGGTTCTCGAAAATCGCCATCTGGTTTGGGGCTCACGTCCCGTTTCTGAGAGAGGAGCTTCTTAAGATTGCATTTATTTTCAGAAAAGTGCGTTTGTCTCAGTGACGCGAAGGAAGTATGGGGGTTAATTGGTACCAAATGAAAGCTGCAAATTTTACCGACACAGCCATGCCATTTTTAGGGGCGTGGCTCTTTTATTTCATCAAAATGACAGTATAGCGGACAAAGGGTTAGGACTTTGAGACACATCTCTCCCGAAAGTTCCCAGGGAGCAGTTCTCGAAAATCGCCATCTGGTTTGGGGCTCACGTCCCGTTTCTGAGAGAGGAGCTTCTAAAGATTGCATTTATTTTCAGAAAAGTGCGTTTTTCTCAGTGACGCGAAGGATGTATGGGGGTTAATTGGTACCAAATGAAAGCTGCAAATTTTACCGACACAGCCATGCCATTTTTAGGGGCGTGGCTCTTTTATTTCATCAAAATGACAGTATAGCGGACAAAGGGTTAGGACTTTGAGACACACCTCTCCCGAAAGCTCCCAGGGAGCAGTTCTCGAAAATCGCTATCTGGTTTGGGGCTCACGTCCCGTTTCTGAGAGAGGAGCTTCTAAAGATTGCATTTATTTTCAGAAAAGTGCGTTTTTCTCAGTGACGCGAAGGAAGTATGGGGGTTAATTGGTACCAAATGAAAGCTGCAAATTTTACCGACACAGCCAGGGCGTGGCTCTTTTATTTCATCAAAATGACAGTATAGCGGACAAAGGGTTTGGACTTTGAGACACATCTCTCCCGAAAGTTCCCAGGGAGCAGTTCTCGAAAATCGCCATCTGGTTTGGGGCTCACGTCCCGTTTCTGAGAGAGGAGCTTCTAAAGATTGCATTTATTTTCAGAAAAGTGCGTTTTTCTCAGTGACGCAAAGGATGCATGGGGGTTAATTGGTACCAAATGAAAGCTGCAGATTTTACCGACACAGCCATGCCATTTTTAGGGGCGTGGCTCTTTTATTTCATCAAAATGACAGTATAGCGGACAAAGGGTTAGGACTTTGAGACACATCTCTCCCGAAAGCTCCCAGGGAGCAGTTCTCAAAAATCGCCATCTGGTTTGGGGCTTACGTGCCGTTTCTGAGAGAGGAGCTTCTTAAGATTGCATTTATTTTCAGAAAAGTGCGTTTTTCTCAGTGACGCGAAGGAAGTATGGGGGTTAATTGGTACCAAATGAAAGCTGCAAATTTTACCGACACAGCCATGACATTTTTGGGGGCGTGGCTCTTTTATTTCATCAAAATGACAGTATAGCGGACAAAGGGTTAGGACTTTGAGACACATCTCTCCCGAAAGCTCCCAGGGAGCAGTTCTCGAAAATCCCATCTGGTTTGGGGCTCACGTCCCATTTCTGAGAGAGGAGCTTCTAAAGATTGCATTTATTTTCAGAAAAGTGCGTTTTTCTCAGTGACGCGAAGGAAGTATGGGGGTTAATTGGTACCAAAATTGGTTCTCGAAAATCGCCATCTGGTTTGGGGCTCACGTCCCGTTTCTGAGAGAGGAGCTTCTTAAGATTGCATTTATTTTCAGAAAAGTGCGTTTGTCTCAGTGACGCGAAGGAAGTATGGGGGTTAATTGGTACCAAATGAAAACTGCAAATTTTACCGACACAGCCATGCCATTTTTAGGGGCGTGGCTCTTTTATTTCATCAAAATGACAGTATAGCGGACAAAGGGTTAGGACTTTGAGACAAGTGCGTTTTTCTCAGTGACGCGAAGGATGCATGGGGGTTAATTGGTACCAAATGAAAGCTGCAGATTTTACCGACACAGCCATGCCATTTTTAGGGGCGTGGCTCTTTTATTTCATCAAAATGACAGTATAGCGGACAAAGGGTTAGGACTTTGAGACACATCTCTCCCGAAAGCTCCCAGGGAGCAGTTCTCGAAAATCGCCATCTGGTTTGGGGCTCACGTCCCGTTTCTGAGAGAGGAGCTTCTTAAGATTGCATTTATTTTCAGAAAAGTGCGTTTGTCTCAGTGACGCGAAGGAAATATGGGGGTTAATTGGTACCAAATGAAAGCTGCAAATTTTACCGACACAGCCATGCCATTTTTAGGGGCGTGGCTCTTTTATTTCATCAAAATGACAGTATAGCGGACAAAGGGTTAGGACTTTGAGACACATCTCTCCCGAAAGCTCCCAGGGAGCAGTTCTCGAAAATCGCCATCTGGTTTGGGGCTCACGTACCATTTCTGAGAGAGGAGCTTCTAAAGATTGCATTTATTTTCAGAAAAGTGCGTTTTTCTCAGTGACGCGAAGGAAGTATGGGGGTTAATTGGTACCAAATGAAAGCTGCAAATTTTACCGACACAGCCATGCCATTTTTAGGGGCGTGGCTCTTTTATTTCATCAAAATGACAGTATAGCGGACAAAGGGTTAGGACTTTGAGACACATCTCTGCCGAAAGCTCCCAGGGAGCAGTTCTCGAAAATCGCCATCTGGTTTGGGGCTCACGTCCCGTTTCTGAGAGAGGAGCTTCTAAAGATTGCATTTATTTTCAGAAAAGTGCGTTTATCTCAGTGACGCGAAGGAAGTATGGGGGTTAATTGGTACCAAATGAGAGCTGCAAATTTTACCGACACAGCCATGCCATTTTTAGGGGCGTGGCTCTTTTATTTCATCAAAATGACAGTATAGCGGACAAAGGGTTAGGACTTTGAGACACATCTCTCCCGAAAGCTCCCAGGGAGCAGTTCTCGAAAATCGCCATCTGGTTTGGGGCTCACGTCCCGTTTCTGAGAGAGGAGCTTCTTAAGATTGCATTTATTTTCAGAAAAGTGCGTTTTTCTCAGTGACGCGAAGGAAGTATGGGGGTTAATTGGTACCAAATGAAAGCTGCAGATTTTACCGACACAGCCATGCCATTTTTGGGGGCGTGGCTCTTTTATTTCATCACAATGACAGTATAGCGGACAAAGGGTTAGGACTTTGAGACACATCTCTCCCGAAAGCTCCCAGGGAGCAGTTCTCGAAAATCGCCATCTGGTTTGGGGCTCACGTCCCATTTCTGAGAGAGGAGCTTCTAAAGATTGCATTTATTTTCAGAAAAGTGCGTTTTTCTCAGTGATGCGAAGGAAGTATGGGGGTTAATTGGTACCAAATGAAAGCTGCAAATTTTGCCGACACAGCCATGCCATTTTTATGGGCGTGGCTCTTTTATTTCATCAAAATGACAGTATAGCGGACAAAGGGTTACGACTTTGAGACACATCTCTCCATAAAGCTCCCAGGGAGCAGTTCTCGAAAATCGCCATCTGGTTTGGGGCTCACGTCCCATTTCTGAGAGAGGAGCTTCTAAAGATTGCATTTATTTTCAGAAAAGTGCGTTTTTCTCAGTGACGCGAAGGAAGTATGGGGGTTAATTGGTAGCAAATGAAAGCTGCAAATTTTGCCGACACAGCCATGCCATTTTTAGGGGCGTGGCTCTTTTATTTCATCAAAATGACAGTATAGCGGACAAAGGGTTAGGACTTTGAGACACATCTCTCCCAAAAGCTCCCAGGGAGCAGTTCTCGAAAATCTCCATCTGGTTTGGGGCTCACGTCCCGTTTCTGAGAGAGGAGCTTCTAAAGATTGCATTTATTTTCAGAAAAGTGCGTTTTTCTCAGTGACGCGAAGGAAGTATGGGGGTTAATTGGTACCAAATGAAAGCTGCAAATTTTACCGACACAGCCATGCCATTTTTAGGGGCGTGGCTCTTTTATTTCATCAATATGACAGTAAAGCGGACAAAGGGTTAGGACTTTGAGACACATCTCTCCCAAAAGCTCCCAGGGAGCAGTTCTCGAAAATCTCCATCTGGTTTGGGGCTCACGTCCCGTTTCTGAGAGAGTAGCTTCTAAAGATTGCATTTATTTTCAGAAAAGTGCGTTTTTCTCAGTGACGCGAAGGAACTATGGGGGTTAATTGTTACCAAAATTGGTTCTCGAAAATCGCCATCTGGTTTGGGGCTCACGTCCCGTTTCTGAGAGAGGAGCTTCTTAAGATTGCATTTATTTTCAGAAAAGTGCGTTTGTCTCAGTGACGCGAAGGAAGTATGGGGGTTAATTGGTACCAAATGAAAGCTGCAAATTTTACCGACACAGCCATGCCATTTTTAGGGGCGTGGCTCTTTTATTTCATCAAAATGACAGTATAGCGGACAAAGGGTTAGGACTTTGAGACACATCTCTCCCGAAAGTTCCCAGGGAGCAGTTCTCGAAAATCGCCATCTGGTTTGGGGCTCACGTCCCGTTTCTGAGAGAGGAGCTTCTAAAGATTGCATTTATTTTCAGAAAAGTGCGTTTTTCTCAGTGACGCGAAGGATGTATGGGGGTTAATTGGTACCAAATGAAAGCTGCAAATTTTACCGACACAGCCATGCCATTTTTAGGGGCGTGGCTCTTTTATTTCATCAAAATGACAGTATAGCGGACAAAGGGTTAGGACTTTGAGACACATCTCTCCCGAAAGCTCCCAGGGAGCAGTTCTCGAAAATCGCTATCTGGTTTGGGGCTCACGTCCCGTTTCTGAGAGAGGAGCTTCTAAAGATTGCATTTATTTTCAGAAAAGTGCGTTTTTCTCAGTGACGCGAAGGAAGTATGGGGGTTAATTGGTACCAAATGAAAGCTGCAAATTTTACCGACACAGCCAGGGCGTGGCTCTTTTATTTCATCAAAATGACAGTATAGCGGACTAAGGGTTTGGACTTTGAGACACATCTCTCCCGAAAGTTCCCAGGGAGCAGTTCTCGAAAATCGCCATCTGGTTTGGGGCTCACGTCCCGTTTCTGAGAGAGGAGCTTCTAAAGATTGCATTTATTTTCAGAAAAGTGCGTTTTTCTCAGTGACGCGAAGGATGCATGGGGGTTAATTGGTACCAAATGAAAGCTGCAGATTTTACCGACACAGCCATGCCATTTTTAGGGGCGTGGCTCTTTTATTTCATCAAAATGACAGTATAGCGGACAAAGGGTTAGGACTTTGAGACACATCTCTCCCGAAAGCTCCCAGGGAGCAGTTCTCGAAAATCGCCATCTGGTTTGGGGCTCACGTGCCGTTTCTGAGAGAGGAGCTTCTTAAGATTGCATTTATTTTCAGAAAAGTGCGTTTTTCTCAGTGACGCGAAGGAAGTATGGGGGTTAATTGGTACCAAATGAAAGCTGCAAATTTTACCGACACAGCCATGACATTTTTGGGGGCGTGGCTCTTTTATTTCATCAAAATGACAGTATAGCGGACAAAGGGTTAGGACTTTGAGACACATCTCTCCCGAAAGCTCCCAGGGAGCAGTTCTCGAAAATCCCATCTGGTTTGGGGCTCACGTCCCATTTCTGAGAGAGGAGCTTCTAAAGATTGCATTTATTTTCAGAAAAGTGCGTTTTTCTCAGTGACGCGAAGGAAGTATGGGGGTTAATTGGTACCAAATGAAAGCTGCAAATTTTACCGACACAGCCATGCCATTTTTAGGGGCGTGGCTCTTTTATTTCATCAAAATGACAGTAAAGCGGACAAAGGGTTAGGACTTTGAGACACATCTCTCCCAAAAGCTCCCAGGGAGCAGTTCTCGAAAATCTCCATCTGGTTTGGGGCTCACGTCCCGTTTCTGAGAGAGGAGCTTCTAAAGATTGCATTTATTTTCAGAAAAGTGCGTTTTTCTCAGTGACGCGAAGGAAGTATGGGGGTTAATTGGTACCAAATGAAAGCTGCAAATTTTACCGACACAGCCATGACATTTTTGGGGGCGTGGCTCTTTTATTTCATCAAAATGACAGTATAGCGGACAAAGGGTTAGGACTTTGAGACACATCTCTCCCGAAAGCTCCCAGGGAGCAGTTCTCGAAAATCGCCATCTGGTTTGGGGCTCACGTCCCATTTCTGAGAGAGGAGCTTCTAAAGATTGCATTTATTTTCAGAAAAGTGCGTTTTTCTCAGTGACGCGAAGGAAGTATGGGGGTTAATTGTTACCAAAATTGGTTCTCGAAAATCGCCATCTGGTTTGGGGCTCACGTCCCGTTTCTGAGAGAGGAGCTTCTTAAGATTGCATTTATTTTCAGAAAAGTGCGTTTGTCTCAGTGACGCGAAGGAAGTATGGGGGTTAATTGGTACCAAATGAAAGCTGCAAATTTTACCGACACAGCCATGCCATTTTTAGGGGCGTGGCTCTTTTATTTCATCAAAATGACAGTATAGCGGACAAAGGGTTAGGACTTTGAGACACATCTCTCCCGAAAGTTCCCAGGGAGCAGTTCTCGAAAATCGCCATCTGGTTTGGGGCTCACGTCCCGTTTCTGAGAGAGGAGCTTCTAAAGATTGCATTTATTTTCAGAAAAGTGCGTTTTTCTCAGTGACGCGAAGGATGTATGGGGGTTAATTGGTACCAAATGAAAGCTGCAAATTTTACCGACACAGCCATGCCATTTTTAGGGGCGTGGCTCTTTTATTTCATCAAAATGACAGTATAGCGGACAAAGGGTTAGGACTTTGAGACACATCTCTCCCGAAAGCTCCCAGGGAGCAGTTCTCGAAAATCGCTATCTGGTTTGGGGCTCACGTCCCGTTTCTGAGAGAGGAGCTTCTAAAGATTGCATTTATTTTCAGAAAAGTGCGTTTTTCTCAGTGACGCGAAGGAAGTATGGGGGTTAATTGGTACCAAATGAAAGCTGCAAATTTTACCGACACAGCCAGGGCGTGGCTCTTTTATTTCATCAAAATGACAGTATAGCGGACAAAGGGTTTGGACTTTGAGACACATCTCTCCCGAAAGTTCCCAGGGAGCAGTTCTCGAAAATCGCCATCTGGTTTGGGGCTCACGTCCCGTTTCTGAGAGAGGAGCTTCTAAAGATTGCATTTATTTTCAGAAAAGTGCGTTTTTCTCAGTGACGCAAAGGATGCATGGGGGTTAATTGGTACCAAATGAAAGCTGCAGATTTTACCGACACAGCCATGCCATTTTTAGGGGCGTGGCTCTTTTATTTCATCAAAATGACAGTATAGCGGACAAAGGGTTAGGACTTTGAGACACATCTCTCCCGAAAGCTCCCAGGGAGCAGTTCTCGAAAATCGCCATCTGGTTTGGGGCTCACGTGCCGTTTCTGAGAGAGGAGCTTCTTAAGATTGCATTTATTTTCAGAAAAGTGCGTTTTACTCAGTGACGCGAAGGAAGTATGGGGGTTAATTGGTACCAAATGAAAGCTGCAAATTTTACCGACACAGCCATGACATTTTTGGGGGCGTGGCTCTTTTATTTCATCAAAATGACAGTATAGCGGACAAAGGGTTAGGACTTTGAGACACATCTCTCCCGAAAGCTCCCAGGGAGCAGTTCTCGAAAATCCCATCTGGTTTGGGGCTCACGTCCCATTTCTGAGAGAGGAGCTTCTAAAGATTGCATTTATTTTCAGAAAAGTGCGTTTTTCTCAGTGACGCGAAGGAAGTATGGGGGTTAATTGGTACCAAAATTGGTTCTCGAAAATCGCCATCTGGTTTGGGGCTCACGTCCCGTTTCTGAGAGAGGAGCTTCTTAAGATTGCATTTATTTTCAGAAAAGTGCGTTTGTCTCAGTGACGCGAAGGAAGTATGGGGGTTAATTGGTACCAAATGAAAACTGCAAATTTTACCGACACAGCCATGCCATTTTTAGGGGCGTGGCTCTTTTATTTCATCATGACAGTATAGCGGACAAAGGGTTAGGACTTTGAGACAAGTGCGTTTTTCTCAGTGACGCGAAGGATGCATGGGGGTTAATTGGTACCAAATGAAAGCTGCAGATTTTACCGACACAGCCATGCCATTTTTAGGGGCGTGGCTCTTTTATTTCATCAAAATGACAGTATAGCGGACAAAGGGTTAGGACTTTGAGACACATCTCTCCCGAAAGCTCCCAGGGAGCAGTTCTCGAAAATCGCCATCTGGTTTGGGGCTCACGTACCATTTCTGAGAGAGGAGCTTCTAAAGATTGCATTTATTTTCAGAAAAGTGCGTTTTTCTCAGTGACGCGAAGGAAGTATGGGGGTTAATTGGTACCAAATGAAAGCTGCAAATTTTACCGACACGGCCAGGGCGTGGCTCTTTTATTTCATCAAAATGACAGTATAGCGGACAAAGGGTTTGGACTTTGAGACACATCTCTCCCGAAAGTTCCCAGGGAGCAGTTCTCGAAAATCGCCATCTGGTTTGGGGCTCACGTCCCGTTTCTGAGAGAGGAGCTTCTAAAGATTGCATTTATTTTCAGAAAAGTGCGTTTTTCTCAGTGACGCAAAGGATGCATGGGGGTTAATTGGTACCAAATGAAAGCTGCAGATTTTACCGACACAGCCATGCCATTTTTAGGGGCGTGGCTCTTTTATTTCATCAAAATGACAGTATAGCGGACAAAGGGTTAGGACTTTGAGACACATCTCTCCCGAAAGCTCCCAGGGAGCAGTTCTCGAAAATCGCCATCTGGTTTGGGGCTCACGTGCCGTTTCTGAGAGAGGAGCTTCTTAAGATTGCATTTATTTTCAGAAAAGTGCGTTTTTCTCAGTGACGCGAAGGAAGTATGGGGGTTAATTGGTACCAAATGAAAGCTGCAAATTTTACCGACACAGCCATGACATTTTTGGGGGCGTGGCTCTTTTATTTCATCAAAATGACAGTATAGCGGACAAAGGGTTAGGACTTTGAGACACATCTCTCCAGAAAGCTCCCAGGGAGCAGTTCTCGAAAATCCAATCTGGTTTGGGGCTCACGTCCCATTTCTGAGAGAGGAGCTTCTAAAGATTGCATTTATTTTCAGAAAAGTGCGTTTTTCTCAGTGACGCGAAGGAAGTATGGGGGTTAATTGGTACCAAAATTGGTTCTCGAAAATCGCCATCTGGTTTGGGGCTCACGTCCCGTTTCTGAGAGAGGAGCTTCTTAAGATTGCATTTATTTTCAGAAAAGTGCGTTTGTCTCAGTGACGCGAAGGAAGTATGGGGGTTAATTGGTACCAAATGAAAACTGCAAATTTTACCGACACAGCCATGCCATTTTTAGGGGCGTGGCTCTTTTATTTCATCATGACAGTATAGCGGACAAAGGGTTAGGACTTTGAGACAAGTGCGTTTTTCTCAGTGACGCGAAGGATGCATGGGGGTTAATTGGTACCAAATGAAAGCTGCAGATTTTACCGACACAGCCATGCCATTTTTAGGGGCGTGGCTCTTTTATTTCATCAAAATGACAGTATAGCGGACAAAGGGTTAGGACTTTGAGACACATCTCTCCCGAAAGCTCCCAGGGAGCAGTTCTCGAAAATCGCCATCTGGTTTGGGGCTCACGTACTATTTCTGAGAGAGGAGCTTCTAAAGATTGCATTTATTTTCAGAAAAGTGCGTTTTTCTCAGTGACGCGAAGGAAGTATGGGGGTTAATTGGTACCAAATGAAAGCTGCAAATTTTACCGACACAGCCATGCCATTTTTAGGGGCGTGGCTCTTTTATTTCATCAAAATGACAGTATAGCGGACAAAGGGTTAGGACTTTGAGACACATCTCTGCCGAAAGCTCCCAGGGAGCAGTTCTCGAAAATCGCCATCTGGTTTGGGGCTCACGTCCCGTTTCGGAGAGGAGCTTCTAAAGATTGCATTTATTTTCAGAAAAGTGCGTTTATCTCAGTGACGCGAAGGAAGTATGGGGGTTAATTGGTACCAAATGAGAGCTGCAAATTTTACCGACACAGCCATGCCATTTTTAGGGGCGTGGCTCTTTTATTTCATCAAAATGACAGTATAGCGGACAAAGGGTTAGGACTTTGAGACACATCTCTCCCGAAAGCTCCCAGGGAGCAGTTCTCGAAAATCGCCATCTGGTTTGGGGCTCACGTCCCGTTTCTGAGAGAGGAGCTTCTTAAGATTGCATTTATTTTCAGAAAAGTGCGTTTTTCTCAGTGACGCGAAGGAAGTATGGGGGTTAATTGGTACCAAATGAAAGCTGCAAATTTTACCGACACAGCCATGCCATTTTTGGGGGCGTGGCTCTTTTATTTCATCAAAATGACAGTATAGCGGACAAAGGGTTAGGACTTTGAGACACATCTCTCCCGAAAGCTCCCAGGGAGCAGTTCTCGAAAATCGCCATCTGGTTTGGGGCTCACGTCCCATTTCTGAGAGAGGAGCTTCTAAAGATTGCATTTATTTTCAGAAAAGTGCGTTTTTCTCAGTGATGCGAAGGAAGTATGGGGGTTAATTGGTACCAAATGAAAGCTGCAAATTTTGCCGACACAGCCATGCCATTTTTATGGGCGTGGCTCTTTTATTTCATCAAAATGACAGTATAGCGGACAAAGGGTTACGACTTTGAGACACATCTCTCCCGAAAGCTCCCAGGGAGCAGTTCTCGAAAATCGCCATCTGGTTTGGGGCTCACGTCCCATTTCTGAGAGAGGAGCTTCTAAAGATTGCATTTATTTTCAGAAAAGTGCGTTTTTCTCAGTGACGCGAAGGAAGTATGGGGGTTAATTGGTAGCAAATGAAAGCTGCAAATTTTGCCGACACAGCCATGCCATTTTTAGGGGCGTGGCTCTTTTATTTCATCAAAATGACAGTATAGCGGACAAAGGGTTACGACTTTGAGACACATCTCTCCCGAAAGCTCCCAGGGAGCAGTTCTCGAAAATCGCCATCTGGTTTGGGGCTCACGTCCCATTTCTGAGAGAGGAGCTTCTAAAGATTGCATTTATTTTCAGAAAAGTGCGTTTTTCTCAGTGACGCGAAGGAAGTATGGGGGTTAATTGGTACCAAATGAAAGCTGCAAATTTTACCGACACAGCCATGCCATTTTTAGGGGCGTGGCTCTTTTATTTCATCAAAATGACAGTATAGCGGACAAAGGGTTAGGACTTTGAGACACATCTCTCCGAAAAGCTCCCAGGGAGCAGTTCTCGAAAATCGCCATCTGGTTTGGGGCTCACGTCCCGTTTCTCAGAGAGGAGCTTCTTAAGATTGCATTTATTTTCAGAAAAGTGCGTTTGTCTCAGTGACGCGAAGGAAATATGGGGGTTAATTGGTACCAAATGAAAGCTGCAAATTTTACCGACACAGCCATGCCATTTTTAGGGGCGTGGCTCTTTTATTTCATCAAAATGACAGTATAGCGGACAAAGGGTTAGGACTTTGAGACACATCTCTCCCGAAAGCTCCCAGGGAGCAGTTCTCGAAAATCGGCATCTGGTTTGGGGCTCACGTCCCGTTTCTGAGAGAGGAGCTTCTTAAGATTGCATTTATTTTCAGAAAAGTGCGTTTTTCTCAGTGACGCGAAGGAAGTATGGGGGCTAATTGGTACCAAATGAAAGCTGCAAATTTTACCGACACAGCCATGACATTTTTGGGGGCGTGGCTCTTTTATTTCATCAAAATGACAGTATAGCGGACAAAGGGTTAGGACTTTGAGACACATCTCTCCCGAAAGCTCCCAGGGAGCAGTTCTCGAAAATCGCCATCTGGTTTGGGGCTCACGTCCCATATCTGACAGAGGAGCTTCTAAAGATTGCATTTATTTTCAGAAAAGTGCGTTTTTCTCAGTGACGCGAAGGAAGTATGGGGGTTAATTGGTACCAAATGAAAGCTGCAAATTTTACCGACACAGCCATGCCATTTTTAGGGGCGTGGCTCTTTTATTTCATCAAAATGACAGTAAAGCGGACAAAGGGTTAGGACTTTGAGACACATCTCTCCCAAAAGCTCCCAGGGAGCAGTTCTCGAAAATCGCCATCTGGTTTGGGGCTCACGTCCCGTTTCTGAGAGAGGAGCTTCTAAAGATTGCATTTATTTACAGAAAAGTGCGTTTTTCTCAGTGACGCGAAGGAAGTATGGGGGTAAATTGGTACCAAATGAAAGCTGCAAATTTTACCGACACAGCCATGCCGTTTTTAGGGGCGTTAACCCCCATACTTCCTTGGCGTCACTGAGAAAAACGCACTTTTCTGAAAATAAATGCAATCTTTAGAAGCTCCTCTCTCAGAAACGGGACGTGACCCCCAAACCAGCTGGCGATTTTCGAGAACTGCTCCCTGGGAGCTTTCGGGAGAGATGTGTCTCAAAGTCCTAACCCTTTGTCCGCTATACTGTCATTTTGATGAAATAAAAGAGCCACGCCCCTAAAAATGGCATGGCTGTGTCGGTAAAATTTGCAGCTTTCATTTGGTACCAATTAACCCCCATATTTCCTTCGCGTCACTGAGAAAAACGCACTTTTCTGAAAATAAATGCAATCTTTAGAAGCTCCTCTCTCAGAAACGGGACGTGACCCCCAAACCAGATGGCGATTTTCGAGAACTGCTCCCTGGGAGCTTTCGGGAGAGATGTGTCTCAAAGTCCTAACCCTTTGTCCGCTATACTGTCATTTTGATGAAATAAAAGAGCCACGCCCCTAAAAATGGCATGGCTGTGTCGGTAAAATCTGCAGCTTTCATTTTGGTATCAATTAACCCCCATACTTCCTTCGCGTCACTGAGAAAAACGCACTTTTCTGAAAATAAATGCAATCTTTAGAAGCTCCTCTCTCAGAAACGGGACGTGAGCCCCAAACCAGCTGGCGATTTTCGAGAACTGCTCCCTGGGAGCTTTCGGGAGAGATGTGTCGCAAAGTCCTAACAATTTGTCCGCTATACTGTCATTTTGATGAAATAAAAGAGCCACGCCCCTAAAAATGGCATGGCTGTGTCGGTAAAATCTGCAGCTTTCATTTGGTACCAATTAACCCCCATACTTCCTTCGCGTCACTGAGAAAAACGCACTTTTCTGAAAATAAATGCAATCTTTAGAAGCTCCTCTCTCAGAAACGGGACGTGAGCCCCAAACCAGCTGGTGATTTTCGAGAACTGCTCCCTGGGAGCTTTCGGGAGAGATGTGTCTCAAAGTCTTAACCCTTTGTCCGCTATACTATCATTTTGATGAAATAAAAGAGCCACGCCCCTAAAAATGGCATGGCTGTGTCGGTAAAATTTGCAGCTTTCATTTGGTACCAATTTACCCCCATACTTCCTTCGCGTCACTGAGAAAAACGCACTTTTCTGAAAATAAATGCAATCTTTAGAAGCTCCTCTCTCAGAAACGGCACGTGAGCCCCAAACCAGATGGCGATTTTCGAGAACTGATCCCTGGGAGCTTTCGGGAGAGATGTGTCTCAAAGTCCTAACCCTTTGTCCGCTATACTGTCTTTTGATGAAATAAAAGAGCCACGCCCCTAAAAATGGCATGGCTGTGTCGGTTAAATCTGCAGCTTTCATTTGGTATCAATTAACCCCCATACTTCCTTCGCGTCACTGAGAAAAACGCACTTTTCTGTAAATAAATGCAATCTTTAGAAGCTCCTCTCTCAGAAACGGGACGTGAGCCCCAAACCAGATGGCGATTTTCGAGAACTGCTCCCTGGGAGCTTTCGGGAGAGATGTGTCTCAAAGTCCTAACCCTTTGTCCGCTATACTGTCATTTTGATGAAATAAAAGAGCCACTCCCCTAAAAATGGCATGGCTGTGTCGGTAAAATCTGCAGCTTTCATTTGGTACCAATTTACCCCCATACTTCCTTCGCGTCACTGAGAAAAACGCACTTTTCTGTAAATAAATGCAATCTTTAGAAGCTCCTCTCTCAGAAACGGGACGTGAGCCCCAAACCAGATGGCGCTTTTCGAGAACTGCTCCCTGGGAGCTTTCGGGAGAGATGTGTCTCAAAGTCCTAACCCTTTGTCCGCTATACTGTCATTTTGATGAAATAAAAGAGCCACGCCCCTAAAAATGGCATGGCTGTGTCGGTAAAATTTGCAGCTTTCATTTGGTACCAATTAACCCCCATACTTCCTTCGCGTCACTGAGAAAAACGCACTTTTATGAAAATAAATGCAATCTTTAGAAGCTCCTCTCTCAGAAACGGGACGTGACCCCCAAACCAGATGGCGATTTTCGAGAACTGCTCCCTGGGAGCTTTCGGCAGAGATGTGTCTCAAAGTCCTAACCCTTTGTCCGCTATACTGTCATTTTGATGAAATAAAAGAGCCACGCCCCTAAAAATGGCATGGCTGTGTCGGTAAAATTTGCAGCTTTCATTTGGTACCAATTAACCCCCATACTTCCTTCGCGTCACTGAGAAAAACGCACTTTTCTGAAAATAAATGCAATCTTTAGAAGCTCCTCTCTCAGAAACGGGACGTGAGCCCCAAACCAGATGGCGATTTTCGAGAACTGCTCTCTGGGAGCTTTCGGCAGAGATGTGTCTCAAAGTCCTAACCCTTTGTCCGCTATACTGTCATTTTGATGAAATAAAAGAGCCACGCCCCTAAAAATGGCATGGCTGTGTCGGTAAAATCTGCAGCTTTCATTTGGTACTAATTAACCCCCATACTTCCTTCGCGTCACTGAGAAAAACGCACTTTTCTGAAAATAAATGCAATCTTTAGAAGCTCCTCTCTCAGAAACGGGACGTGAGCCCCGAAACCAGATGGCGATTTTCGAGAACTGCTCCCTGGGAGCTTTCGGGAGAGATGTGTCTCAAAGTCCTAACCCTTTGTCCGCTATACTGTCATTTTGATGAAATAAAAGAGCCACGCCCCTAAAAATGGCATGGCTGTGCCGGTAAAATCTGCAGCTTTCATTTGGTACCAATTAACCCCCATACTTCCTTCGCGCCACTGAGAAAAACGCACTTTTATGAAAATAAATGCAATCTTTAGAAGCTCCTCTCTCAGAAACGGGACGTGACCCCCAAACCAGATGGCGATTTTCGAGAACTTTCGGCAGAGATGTATCTCAAAGTCCTAACCCTTTGTCCGCTATACTGTCATTTTGATGAAATAAAAGAGCCACGCCCCTAAAAATGGCATGGCTGTGTCGGTAAAATCTGCAGCTTTCATTTGGTACTAATTAACCCCCATACTTCCTTCGCGTCACTGAGAAAAACGCACTTTTCTGAAAATAAATGCAATCTTTAGAAGCTCCTCTCTCAGAAACGGGACGTGAGCCCCAAAACCAGATGGCGATTTTCGAGAACTGCTCCCTGGGAGCTTTCGGGAGAGATGTGTCTCAAAGTCCTAACCCTTTGTCCGCTATACTGTCATTTTGATGAAATAAAAGAGCAACGCCCCTAAAAATGGCATGGCTGTGCCGGTAAAATCTGCAGCTTTCATTTGGTACCAATTAACCCCCATACTTCCTTCGCGCCACTGAGAAAAACGCACTTTTCTGAAAATAAATGCAATCTTTAGAAGCTCCTCTCTCAGAAACGGGACGTGAGCCCCAAACCAGATTGCGATTTTCGAGAACTGCTCCCTGGGAGCTTTCGGGAGAGATGTGTCTCAAAGTCCTAACCCTTTGTCCGCTATACTGTCATTTTGATGAAATAAAAGAGACACGCCCCTAAAAATGGCATGGCTGTGTCGGTAAAATTTGCAGCTTTCATTTGGTACCAATTTACCCCCATAATTCCTCCGCGTCACTGAGAAAAACGCACTTTTCTGAAAATAAATGCAATCTTTAGAAGCTCCTCTCTCAGAAACGGCACGTGAGCCTCAAACCAGATGGCGATTTTCGAGAACTGCTCCCTGGGAGCTTTCGGGAGAGATGTGTCTCAAAGTCCTAACCCTTTGTCCGCTATACTGTCTTTTGATGAAATAAAAGAGCCACGCCCCTAAAAATGGCATGGCTGTGTCGGTTAAATCTGCAGCTTTCATTTGGTATCAATTAACCCCCATACTTTCTTCGCGTCACTGAGAAAAACGCACTTTTCTGTAAATAAATGCAATCTTTAGAAGCTCCTCTCTCAGAAACGGGACGTGAGCCCCAAACCAGATGGCGCTTTTCGAGAACTGCTCACTGGGAGCTTTCGGGAGAGATGTGTCTCAAAGTCCTAACCCTTTGTCCGCTATACTGTCATTTTGATGAAATAAAAGAGCCACGCCCCTAAAAATGGCATGGCTGTGTCGGTAAAATTTGCAGCTTTCATTTGGTACCAATTTACCCCCATACTTCCTTCGCGTCACTGAGAAAAACGCACTTTTCTGTAAATAAATGCAATCTTTAGAAGCTCCTCTCTCAGAAACGGGACGTGAGCCCCAAACCAGATGGCGCTTTTCGAGAACTGCTCCCTGGGAGCTTTCGGGAGAGATGTATCTCAAAGTCCTAACCCTTTGTCCGCTATACTGTCATTTTGATGAAATAAAAGAGCCACGCCCCTAAAAATGGCATGGCTGTGTCGGTAAAATTTGCAGCTTTCATTTGGTACCAATTAACCCCCATACTTCCTCCGCGTCACTGAGAAAAACGCACTTTTCTGAAAATAAATGCAATCTTTAGAAGCTCCTCTCTCAGAAACGGCACGTGAGCCCCAAACCAGATGGCGATTTTCGAGAACTGCTCCCTGGGAGCTTTCGGGAGAGATGTGTCTCAAAGTCCTAACCCTTTGTCCGCTATACTGTCATTTTGATGAAATAAAAGAGCCACGCCCCTAAAAATGGCATGGCTGTGTCGGTAAAATTTGCAGCTGTCATTTGGTACCAATTTACCCCCATACTTCCTTCGCGTCACTGAGAAAAACGCACTTTTCTGTAAATAAATGCAATCTTTAGAAGCTCCTCTCTCAGAAACGGGACGTGAGCCCCAAACCAGATGGCGCTTTTCGAGAACTGTTCCCTGGGAGCTTTCGGGAGAGATGTGTCTCAAAGTCCTAACCCTTTGTCCGCTATACTGTCATTTTGATGAAATAAAAGAGCCACGCCCCTAAAAATGGCATGGCTGTGTCGGTAAAATCTGCAGCTTTCATTTGGTACCAATTAACCCCCATACTTCCTTCGCGTCACTGAGAAAAACGCACTTTTCTGAAAATAAATGCAATCTTTAGAAGCTCCTCTCTCAGAAACGGGACGTGAGCCCCAAACCAGCTGGTGATTTTCGAGAACTGCTCCCTGGGAGCTTTCGGGAGAGATGTGTCTCAAAGTCTTAACCCTTTGTCCGCTATACTATCATTTTGATGAAATAAAAGAGCCACGCCCCTAAAAATGGCATGGCTGTGTCGGTAAAATTTGCAGCTTTCATTTGGTACCAATTTACCCCCATACTTCCTTCGCGTCACTGAGAAAAACGCACTTTTCTGAAAATAAATGCAATCTTTAGAAGCTCCTCTCTCAGAAACGGCACGTGAGCCCCAAACCAGATGGCGATTTTCGAGAACTGATCCCTGGGAGCTTTCGGGAGAGATGTGTCTCAAAGTCCTAACCCTTTGTCCGCTATACTGTCTTTTGATGAAATAAAAGAGCCACGCCCCTAAAAATGGCATGGCTGTGTCGGTTAAATCTGCAGCTTTCATTTGGTATCAATTAACCCCCATACTTCCTTCGCGTCACTGAGAAAAACGCACTTTTCTGTAAATAAATGCAATCTTTAGAAGCTCCTCTCTCAGAAACGGGACGTGAGCCCCAAACCAGATGGCGATTTTCGAGAACTGCTCCCTGGGAGCTTTCGGGAGAGATGTGTCTCAAAGTCCTAACCCTTTGTCCGCTATACTGTCATTTTGATGAAATAAAAGAGCCACTCCCCTAAAAATGGCATGGCTGTGTCGGTAAAATCTGCAGCTTTCATTTGGTACCAATTTACCCCCATACTTCCTTCGCGTCACTGAGAAAAACGCACTTTTCTGTAAATAAATGCAATCTTTAGAAGCTCCTCTCTCAGAAACGGGACGTGAGCCCCAAACCAGATGGCGCTTTTCGAGAACTGCTCCCTGGGAGCTTTCGGGAGAGATGTGTCTCAAAGTCCTAACCCTTTGTCCGCTATACTGTCATTTTGATGAAATAAAAGAGCCACGCCCCTAAAAATGGCATGGCTGTGTCGGTAAAATTTGCAGCTTTCATTTGGTACCAATTAACCCCCATACTTCCTTCGCGTCACTGAGAAAAACGCACTTTTATGAAAATAAATGCAATCTTTAGAAGCTCCTCTCTCAGAAACGGGACGTGACCCCCAAACCAGATGGCGATTTTCGAGAACTGCTCCCTGGGAGCTTTCGGCAGAGATGTGTCTCAAAGTCCTAACCCTTTGTCCGCTATACTGTCATTTTGATGAAATAAAAGAGCCACGCCCCTAAAAATGGCATGGCTGTGTCGGTAAAATTTGCAGCTTTCATTTGGTACCAATTAACCCCCATACTTCCTTCGCGTCACTGAGAAAAACGCACTTTTCTGAAAATAAATGCAATCTTTAGAAGCTCCTCTCTCAGAAACGGGACGTGAGCCCCAAACCAGATGGCGATTTTCGAGAACTGCTCTCTGGGAGCTTTCGGCAGAGATGTGTCTCAAAGTCCTAACCCTTTGTCCGCTATACTGTCATTTTGATGAAATAAAAGAGCCACGCCCCTAAAAATGGCATGGCTGTGTCGGTAAAATCTGCAGCTTTCATTTGGTACTAATTAACCCCCATACTTCCTTCGCGTCACTGAGAAAAACGCACTTTTCTGAAAATAAATGCAATCTTTAGAAGCTCCTCTCTCAGAAACGGGACGTGAGCCCCAAAACCAGATGGCGATTTTCGAGAACTGCTCCCTGGGAGCTTTCGGGAGAGATGTGTCTCAAAGTCCTAACCCTTTGTCCGCTATACTGTCATTTTGATGAAATAAAAGAGCCACGCCCCTAAAAATGGCATGGCTGTGCCGGTAAAATCTGCAGCTTTCATTTGGTACCAATTAACCCCCATACTTCCTTCGCGCCACTGAGAAAAACGCACTTTTATGAAAATAAATGCAATCTTTAGAAGCTCCTCTCTCAGAAACGGGACGTGACCCCCAAACCAGATGGCGATTTTCGAGAACTTTCGGCAGAGATGTATCTCAAAGTCCTAACCCTTTGTCCGCTATACTGTCATTTTGATGAAATAAAAGAGCCACGCCCCTAAAAATGGCATGGCTGTGTCGGTAAAATCTGCAGCTTTCATTTGGTACTAATTAACCCCCATACTTCCTTCGCGTCACTGAGAAAAACGCACTTTTCTGAAAATAAATGCAATCTTTAGAAGCTCCTCTCTCAGAAACGGGACGTGAGCCCCAAAACCAGATGGCGATTTTCGAGAACTGCTCCCTGGGAGCTTTCGGGAGAGATGTGTCTCAAAGTCCTAACCCTTTGTCCGCTATACTGTCATTTTGATGAAATAAAAGAGCATCGCCCCTAAAAATGGCATGGCTGTGCCGGTAAAATCTGCAGCTTTCATTTGGTACCAATTAACCCCCATACTTCCTTCGCGCCACTGAGAAAAACGCACTTTTCTGAAAATAAATGCAATCTTTAGAAGCTCCTCTCTCAGAAACGGGACGTGAGCCCCAAACCAGATTGCGATTTTCGAGAACTGCTCCCTGGGAGCTTTCGGGAGAGATGTGTCTCAAAGTCCTAACCCTTTGTCCGCTATACTGTCATTTTGATGAAATAAAAGAGACACGCCCCTAAAAATGGCATGGCTGTGTCGGTAAAATTTGCAGCTTTCATTTGGTACCAATTTACCCCCATAATTCCTCCGCGTCACTGAGAAAAACGCACTTTTCTGAAAATAAATGCAATCTTTAGAAGCTCCTCTCTCAGAAACGGGACGTGAGCCCCAAACCAGATGGCGCTTTTCGAGAACTGCTCACTGGGAGCTTTCGGGAGAGATGTGTCTCAAAGTCCTAACCCTTTGTCCGCTATACTGTCATTTTGATGAAATAAAAGAGCCACGCCCCTAAAAATGGCATGGCTGTGTCGGTAAAATTTGCAGCTTTCATTTGGTACCAATTTACCCCCATACTTCCTTCGCGTCACTGAGAAAAACGCACTTTTCTGTAAATAAATGCAATCTTTAGAAGCTCCTCTCTCAGAAACGGGACGTGAGCCCCAAACCAGATGGCGCTTTTCGAGAACTGCTCCCTGGGAGCTTTCGGGAGAGATGTATCTCAAAGTCCTAACCCTTTGTCCGCTATACTGTCATTTTGATGAAATAAAAGAGCCACGCCCCTAAAAATGGCATGGCTGTGTCGGTAAAATTTGCAGCTTTCATTTGGTACCAATTAACCCCCATACTTCCTCCGCGTCACTGAGAAAAACGCACTTTTCTGAAAATAAATGCAATCTTTAGAAGCTCCTCTCTCAGAAACGGCACGTGAGCCCCAAACCAGATGGCGATTTTCGAGAACTGCTCCCTGGGAGCTTTCGGGAGAGATGTGTCTCAAAGTCCTAACCCTTTGTCCGCTATACTGTCATTTTGATGAAATAAAAGAGCCACGCCCCTAAAAATGGCATGGCTGTGTCGGTAAAATTTGCAGCTTTCATTTGGTACCAATTTACCCCCATACTTCCTTCGCGTCACTGAGAAAAACGCACTTTTCTGTAAATAAATGCAATCTTTAGAAGCTCCTCTCTCAGAAACGGGACGTGAGCCCCAAACCAGATGGCGCTTTTCGAGAACTGTTCCCTGGGAGCTTTCGGGAGAGATGTGTCTCAAAGTCCTAACCCTTTGTCCGCTATACTGTCATTTTGATGAAATAAAAGAGCCACGCCCCTAAAAATGGCATGGCTGTGTCGGTAAAATTTGCAGCTTTCATTTGGTACCAATTAACCCCCATACTTCCTTCGCGTCACTGAGAAAAACGCACTTTTATGAAAATAAATGCAATCTTTAGAAGCTCCTCTCTCAGAAACGGGACGTGACCCCCAAACCAGATGGCGATTTTCGAGAACTGCTCCCTGGGAGCTTTCGGGAGAGATGTGTCTCAAAGTCCTAACCCTTTGTCCGCTATACTGTCATTTTGATGAAATAAAAGAGCCACGCCCCTAAAAATGGCATGGCTGTGTCGGTAAAATTTGCAGCTTTCATTTGGTACCAATTAACCCCCATACTTCCTTCGCGTCACTGAGAAAAACGCACTTTTCTGAAAATAAAAATAAATAAATGCAATCTTTAGAAGCTCCTCTCTCAGAAACGGGACGTGAGCGCCAAACCAGATGGCGCTTTTCGAGAACTGCTCCCTGGGAGCTTTCGGGAGAGATGTGTCTCAAAGTCCTAACCCTTTGTCCGCTATACTGTCATTTTGATGAAATAAAAGAGCCACGCCCCTAAAAATGGCATGGCTGTGTCGGTAAAATTTGCAGCTTTCATTTGGTACCAATTAACCCCCATACTTCCTTCGCGTCACTGAGAAAAACGCACTTTTATGAAAATAAATGCAATCTTTAGAAGCTCCTCTCTCAGAAACGGGACGTGACCCCCAAACCAGATGGCGATTTTCGAGAACTGCTCCCTGGGAGCTTTCGGGAGAGATGTGTCTCAAAGTCCTAACCCTTTGTCCGCTATACTGTCATTTTGATGAAATAAAAGAGCCACGCCCCTAAAAATGGCATGGCTGTGTCGGTAAAATTTGCAGCTTTCATTTGGTACCAATTAACCCCCATACTTCCTTCGCGTCACTGAGAAAAACGCACTTTTCTGAAAATAAAAATAAATAAATGCAATCTTTAGAAGCTCCTCTCTCAGAAACGGGACGTGAGCGCCAAACCAGATGGCGCTTTTCGAGAACTGCTCCCTGGGAGCTTTCGGGAGAGATGTGTCTCAAAGTCCTAACCCTTTGTCCGCTATACTGTCATTTTGATGAAATAAAAGAGCCACGCCCCTAAAAATGGCATGGCTGTGTCGGTAAAATTTGCAGCTTTCATTTGGTACCAATTTACCCACATACTTCCTTCGCGTCACTGAGAAAAACGCACTTTTATGAAAATAAATGCAATCTTTAGAAGCTCCTCTCTCAGAAACGGGACGTGACTCCCAAACCAGATGGCGATTTTCGAGAACTGCTCCCTGGGAGCTTTCGGGAGAGATGTGTCTCAAAGTCCTAACCCTATGTCCGCTATACTGTCATTTTGATGAAATAAAAGAGCCACGCCCCTAAAAATGGCATGGCTGTGTCGGTAAAATTTGCAGCTTTCATTTGGTACCAATTAACCCCCATACTTCCTTCGCGTCACTGAGAAAAACGCACTTTTCTGAAAATAAATGCAATCTTTAGAAGCTCCTCTCTCAGAAACGGGACGTGAGCCCCAAACCAGATGGCGATTTTCGAGAACTGCTCTCTGGGAGCTTTCGGCAGAGATGTGTCTCAAAGTCCTAACCCTTTGTCCGCTATACTGTCATTTTGATGAAATAAAAGAGCCACGCCCCTAAAAATGGCATGGCTGTGTCGGTAAAATCTGCAGCTTTCATTTGGTACTAATTAACCCCCATACTTCCTTCGCGTCACTGAGAAAAACGCACTTTTCTGAAAATAAATGCAATCTTTAGAAGCTCCTCTCTCAGAAACGGGACGTGAGCCCCAAAACCAGATGGCGATTTTCGAGAACTGCTCCCTGGGAGCTTTCGGGAGAGATGTGTCTCAAAGTCCTAACCCTTTGTCCGCTATACTGTCATTTTGATGAAATAAAAGAGCAACGCCCCTAAAAATGGCATGGCTGTGTCGGTAAAATCTGCAGCTTTCATTTGGTACCAATTAACCCCCATACTTCCTTCGCGTCACTGAGAAAAACGCACTTTTCTGAAAATAAAAATAAATAAATGCAATCTTTAGAAGCTCCTCTCTCAGAAACGGGACGTGACCCCCAAACCAGATGGCGATTTTCGAGAACTGCTCCCTGGGAGCTTTCGGGAGAGATGTGTCTCAAAGTCCTAACCCTTTGTCCGCTATACTGTCATTTTGATGAAATAAAAGAGCCACGCCCCTAAAAATGGCATGGCTGTGTCGGTAAAATTTGCAGCTTTCATTTGGTACCAATTTACCACCATACTTCCTTCGCGTCACTGAGAAAAACGCACTTTTCTGAAAATAAAAATAAATAAATGCAATCTTTATAAGCTCCTCTCTCAGAAACGTGACGTGAGCCCCAAACCAGATGGCGCTTTTCGAGAACTGCTCCCTGGGAGCTTTCGGGAGAGATGTGTCTCAAAGTCCTAACCCTTTGTCCGCTATACTGTCATTTTGATGAAATAAAAGAGCCACGCCCCTAAAAATGGCATGGCTGTGTCGGTAAAATCTGCAGCTTTCATTTGGTACCAATTAACCCCCATACTTCCTTCGCGTCACTGAGAAAAACGCACTTTTCTGAAAATAAATGCAATCTTTAGAAGCTCCTCTCTCAGAAACGGGACGTGACACCCAAACCAGATGGTGATTTTCGAGAACTGCTCCCTGGGAGCTTTCGGGAGAGATGTGTCTCAAAGTCCTAACCCTTTGTCCGCTATACTGTCATTTTGATGAAATAAAAGAGCCACGCCCCTAAAAATGGCATGGCTGTGTCGGTAAAATTTGCAGCTTTCATTTGATACCAATTAACCCCCATACTTCCTTCGCGTCACTGAGAAAAACGCACTTTTATGAAAATAAATGCAATCTTTAGAAGCTCCTCTCTCAGAAACGGGACGTGACCCCCAAACCAGATGGCGATTTTCGAGAACTGCTCCCTGGGAGCTTTCGGGAGAGATGTGTCTCAAAGTCCTAACCCTTTGTCCGCTATACTGTCATTTTGATGAAATAAAAGAGCCACGCCCCTAAAAATGGCATGGCTGTGTCGGTAAAATTTGCAGCTTTCATTTGGTACCAATTAACCCCCATTTTTCCTTCGCGTCACTGAGAAAAACGCACTTTTATGAAAATAAATGCAATCTTTAGAAGCTCCTCTCTCAGAAACGGGACGTGACCCCCAAACCAGATGGCGATTTTCGAGAATTGCTCCCTGGGAGCTTTCGGGAGAGATGTGTCTCAAAGTCCTAACCCTTTGTCCGCTATACTGCCATTTTGATGAAATAAAAGAGCCACGCCCCTAAAAATGGCATGGCTGTGTCGGTAAAATTTGCAGTTTTCATTTGGTACCAATTAACCCACATACTTCCTTCGCGTCACTGAGAAAAACGCACTTTTATGAAAATAAATGCAATCTTTAGAAGCTCCTCTCTCAGAAACGGGACGTGACCCCCAAACCAGATGGCGATTTTCGAGAACTGCTCCCTGGGAGCTTTCGGGAGAGATGTGTCTCAAAGTCCTAACCCTTTGTCCGCTATACTGTCATTTTGATGAAATAAAAGAGCCACGCCCCTAAAAATGGCATGGCTGTGTCGGTAAAATTTGCAGCTTTCATTTGGTACCAATTTACCCACATACTTCCTTCGCGTCACTGAGAAAAACGCACTTTTATGAAAATAAATGCAATCTTTAGAAGCTCCTCTCTCAGAAACGGGACGTGAGCGCCAAACCAGATGGCGCTTTTCGAGAACTGCTCCCTGGGAGCTTTCGGGAGAGATGTGTCTCAAAGTCCTAACCCTTTGTCCGCTATACTGTCATTTTGATGAAATAAAAGAGCCACGCCCCTAAAAATGGCATGGCTGTGTCGGTAAAATTTGCAGCTTTCATTTGGTACCAATTAACCCCCATACTTCCTTCGCGTCACTGAGAAAAACGCACTTTTCTGAAAATAAATGCAATCTTTAGAAGCTCCTCTCTCAGAAACGGGACGTGAGCCCCAAACCAGATGGCCATTTTCGAGAACTGCTCTCTGGGAGCTTTCGGCAGAGATGTGTCTCAAAGTCCTAACCCTTTGTCCGCTATACTGTCATTTTGATGAAATAAAAGAGCCACGCCCCTAAAAATGGCATGGCTGTGTCGGTAAAATCTGCAGCTTTCATTTGGTACTAATTAACCCCCATACTTCCTTCGCGTCACTGAGAAAAACGCACTTTTCTGAAAATAAATGCAATCTTTAGAAGCTCCTCTCTCAGAAACGGGACGTGAGCCCCAAAACCAGATGGCGATTTTCGAGAACTGCTCCCTGGGAGCTTTCGGGAGAGATGTGTCTCAAAGTCCTAACCCTTTGTCCGCTATACTGTCATTTTGATGAAATAAAAGAGCAACGCCCCTAAAAATGGCATGGCTGTGTCGGTAAAATCTGCAGCTTTCATTTGGTACCAATTAACCCCCATACTTCCTTCGCGTCACTGAGAAAAACGCACTTTTCTGAAAATAAAAATAAATAAATGCAATCTTTAGAAGCTCCTCTCTCAGAAACGGGACGTGACCCCCAAACCAGATGGCGATTTTCGAGAACTGCTCCCTGGGAGCTTTCGGGAGAGATGTGTCTCAAAGTCCTAACCCTTTGTCCGCTATACTGTCATTTTGATGAAATAAAAGAGCCACGCCCCTAAAAATGGCATGGCTGTGTCGGTAAAATTTGCAGCTTTCATTTGGTACCAATTTACCACCATACTTCCTTCGCGTCACTGAGAAAAACGCACTTTTCTGAAAATAAAAATAAATAAATGCAATCTTTATAAGCTCCTCTCTCAGAAACGTGACGTGAGCCCCAAACCAGATGGCGCTTTTCGAGAACTGCTCCCTGGGAGCTTTCGGGAGAGATGTGTCTCAAAGTCCTAACCCTTTGTCCGCTATACTGTCATTTTGATGAAATAAAAGAGCCACGCCCCTAAAAATGGCATGGCTGTGTCGGTAAAATCTGCAGCTTTCATTTGGTACCAATTAACCCCCATACTTCCTTCGCGTCACTGAGAAAAACGCACTTTTCTGAAAATAAATGCAATCTTTAGAAGCTCCTCTCTCAGAAACGGGACGTGATACCCAAACCAGATGGTGATTTTCGAGAACTGCTCCCTGGGAGCTTTCGGGAGAGATGTGTCTCAAAGTCCTAACCCTTTGTCCGCTATACTGTCATTTTGATGAAATAAAAGAGCCACGCCCCTAAAAATGGCATGGCTGTGTCGGTAAAATTTGCAGCTTTCATTTGATACCAATTAACCCCCATACTTCCTTCGCGTCACTGAGAAAAACGCACTTTTATGAAAATAAATGCAATCTTTAGAAGCTCCTCTCTCAGAAACGGGACGTGACCCCCAAACCAGATGGCGATTTTCGAGAACTGCTCCCTGGGAGCTTTCGGGAGAGATGTGTCTCAAAGTCCTAACCCTTTGTCCGCTATACTGTCATTTTGATGAAATAAAAGAGCCACGCCCCTAAAAATGGCATGGCTGTGTCGGTAAAATTTGCAGCTTTCATTTGGTACCAATTAACCCCCATTTTTCCTTCGCGTCACTGAGAAAAACGCACTTTTATGAAAATAAATGCAATCTTTAGAAGCTCCTCTCTCAGAAACGGGACGTGACCCCCAAACCAGATGGCGATTTTCGAGAATTGCTCCCTGGGAGCTTTCGGGAGAGATGTGTCTCAAAGTCCTAACCCTTTGTCCGCTATACTGCCATTTTGATGAAATAAAAGAGCCACGCCCCTAAAAATGGCATGGCTGTGTCGGTAAAATTTGCAGTTTTCATTTGGTACCAATTAACCCACATACTTCCTTCGCGTCACTGAGAAAAACGCACTTTTATGAAAATAAATGCAATCTTTAGAAGCTCCTCTCTCAGAAACGGGACGTGACCCCCAAACCAGATGGCGATTTTCGAGAACTGCTCCCTGGGAGCTTTCGGGAGAGATGTGTCTCAAAGTCCTAACCCTTTGTCCGCTATACTGTCATTTTGATGAAATAAAAGAGCCACGCCCCTAAAAATGGCATGGCTGTGTCGGTAAAATTTGCAGCTTTCATTTGGTACCAATTAACCCCCATACTTCCTTCGCGTCACTGAGAAAAACGCACTTTTCTGAAAATAAATGCAATCTTTAGAAGCTCCTCTCTCAGAAACGGGACGTGAGCCCCAAACCAGATGGCGATTTTCGAGAACTGCTCCCTGGGAGCTTTCGGGAGAGATGTGTCTCAAAGTCCTAACCCTTTGTCCGCTATACTGTCATTTTGATGAAATAAAAGAGCCACGCCCCTAAAAATGGCATGGCTGTGTCGGTGAAATCTGCAACTTTCATTTGGTACCAATTAACCCCCATACTTCCTTCGCGTCACTGAGAAAAACGCACTTTTCTGAAAATAAATGCAATCTTTAGAAGCTTCTCTCTCAGAAACGGGACGTGAGCCCCAAACCAGATGGCGATTTTCGAGAACTGCTCCCTGGGAGCTTTCGGCAGAGATGTGTCTCAAAGTTCTAACCCTTTGTCCGCTATACTGTCATTTTGATGAAATAAAAAGCCACGCCCCTAAAAATGGCATGGCTGTGTCGGTAAAATCTGCAGCTTTCATTTGGTACCAATTAACCCCCATACTTCCTTCGCGTCACTGAGAAAAACGCACTTTTCTGAAAATAAAAATAAATAAATGCAATCTTTAGAAGCTCCTCTCTCAGAAACGGGACGTGAGCCCCAAACCAGATGGCGCTTTTCGAGAACTGCTCCCTGGGAGCTTTCGGGAGAGATGTGTCTCAAAGTCCTAACCCTTTGTCCGCTATACTGTCATTTTGATGAAATAAAAGAGCCACGCCCCTAAAAATGGCATGGCTGTGTCGGTAAAATTTGCAGCTTTCATTTGGTACCAATTAACCCCCATACTTCCTTCGCGTCACTGAGAAAAACGCACTTTTATGAAAATAAATGCAATCTTTAGAAGCTCCTCTCTCAAAAACGGGACGTGACTCCCAAACCAGATGGCGATTTTCGAGAACTGCTCCCTGGGAGCTTTCGGGAGAGATGTGTCTCAAAGTCCTAACCCTATGTCCGCTATACTGTCATTTTGATGAAATAAAAGAGCCACGCCCCTAAAAATGGCATGGCTGTGTCGGTAAAATTTGCAGCTTTCATTTGGTACCAATTAACCCCCATACTTCCTTCGCGTCACTGAGAAAAACGCACTTTTCTGAAAATAAATGCAATCTTTAGAAGCTCCTCTCTCAGAAACGGGACGTGAGCCCCAAACCAGATGGCGATTTTCGAGAACTGCTCTCTGGGAGCTTTCGGCAGAGATGTGTCTCAAAGTCCTAACCCTTTGTCCGCTATACTGTCATTTTGATGAAATAAAAGAGCCACGCCCCTAAAAATGGCATGGATGTGTCGGTAAAATCTGCAGCTTTCATTTGGTACTAATTAACCCCCATACTTCCTTCGCGTCACTGAGAAAAACGCACTTTTCTGAAAATAAATGCAATCTTTAGAAGCTCCTCTCTCAGAAACGGGACGTGAGCCCCAAAACCAGATGGCGATTTTCGAGAACTGCTCCCTGGGAGCTTTCGGGAGAGATGTGTCTCAAAGTCCTAACCCTTTGTCCGCTATACTGTCATTTTGATGAAATAAAAGAGCAACGCCCCTAAAAATGGCATGGCTGTGTCGGTAAAATCTGCAGCTTTCATTTGGTACCAATTAACCCCCATACTTCCTTCGCGTCACTGAGAAAAACGCACTTTTCTGAAAATAAAAATAAATAAATGCAATCTTTAGAAGCTCCTCTCTCAGAAACGGGACGTGACCCCCAAACCAGATGGCGATTTTCGAGAACTGCTCCCTGGGAGCTTTCGGGAGAGATGTGTCTCAAAGTCCTAACCCTTTGTCCGCTATACTGTCATTTTGATGAAATAAAAGAGCCACGCCCCTAAAAATGGCATGGCTGTGTCGGTAAAATTTGCAGCTTTCATTTGGTACCAATTTACCACCATACTTCCTTCGCGTCACTGAGAAAAACGCACTTTTCTGTAAATAAATGCAATCTTTATAAGCTCCTCTCTCAGAAACGTGACGTGAGCCCCAAACCAGATGGCGCTTTTCGAGAACTGCTCCCTGGGAGCTTTCGGGAGAGATGTGTCTCAAAGTCCTAACCCTTTGTCCGCTATACTGTCATTTTGATGAAATAAAAGAGCCACGCCCCTAAAAATGGCATGGCTGTGTCGGTAAAATCTGCAGCTTTCATTTGGTACCAATTAACCCCCATACTTCCTTCGCGTCACTGAGAAAAACGCACTTTTCTGAAAATAAATGCAATCTTTAGAAGCTCCTCTCTCAGAAACGGGACGTGACACCCAAACCAGATGGTGATTTTCGAGAACTGCTCCCTGGGAGCTTTCGGGAGAGATGTGTCTCAAAGTCCTAACCCTTTGTCCGCTATACTGTCATTTTGATGAAATAAAAGAGCCACGCCCCTAAAAATGGCATGGCTGTGTCGGTAAAATTTGCAGCTTTCATTTGGTACCAATTAACCCCCATACTTCCTTCGCGTCACTGAGAAAAACGCACTTTTATGAAAATAAATGCAATCTTTAGAAGCTCCTCTCTCAGAAACGGGACGTGACACCCAAACCAGATGGTGATTTTCGAGAACTGCTCCCTGGGAGCTTTCGGGAGAGATGTGTCTCAAAGTCCTAACCCTTTGTCCGCTATACTGTCATTTTGATGAAATAAAAGAGCCACGCCCCTAAAAATGGCATGGCTGTGTCGGTAAAATTTGCAGCTTTCATTTGGTACCAATTAACCCCCATTTTTCCTTCGCGTCACTGAGAAAAACGCACTTTTATGAAAATAAATGCAATCTTTAGAAGCTCCTCTCTCAGAAACGGGACGTGACCCCCAAACCAGATGGCGATTTTCGAGAATTGCTCCCTGGGAGCTTTCGGGAGAGATGTGTCTCAAAGTCCTAACCCTTTGTCCGCTATACTGCCATTTTGATGAAATAAAAGAGCCACGCCCCTAAAAATGGCATGGCTGTGTCGGTAAAATTTGCAGTTTTCATTTGGTACCAATTAACCCACATACTTCCTTCGCGTCACTGAGAAAAACGCACTTTTATGAAAATAAATGCAATCTTTAGAAGCTCCTCTCTCAGAAACGGGACGTGACCCCCAAACCAGATGGCGATTTTCGAGAACTGCTCCCTGGGAGCTTTCGGGAGAGATGTGTCTCAAAGTCCTAACCCTTTGTCCGCTATACTGTCATTTTGATGAAATAAAAGAGCCACGCCCCTAAAAATGGCATGGCTGTGTCGGTAAAATTTGCAGCTTTCATTTGGTACCAATTAACCCCCATACTTCCTTCGCGTCACTGAGAAAAACGCACTTTTCTGAAAATAAATGCAATCTTTAGAAGCTCCTCTCTCAGAAACGGGACGTGAGCCCCAAACCAGATGGCGATTTTCGAGAACTGCTCCCTGGGAGCTTTCGGGAGAGATGTGTCTCAAAGTCCTAACCCTTTGTCCGCTATACTGTCATTTTGATGAAATAAAAGAGCCACGCCCCTAAAAATGGCATGGCTGTGTCGGTGAAATCTGCAACTTTCATTTGGTACCAATTAACCCCCATACTTCCTTCGCGTCACTGAGAAAAACGCACTTTTCTGAAAATAAATGCAATCTTTAGAAGCTCCTCTCTCAGAAACAGGACGTGAGCCCCAAACCAGATGGCGATTTTCGAGAACTGCTCCCTGGGAGCTTTCGGCAGAGATGTGTCTCAAAGTCCTAACCCTTTGTCCGCTATACTGTCATTTTGATGAAATAAAAGAGCCACGCCCCTAAAAATGGCATGGCTGTGTCGGTAAAATTTGCAGCTTTCATTTGGTACCAATTAACCCCCATACTTCCTTCGCGTCACTGAGAAAAACGCACTTTTCTGTAAATAAATGCAATCTTTAGAAGCTCCTCTCTCAGAAACGGGACGTGAGCCCCAAAACCAGATGGCGATTTTCGAGAACTGCTCCCTGGGAGCTTTCGGGAGAGATGTGTCTCAAAGTCCTAACCCTTTGTCCGCTATACTGTCATTTTGATGAAATAAAAGAGCAACGCCCCTAAAAATGGCATGGCTGTGTCGGTAAAATCTGCAGCTTTCATTTGGTACCAATTAACCCCCATACTTCCTTCGCGTCACTGAGAAAAACGCACTTTTCTGAAAATAAAAATAAATAAATGCAATCTTTAGAAGCTCCTCTCTCAGTAACGGGACGTGACCCCCAAACCAGATGGCGATTTTCGAGAACTGCTCCCTGGGAGCTTTCGGGAGAGATGTGTCTCAAAGTCCTAACCCTTTGTCCGCTATACTGTCATTTTGATGAAATAAAAGAGCCACGCCCCTAAAAATGGCATGGCTGTGTCGGTAAAATTTGCAGCTTTCATTTGGTACCAATTTACCACCATACTTCCTTCGCGTCACTGAGAAAAACGCACTTTTCTGTAAATAAATGCAATCTTTATAAGCTCCTCTCTCAGAAACGTGACGTGAGCCCCAAACCAGATGGCGCTTTTCGAGAACTGCTCCCTGGGAGCTTTCGGGAGAGATGTGTCTCAAAGTCCTAACCCTTTGTCCGCTATACTGTCATTTTGATGAAATAAAAGAGCCACGCCCCTAAAAATGGCATGGCTGTGTCGGTAAAATCTGCAGCTTTCATTTGGTACCAA
Organism: Nephrocerus scutellatus; assembly: GCA_947095585.1. Classification (NCBI taxonomy): domain Eukaryota; kingdom Metazoa; phylum Arthropoda; class Insecta; order Diptera; family Pipunculidae; genus Nephrocerus; species Nephrocerus scutellatus. The sequence continues at coordinate 33,532,004 of OX352762.1, forward strand.
TTAACCCCCATACTTCCTTCGCGTCACTGAGAAAAACGCACTTTTCTGAAAATAAATGCAATCTTTAGAAGCTCCTCTCTCAGAAACGGGACGTGACACCCAAACCAGATGGTGATTTTCGAGAACTGCTCCCTGGGAGCTTTCGGGAGAGATGTGTCTCAAAGTCCTAACCCTTTGTCCGCTATACTGTCATTTTGATGAAATAAAAGAGCCACGCCCCTAAAAATGGCATGGCTGTGTCGGTAAAATTTGCAGCTTTCATTTGGTACCAATTAACCCCCATACTTCCTTCGCGTCACTGAGAAAAACGCACTTTTATGAAAATAAATGCAATCTTTAGAAGCTCCTCTCTCAGAAACGGGACGTGACACCCAAACCAGATGGTGATTTTCGAGAACTGCTCCCTGGGAGCTTTCGGGAGAGATGTGTCTCAAAGTCCTAACCCTTTGTCCGCTATGCTGTCATTTTGATGAAATAAAAGAGCCACGCCCCTAAAAATGGCATGGCTGTGTCGGTAAAATTTGCAGCTTTCATTTGGTACCAATTAACCCCCATACTTCCTTCGCGTCACTGAGAAAAACGCACTTTTATGAAAATAAATGCAATCTTTAGAAGCTCCTCTCTCAGAAACGGGACGTGACCCCCAAACCAGATGGCGATTTTCGAGAATTGCTCCCTGGGAGCTTTCGGGAGAGATGTGTCTCAAAGTCCTAACCCTTTGTCCGCTATACTGCCATTTTGATGAAATAAAAGAGCCACGCCCCTAAAAATGGCATGGTTGTGTCGGTAAAATTTGCAGTTTTCATTTGGTACCAATTAACCCACATACTTCCTTCGCGTCACTGAGAAAAACGCACTTTTATGAAAATAAATGCAATCTTTAGAAGCTCCTCTCTCAGAAACGGGACGTGACCCCCAAACCAGATGGCGATTTTCGAGAATTGCTCCCTGGGAGCTTTCGGGAGAGATGTGTCTCAAAGTCCTAACCCTTTGTCCGCTATACTGCCATTTTGATGAAATAAAAGAGCCACGCCCCTAAAAATGGCATGGCTGTGTCGGTAAAATTTGCAGTTTTCATTTGGTACCAATTAACCCACATACTTCCTTCGCGTCACTGAGAAAAACGCACTTTTATGAAAATAAATGCAATCTTTAGAAGCTCCTCTCTCAGAAACGGGACGTGACCCCCAAACCAGATGGCGATTTTCGAGAACTGCTCCCTGGGAGCTTTCGGGAGAGATGTGTCTCAAAGTCCTAACCCTTTGTCCGCTATACTGTCATTTTGATGAAATAAAAGAGCCACGCCCCTAAAAATGGCATGGCTGTGTCGGTAAAATTTGCAGCTTTCATTTGGTACCAATTAACCCCCATACTTCCTTCGCGTCACTGAGAAAAACGCACTTTTCTGAAAATAAATGCAATCTTTAGAAGCTCCTCTCTCAGAAACGGGACGTGAGCCCCAAACCAGATGGCGATTTTCGAGAACTGCTCCCTGGGAGCTTTCGGGAGAGATGTGTCTCAAAGTCCTAACCCTTTGTCCGCTATACTGTCATTTTGATGAAATAAAAGAGCCACGCCCCTAAAAATGGCATGGCTGTGTCGGTGAAATCTGCAACTTTCATTTGGTACCAATTAACCCCCATACTTCCTTCGCGTCACTGAGAAAAACGCACTTTTCTGAAAATAAATGCAATCTTTAGAAGCTCCTCTCTCAGAAACAGGACGTGAGCCCCAAACCAGATGGCGATTTTCGAGAACTGCTCCCTGGGAGCTTTCGGCAGAGATGTGTCTCAAAGTCCTAACCCTTTGTCCGCTATACTGTCATTTTGATGAAATAAAAGAGCCACGCCCCTAAAAATGGCATGGCTGTGTCGGTAAAATTTGCAGCTTTCATTTGGTACCAATTAACCCCCATACTTCCTTCGCGTCACTGAGAAAAACGCACTTTTCTGTAAATAAATGCAATCTTTAGAAGCTCCTCTCTCAGAAACGGGACGTGAGCCCCAAAACCAGATGGCGATTTTCGAGAACTGCTCCCTGGGAGCTTTCGGGAGAGATGTGTCTCAAAGTCCTAACCCTTTGTCCGCTATACTGTCATTTTGATGAAATAAAAGAGCAACGCCCCTAAAAATGGCATGGCTGTGTCGGTAAAATCTGCAGCTTTCATTTGGTACCAATTAACCCCCATACTTCCTTCGCGTCACTGAGAAAAACGCACTTTTCTGAAAATAAAAATAAATAAATGCAATCTTTAGAAGCTCCTCTCTCAGTAACGGGACGTGACCCCCAAACCAGATGGCGATTTTCGAGAACTGCTCCCTGGGAGCTTTCGGGAGAGATGTGTCTCAAAGTCCTAACCCTTTGTCCGCTATACTGTCATTTTGATGAAATAAAAGAGCCACGCCCCTAAAAATGGCATGGCTGTGTCGGTAAAATTTGCAGCTTTCATTTGGTACCAATTTACCACCATACTTCCTTCGCGTCACTGAGAAAAACGCACTTTTCTGTAAATAAATGCAATCTTTATAAGCTCCTCTCTCAGAAACGTGACGTGAGCCCCAAACCAGATGGCGCTTTTCGAGAACTGCTCCCTGGGAGCTTTCGGGAGAGATGTGTCTCAAAGTCCTAACCCTTTGTCCGCTATACTGTCATTTTGATGAAATAAAAGAGCCACGCCCCTAAAAATGGCATGGCTGTGTCGGTAAAATCTGCAGCTTTCATTTGGTACCAATTAACCCCCATACTTCCTTCGCGTCACTGAGAAAAACGCACTTTTCTGAAAATAAATGCAATCTTTAGAAGCTCCTCTCTCAGAAACGGGACGTGACACCCAAACCAGATGGTGATTTTCGAGAACTGCTCCCTGGGAGCTTTCGGGAGAGATGTGTCTCAAAGTCCTAACCCTTTGTCCGCTATACTGTCATTTTGATGAAATAAAAGAGCCACGCCCCTAAAAATGGCATGGCTGTGTCGGTAAAATTTGCAGCTTTCATTTGGTACCAATTAACCCCCATACTTCCTTCGCGTCACTGAGAAAAACGCACTTTTATGAAAATAAATGCAATCTTTAGAAGCTCCTCTCTCAGAAACGGGACGTGACACCCAAACCAGATGGTGATTTTCGAGAACTGCTCCCTGGGAGCTTTCGGGAGAGATGTGTCTCAAAGTCCTAACCCTTTGTCCGCTATGCTGTCATTTTGATGAAATAAAAGAGCCACGCCCCTAAAAATGGCATGGCTGTGTCGGTAAAATTTGCAGCTTTCATTTGGTACCAATTAACCCCCATACTTCCTTCGCGTCACTGAGAAAAACGCACTTTTATGAAAATAAATGCAATCTTTAGAAGCTCCTCTCTCAGAAACGGGACGTGACCCCCAAACCAGATGGCGATTTTCGAGAATTGCTCCCTGGGAGCTTTCGGGAGAGATGTGTCTCAAAGTCCTAACCCTTTGTCCGCTATACTGCCATTTTGATGAAATAAAAGAGCCACGCCCCTAAAAATGGCATGGTTGTGTCGGTAAAATTTGCAGTTTTCATTTGGTACCAATTAACCCACATACTTCCTTCGCGTCACTGAGAAAAACGCACTTTTATGAAAATAAATGCAATCTTTAGAAGCTCCTCTCTCAGAAACGGGACGTGACCCCCAAACCAGATGGCGATTTTCGAGAACTGCTCCCTGGGAGCTTTCGGGAGAGATGTGTCTCAAAGTCCTAACCCTTTGTCCGCTATACTGTCATTTTGATGAAATAAAAGAGCCACGCCCCTAAAAATGGCATGGCTGTGTCGGTAAAATTTGCAGCTTTCATTTGGTACCAATTAACCCCCATACTTCCTTCGCGTCACTGAGAAAAACGCACTTTTCTGAAAATAAATGCAATCTTTAGAAGCTCCTCTCTCAGAAACGGGACGTGAGCCCCAAACCAGATGGCGATTTTCGAGAACTGCTCCCTGGGAGCTTTCGGGAGAGATGTGTCTCAAAGTCCTAACCCTTTGTCCGCTATACTGTCATTTTGATGAAATAAAAGAGCCACGCCCCTAAAAATGGCATGGCTGTGTCGGTGAAATCTGCAACTTTCATTTGGTACCAATTAACCCCCATACTTCCTTCGCGTCACTGAGAAAAACGCACTTTTCTGAAAATAAATGCAATCTTTAGAAGCTCCTCTCTCAGAAACGGGACGTGAGCCCCAAACCAGATGGCGATTTTCGAGAACTGCTCCCTGGGAGCTTTCGGCAGAGATGTGTCTCAAAATCCTAACCCTTTGTCCGCTATACTGTCATTTTGATGAAATAAAAGAGCCACGCCCCTAAAAATGGCATGGCTGTGTCGGTAAAATTTGCAGCTTTCATTTGGTACCAATTAACCCCCATACTTCCTTCGCGTCACTGAGAAAAACGCACTTTTCTGTAAATAAATGCAATCTTTAGAAGCTCCTCTCTCAGAAACGGGACGTGAGCCCCAAAACCAGATGGCGATTTTCGAGAACTACTCCCTGGGAGCTTTCGGGAGAGATGTGTCTCAAAGTCCTAACCCTTTGTCCGCTATACTGTCATTTTAATGAAATAAAAGAGCCACGCCCCTAAAAATGGCATGGCTGTGTCGGTAAAATTTGCAGCTTTCATTTGGTACCAATTTACCACCATACTTCCTTCGCGTCACTGAGAAAAACGCACTTTTCTGTAAATAAATGCAATCTTTAGAAGCTCCTCTCTGAGAAACGGGACGTGAGCCCCAAACCAGATGGCGCTTTTCGAGAACTGCTCCCTGGGAGCTTTCGGGAGAGATGTGTCTCAAAGTCCTAACCCTTTGTCCGCTATACTGTCATTTTGATGAAATAAAAGAGCCACGCCCCTAAAAATGGCATGGCTGTGTCGGTAAAATTTGCAGCTTTCATTTGGTACCAATTAACCCCCATACTTCCTTCGCGTCACTGAGAAAAACGCACTTTTATGAAAATAAATGCAATCTTTAGAAGCTCCTCTCTCAGAAACGGGACGTGACCCCCAAACCAGATGGCGATTTTCGAGAACTGCTCCCTGGGAGCTTTCGGGAGAGATGTGTCTCAAAGTCCTAACCCTTTGTCCGCTATACTGTCATTTTGATGAAATAAAAGAGCCACGCCCCTAAAAATGGCATGGCTGTGTCGGTAAAATTTGCAGCTTTCATTTGGTACCAATTAACCCCCATACTTCCTTCGCGTCACTGAGAAAAACGCACTTTTCTGAAAATAAATGCAATCTTTAGAAGCTCCTCTCTCAGAAACGGGACGTGAGCCCCAAACCAGATGGCGCTTTTCGAGAACTGCTCCCTGGGAGCTTTCGGGAGAGATGTGTCTCAAAGTCCTAACCCTTTGTCCGCTATACTGTCATTTTGATGAAATAAAAGAGCCACGCCCCTAAAAATGGCATGGCTGTGTCGGTGAAATCTGCAACTTTCATTTGGTACCAATTAACCCCCATACTTCCTTCGCGTCACTGAGAAAAACGCACTTTTCTGAAAATAAATGCAATCTTTAGAAGCTCCTCTCTCAGAAACGGGACGTGAGCCCCAAACCAGATGGCGATTTTCGAGAACTGCTCCCTGGGAGCTTTCGGCAGAGATGTGTCTCAAAGTCCTAACCCTTTGTCCGCTATACTGTCATTTTGATGAAATAAAAGAGCCACGCCCCTAAAAATGGCATGGCTGTGTCGGTAAAATTTGCAGCTTTCATTTGGTACCAATTTACCACCATACTTCCTTCGCGTCACTGAGAAAAACGCACTTTTCTGTAAATAAATGCAATCTTTAGAAGCTCCTCTCTGAGAAACGGGACGTGAGCCCCAAACCAGATGGCGCTTTTCGAGAACTGCTCCCTGGGAGCTTTCGGGAGAGATGTGTCTCAAAGTCCTAACCCTTTGTCCGCTATACTGTCATTTTGATGAAATAAAAGAGCCACGCCCCTAAAAATGGCATGGCTGTGTCGGTAAAATTTGCAGCTTTCATTTGGTACCAATTAACCCCCATACTTCCTTCGCGTCACTGAGAAAAACGCACTTTTCTGAAAATAAATGCAATCTTTAGAAGCTCCTCTCTCAGAAACGGGACGTGACCCCCAAACCAGATGGCGATTTTCGAGAACTGCTCCCTGGGAGCTTTCGGGAGAGATGTGTCTCAAAGTCCTAACCCTTTGTCCGCTATACTGTCATTTTGATGAAATAAAAGAGCCACGCCCCTAAAAATGGCATGGCTGTGTCGGTAAAATTTGCAGCTTTCATTTGGTACCAATTAACCCCCATACTTCCTTCGCGTCACTGAGAAAAACGCACTTTTCTGAAAATAAATGCAATCTTTAGAAGCTCCTCTCTCAGAAACGGGACGTGACCACAAACCATATGGCGATTTTCGAGAACTGCTCCCTGGGAGCTTTCGGGAGAGATGTGTCTCAAAGTCCTAACCCTTTGTCCGCTATACTGTCATTTTGATGAAATAAAAGAGCCACGCCCCTAAAAATGGCATGGCTGTGTCGGTAAAATTTTCAGCTTTCATTTGGTACCAATTAACCCCCATACTTCCTTCGCGTCACTGAGAAAAACGCACTTTTCTGAAAATAAATGCAATCTTTAGAAGCTCCTCTTTTAGAAACGGGACGTGACCCCCAAACCAGATGGCGATTTTCGAGAACTGCTCCCTGGGAGCTTTCGGGAGAGATGTGTCTCAAAGTCCTAACCCTTTGTCCGCTATACTGTCATTTTGATGAAATAAAAGAGCCACGCCCCTAAAAATGGCATGGCTGTGTCGGTAAAATCTGCAGCTTTCATTTGGTACCAATTAACCCCCATACTTCCTTCGCGTCACTGAGAAAAACGCACTTTTCTGTAAATAAATGCAATCTTTAGAAGCTCCTCTCTCAGAAACGGGACGTGAGCCCCAAACCAGATGGCGATTTTCGAGAACTGCTCCCTGGGAGCTTTCGGGAGAGATGTGTCTCAAAGTCCTAACCCTTTGTCCGCTATACTGTCATTTTGATGAAATAAAAGAGCCACGCCCCTAAAATGGCATGGCTGTGTCGGTGAAATCTGCAGCTTTCATTTGGTACCAATTAACCCCCATACTTCCTTCGCGTCACTGAGAAAAACGCACTTTTCTGAAAATAAATGCAATCTTTAGAAGCTCCTCTCTCAGAAACGGGACGTGAGCCCCAAACCAGATGGCGATTTTCGAGAACTGCTCCCTGGGAGCTTTCGGGAGAGATGTGTCTCAAAGTCCTAACCCTTTGTCCGCTATACTGTCATTTTGATGAAATAAAAGAGCCACGCCCCTAAAAATGGCATGGCTGTGTCGGTAAAATCTGCAGCTTTCATTTGGTATCAATTAACGCCCATACTTCCTTCGCGTCACTGAGAAAAACGCACTTTTTTGAAAATAAATGCAATCTTTAGAAGCTCCTCTCTCAGAAACGGGACGTGAGCCCCAAACCAGCTGGCGATTTTCGAGAACTGCTCCCTGGGAGCTTTCGGGAGAGATGTGTCTCAAAGTCCTAACCCTTTCTCCGCTATACTGTCATTTTGATGAAATAAAAGAGCCACGCCAATAAAAATGGCATGGCTGTGTCGGTAAAATCTGCAGCTTTCTTTTGGTACCAATTTACCCCCATCCTTCCTTCGCGTCACTGAGAAAAACGCACTTTTCTGTAAATAAATGCAATCTTTAGAAGCTCCTCTCTCAGAAACGGGACGTGAGCCCCAAACCAGATGGCGCTTTTCGAGAACTGCTCCCTGGGAGCTTTCGGGAGAGATGTGTCTCAAAGTCCTAACCCTTTGTCCGCTATACTGTCATTTTGATGAAATAAAAGAGCCACGCCCCTAAAAATGGCATGGCTGTGTCGGTAAAATCTGCAGCTTTCATTTGGTACCAATTAACCCCCATACTTCCTTCGCGTCACTGAGAAAAACGCACTTTTCTGAAAAAAAAATGCAATCTTTAGAAGCTCCTCTCAGAAACGGGACGTGAGCCCCAAACCAGATGGCGATTTTTGAGAACAGCTCCCTGGGAGCTTTCGGGAGAGATGTGTCTCAAAGTCCTAACCCTTTGTCCGCTATACTGTCATTTTGATGAAATAAAAGAGCCACGCCCCTAAAAATGGCATGGCTGTGTCGGTAAAATTTGCAGCTTTCATTTGGTACCAATTAACCCCCATACTTCCTTCGCGCCACTGAGAAAAACGCACTTTTCTGAAAATAAATGCAATCTTTAGAAGCTCCTCTCAGAAACGGGACGTGAGCCCCAAACCAGATGGCGATTTTTGAGAACAGCCCCAAACCAGCTGGCGATTTTCGAGAACTGCTCCCTGGGAGCTTTCGGGAGAGATGTGTCTCAAAGTCCTAACCCTTTCTCCGCTATACTGTCATTTTGATGAAATAAAAGAGCCACGCCAATAAAAATGGCATGGCTGTGTCGGTAAAATCTGCAGCTTTCTTTTGGTACCAATTTACCCCCATACTTCCTTCGCGTCACTGAGAAAAACGCACTTTTCTGTAAATAAATGCAATCTTTAGAAGCTCCTCTCTCAGAAACGGGACGTGAGCCCCAAACCAGATGGCGCTTTTCGAGAACTGCTCCCTGGGAGCTTTCGGGAGAGATGTGTCTCAAAGTCCTAACCCTTTGTCCGCTATACTGTCATTTTGATGAAATAAAAGAGCCACGCCCCTAAAAATGGCATGGCTGTGTCGGTAAAATCTGCAGCTTTCATTTGGTACCAATTAACCCCCATACTTCCTTCGCGTCACTGAGAAAAACGCACTTTTCTGAAAAAAAAATGCAATCTTTAGAAGCTCCTCTCAGAAACGGGACGTGAGCCCCAAACCAGATGGCGATTTTTGAGAACAGCTCCCTGGGAGCTTTCGGGAGAGATGTGTCTCAAAGTCCTAACCCTTTGTCCTCTATACTGTCATTTTGATGAAATAAAAGAGCCACGCCCCTAAAAATGGCATGGCTGTGTCGGTAAAATTTGCAGCTTTCATTTGGTACCAATTAACCCCCATACTTCATTCGCGCCACGGAGAAAAACGCACTTTTCTGAAAATAAATGCAATCTTTAGAAGCTCCTCTCAGAAACGGGACGTGAGCCCCAAACCAGATGGCGATTTTTGAGAACAGCTCCCTGGGAGCTTTCGGGAGAGATGTGTCTCAAAGTCCTAACCCTTTGTCCGCTATACTGTCATTTTGATGAAATAAAAGAGCCACGCCCCTAAAAATGGCATGGCTGTGTCGGTAAAATCTGCAGCTTTGATTTGGTATCAATTAACCCCCATACTTCCTTCGCGTCACTGAGAAAAACGCACTTTTCTGAAAATAAATGCAATCTTTAGAAGCTCCTCTCTCAGAAACGGGACGTGACCCCCAAACCAGATGGCGATTTTCGAGAACTGCTCCCTGGGAGCTTTCGGGAGAGATGTGTCTCAAAGTCCTAACCCTTTGTCCGCTATACTGTCATTTTGATGAAATAAAAGAGCCACGCCCCTAAAAATGGCATGGCTGTGTCGGTAAAATTTGCAGCTTTCATTTGGTACTAATTAACCCCCATACTTCCTTCGCGTCACTGAGAAAAACGCACTTTTCTGAAAATAAATGCAATCTTTAGAAGCTCCTCTCTCAGAAACGGGACGTGACCACCAAACCAGATGGCGATTTTCGAGAACTGCTCCCTGGGAGCTTTCGGGAGAGATGTGTCTCAAAGTCCAAACCCTTTGTCCGCTATACTGTCATTTTGATGAAATAAAAGAGCCACGCCCCTAAAAATGGCATGGCTGTGTCGGTAAAATCTGCAGCTTTCATTTGGTATCAATTAACCCCCATACTTCCTTCGCGTCACTGAGAAAAACGCACTTTTATGAAAATAAATGCAATCTTTAGAAGCTCCTCTCTCAGAAACGGGACGTGAGCCCCAAACCAGATGGCGATTTTCGAGAACTGCTCCCTGGGAGCTTTCGGGAGAGATGTGTCTCAAAGTCCTAACCCTTTGTCCGCTATACTGTCATTTTGATGAAATAAAAGAGCCACGCCCCTAAAAATGGCATGGCTGTGTCGGTAAAATTTGCAGCTTTCATTTGGTACCAATTAACCCCCATACTTCCTTCGCGTCACTGAGAAAAACGCACTTTTCTGAAAATAAATGCAATCTTTAGAAGCTCCTCTCTCAGAAACGGGACGTGAGCCCCAAACCAGATGGCGATTTTCGAGAACTGCTCCCTGGGAGCTTTCGGGAGAGATGTGTCTCAAAGTCCTAACCCTTTGTCCGCTATACTGTCTTTTGATGAAATAAAAGAGCCACGCCCCTAAAAATGGCATGGCTGTGTCGGTTAAATCTGCAGCTTTCATTTGGTATCAATTAACCCCCATACTTCCTTCGCGTCACTGAGAAAAACGCACTTTTATGAAAATAAATGCAATCTTTAGAAGCTCCTCTCTCAGAAACGGGACGTGACCCCCAAACCGGATGGCGATTTTCGAGAACTGCTCCCTGGGAGCTTTCGGGAGAGATGTGTCTCAAAGTCCAAACCCTTTGTCCGCTATACTGTCATTTTGATGAAATAAAAGAGCCACGCCCCTAAAAATGGCATGGCTGTGTCGGTAAAATCTGCAGCTTTAATTTGGTATCAATTAACCCCCATACTTCCTTCGCGTCACTGAGAAAAACGCACTTTTATGAAAATAAATGCAATCTTTAGAAGCTCCTCTCTCAGAAAAGGGACGTGAGCCCCAAACCAGATGGCGATTTTCGAGAACTGCTCCCTGGGAGCTTTCGGGAGAGATGTGTCTCAAAGTCCTAACCCTTTGTCCGCTATACTGTCATTTTGATGAAATAAAAGAGCCACGCCCCTAAAAATGGCATGGCTGTGTCGGTAAAATTTGCAGCTTTCATTTGGTACCAATTAACCCCCATACTTCCTTCGCGTCACTGAGAAAAACGCACTTTTCTGAAAATAAATGCAATCTTTAGAAGCTCCTCTCTCAAAACGGCACGTGAGCCCCAAACCAGATGGCGATTTTCGAGAACTGCTCCCTGGGAGCTTTCGGGAGAGATGTGTCTCAAAGTCCTAACCCTTTGTCCGCTATACTGTCTTTTGATGAAATAAAAGAGCCACGCCCCTAACAATGGCATGGCTGTGTCGGTTAAATCTGCAGCTTTCATTTGGTATCAATTAACCCCCATACTTCCTTCGCGTCACTGAGAAAAACGCACTTTTCTGTAAATAAATGCAATCTTTAGAAGCTCCTCTCTCAGAAACGGGACGTGAGCCCCAAACCAGATGGCGATTTTCGAGAACTGCTCCCTGGGAGCTTTCGGCAGAGATGTGTCTCAAAGTCCTAACCCTTTGTCCGCTATACTGTCATTTTGATGAAATAAAAAGCCACGCCCCTAAAAATGGCATGGCTGTGTCGGTAAAATCTGCAGCTTTCATTTGGTACCAATTAACCCCCATACTTCCTTCGCGTCACTGAGAAAAACGCACTTTTCTGAAAATAAAAATAAATAAATTCAATCTTTAGAAGCTCCTCTCTCAGAAACGGGACGTGAGCCCCAAACCAGATGGCGCTTTTCGAGAACTGCTCCCTGGGAGCTTTCGGGAGAGATGTGTCTCAAAGTCCTAACCCTTTGTCCGCTATACTGTCATTTTGATGAAATAAAAGAGCCACGCCCCTAAAAATGGCATGGCTGTGTCGGTAAAATTTGCAGCTTTCATTTGGTACCAATTAACCCCCATACTTCCTTCGCGTCACTGAGAAAAACGCACTTTTATGAAAATAAATGCAATCTTTAGAAGCTCCTCTCTCAGAAACGGGACGTGACCCCCAAACCAGATGGCGATTTTCGAGAACTGCTCCCTGGGAGCTTTCGGGAGAGATGTGTCTCAAAGTCCTAACCCTTTGTCCGCTATACTGTCATTTTGATGAAATAAAAGAGCCACGCCCCTAAAAATGGCATGGCTGTGTCGGTAAAATTTGCAGCTTTCATTTGGTACCAATTAACCCCCATACTTCCTTCGCGTCACTGAGAAAAACGCACTTTTCTGAAAATAAATGCAATCTTTAGAAGCTCCTCTCTCAGAAACGGGACGTGAGCCCCAAACCAGATGGCGATTTTCGAGAACTGCTCTCTGGGAGCTTTCGGCAGAGATGTGTCTCAAAGTCCTAACCCTTTGTCCGCTATACTGTCATTTTGATGAAATAAAAGAGCCACGCCCCTAAAAATGGCATGGCTGTGTCGGTAAAATCTGCAGCTTTCATTTGGTACTAATTAACCCCCATACTTCCTTCGCGTCACTGAGAAAAACGCACTTTTCTGAAAATAAATGCAATCTTTAGAAGCTCCTCTCTCAGAAACGGGACGTGAGCCCCAAAACCAGATGGCGATTTTCGAGAACTGCTCCCTGGGAGCTTTCGGGAGAGATGTGTCTCAAAGTCCTAACCCTTTGTCCGCTATACTGTCATTTTGATGAAATAAAAGAGCCACGCCCCTAAAAATGGCATGGCTGTGTCGGTAAAATCTGCAGCTTTCATTTGGTACCAATTAACCCCCATACTTCCTTCGCGTCACTGAGAAAAACGCACTTTTCTGAAAATAAAAATAAATAAATGCAATCTTTAGAAGCTCCTCTCTCAGAAACGGGACGTGACCCCCAAACCAGATGGCGATTTTCGAGAACTGCTCCCTGGGAGCTTTCGGGAGAGATGTGTCTCAAAGTCCTAACCCTTTGTCCGCTATACTGTCATTTTGATGAAATAAAAGAGCCACGCCCCTAAAAATGGCATGGCTGTGTCGGTAAAATCTGCAGCTTTCATTTGGTACCAATTTACCACCATACTTCCTTCGCGTCACTGAGAAAAACGCACTTTTCTGTAAATAAATGCAATCTTTAGAAGCTCCTCTCTCAGAAACGTGACGTGAGCCCCAAACCAGATGGCGCTTTTCGAGAACTGCTCCCTGGGAGCTTTCGGGAGAGATGTGTCTCAAAGTCCTAACCCTTTGTCCGCTATACTGTCATTTTGATGAAATAAAAGAGCCACGCCCCTAAAAATGGCATGGCTGTGTCGGTAAAATCTGCAGCTTTCATTTGGTACCAATTAACCCCCATACTTCCTTCGCGTCACTGAGAAAAACGCACTTTTCTGAAAATAAATGCAATCTTTAGAAGCTCCTCTCTCAGAAACGGGACGTGACACCCAAACCAGATGGTGATTTTCGAGAACTGCTCCCTGGGAGCTTTCGGGAGAGATGTGTCTCAAAGTCCTAACCCTTTGTCCGCTATACTGTCATTTTGATGAAATAAAAGAGCCACGCCCCTAAAAATGGCATGGCTGTGTCGGTAAAATTTGCAGCTTTCATTTGGTACCAATTAACCCCCATACTTCCTTCGCGTCACTGAGAAAAACGCACTTTTATGAAAATAAATGCAATCTTTAGAAGCTCCTCTCTCAGAAACGGGACGTGACCACCAAACCAGATGGCGATTTTCGAGAATTGCTCCCTGGGAGCTTTCGGGAGAGATGTGTCTCAAAGTCCTAACCCTTTGTCCGCTATACTGTCATTTTGATGAAATAAAAGAGCCACGCCCCTAAAAATGGCATGGCTGTGTCGGTAAAATTTGCAGTTTTCATTTGGTACCAATTAACCCACATACTTCCTTCGCGTCACTGAGAAAAACGCACTTTTATGAAAATAAATGCAATCTTTAGAAGCTCCTCTCTCAGAAACGGGACGTGACCCCCAAACCAGATGGCGATTTTCGAGAACTGCTCCCTGGGAGCTGGTGTCTCAAAGTCCTAACCCTTTGTCCGCTATACTGTCATTTTGATGAAATAAAAGAGCCACGCCCCTAAAAATGGCATGGCTGTGTCGGTAAAATTTGCAGCTTTCATTTGGTACCAATTAACCCCCATACTTCCTTCGCGTCACTGAGAAAAACGCCCTTTTCTGAAAATAAATGCAATCTTTAGAAGCTCCTCTCTCAGAAACGGGACGTGAGCCCCAAACCAGATGGCGATTTTCGAGAACTGCTCCCTGGGAGCTTTCGGGAGAGATGTGTCTCAAAGTCCTAACCCTTTGTCCGCTATACTGTCATTTTGATGAAATAAAAGATCCACGCCCCTAAACATGGCATGGCTGTGTCGGTGAAATCTGCAACTTTCATTTGGTACCAATTAACCCCCATACTTCCTTCGCGTCACTGAGAAAAACGCACTTTTCTGAAAATAAATGCAATCTTTAGAAGCTCCTCTCTCAGAAACGGGACGTGAGCCCCAAACCAGATGGCGATTTTCGAGAACTGCTCCCTGGGAGCTTTCGGCAGAGATGTGTCTCAAAGTCCTAACCCTTTGTCCGCTATACTGTCATTTTAATGAAATAAAAGAGCCACGCCCCTAAAAATGGCATGGCTGTGTCGGTAAAATTTGCAGTTTTCATTTGGTACCAATTAACCCACATACTTCCTTCGCGTCACTGAGAAAAACGCACTTTTATGAAAATAAATGCAATCTTTAGAAGCTCCTCTCTCAGAAACGGGACGTGACCCCCAAACCAGATGGCGATTTTCGAGAACTGCTCCCTGGGAGCTTTCGGGAGAGATGTGTCTCAAAGTCCTAACCCTTTGTCCGCTATACTGTCATTTTGATGAAATAAAAGAGCCACGCCCCTAAAAATGGCATGGCTGTGTCGATAAAATCTGCAGCTTTCATTTGGTACCAATTTACCACCATACTTCCTTCGCGTCACTGAGAAAAACGCACTTTTCTGTAAATAAATGCAATCTTTAGAAGCTCCTCTCTCAGAAACGTGACGTGAGCCCCAAACCAGATGGCGCTTTTCGAGAACTGCTCCCTGGGAGCTTTCGGGAGAGATGTGTCTCAAAGTCCTAACCCTTTGTCCGCTATACTGTCATTTTGATGAAATAAAAGAGCCACGCCCCTAAAAATGGCATGGCTGTGTCGGTAAAATCTGCAGCTTTCATTTGGTACCAATTAACCCCCATACTTCCTTCGCGTCACTGAGAAAAACGCACTTTTCTGAAAATAAATGCAATCTTTAGAAGCTCCTCTCTCAGAAACGGGACGTGACACCCAAACCAGATGGTGATTTTCGAGAACTGCTCCCTGGGAGCTTTCGGGAGAGATGTGTCTCAAAGTCCTAACCCTTTGTCCGCTATACTGTCATTTTGATGAAATAAAAGAGCCACGCCCCTAAAAATGGCATGGCTGTGTCGGTAAAATTTGCAGCTTTCATTTGGTACCAATTAACCCCCATACTTCCTTCGCGTCACTGAGAAAAACGCACTTTTATGAAAATAAATGCAATCTTTAGAAGCTCCTCTCTCAGAAACGGGACGTGACCACCAAACCAGATGGCGATTTTCGAGAATTGCTCCCTGGGAGCTTTCGGGAGAGATGTGTCTCAAAGTCCTAACCCTTTGTCCGCTATACTGTCATTTTGATGAAATAAAAGAGCCACGCCCCTAAAAATGGCATGGCTGTGTCGGTAAAATTTGCAGTTTTCATTTGGTACCAATTAACCCCCATACTTCCTTCGCGTCACTGAGAAAAACGCACTTTTATGAAAATAAATGCAATCTTTAGAAGCTCCTCTCTCAGAAACGGGACGTGACCACCAAACCAGATGGCGATTTTCGAGAATTGCTCCCTGGGAGCTTTCGGGAGAGATGTGTCTCAAAGTCCTAACCCTTTGTCCGCTATACTGTCATTTTGATGAAATAAAAGAGCCACGCCCCTAAAAATGGCATGGCTGTGTCGGTAAAATTTGCAGTTTTCATTTGGTACCAATTAACCCACATACTTCCTTCGCGTCACTGAGAAAAACGCACTTTTATGAAAATAAATGCAATCTTTAGAAGCTCCTCTCTCAGAAACGGGACGTGACCCCCAAACCAGATGGCGATTTTCGAGAACTGCTCCCTGGGAGCTTTCGGGAGAGATGTGTCTCAAAGTCCTAACCCTTTGTCCGCTATACTGTCATTTTGATGAAATAAAAGAGCCACGCCCCTAAAAATGGCATGGCTGTGTCGGTAAAATTTGCAGCTTTCATTTGGAACCAATTAACCCCCATACTTCCTTCGCGTTACTGAGAAAAACGCACTTTTCTGAAAATAAATGCAATCTTTAGAAGCTCCTCTCTCAGAAACGGGACGTGAGCCCCAAACCAGATGGCGATTTTCGAGAACTGCTCCCTGGGAGCTTTCGGGAGAGATGTGTCTCAAAGTCCTAACCCTTTGTCCGCTATACTGTCATTTTGATGAAATAAAAGAGCCACGCCCCTAAACATGGCATGGCTGTGTCGGTGAAATCTGCAACTTTCATTTGGTACCAATTAACCCCCATACTTCCTTCGCGTCACTGAGAAAAACGCACTTTTCTGAAAATAAATGCAATCTTTAGAAGCTCCTCTCTCAGAAACGGGACGTGAGCCCCAAACCAGATGGCGATTTTCGAGAACTGCTCCCTGGGAGCTTTCGGCAGAGATGTGTCTCAAAGTCCTAACCCTTTGTCCGCTATACTGTCATTTTAATGAAATAAAAGAGCCACGCCCCTAAAAATGGCATGGCTGTGTCGGTAAAATTTGCAGCTTTCATTTGGTACCAATTTACCACCATACTTCCTTCGCGTCACTGAGAAAAACGCACTTTTCTGTAAATAAATGCAATCTTTAGAAGCTCCTCTCTCAGAAACGGGACGTGAGCCCCAAACCAGATGGCGCTTTTCGAGAACTGCTCCCTGGGAGCTTTCGGGAGAGATGTGTCTCAAAGTCCTAACCCTTTGTCCGCTATACTGTCATTTTGATGAAATAAAAGAGCCAAGCCCCTAAAAATGGCATGGCTGTGTCGGTAAAATTTGCAGCTTTCATTTGGTACCAATTAACCCCCATACTTCCTTCGCGTCACTGAGAAAAACGCACTTTTCTGAAAATAAATGCAATCTTTAGAAGCTCCTCTCTCAGAAACGGGACGTGACCCCAAACCAGATGGCGATTTTCGAGAACTGCTCCCTGGGAGCTTTCGGGAGAGATGTGTCTCAAAGTCCTAACCCTTTGTCCGCTATACTGTCATTTTGATGAAATAAAAGAGCCACGCCCCTAAAAATGGCATGGCTGTGTCGGTAAAATTTGCAGCTTTCATTTGGTACCAATTAACCCCCATACTTCCTTCGCGTCACTGAGAAAAACGCACTTTTCTGAAAATAAATGCAATCTTTAGAAGCTCCTCTCTCAGAAACGGGACGTGACCACAAACCAGATGGCGATTTTCGAGAACTGCTCCCTGGGAGCTTTCGGGAGAGATGTGTCTCAAAGTCCTAACCCTTTGTCCGCTATACTGTCATTTTGATGAAATAAAAGAGCCACGCCCCTAAAAATGGCATGGCTGTGTCGGTAAAATCTGCAGCTTTCATTTGGTACCAATTAACCCCTATACTTCCTTCGCGTCACTGAGAAAAACGCACTTTTCTGTAAATAAATGCAATCTTTAGAAGCTCCTCTCTCAGAAACGGGACGTGAGCCCCAAACCAGATGGCGATTTTCGAGAACTGCTCCCTGGGAGCTTTCGGGAGAGATGTGTCTCAAAGTCCTAACCCTTTGTCCGCTATACTGTCATTTTGATGAAATAAAAGAGCCATGCCCCTAAAATGGCATGGCTGTGTCGGTGAAATCTGCAGCTTTCATTTGGTACCAATTAACCCCCATACTTCCTTCGCGTCACTGAGAAAAATGCACTTTTCTGAAAATAAAAATAAATAAATGCAATCTTTAGAAGCTCCTCTCTCAGAAACGGGACGTGACCCCCAAACCAGATGGCGATTTTCGAGAACTGCTCCCTGGGAGCTTTCGGGAGAGATGTGTCTCAAAGTCCTAACCCTTTGTCCGCTATACTGTCATTTTGATGAAATAAAAGAGCCACGCCCCTAAAAATGGCATGGCTGTGTCGGTAAAATTTGCAGCTTTCATTTGGTACCAATTTACCACCATACTTCCTTCGCGTCACTGAGAAAAACGCACTTTTCTGTAAATAAATGCAATCTTTAGAAGCTCCTCTCTCAGAAACGTGACGTGAGCCCCAAACCAGATGGCGCTTTTCGAGAACTGCTCCCTGGGAGCTTTCGGGAGAGATGTGTCTCAAAGTCCTAACCCTTTGTCCGCTATACTGTCATTTTGATGAAATAAAAGAGCCACGCCCCTAAAAATGGCATGGCTGTGTCGGTAAAATCTGCAGCTTTCATTTGGTACCAATTAACCCCCATACTTCCTTCGCGTCACTGAGAAAAACGCACTTTTCTGAAAATAAATGCAATCTTTAAAAGCTCCTCTCTCAGAAACGGGACGTGACACCCAAACCAGATGGTGATTTTCGAGAACTGCTCCCTGGGAGCTTTCGGGAGAGATGTGTCTCAAAGTCCTAACCCTTTGTCCGCTATACTGTCATTTTGATGAAATAAAAGAGCCACGCCCCTAAAAATGGCATGGCTGTGTCGGTAAAATTTGCAGCTTTCATTTGGTACCAATTAACCCCCATACTTCCTTCGCGTCACTGAGAAAAACGCACTTTTATGAAAATAAATGCAATCTTTAGAAGCTCCTCTCTCAGAAACGGGACGTGACCACCAAACCAGATGGCGATTTTCGAGAATTGCTCCCTGGGAGCTTTCGGGAGAGATGTGTCTCAAAGTCCTAACCCTTTGTCCGCTATACTGTCATTTTGATGAAATAAAAGAGCCACGCCCCTAAAAATGGCATGGCTGTGTCGGTAAAATTTGCAGTTTTCATTTGGTACCAATTAACCCACATACTTCCTTCGCGTCACTGAGAAAAACGCACTTTTATGAAAATAAATGCAATCTTTAGAAGCTCCTCTCTCAGAAACGGGACGTGACCACCAAACCAGATGGCGATTTTCGAGAATTGCTCCCTGGGAGCTTTCGGGAGAGATGTGTCTCAAAGTCCTAACCCTTTGTCCGCTATACTGTCATTTTGATGAAATAAAAGAGCCACGCCCCTAAAAATGGCATGGCTGTGTCGGTAAAATTTGCAGCTTTCATTTGGTACCAATTAACCCCCATACTTCCTTCGCGTCACTGAGAAAAACGCACTTTTCTGAAAATAAATGCAATCTTTAGAAGCTCCTCTCTCAGAAACGGGACGTGAGCCCCAAACCAGATGGCGATTTTCGAGAACTGCTCCCTGGGAGCTTTCGGGAGAGATGTGTCTCAAAGTCCTAACCCTTTGTCCGCTATACTGTCATTTTGATGAAATAAAAGAGCCACGCCCCTAAAAATGGCATGGCTGTGTCGGTAAAATTTGCAGCTTTCATTTGGTACCAATTAACCCCCATACTTCCTTCGCGTCACTGAGAAAAACGCACTTTTCTGAAAATAAATGCAATCTTTAGAAGCTCCTCTCTCAGAAACGGGACGTGACCACAAACCATATGGCGATTTTCGAGAACTGCTCCCTGGGAGCTTTCGGGAGAGATGTGTCTCAAAGTCCTAACCCTTTGTCCGCTATACTGTCATTTTGATGAAATAAAAGAGCCACGCCCCTAAAAATGGCATGGCTGTGTCGGTAAAGTTTTCAGCTTTCATTTGGTACCAATTAACCCCCATACTTCCTTCGCGTCACTGAGAAAAACGCACTTTTCTGAAAATAAATGCAATTTTTAGAAGCTCCTCTTTTAGAAACGGGACGTGAGCCCCAAACCAGATGGCGATTTTCGAGAACTGCTCCCTGGGAGCTTTCGGGAGAGATGTGTCTCAAAGTCCTAACCCTTTGTCCGCTATACTGTCATTTTGATGAAATAAAAGAGCCACGCCCCTAAAAATGGCATGGCTGTGTCGGTAAAATCTGCAGCTTTCATTTGGTACCAATTAACCCCTATACTTCCTTCGCGTCACTGAGAAAAACGCACTTTTCTGTAAATAAATGCAATCTTTAGAAGCTCCTCTCTCAGAAACGGGACGTGAGCCCCAAACCAGATGGCGATTTTCGAGAACTGCTCCCCGGGAGCTTTCGGGAGAGATGTGTCTCAAAGTCCTAACCCTTTGTCCGCTATACTGTCATTTTGATGAAATAAAAGAGCCATGCCCCTAAAATGGCATGGCTGTGTCGGTGAAATCTGCAGCTTTCATTTGGTACCAATTAACCCCCATACTTCCTTCGCGTCACTGAGAAAAATGCACTTTTCTGAAAATAAAAATAAATAAATGCAATCTTTAGAAGCTCCTCTCTCAGAAACGGGACGTGACCCCCAAACCAGATGGCGATTTTCGAGAACTGCTCCCTGGGAGCTTTCGGGAGAGATGTGTCTCAAAGTCCTAACCCTTTGTCCGCTATACTGTCATTTTGATGAAATAAAAGAGCCACGCCCCTAAAAATGGCATGGCTGTGTCGGTAAAATTTGCAGCTTTCATTTGGTACCAATTTACCACCATACTTCCTTCGCGTCACTGAGAAAAACGCACTTTTCTGTAAATAAATGCAATCTTTAGAAGCTCCTCTCTCAGAAACGTGACGTGAGCCCCAAACCAGATGGCGCTTTTCGAGAACTGCTCCCTGGGAGCTTTCGGGAGAGATGTGTCTCAAAGTCCTAACCCTTTGTCCGCTATACTGTCATTTTGATGAAATAAAAGAGCCACGCCCCTAAAAATGGCATGGCTGTGTCGGTAAAATCTGCAGCTTTCATTTGGTACCAATTAACCCCCATACTTCCTTCGCGTCACTGAGAAAAACGCACTTTTCTGAAAATAAATGCAATCTTTAGAAGCTCCTCTCTCAGAAACGGGACGTGACACCCAAACCAGATGGTGATTTTCGAGAACTGCTCCCTGGGAGCTTTCGGGAGAGATGTGTCTCAAAGTCCTAACCCTTTGTCCGCTATACTGTCATTTTGATGAAATAAAAGAGCCACGCCCCTAAAAATGACATGGCTGTGTCGGTAAAATTTGCAGCTTTCATTTGGTACCAATTAACCCCCATACTTCCTTCGCGTCACTGAGAAAAACGCACTTTTATGAAAATAAATGCAATCTTTAGAAGCTCCTCTCTCAGAAACGGGACGTGACCACCAAACCAGATGGCGATTTTCGAGAATTGCTCCCTGGGAGCTTTCGGGAGAGATGTGTCTCAAAGTCCTAACCCTTTGTCCGCTATACTGTCATTTTGATGAAATAAAAGAGCCACGCCCCTAAAAATGGCATGGCTGTGTCGGTAAAATTTGCAGTTTTCATTTGGTACCAATTAACCCACATACTTCCTTCGCGTCACTGAGAAAAACGCACTTTTATGAAAATAAATGCAATCTTTAGAAGCTCCTCTCTCAGAAACGGGACGTGACCCCCAAACCAGATGGCGATTTTCGAGAACTGCTCCCTGGGAGCTTTCGGGAGAGATGTGTCTCAAAGTCCTAACCATTTGTCCGCTATACTGTCATTTTGATGAAATAAAAGAGCCACGCCCCTAAAAATGGCATGGCTGTGTCGGTAAAATTTGCAGCTTTCATTTGGTACCAATTAACCCCCATACTTCCTTCGCGTCACTGAGAAAAACGCACTTTTCTGAAAATAAATGCAATCTTTAGAAGCTCCTCTCTCAGAAACGGGACGTGAGCCCCAAACCAGATGGCGATTTTCGAGAACTGCTCCCTGGGAGCTTTCGGGAGAGATGTGTCTCAAAGTCCTAACACTTTGTCCGCTATGCTGTCATTTTGATGAAATAAAAGAGCCACGCCCCTAAAAATGGCATGGCTGTGTCGGTGAAATCTGCAACTTTCATTTGGTACCAATTAACCCCCATACTTCCTTCGCGTCACTGAGAAAAACGCACTTTTCTGAAAATAAATGCAATCTTTAGAAGCTCCTCTCTCAGAAACGGGACGTGAGCCCCAAACCAGATGGCGATTTTCGAGAACTGCTCCCTGGGAGCTTTCGGCAGAGATGTGTCTCAAAGTCCTAACCCTTTGTCCGCTATACTGTCATTTTGATGAAATAAAAGAGCCACGCCCCTAAAAATGGCATGGCTGTGTCGGTAAAATTTGCAGCTTTCATTTGGTACCAATTAACCCCCATACTTCCTTCGCGTCACTGAGAAAAACGCACTTTTCTGTAAATAAATGCAATCTTTAGAAGCTCCTCTCTCAGAAACGGGACGTGAGCCCCAAAACCAGATGGCGATTTTCGAGAACTGCTCCCTGGGAGCTTTCGGGAGAGATGTGTCTCAAAGTCCTAACCCTTTGTCCGCTATACTGTCATTTTAATGAAATAAAAGAGCCACGCCCCTAAAAATGGCATGGCTGTGTCGGTAAAATTTGCAGCTTTCATTTGGTCCCAATTTACCACCATACTTCCTTCGCGTCACTGAGAAAAACGCACTTTTCTGTAAATAAATGCAATCTTTAGAAGCTCCTCTCTCAGAAACGGGACGTGAGCCCCAAACCAGATGGCGCTTTTCGAGAACTGCTCCCTGGGAGCTTTCGGGAGAGATGTGTCTCAAAGTCCTAACCCTTTGTCCGCTATACTGTCATTTTGATGAAATAAAAGAGCCACGCCCCTAAAAATGGCATGGCTGTGTCGGTAAAATTTGCAGCTTTCATTTGGTACCAATTAACCCCCATACTTCCTTCGCGTCACTGAGAAAAACGCACTTTTCTGAAAATAAATGCAATCTTTAGAAGCTCCTCTCTCAGAAACGGGACGTGACCACAAACCATATGGCGATTTTCGAGAACTGCTCCCTGGGAGCTTTCGGGAGAGATGTGTCTCAAAGTCCTAACCCTTTGTCCGCTATACTGTCATTTTGATGAAATAAAAGAGCCACGCCCCTAAAAATGGCATGGCTGTGTCGGTAAAGTTTTCAGCTTTCATTTGGTACCAATTAACCCCCATACTTCCTTCGCGTCACTGAGAAAAACGCACTTTTCTGAAAATAAATGCAATCTTTAGAAGCTCCTCTTTTAGAAACGGGACGTGACCCCCAAACCAGATGGCGATTTTCGAGAACTGCTCCCTGGGAGCTTTCGGGAGAGATGTGTCTCAAAGTCCTAACCCTTTGTCCGCTATACTGTCATTTTGATGAAATAAAAGAGCCACGCCCCTAAAAATGGCATGGCTGTGTCGGTAAAATCTGCAGCTTTCATTTGGTACCAATTAACCCCTATACTTCCTTCGCGTCACTGAGAAAAACGCACTTTTCTGTAAATAAATGCAATCTTTAGAAGCTCCTCTCTCAGAAACGGGACGTGAGCCCCAAACCAGATGGCGATTTTCGAGAACTGCTCCCTGGGAGCTTTCGGGAGAGATGTGTCTCAAAGTCCTAACCCTTTGTCCGCTATACTGTCATTTTGATGAAATAAAAGAGCCACGCCCCTAAAAATGGCATGGCTGTGTCGGTAAAATCTGCAGCTTTGATTTGGTATCAATTAACCCCCATACTTCCTTCGCGTCACTGAGAAAAACGCACTTTTCTGAAAATAAATGCAATCTTTAGAAGCTCCTCTCTCAGAAACGGGACGTGAGCCCCAAACCAGCTGGCGATTTTCGAGAACTGCTCCCTGAGAGCTTTCGGGAGAGATGTGTCTCAAAGTCCTAACCCTTTGTCCGCTATACTGTCATTTTGATGAAATAAAAGAGCCACGCCCCTAAAAATGGCATGGCTGTGTCGGTAAAATCTGCAGCTTTCATTTGGTACCAATTAACCCCCATACTTCCTTCGCGTCACTGAGAAAAACGCACTTTTCTGTAAATAAATGCAATCTTTAGAAGCTCCTCTCTCAGAAACGGGACGTGAGCCCCAAACCAGATGGCGATTTTCGAGAACTGCTCCCTGGGAGCTTTCGGGAGAGATGTGTCTCAAAGTCCTAACCCTTTGTCCGCTATACTGTCATTTTGATGAAATAAAAGAGCCACGCCCCTAAAAATGGCATGGCTGTGTCGGTAAAATCTGCAGCTTTCATTTGGTACCAATTAACCCCCATACTTCCTTCGCGTCACTGAGAAAAACGCACTTTTCTGAAAATAAATGCAATCTTTAGAAGCTCCTCTCTCAGAAACGGGACGTGACCCCCAAACCAGATGGCGATTTTCGAGAACTGCTCCCTGGGAGCTTTCGGGAGAGATGTGTCTCAAAGTCCGAACCCTTTGTCCGCTATACTGTAATTTTGATGAAATAAAAGAGCCACGCCCCTAAAGATGGCATGGCTGTGTCGGTAAAATTTGCAGCTTTCATTTGGTATCAATTAACCCCCATACTTCCTTCGCGTCACTGAGAAAAACGCACTTTTATGAAAATAAATGCAATCTTTAGAAGCTCCTCTCTCAGAAACGGGACGTGAGCCCCAAACCAGATGGCGATTTTCGAGAACTGCTCCCTGGGAGCTTTCGGGAGAGATGTGTCTCAAAGTCCTAACCCTTTGTCCGCTATACTGTCATTTTGATGAAATAAAAGAGCCACGCCCCTAAAAATGGCATGGCTGTGTCGGTAAAATTTGCAGCTTTCATTTGGTACCAATTAACCCCCATACTTCCTTCGCGCCACTGAGAAAAACGCACTTTTCTGAAAATAAATGCAATCTTTAGAAGCTCCTCTCTCAGAAACGGGACGTGAGCCCCAAACCAGATGGCGATTTTCGAGAACTGCTCCCTGGGAGCTTTCGGGAGAGATGTGTCTCAAAGTCCTAACCCTTTGTCCGCTATACTGTCATTTTGATGAAATAAAAGAGCCACGCCCCTAAAAATGGCATGGCTGTGTCGGTAAAATTTGCAGCTTTCATTTGGTACCAATTAACCCCCATACTTCCTTCGCGTCACTGAGAAAAACGCACTTTTCTGAAAATAAATGCAATCTTTAGAAGCTCCTCTCTCAGAAACGGGACGTGAGCCCCAAACCAGATGGCGATTTTCGAGAACTGCTCCCTGGGAGCTTTCGGGAGAGATGTGTCTCAAAGTCCTAACCCTTTGTCCGCTATACTGTCATTTTGATGAAATAAAAGAGCCACGCCCCTAAAAATGGCATGGCTGTGTCGGTAAAATTTGCAGCTTTCATTTGGTACCAATTATCCCCCATACTTCCTTCGCGTCACTGAGAAAAACGCACTTTTCTGAAAATAAATGCAATCTTTAGAAGCTCCTCTCTCAGAAACGGGACGTGACCCCCAAACCAGATGGCGATTTTCGAGAACTGCTCCCTGGGAGCTTTCGGGAGAGATGTGTCTCAAAGTCCTAACCCTTTGTCCGCTATACTGTCATTTTGATGAAATAAAAGAGCCACGCCCCTAAAAATGGCATGGCTGTGTCGGTAAAATTTGCAGCTTTCATTTGGTACCAATTAACCCCCATACTTCCTTCGCGTCACTGAGAAAAACGCACTTTTCTGAAAATAAATGCAATCTTTAGAAGCTCCTCTCTCAGAAACGGGACGTGACCCCCAAACCAGATGGCGATTTTCGAGAACTGCTCCCTGGGAGCTTTCGGGAGAGATGTGTCTCAAAGTCCTAACCCTTTGTCCGCTATACTGGCATTTTGATGAAATAAAAGAGCCACGCCCCTAAAAATGGCATGGCTGTGTCGGTAAAATTTGCAGCTTTCATTTGGTACCAATTAACCCCCATACTTCCTTCGCGCCACTGAGAAAAACGCACTTTTCTGGAAATAAATGCAATCTTTAGAAGCCCCGTTCCCAAAAAGGGGGCGTCAGCCCCAACCCAGATGGCGATTTTTGAAAACTGCTCCACGGGAGCTTTCGGCAGAGATGTGTCCCAAAGCCCTAACCCTTTGTATGCTATACTGTCATTTTCATATAAAACATGTTTTTGTATGAAAAGAACTCATTCATATGATATACCACTCAATCATATGAAACTGCACATAAACCAAATACAAATTGATACACCTTCCGTTAAAATTGGGCCACGATCATAAAAATAGTATGGCTGTATAGAACTATTATTCACCTTTAATTTAATACCAATATTTAGACACGCCCCCTAAAAACACGCCCACTATTTAACTTTTATGGAAAAGTCAGTTTTTTGATTCTAAGTCTGCCGAATTTGGTGTGATTGGCTTCATTTTTTTTAACACGCACGGTATTTTTATTACCTTTTATATGGTACTAATTAACCCCTAAATCCCCCACAAACTACTTAGAAAATTGAATTTTTCAAAAAAATACTCAAAATTTTGACAGCCCCTCCCACCTAAAGGGGGCGTTAGCGCCACACCCCGCCCACTTTTTTGTATGTGGGCGGTGGGAGGTGGGCGTGGCAAGTTTTCAAAATACCGTTGTACGCTATACTGTATATTTACCCTCCCTCTGAAGTGTTAAGATTATATAAATCTTATGTTAGACCAATTTTAGAATTTAATTCATATGTGTGGGGTGGTGCTCCAAGATCGCATTTGGTTCATCTTGATGGTGTTCAGAATAGAGTTATCCGTTTGATAAACGATGTAACCATTACTTCGTCTCTTGATACTTTGGAGCACAGACGAAATGTAGGAGCTGTATCTGTTTTCTATAAATTTTACAACGGTAAATGTTCTTTAGAATCCCGTTCTCTAGTTCCTGGGCCTTTTCTCAGTAACGTAAACACTCGTTTAAGGTGCAATCAACATAGATTTGCCTTAAAACTTTTTTCATGTAGAACCCAACACTTTAAGTCCTCCTTTTTTCCGAGAGTCTCTTCGATGTGGAATCAATTGGTCGAACACGTGTTTCCAGAATCTTATAACCTGCAGGCGTTCAAATTAGCCGTTAACAACTTCTTGAAGGATGATGGTTAAAGTATTCATAAGTTGTTTCTTAATATATATAAAAAAAAATAAAAAATAAATTGTTTATCAGTATTTTTATTATTTTTATAATTTGTAATATTTTCTTGGTCAAGGTTTTTTGTAGTTTTCCCTGATCATGATTCATTGATAAAAGTATTTGGACTCGCGTCGTTGTAAATTCGTGTTCGTTTTTCGTATTGCTTTTCCAATGAATCAGGGAGAATTCTGAGAAAATAAATTGAAACCGGCTACAAACGTGAGGAATGTGATATGTTGTAAATCACATTCCTTCGATTTTTATTTTATTTTGAATTTAATAAAGGGCTTAGCCCAACTTATTGCCGTGACGTAAGTCAGTCATTCAGGGAGTCATCACTTGGCAATAAGTCTCTATATAAAAAAAAAAACAAAAAAAAAACAAAAAAAAACAAAAAAAAACAAAAAAAAAAACAAATAAAAAATAGTTGTACCAAAATATTTACCTTTAGTGAAACCCATTAATTGAAATAAAAAATCCAACTCATTATCAAGTTTAATATATGTATGTGTTGAAAAAAGACGTATATTTAAAATGTTTATATAAATTTATAGAATTTATGAAAAAATTAAGTGTAACTTATTATTTTTAAATTTTTGAACGTTTTACTTCTAATTGTGCTGTATAAAACTGCCTATTATTAGGCGAAATTGTTTTGTATGCGGAAAAGTCTGAAGAGGAACTTATTCAAACAGGTAGTTTGACCACATTTTTATAAGATATAACGGTATGTCTCGATACTGCTTAAGTTAACCTTTATAAATAAGTTGACCGCTGGGTTTAATTAAATGGACTCAGTCTCCTTCCATTCGATCACAAGTGAACACAAAACACTTATAAATTCAATTTTCAGTTCTTAAAATATTTTAATTAACTAATTTCACTATATAAGATTGCACAAAAATAATATTAAATATGTATGTAGACATTGAAAAGCACTAAAAGGATAACTTTTATACCCTAACTACTCGTACCATAGTTACTCGTATATTGCTACCTATTAACTGTCCAAACTTTTGGTGTTTTAAGTTTTAGTATAAATACAGATATTATGTTAAATTATTTGAAAATGTAATCTTATAACCAAGTTAAGAAACCCCAAATTAAAATAGTCAGACTCAGTCCAATTTTAATGCCAAACAATGGGGTAAAGAGTACATAAAAAGCTATGAACATCGCTACAAATCCAGCATGGTAGAGGAAATTGAATCTGAAATAAGAAACAAATTATAAATATATAAAGCAGAAGAATAATGTATGGTGTTGATTCCAGTTGTATCACAAACAACTTACGTATTCCAGTAGTGTCTATGCCAAGTGGTTGTTACCGCCGATTCCTTGAAATAAAAGTGCCTAAGGCCAATTAGACAGCGATCAATGAATTCGGACCAATCGCACTGACTAGTATCGAAATTGTAGCGTTTTTTGTCACTTTCGTGCATTAAATTTATTATTCGAAGCGCATTCTTAAGCGAATAGCGGAAATCCTTGTCTAGAAAGTAATCGAATGCTTTGGTACCCTTGTGGAACACCCTCATATACTCAAGTGCTCTGCAAAAATTCATGTGGGTCAAATAAATTCGAACATACCTTGCATAGAGTCCTACATTCATATATAATACTTACGTATGATGAGGCATTCCAATTCCGAAAAGTTTCTCTGGTATGTGAAAAACTAATGCTGGCAATATGTGGAAAATACAGAAGAATAAATTGTACCGCCATCCGTTGCGAAGTTTCGTATTTGGCCTCCACACGAAATAGTCAGGTGGGTGTCTTTCGACGCTTTCGTTCATAATGTCACAAAATTCTGACAATGTCAAGGGATTCACTTCGCCTGAGGTACAATGAATTACTTCTGGAATATCGACCTTCCGTGTTCCAACATACCACGCCATGACAATTGATGAATTGATTACAAAATCACACGGAATCATATCGATGACAGATGACGCATTACCGCACATAGTCCTAAAAATTCCCTTAACATATCCGGCTAAGTAGCCAAGATGACCAGAATTTGCGTTGCCCACCCAGCCTTTCATTGGATGCTCCCAGGTACCATAAACTGTAAGATATACCGAATCGATTACAATATTTTTATTTTCCAGTTTATTGTGTGAATTTATTAGGGATAACATACCAATTGATGGACGCACAATAGCCGCTGGTAAGCCAGACATCTCTGCCATCATAAGATTCTCGGCGAGGTTTTTCGTAAACGTATATGTATTTGGATGATCAAGAATAATGGATTTACACTTCTCTGGTGTGAAATTTTCCCACTGGCCGTCGTCTTCGGCCATTTTCATCATCTCGTAAGGATCGAACTGCGATTTGTAGACATCTTCAACGATTAGACCACGGTTGTTGCTATTGCAGAAAGCTGTCGAACAGTAGATGTATGCAGATAGATTTTTCAGTTTTTTTGCAAACTCAATGGTTCTCATAGTGCCGGTTAGATTGGTCTTTATTGCTGTTCTCAGTGGAGAACTAAATTTTATTGTAGCTGCGCTGTGGTAGATAACATTGACTTTTTCTATTAGTTCGTTAAGAAGGTCCTCTTTGAAACCAAAATTTGGTTCGCTTAGTTCTCCAACAATCGGGACGACCTTTTGCAAAGTTTTTTCGTTGTACTTTTGGAAAATCTGAAAAGAAATATTTTGTATTTAGTATAAGGGTATCTTTGCTGCTAAAGCTCGAGCGTATTTCGAGCAAGTGTCAAGCACCGCAAGAGATATTTGCGTTCTCAATCTAAACGATTAATGAAAATACACACATTTTTAAAAAAAATATATCGACTTGTGTTCCGAAATACTCGTACGTCAGTTCATGTTTTTTAAATTCTCTATATGAACTTCGCGTGACCGTGGATCGGTGTGTTTGTCTGACTGTCGTGGAATCTTGCGATCAATTTATGACCCACTTCCCAAAGCCCGATTTTATTGGAACTTTGCACACTTGTATATTTCCTGTGACAACACTTTTTATTAAAATTTGAAGACCTTCGGGTCTCCCCGGGGTACGGGCCCCATACAAACTCTTTTAAAAATTTACCCGATCTTCTCCCATTTCGATTTTGATCCCAATCAATTTTTTTAAAAAATTTACCCGTTATTCTTCAAATGTTATACAAAATTTGGAAGTGGTCGCAGGGCTGAGGGGCTACCATATAATTTTTTTGTGAACTCCTGCTATTTGTAAATTAAATTATATATTGTTATTTGTTAATAAGCGATCTTGTGCGTCTTTTCATTTGCGAAATCCATTAGGAACTCTTTATTAAGCCTAAATTTTGAAATAATTAGTGTCAGAAGTGAGATTTTGCAAATCGATAAACAATAAATAATGTAAATAGTGGTGCAATGCTGTTTGGTTTATGCAACGCCCTGGTGTCTTTGTGCGGTTGATGGAATATTTTTTGCGCGACCTTAGTTAGAAAATATGTCTGGTCTGCTTGGATGACATCATCGTATTTGGACGCATTTAAATGGAAGAGCGAACAGCAGAAATCATTTAACCTGCTGAAGGGGATGCTATGCAGTTCCCCAATTTTGTAATATTCACGAGCAGGAGAACTCTTCATTCTCGACACTGACGCAAACAATATAGGAATAGAAACGGGGTTATCATAGAATCAAGAAGGGAAGGAGCATGTACGCTAGTACTAAAGAGGTTCGCTTTATAAGCCCGAGAATAACTACTGTGTAACCCGACGAGAATTGCCAGCTGTTGTGAACACCGTCTGTTGTGTTTTGGCGTTTGTTTTTGTAGTTGTGTGGATTTTAAGGGTGGATCTCATAAACATTCGTGGACTGAGAACGAATTTTTTCGCTGTGTTCGCCCATGTACATGTACACAGTCCAGCAATTCTGCCACTGAGTGAAACTCAGGTATTTGAGAATTCCGATTCTTCGGAATTAAATCTGCCTGGGAATAACTTAGTGCCATTATTTTCCCCCAACGCAAACTCGCGATTTATGTCCGTAGTGATGTTGCTATGCAACTTCTACCTCCATTCATCCAATGTTCCAAACCGGAATCAAATATCATATGGCTGAAAGTGAAAGTACAAAGGCAAAACATTTTTTATATAGAAGCCCCAACAAATAATTCAACTTATAACGAGTTTGAAGCATGAGAGACTTTATCCCTTTCAGGAATAACTCTGTCAAACAAAAAGAACATGGATGGTATGACTGGAGCTGTAAAGAGGCTTCTAGGACTTTCGGTTTAACAAATTAACCGTACTGAGGAAAACCAAATAAATTTCAAACGAGCCAGAAATTATTGCAATGCCTAATGCGACATCCGTGCCACGGGCAAATGAAGTTAATATAGAGAATTTAAAAATACTACAATTTCCAAATGGAAAATGGAAAAAAACAGCCTCGTCGTCGATTCTAACGCTCATTTATAATGGCATTCCAGTGGTCAGCTCGAAGGACAACGCCAATCTGTTTGCTGCGCATGCACCTAACACCACTAGCACCATGCTTCCAGATCGTGTATTGCTGCCATCTGCACCTCTGAGTATTGAACGCTCTATGGGACATATTCACATTCGTACTCGTGCAGTTGCTAGAGTTTTAAATGATTTCAACACTCACAAATCCAAATTTGCAGTACCGAGTCAAAGAAGTACATCACGAAATACACAGCGGTACATAGCGAGCACATTTGGGCATTAACAAGACACTGGATAAAGTTAGAATCTACTGGGTCAATTGCCGCAGAGATATGGAGGACTGGTGCGGAACGTATGACATATGTACCGCAAACAAAGGACCGCAACCAAGAACCAGAGGAAAAATGTATCAATACAATGTTGGAGCAAATGGACATAGCTGGTTATTTCCAGAAAGACGAAACGGTAATCGCTATATACTCGTGTGTATTGACTTCTTCAGTAAATGGGAAGAAGCATATCCTATAGCAAACCAAGAAGCTAGCACGGTGGTCAGGGCATTTGTGGACAATTGGATATGCCGATTCGAAGTACCACTGGAATTATTTCCAGGAGCTGTGTCAAGTATTCAACATCAAGAGAGCAATGACTATTCCGTTACATACACAGCCGGAAAGATGGATGAAAGGTTCAACTCAACGCTGGAAGAACATCTGCGAAAAGAAGTTAATGCCAACCATTACTACTAAACTTACCAGCAATGGTGGCATTTCCCAGTTCTTGTATTTGCTAGATGGTTCAAATGGAACAGAATAAAATAGAAAAGAGTTGAACATTCTCTAAAATTTTTGATTGGGTATAAATACCACAGACTTTGTCGCAATTAGTTAGTTATCGTTTGGATTTTTACCAGAGTACGTGCAAGTGGAAAGAGCAGTGTTATATGTTTTATTGTGAATATAAGTAGTATTTTTGTGAATAATAAGTTATCACTAGCGTACATTTATGAACTCTTGCTATTTGCGAATTAAAGTTGTAATTTGTAAATAAACAAACTTGTGTTATGTTTTTATTTGCAAAATCCATTACGAACTATTTATTAAGCCAAAATTTCGTAACAAAATATTTATTGAATTCTCTATATAACATTCGCGTGCCCGTGTGTTTGTTTGTTTATCGTGGAATCTTGCGATCAATTTTTAACCCACTTCCCAAAGTCTGATTACATTGAAACTTTGCACACATGCATACCTCCAATGACAACACTTTCTATTAATTTGGGCACCTCGGGCCTCCGGGTCGGGGGGCTCCCATACAAACATTTTACAAAATTTACCGGATTTTCTTCAAATTTTACATACATGTGTATCTACAATGGACAACACTTTTTGTAAAAATTTTGAAGACCCTGGGCCCCGGGTCGGGGGTTTAAAAAACTAATCCGATTTTTTTCAAATTTTATATACATATGTATCTCCGATGGACAACCCTTTTTGTAAAAATTTTGGAGGCCACATACAAATTTTTTAAAAAAATTACCCCGATTTTCTTCAAATTTTATACACATGTGTATCTCCAATGGACAAAACTTTTTCTAATATTTTTGTAGTGAACGGACCCTGAGGCTCAGGTGGTGCCCATATAAATTTGTTAAAAATTAGCCCGATTTTCGTCGAAGTTTAAACACATGTGTATTTCCGATGGAAAAAACGTTCTGTAAAATTTTTGGAGTGAACGGGTGAGGCGCGAGGTGTGCTTATAATTTTTTTTTTAAAAATTAGACCGATTTCTTCAAATTTTAAACACATGTGTACCTCCAATGGACTAAGCTTTTTATACTAATTTTTTTCAAACTAACACGGGTCAAACTTTGCACATCACCTTTTAGAGTATTTAAATAAAAATGTTAATTTGTATGGGTTGTTTTTTATTTTTTTATTTGGTGACTCACAAGAATCGATTTCTTACTGTATCTAGTGTCTCCATAATGCCCTATGTCCTCCTAATGTTCCACTTCGTATTTTGTGAAGAACCTCGTTCACCCAATTCGTTGGTAGCACTACCTTTTATGTGGTGCTCTGACCATCGGCAGATTTCCTATCTTCTTTCTTGGCTGTAATTCGTAAAACAACTAAGCACTTCTGGTTTTCTGTTTTTTTTTTCTGGCTTTTCTGTTATCGTCGCTATCTTCCACATAACCGCATCTTAACACTTGTTTTTTAAAATCAAGTGACATCTAGTGCGCCATTATAAGTTCTAGACCCAATATGAATTCATCCTCCACACGAGAAAAATAAGACCATAAGGAAACCTTCTCACTCCCTGTTACAAGAATGAAATCGCAAGGTCTTCTCTCCAATGCACCATTAACTACCAGACTGTAGCAATACTTTTAAAAGTTTGTACTGCGTACTGTGACCCTGGGGCATTCCGATGACTTCTTTGGTCTGCAAAGTTGGTATAAGCCGATTGCTCCGCCTTATTCCGTAGTGCATCAATCCGCCGTAATCTTTTCATCATCAACCATCCGTTATAACACACTGTTT
Source organism: Nephrocerus scutellatus (assembly GCA_947095585.1). Classification (NCBI taxonomy): domain Eukaryota; kingdom Metazoa; phylum Arthropoda; class Insecta; order Diptera; family Pipunculidae; genus Nephrocerus; species Nephrocerus scutellatus. Next base: position 33,565,795 of record OX352762.1, read on the forward strand.
AAACTGAACTTTAAAGTTTTAAAATTCAGTATCACCATCAAACATAAGAGGTTTTAAAATGTCTTTATGGATTCTAGATGGTTCTGGAATGACTCGGGTCTCGGGCTCTTCTGCATCCACTCTAGTCTTTCTCGCTACTCAGTTGCATTTGCTAATTAAACTACTCTTCAAACATGCTGTTAATTTGTTGCATTACATTATCGTTCAGCATCGCTCCCATTTTTAAAGCCTTATTATCTTGCTTAGTAGATTTTTGCTCCATTATTTCCACCCCAATTGAAAACTCATCACCATCTTACTCGATTGTCGCTTTTACAACTTGTTGTAAAAATTTTTCTTCTTTGCTTCCGAGCTCTTTTTTCAGCTTTTATTGATTTGCAAAATCCCACTTGTGATACCAATTGTTACGAAAATTAGGGTTTATAGAGTTCGTAATGGATTTTGAAAATAAAAACACAACATTACACAAGTTCGTTTGTTCACATATTACAACTTTAATTAACAAATAGCAAAAGTTCACAAATTTACACTGGTGATTACTTGTTATTCACTTACTAGCTGTTCCCAGGCGCATTGCTACTCGGAGACATGAATTTCCACCTTCCTTTTGCTACTACGGGGTTTGGGGTGTGCTGTAGCCTATAACCTTTCCCACTTGCTAATAATATATATTAAACATTTAATAAAATTCGGTTTGTAAATGTGGCTGATATTACTATTTTATATTCCCCTCCGCAGGGAAGTGAAAGGTGGGGTGTACAATAGCATATAGCCTTGGAATATACAATATACCTTGTATATACAAGTACAATATTACTGAGCCAAAATATATGCAATAATTTTTGGTATTGTCTTATAAACAATGCTTATTATAATAATTATAATATAGATGGCGCTATTAGGTGAACTAAAACTATTTTTATACTTAAGTAGACCTACCGCCAAAGTGTATTGCTTTGATTAAAAGATTACAAATTTATGACCCCTGAATTGTTCCGATGATAGACTTGGAGAATTAAATTAATTTGATTTTGATTTTTGTTGTTGTTGGTCTTGTGAAGTCCTGATAATAACACATTTTAAAGGTACTTTCGCAGCTCGGAATATTTGGCGCGACAGTTCATTGCGGTCCAAGGCCTAGCTTCCCGAAACCGTTTTTGTAAAGCATGTATATTTTTGCACACAAATGGAGGGGACCTACAATTTAATGCCGGATCCGAACGGTGAAATGAGAAGCTTTCCGTGTTACGAGAAAGTTATGTTCTAAAAAAATTACGGTGTAAACAAAAGGTATTGTTACGAAATTTTAGATATCTAGAGTTCGCATTAGATTTTGCAAATAAAATTAACACTAGTTCGTTAATCCACGAATTACGAATTTAATTGACAATTAGCAAAAATCACAAATTAACAAGTGTGATTACTTATTATTCACTTATAACCATATTATTTACATAGGTTGTAGCTTTATCTACTTTCCAACTTTTCAAGTAAAAAAAAAATAACTAACTTACTCCCATAAAGTTGCTGTACATATTTATACATTATCAACATTTTTCAAAAAGGTTCTTGGAGAACCACCTAGAAAATATAAGAATATACTGGTATAATCTCTTTATATACAATTTGTTATGCATGTTCCACACGTATTTACAGAAATCCTATTCGACCCAAACAGATTCAGCACTCCTTTTGACCTTGCTAATCTGTCGATGTGGATAATTTTCATTTTACATTTGGGACTAGGTTGAATTCGATATACTACATCATTGAACCTCTTGATGATCTTGTGAGCGCTTTCCGAAGTTTGCTGTAATTTTTAAATTTTTCTTGTCTTGGGATTGTAAAGCCAGACGAAATCTCCATCGTGAAATCTTCCATAATTTGCACGCAGTTGATTTCGCGTTTTCATCCGTTTCATTTCATCATTCAGAATATTGTTCCTTACTGCTGCATGAACATTGATCATATTTCGTGTTCGATCAGCTTCCGTTGCAACTTGCTAAATTAATGGCGCTTTAACCTTGCATCGATGCCTTTTCCCACTGGCTGTTCGTTGCTATCCTCTTCTAATTCTTCCTCTTCTTACTTTATCTAGTGTCTTCTTAATTCCCAAATGTTCTTCGTTTAGCTGCTCTTTTATTAAATCATCTTTTGATTATTCGGTCTTCTACTGTATTTGTACTGGGGGACACAACACTTCCTCAATGACCCTTTATTTTTATTGTTGGTAATTTTTATCGGTATTATTACCAGTACTTGCACATTAATGCATTATAACACTTATTCTTTAAATCAAGTGACATCTGGTGGGCTATCATAAAATCCAGACAAAATATGGATTCATCATTCACACGGGCAACAATAAAGCGATGTCTGAACCTTAGTCCTTCAAACTCGATTGTAAGAAAACTTTCTCCTTTAATTGCTGCAGCTTCTCCTGTAGCTGTCCTCAGCTTGTAGTGCTGCACTCTCTTTACTTCCTCTCAAGACCCTAGTTTAGGACTCTAACCCTTTCCAGATGCTTGGGACCATTCACAGGATGTTCGTCGTTTTTCCAGTGCTTAGTTTCCTGCAATAAAATAACCAGGCTTTTATCATTTAAAATACCTTTATGAAGAACCGAATATGATAATTTTGTCGTTTCGGTTGTTTTAAAACCTTTCATTTATTGGTTTTCGCACCTTCTCTTCCATTAAGGCTTCTATTTGTGTGATGTCCTCGATTTCGAGCTTGCGCAATCTAACTAAATTAGTGGAAAAACTGGTTCTAGCTGCTTCGTATTCCAAAGCCGATGCCAATACTTCATTCGTTGATTTTCCTCCCAAATCCAATTCCTTCAGGATTCTTCCAGAGCTCATTTCTGCGTCTGCAATCAAATGCAATACGTCAGCTGCCTTGCCCCTCAACGCTAGGATCAGAAAACTAATTTGTTCTTCAGCACCTCATCCATTATGTTGTACCATAAGATCTAACCGTCTAACGCAGGATGCTTCAAAATTCCTTTCTAGATAAGAGAAGATTCCGGAATAACTATGATAATGCATTGTTTATTGTCTTTTCTGGAAAACTGGGTACGACTGTTCAACCTGGTCTCAACTCTTTAATTTTGCCTTTTAGACCACCTTTCCTGTCAAGTTCGTCTCAATTCCTTTTGAATTCTGTTTATCATACCTTTAAACGTTCCCAGCTTCTGATTTTGTTCATCAAATTTAGAATTAAATTCCTGACTTTGCTGATAAAATTCCTGTTTTTGTTGACCGAATTTAGAATTCATCTTTTGTTCATCAAACTTATAGGTGAGTTTAAAACTTAATTGGTGATTTAGCTGATCCAACTCTTTCTTCAGACTTTGGATTTGCTGTTTGGAACTCAATTCTTAATTTTGCTGTTAGAACTTTGTGCGTTGCTGATCCAACTTACTGCTTGCAATCGGAGAAATAATTATCATTTGTTCCTGCAGTGCTTAGACCTCGCCTTCCAAGCACTTCTTTAAGCTCTTGAGAACTGTAGGTTTTAATGTTCACTGCACCTTCCGTTTAATTATTTATTGTTTCACGATTGGCAAAATCCCACTTCTGACATCAATTGTTACAAAATTTACGCTATCTAGAGTTCGTAATGAATGTTGCAACTAAAAACATAACAAAGTTCGTTAGTTCACAAATTACAACTTTAATTAACAAATAGCAAAAGTTCACAAATTTACAATGGTGATTACTTATGATTACTATGTACTTTTCAACTTTTCAAGTAGTCTGGTTTACTTCCAAATATTAACTAACTTACTAAGATAAAGTGGCTGTATTTATACCAAATCAATATGTTTGTCGTTTAAAATTACTATTGGAGTATGAAAAGACTAAAGACAGATGCTAGATACTCGCATTTTCTAGATTACTAAGTTATTTCTGTCTGTCTGTCTTACATGATTTTTCTTCCAAACAGAATTATTAAATTTTCATAACAAGATCAATTGCTACCGAGCTAAAGAAAAATCGTAATAACTGTTGTGTCTCTCTACGGTATAAGAAAATAGACGTGAAACGACTTTGACATTTGGGGTATGTATTTACTGTATACTGTGGAAAGTAGTAATATAAATGACTAAAATGAAAAAAAAATAATAAGGGGAAAATTTAAAAACAAGCTTATATTTAATTAAAACGAAGTTAATAAAATGTAAATAAATGGTAGTTCGCTAAGTGTACACATTAGCTGTTGGTGACAATGGTTAATTATAAAGTATCTAAGCAAGCAAATCACTTTATTTTATCAATGTTGATTAACTGAATTAAAAGCTCAAATTATAAATGTACTCACTGGTTTTTGAAGCAGACGTGTTATCCTTTCATTAGGATCAATTTTACGTTTCCCTCTGACTAGAACATAAATAATTCCAACATCTGGATGGGTATCAAGCAGTGCTTCAATGAGTACTGTTCCCAAAAATCCAGTTCCACCAGTAATAAAAATATTTTTGTTTGCAAAGAATTCTGGTACTGTCAATGAAGTGTCCAAATTTCTGGTGTTGTTCTGTAGTGAGAGTTCCTCGTTGCTGCCATGATCGGTTATGACAGCCATTATCGTGTAACAATGTGGTCTTTCCTGAGTTAAATATGCCTACAAAAGGAAAGAAATTTTGCAAATAAATGTTTATTGCTTATACTCGTACATACTTTTAACGACAGAGAAGAAAGCAATTCGAAACTTCAAAATCTGGTCGTACGGATATATTCGCTAAGGAATTTGATTTGTTTATACTTTTTTAATAGATAGAAAAATATATACATTTTTAAGCTGATAATTTACTGAAGCCGCTAGGCCCGTTTCATTTTCATGAATACATATGTGTTAAAAATTAAGGGGCCCCTCATGCCAAGTGTTCGATATCTTTAAAAATATGTCTTTTCGAGCTCTTTTTAAATACCCAACAGGCTTGGGCTTCAATAAAAAATTCTGGAAAACATGAGTATTCAAAAAAATATAAGTCCCCTGCCTTTGAACATCCTTCCAAAATATGACATTTTGTGCTGTCTTTGTATGATTTTAATAAGTCAGCTCATGTTTTATATACTTGAGCTTTTTGATTTCTTTATCTATATATACATATTTAAAAAGCAACCCATAAAATTTTTCATGTCAATTCTCTAATAGATACATATGTGTGCAAAGTTTGAACCGGGTTTATTTGGAAAAAGTTAATATTAGAGCCCCCTTCACTTCAAAATTTTTTCAAAAACTGTTCTCACCGGAGATACACATGTGTAAACAAAATTTGTATGGGAAAAAAATTCAAATCAAAAACTCAAATTTTTTTTTACAAAAGGATCGGTCTATCGAAGATTCACATATGTTTAAAATTTAAAGTAAATCGGGCTAATTTTTGAAAAAAAATTTATGGCCCCGCCCCGGCCCACAGGGCCCACTCGCTCCAAAAATTTTACAAAAACTTTTGTCAATCGGGATAAACATATGTTTAAAATTTGAAGAAAATCGGGCTCATTTTTAAAAAAAATTTACGGGCACCCCTCGGACCTCAGGGCCCATTCGCTCAAAAAATGGCCAAAATGTTTTGTCCATCGGAGATACACATGTGTATACATTTTTACCAAAATCGGGTTAATTTTTATTTTAAATTTGTTTGAGGCCCCACGACCCCAGGGCCCGGCGTCTGTAAAATTTTTACAATAAGTGTTGTCCATCGGAGTACACACGTATATAAAACTTAAAGAAAATCGGAAACTAACTAACCGAATAACTAAGCGTGTATAAAATTTGAAGAAAGTCGGGTTATTTTTTTTAAAAAATTGGTTGGGGCCCCATGACCCTGTGACCCGGGGTCTCGAAAATTTTTACAAAAAGTGTTGTCCATGGAGATACACACGTATATAAAACTTAAAGAAAATCGGAAACTAACCGAAATTTTGTGGCCCCACTACCCCGGGGCCCGGGGTATCCAACATTTTTACAAAAAGTCGGAGATACATCGGATATACACATGTGTATAAAATTTGGAGAAAATCGGGTACATTTTTTAATGCACCAAATTTTAATAGAAAGTATTGTCACCGGAAATATACATGTGTGCATAATTTCAATAAAATCGGGCTTTGGGAAGTGGGTTAAAAATTGATCAGAAAATCTGACCAGCCAGCCACGGTCACGCGAAGTTAATATAGAGAATTTAAAAATGAAATGCTGTTCATAACTCACGATTCGAACGATGGATTTGCGTAATTCTATTTTTTTGTTTTGTTCGCTATGGTGCTGGGAAAGAAAGACAATTACAAAAGGAAGTCGAAAAATTCGGACAAACAGCAAAAATCATGATTTTTTTATGCACTCGATTATAACTGACGATAACAACAACATATTTGGTTGATTCTTTTTTTGTTTTGTTCGTTACGCTCCCGGAAAAAATTTTAGCAAAAGAAAATTCGGGAAAATGACAAAACAGAGTAGAAGAATTTGGAAAACAATAAATTGGATATTTTTTGAGGAAATAACTCAATTGAATGTTTTCGGTAAAATGAAAAATCTAGAAAAACGCATTCAGCCTGAATTAAAAAAAATCAAATTTGGTTTTACTTTTGTGTTGACTCTCGATCCATCCAACAAAAGTCGTTATTTCATTTCTGTTCTAATAGATTCCAATAAATAGCGCTATGTACGCAAATATCGTTTGGCAGCTGATCCTTTCCACGTTCTTTCTTTTGCGATCTGTCAACGCAATGATTCCGACCGACATGCCATTAGACATTAAGCAATTGCAGTTTCGGGTGCGGTTTGTATTGAGTGTTTGCGGCATTAAACTTGAAAATCCATGCTTCTCGCATGTCAATTGTATGTCTCCTGCTCCAGTGTCGGAGAACCATCAGCTTTTTTGCTTACGCGCCAGACAACACAACAAATAAAAAACACTGCGCTTACCAAAAGACCCTCAAAAGACCATCAAAAGACCCTCAAAATACTCCCCAGAAGACCATACCGAATTTCATACAAATCGTTTGAGAAATGACTTAGTTCCTGGATGCAAAAAAAAAAAAAATACAACAAAAGACAAACAAATCCGTCTAGAACAACAAACCCTATATAAAAAATTAACCTATGAAAGGGTAGAATGGGCACAAAAAAACATTCAAACCTACAAGGCATCAGGACCAGATGGCATCCTTTCAGCATATCTAAGTAAAGATACGGGAAAGCTTAAGACAATACTACCCAAAAGACCCTCAAAAGACCTCCAAAGAATCCTCAACAGCCTTAAAAGAGCCTATAAAGTAGTTTCACTTATAACAAGTAAATGTAAAAAAACTTTTTCGGGTACAAACTTTTATGTATATACATCGAAACACGCCACACAGTCCTTTATTATTTGGTAAAAATCGCCAAAATATCTGTTTTTGAGGTCGGGGCTATATCAAAATTGGCCCCTGACATTGAGCCGCTCACAAAATTTCAGCCCTCTGGTCGTGCGAAAGGTGGTTACAAAAGACCTCAAAAAAAACGAGAAAATGGCGTTATTTCAAACCATAACAAGCGCCACACGCGTCATAAGTGGAATATAAAAAATGCTATTTTGGACTTAGACACTCACAAAATTTCATAACAAACAAATGTCTTATTTCGATTTGTTTAAATGACATTGCAATCGAAATGTAAATAAAACACCTTGATATTCATTGAGATTTCAAATTTAATGGAAGAAAATAAATCATATGGTTGATATTTTTTCTTATTAAATTCTCTATATTAACGTCGGGTGCGCGTGGCTGGCGGACTGGCTGGCGGACTGGCTGGCGGACTGGCTGGCTGGCTGGCTGGTCAGATCTTGTGATACATTTTTAACCCACTTCCCGAGGCCGGATTTTATTGAAATTTTGCACACATGTATATTTCCGGTGACAATACTTTCTTTCTGTTATTTCAGAGAGATCGGGCTGCGGGATCGGGGAGCTCCTATACAAATTTTTCCATTTAGCGGCATCAGATCATATCATACTATAACGACTGCGTTCTGTGTGCGCTGATGAGCTAATGCGCTGTAAGCAGCACTGCTTGCTTTACGATTGTGGTTGTTTTGTTGTTGCGTTGCAGAAGAGAGAATAGAGATATCAAGACGAAGTAGAACAAATATTTTTATACAAAACTAATGGTTCCGTGTGTATAATCAAGGACAACACTTTTTATAAAAAAATTAACCCGAATTTTTTCAAATTTTATACACGCTGTTATATCCGATGGACAACACTTTTTGTAAACATTTTGGAGACCCCGGGCCCCGGGGTCGTTGGGCCCAATACAAATGGACAACAATTTAAAAAATTAGTATAGGGCCTCCTGACCCTGCGGTCCGGGGTCTCCAAAATGTTTACAAAAAGTATTGTCCATCGCAGATACACATGTGTATAAAATTTGAGAAAAATCGACGAAGTAGAACAAATATTTTTATACAAAACTAATGGTTCCGTGTGTATAATCAAGGACAACACTTTTTATAAAAAAATTAACCCGCATTTTTTCAAATGTTATACACGCTGTTATATCCGATGGATAACACTTTTTGTAAACATTTTGGAGACCCCGGGCCCCGGGGTCGTTGGGCCCAATACAAATGGACAACAATTTAAAAAATTAGTATAGGGCCTCCTGACCCTGCGGTCCGGGGTCTCCAAAATGTTTACAAAAAGTATTGTCCATCGCAGATACACATGTGTATAAAATTTGAGAAAAATCGACGAAGTAGAACAAATATTTTTATACAAAACTAATGGTTCCGTGTGTATAATCAAGGACAACACTTTTTATAAAAAAATTAACCCGCATTTTTTCAAATGTTATACACGCTGTTATATCCGATGGACAACACTTTTTGTAAACATTTTGGAGAACCCGGGCCCCGGGGTCGTTGGGCCCAATACAAATGGACAACAATTTAAAAAATTAGTATAGGGCCTCCTGACCCTGCGGTCCGGGGTCTCCAAAATGTTTACAAAAAGTATTGTCCATCGCAGATACACATGTGTATAAAATTTGAGAAAAATCGGGTTAATTTTTTTTTAAAATTCGAATGGGGTCTCACGACCCTGGGGCCTCCAATTTTTTTTAGAAAAAGTGTTGTCTATCGGAGATACACATGTTTATAAAATTTGAAGAAAATCGGGATAATTTTTTTTTAAAAAATGTATGGGGCCTCATGACCCCCGGGCTCAGGGTGTCCAAAATTTTTACAAAAATTGTTGTTCATCGGAGATACACATGTATATAACATTTGAAGAAAATCGGGTAAATTTTGTATACAATTTGTACGGGCCCCCCGAACACGTGGCCTGAGGGACCCCAACATTTAATAGAAAGACATACAAACAAACAAACAAACAAACAAGCAAGTGAATTGTATGAAACGCGCTAACTGGTGGTAGTGAAAAGAGCGAGAAACGTAAGGTGTGGTAGTGAAAAACAGAAAAATTTTCTATGGTTTATTTAATCACCAATACATCTATTTTTCGTCTGTATCTGTTCTTCAAGAGAACTGTTGGGCTTTCTATAGAGAAGGTTTTGGTTCAAACTATTCAATTTGTATAAAAAGCTACAACTACTACAGCTCCGTAGTTTTTGAAATGATAACGCTTCTTTTTATTAACACTAACACTCATTGCTCACATACGTTTTGTTTATCTCCTATTTCAATAAAAATGTTTTTGCTAAGTTACACACAAACACAAATTCATATAAAGGGTGTTTTTTTAGGAGGTTTGTTTTTCCGATAGATGTCGTTTTATTTTATGACAGTTGTTTTGACAGCTCAAAGTGGCATTTCTACTCAGTATTGTTTGGCAAATCATTATGAATAGGTTAACTCCAGAACAACGTTTTCAAATCGTGGAAATTTATTTTCAAAATCAGTGTTCAATTAAAAATGTTTATAGAGCACTTCGTGAATTTTATGGTGCACATAATCGTCCGTCAGAGACCACCATAAAGAACGTAATTACCAAATTTCGGTCTACATTCACTCTTTTGGATGCCAAGCCACCGACAAGAATGAGAAGAGTTCGTACAGAAGAAAATATTGCTGTCGTTGAGGCCAGTGTCGAAGAAAACGACAATTTATCGATTCGTCGTCGTGCTCAGCAAATTGGACTTTGTCCATCGACTTTATGGAAAATTTTACGTAAAGATTTGGGTTTGGTGCCATACAAAATTCAATTGGTGCAAGAATTAAAGCCACACGACCATCGTTTGCGCCGTGAATTCAGTGATTGGTCGTTAAATCAATTGAACGAAGATCCATTTTTTTACCGTAAAATTCTCTTCAGTGATGAGGCGCATTTTTTGTTAAATGGATACGTCAACAAACAAAATTGTCGCATTTGGAGCAAAGATAATCCACACGCCGTTCAAGAATTACCAATGCATCCTGATAAATGTACTGTTTGGTGCGGTCTATGGGCTGGTGGGATCATCGGTCCATATTTCTTTAAAAATGAGGAAGGACGACGCGTTACCGTGAATGGAAATCGATACAGAACCATGTTAAATGAGTTTTTGTTGTCAAATCTTGAAGATATGGATATGGATGAAATGTGGTTTCAACAAGATGGTGCCACTTGCCATACAGCACGTGAAACAATCGACTTATTGAAAGAAACTTTCAACGACAACATTATTTCGAGAAATGGTCCGGTGAATTGGCCTCCGCGTTCGTGCGATTTGACGCCACTCGATTACTTTTTGTGGGGATACGTGAAGTCATTGGTTTATGTGGATAAACCTCAATCGATTGACGCTTTGGAAACCAATATTCAACGTGTCATTGCTGACATACGCCCTCAAATGCTTGAAAAAGTGCTGGAAAATTGGACCTCCAGAATGACATTTGTGAAAAATAGTCGTGGTAGCCATATGCCAGAAATTGTGTTTAAATGTTAAATGCCAAAAAATTATCTACCAAATAAAAAAAATTTTGGTCATTTCATAATTTTATATGTGTTTTATTCAAAAAAAAAATCGGCAACCTCTTAAAAAAACACCCGTTATATACTTGGGAGTTTTTTCGTGTTTACTTTGCACGTAATTTTACCAAGGGTGCCTTTTTTCTATGTTTGTTGTTCCTTTAATCGTTATTTTTTGTTGTTCGCTTTATTTTACTTTGCACACAGACTGCAACTGATATAGCATTATATAGAATTACTAGCTGACCCGACAGGCGTTGTCCTGTCCCATTTTCAATAAATTTGTTTGTGATCGTTTTGTAAACTTGTGAAAAGCTACTTGTTTTGCGATATCGCCTCACAGTATTAGTCACATCATTGTGTTACATTTTTTAATTTTGGGAACTAAGTAATTTCTCTACCGATTTGTATGAAATTCGGTATGGTCTTTTGAGGGTCCTCCGGGGGTTCTTTTGGGGGTCTTTTGACGGTCTTTTTAAGGTCTTTTGAGGGTCTTTTGAGGGTCTTTTGAGGGTATTTTGAGGGTATTTTGAGGGTCTTTTGAGGGTCGTTAAAGGAGTCTTTTGAGGATCTTTTGTGGGTCTTTTGGATGTCCTTTGAGGGTTTTTGGGTATTTTGAGTGTCTTTTGGGGGTATCTTTGGGAGTCTTTTGGAGGTCCTTTCAGGGTGTTTTGGAGGTTTTTTGGTGAGTCTTTTGGACGCCTTTTGTAGGTCTTTTGGGGGTCTTTTGAGAGTCTTTTTGTGGTATTTCGTGGTCATTTTGTGATAATTGTCTTTGTTTCCTAGGACTATAACGAACAAAACAAAAAAAAAATAAGCTAATCCATCGTTCGAATCGTGAGTAATGGTCGCGAGTTCATACATAAATCTTATGGAAAACAGCACTTTCAGTTTTTTCCGCATTTTACAATTTTTCGGGCATCTTTTCTATTTATTTTTTCGCATAAACCTTATTCGGACTATGGCGAATTTATAAAATAAAAGTTAGCCAAATCGGTCCAGTCGTTCTCAATTTTTTTTTTTCATTTTAAACCCTATTCTCATACCTACCAAATATACATAAAAAATTTCATAACAGTCGGTCGAGCCGTTTCGGAGCAGTTGAGAGACAAACACTGTGACACGAGATTTTTATATATTAGATTAATCAAATTAAAAAAGCTAAAAATCGGTCGCTAATTGCCCGTTTGGCTGCTAAGTTGCTACATTTGCTAAAAATACCGATCGGCAAGTGCATCGCGTAGATCTCTATATTTAGGCAGATTTATACATCTTTTTATTTACATTGCCTTAATAAGTTTCTAACTACGGACTTTCTTCCCAAAATAGCATATTTAGGAAAAACTTCTCAGAATGTGGTAATATAGAATATTACACGACGAACACGATAACCACTTTTCAGCGTGTAATGTACACTATTTTTCACACGACCAAAACAGTTTTTCTGCTAAACTGCTCAGCGCAATGCAAAACTACTGAGGGAATGTGTGTTCGCTGAGACTGCAGTAAATAACAATAGTATTTTCTATGTTATTTTATTTGTCTTTTAATGCTCCCCTTTCGGTATGCCCACGGCTATGTAAGTGATATTTTTGATTACTCGCACTTGACCGAGAGGCATAGGATCTGTTGATATTTAAATTCGTAAATGCGCATCTACTAATGATAACTGCTCAACACAGACTCAGCACTGCGGATGTGCACAGTTTGTGGTTAAACGAAAAAAAAACTACTACCTTTTGCCTGGCTCACATATTCATACACGTCAAATCCGGTTTAAGTCATAAATGTTTAAAATACGTATGCATATATTTGACACTAAAACATAAATTGTTATATACTTATACGAAGCAAACAGAAATACCAAAAAACCAAGTACACATTTGTATTATATTAAGTATCATTCAACAACTAGCGTCAAGTTTCCATGCAAAATTCTAATTTGATGGTATATTGAAAAAAGCTTTTTAAATAAGTAATTGTAAATAACCTAACCCAATTACATAATAGTATTTATGTGTGTCTCATATCCTGAGTGAAGTACAAATTCACGTTAGAAGAGAACAAACCATACATAAAAATTTGATGATTACCTCATTTTATGAAACGTATAAAAACATTTGCCAGAATATGAACAAAGTGCTGACACACCACAAATCACGGGTCATTAACATAACTACAATAACAAAGCGCAGCGATGTGGTGTCAGTGGCAAATTTTTGGTCTTAATATATTAATATATATATATATATTTCATACGTACGTAGGGAAACTAGCTCAAAAAAGTTGAAAAAATAGACAATCAAATTTTTTTTATAATAAGCGATCGCTTCAAGGGATTTGCACCCTTATAATGCCCAGGCATAGTTTGGGTTTGGCGGTCAGCCATCAGCAGAAATAGGGGGAATAACACAGAATGCTCTAGAATTGCATGTGGCCGTAACTATCTCTGACTGGTGGAAGTGCGATCAAACCTCCACGTGGTGGCCGCTGGTAATTTTCCTCCAATGCAGAAAAAGCTGAATGATCGCGCTAGTCCCTTCAAAGTAAGGTTGGCGCGAGGCCAATAACCTCGCCTGTAAAAAAAATTATTATTACGGAACCCAAAATCAGCCTCGGATACAGTGATGAACGACGACGACCAAGGCAACGAAAAAGGCTAAACGATTTAAGAATTTTCTCATGGAACGTACACTCACTGTATAGAGCTCGAGCTGCACAGCAGCTAGCCGATACCCTGTCCAAATATAATGCTGACTTAACAGCAATTCAGGAGATGCGGTGGACAGGGAATGGGGTCTTACAAAAATCAGAATATAAAATCATATAATACAGCTGTAATGCAAGACATCATGTGCTCGGGGTGGGGTTTCTAGTCAGCAAAAGAATGAAACCCACCGTTATCGGCTTTAATGCAGTAAATGAACGGCTATGCACCCTTCGCGTGCGGGGTAAATTTAAAAACATAAGCCTCATAAACGTTCACGCACCTACAGAGGATTCCCCAGATGATGAAAAAGAAGAATTCTTTGAATCAGTCGAACGGGAGCTCCAACATGATGTAAAAATCATTCTGGGGGATATGAATGCTAAAATAGGTAGGGAGCCAGTATTCAGGCAGTACATTGGCACCCATAGCTTACACGAGAACACTAATGACAATGGACAACGAGTCATAGAGATGGCAGCAAGCAATAATTTGGTCGTTGCGAGTACAAGGTTTGCGCGTAAATATCCACAAAGCCACCTGGGTATCTCCCGATGGAGCCACTCGCAACCAGATAGACCACGTGTTGATAGACCGCCGCCACAACCCGAACCTGATGACGGTACGAACGTACCGAGGTGCCAAGGTCGACTCGGACCACTATCTTGTTGGTATGGTGCTCCGAGCGCGGATTGCATCATCACGGAAGACTGCATCCGCGAATCAGATTCGAGTCAACACGGCTGCCCTTCGCAATGAAGAGACCTGAAACAACTACGGTCAAGCGATAGGACTCGCCCTAAATGCAGGGAGAGTAAGTCCTGGGGCTGAGATGTCGGGCGTAGAAGAGAAATGGACACGCCTTAAGAATACTGTTAGTACTGCTGACTCCATCTTAGGCAGTAGTCGTAGAGATCGAAACGACTAGTTCGATGACGAATGTAAGCTAGCGACTGAACGTAAGAATGTTGCGTACCGAGCAATGCAACTATCTCATAGAACGCGGGCACATGAAGATAAATATAAAGAGCTCAGAATATGTGAAAAAACAGTTCATCGGCGAAAGAAAGCAGCCTGGGAGAAGAATCTCGTCCGTGAACTGGAACAGTACAGAGAGCAATGACCGCACCAGGCGCCGAAGTTCTACCAAAGAGTCCGCGGTATGACGCAATATTCACCGCGTTGCACATACTGCAAGGACTAAGAGGGTAATCAGATCGCCGATCTTAAAGGCATCTTAGAGCTTTGGGAAGAGTACTTTCATGAGTTGCTAAATAGCCAGCTAACTGAGGAATTGGAGGCTCCACCAATGACCGAAGATCATACTATGCTGCCGCCACCATGCATAGTCGAAGTTAGCAGAGCGATAAATCGGCTCAAAAATAATAAGGCCCCGGGATCTGATGGGATCCCAGCGGAACTGATAAAAATAAGAGGCCCCACATTACACCAAGCAATTCATGAAATAATAGTGCAAGTATGAGAAGAAGAAGTTATGCCAGAAGACTGGCGAAGAGGCATCCTGTGCCCCATACATAAGAAGGGAGATATAACAAAATGCAGCAATTATCGCGGTATAACGTTGTTGAGTACCGCGTATAAGAATTTCTCCTCTATCCTTCAAGACAGGATAGCCCCATACGCTAAAGTCATCATTGGTCCATACCAGTGTGGCTTCATCCCAAGCAAATCAACAACTGATCAGATTTACACCCTAAGGCAGGTAATGGAAAAATGTCTAGAATTTCAAAACTCACTACACCATCTTTTTATAGACTTTAAAGCTGCCTATGATAGCATAGCCAGAGTAGAAATTTATAAAGCCATGAGAGAATTCGGCATCCCAAATAAACTGACACGACTATGTAGATTGACCATGACCAATGTTATAAGCCAAGTAAAACTATCCGGATCACTATCAAGCCCATTCAACATCTATAACGGGCTCCGACAAGGGGATGGACTGGCCTGCGTCCTCTTCAACCTGGCGTTGGAGAAAGTGATCCGCGACTCTGACGTAACGGCGAGAGGAACAATCCTCTATAAGTCCATTCAGATACTGGCTTACGCAGACGATATTGACATCGTTGGTAGAAACCAAAGAGCTGTACAGGAAGCTTTCATTTAGATCGAGCAGGCGGCACGAAATCTGGGGCTGCACATAAATGAGAGCAAAACAAAGTACATGATGGCCACGTCTGCGAGTAGAAGATCCAACATTGGTCCCTCCATTCAAATAGTGCAGCGCGAATTTGAAGTAGTGCAATCCTTTAACTATCTCGGGTCAAATATAGCAGCCGATAACAACATGGAACCAGAAATACGCGCACGGTTTCTTAAAGCCAACAAAGCCTACTATAGCCTGTCAAGACTTTTTAAATCCAGGAACTTATCCATAACATCCAAACTGCTGATATATAAGACAATAGTCATATCAGTACTTACATATGGATCCGAGACTTGGGTGCTTAGCAAAAAGCATTCTGACCTCTTAGCCGTGTTCGAGAGAAAAGTCTTACGGAGAATTGTTGGCATTTGTTGCTCGGAAAGTCCTTTGCGGAAGGATTTATGGAACACGACAGCGAGGCCGGCCAAGCCTACGCTGGAAGGATGGCGTAAACCAGGACGCCCATAGTTTAGGGATGCCAAACTGGATGACATCGGCTCGAAATCGGGACCGGTGGAGAGACTTTTTGCGTGAGGCCAGGACCGGACCCCGGTTGTAGAGCCAAATATGATGATGATAGTGTGGGCTTGAAAATATAACATAAAACCTTGGGTGGTTGGATTTATAGAATTATAGGGTGGGAGGGGTAGCGGTCAATATAGGTAAGTATCGAATACATAGTTCTTGCTGAGATGAATACATAACGATGGTAAGACACCACAAACACCCATACGGGTGGAACTGGGTAGAGAGTGACAATCGGCAAGACCGATATTATTGACGAATACAGAAAATTTAAGATGCTTAGTGGTGGTAAGAAAGTTTTTGCGCACCCCTAAGGGTGGGGGATCAATAGTGATGGTAAGACGTAGTAGGAATATCGGGTATTTATACTTAATCAGTGGGCGACGTGGTTCAGTGGAAAAGCGCAAGGCTACTGAGCAGGGGTTCGTGGTTCGAATCCCAGTAACACCAAAAGTATTTTTCACGGTGTACCACCTCTCGCGAATGTGTGACAAACGTTCCGAGAGTAATAGCTTGTCACGGAAAGCTTCTCAATTTGCCGTTCGGATCCTGGCTTAAATTGTAGGTCCCTTCTATTTTTGTCCAAAAATAAACATGCACAACACAAATGGTCACGAGAAGCTAGGCCTTGGACCGCAACGGTCTGTCGCGCCAAATATTATTATTATATTATTATACTTAATGAAAAGTTTCGAGAAGGTTCTATTCTTAGAAAAATACTGTGAAAACAAAATGTATTCTACAAAAAGAACCAGACAGCAAATACCAGAGCATACTGGTAAAATTTATATAAAATCTCCCCATATATAATTTTATATATACAGTGTATTTTGAACGCAACCTTGGTTTTGTATGCATGCTAGAGCCCGTTTTCAGGTTGGTAGCTTGAAGGGGCCGATTGACTTGTTTCCAATTACACCTGCCCTCATATTGACGCTGAGTTTGTGTTGAAATGATGACTGTCTCCTTCTGTGTGGATTCTATGCAGCCTAGTGTGAAGATTGTGAAAATTTATGATCCCATCTTTTGTAAATTGAGATTCTTCCGTCCAAAGAATGCTGCTACTAAACTCATTGTCATCCAATTTCCTCTCCAGTAACCACTTAGAAAACTCAAGTCTATTTTCCAAATTATTGGGAAGCAGCTTTTGCACAGATGTATGGTGGCATTGAGAAAGATTTTCTCCATGCAGTACATTATGAATTTTATGTCTGGAAACATTGAATTGCAAAGCTAAGCGTCTGATGCAGTGAAACCTAAAAACGGGCTCTAGCATGCATACAAAAGCAAGGAGGACACTTTGAGCAGCTGTTATAAGTGTTGTAGTACACACATAAAATAAAAAATTATCTAAAACCACACAAAATCATTTTTTATTCCTAGCCTTTGGAGCTTAAAGCAAAAAAAAAAACCTTTTTTTTAAATTGCTGCAGGGTTTTCCAATTATCAATTATAAAATTATCAATTAATAAAATCTTATTAACTTCAAAAATTAGCATGAGCATGAAAAAAAGCATAATTTGGATATCTGAATATTAAAAAAAGATATCAACTTTATATAAACGCAGTTAAAAAGGCTAGTATTTATTCTAAAAATAAAGTCCTAAACGAAGTTTCTAACATTACTATTAAGAGAGGAATTTCCGTTGACATGGGTACACCAAAGTAGGCTTTCTATGAATTTTGAAATTTGAAACATAGCTAAGAACTGGATGGAAAGTGCAGAATTTCTGTGTTTTCTTATATTGTTGCGTGCAAATAATAATTTGAATGAGTAAATATGTAAATAAAAAAAAAAACGATTTTAAAACATTTTTTTTAGCTCGCTTGTGTGTATGTCTGTCCGTCTGTTCGGGTGGAATCTTGTAATTGATTTTAAACTAACTTCCCATTAAGCTAGAGACTTAAAACATAGCTCAGAACTGGATGAACATTGACAAATCACAAAAAAAAAACTCAACGCGAGTTTGCAATTTATTTCATATTAGAACAGACTACTACGCACAATACTTAACCTTTTAAATTAAAAATGTTTATTGTTAAATTTCTACCACCAGAGAAGGGGTCAAGTCAAGTAAAATGAAAGCTTTTAATAATAAAATAAAGAATAAATTTCTTTTTGTTGATATATTGGTAAGTTATTGCCTACAAATTCATAGTAAATTGTTTGTATTTACTTTTGATCAAGAGAAGCAGGTTTTTCAGTTTTAGTGTGTTAGGCGTCTAGGCAAAAGAGAAAAAGACGTGAACAACGAAAAAAAGGCGTTTTATTGTTCCTCTTTGAAAAATATGTACATAATCGTAAATTCGAAATTTAAAAGTTAAATGAACGTTACTAATTTTGAGTTAGTAAGTCCGTGACAAAGTAGTAGTCAATCGAGTGAAGATGATAATTTTTCTAAGACTTAGGTTAATAAAACGATCTACGGGTATCTCAAAAGGCATTTTGGTGTCCATCCAAATTATACGTCTGTTTTGATTTCTGTATTTATAAAAATTGATACACATGTATGTAAATGTTTGTCAGGGCCATGTGCGTATTAACAAAAAGTCAAAGAAACAATAAATGGCTTTGAAGATCCGGAATGTAGAACAAAGAAAAAACCCAACTGATTCAACACCTTACAATTACACAAAATTTTATCCGATCAATTACGTTACATTTTTCTCGTTTTTGGTGGCATAGATACTCGACTTGTATTTATTCTTTTTTTATCTGTTCAGTACATTTCAAATATGGTATTGAATTAAGCCCATTGGTGCAAATTGGTATTAGCTTTAATTTCAAAAACATGTTCAGCATTAAATTTTTTAAAATAAAATACCAATATTTTATGCAATCCGGGCATGTAGAGAATCCCAGTGCGGACCTGTTAATATAGGTATAATATAAGTCATGGACACTATGGACATATTGTGTATGTTCTTCTAATGATCTTCTCACAACCTATAGAGCTAAAATTTTGTAAGCAGCTTAGTGTCCAGGAACATTTTTTAAATCCCGCGTGTGACACGCATCGCGAGTCGCGTGTGGTGCGTGTGATGCGTAGGAAATGGGTTAATGTTTGCAAAAGGCCCCACCTCAAAAACAGATAATTTGGCGGTTATTACCAAATCTTCTTCTTTCTTCCTTTCTTTCCTTTACTCCGCGGGGGAGCATAAGGCTTCTACAACACCCGCCAACGAACTCGAATTATCGCCTGAGGTTTCGAAAGACGCCACTCTGTCCCCTGGGATCTTGCTTCCTCTTCTATCTTCCTTTTCCATGTCTTGCTAGGACGGCCAACTTGGCGGCTTTCTTGTGGATTCCAGTGGAGCGCAAGTTTCGTAATATCGTATCTCGAAGTGAGGCCAATCCAGTTCTATTTTCGTCGTCTGATGGTGATCGCGATTGCTTCCTGCTGCGTTACTCTCCACAAGTCTTGATTGGTGATAATGTTCGGCCATCTTATTCTCAGTATCCTCCTTAAGCACTGGTTGACGAAGACTTGGAGGCGCGTCGCAATTGACTCTGTGACTTTCCACGTTTCGCAGCCATACAAGAGTACTGAGAGAACGTTAGATCGTTAGCTTCAGATTCCGGGAAGTTTGCGAGGATCTCCAGATATTATTTGGCATACTATAGGAGTGTCGCGCGTTGTTTACACGAGAGCACACATCCGAGTCAGCACCACCATTTTTTGACATCCCAAAAAAACAAAACTTATCGACTTACTCTATCTGATGCCCGTCAATCGAGAAATCACATGTTCCACTAGCGTTAACGCGAAGTAGTTTTGTTTTTGAGATGTTAATTTTAAAACCTACTTTGTTGCGTGGAGGTCTAGTGAGTTTAATTTTCTCTCCATGTCACCTAGCCATTGTTAAAGGAGACAATTATCATCGGCATAGTCCAGGTCTTCTAGGCGGTGAAAAACATTCCATTGCAAACCCGATGGACTACGGGTTACTATTTTCATCACCCAGTCAATGACAATTGTGAAAAGCAATGGTGAGGGTGCAACAATGCTTGACTCCCCGATAATTACCAAATAATACAGTGTAAAAAAACCGCCCATAAAAATTAAAACTTTCTTGTAAATTCTCTAACCTATATAACCTACATGTGTATAAAATTTGAAGAAAATTGGGTACTTTTTTTAATAAAATTTGTATGGGTGCCCTCGACCCCGGGCCCGATCACTACCAAATTTTTACAAAATATGTTATTCATCGGAGATACATATGCGTATACAATTTGAAGATAAACGGTTAAATTTTGTAAAATTGTTTATCATGGGAGCCCCCGGGCCGCAAATCTGGGATACACATGTGTGCAAACTTTCAATAAAATCGGGCTTTAGGAAGTGGGTTAAAAATTGATCACAATCCAGCCAGCAACGGGCACGCGAAGTTAATATAAAGAATTTAAAAATAAAAGGACTTTGTGGCGTTTGTCGTGTGTCAATGTATACATAAAAGATTGTACCCG
Source organism: Nephrocerus scutellatus (assembly GCA_947095585.1). Lineage (NCBI taxonomy): Eukaryota > Metazoa > Arthropoda > Insecta > Diptera > Pipunculidae > Nephrocerus > Nephrocerus scutellatus. The sequence goes on from OX352762.1 coordinate 33,586,623, forward strand.
AAAAACGAATTTGTTTTACGCTTAATTATTTAATTAATTAAATAACAATAGGGTCTTATACAAGCCTTGTTTTTGTAAAATTCAGTTGTTTAGTCTATAACACATGCTAATTGAAAGAAATTTACACCATTAAAATGTGATTTGTCTTTTACTCAGTTAAACCCCATAAGGGCCTTACGGCCGAAAAGGCAAAAGTCTCAGGATACTCCACCGAAGGCTCTTAAAACGAACAAAACAAAGTCGATAAGCATAGATTGGAAGCATCACTCTCGGAAAATGGAAGCTAGTGTATAATGCACTTTCTTAAAGGTACTGAGAGAAAATCCTGCAGAGATGCAGGCTGGCATCAAGAGCGCGATAAGCTGACGGCGTGCTCTAACCAGAGATCGGTTGATCTCTATAAAAAATCGATAGCAGAAGTGGGTGAAGTGTGGCCAGGAGATAGTCTGGCGGCCGTAAGCAGAAAATAAATTGAAACCGGCCTCAAACGTGAGGAATTTGATTTATAGTAAATTACATTCCTTCAATTTTTCAATTTTAATAAATGGCTTAGCCCACATTATTGCCGCGGCGCAAGGGATTTCTCCCTTGGCAATAAGTTTTCATAAAAAAAACTGGAGGATTGTGAAACAAGAGTAACTTTAGATTGTCAACCATGGTAATCAATAAGGAATCACTGGTCCCTCTTGCAAAACCACTAAGAGGTTTATGAACTTTGGCATCAGTATTATAACCCTCAAAGTTTACAAGGCAGACGAAGTCGTTAAAGGCAGAGAAGCAGGTCAATTCGATAATGGGGCCCTCTCCTGCAAGGAAGACCTCGAGATTGTCTTGGATGTTGAGAGTCGGTTCAGCGAAACCTCGCTGGTATTCAAGCCACTCCAAGTTATTTAATAAAACCGGATGATTGATGAAAGACCTCAAGTGAGGAATTCCTGGACTTAATAAAACCGAATAGTTCATGGACGACCTCAAGAGGAATCCCTGGAGCTGCTCATTAAGACTCACTTTCCTGATTCAATTCGGCTGGGTGACTCAGCAGTGAGTACCCATTACCGATTATCCCACTCGGTTTACACGAAAGATATTGTGAACACAAAGCGAATCCACTGGGCAATAAGCGCTTCTAAACCTAATAAATCGGCTGGCCCAGATGGGATAATTCCGGCGGATTCAGAATAACTCGGAGAAGATTATCCCATAGTTAGAAGCAATTTTCATAGGGTGAATTAGGCTAACTTACAATCCTAGGTATTGGAAGGAAGTCAAGATAGTTTTTATCACGAAAGCGGGGAAAAACCTCACATGGCTACGCAACAGACCTGAGACCTACAACTTTCTTTTGAAAACCCTGAAAAGGCTGATAGATGTACACATAATCATCATCATATTTGGCTCTACAACCGGTGTCCGGTCCTAGCCTTCCGCAAAAAATTTCTTCACCAGTCCCGATTTTGAGCCGATGTCATCCCGTTTGGCTAAACCTTAAAGCTAGGCAAAGACCTAACATGCTTACTGCATAGAGAAGTCACCTTAGTAAGCACACTTGAACTCCCAGAAGTACACAGTTGTAGCATTCCTGGACATCGAGGGTTCGTTCAACAATGTAGAAACAAAGGCAATCTGTAAAGGACTGTCTAACCTAGATGTGGACAATCCTTTAAGTGTGCTAATCCTTCTAAGCAGGATTATTAGCGCAGAGCTGGGGGCTCCATTATAAAGAGGCGGGCAGCAAGATGAACACCGCAAGGAGGTGTGTTATCCTCTCTCCTTTGGAATAGAGTAATCAATGGATAACTGTTGAAACTGAAAAATAAGGGGTAAAAGTGGTACCGTATGCTGATGATAAGGCATTAGCTGTCTCAGGAAAATACCTAAGAACGATTGAGGTTATACAAAATGCTTTCGTAATCGTAAAAGAATGGGCAAACATACAACATACAAACAAACAAACAAAGCAGTCTTGGCTTCAACCCGAACAGGACAAACATTCAAACAGTTGACTCACCAACATTAAATGGTACCTCCTTAGTTTTAGCTGATAAAGCAAGATTTCTTGGCACGACCTTGGACAGGAAACTAGGCTGAAAACCTAATATCATAGACCGAGTAATTAAGGCGTTGTGCACTTGTGTTAGAACGCAATCGGTAAAAAGGGTTTTGAAAGCAAAGCTGGTACACTTGCATTACATGGTAGTGAGACCAATCCATTGTACGGGGTAGGCCTGCTATGGAAAAAATTACGTATAGAAATGGAGAGGGTACGAAAAGCGGTCTGTATGCTTATAAGCTTGGGACTGAGATTAACACCAACTCGCGCTTTAGAGGTTATTCTGCACCTCAGTATATAATTTTTTTCTTCTTATAATGTACTCATGCTCAAGGGATTTGCACCCTTATAATGCTAATCACGGCGTGAACGTTTGGTAATTAGATAGAGGAAAAGATGAGATGTCTATGCACGTGTGTCTTAAATGCGGAAACAGAATCGGGCAATTCATTTCACATAATTATTGTGCGGCTAAATAAGGAACCCCTGAATTGGTTAGTACTTCCGAAGATAGGCCTAGACCAGTGGGCTCGATTTGAGGCACTGGTATTACGGATGGGTTCGAGAATAGGCGGAATGCATATGGATATTTCTTTTGAACACCGCTTTTGGTAAAAGCGATAAAACAGCGACAAGCAGAAACGTTCCTACGAAGTTCAAGCGATTCGATTGTTTTCGCGATATTTAAGTCACCAATAAGTTTTATCGCGCGGTTCTGAATTCTGGCTAGTAGAAGTAATGTGGTCTTGGGGTCACCTGCGCAGACAATACAGTTGTTTTCATTGTTTATTCATTGATAAAGGTTGCGGGTTTAAATTACGCTTGGACTACAGAAGACAGCATTGGGTTTTGGAAGCGTTAAATTACTCTACTACCACCATAATCAAATCGCTTAGCCAGAACTGACAAATCTCGATTACATGTCACCAGTGTTATGCTTTGATAAATGTTTTCGGCCAACAATACGCTCCAGAGAAGACTGGAGAGTAGATCCGTAACTGATAAAGAAACAGTACAGTTTTTCACGGATAGCGAAAAAAAGCCGGTGAACGCTGCAAAATGTTAAGGTTTCCTAAAACGGTACACGAAGTACTTCACTCTCTCAGACCTGGTTACTATTTACTAGGCGTATATTTGCCGAAAACGTTTATACAATTGTGTTGTCTGTTTAGGTCTTCCAAAAGCCAGGACAGGTTTCCAGATTGTCATTATTTTATCGCTTTTGCCGTTAGCTACGTTTAAAAGATATATTGAAGTGCAGTCGGTCCATCTTTCACCTATCCGCAATACTTGTGCCTCGTGTAGGTACTTTTAATTCATAAACTTCAACGAGACCGAGATAGGTAAAATTGAAATTTGTTTTCTTTCGCCGAAAGTTAAAGAAAGTTAAATTTTTTTTACCAGTAATACACTTTTCCTCATGCCAATATATCGAAATTTCAAACGTATCTATGTGTCTGAAAAATTCCAGCTTTAGAAAAGAACGTATAATCAGAAGGCGTAAAACAACTGAAGAACAATATACATATAATTACCGTCAATAACGAAATTCGGCAAAATACTTAGCGGTAGCATTGTGCTGCAGGTTTTCCTTCATGTATCAAGAATTTTCAATTTTTTTTATAATTCGCGCACGCTTCAAGGGGTTCGCACACTTATAATGCTCAGCTATATGCTTGGCACAGCGTGGGCGTTAAGGAAAAGGAGGAGAAAAGAGGAGATGTCTATGAGGTTGTGTTTTGAATGCCTGTTGATTATATTGATGTGGGAAGATAGAGCTTGCCAGAGTATTCCACATACGTGTTGTATGGCTGAAGAACGAATCCCTGAACTTAACTGTACATCCGAATATGGGCTTGAGGGTAAACTGATGAGCATTTAGAGCGCCACGAGTATTGCGGTTGAATTCAAGGAGAGGTGGCATGCAGCTGGCTATTTCTCTTGAGCACTGCTGGTAGAAGAAGCGATAAAACAGTGACAAGCAGGAAATGTTCCTGCGGTGTTCAAGCGAATATATTTAATATATTATATATCACCAATAAGTTTTATCGCGCGGTTTTGTATTCTATCTAGCTGATGCAAAGTAGTTTTAGGCGCACCAGACTAGATATGGCAAGGCGAATAAAAGCCTTGTAATTATATAGTAGCCAGATCAGAGGGAGTGAAATATTTCTTGCACCGGGCTAGAAAACCTAAACATTTCGCAGCATTTTTGGTGACGGTAAATATGTGGTCATTCCAACAAAGCTTAACGTTAACGCACATACCAAGAATTGCGAGATTTTCAGTTTATTCGATGCAAGTGCCATTCATGGATAATGGCATGGGATTTAGGATTCGCTTAGACGACAGGAGACAGCATTGGGTTTTGGAGGCGTTAAATTCTGCTCGATGGATTTCTCCCCATTGTATTATGCTGTCAAGGTCAGAATTTAACGTGCTTAAAATACATATACAAATATTGTTTGTATATATCTTAAGTAGTAATCATAAGTGTTTTGTAACAATGTTTTTACACGACCATAGACGAAAGTGACTGTTTCCAACGCTATAACCTATCCTCGAAAGTAGTCATTATCCACAGCAGTGTGTTAACATAGAAAATACTTTTGTTCTCTATTGCAGTCACAGCGAACACACATTCCCAGAGTAATTATGCATTGCGCATAACCGGTTTAGCAGTTTTGTTTTTGTTTCCTCGCTTGTTATGTAATATACTATTACAAGGTCAGATATGATATTAGTCGTATTGGGCCTCTACACACGGGATGAATTCCACCGGGGGAAAATCGAGTTCGTTGGTTAGGGAAACGGAGAGCGCGGAAAGAAACGGAATAAACCCTTCCCCCCCTATGCGGAACTGGAATAACGATGATGAAAACACATAAACCAATACACACAAAATTCATATAATTTCATTTAAATACAATGAAAAATATACACATTCTTCCCCCAGCATAGTTCATCCCGTGTGTGCTTGAAGTGTGGAATAAAACTGGTCTTCCTCCCGGTAGAATAAGGCTCGTGTGTGGTGGCCCATTGTCGGTAACGCTTCTAATTATTTCAAAGAAACAATGAATCATCTTGACCTTATGTTCGTCACGTACCGTAAATCGTAAACAAATTTAAGGGTGATCAATTTAGAGGTATCGGATTTTAAATTGAAATAAAACAACAAACATTCAAATTGATTGGGCAATCTTTTTTATTTTAGTTTAGAACCATTTATGACATTTATTTTTTGAAGATAATCCCTTTCAAATGTTGGCCGCAACTGCGCCGTAATTCGGCCATCCGAAAACACTAATTTTGAACGACTCGCTCGAGGACTTCGGTCGGTATCTCGCGAATAACTTGAGTGATGTTGGCTTCCAATGCCTCAATCGTAGCTGGTTTATCCACAAAACATTTAGACTTTACATACCCCCACAAAAAAAAGTCCAAAGGTGTGATATCACACGATCTTGGTGGCCAATCCACCGGTCCGACACGAGAGATCAATTGCTCACCGAAACGAGGACGCAGTAAATCCATTGTGTCACGGGCTGTATGAGATGTAACGCCGTCTTCTTGGAACCAAATGTCGTGGAGATCACGGGCTTCAATTTCCGGCAACAAAAAGACGTTTATCATGGCGTGATAGCGTTCGCCATGCACTGTTACATTGGCACCAGCCTCGTCTTTGAAGAAATATGGTCCGATGATTTCTCCAGCCTGTAGGCCGCACCAAGCGGTAGTTTTCAATGGATGTAATGGCAGTTCGTGAATGGCTTCGGGTTGCTCTTCAGCCAAAATACGGCAATTTTGCTTATTGACGAAGCCATTAAGCCAAAAATGGGCCTCATCGCTGAACACCATAAGTTGGCCTGAGCGCGCGATGAACACTTTTCACAGAGCGTCGATTTTTGTAATAAAACTGTACGATTTGTAAACGTTGTTCAGGCGTTAGTCTTTCCATGATGAAATGTCAATGAATACTGAATAAAATTATGTATTTAGTTTGACAGTAGTCACGCCTGACATGTCAAAAAATCCTATTGGAAAAAGTACCTCCAATCTGATCACCCTTATCTCCCGTCACATGGCAAAACGCCTTAAACGCCATTAAGCTGTTTTTGATTCGCTTATTAGCATCAGAAATCCCTACTCTTTTCATCAATACCAAAATCATCTTTCTATCTCTTTCCGCTACCGAAATAATTTAGTGGCAAAACGCCTTATTTGCATAAAAATCAGAATGTGTAACGGGCAAAATAATTTAATGGATCTTAAAATGTAAAAAATGTTGCTTTGGTATCAAGTTTAATAAATCATTGAATGGCAGAAAGACGTTTTAGCCATTAAGTCCTTTTGCTTATTAGTGTGACTTAGACATTTTTTAAAATAAACGATTGCAAAACGCCTTACTGCAATTTAAGGCGCTACAATTGTGTTTATTTTCTGTTACTCTAAAAAATATATTTGGTAAATCACCTTATAAGACAACCACAGAACATAAAATCATTTGTTGGCGCTATTTGAAACGGGTTTTCTCCTAACATCCAATAAGTGCGCGAAACTTCGCAGCATTTCTTATGTCATTGTCACTTCATTGTGAAGAAGATGGGTTTAGTTCTACAATGGATAAGAAAAGTCGCGCATTTAAAATGCTGGGAAAAATAATTTCTGTAAAGAATCATTTTATCATATCATCCCAGAGTCGAAATTATAGCCGATCTGCCTACAGCTTCACAAGAAAACAAAAATGTAAATGCTAATTTGGATGCAGAAGAGCGCAACGCAACAATATTAGAAGGTAAATTGTTTAGAAACAAAATATATTGAAAGGTATATTATATGCATGTTTTTTAGATTATAATATAACGAATTTGAAAACAGCCATTTATAATCCTCTAATTATTAACCACTTTCTATGGAAGTGGAAAATGCTATTTTAGAAAACGGTGAACATGAACAAAAATTAATTTTATTGAACTTTTTATTTTTTTAATAAGGCAAAACCCTCCAATGAATATTAATGTTTTTCCGTTTAGACTTTTCGTTTCATTATTTTTTTGTATATAATGGCAAAACGCCTCAAAGAATCTTAGGGCTTTTTGCCAGTTTCATATCAATATGATATTAAAAATCGCCAACATCCAAAACAGACTACTGACGAATAAGTGGTTTTGCCAACGATTTTCTTCGGGAAATTGTAAAGCTCTCATTGTGGCAAAACCTTTTTTCACTTAATTTTAATGGAAAAACTAAATTTAACAAACTTTTTTTAAACAATATAACGTATAATTATATGAAGTACATAACTTCCAAGTTTCACTACAAAAAATTAAATAATACCGAAATGGCGCGCAATTTATTATTTATTTATTTCAAAGTCATTTATCTCGAAACTATCATTTTCATTTTAAGGCGTTTTGCCATGTGACGGGAGATATGTCTGTTTCATAAAATATTTCTTATAACTATGTATTTAAATTTTTGTTTTCGTTCTATAACTTTCTTTTACATAGTAAAAGAAAATCAAGAAAATTTTCGAACTCGGGATTCTTGCAGATTTACCCATTACCGTACATCCTGAGTCAGAAAAGGCGAAAAAAATCTCTGTTTGTCTGTCTGTGTCCACTCTACAGCCCAAACGGCTGAACTTATGGGGATGAAAATTCATAATTAAGCTTTCTACCTAAATTGAAAGGGCCAGTTGATTTTGGCGGAAATCGGCCAACCAGAAGTGGCAGTTCACATGGACAGTTTTTAGAGTTTTTGCAAATAACTCAAAAAGTATAGCACTTATGAGAAATCTGTGCAAAAGATATTTAAAAAAAATTAAAAAAAAATTGAATATAGATTTACTGAAGAAGTCGTGTTGTGCCCACACATCCTTTTTTGCTTTACGAAGAGATAAAAAACGTTAAATTTACAGCTGTTGCCAAATTTGGTATCAGAAAATTAGTTCCTTGCAGAACTATGTCAATTTAACATTGTATGTTACGTTTCGTTACGAGAAAAATGCAATTTTTAGATGGCATTTTTTTGATGTACTGAGCAATTTGCCCGTTGCTGTCGATAAGACTGGAATCTCTTTTAATAAATGTTGAAACTCTTTTCTGACAGCATTTGCAAAACAGCGTTAACTACTACTGGAGGCAACGCGCTGAATACATAATAAAGTCAGATTCACGGAACATGTTTCCGAAAATAAATCGAACTTTTAAGCGCTGAAGCATTGTTTTTGTCCCGGAAGTGGTAGAGAGATTTTTTGCGGAAGGCCAGGACCACGGTGCTCAATATTGTGATGATGATGATGAATCTTATTCCGCTTCTCATTGAGTTTGTGCTTTACATATAAATATCCTGATTTGCTGTACATTTCATGAAGAGGACGGTGCTTGTCCAAACACTTCCTACTTCCTCCTCATTTTTAAATGGTCTTTTTTGAGACTTTAGTTGTACAATCAAGAGTTTTCTAAAAAATAATTCCATTAGATTTGCAGAAAGTAAAAAAATCTAAATTTTTTTAGTTTATTATTCGTTGTTCGTTCGTTTTTTTGTATACCTCCATTCGAAATATACATAAAATGCATTATTCATTACGTTATTGTTCACTCATCACACACCGTCTAATGTGATTGAATGTGTTTATACATATAACTAATCCTAACATAAACAGACTTAGTATTATATGAACATAAAGCATACTATAAAAAAGTATGGAGAGGGAGTCTTGAGGGACAAACCTGTGATTGTATTTGTGTAGTCCATATCTAACGAACAGGTTTGTGATAAAAGAATTGTTGATATTTATACAAACAAAAAGATGGTCACACTATTTACCATTTTGTATTTATTACGGAAAAACCTTATTGATGAAAGTATGATACACATGTTATGTATTATACTTTAGCATCTACGAGTATGTTGCGTAGGAAGTATACCCATAACATTATTGGAACGATTTCGGCAGTAAATTTAACTGAATCGACTCAATGGAACAAATAATCGCTGATTTTTATTGTTTACAAAATTTCATACGTAGATGAACATTTATTTTAGGCGGTAACAAGCGCACTACACAAGTGGTAAAATTGCTTACATCAGAGGTTTCTGTGAGAAGTTGGAGATAAAATATTACTTCTTAGGGTCAGTTTGAATGGCGAACGAATTTTTTAAAGCTTTCCGTTCTGAGTTATGCCCACATCTATTCCGATAGATAATTTTTTGCTGTCGCCAAATTGTCTGAAATGTTGAGAAAACATGTTTTTGACATTAACATTTTTGTTTTTTTTTTCTAAGTAATTTTAATACATCGGTAAAAACCGAATTCATGTTTTTCGTGAATTTTTCGGGGCTATTCACTTTGAAAACGCCGCTCCCGCCTCGCACATTTAGTATTGCATACGAAAGTAAATATTTTTTAACTGCATTTTATGTTTTTAAGAGACATTCCGTATAATTAAAATAAGACAAGTATTTTGTCTTAACGAATTTTTTAAGAAATTAAAAAATCTTTGGGTTATTTGGAATTACGAGTGTGGCCGCAACCCGTTATACGAATAAACAGGTTCTTAGTTTGTATTATTTAATTTGGTGTCAGTTATCTTATATATCGAAAATATTTCTAAATTTTTATTTAAAAATTTGAGAATAACTGAAAAAACTTTTATAATCAATAAAAAAAAGTTAGAGAATCATTGAAAGAGTTGCTGCCATTATTGTTTAGATCACTGTTAAATGATTCACTGAAAATTTATACTGATGACATTTCACTGGTGGTCTTTTTTGAAAGAAAATTAAATCTTAAAGATCAAACATTTTAATTTTTTTTAAATTTTTAAAACCATTACCGATATGAGTGGGCGCTGTGGCTCAGTGTAAAAGAGCATGGCTTCTGAGCAGGAGGTTCGTGTTTCGAATCCTAGTAACACCAAAAAAGTATTTTTCACGGTGTCCCACCTCTCGCAAAAGTCGACAAACGTCCGAGAGTAATAACTTGTCACGGAAAGCTTCCAATTTGCCGTTCGGATCCAGAATTAAATTGTAGGTTCCCTCCATTTTGTGTGCAAAAATATGCATGCTCAACACAAATGGTTGCGAGAAGCTAGGCCTTGGACCGCAATGGTCTGTCGCGCCGAATATTATTATTATTATAATTACCAAAATGAACGTCGTCAAAGTCGAATTTTTTTTTATTTTTTTTTTTAAATTGTATTTTCAAAAGCCATTGTCTCGAAAATGCATTCATGTTTGACCTTAAAAATTTCTTTTAACAAAAGACCAACAGTGGCCTTTTAGCTAGAAGGGTTCAAAAGTAACAGGGTGTTAACTGATGTAAGGTCATAAGTACGTCTCTTCACATTAAAGCGCTACGTACACCGCAGGGGGTGAAAATAGACCACCTTCCCGTAAGCTTTTTTTTTACAAAATTAACCAAGGAATCACCCCTTTAAGCCACATGCCACATAAACGGATACACCCTGTATACCCGAGCATATCTATAGTGTTCCCAATAGACTCTATAAAATAACGTATGTATAAGGTACACTTGCTATTATCGCAAATTTTGGTGTAATAAATGGGGTCAATTAAAATTTACAATAAAAATATAACGGAAATAAATACCAGTTGTGAAAAATAAAGTTTGTTTCAATGACTAATGTGTGTATAAGGAGCTAAAAATTATAAATTATTTTATTCATTACATTTGGATAACTTTCGATCGAATAATTTTTGCGAAAGCGATTACCATCAGATGACGCTGGAGAAATTTGAAAATAGAGTTAGCAAGTAATTCCAATTTGACGGACGTGACGTGCATCTAAAACGTCCACTAGAGTGAGTTCAGTTATTCGTGAACAGCTGCTTATTGTAAAACTGTGTGTAGTGTGATAAAACAATACGTGAGAGAATTCTCAGTTAATTTGTTCAACATTTTTAAATTGTTGGTTGGTGTGAAACATTTTTCGAAGAATAATGCTTTACAAGAAAATCGGAATTTTTAATATGTATTCGTGCATACATACTACAAATTAAGGGTCATGGGCAGATGTAAAATATTGGACCAGACCTTCAGATTTCATACATAACGAATAACAACAACAACTTCAAGACAATCGATTTGGTAAGGCTTTCAAACACTCTCACTAACCGATAACATGCATAGCTCTTGTATGATAAAATCGCCTGCACCTGCTCATATCCGTATAGTCATGTCTTATGTGTGTACATACTTTTATGCATATGTATATAAAATTTTTTTGTTCATTCTGTATGAGGTATAGGTATGTATGTATGCGTATGAAGGTAATTATAAAGTCGAATGCAAATTTTTGAAAGCTGTTTATACAACACCTATGTAAGGAGAAATTTGAAGAAAAGAGTTTGTTACTCGTAACGGACAAAGTATCTAAAAACGGTTAAATTTGAAAATTTATGTAGTTATCAATTAATAAATATGTCGAGTTTTAAGTACATAATAAAAATGCTTTTATTTTTTACGTACATGTTTGGGTTTTAAAAGACTTTGAAACACTAACTTTGAACAACGAAAAATATTCTCTTCTTATTAAGCAAAAACGTGGTAGTTTTTATAACACAGATTATAACTCAAAAAATTATACGCCAAACTTGCAACAACTTGATTTCATCGGTACTATGAACGAGTTAAAAACCCAACTCTGCCAAATGCCAAGTGTATGGCTACGAGTAATACCAAAAATAATAAATACGAAGATGTCTTACATATGAGAGGAAGATGGTATGTTTACACATTTATGTTCTGTTTTTAAATTGATCGGATTCAGAGCGAACTGGGACACCTAGTCTCTTTTTCGAATCTAGAAGGGAGAGCTAACCGCAAAATATATTTCCTTGACACAAACAAACAAATTAAATCAAATATGGAATGACACATCTCATAGATATATTTCTGAATATGTTATGAGTTATGTCGCTCTTCGGTTTTTTCGCTACAGCTGTTTCAGTTTTTTTGTGTATATATATATATGGCGGTCGGCCATCAGCATAGTAGGGCGAATAACACAGAATGCTTCAGAAATGCATGTGGCCGCAACTATCTCTTACTGGTAGAAGTGCGATCAAACCTCTACGTGGTGGCCGCTGGTAATTTTCCTTTCCGGGAAAAGCGAAATGATCGGTCAGGTCCCATCAAAGTAAGGTTAGCGCGAGGCCAATAGCCTCGCCCGTAAAAAACCATATTACGGTACGGAACCCCAAATCAGCCTCGGATACACGGTGATCGGAAGAGCACTTCCATGAGTTGCTTAATGGCCAGCTAACTGAGGAATTGGAGGCTCCACCAATTACCCAATACCACAATATGTTGCCACCACCAAGCATAGACGAAGTTAGCAGAGCGATAAATCGGCTCAAAAATAATAAGGCCCACTGTAAGTAAAAGACGATGTGGTGGCAATCCAGAAGAATCAAGTGAGTTTAGGAACTCTGTTAGATAATTAACTTCCTCAGCACCATCTACTAAGGTATCAATAGACTTATTTTCAATGACTAGGGCTGTTAACATGGCAAGTATTTTATTGTTCATTTCGTGGATGTCTGCATTTTTAGCAACAACAATATCCAGATTAAAATAAGATGGTTTTGAGTTTTTAGCCAAAAAATAGAATTTATTAGTTCTGGGAAAAATTACAAAAATCAGATGTCAGTTTTAGATTGCACTAAGGCACTGTTACTAATTACCTTCTCCAATTTGAAGCGACAATGTCCTCACCCCAAATCCAGCCGGTCTTAGTATTACCATCGCTAATCACCTCAGCGAACACGAAAACTATAGAATCCCCACAAGGAACAACCTGCCATCATAGAGGTGACCCAGCACCACTATTTACTCTTAAACAACACCCGATCCCCAGCACCATTCTAACCACCACTATTTATCACGGCGATACCTTAAACTATGGGTCCGACACTTATATCAGCTGCCACCCCTCCCCCAAGTAAAAAACGTGCTACCCCGCACCAACAATATTTGATTCCAGATTGTAAGTTATATGTATACCAAATTTGGTTGAAATTGGAGAGTTAGTTAGGCGTAAACAAACAAACATTTAAATGCTCTATTTTTAATTCTCTATATTAACTTCGCGTGCCCGTGGCTGGATGGCTAGTTGTCTGGTCAGATTTTGTGATCAATTTTTAACCCACTTCCTACAGCCCGATTGTATTGAAACTTTGTATACATGTGTATTTCCGGTGACAATAAATTCTATTAAAGTGATCGGGCTACATGGTCAGGGGGGGGGGGGGTTCCGGTGGTTCCCATACAAAGTTTTTTCCCATATAGCAGCATCAGAACATTTCATTCTATAATAACTGTGTGTTGTGCGCTGTGAGCACCGCTGCTTGCCTTACGATTGGGGTTGTTTTATTGTTGGGTTGCAGTGCTTCGCATGTTTTTTTATATTTTAGCATTTATAGTGGAATTCAGTATACTTTTGGTTATTGGAGAATTTACATGAAAATTTTTAATTTTTATGTATATATTTATATATAAATATATATATATATATATTGTTACGAAATTCAGGCTTTCGAGTTCGTAAAGGATTTTGCAATTAAAACACAACACAAGTTAATTGATATACAAATAACAATTTTAATGAACAATAATAAAATTAACACAAGTTCAAAAGTTATAATGGTGATTACTTTAAATGTACACAAGAACACTTATGATACTAGTACTTTACAATAATTCTCTTAGGTTATAGGTTTATCACTTTACAAGAACTTTTACAACTGCACTGGTTAAATTCCAAACAACTAATCATAATACTTCGGCTTAACGCATCTATTTATACTCAATCCTAAGCTAGACACAAATATCGAGAATAGACCAGAAAATTGTACCCTTATTCCCTTATTAACAACTAACGATACTTATATGTAATGAGTCATCTTCTAAAAATAGACAACATGTTCAATCATGTTATTTAACAAAAATCGGGCAAACCGCAAAAACTGGTTTGACTACTTGTTTTAACAGTACACAATGATTCAAACTTGCAGGCGGTTACATTTCAAATTTCAAATAACCTAATGGTCTTAGAACATGAGAGTGCTTATTTTTTTTAGTACCCAGTATTTTCTTAGTTTTAATTTAGCACTTATTTTTGGTATGCTAATAGTCTTAGCCTAAAAGTATGCAACTAATTTAGCACTTATGATTCTAATTCATTATATATATTTACTATTAACTACTTTTCGTAACATGGATTCAGCATGGATTCCTTCTGTTGTTGTACCTTGTCAATCTGTCAATGTGAACAACTTTCATTTTACATCTGGGGCTTTGTTGAATCCGATATACGACATCATTAATCCTCTTAATGATCTTATAAGGCCCTTCCCAACTCTGCTGTAGTTTTGGAGATTTACCTTTTCTTCTCTTGGGATTGTAAAGCCAGACCAAATCTCCTTCCTGAAACCCACCACAGTTTGCTCGCAGGTCATATCGCGTTTTCATCCGGTTGCTGGCATCCACTATGTTGCTCCTTACTGCAGCATGAACAGCGGTCATCCTCTGCCTTAGATCACTAACATAATTCTCCTTTGTTGTCGGCTCTACTGGTGGTGATCCAAATTTGATGTCGCATGGTAGACGAAGTTCTCTGCCAAAGACAATCATTGCTGGAGAGTTTTTAGTTGTGTTATCGACAGCACTACGATAACCCATCATAAACAACGGTATACAACGATCCCATTCATCTTGGTTGGCGTTAACTTCTTTTCGCAGATGCTCTTCCAGCGTTCTATTGAACCTTTCGACCATTCCGTCTGATTGTGGATGTAACGGAGTAGTCCTCGTTTTCTTGATGTTGAGTACTTGGCACAGCTCTTGAAAGACTAGCGATTCAAAATTCCGCCCTTGTTCGGAATGTAATTCCAGCGGTACTCTAAATCTGCAGATCCAATTGTCCACGAATGCCCTAGCCACCGTGCTAGCTTCCTGGTTTGCGATGGGATATGCTTCTGCCCATTTACTGAAGTAATCAATGTACACGAGTACATAGCGATTTCCATCTCTTGTTTCTGGGAATGGACCATCTATGTCCATCGCCACCCGCTCAAATGGTGCTCCAACATTGTACTGTTGCATTTTTCCTCTAGTTTTTGGCTGCGGTCCTTCGCTTGCTGCGCACATGTCACACGTTCGACACCAGTCTTCCACATCTCTATGGCAGTTGACCCAATAGAAGCGATTCCTGACTTTATCTAGCGTCTTATTAACGCCAAAATGCGCCTCTGATGTACCACTATGTAATTCTTGCAGGACTTCTCTGACTCGATTCGTTGGTAGCACAATCTGTGATTTTGTGCTTTGACCATCAGCCGATTCCCAGTGCCTTACCTGTAGTCCATCTTTCAATCTCAATGACTGCCATTGAGCCCAGTAACTTTTTACTGTAGGACTTGCTGTTGCAATCTCGTGCCACTCCGGTCTTTCACCTTGCTCCATCCATTGAAATATTGGAGCAATCTAATCATCGCGCACTTGTTCCTCCCTTAGCTGCTCTTTTGTCCAGCGATCTTCGACTTGTAGTCTTATTTGAGCAACTACTTCAGAGCACTTCTTGTTTTCTTGCCTTGTACAGTGTTTGCATTGGGGTGCACAAGGTCTTCTGGATAACCCGTCGGCATTATTGTGCAGCATTCCTTTTCGAATGCTCTGTTCTGAATGTGTATGCCTGAAGTCGTTCAATCCATCTGGCCACTTGACCCTCTGGTTCCCTAAACTGCATTAGCCACTTGAGTTCTGCATGGTCAGTTCGAAGAAGGAATTCCTGACCGTATAGGTACTTGTGGAAGTGCTTGACGCTATCGACAACAGCTAGCAATTCCCTTCGCGTCACGCAGTAGTTCATCTCGGGCTTAGAAAGCGAACGGCTGTAGTACGCTATAACACGCTCCTTTCCTTCTTGACTCTGCGATAGAACCGCTCCTATTCCCGCATTGCTCGCATCAGTGTCCAGAATGAAGAGTTCTCCTGCCTACGCCAGAATTGGAGAACTACACAGCTTTCCCTTCAGCTATTCGAATGATTTTTGGTGCTCGCACGACCATTGGAACTTTTGGTTCTTCTCAGTAAGGCGACGAAGGCTTCGTGCAACATCTGCGAAGTTAGGCACAAACCGTCAATAGTAGGAGCATAGCCCCAGAAAACTTCGCAGCTCATGTAAATTCTTTGGTACCGGCCATTCCTTAACAGCTTCCAACTTCTTGGGATCCGTGCGTACTCCTTGACTGGATACAATGTGGCCCAAATAGTTCACTTCATTTTTGAAAAGGCTACATTTGGGCGGACTCAACTTTAATCCTGCAGCTTTAATGGTTTCCAGAACTTGCCGAAGATTGTTCACGTGCTCATTGAATGTACGACCAAAAACAATGATGTTATCCAAATAGACTAGACATGTCTTCCAGCTAAGGCCTCACAAAACATGTTCCATCAACCGCTCGAACGTAGCAGGAGCGTTGCATAAACCAAACATAAAGAAAATTGATACAAGCCGTTTCCCGCAGTAAATACTGTCTTCTCCTTGTCGTCGTTACGAATTGCTACCTGCCAGTATCCGCTTTTCAGATCCAATGTACTGAAGATTCTGGCTCCCGATAAGGTGTCCAACGTGTCGTCTATACGTGGTAATGGATAACTATCCTTCTTGGTGACATCGTTCAGTTTCCGATAGTCCACACAAAATCTCGTTGAACCATCTTTTTTTTGAACCAGTACCACAGGTGAGCTCCATGGGCTTTTGGACTTCCATCACGTTCCATCTTCTTGACCAGTGTTTCTGCCTCTTGTTGCTTAGCAAGTGGTAATCGTCTTGGCACCTGTCGAATTGGAGTCGCATTTCTTGTATCGATTCGATGTCGCACTATATTGGTTTTACCCATGTCGTTGTCGCTGACAGCAAAAACGTCGGCAAATTGCTCTAGCTCCTTTTCTGCTGCTTATCGCTGCGCTGCTGGAAGATGTTTACATAGCGAATGAATTATCTGCTTCCTTTCTAGATCTAGTGGCGTATTCCTTACTTTAACAGGCTGACAGTTTGCGATACAGCTTACTCCCTGAGTCTTGTCAATGACTGTTCCTTCTCTTATTACCTTCGGTGATGTGCTAACGTTCATTATTCTCACAGGTATCTTAGGCTGGAGTTTCACTAGAGATCTTCCGCATATCAATCCGTTCTTACTGAAATTGGTTGGCTCCACTATTCCTACTGTACTGTCCCCAAGATCACCGTTCACCTTGCCATAAATGAATTTCTCGCACATCGGTGGTATCACCACTTTTTCTTCAGTGATGATTCTTAGCCCGCCAATCTGGTTGTCGTTTATTTGCAGGGGTACTTCCACATTACGCCATTTTAACACGTGGTTCTTCAAATCAAGGAACATCTGGTGCTCTGTCATGAAATCCAAGCCCGATATGCATTCATCTGCAACGCTGGCAACAATAAAACGATGAGAAAACCGTATTCCTCCAAACATGACACTACAGGAGCACTCTCCTTTAATTGCTGCAACTTCACCCGTCGCTGTCCTCAAATTATAACGAAATACTTTGGACACCACTTTGGGATTTACAACTGATCTGCAAGCTCCTGTATCCAAGGTAAACGTAAATGGTTTTCCTTCTAACACACCACCAAGCTGTTACTGTCCTTTCTAAGTTGGGCAATGTTCACCGTGATCCTGGGGCTCTCTTCCCTCTTTACCAACTTACGCCCCGTAAAGCTGGTGTAACTTAGTTTTCCTGGGCTGCAGCTACGAGGTAAGCTGGATGCTCTACCTCATTCATCTGTGATGCGCCTATCTGCCGTAAATGTTCAGGCCTCTTGACACGATTCACTGGCTGTATTGTAGTTTGTACCGATCTTGGTTCCTTGCAGTCGCGGATGAAATGTCCAGGTTTCTGGCATCTAAAACATTTTGGACGAGAATTAGATGTTGGGTTTCCGTCGTTCTGAGGGCTTTCAGTTTTCGTTTTTCGGATTTCCTCTGTTATAAGGGCTTTTATTTGTGTAATGTCCTCAGTTTCCAACTTGCGCAATCTTACTAAATCAGTGGACAAACTTGCTCTAGCTGCTTCGTATTCCAAAGCCGATGCCAATACTTCATTCATTGAATTTCCTCTAGCTGTTGTTCTCAAATGAAGTTTTAATTGCTCATCTCGGATAGCATTGATGAACGCATCCACTGCCAGTCCATCCAAGATACCAGCCGGAACCCCACAATACGCTTGTCGTGCGAGCTTAGTAATTTCCCTCTCTAATTCTTGAAGGCGTTCTCCTCGCTGTTGTTTCTTCATCTGGAGCTGTATTTTGCTTAGCTCCTGTGTGTGAGATTGTCCGTAACGCAAGTCTAACTCTTTCAATATTCTTCCGGAACTCATCTCAGCATTTGAAATCATTTGCAATACGTCTGCTGCCTTGCCTATCAACGCTAGGATCAGAAAATTTAGCTGTTCTTCTGCACCCCATCCATTGTGTTGTACAGCAGCTGTGAACTGCACTTTGAAATTTTCAAAAGCTGTGTCGCCATCGAACGCAGGTGGCTTCAAAATTCCTTTCTGGTTATTAGAAAATTCTGGAATGACTCTGGGACTGCTTTGTTGAGTGCTCTCTCTGACGAATTGGGTACGGTTTTCCATCCGGGTCTCAATTTCCTTAATTGTGCCTCTCAGACCACTCACTTTTCCTGTCATATTCGTTTCGAGCGATTTAACTTCCTCTTGAATTGTTGATTGAATTTCACTCATCTTACCCCTTAACTTTTCCTGAATAACATCCAGCTTTTGATTTTGTTGATCAAATTTGGAGTTTAGTTCTTTAGTTTGCCGAGTAATTTCCTGCTTTTGTTGATCAAATTTGGAATTTAATTCCTGCTTCAGTTCTTGGCTCTGCTGTTGATTTTGTCGATTCAGCTTTTGACTTTGCTGTTCCAACTTATCACTAATTTGAAAATTCAAATCTTTTTCTTCAGACCTTGACTTTGCTGTTCCAACTTCTCGTTTAATTTGGAACTCAATTCTAGATTCTGTTGCTGCGATTGCTCATTTTGCTGTTTCATTTGCTGCATTAGAGCATTAAACATCGCTTCCATGTTTGGTGCTTCTTTATCTTCCAAAGTAGCAGTTTTTTGCTCCACTAACTCCGTCTCAATTGAAAACGGTTCACCAGCCTGCTGTTTTTCTGCTTTAACGACTTGTTGTAAACGGAGAAATAGCTCTTGCTTATTTCCTGCAGTACTTAGACCTCGCCGTCCAAGCTCTTCTTTAAGCTCCTGGGAACTATAGGATTTAATATTCACTGCACTTTCCATTTTATTGTTTAATGTTTATCAGTTTGTAAAGTTTCACTTAATTTGTTTACTGTCTCAAGGTTTGGAAAATCACCAAATAATTTATTGTTCCAAAATGTTACTGTCTCACAATTTGCAAATTTTTATTGTCTCTCAATTTACACGATTTGCAAAATTTTAATGTCTCACAATTTGCAAAATCCAACTACACCAATTGTTACGAAATTCAGGCTTTCGAGTTCGTAAAGGATTTTCCAATTAAAACACAACACAAGTTAATTGATTTACAAATAACAATTTTAATGAACAATAATAAAATTAACACAAGTTCAAAAGTTATAATGGTGATTACTTTAAATGTACACAAGAACACTTATGATACTAGTACTTTACAATAATTCTCTTAGGTTATAGCTTTATCACTTTACAAGAACTTTTACAACTGCACTGGTTAAATTCCAAACAACTTATCATAATACTTCGGTTTAACGCATCTATTTATACTCAATCCTAAGCTAGACACAAATATCGAGAATAGACCAGAAAATTGTACCCTTATTCCCTTATTAAATACTATATATATATATACTTATATGTAATGAGTCATCTTCTAAAAATAGACAACATGTTCAATCATGTTCTTTAACAAAAATCGGGCAAACCGCAAAAACTGGTTTGACTACTTGTTTTAACAGTACACAATGATTCAAACTTGCAGGCGGTTACATTTCAAATTTCAAATAACCTAATGGTCTTAGAACATGAGAGTGCTTATTTTTGTAGTACCCAGTATTTTCTTAGTTCTAATTTAGCACTTATTTTTGGTATGCTAATAGTCTTAGCCTAAAACTATGCAACTAATTTAGCACTTATGATTCTAATTCCATTATATACGCTAATAACTACTTTTCGTAACAATATATATATATTCTCTATATTAAGTTTGCTACCGGATGTGTTTGTTTTCTGCCGTCAAATCTTGTGATTAATTTGTAGTCAACATCCTAAAACCCGGTTTTATTTAAATTATTATTTATTTATTAAAATTTGAAAGCAATCGGGGCCCAGGGTTGATGGACTCCAATATAAAATTCTTCAAAGTTAAAACGGTGAAAATTTAGTTAATTTTTGTATTTGATATCAAGTGCCTCCAAGTAATTTAATACTAATACAGGAAGAATTTAAAGAATTATCCACAAATTAGGGGTTGAAATCAATTTTTAAGCAAGGAACCACAAATTCTGGTTACAAAAACAGATAAGAATTTTATATCCGGCATTATAGTTTACTGTGGGCGCCGAGGCTCTAGTAGTTAGTGCGTTGAACTTTTAAGAAGAATGTTCGAAGTTCAAATCCGAGAAACACGAAAAGTATTTTTCACGGCCCCACCTCTCGCTTTTGTCTGACAAACGTCCGAGAGTAATAACTTGTCACGGAAAACTTTTCAACTCGCCTTTCGGATGCTGCATTAAATTGCAGGTCCGTTCCATTTGTGTGTAAAAATATAGCACACACAACACGAATTGTCGCGAGAAACTAGGCCTTGGACCGCAACGGTTATTTTTGTTTACCTCTTCAGAAGCTGTTGATTGTTTTCCCGTCTTCCGATTTTAATAGGACGTTTGTATTTTAAAATAAAAGTTATCATTGATTTATTTATATTTTCTTACTAGCTGACCCAACAGACGTTGTCCTGTCCCACTTTCAATAAATTTGTTTGTGATCGTTTTGTGAACTTGTGAAAAGCTATTTGTTTTGCGATATCGCGTCACAGTATTAGTCACATCATTGTGTTACATTTTTTAACACAACACTGACCTCACACCCACAGACCTCCCGCCCACTGACCACCCACCCATTGACCTCATACACACTGACCCACCGCCCACTGAACTCACACCCACTGACCTTCCGCCAACTGACCTCCCGCCCACTGACCTCCCGCCCACTGAACACCTACCCATTGACCTCATACACACTGTCCCACCACCCACTGAACTCACACCCACTGACGCCACGCCCACTTACACCCGCGTTTCCCGGCTGCCCCATCCCACTGACCCCCGCCCACTTACCTCCCGCCCACTGAACACCAACCCATTGACCTCATACACACTGACCCACCACCCACTGAACTCACACCCACTTACACCCGCGTTTCCCGGCTGCCCCATCCCACTGACCCCCGCCCACTGACCTCCCCCCAACTGCCGCCAAGCCCACTTACACCCCAATAACTAACCAACTTACCAATCCAGAAAACTATAGAATCGACGTGAATTTGAGCCAAATCGTTCTATAAATAAGAATTTTCAGAAAAAAAACGATACCAGCGCCACCTAGCGGGTGTTTTAATAGTTATTATGCTATTCCTGGCGGAGAAAAATCCAACAAAACAAAAATCATAAAAATCGGTCCTGCCGTTCTCGAGTTATAAATGGTGTAACTAACCCGACTTTGTTTTATATATATAGAATACGTCAAAATTATAGAATATAGAATTCCATCTACATATACGAAATTCTCTGCTCTCCACTCACATTTTCCGAACCAAATTACTACGCAGAAAGAAATTTTGAACCCTCGCGCGTTCGATGGAAGACCGCATTTGAAAATTTCAAAGAAGAGTTTGAAGCTGCGGTACAACATAATGGATCAGGTGCTGAAGAAAAACTAGTCCTAGCGCTGAGAGGTAAGGCAGCTGACGTATTGCAGATGAGTCCAGACGCAGAGATGACCTGCGCGATTGTAAAGAACCAAGAACCAGTACACAAACTACAATATAGCCTGTAAATCGTGTCAAGATGCCTTATAATTCACGGCACATTTGCGCACCATGGATGAATGAGGTGAAGCAGCCCGCTTCACCCTTAACTGCAGATCTGGAAAAACCAAGTTAATACCAAGTTTGTGTGGCGAATATTGGTGAAGAGGGAAGAAAGCCTCAGGGTCACATTGCCGAACTTGGAGAGGACAGCAAACGGCTTAGTTGTTAGTGGAATGTATGAAGGAAAAAAATGCAAGTTTACCTTGGATACAGGACCTTCCTGATTAGTGGAAAGAGCTCATCGTTATAATTTGAGAACGGCGACAGGCGAAACTGCAGCAATTAAATGAGAGGGCTCCTGTAGTGTCATGTTTAAAGGAATAGTGTTTTTTAATCGATTTATTGTTGACAGCATTACAGATGAATGCATATTGAGGCTAGATTTGATGACAGAGCACGAGATTTCCGATTGACCTGAAGCAGTGTTACTCGTTGTTTCCACCTCAAATAACAAAAATGCTACAATAAAATAATTTGCTTGGGTGAGTAAAATTATGGAGCTATCGCTGAAATGCATTCATGGCAAAAATTAAGGAATAAATTTAGAACACATGTTATCGCATATGAGAAAACATCTGTTTTTGTTGCATCTGATTCTTAAGGTAATATGAGTTCTAAATATATTTTCTTTATTTTTATTATTGATTGATTCAAAAAGTACACATTAAGACATTGGAGTCTTATTTTGAAAGTGAAAAGTAAAAAAAAACAACCCATAAAAATTAAAATTTTTCGTCTAAAATCTCTAATCGCAGAAATTGATATGGGAGCCCCTTGATCATGGGTAATTTATTTTATTGTAGGAGAAAATCATCGAAAGAGACATTTGACATCAGATTTTAAAATTGAAAATGCTCAGATCATTTTTTTCTGAGCACTTAGAGCACGCTCATACTCTAAGCAAATAAGAAACACGAGCATTTTTCTTGAGAACTCTTTGACTGCTCTGAACTAATTTATGAAAACGCGAAATTAAAAAAAAATTGTATGGGAGCCCCCGACCCCGGGGCCCGATCGCTTCAAAAATTTTACAAAAAGTTTTGTCCATCGGAGATACACATGCGTATAAAATTTGAAGAAATTCGGGAACTTTTTTCATAAAATTTGTCTGGGTGCCCCCCCCCCACCGACCTAGGGGCCCGTTCTCTCCAAAATTTTTACAAAAACTGTTTTCCAGCGGAGATACACATTTGTATACAATTTTATAAAAATCGGGTAAATTTTTTAAAATATTTGAGTTCCGAGGGGCCTCAAATTTTAATAGAATAGTATTGTCACCGGAAATATACATGTGTGCAAAATTTCAATAAAATCGGGCCATGGGAAGTGGGTTAAAAATTGATCAGAAAATCTGACCAGCCAGCCACCCAGCCAGCCACGTGCACGCGAAGTTTATATAGAGAATTTAAAAAAATGAGTGCAATGCATAAAAATAAATATTGTTTTAAAAATGATGTTTTAAT
The DNA here is from genome assembly GCA_947095585.1 of Nephrocerus scutellatus. Classification (NCBI taxonomy): domain Eukaryota; kingdom Metazoa; phylum Arthropoda; class Insecta; order Diptera; family Pipunculidae; genus Nephrocerus; species Nephrocerus scutellatus. The sequence goes on from OX352762.1 coordinate 33,610,303, forward strand.
TAAGAATAAAAAGAAAAGTAAGAATAACAAATTCGGTAATTAATAAGCAATTTATTATAAAATAAAGGTAAATTGAAAAATATAACATATGATATTTGAAATAATTTAATAAAAATAAAGTTATAGAACATAAATAGAATAAAGAGAACAAACAAACAACTGTGTAAAATGGGTAAAATAGTTTAGTGAGCAAGTTGCGCCCAATTTTGAGTTTGGTAGTGCATTAAATGTGGTTTCGTTCATAATTTCAGTGATCACAGCCAAAAACTTCTCTATAGAAAGCGCAACTGTTTTGCTGATACACGGATACATGCTAAAAAATCGCAAATGTTTATGTAATGGTAGTCAACAAAAGAGCATTATCAATATATACGTTTCTCGCTCTTTGCACTACCACCAGTTAGCGCGCGTTTCATAAAATGCGTCTGCTTATTTTTTGTACACTCCCATCACATCCCACAAACACAGACGCGTTTGGGATAGTTTCACTGCATTAGTATGCGTACAGTTGGGCTTTCTATAGAGAAGGTTTTGATCACAGCTAACAATTATAACGCCCACTAATACATGTGTTCTAAATTTTCTCTGCCTCCGTCTCGGTGTTTGCAGTGCAACCCTTCTCTACCATTTAAAATTTTGCCATTTTGATCTGTGCTGACCTTGAAAATCGCTTAAAATAATCCTACAACATTTTTCCTTCAATTCGGCTCACATTTATTCTAGCATTATTTGAAGCCTGTATACGTCTACATGCAAGAAGCGAATTATTTAATTGTAGCATTATAGTTATTTGAGGTGGAAACAATGAGTAACACTTTGGTGAGACTTTTTCACATCTCACCTAGTTTTGAGTACGTGAGTTGTCGTCTGCATGAGACAAAATCGAACCGATTCAGAATTTGTACTAGAATCTGTCATTAAATTACACTAAGCCAAAGAAAGAAAAAAATCACACAACTTTAAAATTGTATGCTATACACCTCGTACATATACGAACTGACATCTCACATTCAGGTGAGTTTTTCACATTTGCGGCCAAAATCCGTACTCTGTTATGCGGAACAATTTTAGTGAAACTTCAGCTAAAGAGACCAGTGAGAATAAGGAACAAGGAATAGCCATCGGTAAGTCTCGAGAGAAAGCTGCCGACTGCAGCCTGGTTTTCTTCAAATTTTACATACATGGGTATCTCCGATGGACAAAACTTTTTGTGAACGGGTCCTGAGGCCCAGGAGGTCCCCATATAAATTTTTTAAAAATTACCCCGCTTTTTTTTCAAATTTTAAACACATGTATATCTCCGATGACAAGACTTCCTATTGAAATTTGGAAGTGATCGGGCCCCAAGTTCTGGGGCTCCCATACAAATTTTTTTTTACACATGTGTATCTCCAGTTTGTAAAAATTTTGAAGTAAAGGGGCTCTAATATAAATTTTTTTCCAAATTAACCCGGTTCAAATGTTGTACACATATATATCTCCTTTTAAAGAATTGACTTGAAAATTTTTTATTTTTATGGGCTGTTTTTTCATAGTTGACTCTAGAGAAAACATTACATTGTGGACAAAGAAAAAATACGCCAAAACTTTTTTCTCCTCATATTCTGATTGTACTACCTTTTCTATAAGAATAGCACACTCATTATCAGAATCCAGAAAGTGGAATTTCAAAGCAGGCGATATTTTTAGAATTCTTTCAACAGTAGGACGTAAGGGTAAGAATCTTCTGGATACATATTAAACTATATCCTCGCAAGAAAATCAATTCTGCGTGTAACAGAACGGCAAAAGTTGCTGCATATTTTTAAAATAAAACTGTCTTAATAGTAGTCAAATCGACATAGAATATTCTGCTGCGTTATCTTAAATATGAACTGGGCAGCCAGCTTTAATAATTTTTTTCTTGATATAAAACTGATATACAGTTAAAAGTTTGTAACTGAATATTTTTGTTCAAAATTCACGTATGTTTTGTCAGTTATTTTACTTAGTAAAAAAATATCTCAAAAAGTTTAGCACTTATTAGAAATCTGTTAAGTGCAAAAAAAAATCAAAAAAGAATAAAAATAAAAATAAAACAACCCATAAAAATACAATTTTTCATGTAAATTCTGTAGTAGGAGATGGGTATGTGTTAAAATTTGAAGAAAATCGGGCTAATTTTTAAAAAATTTACATGGACACCACACGGGGTCAGGGCCAGATCACTCCAACAAACTTACAAAAAGTTTTGTCCATCAGTGATACACATGTGTTTAAAATTTGAAGAAAATCGAGCTAATTTTTAAAAAATTTATATGGGCACCCCTCGGGCCTTTGGGCCTCACTCCAAAAACTATACAAAAAATTTTGTCCATCGGAGATACACATGAAGATATATAAAATTTGAAGAAAATCGGGTTGATTTTTTTTGAAAAATTTTTATAGGCCCACGACCCCGGCCACCAAATTTTTTGCAAAAAATGTTGTCGATAAAAAATGTTGAAGATACACACGTATATAAAATTTAAAAAAAATCGGGTTAAGTTTTTTAAAAAATTTGTTGGGGCCTGTCTCCAAAATTTTTGCAAAAACTGTTGCCCATCGGAGATACACACGTATGTAAAATTTAAAAAAAATCGGGTTAATTTAAAAAAAAAAAATTGGGGACCAATGACCCTGTGGCCCGGGGTCTCCAAAATTTTTACAAAAAGTGTTTTTCATCGGATATACATAAGTATATAAAATTTGAAGAAAATCGGGTTAATTATTTAAAAAAAAGTTATGGGGCCCCACGAACCCGGGCCCGGGGTGCCCACATTTTTTACAAAAAGTTTTGTCTATCGAAGATACAAATGTGTATTAAATTTGAAGAAAATCGGGTTAATTTTTTTAAAAAATTGTATGGGGACCCACGAACCCGGGCCCGGGGTGTCCAAATTTTTTACAAAAAGTTTTGTCTATCGAAGATACACATGTGTATTAAATTTGAAGAAAATCGGGTTAACTTTTTAAAAAATTGTATGGGGCCCCACGAACCCGGGCCCGGGGTCACAAAATTTTTTACAAAAAGTGTTGTCTATCGGAGATACACATGTGTATTAAATTTGATGAAAATGGGGTTATTTTTTTTAAAAAAAAGTTATGAGGCCCCACGAACCCGGGCCCGGGGTCTCCAAAATTTTTACAAAAAGTGTTGTATATTAGAGATACACATGTGTATAAAATTTGAAGAGAATCGAGAAAAAAAATTTTAAATATTTGTAGGAGAGCCCCCCGACCCTGTGGCCCGAGGGGCCTCAAATTTTAATAGAAAGAGTTGTCTCCGGGAATACATTGTGTGCAAAATTTCAATAAAATCGGGCTTCGGGAAGTGGGTTAAAAATTGATCGCAAGATTCCACGACAGACGTCCGACAGCCGACCGATTTCCGACCGATTTCCGACCGACATCCGTGCCACGGGAAAGTGAAGTTAATATAGAGAATTTAAAAATGTTCAGTGATGTTTAAGATCGTTTGCGACCTGCTGACTGCAAGAAAACTTTCCTTTACACAAGCGAACACAAGAACGCACTGAACGCGTCTTTATTTACGCGTTTTACCCACATAGAATTATATTTCGTAACCCTTAAAATGTTCTTTTTATTGATATTGGGCATCCAATTCACGTGCGATTTCTGCAGAATGGCTATTGCTAGTGTCGAGGTCACTCATTGCGATTAAAAGAAGGTATTTTTTATGCCTTAATTAAATCAATGAGTTAAAATTGCGATGTGAAAATGTTCAAATATTTACAATTAAAAATTAAAAAAAGTACACATATAAAACCGTGGAAAGAATGTGCGATCTGTATTTTTAAATTCTCTATATTAACTTCGCGTGTCCGTGGCTGGCTGGCTGGCTGGTGGGCAGAATCTTGTGATCAATTTTTAACACACTTCCTAAAGCCCGATTTTATTCAAACTTTGCACACATGTGTATTTCCCATGACAATACTTTCAAAGCATAGGCACCGGGGGCCTCATGTGTATCTTCGATGGACAACACTTTCTATAAAAATTTGGAAGTGATCGAAACCCTGGGGGGCACCCATACAAATTTTATTCAAAAAGTACCCAATTTTCTTCAAATTTTATATGCATGTCCGATGGACAACACTTTTTGTTAAAATTTGGTAGTGAAATGGCCCCGGGGTCCCCCGACAAAATTTTTGAAAAATTTACCCGATTTTATTCAAACTGCACATTGTGTATTCCCGATTAGAGAATTAACACGAAAAATATTAATTTTTATTTCTTTTGTTTTTGACCTCCTCTTTTAGTAAACAAGTGCTCATGTTGTTATGCTGAATGCGAGTATATTCGAGGGTTTATTCGTTAAGTTCGTTCGTTACGGTGACTTTACATATACAAACATAAATTTAAAAAAAAAAATTAAAAAAATACAACCACGACTTTCTTTTAATTTTTTTTATTTCTTATTTTCTTTTGCACTTGACAGATTTCTCATAAGTGGTATACTTTTTGAGATATTTGCAAAAATTAAACAATACTGTTCAAGTAAACTGCCACTTCCGGTTGGCCGATTTCATAAAAAGCTTAAATTTAAATTTCCATCCCCGTAAATTCAGCCGTCTGGGCTGTTGAGTGGGCACAGACAGACAGACAGATAGAGATTTTTTATTTTTCCCTTTTTCTGACTCAGGAGATACGGAAGTAAGTAAATCTGCAAAAATCCCGAGTTCAAAAGTTTTCATGATTACTGTGGGTGCCGTGGCTCAGCGCATGGCTACCGAGCAGGGGTTCGTAGTTCGAATCACAGTAACACCAAGAGTATTTTTCACGGTGTCCCACCTCTCGCGAATGGGTGACAAACGTTCCGAGAGTAATAACTTGTCACAGAAAGCTTCTCTCAATTCACCGTTCAGATCGGGCCTTAAATTGTAGGTCCCTTCCATTTGTGTCCAAAAATATGCACAACACAAATGATCGCGAGAAGCTAGGCCTTGGACCGCAACGGTCTGTCGCGCCGAATATTATTTACTATACTTCTTTTTACTATGTAAAAGAAAGTAAAAAACGATGTGTACAAAATTTAAAGAAAATCGGGTAAATTTTGTAAAATATTTGTATGGGAGCCCCCCGAACCCGAGGTCCGAGGGGCCTCAAATTTTAATAGAAAGTATTGTCACCGGAAATATACAAATATACATGTGTGCAATAAAATCGGGCTATGGGAAGTGGGTTAAAAATTGATCACAAAATCTGACCAGCCAGCCAGCCACCCAGCCAGCCACGTGCACGCGAATTTAATATAGAGAATTTAAAAAATAAACTTCGTTTTTCGGGTACAAACTTTTATGTATACATCGAAACACACCACACAGTCTTTTATTATTTGGTATTAATCGACAAAATATCTGTTTTTGAGATTGGGTTTATTTCAAAGTATTTTCTTTTTTCCGCGCTTCACATGCGCCACTAGCGACACGCGTCAAACGCGGGATATCAAAATTGGCTCCTGACACTGAGCCGCTCACAACTTTCAGCCCTCTAGGTCGTATGAAAGGTGGTTAAAAAAGACATCAAAAAACGAGAAAATGGCGCGTTTTCAAACCATCACACGCAAATGCTATTTTGGACTTAGGCGCTCACAAAATTTCAGCTCTCTAGTTAGTGTAGTATTAAAAAGGACCTCAAAATAGTCGAAAAAAAATGTAAACCCATCACACGCGCCACACGCGACAAGCGTCCTAAGTCTATGCACTGGAATTTGTATCTGGGACTTGTCCTCTCTAAATTGGATATGCTTCTCACGTCTATATAGTCCACAGTGGGTCTTGATGAGGTACCAATTAAATGATGTGTTTCTCACTTCCTATCATGACGTTTGTGTCCGTAAAACCAGTTTGTGTAAACGTAAGGTTCCCTGGTGGATCCGATCAAGAGCGGAAGACCGTCTGGCTAACCTTAGGAAGAGAGTTAGAAACCTCTTCGATGCTGCTAAAAGCACGAAGAGTTCGGAGGTTGGGAGGAATACAGGCTCGAATACAGAGTAAAACTCTGAATTAAGATGATCCAAACGTGCCACATGGAGGAAATTCTGCGAAAACATTGTTGAAATGGCAGTAGCGGCACGAATCAACAAACAAACAGTGTAGGTTTATTAAAAAATGCTGAAGACACCTACGCGTCGGACTGTGAGGATACAACCAGAACCCTACTCCTGCTTCATTTCCCAGGTTCATCTACTCGTGCACCATACACGTACCCGAAAACATCTGATCAAAAGGTCTGTATTACTAGTAGGGTAACTATTTTAATCCGGTAAAATATTCAGTCCGAATAAGGTTAAATGGGTAGTAGGCTCTTTTAAACCTTTCAAAGCTCCCGGCGGTGATGGGATCATTACAGCGCTTCTACAGAAGGAAAACGATCTCATCCTACCGGGTATGATTGCTCCAAAACAGGCAATAGACCTAGTGAGCTGCCTAAATCATACAGACCTATAAGTCTAACATCATTTGTCCGCAAAACCATGGAGAGGCTCATTGGCGTTCACATTAGAGGCCGGTTAGAATTGTCTACCTCTCTGCACTCAAGTCAGTTTGCGTACAGGAAAGGCAAAAGCAAAGTAGAAGGAACTTTTCGTTCCAATGAAGTGTCCCTGTGTGCCTCCTTCGACATTGAAGGCGCTTTAGATAAAACTACCTACGACTGTATTGCAAGGGCAATCTGTAGCAGGGGTATCGAAGACTCGACCAATCATTGGATAAGGGCCATGCTTGAAATTCGAGATATTATTTCCTCCTCGGGAAAGTGTCTGTGTCTGTGACTGCAGTTAAGGGATGTCCTCAACGAGGACTGCTTTCTTCCCGTCTATGGTCACTAGTCATTGACAATCTTCTAGTTGATCTTCACAGATCAGGCTACATCGCTACATTGGTTATGTGGACGATTTGGCGATTTTTATTAGTGGTAAGCACTGCACGACTATCACTAGTGTCATGCAAGGTGCTTTACTACACGTCTTAAAATGGTGCAGCAGAGAAGGACTATCCATTAATCCGTGAAAAACTGGTCTAGTGCATTTCACGAAAAGAAGACTGGTCGATTTGAGACCTATCATCATAAAAGGCACCACGTTAGATTATTCCAGTGAGGTTAAATATCTCGGGGTCATCCTTGTTATGCGGCTAAACTGGAATTCCAATATCAAGTCCGCCATAGAACGCGACTATGGTGAGACCTATTATCACATACGCAGCCATCGTTTGGTGGCCGTAGGTACTTGAAAGAACAACGCGAACTAAGCTTCAGAAGCTACACAGAAGTGCCTGTCTATGTATAATGGGTGCCATGCGCACCTGCCCTACGACTACATTAAAAGCTGTTGTAGGGCTTTCACCCTTGCAAATCTTCATCAGGAAGACGGCTGCTAGATGCGCTTTTAAGCTGCAACTAGAATACGAGTACAAACCGGGTGACTATATGGGTCACCTGAAAATTCTTGACTCAATTCCTGAAATAGACATGTTCTGCACTGTCCCCGACATTATTCTCAGGGAGCAATGTTTCGGAAGGAAATTTGAGGTAGAAATATTGGAACAGGTAAACTTGTACAATTGTGTTCCGGCACTGGACGCTAGAGGTCTGGTCTGGTTCACAGATAGATCGAAGATGGAAGCTGGAGCTAGAGCCAGGCGGAACTCCATACCATTGAGATCTGTGCTAGAATTAATCTTAATAAAGGAATTAAGGGCGCTATAAAATATATCTTTTTTTAATATCAGCAACATTTACCAACCGAATTTTATGAAATTTTCAATGTATTGTGACGACAAATTTCCGGGGAAAAGAAATTTCTCCCCACAATAGAAATAAAAGAAACAACCCATAAAAATTAAAATTTTTCTTGTAAATTCTCTAATCGGAGATACACACACACACACACACACTGCGTGCTCGACTTGTGGCAAAATCATCCACGAAATGACGCAGCGGCAGCGAACAACGCTGCTCACAAAGCACAGAGCTAAGACTTTGCCGTGATCTGATGCGATATAGCGATATTTAAAAATTGTATATTGGGGTCCCCAAGAGGCCGATCGATCCAAATTTTTACTAAAAGTGTGTTCCATCGAAGACACACATGTGTACAAAATTTAAAGAAAATCGGGTAAATTTTGTAAAATATTTGTATGAGAGTCCCCCGAACCCGAGGTCCGAGGGGCCTCAAATTTTAATAGAAAGTATTGTCACCGGAAATATACATGTGTGCAAAATTTCAATAAAATCGGGCCATGGGAAGTGGGCTAAAAATTGATCAGAAAATCTGACCAGCCAGCCAGCCAGCCAGCCAGCCAACCAGCCAGCCACGTGCACGCGAAGTTAATATAGAGAATTTAAAAAAACAACCCATAAAAATTAAAATTTTTCTTGTAAATTCTCTAATCGGGGATACACACACACACACACACACTGCGTGCTCGATTTGTGGCAAAATCATTCACAAATGACGCAGCGACAGCGAACAGCGCTGCTCACAAAGCACAGAGCTCAGACTTTGCCGTGATCTGATGCGATATAGCGATATTTAAAAATTGTATATTGGGGTCCCCAAGGGGCCGATACTAAAAGTGTGTTCCATCGAAGACACACATGTGTACAAAATTTAAAGAAAATCGGGTAAATTTTGTAAAATATTTGTATGAGAGTCCCCCGAACCCGAGGTCCGAGGGGCCTCAAATTTTAATAGAAAGTATTGTCACCGGAAATATACATGTGTGCAAAATTTCAATAAAATCGGGCCATGGGAAGTGGGCTAAAAATTGATCAGAAAATCTGACCAGCCAGCCAACCAGCCAGCCACGTTCACGCGAAGTTAATATAGAGAATTTAAAAAAACAACCTATAAAAATTAAAATTTTTCTTGTAAATTCTCTAATCGGGGATACACACACACACACACACACACACACACACACACACACACACTGCGTGCTCGTTTTGTGGCAAAATCATTCACAAATGACGCAGCGACAGCGAACAGCGCTGCTCACAAAGCACAGAGCTCAGACTTTGCCGTGATCTGATGCGATATAGCGATATTTAAAAATTGTATATTGGGGTCCCCAAGGGGCCGATCGCTCCAAATTTTTACAAAAAGTGTTTTCCATCGAAGACACACATGTGTACAAAATTTAAAGAAAATCGGGTAAATTTTGTAAAATATTTGTATGAGAGGCCCGAGGGGCCTCAAATTTTAATAGAAAGTGTTGTCTTGGGAGTTATACATGTGTGCAAAATTTCAATAAAATCGGGCTGTAGGAAGCGGCTTAAAAATTGATCACAAGATTTGGCCAGCCAGCCAGCCACGGGCAAGTGAAGTTAATATAGAGAATTTAAAAATAAAATCTATTTTGAATTATATAAATTTTCATTTCATACCGGGAGCACAAAATATACAAAATAACAATATTTTTATTGTTATAAATTATTATATGGAATCATCAAAACTCTATTTCTCATTTTTACTTATAACTCTCTGCTCCATAGCACCGTACCAAAACAAAAACAAAACAAACACTGGTCCTAATCATAAGGCAACAATGCTTATGCGAAAACAACAAAAAAACCCACACACTACAAACCCACAGAAAAAAAAAACTCAAACACAGCGTGCATGTGCAAATAAGAAGTATGTACTGCACATGCACGCTAATGCAAAACGAATATCCCGTTAGTTGGACATAAAAGAAGTCTGTTGGGAAACCAACACTCGGTTGTTCTAAAGCCAGCGTAGCGTGCGGACCGGTAAGTCTCCTCCTAGTTTCCTTTTTCTTCTTTGTTTGTTTTTCGTCACAGTCAGGAACTTCCCCCCACCCACGGTAAGGGGTTCTTTGACTATAGGTTGTTTTTTTTGTCTGGCTTACAGCGCAATTAGCTTTATACAGCAGAGAATTTCCCCCAACCCACGGTAAGGGATCCTCTGGCTAAGTTTTATTTCTCTTCAGGGGCAGAGGTTTTGGACTTAGGCGCTCACAAAATTTCAGCTCTCTAGTTATTGTAGTATTAAAAAGGATCTCAAAATAGTCGAAAAAAAAGTAAACCCATCACACGCGCCACACGCGAAAAGCGTCCTAAGTCTACGCACTGGAATTTGTATCGGAACTTTTCCTCTCTAAATTGGATATGCTTCTCTCGTCTATAGGTCCACAGGGGGTCTTGATGAGGTACCAATTAAATGATGTGTTTCTAACTCCTATCATGACGTTTGTGTCCGTAAAACCAGTTTGTGTAAACGTAAGGTTCCCTGGTGGATCCGATCAAGAGCGGAAGACCGTCTGGCTAATCTTAGGAAGATAGTAAGAAACCTCTTCGATGCTGCTAAAAGCACGAAGAGTTCGGAGGTTGGGAGGAATACAGGCTCGAATACAGAGTACAACTTTGAATTAAGATGATCCAAACGAGCCACATGGAGGAAATTCTGCGAAAACATTGTTGAAATGCCAGCAGCGGCACGAATCCACAAGGCATTACTTAAGGATCAGACAAACAGTGTAGGTTTATTAAAAAATGCTGAAGAGACCTACGCGTCGGACTGTGAGGATACAATCAGAACCCTACTCCAGGTTCATTTCCTAGATTCGTCTACTCGTGCACCATACACGTACCCGAAAACATCTGATCAAAAGGTCTGTATTACTAGTAGGGTAACTATTTTAATCCGGTAAAATATTCAGTCCGAATAAGGTTAAATGGGTAGTAGGCTCTTTTTAACCTTTCAAAGCTCCCGGCGGTGATGGGATCATTCCAGCGCTTCTACAGAAGGAAAACGATCTCATCCTACCGGGTATGATTGTTTTTTTACTGCCAGCTACAACTGGGGATACATTCCTACTTTTGGCGGTACATTCATACTATCTGGAGACAGGTAAATGTGATATTTATCCCCAAAACAGGCAATAGGCCTAGTGAGTTGCCTAAATCATACAGACCTATAAGTCTAACATCATTTGTCCGCAAAACCATGGAGATGCTCATTGGCGTTCACATTAGAGGCCGGTTAGAATTGTCTACCCCTCTGCACTCAAGTCAGTTTGCGTACAGGAAAGGCAAAAGCAAAGTAGAAGGAACTTTCCGTTCCAATGAAGTGTCCATGTGTGCCTCCCTCGACATTGAAGGCGCTTTAGATAAAACTACCTACGACTCTATTGCAAGGGCAATCTGTAGCAGGGGTATCGAAGACTCGACCAATCATTGGATAAGGGTCATGCTTGAAATTCGAGATATTATTTCCTCCTCGGGAGAGTGTCTGTGTCTGTGTCTGTGACTGCAGTTAAGGAATGTCCTCAACGAGGACTGCTTTCTTCCCATCTATGGTCACTAGTCATTGACAATCTTCTAGTTGATCTTCACAGATCAGGCTACATCGCTACATTGGTTATGTGGACGATTTGGCGATTTTAATTAGTGGTAAGCACTGCACGACTATCACTAGTGTCATGCAAGGTGCTTTACTAAACGTTTTAAAATGGTGCAGCAGAGAAGGACTATCCATTAATCCGTGAAAAACTCGTCTAGTGCATTTCACGAAAAGAAGACTGGTCGATTTGAGACCTATCACCATCAAAGGCACAACGTTAGATTATTCCAGTGAGGTTAAATATCTCGGGGTCATCCTTGATACGCGACTATGGTGAGACCTATTATCACGTACGCAGCCATCGTTTGGTGGCCGTAGGTACTTAAACTAAGCTTCAGAAGCTACAAAGAAGTGCCTGTCTAGGTATAACGGGTGCCATGCACATCTGCCCTACGACTACATTAAAAGCTGTTGTAGCGCTTTCACCCTTGCAAATCTTAATCAGGAAGACGGCTGCTAGATGCGCTTTTAAGCTGCAACTAGAATACGAGTACAAACGGGGTGACTATATGGGTCACCTGAAAATTCTTGACTCAATTCCTGAAAGAGACATGTTCTGCACTGTCCCCGACATTATTCTCAGGGAGCAATGTTTCGGAAGGAAATTTGAGGTAGAAATATTGGACCTGGTAAACTTGTGCAATGGTGTTCCGGCACTGGACGCTAGAGCGGAACTCCATACCATTGAGATCTGTGCTAGAATTAATCTTAATAAAGGAATTAAGGGCTCTATAAAATATATTTTTTTTTAATATCAGCAACATTTACCAACCGAATTTTATGAAATTTTCAATGTATTGTGACGACAAATTTCCGGGGATAAGAAATTTCTCCCCACAATAGATGAGAAAAATAAAATCTATTTTGAATTATATAAAATTTTCATTTCATTCCGGGAGCACAAAATATACAAAATAACAATATTTTTATTGTTATAAATAATACATATATATAAACATAAATTTATTAGAATTTAGAAAACACTTTGAATTGCATTTATCATCATTATCATTATTATATGGGATCATCACCACTCTATTTCTCATTTTTACTTATAACTCTCTGCTCCATAGCACCGTACCAAAACAAACACTGGTCGTAATCATAAGGCAACAATGCTTATGCGAAAACAACAAAAAAACCCACACACTGCAAACCCACAAAAAAAAGAAACTTTAAACTCAAACAGAGCGTGCATGTGCAAATAAGAAGTATGTACTGCACATGCACGGTAATGCAAAACGAATATCCCGTTAGTTGGACATAAAAGAAGTCTGTTGGGAAACCAATACTCAGTTGTTCTAAAGCCAGCGTAGCGTGCGGACCGGTAAGTCTCCTCCTAGTTTCCTTTTTCTTCTTTGTTTGTTTTTCGTCACAGTCAGGAACTTCCCCCCACCCGCGGTAAGGGGTTCTTTGACTATAGGTTGTTTATTTTATCTGGCTTACAGCGCAATTAGCTTTATACAGCAGAAAATTTCCCCCAACCAACGGTAAGGAATCCTCTAGCTAAGTTTTATCTCTCTTCATGGGCAGAGGTGCCACCTCTCCAACAGTACATTGGTTTAGCTCGATTTACGCACATTGGCTTTATACAAGGTAATGGATTATCTGGCTAAGTTTTATTTCTCTTCGGGGGCAGAGGTGACATCTCTTCAACAGTATATTGGTTTAGCTTGATTTACGTACATTAGCTTTATACAGCAGAGAATTTCCCCGACTCACGGTAGGGGATTCTCTGGCTAAGTTTTATTTTTCTTCAGGGGCAGAGGTGCCACCTCTCCAGCAGTACATTGGTTTAGCTTGATTTACGTACATTGGCTTTATACATCAGAGTATTTCCCCGACCCACGGTAAGGGATTCTCTGGCTAAAGTTTTATTTCTCTTCAGTGGCAGAGGTTCCACCTCATCAGCAACACATTGGTTTAGCTTGATTTACATACAATTAGCTTTATACAGCAGAGAATTTCTCCCGACCCACTGTAAGGGATTCTCTGGCTAAGTTTTATTTCCAGAGAATTTCCCCCGACCCACTGTAGGGTATTCTCTGGCTAAGTTTTATTTCTCTTCAGGGGTAGAGGTGCCACCTCTCCAACAGCACATTGGTTTAGCTTGATTTACGCACATTAGCTTTATACAGCAGAGAATTTCCCCCGACCCACGGTAAAGGATTCTCTGGCTAAGTTTTATTTCTCTTCAGGGGCAGTGGTGCCACCTCTCCAACACCAAATTGGTTTAGCTTGGTTTATGTACATTAAGTTTATACAGTAGAGAATTTCCAACGACCCACGCTAAGGGATTCTCTGGCAAAAGCATGATCACGACGGCCCCAAGTATAGAGGTGGTGATCCTAAAAGAATAAAATAATATAAATATAAGCTTAAAATTATTAATAAACAAAAGTAAACTCAGATTTCGTATCATAATTCATAATTTTTCTGTAACGAACCCTGGACAAACTACTAAGCCTACCCCGGCTGTAAAAAACGTCGTTACAGTATATTATTGGTAGTTGGTGGAAGGTTATAGGCTATAGTACACCCCCACCCAGCGATGGTAACAGGAAGGTGGAGGTTTATGTGTACAGGTAGCGAAGCGAAGTATTAGGCAGTAAGCGGTTAGATTATTATTATAATAATAATATTTGGCACGACAGACCGATGCGGTCTAGCTTCTCGTGAACATTCGTATGGTGCGTGTTATATCTTTGTACACAAATGGAAATGGAAATGGATGTACAATTTAATGTCATGCAAAAGATTCTTGGCGATTTTGGGATTCGAACTTCGAACACTAATCACTAGAGAGACACGGCGCCCACAATTAATAAATTAACCAAAAAAAACGAATGTATGTGTGATTTAAGTGTGCCGGGACTCACACTCGCATATACCAACCAACTTTTATGGAATTTTCAATATTATGACAGGTGGAAAAAATTCCCACTATGGGAAGAGGGTAGGCAATTTGTGGTAGGATTAGAAGGTAGCCGAATATTTAAGTACTAGTACGTTGTGGGTAGTGAAGCACCCCTGAACAGCTATTATGTTCAAAGGCCAAAGGTCAGAATTTGATGGGAGTGTTTTAACTTATTCTTAAGGTAATATGTGTTCTTAATATTGTGTTTGGGAGTGCATTAGTTGTAGTTTCGTTCATTATTTCGGTAATCACAGCTAACAATTATAATGCCCACTAATACATATGTTCTAAAGTAGCAATATTTGGAGCCCGTATACGTGTACATGCAAACAAGCAAATTATTTTATTGTATCATTATTTTATTTGATATGGAAACAACGAGTAACACACTTTGGTGAGACTTTCTCACATCTCACCTATTTTTGAGTACGCGAGTTGGCGTATACATGAGACAAAAGCGAACCGATTTAGAATTTGTAATAGAACCTTGTACTAGAAGCTGTCATTTAAATTACACTAACCCAAAGAAAGAAAAAACATCACACCACATTAAAATTGTTTGCTATACACCTCTTACGTATACGAACTGACATCTCACGTTCAGGTGAGTTTTGCACATTTGCGACCAAAATTCGTACCCAGGAGGCTTTTTCCGAATACATAAATTTTCTGACTTCCTTGGTGTTCACGTTGAAAAATAAATGCTCCAAAAGTGGTAATAATGTTCTCGGGAATAGCCCCTAGGTGTTAGGTATAAAACACAAAATATTAGCGATTTTGTGAATATTTATAATCTGATTAAATTGAATTACACTATCGAACGAAGATCTGATTTGTAAAAATAATGATTCACTGGTCACATGTAGCTAAAACTTCAATATGACTGCGGCAATGCCTATTAATATTAAGCACACTGCTGTCTTTTCTAATTTTACAATAGAAAAAAGGATGTAAAAGAATAAATATATTTAGCTACAAATGTTGTAAGCATCAGTATGCTGCAGACTTACCTGAGTAAAACGTAAAAAATACCACACTTAATTTCTCTATTTTCCACTTTGTGCTTTAACCAATTCGTATTTGCTGATGATGCTTTCGTAAATTTTTGTACTTTTTACGTCGTGAGTAATTAATGTGTACTGTGTTAATATATTTAGATTTTAATATCAGCTCCGTATATTACGAGAAGACGTTTCGAAGGAATTCTTTTTTTTTATCGATTATACTTTGGTATTCTTTAATAATTAACGTATTTTCATATTTTTTGTATTGGTCGTTTTATTTACTATTTTTTGGTCTCGTTTCATATCAGACTATAGCTACATACTTCACTATTTTAATTCATGTAAATACTTTGAGTTGGAAAGTTGCGATTCGACCAATTTTCCAAAATGTAAATTTTTTATGCAAAACAAAAATTAAAAAAAAATCGTAGAAGAATCTAATGGTTTAATGCATTTGCTATGACAAAATGTTGGATTTATATATGGTTTCTTGATAAGCTAAGAAACTGTTAACCTCGCAAGTAACGGCAGTCAACACCAGCCATCACCGCCACACGTTAAACAATGACTGAAAAAGTGCTAACAACTCAGGTATTGGTAGAAAGTTATCCTCCAGCAATCTCTTCAAAGCAAAACTCAAGCTACAACTTTGCTTGAGTCATGTACGAGTATAGGCACAGTAACACATACTACAGGTATTTAGGGTTACAAGCACAGAATATACCTGCTATTAAGTTCAGTCGTATCTCGTATTTTATGTGGCAATGATCAATATAACAGCGCACGCGCAACGTCTATACTGTATTGGTATAGGAACGTCAACAATTCAGAAGTAACAGTGCTACGCTATGTAGCTTCATGCATAGAGAGCTAAAAGCACTCGAACTCTAGCAAAACATATTCACTGAAAAAGTGAAAACATCAGCAACTCAGCTGAACTGGAACTTATTATTTTTATTTTGAACCCTTTGCGGCTTGTATAATATAATTATTAACTACGGTTAATTTAGAAAAAACCAAACCTTTTTTATGCAGTCCGAGGTACATAGAAAATAGCCTTATTGGACTCTGACATTGAGTGAAATCTTAACAGTCACTGCTCAGCTCACTGATTGACTGATCTTATAAATATTCAATATTCTGCTGTTCTCTTTCATCATTAGTATAGATAGTTTGTATAGGTGTAGACCCTATCGGGTTGGAGCACATTTTAAAAAAGTGATGATTTTGACGTGTATGCGTTTATAAATTTAGAGTGCATGGAAATCCAAAAAATAATATGGGAACATATTTTTGTTTTGTAATTCAAAAACTATTGTTTATATCGGAAATCAAAGTATATCACGTGGTAGCTAAAGAATCAAAGAATTTTTACTTAGTGAGGAATGTCACGCGGGTCGGAGTGTGGCGCGTACAAAATATTACTTACAAAATGGGGCGTTGTATGGTTGTGACCGGTGTGAACGGCGGGGCGACGAAATTGAATAGGCGCATAACGCACAGTTTATAGTCAACCACTGCCTCGCCCATGAATGTATTATTGAGCAACGTTAAGTATATTGCCTTCGGTGGCTTTAAAAGTAGCCGACAGAATCAAATACTGTGGGTGGGTGATGGTGACGGATTGTGAAGTTAGGTGCCGGTGACGGAATCAAATCAAGGGGGTTACGGGTTGTGATCGGGTTGCTGGCAGATGGGTTAGCATCGCTGGTGCCCCGATAATGATTTTTTATTTTTTGAGTGATTTTCAATTACTATCCTAAATTAATAGGTGAGATAACAAGGAATTTGGTTATTCGGCTAATTCACTGCGGGCCGTATTAAATCACCGCATTGTTTGTTAAACATAAGCCCTCGGATCACTAAAACCTAACTATTTTAATCATTGTTACGAAATTTAGACTTTCTAGAGTTCGTAATGGATTTTGCCAACAAAAACACAATACAAGTTCGTTAATTTAACAAATTACAATTTTAATGAACAAATAGCAAAAGTTCACAACAGTGTAAATTACTTATTATTCATTTGCAGAACTATTATTCACAAAGGTAGCATTTCAAGAAGTCTGGTTGAATTCCAAAAAATAACTAACTTACTGCAATAAAATTGCTGTATTTATACCTAATCAACATTTTCGAGAAGGTTCTAATCTTTTCTATTGTATTCTATTCGAATCACTTAAAAAGTACAAGCACACCGAAACATACTGGAATCTTCTGTATATATAAAATAGAGAATTTATTTGTATATTTATAAATATATTCGTTTCTAACTAAATCTGGAACGCTTTGACCAATTTCAACCAAACTTGGTATACATATAAGTTACTATCTGGATTCAAATATAGGTGTTGGGGGGTGACAGGTTTTTTGGCTGGGGCAGGGGTGGCAGTATATATATATATATATTAGTATCGGACGTGATGAAGTTATTTGTCTAATAAAGTTCCTAAACTCACTTGATTCGTCTGGATTGCCACCACATTGTCTTTTACTTACAGTGGGATCTCCAATTATTTTACTATGGAATCTCGACTCGCCAAAACTTTGCAACGGCACAAGACTGTGCGTAAAAAACATGCTGGGTAATCTAATTGAAGCGACTATCTGGACAGAAAAGGGACAGTGTGAAACAGTTTTTCTCCCACGGATAGCACTCATTTCGACGGATCTACCTTTTGAATTTAAGAGTTTGCAATTTCCAGAAAAACTTGCGTTTTCGATGACTATCAATTAGTCGGACAGTTTATTAAGTACTGCGGAGTATAGATTTGCGATCGCCATGTTTTTCCCACGGACAACTTTATTTTGCTTGCTCTTGAAAAACTGCAATTTTACCTAATACATAGATAGATATCATTCTTTTTTCTATCCCTGCCTAATAGAAGATTGGGATGAATAACTAACTACCTGGTCAACGCCGGGTAATCAGCTAGTAATCTTATATAAAAAAGGTTATATACAAGTACAATATTACTGAGCCTTAATATATGCAATGGTTTTTTTTTTTAAAAAATCCTTATTCTACACACGTTGTACCTTGCTAATCTGTCGATGTGGACTACTTTTTTTTATATCTAGGGATTTGCTGAATCCGATATACTAAATCGTTGATCCTCTTGCTGATCTTTTGAGGGCTTCCCAACTTTGCTGTCATTTTGGAAAATTTTCTTCTATTGGCATTGTATAGCCAGACCAAAACTCCTTCCTGAAAACTTCTATATTTCGCACAGAGGTGATACCGGGTTATCATACGGCTACAAGCATTCACAATGTTTTTCCTTACTGTGGCGTGTTCATTGACCATACTTCGTGCTTGACCGCTAAAACCTTTTATCGGAGCATTTTTCCTCTAGTTCTTCGTTCTAGTCCTCTTCTTTCAGCACATATTTCACACGATCGGCTCGATTTTTCAACAACTCTGCGGCAATTGAGCGAAAAGAATTGATTTATTACTTTATCTAGTGTCTTCTTAGTACCCAAATACTCTCCTGATGTTCCACTGTGTATTTCGTGACAAACCTCGTTCACCCAATTCGTTGGTAGCACTACCTTACCTAGTCTTACCTGCAGTCTATCTTTCATTCTTCGGTCTTCACTCCCTTTCATCAGCCATTGTTCTACAAAGCTGGTACAAACCGATTGCTCCGCCTTGTTCAACTGTAGTGCATCTATCCGCTGTAGTCATTCCAGATTCTTGACATAATTGTTTGACTGTTTTATCATACAGTGGAAATTGGTTATAGCGTTTTCGAAGGGACCTTAGAATTTCATCGTTATAACCGGTTCATCGTTTTATCCAATACAAAAAAATTCTTTTTTTTTTATAAAACATTCGTTTTTATTTAAATACTTAAATTTAAACTTAAGCATAAGATAATTTTTGAGGAAAGAAATCAATAATTTGTGATTGTTTTGTAAATTTGCTTGTGTAAAATATTTTTTTTAATGAGGTTTCCAATTTTTGGATTTTAACATTTTGCATTTGACTTTAAAGCAGCCCATACAGGATTCAGGAGCATGAAAGGGTTTAGTGTTGCCACTGCTATCAAATTTTTCTTTTTTTTTTTTTGTTAAAAGCTCTCTGTCCCATTCTCGAAAGAATTTTTCGAAAATAAAATAGGTCATCCATGCCCTTTTATTATTTTCATACCAAACAGGTAGGTAACAGCGTGGGGTTTTAGATTTGCCAATAACCAAAAGTTTTATTTTTTCTGTTCCCGTCATATAAGAAGATAATAAGACTGTCAAACGTTCCTTAGACATTTTTCCACCCACAAATTTTTCTCCTGTTAATTTAAAAGTCTTGTCGGGAGTCATTTTGTAAAAGAAGCCAGTTTCATCGGCGTTAAAATATCGTCATCTTCAAATCCTTCCCGAAGCTTAGGGAATACTTGGTCAACCAATCTTCGGAAATAACTTGCGACACGCCAGCAGCTTCCCCGCTTATTTTTCCAAAAACTATATTATGGCGTACCCGAAACCTTTGTACCCAACTCACAGAACAAACAAAATCTTTTAACCCCAATAACTTTCCGAAATCGTTCGCCTTTTGCTGAAGTATTGGCCCACTTATGGAAACGTTCATACTTCTCTTGTCCTTAAACCAATTTAATAGGGCATTTTCAACATCTACGAACTTTCCACTTCGTACTTTTTTTTGTTTATTTTTTAAAATTGTTGAAACAGTTGGTTGGGATATTCCAAATTCTTTACATACATCAACAATTCCAACAATTCTTCCGCCCCTTTCAATTCTTGACATAATCTCATATTTTTGGGCAATGGAAAATGATTTTCGCTTATTTATTGTCACCATCTTGTAGAGTAATTCTTATTTCTAACAAAAATCAACACAATGAATTCTTCAGATAAAACTAACTTTAGCTATACACTTCGAACATATACAGACCAGTCACTGCAGTCGCTAAATTAACAGTAAGAATTGTCAACATACAGCGCCCAGTGCTTCTTTGGGTATGTTTAAACATATCCGGGCTCAAGTGAAATTTTGCCGAATATCAATACACCCGAGCACATAGTCGCATCGCCTATCTAGCGTTGGCTTACACACGAACATGTGTAGATTGTACATACATAATGTAGATACATATTTAGAAACAGAATTAAAAAACAAGCTGTAGACATGTAAGAACACGTTTTTCAACCATCGCTATAAACAGTTTTTAGACTTAAGTCTGGTGAATTTCCATCACTATAACCGATTTCATCGTTATATCCGGCATCGTTGTTACCGATTGCAAATCACTTTGAGTTAAACGTAGTTTTGCCGGGACTTTGCAAATATATCGTTATATCCGGTTCATCGCTATAACCGGTATTGTTATAACCGATTTCTACTGTATTCCAAAACTTGGCTCCTTGCAATCCTGAATAAAATGACCAGGCTTTTGACATCTTAAACACCTTGATGAAGAACTGAATCTGATTTTTCGGTCGTTTCGGGTGTTGTGAAAGCGTCTATTTATTGATTGTGGCACCTTCTAATAAATTATGAATACACTGCTAGTCCGCTTAAAACATCAGCCGGAACCCTGCAAAGGCTTGTCGTGCTAGTTTATATATTTATCGTTCTAAATCTTGAAGTCTATCTCCTTGTTGCTGTTTTTTTTGTCTGCAGTACATCAGCTACCTTGCCTCTCAACGCTAAGGTCAGTTCAAGTAGTTGTTCTTCAGAATCATCTCGAAAGATTTCACTTCTTCTTGAATTCCATATATCTCACCTTAAAACGTTTCCAGCTTCTGATATTGTTCGTTAAATTTCGAAATGAGCTCCTGGCTTTGCTGATAAAATTCCTATTTTGAAATTCATCTATTTATTTAGTTCAACAAAACTTATTGGTTAGTGTAGAATTCAATTGGTGATTTAACCGATTCAACTCTTTCTTCAGCTTTTGACTTTTCTGTTTTAGCTTGCCGCTCGCTCATTTGAGAATAAAATTCTATCATTTGCTGATCCAACTTGTCGGTCAGCTTGGAAGTCAATTCAAAATTTTGCTGTTCGAACTTTTTGCTTTGCTGATCAAACTTGCTGCTTAGCTTAGAATCCATTTGTTCATTCTCCTGACTCAGTTGCTCCGATTGCTGCTGCGGTTTTTTTTTTTGCTGAATTATCACTTTTTCTATCTCTTGACTTTGTTCACTTTGCTGTTTCATTTGATCATCAACATTTCCATGTTTGGCAATTATTTACGAGTATCTTCCGAAGTAGCTCTATCTACTTTTCAACTTTTCAAGTAGTCAGGTTTAATTCCAAATATTTATTAACTTACTGCGATAAAAATGCTGTATTTATACCACTCAATTCTAATCTTTTTAAAATTCTCTATATTAACTTCGCGTGCTCGTGGCTGGCTGGCTGGCTGGCTGGCTGGTGGGCAGAATCTTGTGATCAATTTTTAACACACTTCCTAAAATCCGATTTTATTCAAACTTTGCACGCATGTTTATTTTCTATTAAAATTTAAGAGTGATCGGGCTGAGGGATCGGGGGGCTCCCATACAAATTTTTTTCCATATAGCGACATTAGATCATATCATACTATAATGACTATGTTCTGTGTGCGCTGATGAGCTGATGAGCTGATGCGCTGTAAGTAGCGCTGTTTGGTTTCCGATTGTGGTTGGGTTGTAGTGCTTCGCATTAGTTTTTGATTTTTAGCATTTATAGTTGAATTCAGTGTACTTATGGTTATTGGAGAATTTACATGAACAATTTTAATTTTTAAATTCTCAATATTAACTTCGCTTGCCCGTGGCTGGCTGGTCAGATCTTGTGATTAATTTTTAACTCACTTCCCGAAGACCGACTTTTTTTTAAATTTTGCACACATGTGTATTTCCGATGACAGCACTTTCTATTCTATTTGGTGTCCCTTGGGCCTCGGGGTCGGGGGGCTCCTGTACAAATATTTTACAAAATGTACCCGATTTTCTTCAAATTTTACAAGCATGTGAATCTCCGATGGACAACACTTTTTGTAAAAATTTTTAAGTGATCGGGCCCCGGGGTCGGGGGCACCCATACAAATTTTATAAAAAAAGTACATACCCGATTTTCTTCAAATTTTATACACATGTGTATCTACGATCAACAACAGTTTTTGTAGAAATTTGTAAGTGATCAGGCCCTGGGGTCGGAGGGCACCCATACAAATTTTATATAAAAGTACCCGATTTTCTTCAAATTTTATACGCATGTATATCTCCGATGGACAACACTTTTTGTAAAAATTTGGAAGTGATCAAGCTACGGGGTCAAGGAGCACCCATACCCATTATACTGTATTCTATTCGAACAACCTAGAAAGTATATATAATATCACGCGACAGACCATTGCGGTCCAGGGCCTAACTTCTCGCGACCAGTAAAAAGACTAAAAAAACTAAAAATCACTAAAAAAAACGACTATACAATTTTTTCATTCCAATAAATGTTAAGAGTACTTCATATAAATTTAATCAGTATAAAATTAAATTTCTATGAAAAATACTCAAAGTAGAACATGTTTTTGAATGGATGAAATTAAAATCATGAAACATGCAATATTGTGAATTTAAACATTTGAATATTTTCTCTCTGTATGTGCTCTCGAAATTTTTTTTTGCAGTTCCGGGTTAAAACACTGAAAATTAACCCTCAGTATACTAAGCAGCGAAATAAGCTCAAGATCACAACAGTAAGATCGATTCCGTGCGTAGTTTATAATAACAGACAATTAAAAGATAAAATACACCGAGCGCGTTGTACGTTGTGCGTTGTACGATTTAAAATCTACATATATGTACTTGTTTTTACTCATTTATCCATTCTTTAAAAATAATTAACCTATATTTTGCAAAATTATTTGTGATTTATAAAGTGTTAATTCAAAATTTCACAATTTAAAAAAATAGCAGTTTTAATTTAGCTATACGAAGTCAAGCAGATTTGTTCCACACACTGCGGCAAAAATATAACACAAGCCAAATAAAATTTAAGTCCAAACATAAACAAACCACTACAAGGTTCGAGTATCGGATATTACTACTTGGCATTTTCCAGTACTTGAAGTTGAAGTCCGACGGATTCGGTGTATTTTGATAAATGCGTCAACTATAATGAATTATGTAGATTCCTACACCCAACGCACAGCGAGCTCGTTGTATTTTATCTTCAAGTTGTTAACCTTATATGCTTTTGTCAAGCGACAACTTTTATTTATTTATATTTTTAAAAAACTTTTATTTAACTTGACTTTGTCTGTCAGTTTTTTCGATTTCTTTGAGGTGGATGCGTGGAAAAGCTTCGACTTTTCGACTTTCGACTTTTTTGGACTTCTTTGAGGTCCTTTTGAACCACCTTTCGCACGATCGTTGAAATTTTGCGAGGAGCTCAGTGTCATGGGCTATTTCTGAGATCTTTTGTGTGACGCATGTCAAGAGTCACGTTTGGTGCGTCTGATCCGTGGAACAGCGCCTGTTTGTCTACTGTAAGTCCGTTTTTTGACTCTTTTAAATTCTTTACATTAACTTTGCGTGTTTGTTTGTTTGTTTGTTTGTTTGTTTGTTTGTTTGTTTGTTTGTTTGTTTGTTTGTTTGTTTGTTTGTTTGTTTGTTTGTTTGTTTGTTTGTTTGTTTGTTTGTTTGTTTGTTTGTTTGTTTGTTTGTTTGTTTGTTTGTTTGTTTGTTTGTTTGTTTGTTTGTTTGTTTGTTTGTTTGTTTGTTTGTTTGTTTGTTTGTTTGTTTGTTTGTTTGTTTGTTTGTTTGTTTGTTTGTTTGTTTGTTTGTTTGTTTGTTTGTTTGTTTGTTTGTTTGTTTGTTTGTTTGTTTGTTTGTTTGTTTGTTTGTTTGTTTGTTTGTTTGTTTGTTTGTTTGTTTGTTTGTTTGTTTGTTTGTTTGTTTGTTTGTTTGTTTGTTTGTTTGTTTGTTTGTTTGTTTGTTTGTTTGTTTGTTTGTTTGTTTGTTTGTTTGTTTGTTTGTTTGTTTGTTTGTTTGTTTGTTTGTTTGTTTGTTTGTTTGTTTGTTTGTTTGTTTGTTTGTTTGTTTGTTTGTTTGTTTGTTTGTTTGTTTGTTTGTTTGTTTGTTTGTTTGTTTGTTTGTTTGTTTGTTTGTTTGTTTGTTTGTTTGTTTGTTTGTTTGTTTGTTTGTTTGTTTGTTTGTTTGTTTGTTTGTTTGTTTGTTTGTTTGTTTGTTTGTTTGTTTGTTCGTTCGTTCGTTTGTCACGGCAATAAGTTCGGCTAAGCCCTTAATTAAAATTTTAATTCAAAATAGAATAAAAATCGAAGGAATGTGATTTACAATATATCGCATTCCTCACGTTTGTAGCCGGTTTCAATTTATTTTCTCAGAATTCTCTCTGATTCATTGAAAAAGCAATAACAAAAACGAACACGAAACTAAAACGACGCAAGTCTAAATACTTTTATCAATGAATCATGGTCAGGTAAAACTAAAAAAAACCTTGACCAAGAAAATATTACAAATCTTAAAAATAATGTAAATAATGCTGATATTCTTTTTTTTGTTTTTTTTTTGTTTTTTTAAATATATTTAATAAAAACAGCTTATGAGCACTTCATCCTTCAGCCTTCAGGAAGTTGTGAACGGCTAATTTGAAGGCCTGCAGATTATAAGATTCGGGAAACACGGGCTTGACCAATTGATTCCACATCGAAGAGACTCTCGGAAAAAGGAGGATTTTAAGTGTTGGGTTCAACATGAAAAAAGATTTAAGGCAAACCTATGTTGATTGGACCTTAAACGAGTGTTTACGTAGCTGACAAAAGGACCTGGAACTAGAGAACGGGTTTCTAAAGCACATCTACCGTTGTAAAATTTGTAGAAAAGAGATAAAGCTCCTACATTTCGTATGTGCTCCAAAGTATCAAGAGACGAAGTAATGGTTACATCGTTTATCAAACGAATAACTCTATTTTGAACTCCATAAAGATGAACCAAATGCGATGTTGGAGCCCCACCCCACATATGAATTAAATTCTAAAATTGGTCTAGCATAAGATTTATATAATCTTAATACTTCAGAGGGAGTGAAGTAGAAGTTACAACGTCTTATGAAGCCTAAACATTGGCTAGCTCCTTTTGAAATTTCATAAATATGTTCCTTCCAGGAAAGATCACTTGATACTTTTAAACCTAACAACTTAAGTGAATCTGATCTCGCAATAAAAACATTAACATCTCACCATTAATAACAGGTGGAACGTAATGTTGAACTGTCTTCTGAGAAAAAAGACAAGACTGAAATTTATTTGGGTTAAATTCTACTCTATTAAAAATGCCCCAATCGAGAACGACTTGAATATTCGACAGAATAGTCAAATTTTTAATTCACGCGAACCAATCAAGCGAGAATTGCATTCTTTTTGACTAACAAACTCCATGGGAGAGGAGTGTAAGTTCAGCGCACGAATCTTATTAATAAGACAATCGTGCCATACTCTATCAAAAGCCTTAGAAATATCTAAGGAAATAATGCTTGTTTGTTTGTTTGTCATGGAATCTTGCGATAAATTTTTAAACTTTCCAAAGTCCGAATTCATTGAAACTTTGCACGCACGCATATCTCCGATGACAACACTTTCTATTAAAACTTGGGGCATACAAATATTTTACAAAATTTACCCGATTTTCTTCAAATTTCAAATACATGTGTATCTCTTACGGACAGAACTTGTTGTAAATTTTTTGGAGTGAACGGGACCTGAGGCCCGAGGGGTGCCCATGTAATTTTGTTAGAAATTAGCTCGATTTTCTTCAAATTTTAAACACATGTATCTCTTACGGACAGAACTTGTTGTAAATTTTTTGAGTGATCGGGTCCTGAGATCCGAGTAGTGCCCATGTACATTTTTCTTTAAATTTTAAACACATAATATGTATCTTCTATTAGAGAATTTACAAGAAAAATTGTAATTATTATGGGTTATTTTTATTTCTTTAGTGAACAGTACCATATATTGTTTGGTTAGGCTATCTCCAAATAAAGAATTGTCGAAATTTTGTAAGCATCTCGTATAAACTTTATTATTTCATTTTTGTTTTGAATCGATAACAGTCGTACAGATAATATGACACTATCATAGTTTTAATTAGGTACTGCTGCTTGCTTCCGGTCGTAGTTTTTACATAACAGTGTCTAATTTACTCTTTTGCTATGTTCACCTTCAGCACTTTAGCGAAAGAATTTTTACATCATACTGACGCAGGCATGGAATTCCCGATCGACTGATTCAAACAATTCTTTTTTTTCATCATCTTGGCAATCCTCTGTAGATGCGTAAACTTTTATAAGGCTTATGTTCTTAAATTTGTGACACGTTCGAAGGTTGCATGGACGTGTATTTATCTTTTAAATCCACACAGTGCTCCGGATGGGATTTCAATATAAATACCCGAAATTTCAGCTGAAGACTTTGAGCTAGAATCTCGAAACTTCCTGGCATCTTTACAAATTCTATTTATATAATTTTTGCATTCCCCTCAATTTTTCCTACAAAACCCATCCTCTAAGTCGAAATTCCCTCTAACTCGAATACATTTTTTCGATTCTTGGCCTATTTTCAATCCCTTTAAGTCGAATTATTCTTTCGCGGAAACAAAATAAAAAAAATTACCATCTCGTATTTTTACACATATAAACATCAAGCACAGATACTCGCATACTCTGAATCTCTGTGCGTCGCGATCTACCTAAAAAGATATTCCATAAAAAAATTGCAAAGCAACAAAAAATAAGCAATGTTCTATGCTGGTGTTATTGGTTGTGTTTCAAACAGTTCGTTTTTAATTTGAAAACCTATAACTATAACTGTCAAGTTCTCTTGCTTCATTGTGTGCGTGTGCATTGGAAAAATTCTACTCATCACACACGACACACGCGTCATACTCGGAATATAAAAAATGCTATTTTGGACTTAGACACTCACAAAATTTCAGCTCTTTAGGTCGTGTGGAAGTTGGTTAAAAAGGACCTCAAAAAGTCGAAACAAAATTTTAACCCATCACACGCGCCTCACGCGACACGTAACATGCCTCATGCTCGGAGGCTAAAAAAAATGCTATTTTGGACTTAGATACTGAAAAAATTTCAGTTCTCTAGGCCGTGTGGAAGTTGGGTAAAAAGGACCTTAAAAATTCGAGAAAAAAAATTCAACGCATCACACGCGCCACACGCGACACGTGACATGCGTCATACTCGGAATTTTGGACTTAGACAATCACAAAATTTTAGCTCTCTATGTCGTGGGGAAGATGATTAAAAAGGACCTCAAAGTGGTCGAAAATACAGAAAAAAGGGGTCAAGTCAGTCAAATAAAAGTTTTACAAAGAGTTACATACGTGTGTGTGGCAATTTTCGAAGCAAATTGTATACAAGCAACTAGGTAGTAAGATACCATTTAGAAAATCTGTTTAAGTTATATCGTAGGGAATAAGCACAAAGCTAGCGCTATGATCAGGAATTTTGTTTACTTTATTTAAACTATAGTGCTTTCAGCTTTCAGCCTATTACGTCAAGTTGGAACATAATATTATAATGCATTCTGCATGTGAATTTCTAATTTCTTAAAAATGAATACGAATACGAATCCCAGCAGTACTCTCTCATCGATAAGGGCTGAAAGACAACAATTAAGGATTCGGCATGGTTGTGCAAATTAGTGGCCAGGTAAAGCGGAACAAGGTTTGTGAGTATGAAAGTGTTGACAAAGCTGTTTTCAAGTGGTTTGAAAGTATGCGTGGCAATAATTTACCAGTTAGTGGTCCAATCTTAAAAGAGCAAGCGCTGGAATTTGCAAGCAGCTAAGGTTTTGCTAATTTCAAGGCAAGGGAAGGTTGGCTGACCAGATTTAAAACCAGGCACAGTATTCTTGGCAAAGTTTTATCTAGTAAAAGGGCTTCTGTTGATAAAATAAAGGCCGATTAATGGAAACAACAGATCTCAAAGGTTGTCGATGTCGATGAAACGGGAATTTTTTTCAAATGTTTGCCGACACGTACCATGCCTTGTGGGATCCAACATGACTGGCTCAAAAAAGCTAAAGCTCTTAATCATCGGAAAGAGCAAAAATCCTCGCTGCTTTAAAAAAATAAAATCTTTGCCGGTGGATTATATATCCAACCAATGTCTTGGATGACCGCTGATCTTTTTACGAGTTACGAGGGGTGGTGTAGCCGGGAAACGCCGGGCAATTCCGCTATTAATTTTGTAAAAAAACAGTTTGTTGTATGTAATTATCGAACAAAATGTCAACGAGAAGAAATTCTGCTATGGAAACAAACAGTGTGGATGAGCAATCTGGAAGTAATAATATTGTTACCAATTTCAGGCTTTCGAGTTCGTAAAAGATTTTGCAAATAAAACACAACACAAGTTAATAAGTTAACAAATAAAAACTAATATTCAAACAGTTAAAATAACGCAAGTTCACAATTTATATTGGTGATTACTTTTAGATGCACACAAAAAACACTTATGTCATTAATACTTCACAATAATTCTCTTACGTAATAGCTTTATCACTTTACAAGAACTTTTACAACTTTACTGGTTAAATACCAAACAAATAATAATCTTACTTCGGCTTAACGCCTCTACTTATACTCAATCAAAAGCTTCCAAAAACTTCCAATATTGAAGACAGAAATATCGAGTAAAGACCAGAAAATTGTAGCCTTATTCCAACTAACTACACCTATATGAGTCATCTTCTAAAAATAGACTTCATGTTCAATAATGTTCTTTTACATGAAAGTGCTTATTTTTAGTATGCAGTATTTACATTGGGATTTATTTTAGGATTTTAATTCTATAATATGCGCTTCTAACTTCTTTTCTTAACATTACCCCCACCTTAATTCTGTTCGTCCCGAACAGATTCAGCACTCCTTCTGTTGTTGTACCTTGTCAATCTGTCAATGTGAACAACTTTCATTTTACATCTGGGGCTTTGTTGAATCCGATATACGACCTTTTAATGATCTTATATGGTCCTTTCCAACTCTGCTGTAGTTTTGGAGAATTACTTTTTCTTCTCTTGGGATTGTAAAGCCAGACCAAATCCCCTTCCTGAAATCCACCACAGTTTGCTCGCAGGTCATATCGCGTTTTCATCCGGTTGCTGGCATCCACTATGTTGCTCCTTACTGCAGCATGAACAGCGGTCATCCTCTGCTTTAGTTGACTAACGTAGTTCTATTTTGTTGTCGGCTCTACTGGTGGTGATCCAAATTTGATATAGCATGGTAGACGAAGTTCTCTGCCAAATACAATCATTGCTGGAGAGTTTTTAGTTGTGTTGTGGGCAGCACTACGATAACCCATCATAAAAAACGGTATACAACGATCCCATTCATCTTGGTTGGCATTAACTTCTTTTCGCAGATGCTCTTCCAGCATTCTGTTGAACCTTTCGAAAAAATTCGTCTGACTGTGGATGTAGCGGAGTAGTCCTAGTTTTCTTGATGCTGAGTACTTGGCACAGCTCTTGAAAGACAAGTGATTCAAAATTCCGCCCTTGATCGGAATGTAATCTGTAATCTCTGCGTCAACTGAGCCAATAGAAGCAATTCCTTACTTTATCTAGCGTCTCATTAACGCCAAAATGCGCTCCTGATGTACCGTTATGTAATTCTTTCAGGACTTCTCTGGCTCGATTTGTTGGTAGCACAATCTGTGATTTTGTGCTTTGACCATTAGCCGATTCCCATTGCCTTACCAGTAGTCCATCTTCCAATCTCAATGACTGCCATTGAGCCCAGTAACCTTTTACTGCAGGACTTGCTGTTGCAATCTCGTGCCACTCCGGTCTTTCACCTTGCTCCATCCATTGAAATAATGGAGCAATCGAATCATCGCGCACTTGTTCCTCCCTTAGCTGCTCTTTTGTCCAGTGATCTTCAACTTGTAGTCTTATTTGTGCAACTACTTCAGAGCACTTCTTATTTTCTTGCCTTGTACAGCATTGGGGTGTATAAGGTCTCTCTCCCGTCGGCATTATTGTGCAGCATTCCTTGTCGATGCTCTGTTCTGAATGAATATGTCTGAAGTCGTTCGATCCATCTGGCCACTTGACCTTCGGGTTCCTTGAACTGCATTAACCACTTGAGTGCTGCATGGTCAGTTCGAAGAAGAAATTCCAGACTGTATAGGTACTTGTGGAAGTGTTTGACGCTATCGACAACAGCTAGCTATTCCCTTCGCTTCATGCAGTAGTTCTTCTCTGGCTTAGAAAGCGAACGGCTGTAGTACGCTATTACACGCTCCTTTCCTGCTTGATTCTGCGATAGAACCGCTTCATTCCCGCATTGCTAGCATCAGTGTCCAGAATGAAGAGTTTTCCTGCCTGTGGATACGCCAGAATTGGAGAACTTCACAGCTTTCCCTTCAGCAACTTCAATCCTTCAGCTTTAATGGTTTCCAGAACTTGCTGAAGATTTTTCACGTGCTCATTAAATTAACGACCAAAAACAATGATGCCATCCAAATAGATTAGACATGTCTTCCAGCTAAGGTCTCGTAAAACATGTTTCATCAACCGCTCGAACGTAGCAGGAGCGTTGCATAAACCAAACATAAAGAAAATTGATACAAGCCGTTTCCCGCAGTAAATACTGTCTTCTCCTTGTCGTCGTTACGAATTGCTACCTGCCAGTATCCGCTTTTCAGATCCAATGTACTGAAGATTTTGGCTACCGATAAGGTGTCCAACGTGTCGTCTATACCTGGTAATGGATAACTATCCTTCTTGGTGACATCGTTCAGTTTCGATAGTCCACACAAAATCTAGTTGAACCATCTTTCTTTTGAACAAGTACCACAGGTGAACTCTATGGGCTTTTGGACTTCTCTATGATTCCATCACGTTCCATCTTCTTAACCAGTGTTTCTGCCTCTTGTTGCTAAGCCCGAGAAGAACTACTGCGTGAAGCGAAGGGAATAGCTAGCTGTTGTCGATAGCGTCAAACACTTCCACAAGTACCTATACAGTCTGGAATTTCTTCTTCGAACTGACCATGCAGCACTCAAGTGGTTAATGCAGTTCAAGGAACCCGAAGGTCAAGTAGCCAGATGGATCGAACGACTTCAGACATATTCATTCAGAACAGAGCATCGAAAAGGAATGCTGCACAATAATGCCGACGGGAGAGAGACCTTATACACCCCAATGCGAACACTGTACAAGGCAAGAAAATAAGAAGTGCTCTGAAGTAGTTGCACAAATAAGACTACAAGTTGAAGATCACTGGACAAAAGAGCAGCTAAGGGAGGAACAAGTGCGCGATGATTCGATTGCTCCATTATTTCAATGGATGGAGCAAGGTGAAAGACCGGAGTGGCACGAGATTGCAACAGCAAGTCCTGCAGTAAAAGGTTACTGGGCTCAATGGCAGTCATTGAGATTGGAAGATGGACTACTGGTAAGGCAATGGGAATCGGCTAATGGTCAAAGCACAAAATCACAGATTGTGCTACCAACAAATCGAGCCAGAGAAGTCCTGAAAGAATTACATAACGGTACATCAGGAGCGCATTTTGGCGTTAATGAGACGCTAGATAAAGTAAGGAATTGCTTCTATTGGCTCAGTTGACGCAGAGATTACAGATTACATTCCGATCAAGGGCGGAATTTTGAATCACTTGTCTTTCAAGAGCTGTGCCAAGTACTCAGCATCAAGAAAACTAGGACTACTCCGCTACATCCACAGTCAGACGAATTTTTTCGAAAGGTTCAACAGAACGCTGGAAGAGCATCTGCGAAAAGAAGTTGATGCCAACCAAGATGAATGGGATCGTTGTATACCGTTTTTTATGATGGGTTATCGTAGTGCTGCCCACAACACAACTAAAAACTCTCCAGCAATGATTGTATTTGGCAGAGAACTTCGTCTACCATGCTATATCAAATTTGGATCACCACCAGTAGAGCCGACAACAAAATAGAACTACGTTAGTCAACTAAAGCAGAGGATGACCGCTGTTCATGCTGCAGTAAGGAGCAACATAGTGGATGCCAGCAACCGGATGAAAACGCGATATGACCTGCGAGCAAACTGTGGTGGATTTCAGGAAGGGGATTTGGTCTGGCTTTACAATCCCAAGAGAAGAAAAAGTAATTCTCCAAAACTACAGCAGAGTTGGAAAGGACCATATAAGATCATTAAAAGGTCGTATATCGGATTCAACAAAGCCCCAGATGTAAAATGAAAGTTGTTCACATTGACAGATTGACAAGGTACAACAACAGAAGGAGTGCTGAATCTGTTCGGGACGAACAGAATTAAGGTTGGGGTAATGTTAAGAAAAGTCCAGTGTCCAGTGATCTTCAACTTGTAGTCTTATTTGTGCAACTACTTCAGAGCACTTCTTATTTTCTTGCCTTGTACAGTGTTCGCATTGGGGTGTATAAGGTCTCTCTCCCGTCGGCATTACTGTGCAGCATTCCTTTTCGATGCTCTGTTCTGAATGAATATGTCTGAAGTCGTTCGATCCATCTGGCCACTTGACCTTCGGGTTCCTTGAACTGCATTAACCACTTGAGTGCTGCATGGTCAGTTCGAAGAAGAAATTCCAGACTGTATAGGTACTTGTGGAAGTGTTTGACGCTATCGACAACAGCTAGCTATTCCCTTCGCTTCACGCAGTAGTTCTTCTCGGGCTTAGAAAGCGAACGGCTGTAGTACGCTATTACACGCTCCTTTCCTGCTTGATTCTGCGATAGAACCGCTTCATTCCCGCATTGCTAGCATCAGTGTCCAGAATGAAGAGTTCTCCTGCCTGTGGATACGCCAGAATTGGAGAACTTCACAGCTTTCCCTTCAGCAACTTCAATCCTTCAGCTTTAATGGTTTCCAGAACTTGCTGAAGATTTTTCACGTGCTCATTAAATTAACGACCAAAAACAATGATGCCATCCAAATAGACCAGACATGTCTTCCAGCTAAGGCCTCGTAAAACATGTTTCATCAACCGCTCGAACGTAGCAGAAGCGTTGCATAAACCAAACGGCATTACAGAAAATTGATACAAGCCGTTTCCCGCAGTAAATGATGTCTTCTCCTTGTCGTTGTCATGAATTGCTACCTGCCAGTATCCGCTTTTCAGATCCAATGTACTGAAGATTTTGGCTACCGATAAGGTGTCCAACGTGTCGTCTATACGTGGTAATGGATAACTATCCTTCTTGGTGACATCGTTCAGTTTCGATAGTCCACACAAAATCTAGTTGAACCATCTTTCTTTTGAACAAGTACCACAGGTGAACTCTATGGGCTTTTGGACTTCTCTATGATTCCATCACGTTCCATCTTCTTAACCAATGTTTCTGCCTCTTGTTGCTTAGCAAGTGGCAATCGTCTGGGCACCTGTCGAATTGGAGCAACATTTCTTGTATCGATTCGATGTCGCACTATATTGGTTTTACCCATGTCGTTGTCGCTGACAGTAAAAACATCGGCAAATTGCTCTAGCGCCTTTTCTACTGCTTGTCGCTGTTCTGCTGGAAGATGTTTACATAGCGAACGAATTATCTGATTTCTTTCCAGATCCTTTGCGATACAGCTTAATCCCTGACTCTTGCCAATGACTGTTCTTTCTTTTATCACGTTTGGTGATGGGCTAACATTGATTATTCTCACTGGTATCTTGGGCTGGAGTTTCACTAGAGTTCTTCCGCATAGCAATCCGTTCTTGTTGAAATTGGTTGGCTCCACTATTTTTACTCTACTGTCCCCAAGATCATCGTTCACCTTGCCATAGATGATTTTCTCGCACATCGGTGGTATCTCTACTTTTTTTTCAGTGATTATTTTTAGACCGCCAATCTGGTTGTCGTTTATTTGCAGGGGTACTTCCACATTACGCCATTTTAACACGTGGTTCTTCAAATCAAGGAACATCTGGTGCTCTGTCATGAAATCCAAGCCCGATATGCATTAATCTGCAACGCTGGAAACAATAAAACGATGAGAAAACCGTATTCCTCCAAATATGACACTACAGGAGCACTCTCCTTTAATTGCTGCAACTTCACCCGTCGCTGTCCTCAAATTATAACGAAATACTTTGGACACCACTTTGGGATTTACAACTGATCTGGAAGCTCCTGTATCCAAAGTAAACGTAAATGGTTTTCCTTCTAACACACCACCAAGCTGTTACTGTCCTTTCTAAGTTGGGCAATGTTCACCGTGATCCTGGGGCTCTCTTCCCTCTTTACCAGCTTACGCCCCGTAAAGCTGGTGTAACTTAGTTTTCCTGGTCTGCAGCTGGCTGCTGTTTCCAGCTTGCGCAATCTAACATACTCAGTAGACAAACTGTTTCCAGCTGCTTCGTATTCCAAAGCCGATGCCAACACTTCATTCATCGACTTTCCTCTGGCTGTTGTCCTTAAATAAAGCTTCAACTGTTCATCTCGAATAGCATTGATGAACGCATCCACTGTCAATCCGTCCAAGATACCAGCCGGAACCCCACACTGGGCTTGTCGTGCTAGCTTAGTTATTTATCGTTCTAATTCTTGAAGGCGTTCTCTTCGCTGTTGTTTCTTTATCTGGATCTGTATTTTGTTTACCTCCTGTGTGTGAGACTGTCCATAACGCAAGTCCAACTCTTTCAATATTCTTCCGGAACTCATCTCAGCAGTTGGAATCATTTGTAATATGTCAGCCGCCTTGCCCATCAACGCTAGAATTAGAGAATTTAGTTGCTCTGCAGCCTCCCATCCATTATGCTGTACCGCAGCTGCAAACTGGACTTTGAAATTTTCAAAAGCTGTGTCGCCATCGAACGCAGGAGGCACCAAAATTCCTTTCTGGTTACTAAAAGATTCTGGAATTATTCTTGTACTGGGTTGTTGAGTATTCTCTCTGACGAAATGGGTACGGTTATCCAATCGGGTCTTGAACTCTTTAATTTTGTCTTCCAGGCCACTCACTTTTCCTGTCCTGTTTGTCATTTCATCTTGAATTTCACTCATATCACCCTTAAGCATTGTTTGAATTCCGCTCATTTCGTCTCTTAACTTTTCTTGAATTACATCCAGCTTTTGATTTTGTTTATTAAATTTGGTATTAAGCTTAGTTTTTGAGTTTGCTGTTCCAACTTGTCTCTAATTTGAAAATTCAAATCTTTCTTCTGCTGGTCCAACTTCTCGTTTAGCTTGGAACTCAAATATAGATTCATCTGTTTGTTCTCCTGACTCTGTTGCTGCGATTGTTCACTTTGCCGGTCCAGCTTATGTTCATTTGCTCATTTTGCTGCTTCATTTGTTGCATTAAAACTTGCAACATCGCCTCCATGTTTGGCACACCACCCTTCTCTTCCGAAGTGGACGATTTTCGCCCCATTACCTCCGTCTCATTGGAAAACACTTCACCAGCTTGCTGCTTTTCCCCTTTAACAACTTGTTGCAATCGGAGGAATAACTCTTGCTTATTTCCCGCAGTACTTAGACCTCGCCGTCTAAGCTCTTCTTTAAGCTCCTGGGAACTATAGGATTTAATGTTCACTGCACTTTCCATTTTATTGTTTAATGTTTATCAGTTTGTAAAATCACCAATTAATTTATTTATTGCTCAACGATTTGTAGAATTTTACTCTCTTTCAATTTGCAAAAATTTATTGTCTCTCAATTTACACGATTTGCAAAATTTTAATGTCTCACGATTTGCAAAATCCCACTTCTGACACCAATTGTTACGAAACGCAGGCTTTCGAGTTCTTAAAGGATTTTGCAAATAAAACACAACACAAGTTAATTAATTAACAAACAAAAACTTTAATATTCAAATAGTGAAACTAACACAAGTTCACAATTTATGTTGGTGATTACTTTTAGATGCACACAAAAACACTTATGTTACTAATACTTCACAATAATTATCTTAGGAATAGCTTTATCACTTTACAAGAACTTTTACAACTTTACTGGTTAAATTCCAAACAAATAATAATCTTACTTCGGCTAAACGCCTCCATTTATACTCAATCAAAAGCTTCCAGAAACTTCCCATATTGTAGACAGAAATATCGAGTAAAGACCAGAAAATTGTAGCCATATTCCCTTATTTACAACTAACGACACTTATATGTAATGAGTGATCTTCTAAAAATAGACTTCATGTTCAATCATGTTCTTTTACAAAAACTGGACAAACTGCACAAACCGGTTTGAATACTTGTTTGACCAGTACACAATGATTCAAACTTGCGGGCGGTCAAATTTCAAAAATCTCAAACGAACTCTCGTATTTTTTTTCGTGAATCAGGTTTGTACATATTATTTTTTTCAACCATTTTTTTTAATTTCTATAGGTAAAATTGCTTGTTTAATTTCTGTAGATAAAATTGCTTGTCTCTTGCAAGTGGCCCTACAATCAAACGAAACAACACTCGTTTTAATATAATTCAATTTCATTATAAATAAAAAAAACAACCCATAAAAATTAAAATTTTTCCTGTAAATTCTCTAATCGGGGATACACACACATACACACACACTGCGTGCTCGTTTTGTGGCAAAATCATTCACCAAATGACGCAGCGGCAGCGAACAGCGCTGCTCACAAAGCACAGAGCTCAGACTTTTCCGTGATCTGATGCGATATAGCGATATTTAAAAATTGTATATTGGGGTCCCCAAGGGGCCGATCGCTCCAAATTTTTACAAAAAGTGTTTTCCATCGAAGACACACATGTGTACAAAATTTAAAGAAAATCGGGTAAATTTTCTAAAATATTTGTATGGGAGCCCCCCGACCCCGCGGCCCGAGGGGTCTCCAATTTTAATAGAAAGTGTTGTCTTGGGAGATATACATGTTTGCAAAATTTCAATAAAATCGGGTTGTAGGAAGTGGGTTAAAAATTGATCACAAGATTTGGCCAGCCAGCCAGCCACGGGCAAGTGAAGTTAATAAAGAGAATTTAAAAAACAACCCATAACAATTAAAATTGTTCTTGTAAATTCTCTAATCGGACACACACACACACACACACTCACACACACACACACACACACACACACACACACACACACACACACACACACACACACACACACACACACACACACACACACACACACACACACACTACCGCAAGGGCACTCTGAAGTAGAGTGTTGGGTCTGACAACCCCACGGGCCCTAGTCCGGGGAGTAAAACCACGTCAACAAACCTTGGTTCACCTGCCCCGGGTGATAGTACCATGTGAGGGGCCCTAGCCAGGGTTACGGCGGAGAAGAAGTCACTGTCAATTTCTCTTGCATGGAAAAACCTGCTCGCCGAGGCTCTGACGACCGAGTAGGAGCGCGGCCAACGAGGGAGCGCGGCATTCAATGAATGTATTAAGACTGAGCCCAGTAAGGTCTTAATTATGGTATACTGGAAGCAATCATTTTGATTTGTCAACTCTTGGGCTGACGTCTGTGGTATTCTGTTACCTGAGTAGGCAAGAGTGAAATTTTGCTGAAATGGCTTTCAGGCTAATGCTACCGGCGCCCCCGTCCCGTTAAAACCCTGGCAGGACTCAAAGTACGCTCAATGTTTCGTCGCTATTAAGTTAGTGGTGTAGGTACAGATGAAAAATTCCTGTCTAACACTGATCTGGCTCTGAACACAAGACCCCATAAGGGCTCGTGTCAACCCCCGCATGGCCTCACTGCTTGCATAGATAACCATGGGATCCATAGGTGACTACACACCCGAGCATTGATAACGGCTTTGAGTGGGGACCCAATTTACAATGAATTCCCAGAATTTAGGAGGAGGACAAGTAGAAGGAGTTGTAGGAGAGGAGAATGTGAATTCTTTTAAAAGGAGTTCGAAGATGGCGAGATCACCAGTGGCCCAAACGTCACAAAGGCGCGAATCACCGGAAAGAAGGAAGGTGATAAAGGAAGCCAGCCCAGGCAAATCCGACTTTCATAAACTAGGAGAGCAGATCAAGGGACTGGTAGAAATGTTGGAAGATGGAAAAAGACGTTCCATCCAACAAGCCATGCGGGATGCGATTGATAGCATTAAAAACCTCTATGAGTTATCGGCCATCTACGTTAATAACAAGAAGACTAAGGAGAAGATGGTTAATCACACCTCATCTCAAACCTCTCCCTGGCTCAAAGCTTCAATGGAGCAAAAAAGGAAGCAGCCTATCCACAGCGAAACGCCGAATCTAAAGCGGAGGCAAGAGCAACGCCAGTCCTTACGTAAACCTATGGTAATAGCGACGGAAGAAAAAACCCAGGAAAAGGGTATTAAAAATGTTAAAAAAACTGGAGAAGGCGAATGGACAAAAGTCGTCGCTAAAACTAAAAATAAAGTGAAGTCAGACGCATCTGCCAAGAAGTCCGCCGTAAAACAAAAGCCAATTATAAGAAAGGCAAGACCTGACGCCATAGTCATAGAAGTGAAGGGCGAAATATCCTATGCGCAGATATTGCGCAACGTGAAGGCTGATCCAAAACTAGAAACAATTGGAAAAGCAGTATCTAGGATCAGAAGGACACAAAAAGGTGACCTCTTAATTCAATTGAAGGAGACAAGTGACAAGACAGCGGAATTTAAAAGCGTCATAAGTGAGGCGTTAGGCGAACAAGCAAACGTAAGAACCCTCACCCAACGCACTAGCATCGAGCTGAAAGACATCGATTAGATCACCACAAAAGAAGACATTTGTGAATCAATCGAAGTCCAAGCCGGAGTCGAAGGCGTTACACCGTCAGACTTTATATCGCTGAGGAAAGCATATGGTGGAACCCAAACGGCGACTATCAGCCTGCCAAATGCAAAAGCAAAGAAGCTGCTGGAAGCAAAGAAGATAAAAATCGGGTGGGTAGTGTGTCGCATCCGCGAACGGACACTCCTCAAAAAGTGCTTCAAATGCCTGGAATTTGGGCACATTGCCAAGCAGTGTAAAAACGGAGAAGATCGCTCCAAGCTGTGTAGAAGATGTGGGGATGAGGGCCACAT
The DNA here is from genome assembly GCA_947095585.1 of Nephrocerus scutellatus. Taxonomy (NCBI): domain Eukaryota; kingdom Metazoa; phylum Arthropoda; class Insecta; order Diptera; family Pipunculidae; genus Nephrocerus; species Nephrocerus scutellatus. Next base: position 33,649,619 of record OX352762.1, read on the forward strand.
AGCTAAGTCTTGCGCAAAGGAGCCTTCGTGCATGTTCTGTAGAAAGGAACACCCAGAAGATGCGAAGCATGTAGCGGGCAGCAGCAAATGCCCAGTCTTTAGGAGAGCTATCGCCAGCAGAAAAGTATGAAGGTTATCCAGATAAACCTAAATCACTGCGAGATAGCACAGGATATCCTGTCACAGACGGCTAAAGACGAGAGAGCGGACATAATTTTAATAAGCGAACCGTACAAATCTCGTGACATCAACGCTTGGGCATGTGACAAAACAGAAAAAGCTGCAATATGGATTTGCGGGAGACATGCCTTTAACGACCTATGCTCGAGGAAGAGCTCCAGTGGTTATAGGCGGAGACTTCAATGCCTGGGCAACAGACTGGGGCAGCAGATTTACTAATAGCAGAGGACATTATCTGCTAGAATCGTTCGCCTCATTAAATATAGGCATAGCTAACACGGGACGAGCAAATACGTATCGCAAAGCAGGAAGGGGATCGATCATCGATATTACCTTCGCTAGCAGTTCCCTCCTGCGGATGATAAAATGGTGCGTCAGCGAAGACTATACGCACAGCGACCACCAGGCGATTGTAATTGAAATTAAAGAAAAAAAAGCCGTGCAACGCCCAAAATTAGGGGGACCTAAATGGAAAGACAAGTTCCTTGATAAAGAAATGTTTGAGGAAATCATAAACTCAAGCTTCCTAATCGAAAGCGGAACATCTGAGATCCTGTCGCAACAACTTACCAGTATAATCACTACAGCGTGCGACGCAGCTATGCCCAGGAGAAGACCTAGCAAGAGAGGTGTACACTGCTACTGGTGGAATGAGCAGATAAAAGCACTCAGAGCTGCCTGCTTACAAGCCAGACGTAAAGTGCAGCGCTCAAGAAGGGGATCAGACATTCAAGAACGTCTTGATATGCTAAGATTAGCTAGACGAAATTTAAAAAATTCAATTAAAGGAAGCAAGTCGAAGTGCTTCAAACGACTATGTGACGGCGGACATCAATCCCTGGGGCACAGCATACAAAATAGTTATGGCAAAGCTAAAAGGCTGTAGGACCCCGCAAATATCATGCCCAACAAAGCTTAGGTCCATCGTAGAACACCTATTTCCGAAAGGACCATATACTATGTGCAACATAATAAGAGAAATTAGCACAGAAAGTATTCCAAGGCTAACAGTTGATGAACTCGTGAACGCAAGTAAAAGAATACGAGACAACAAAGCTCCTGGACCCGATTGCATTCCTAATAAAGCATTGAAAGCGGCCATCCGAAGTAGGCCGGACATGTTCATGACATGCATGCAACAGTGTCTAGATGAAGGAGTTTTCCCTGAACCTTGGAAACTGCAGCATTTGGTATTGCTTCCAAAGGGAAACAAACCACCGGGCGAACTATCATCGTACCGCCCAATATGCCTACTAGATACAATGGGAAAGATACTCGAGCGGATCATATATGACAGATTGCTTAATATAGCGGATAATAAAGGAGCACTGTCAGATCATCAGTTCGGGTTTCGAAAATCGCGCTCGACCGTCGACGCCATAAAGGCGGTGGTCAACATAGCAAAGAATGCGATTGAAGGAAAAAGATGGCGGTGGGGCACAAAGGAATATTGTGCAGTAGTGACACTGGACATAAAAAACGCCTTTAACTCTGCAAAATGGTCCTCAATAAGAACATCACTCGCCAGAATGGATGCACCACACTATATAAGGAAGATAGTGTCAAGCTAATTAAGTTATAGAAGGTTGAGGTACGAAACCAATGAGGGTACAAAGTACTATAACGTCTCCGCAGGAGTCCCACAAGGATCGGTGCTGGGTCCCCTTCTATGGAATATTATGTACGATGGAGTTCTAAGACTAGCATTACCACCAGGCGTACAAATATTTGGATTCGCTGACGACATCGCCGTTGTCACGGTGTCAAAGACAATCAATGGAATAGAGTCAGCCACGAATGAAGCAGTTGGCCAAATCAAAAAATGGCTAGTATCCGTCGGTCTAGAATTAGCCGACCATAAAACGGAAGCAGTCCTGATTACCAGCCGGAAAAATATAGAATACATAAATATACGAGTTGGTAACCAGACTATTAGATCAAAGGATTTTGTCAAATACCTAGGAGTAATGCTTGACAATAGGCTCCGTTTTAAAATACACGTGGACTACTCGAGCAAAAAGGCTTCCCAGATGCAGGCAGCATTATTCCGGATTCTGCCAAACGTTGGAGGACCAGGATATACAAGGAGGGTCCTAATGTCTAGAGTAGTCAGCTCAGTCCTCCTTTACGCAGCCCCAGTTTGGGCGGATGCACTGGTGACTAAAGAAATAAGAAGAAACTTATCGTCTATATACAGACTCAGTGCACTAAGGACGATCAGCGGGTTCCGAACGATCTCCGATGATGCTGACCTCGTTATATCAGGAATGGTTCCAGTAGATATCCTCGCAGATGAAATGCTTAGGATCTACAATATAAGAGCCTTATCACAACAGGACCAACGAACAATCGAAATGATCAAAGAGGAAGAAAAGGCCACCTCAATGGCTGTGTGGCAAGACCGGTGGGACATAAGTTTGAAAGGAAGATGGACCTACAAACTGATCCCGAACATTGAGAATTGGACAAACCGATCTCACGGTAACTGCAACTACCAATTTACGCAGTTTCTGTCAGGCCATGGCGGCTATCGAAAATATCTTTATCGATTTGGACACGATAGCTCACCTTTTTGCCCAGATTGTCCAGACATAGAAGAAGACACAGAGCATGCGATTTTCCATTGCAGACGCTTCAGAGAATGAAGAAGCAACCTGCCAAGTCCACACGTCCTTTTAGAAGAAATGCAAAGATCCGAGGATAAGTGGACAGAAGTGTGTGTATTCGTAACGAATGTGCAAAACGAGCTGCGAAGAATCGAAAATATAAGGCGATCAGCAGCAGCAGAAGATGCAGAAGGCATAGAGTAATCTGCTAACCAGCCCCGTGATGTAATACCTAACGGCAGTCCCATGGGGAGAGTGGTTGAAGTGTGTAAGAAGGGTTTAGTACGTATGCGTAATTCCTGGTACGAACATTCAGGTTTACGAATCGTACATGCTAGTACCCCTGGAGGGCTCTACTGGTATCTTTTAGAAGATTCCCCACCTTTGGCACAGCCATAAAAAAAAAAAACACACACACACACACACACACACACACGCACTGCGAGAAGAAGTCACTGTCAACCTCTCTTGCATGGAAAAACCTGCTCGCCGAGGCTCTGACGACCGAGTAGGAGCGGTATAACTCCCAACCCGCCCGAAGGAAAAGCCGCGGCCAACGAGGGAGCGCGGCATTCAATGAATGTATTAAGACTGAGCCCAGTAAGGTCTTAATTATGGTATACTGGAAGCAATCATTTTGATTTGTCAACTCTTGGGCTGACGTCTGTGGTATTCTGTTACCTGAGTAGGCAAGAGTGAAATTTTGCTGAAATGGCTTTCAGGCTAATGCTACCGGCGCCCCCGTCCCGTTAAAACCCTGGCAGGACTCAAAGTACGCTCAATGTTTCGTCGCTATTAAGTTAGTGGTGTAGGTACAGATGAAAAATTCCTGTCTAACACTGATCTGGCTCTGAACACAAGACCCCATAAGGGCTCGTGTCAACCCCCGCATGGCCTCACTGCTTGCATAGATAACCATGGGATCCATAGGTGACTACACACCCGAGCATTGATAACGGCTTTGAGTGGGGACCCAATTTACAATGAATTCCCAGAATTTAGGAGGAGGACAAGTAGAAGGAGTTGTAGGAGAGGAGAATGTGAATTCTTTTAAAAGGAGTTCGAAGATGGCGAGATCACCAGTGGCCCAAACGTCACAATGGCGCGAATCACCGGAAACAAGGAAGGTGATAAAGGAAGCCAGCCCAGGCAAATCCGACTTTCATAAACTAGGAGAGCAGATCAAGGGACTGGTAGAAATGTTGGAAGATGGAAAAAGACGTTCCATCCAACAAGCCATGCGGGATGCGATTGATAGCATTAAAAACCTCTATGAGTTATCGGCCATCTACGTTAATAACAAGAAGACTAAGGAGAAGATGGTTAATCACACCTCATCTCAAACCTCTCCCTGGCTCAAAGCTTCAATGGAGCAAAAAAGGAAGCAGCCTATCCACAGCGAAACGCCGAATCTAAAGCGGAGGCAAGAGCAACGCCAGTCCTTACGTAAACCTATGGTAATAGCGACGGAAGAAAAAACCCAGGAAAAGGGTATTAAAAATGTTAAAAAAACTGGAGAAGGCGAATGGACAAAAGTCGTCGCTAAAACTAAAAATAAAGTGAAGTTAGACGCATCTGCCAAGAAGTCCGCCGTAAAACAAAAGCCAATTATAAGAAAGGCAAGACCTGACGCCATAGTCATAGAAGTGAAGGGCGAAATATCCTATGCGCAGATATTGCGCAACGTGAAGGCTGATCCAAAACTAGAAACAATTGGAAAAGCAGTATCTAGGATCAGAAGGACACAAAAAGGTGACCTCTTAATTCAATTGAAGGAGACAAGTGACAAGACAGCGGAATTTAAAAGCGTCATAAGTGAGGCGTTAGGCGAACAAGCAAACGTAAGAACCCTCACCCAACGCACTAGCATCGAGCTGAAAGACATCGATTAGATCACCACAAAAGAAGACATTTGTGAATCAATCGAAGTCCAAGCCGGAGTCGAAGGCGTTACACCGTCAGACTTTATATCGCTGAGGAAAGCATATGGTGGAACCCAAACGGCGACTATCAGCCTGCCAAATGCAAAAGCAAAGAAGCTGCTGGAAGCAAAGAAGATAAAAATCGGGTGGGTAGTGTGTCGCATCCGCGAACGGACACTCCTCAAAAAGTGCTTCAAATGCCTGGAATTTGGGCACATTGCCAAGCAGTGTAAAAACGGAGAAGATCGCTCCAAGCTGTGTAGAAGATGTGGGGATGAGGGCCACATAGCTAAGTCTTGCGCAAAGGAGCCTTCGTGCATGTTCTGTAGAAAGGAACACCCAGAAGATGCGAAGCATGTAGCGGGCAGCAGCAAATGCCCAGTCTTTAGGAGAGCTATCGCCAGCAGAAAAGTATGAAGGTTATCCAGATAAACCTAAATCACTGCGAGATAGCACAGGATATCCTGTCACAGACGGCTAAAGACGAGAGAGCGGACATAATTTTAATAAGCGAACCGTACAAATCTCGTGACATCAACGCTTGGGCATGTGACAAAACAGAAAAAGCTGCAATATGGATTTGCGGGAGACATGCCTTCCAAGATGTAGACGGGCAGGCGGAGGGCTTCGTACGGGCAAAAATAAATGGAATCAACTTTTATAGTTGTTACGCAAGACCCAGCTGGACGATGAGCGAATACTCAGCAATGATAGAAAATTTAATGGCCGATGCTCGAGGAAGAGCTCCAGTGGTAATAGGCGGAGATTTCAATGCCTGGGCAACAGACAGGGGCAGCAGATTTACTAATATCAGAGGACATTATCTGCTAGAATCTTTCGCCTCATTAAATATAGGCATAGCTAACATGGGACGAGCAAATACGTATCGCAAAGCAGGAAGGGGATCGATCATCGATATTACCTTCGCTAGCAGTTCCCTCCTACGGATGATAAAATGGCGCGTCAGCGAAGACTATACGCACAGCGACCACCAGGCGATTGTAATTGAAATTAAAGAAAAAAAAGCCGTGCAACGCCCAAAATTAGGGGGACCTAAATGGAAAGACAAGTTCCTTGATAAAGAAATGTTTGAGGAAATCATAAACTCAAGCTTCCTAATCGAAAGCGGAACATCTGAGATCCTGTCGCAACAACTTACCAGTATAATCACTACAGCGTGCGACGCAGCTATGCCCAGGAGAAGACCTAGCAAGAGAGGTGAACACTGCTACTGGTGGAATGAGCAGATAAAAGCACTGAGAGCTGCCTACTTACAAGCCAGACTTAGAGTGCAGCGATCAAGAAGGGGATCAGACATTCAAGAACGTCTTGATATGCTAAGATTAGCTAGACGAAATTTAAAAAATGCAATTAAAGAATGCAAGTCGAAGTGCTTCAAACGAATATGTGACGAGGCGGACATCAATCCCTGGGGCACAGCATACAAAATAGTTATGGCAAAGCTAAAAGGCTGTAAGACCCCGCAAATATCATGCCCAACAAAGCTTAGGTCCATCGTAGAACACCTATTTCCGAAAGGACCATATACTATGTGCAACATAATAAGAGAAATTAGCACAGAAAGTATTCCAAGGCTAACAGTTGATGAACTCGTGAACGCAAGTAAAAGAATACGAGACAACAAAGCTCCTGGACCCGATTGCATTCCTAATAAAGCATTGAAAGCGGCCATCCGAAGTAGGCCGGACATGTTCATGACATGCATGCAACAGTGTCTAGATGAAGGAGTTTTCCCTGAACCTTGGAAACTGCAGCATTTGGTATTGCTTCCAAAGGGAAACAAACCACCGGGCGAACCATCATCGTACCGCCCAATATGCCTACTAGATACAATGGGAAAGATACTCGAGCGGATCATATATGACAGATTGCTTAATATAGCGGATAATAAAGGAGCACTGTCAGATCATCAGTTCGGGTTTCGAAAATCGCGCTCGACCGTCGACGCCATAAAGGCGGTGGTCAACATAGCAAAGAATGCGATTGAAGGAAAAAGATGGCGGTGGGGCACAAAGGAATATTGTGCAGTAGTGACACTGGACATAAAAAACGCCTTTAACTCTGCAAAATGGTCCTCAATAAGAACATCACTCGCCAGAATGGATGCACCACACTATATAAGGAAGATAGTGTCAAGCTAATTAAGTTATAGAAGGTTGAGGTACGAAACCAATGAGGGTACAAAGTACTATAACGTCTCCGCAGGAGTCCCACAAGGATCGGTGCTGGGTCCCCTTCTATGGAATATTATGTACGATGGAGTTCTAAGACTAGCATTACCACCAGGCGTACAAATATTTGGATTCGCTGACGACATCGCCGTTGTCACGGTGTCAAAGACAATCAATGGAATAGAGTCAGCCACGAATGAAGCAGTTGGCCAAATCAAAAAATGGCTAGTATCCGTCGGTCTAGAATTAGCCGACCATAAAACGGAAGCAGTCCTGATTACCAGCCGGAAAAATATAGAATACATAAATATACGAGTTGGTAACCAGACTATTAGATCAAAGGATTTTGTCAAATACCTAGGAGTAATGCTTGACAATAGGCTCCGTTTTAAAATACACGTGGACTACTCGAGCAAAAAGGCTTCCCAGATGCAGGCAGCATTATTCCGGATTCTGCCAAACGTTGGAGGACCAGGATATACAAGGAGGGTCCTAATGTCTAGAGTAGTCAGCTCAGTCCTCCTTTACGCAGCCCCAGTTTGGGCGGATGCACTGGTGACTAAAGAAATAAGAAGAAACTTATCGTCTATATACAGACTCAGTGCACTAAGGACGATCAGCGGGTTCCGAACGATCTCCGATGATGCTGACCTCGTTATAGCAGGAATGGTTCCAGTAGATATCCTCGCAGATGAAATGCTTAGGATCTACAATAGAAGAGCCTTATCACAACAGGACCAACGAACAATCGAAATGATCAAAGAGGAAGAAAAGGCCACCTCAATGGCTGTGTGGCAAGACCGGTGGGACATAAGTTTGAAAGGAAGATGGACCTACAAACTGATCCCGAACATTGAGAATTGGACAAACCGATCTCACGGTAACTGCAATTACCAATTTACGCAGTTTCTGTCAGGCCATGGCGGCTATCGAAGATATCTTTATCGATTTGGACACGATAGCTCACCTTTTTGCCCAGATTGTCCGGAACTGGAAGAAGATACGGAGCATGCGATTTTCCAATGCGGACGCTTCAGAGAATGGAGAAGCAGCCTGCCAAGTCCACAAGTCCTGTTAGAAGAAATGATGAGATATGAGGGTAAGTGGACAGAAGTGTGTGTATTCATAACGAATGTGCAAAACGAGCTGCGAAGAATCGAAAAGATAAGGCGATCAGCAGCAGCAGAAGATGCAGAAGGCATAGAGTAATCTGCTAACCAGCCCCGTGATGTAATACCTAAAGGCAGTCCCGCGGGGAGAGTGGTTGAAGTGTGTAAGGAGGGTTTAGTACGTAGGCGTAATTCCTGGTACGAACATTCAGGTTTACGAATCGTGCATGCTAGTACCCCTGGAGGGCTCTACTGGTATCTTTTAGAAGATTCCCCACCTTTGGCACAGCCATCAAAAAAAAAAAAAAAAAACACACTGCGTGCTCGTTTTGTGGCAAAATCATCCACCAAATGACGCAGCGGCAGCGAACACTCTGCTCACAAAGCTCTCAGCTCAGCTCAGACTTTGCCGTGATCTGATGAGATATTTAAAAATTGTATATTGGGGTCCCCAAGGGGCCGATCGCTCCAAATTTTTACAAAAAGTGTTTTCCATCGAAGACACACATGTGTACAAAATTTAAAGAAAATCGGGTAAATTTTGTAAAATATTTGTATGGGAGCCCCCCGACCCCGCGGCCTGTGGGGCCTCAAATTTTAACAGAAAGTGTTCTCATGGGAGATATACATGTGTGCAAAATTTCAATAAAATCGGGCTGTAGGAAGTGGGTTAAAAATTAATCACAAGATTTGGCCAGCCAGCCAGCCACGGGCAAGTGAAGTTAATATAGAGAATTTAAAAACAAACGTGAGGAATGTGATATGTTGTTATTCTCATTCCTTTTTATATGCGTATAAAATTTGAAGAATATTTCAGCAAAAACTACAGTCGAAATATCATACCATAATTATTTTTCATTTTTTATATTCCCTTTGCTTTTCGCTGAAATCGCAGCCCACGCGCATTTCTCGTTCCCTAAGTTTTGCACTCTTTGGTCGTTAACTTTTTGTTATCCGGTTGCGCAAATAAGCCATGCGCGATCCAATTCTATTGTTTTTGCATGATCAGCGGCTGGCTGATACTTTTGTTGTTTTTTTGCATGATCAGCGGCTGGCTGATACTTTTCTTGTTTTTTTTTGCTGGCTGATACTTTTGTTGTTTTTTGCATGATCAGCAGCTGGCTGATACTTTATGTTAGGTTTAGAGTTAAGAAAAATTATTATGGAGAAAGAGTCGCAGTACAGATACAGCGTGCATAGCACCCTCGATCATATAATTATTAAGTGACTAATTAATAAAATAATAAGAAAGATCTTTAATTATTTTAATTTTTTTTAATTATATAATTATTAAGTGATTAATTAATACAATAACATAAAATAATAAAGAAAACGTTTGAATTGAACCAGAGATTTTTAATTGGCGCCCAATGGAAAAACTCACGTTAAAGTTAAAATAAGAAAATTTTGCGTTCAAAATTCCAAATTCACAGTAGTACCATAAGTCAAAATTACGTTATTGGCAACAAAAAAATTAAAACAGTGAAATATTGGTAAGTAGCTAATCAGATTGTTCTATGTAAAATTGTGTCAAAAAGTCAAAAGTCAAAAAAACCATCAGTTGTAACATCAGCCACCAAAACCGATTGACGGAAAATTGACCCTTGACCCTATAAACCAAAGGAGTATTTTTAAGACACCCTTACATCTGCATTGTGAAGTAAACCAGGAAACTCAGCGTGAATCAGCGTAATTAAGAAGAACACCATGCCGCGGTTGATTTTCATCATTCTCCTGTAAGCTATTTTAATTGATGTTTAGACTAAACTAAAGTTATAAAATTAGGCAATTACAGGCGCAAACAAATAATTTAAAAGACAAAAAGTAGCAATAATACATTGCGAAACATTGTAATTGCCTAAAATTTTATTATTATTCTATTGTTACAAATAACTTCAATTATTTCTTCCTTCTTTATATTATTTTTAATCACATTAAAGAAAAACAGAATCATGCAATAGCAAACAATAATTATACAGTAAAAATTATTTGCGATTTGAGTGCCTAAAGAATTTTCTTTTAATCTGGGGTTACTAGGAATTAATGCCACAGTTAGAAAGAATTTTAGAATTAGAAGACGACGAAATTTTGGAAAGACTAAGTGCTCTCAGAATCAGAGACGACTCAAACACTAACACATAACACTACTAAATACTGCATTCAGATAGGCAACCGGACAGACAAGACAGGACTTTCAACAGTCAATCACTGAACTTGGCAACAGACTTACCGGATTGGAACCCTCACCAGAAATACCGCAGCATAAACCAATAGAAATTGTTCAAGGAATCGAATGTAGTGAAACGCTTAATTTAGTGAAATCGGTCCCTGAATTCAAGGGTGACACCGCAAAATATGTTTCGTGGCGCCAAGCAGTGGTTAAGGCTCATAAACTCTTCGAGTGTTACGGTGGTAGCTCCAAGTACTATCAGGCAGTGGCCATTTTGCGTAACAAAATTGTAGGAAGTGCCGATTCGGTACTAAGCACCTACAATACAGTTTTGAATTTCGATGCGATTATCGAAAGACTGGATTTCGCATACGCCGACAAAAAGTCGATTTATACTCTAGAGTCTAGAGCAAGAACTCTCAACTCTAAAGCAAGGCCAGAAATCAATACTTCAGTTCTACGATGAAGTAGAACGCAAATTGACTTCTATAATAAACAAAGTTCTAATGTCTTACCAGACAAATACTTCTCTAGTGGAATCCCTTAACCAAAAGTATCGGCAGGACGCACTTCGCGTCTTCATTTCCGGACTTCGCAGACCCCTTTGCACCACTCTTTTCTCCTGCAAACCGCCGGACCTACCTGCAGCTCTAGCCTTAGCGCAAGAATTAGAGACGAACCAGAACAGATACTATTTCGCTGAAATTTACAATAACGGACAAAACAGAGTTCCACCTAATCAGCTGAACACCAGAAAAAACATAATCAACACACAAAATCCGCAAAATCGCTAGCAACCGCGAAATATCGAACAACAAACTCCCGCAACCAACTTTAGGTTCTTTAACCCACCACTCTCACAAAACATTCAACAGCAGCCTGCGAGCTCATTAAGTCGCAATTATGATCCACACCCTAATTCTCAAGCACGTACAAACTATCGTCATATCGGTCAGTATCCCCATCCCCAACCAAATTTGCCACCCTTTACAACACAACAACATAACCTGGCTCTAGACACAGACGTCAGTATGCGTACAGCAAGGGTAAATAATTTTCAGCCTACCCAATTACATAAAAGAGGAGCAGACTCAGAAAGACACAATCCCAGAAAGAATCAAGAATTAACTATCGAGGACACGAATACCTAGAAAGTTGCGATTCTACACAAGAGCTGGCTATACCAGTTAACCCTTCCTTGCAGGAAAATTGTCCCAATTTAGACTCAAATTTTGAAGATGAAATTAATTTTTTAGGTGAATCTCGTCACTCCCCTACATCGAACGATCAATAGGCGGAGAGAACATAAAACTTCTGGTTGACACCGTAGCCTCCAGAAGTTACATAAAAAATTTTAAAAATTTAAAGGGTGTAAAAAAACTCTCGACACCTTTCCTTGTAAAATCGATTCACGGTGCCAATAAAGTTGAATACAAAACATTTGTTAATTTATGCAAAAATACCGAAACATTTTTCTTGCTCGAGAACCTACCCTTATTTGATGGAATTCTGGGTTTCAATTTCATAAAGAGTATTAAAGGTGTAATAGACGCAGAAAAGGATACACTTTTCTCCGTAGGGGGCCAGGAAAAGCTGAAATACTTGTATTTAGGTACCCTATTTCGATGATTGAATTCGTCAACAATGAGGTTGAAAAACTTTTTCGCGATGGCATAATTAGACCTTGTAGGTCCCCGTTCAATAGCCATGTTTGGGTCGTAGATAAAAAAGGTATTGGTGAGCATGGTAGGCCAAATAAGCGTCTTGTCTTTGATTACACAAAACTCAATTCTAAGACTATTTTTGATAGGTACCCCATACCTGATCCGTCCGTTATATTGGCAAACCTTGGAACGGCAAAATTCTTTACGATATTAGATTTAAAGACTGGATTCCACCAAATAAATCTAGCCGAACACGATCGGGAAATGAAAGCATTCAGCATCAATAACGGAAAATTTGAATTCTGCCGGTTTCCGTTCAGTCTGAGGAATGAGCCAAGCATATTCCAGCGCGCCATAGACGATGTCTTGCGTGATGAAATCGGAAAACAATGCCATGTTTACATCGATGATATCATAATATTTTCTGATTCGGAGCATAAACATGTTCATGATATCGACAGAATACTAAAGAAGCTCTATGATGCAAATATGAGGGTGTCCCTCGAGAAATCAAAATTTTTTAGGACTTCAGTGGAATTCTTGTGATTTGTTGTGTCAACTCAAGGCATTAAAACCAGTCCAAGCAAAATTGAGGCAATAATCAACTACAAGCTGCCTTCTACACTAAGGGGCCTCAGATCCTTTTTGGGTCTTGTAGGATACTACAGGCGATTTGTCAAGGATTACGCGGCTATAGCTAAACCATTGACAAGATTCTTACGCGGCAAGAACGGTCATGTAAGTGCTAAGCAATCCAAACTCGTGAAAATTTCACTCGACGAAGAAGCCTTGGCTGCATTTGAAAAGTTAAAGCGACTCCTCGCTTCCGAGGACGTACTTCTTTTATGTTCAAATTTCGGGAAACCATTCGACCTTACGACGGATGCGTCTTCTAATGCTATCGGAGCCGTTCTCTCTCAAACCGGACGCCCGATAACTATGATTTCAAGGACTCTGTCTCCTACAGAGCAAAATTACGCTACGAACGAGCGTGAGCTTCTGTACATCGTTTGAGCTCTAAAAAACCTCAGACACTATCTATACGGTGTCAACAATTTAAACATTTTCACAGACCACCAACCTCTAACTATTTCGGACAAAAATCCAAATTCAAAGCTAAAGCGGTGGAGAGCCTTCATAGAAGAGTACTCTCCAACATTCTTTTACAAGCCAGGCAAGGATAATGTCGTCGCCGACGCCCTTTTGCGACAATACATCAATGCAGTCACGGACTGCATGTCCACATGTTCAATGCTAGCCTGCGGTAGCGAAATATCTCTTACTGAAGTAATCCCCACTGTGGAAAAGCAAATAAATTGTTTTAAAAACCAGATTCTCCTTACACCAAGCACTGAATCTAAAAGGAAATCAAAGATCCTTTTCCTTTTACAAAATATCCTTCTGTCAATTCCGCTACACAAACAGGTTCGTCACTGATGTTTTCAATACAGACGACCAGATGGAGATACTTATGAATGAGTACAATAGAGCACATCGCTCGATCTCAGAAAACGCGAAACAAGTACTATTTTTTCCAAAATTTAAGAAAAAAATTAAAAACAATAGCGCTTAATTGCAAAACATGCCGCGAGGCAAAATATGAATGACACCCTCGAAGACAAGAAATAGGAGAAACCTTTATACCAACCCTCCCAGGCGATATACTACATAAAGACATCTTTAATACGGACAAAACATTTTTCCTAACCTGTTTGGATAAATTTTCAAAATTTGCAATTACAAAACCAATAGCCTCAAGAGCCATTATTGACATCAAACCAGCTCTTTTAGAAATTCTGAAAATTTTTAAGGGAACGAAAACAATAGTTTGCAACAACGAAAAGTCACTTAACTCACAGACTGTTAAAGCTTTAATCAAAAACGAATTAGGTGCTGATATCCACACAACTCCACCCTTACATAGCACATCCAACGGTCAAGTAGAACGTTTTCACAGCACACTTACGGAAATCGCGAGATGTCTTAAGCTGGAACTTTCCATAGAGGACACTATACCTAGAACTCACTTTAATGGCCACAGCAAGATATAATAGCTCGATTCACTCCACCACTAAACTCAAATCAATCGATGTCATTCAAGCATTCCCAGAAGATCTCAGAGCAAAGATACAGAAAAACAGAAATCAGATTTGGCCTATCATAATTGGGAAGCCGTTACTAAGACATATATTCCAGGGGAGAAAGTCTATGTTAAAGTCAACAAACGTTTAGGAAATAAGCTAAGCGGAATTTTTGTCGAAAAGGTGGTGCAAGAAGACTTTGGATTCACCCTAAAAATTGATAACAAGAAAGTCCATAAAGATAACATTCGATCCTTCATTACAGCTTCCGGACATCCCTAGCCGGAATGTCCGCTACCCATGCTACCATTCTGGACTATTCTTCTTCCTACTACATCCCAGTTTCGGAAGGAAACGTAGCCATTTTTGACCACTTTGGAGCTCTGGCCCACGTTACTAATCTAGCCAACTTCGCTGCATTAGCAGAAACAACACAAAAGCTAACCAAACTGTTTCCACAATCACACATGAAAAAACTGCTAGAGGGTGATCTGGAGCAAATATAAAAAACTATAGACTCTCTTCGTGTGCACCATAGCCATGCTCGAAGCATCAACTTCCTTGGAACCGCATTAAAGTACGTGGATGGTACACCAGACTACGACGACTTCTCAGAAGTTCGCAATAAACAAAGTGACTTAATTACAACAAGTAACACAAAAATATTTATAAACACGGAAATGCAATCTCAAATAAATAATCTGACTCGTACTGTAAACATTTTACTAGATAAAACAAAACCTACGGACATTGACTCCGGACGTCTCTATGACTTACGTAGTGGTAGAAACAGGGCGGTAATCAGAGAACTGGATAACATAGCATTATCTATTGCCTTAGGGAAACTACAAATGATTAACCCCATATTACTAGACAGTTCGGAAATTGGCTTCATTTTAAAATCCGAAATAAATTTTAACGTCAGCATCAATGAAGTAATTTTAAATTCTAAACTTAAGATTTTACAAGATGTAGACGTTATTACCTTTTTAATTAAATTTCCAAAAATCAAACGTCTGCCCACAATGTACCACCCATTACTGCTATCGAAGATAGCATCGTTATAGTTACGATCAACCTTCTACAATACGGGATCGGAATGAAACCAAGCATTTACAAAAAGGCACTTTTCTGATCACGTTTGAAGACGTGCTAATAGTCAATTCGACAAGATTTAAGAACTTACGCAAAAACCTTCGCGTTCAAAAGTCCTGAAACCCCTATAGCGAACTCCGTTAACGTCACGGATCATACTTCCATCCTATCACTCCAATACTTACATGAACTAAGTAACAAACACGTTCAACATATTTCTCATTTGCATTACGGGGTCATCTGGTGATTTGCGGTATATATCTATGGGTTAAAATGCAAAGCAAAAATAAAACGAAGGTGCAAATTAATAATGTCCTTCCGCAGATCCTTAAAGGGGGGAGTAGTTAAGGCACGTTATCTTCAACGTGACTATTTCTGGTTTCCAAAGGCATGTTATCTTCAACGTGACTATTTCTGGTTTCCAAATGCACGTTATCTTCAACGTGACTATTTCTGGTTTCCAAAATGTTATTTCAGCAAAAACTACAGTCGAAATATCATACCATCACTATTTTTCATTTTTCTATTCCCTTTGCTTTTCGCTTAAATCGCAGCCCACGCGCGTTTCTCGTTCCCTAAGTTTTGCACTCTTTGGTCGTTAACTTTTTGTTATCCGGTTGCGCAAATAAGCCATGCGCGACCCAATTCTATTGTTTTTGCATGATCAGCGGCTGGCTGATACTTTTGTTGTTTTTTTGCACGATCAGCGGCTGGCTGATACTTTTGTTGTTTTTCGCATGATCAGCAGCTGGCTAATACTTTATGTTTAGAGTTAAGAAAAATTATTATGGAGAAAGAGTCGCAGTACAGATACAGCGTGCATAGCACCCTCGATCATATAATTATTAAGTTACTAATTAATAAAATAATAAGAAACATCTTTAATTCCATAAGTTGACTAATTTTAATTATATAATTATTAAGTGATTATTTAATAAAATAAAATAATAAAGGAAACGTTTAAATTGAACCAGAGATTTTTAATTTATATCTGTGCCGCAAAGTTGTCGCTATTCATATGAAATGTATAAAGTAGTTGAGAGGTACAGCTATCAAAAAGTCGAATTCGTATAAAAATCACGTTCGACGCTTTCAATTAACACAAACTGAATGGGAAATGGTGTCTCGTTCCAAGACGAAATGACAAAAGTTAGGCTAGCCGCAGCACTGCTGGTTATTGCTAATTTAATATAACTTTCACATTCTGCGGCATTTAGTCATTTAGTCTAACATTGTGTACAGTTGCAGGTATATATCGGTAAAAATTACAAGTAAATCTGCTAAATCGACACTAAGATTGGTCAATTCCCCCTCAGTTATCGACCCTATCCCCCTAGAGCTGTCTTACCATCACCATTCGACTCAGCGACACCGAAAACCATAGAATCGACACTAATATCAGTCACCACCCCTCAGCTGTCGACCCCATCCCCCTAGAGCTATCTTACCATCACCATTCAACTCAGCGACCCCGACAACCATAGAATCGACACTAATATCGGTCATCCACCGCCCCATCAGTTATCGACCCCATCCCCCTAGAGCTGTCGTACCATCACGATTCAACTCAGCGACCCCGAAAAATATAAAATCAATATTAATATCGGACACCCCCCACCACCGCTATCGACCACACGTCTGAGAGAATTTACACGAAAAAATTTTTATGGGTTGTTTTATTTTTTTTTATAATTCGCGCACGTCTAAGAGGTTCGCACCCTTATAATGCTCGGCTATACGATTGGCACAGCGTGGGCGTTAAGGAAAAGGAGGAGAAAAGAGGAGATGTCTATGAGCTTGTGTTTTGAATGCCTGTGGATCATAGTGATGTGGGAAGACAGAGCTTGGCAGAGCATTCCACATACGTGTTGTACGGCTGAAGAACGAATCCCTGAATTTAACTGTACGTCCGAAGATGGGCTTGATGGTAAGCTGATGAGCATTTAGAGTGCCACGAGTATTGCGGTTGAATTCAAGGAGAGGTGGCATGCAGCTGGCTATTTCTCTTTAGCACCGCTGGTGGAAGAAACGATAAAACAGTGACAAGCAGGAAACATTCCTGCGGTGTTCAAGCGAGTCTATTGATTTTGCTATATTTGGGTCACCAATAAGTTTTATCGCGCGGTTTTGTATTCTATCAAGCTGATGTAAGGTAGTTTTAGGCGCATCAGCCCAGATATGACAATTGTTACGACTAGATTCAAAAGTGATCTATTCCACTTTTCAAACAAATTGAGTTATTGATCGATTTCGGATCCGTTTTGTAAACTGAAAGAATTTAAATGGAAATTTAACAAAACTAGCCTGTTCCTGAGTTAATCGATTAAAATACATGAGTTTTTTTTTCAAAAATTATTTATTTCATATATTCTATAGATACGAAATAAACCTATTCCACTGCAATTCAATTTCAAGTTCAATGTATTTCAATTCAATTTTTCTATGCAAGTGAGAAAAAAAATGTTCTCTTGTTTTGTATAGTTCGCTAAGATTTATAGAATAAACAGAGTAAAAAGCAAAAAAAAAATAGTTGCTAGAGAGCGTTGAAACAGACATAGAAGACAGAGTAATTTTTTAAAAAGTTAAGACTTATTTGAAAAGTAATTTAATGCTGCTGAGTTGAATCCTTTCTGTGTTAGTATGCTTTTTATATCAGAAGGGAGCTGATTTCAAAGTCTGACAGCATGAACGAAGAACTGACATTGCGAATGTCGGCAGCTGAAAATCGCCAGCAAGATGTTCGTGTTAATTGAGCTGGCACAATTTTTTCATGAAGATAGGCGGGGTGCTTTTTGGGTATTTTGTAAGTCTTTCGAGGGTCTTTTGAGGGTCTTTTGAAGTCTTTTGAGGGTCTTTTGAAGTCTTTTGAGGGTCTTGAGGGTCTTTTGGGGGTCTTTTGGTACGCGCACTGTTTTTTATATGTTTTCTTGTCTGGCGGGTAAACAAAAAAAGCTAATGGTTTTCCGACAATGGAGCAGAAGACATACAATTGACCATGTGAGAAGCATGGATTTTCATTAACCTTGAAAATCCATGCTTCTGCTTTTGTGATTTCTTTATAGCGTTAATAGCAAATGCAAACCGTACCCGCAACTGCAAGTGCTTAATGTCTAATGGCATGTCGGTCGGAACCATTGCGTTTTGTACGTATCTCCGATGGACCATATGGCACCCATACAAATTTTATACAAAAAAGGAGCCGGTTTTCTTCAAATTTTATACGCATGTGTATCTCCGAGTCGATCCGATTCGATTTTGGAGTTATCGGGCTCCGCTGTCGGAAGGACCCATACAAAATTTTAAAAAAGTTAAATATCCTATGGAAACACTATTTGAAAAGTTTTGGAGTAATCGGGAAAGGGGCTCTAAAACATTTTTTTTTAATTTACCCGATCCTATGCAAACTTTGCACATTGTGCGTACCCATTTAGAGAATTTACACGAACACTTTTATCGGTTGTTTTATCTTCTATCTATATACATTAAACAGAGCATTTATTTGTATATATATATATATATATATATATATATATATATATATATATATATATATATATATGTGCCTAACTAGCTCCGGAACGCCTTGACCAATTTCAACCAAACTTGGTATATTAGTTACTATGCGGAATCAAACATAGGTGGTGGGGGGTAGCACGTTTTTTGTCTGGGGGAGGCGTGGCAGGCGATTTTAGTGTCGGACCCATCGTTTTCGGTATCGCCGAGACGAATAGTGCTGGTAGTACACTCCTATTAGCTCTAGGGGGATAGGGTCGATAACTGAAGGGGGGAGGGTACCGATATTAGTGTCGATTTTTATGGTTTTCGTGGTCGCTGAGTTGAATGGTGATGATAAGACAGCTCTAGGGGGATGGGGTCGATAACTGAGGGGGAGGGGGTGACCGATATTAGTGTCGATTTTATGGTTTTCGGTGTCGCTGAGTTGAATGGTGATGGTAAGACAGCTCTATGGGGATTGGGTGATAGCTGAGGCGGGGGGGGTGACCGATATTAGTGTTGATTCTATGGTTTTCGTGTTCGCTGAGTTGAATGGTGATGGTAAGACAGCTCTAGGGGGATGGGGTCGATAGCTGAGGGGGAGGGGGTGACCGATATTGATGGTAAGCTAGTTTTAGGGTGATGGAGTCGATAACGAAGGGGGGGGGGTGACCGATATTAGTTTCGATGCTATGGTTTTCGGGGTCGCTGAGTTGAATGGTGATGGTAAGGCAGCTCTAGGGGGAAAGGGTCGATAACTGAAGGGGGGAGGGTGACCGATATTAGTGTTGATTCTATGGTTTTCGTGGTCGCTGAGTTGAATGGTGATGGTAAGACAGCTCTATGGGGATTGGTTGATAGCTGTGGCGGGGGGGGGGGGGTGACCGATATTAGTGTTGATTCTATGGTTTTCGTGTGCGTTGACATCTCTAGGGGGATGGGGTCGATAGCTGAGGGGGAGGGGGTGACCGATATTAGTGTCGATTTTATGGTTTTCGGTGGCTGAGTTGAACGGCGATTTGATATCCAATTATTTTACCACGGATTCTCGACTCGCCAAAACTTTGCAACCGCACAAGACTTGCGTAAAAGAGATACCGGGGAAATATAATTGAAGCGAGTATCTTCACAGAAAAGGGACAGTGTAAAACAGTTTTTATCCCACGGATAGCACTCATTTCGATGGATCTACCTTTTAAATTTAAGAGATTGCAATTTCCAGTAAAACTTTTCGATGACGATCAATAAGTCGGACAGTTTATTAAGTACTGCGGAGTATAGATTTGAGATCGTCATGTTTTTCCCACGGACAGTTTTATTTATTCTTGAAGGTGAAACTAAAAACATTGTATACAACTAAGTTTTGTTTTAAATTAATTTAATGTATGTTTATTTAATTTTATTTTATAATTTGAATACTATAGCTATAATTTAAAATATATTTTTTAAAATAAATTTTGTTAATGAAAACTGCAAGTTTACCTTATAGATAAATATCATTCTCTACCCCTGCCTAATAGAAGATTGGGATAAATAAATACCTGGGCAACGCCGGGTAATCAGCTAGTTATATATATAGACTAGCTGACCCGACAGACGTTGTCCTGTCCAACTTTCAATAAATTGTTTGTGATCGTTTTGTGTGTTTGTAAAAAGCTATTTGAAATGTTAAATCAAAATTAAAATGAGAAAAAAACCTCAACCAAATGATTTATTTTCTTTCATTAAATTTGAAATCACAATGAATCTGTGTCTTATTTATATTTCGATTTTGATTGCAATGTCATAGCAAACCAATCGAAACAAAGCATTTGTTTGTTTTGATCGTTGGTGTTGCGATTTTGAGTCACATTATTGTGTTACGATTTTAAATTTTGGGAACTAAGCCATTTCTCAACCGATTTGTATGAAATTCGGTATAGTCTTTTGATGGTCCTATAGGGGTCTTTTGGGGTCTTTTGGGGGTATTTTGGGCGTCTTTTGGGGGTCTTTTGTGGTTCTTTTCGTGGTCTTTTGGGATCTTTTAAAAGTCTTTTGAGGGTCTTTTGGTGGGTTTTTGGGGGTCTTTTGGGGGTATTTTAGGTTTTTATGACGGTTTTTAAGTGTCTTTAAGGATCTTTTGGGGATCTTTTGAAGGTCTTTTGAGGGTCTTTTGGTGGTTTTTGAGGGTCTTTTGCGGGGTCTTTTGAGGGTCTTTTGGAGGTCCTTTGACGGTCTTTTGGGGGGTATTTTGGGTTTTTGGACGGTTTTTAAGCGTCTATTGATGGTCTTTTGGAGGTCTTATGGGGGTATTTTTGGGGTCTTGTGAGGGTCTTTTGAGTGTCTGTTGGGGGTATTTTTGGGGTCTTTTGAAGAACTTTTGACGGTCTTTTGATGGTCTTTTGGGGCCATTTGGGGGTTATATGAGGGTCTTACGTTGGTCTTTTTTTTTTTTTTACTATTTTTAAAGTGTCTTTTGAGGGTCTTTTGGTTTTTTTGACTATTTTTAAAACTTCTTTTGAGGGAGTTTTGGCGGTCTTTTGAGGGGCCTTTGAAGGTCTTTTGTTGGTCTTTTGAGGATCATTTTGGGGGTCTTTAATGCTTCTTTGGGGATATTACTGTATATCTTATAAGAAATTATTGGGTAATTTTGAGCGTGTATCGTTCTAGGGTAAACATCAAAACTACAGCATCATTTCTATGTCTGATTCTCAAATTCATTCATGCAAAGTTGTTAACTATAAAGATTTTTTATTGCTTTAGAACTCTTCGATTTTCAGCAAATGTAGGTCGTTGCTTCTACGGTTGTAGTATAGATTAATAAAAAATACAATAAGTTTTGATAGTGATAGTGATAGTTCAGTAAATTTAGAAAATCGTAAAAAATGAGAGGTGAAATTTTGTGCTGATGTCAGTTTATGAATGCCTGCGTGTGGCGTTTAGCGTGTGGTGCAAGTTGCGCGTGAAAAATATATTATAATTATTATTATTATTATATATAATCCCCTAGAGAAAATATGGATGTCTAACTGTCACTATTTATATCAGTAAACCCAAAAACTATGGGATCTACACTAACATCGGTTGTTTTAGATTATTTTAACATCTAGAACAAAAATACGTTCATCCTTTAATATAGTCATATAGATAATTTTCAAAAAATACTTTGGTCTGCAAGAATGCAAGACCAACACCAAGACCAAGAAGGATTTATAAAGAGTTCTAATACCACTGCAGCTTGTATAGATCTTATAGATTTTATAAGTAAGTCAATAGATAAAAAATATTATGTAGCCTGTAATCGTATGGCATTTGATATGGTTGATCATCAACTTTTATTGCTTAAACTAGAAAAACTCGACTTAATCCATACTCAAATAAAATTATTTAAATCATATTTAACTGATAGAACACAAAAAGTCATCATGGGTAACTCAAGTAGCACTTTGGAAAATATTCAAAGTGGAGTACCACAGGGATCCATCCTAGGACCATTGTTATATATAATTTTTATCAATGACGTATCAAAACTGGAACTACGAGGTTTAATCCAACTATATGCTGAAGATACGGTGCTTAAATATAAAAGCAACGATCATAAGCAAATATTCTTAGACATGCAACATGATATGGGCCTTATATGCCAATTGCTCCGTGAAAATCGTTAAGTTCTCAACGTAGATAAAACTAAATACATATTATTCTAAAACAAAACAATAGAGAAATCAGAGTTAGAGAAATTAAAAATTACTTATTAAAATAGAAATATCGAAAGAGTAGAAACATATAAATATTTAGGGTTAATTATAGATTCAAAACTAAAATGGGATAGCCATATCGAGTTAATTGCATCGAAAATAGTCCCATATATTTTCACACTTAAAAAAATTAAAAATATCTGTAACACAAAAACCATGACCATGATCTACTTTTCGTATATTCATTCACATTTAACATATCTTAACGTGATCTGGGGTGGTTGTTCCAATAGGGATAAAATTAAACAACTCTTTATTCTACAAAAGCGAGCAATTAAATACATAAACAATCTACCACAATTATACCCCCAGCCCCCAGTACTCTTGTTTCAAAACTTTAAATCTTTTGTCAGTTTACCAGTTCTTATAAATTCTTATAAATTATAACACATTAAAACACAAGTTTGAGCTAATCCATGTTTCCGATAGACATCGTTATCCTACTACTAGAAGATCGCATCTACAAATTAATTTTTGCAAGCGAAATGCGTCAAACATTATTCTATAAGATAGTAAAGCGAGCTTCTCAGCCCGCCATATAGATAATTGTAATTCAGCCTAAAGACTGAATTATCTTAAAAAGAATTTACTTTTAAAAAAAAACGACCCGAACCCATAAAATTTTTCATTTAAATTCGCTAATAGGAGATAAAAATTATGTGTTTAAAATTTGAAGAAAATCGGGTTAATTTTTTTTAAAAAATTTGTATGGGGCCTCAGGACCCCGGGGCCCGGGGTCTCCAAAATTTTTACAAAAAGTGTTGCCCACCGGAGATACACATGTGTATAAAATTTGAAGAAAATCGGCTTAATTTTTTAAAAAATTGTTTGGGCCCTCATGACCCTGGGCCGTGGGGGCGGGGGTCTCCAAAATGTATACAAAAAGTTTTGTCCATCTGAGATACACATGTATATATAATTTGAAGAAAATCGGGTAAATTTTGTAAAATATTTGTATGGGACCCCCAGACCCCGAGGCCCGAGGGGCCCCAAATTTTAATAGATAGTGTTGTCATCGGAGATATGCACGTGTGCAATTTCAATTAAATCGGACATTGGGAAGTGAGTTAAAAATTGATCGCAAAATTCCACGACAAACAAAGAAACCCACAAACACACGGACACGCGAAGTTAATACAGAGAAATTAAAAAAAAAAATTTCTCCTTACCCCTATGAATAAAAAAAACTCAAAATTAAACCATCGCAAGCTGACATGCGTCCCGTCACCGCAAGCCAAGTTTTAAAACAAGTATTTAAAAAAATACACGCGCGACACGTGACACGTGATACGCGTCAAGTCATCGCAAGTCAAGTTTTAAAGCAAGTACCTTTTAAAAAAAAAAAATTACACGCGACACACGCGACGCGCGAAACGCGTCACGTCATCGCAAGCCAAGCGCTTACCAATTGTTTTAAAACAAGTCCCATCAAATTCTGACTTGTAGAAGTCGCGATATACAACCGGACAACGTACAAGCCGACAACCCGACACACGTACGCTAGAAAATTTTGCTTGTCCTCTGATTATTAGCTTCGACCTTCGGGCTCGCAATAAAGGCATCTCCAATCATAACAATTTACCAAGAGAATCAAACGAACTTCCTCATATTCAAAAAACAAATCACAGTACTTTTTCGTGAACAAACATTTGGCTAGATAAATTTTTAATTCTGTAAAATTGATAAATGGTCTTATGTTGATCACAGAGGTATGTAACAAAATTGCTATGTCGTATGATTTATATCAATACATGATTTTGATGATAAATTATGGTTTTTTTTCCTGTAGTTAATGTATCATAATGTACAATATATTTACATATATTAAACTATCTCCTTCTAATACTTCTATTTCTTTATATATATAAATTTTAAATTCATAATATTATAAATTTAAATTGAATATTCTTTTTTTCAATGTAAAATTTTTTTTACGATGTAAATATTTATTTAAAATTACGGTGCTAAAAGCTAAAAGACTGGAGCAACTAGAAGAAAATTGTTAATATTTTTGTTTTCTGAAATAAATGAAATAAAAAAAAAACAAAAAAAAAAGCTACAAGACCAAGAGCAAGACCGAGATGAAATGGTCTTGCGTTTGCTCATCACTACAGTAGACGCCTCTATGGCAGAACTTGGGGCCTAAATCCTTAAATGGTACATTAAATGTACACAATGATGGTGGGACCTATTATCACTTACGAAACTTAAGGTAAAAAAACAACCCATAAAAATTAAAATTTTTCATGTAAATTCTCTAATAGGAGATGGGTATGTGCTTAAATTTGAAGAAAATTGGGTTAATTTTTATAAAATTTACATGGACACCACATGGGTCTCAGGGCACTATCACTCCAACAAATATACAAAAATTTTCGTCAATCAGTGATACACATGTGTTTAAAATTTGAAGAAAATCGAGCTAATTTTTAAAAAATTTATATAGGCACCCTTCAGGCCTCAGGGCCCGTTCACTCCAAAAACTTTACAAAATTTTTTTTCCATCGAAGATACGCAGGTGTATAAAATTTGAAGAAAAGCGGGTTAATTTTTTTTAAAAAATTTTTATGCCCGGCAACCAAAATTTTGGAAAAAGTGTTGTCCATCGGAGATACGCAGTATCTATAAAATTTAAAAAAAATCGGGCCCAGGGTGTTTTACAAAAATTGTTTTTCATCGGAGATACATACGTATATAAAATTTGAAGAGTATCGGGCTAATTTTTATTTAAAAAAATTTTGGGGCCCCACGAACCCGGGACCGGGGGTCTCCAAAGTTTTTACAAAAAGTGTTGTCTATCGGAGATACAGGCTTATATAAAATTTGAAGAAAATCGGGTTAATTTTGTTAAAAAAAATGTTATGGGGCCCCATGATCCCGGGGTCACCAAAATTTTTACAAAACGTGTTGTCAATCAGTTTTATAAAATGTGTATGATGTGTATTAAATTTTGTAAAATATTGGTATGGGATCTGGGGGCTCCCCATGGCCCGAAGGGCCTCAAATAATAGAAAGTGTTGTCCCCGTAAATACACATACGCAAAATTTCAATAAAATCGGGCTTTGGGAAGTGGTTTAAAAATTGATCGCAAGATTCCACGACAGACCGACGACCGACGACCGAAAGACGTCTAACATCCGTGCCACGGGCAAGTTAAGTTAATATAGAGAATTTAAAAAAAACAACCCATAAAAATTTTTCATCTAAATTCTCTAATCGCAGAAATTGATATGGGAGCCCCTCGATCCTGGGCCATTTTTTTTTATTGTAGAAGAAAATCATCGAAACAAACATTTGACATCAGATGTTAAAATTGAAAAAGCTCAGATCATTTTATTCTGAGCACTTAGAGCACGCTCATACTCTGAGCAAATAAGAAACACGAACATTTATCTTGAGAACTCTTTGACTGCTCTGAACTAATTTATGAAAACGCCAAATGACAGAATATTGTGAAAACTTGTTGTTCTATCTGTAAGTTGATATCGACAACAAAAAAACGACATCAATAAAAATACAATTCAGTATATAATAAAAATGTAAGTTGAAGTAAGCATAAAACATGTATGTCTCGTTTCATTTGCTGGGTTCATTTGTGCGTGCGCTAAGATTTCTCTCTCTCTCCACCACCAACAAAACCATGCAGCGCAGCCGACTGCGCAGCACACACCGCACAAAGTCCATAAAGGGCGACGAATATCTGATGCCAGTATAGATATTTAAAAAATGTATAAGGGCCTTGCGGCCGAACCCGGGACCCGATCACTACCAAATTTTCGAAAAAGTATTGTTTATTGGGTATACACATGTGTGTAAAATTTGAAGAAAATCGGGTAAATTTTTTTAAATTTTTGTTTGGGAGCCCCCCGACCCCGCAGCCCGAGGGGCCTCAAAATTTAATAGAAAGTGTTGTCTCCGGAAATATGCATGTGTGCAAAATTTCAATAAAATCGGGCCATGGGAAGTGGGTTAAAAATTGATCGCAAGAATCCACGACAGACGACCGACCGACGACCGACCGACGACCGACCGACGACCGACCGACGACCGACCGACAACCGACCGACGACCGACCGACGACCGACCGACGACCCACGGGCAAGTGAAGTTAATATAGAGAATTTAAAAATACCGGGACCGGATAAACTGGTGCAATGGTGTTCCGGCACTGGACGCTAGAGGTCTGGTCTGGTAAACAGATGGATCGATGTTGGAAACTGGAGTTGGAGCTGGTGTCTTTGGACCCAACACCAAAGTCTCGATACCAATGGGAAAAAGTCTTCGGTTTTCTAGGCGGAACTCCATGTCATTGAGATCTGCACCGGGATTAATCTTAATAAAAAGGCACTAGAATATACATCTTTTTAGAGAGCCAGGCAGCACTTAGAGCGCTGTCGTCCAATTTAATGAACTCAATATCAGTTAAAAAAAATTTCGATGCACTGCAATCTCTCGCCAGGCAGTTGAGAAATTCTGCCACTAAGGATTTACTATCGTTCATTAGGGAAGTGGTACGTCTCTTAGAAATAATACACCATAAGATACAATTGATTCTTTAGGTCGCAGTGTCTGCCATATGGGCTAGGCTATTAATCCAAAAAATTCGCCGACTTTTGACTTTATCTAGAAGAAGCATATGCCAGTTTGCCGGAAATGTCAAACCTGACTTGGTCTGACAGTGAGGTTTCGTAGGACATATGCCAGTTTTCAACAGAGTTAGAGATAAATGGGCTGGCGAGTGTGAGGTAATATATCTCTTCACGAATCGCAATTATTAAGCTAGGTTTAGAGCCTTTATTTAAAATATCAACATGACTACTAATAAGATATTTTAAAAGATACGTTCTATTGATGCCACTACTGCCCCAGTACCTCAGAGATATTCCGAGTTACTCGTTCTCGGTGAGGAGACGCCCTTGGACACTTGTCGACCAACCACCTTTCCTCCCTTAAGAAGAGTTCCATCAGGTTCAAACTGATTAACATATGCAACAGATGTCGCAAGGAAGACCGTCCAGTCTAAGCCTGTGTCATTCTCCAAGAGAAGACATCCCATTGACTCAGTCAACGTGTTGCCCTCCGATGATGACTCACTAATAAGTGAATCCTCACCCATAGCCAGTAGCTTGCTGCCTCTGAGACCTTGGCCAGACATCTGGGGTCCTTTTTATCCACCTTCCACACGACCTAGATATTAGAAATTTTGTGAGTATCTAAGTCAAAAACAGCATTTTAATATTCCGTGTAGACGCATGTCACGTGTGGCGCGTGTGATGAGTTGAAATTTTGGTTTTTTCGACTCTTTATGGTACTTTTTAATCATCTTCCTACAGAGCTGAAATTTTGTGAGTATCTAAGTCCAAAAAAGCATTTCTTATAATTCAGCGTGTAATGGGTTGAAATTTTTGTTTTTTCTACTTTTTTGAGGTCCTTTTTAACCACCTTCCACAAGATTTAGAGAGCTGAAATTTGGTGAGTATCTAAGTCCAAAATAGCATTTTTGATATTCCACGTGATACGCGTGTCGCTTATCGCGTGTGGTTCATGTAATGGGTTGAAATTTTTGTTTTTTCGACTTCTTTAAGGTCCTTTTCAACCACCTTCCACACGATTTACATAGCTGAATATCTATATATGGTTGTAGTGGGTTGGTGTGATAATCTGAATAAAAACCACACCAGAGAACTCAGACCTTCGATGCATTGTACTCGTTCCCAGTAAGTTCACTATTCAAATGTCTCCGTTACTTTAAGATAGCGAAGGACTTGTTCCTAAAACCAGATTTTTTTAACTTTGCACACATGTTTATCTTCAAAGATAACACTTTCTATAAAAAAAATTTGGAAGTGATCGGTCTGCGGGTTCGACAATATTTGAATGATTATATTTTATATACGAATTTGGGCTTCCATATAAATTTCATTAAAATTAAACTGATTTTATTCAAACTTTGCTCTCATGTGTATCTCCAATAATAACACTTTCAACCCCACCAAACAATCCCAGACCCATTCAAGACCACAGTCAAGAACCCAGTCAAGACCCTACTAAAAACCCCCTAAAAAAGCCATAAGGGCCAACCACAACACTACGCTCAAGACACACCTCAATATCCCTTCCTACCACCACTCAAGACCCATTCAAAAAAACCCTCAAGACCTTCTCAAGATCTTCTCAAGACCCATATAAAAACCCCATCAATACCCTCCTAAAAACATCCACAAGATCCCACCCGAGACTTTCGTGAAACCCCTCACAAAATTACTCTGTAGAGCCAATATTTTTTTAGCGCCATCGAAAAACTTTTGTATTAAGTTTCAGCTCAATGCGATGTATAGTTTTCGATTTTTGCGTTGACTAACCCACAGCCACCCAGAAATTGATTTTTATATACATACGAGTATATAGATAACAACCGATTTAGTTTTTGAAAACTGTTCACTAGCGAAAGAAACCTTCTCCTTGAAATATACGAGTATGCATGAGTAATAATTTCTTAACACATACTATACATTTGTACCTACCACAAACAAACAATTTATATAGAATCTATGTATATAAAAGGGAAACTTTGTATGTATTTATGTTCCCTATGGGGTAGGGGGATAATGAACACTTAATAGGCATATTTTGAAAGTGATCAAACTCCTGGGTCAATATACGAAGTGTACTTACAAATCGCATGTTTTTATGAATTTTCAAAATTTTACACATCTTTTTGGTATTTAAAGAAAACAAGAACCACCATATTTTAGAAGGGGTCGGACACTTTGGTCAGGGGACTCCCTGATTTGTTTGCATATTTTTAATTTTTTTTTAAATCTTTTTTTCATAAATGTCCAGAATTTTTCTGTAGTAGCTTTTTTTGTCTTAGTTTTTCTGACAAAAACGTACAATAAACCGAAACACTAGAGATAAATCTTAATTCTACTCAGCAAATGTTAAAAATAACAAATAAGCACATACATATAAAATTATTGTTATATTACTATTATTTACCCTATGCTATTTGAATATTGAATATTGAATATTGCAGATTTACCCATTTCCTTATCTCCTGAGTCAGAAAAAGCAAAAAAACAAAATATCTGTCTACGTCCTCTCTACAGCCCAGACGGCTGAATTGATGGGGATGAAAATTCATATTTAAGCTTTTTTCTAAATTGAGAGGTCCCAGTTGATTTTGGCGGAAATCGGACAACCGGAAGTGGCAACTTACTTTGACAGTTTTTCCAGGTTTTGCAAATATCTTAAAAAGTATAGCTCTCATGAGAAATCTGTTAAGTGCAAAAGAAATTTAAAAAAAATATATAAAAAAAACAACCCATAAAAATTCTCTAATCGGCGAAACACACACACACACACACAACGTGCTCGTTTTGTGGCAAAATCATCCACCAATTGACGCAGCGGCAGCGAACAGCGCTGCTCACAAAGCACAGAGCACAGACTTTGCCGTGATCTGATGCGATATAGCGATATTTAAAAATTGTATATTGTGGTCCCCAATGGGTTTAAATTTAAAGAAAATCGGGTAAATTTTGTAAAATATTTGTATGGGAGCCCCCCGACCCCGCGGGCCGAGGATTCTCAAATTTTAATAGAAAGTGTTGTCATGGGAAATATGCATGTGTGCAAAATTTCAATAAAATCGGGCTGTAGGAAGTGGGTTAAAAATTGATCACAAGATTTGGCCAGCCAGCCAGCCACGGGCAAGTGAAGTTAATATAGAGAATTTAAAAAAGAAAATCAATTGCGAGCCCGAATGGCGAAGCTTATATTCAGAGGACATGAAAATTGTTCAGCGAACGTGTGTACATGTGTACGTTTGTTTGTCGTGTCGTATATCTCGACTTCTAACTGTCAAAATTTGATGGGACTTGTTTTTAAACAATTAAATAGTGCTCGGCTTGCGATGGCGTAATTTTATCATTCATAGGGGTACCTCAGAGAAAACTGAAAAAATACTCAAGCTACGCATCGCTATCGATTTTTTGAAGCCTAAACGTTTGCAAAGTAAAATGTGTTTTTTTTTCAGTCTATTTCAGAAATCACTTATGGCTAAATGACCTATCGCTTATGAATGAAAGACCTACATTTAACGTTGCATACTATTAGGCTTCTAAGATAAATTAGTCTTTATACTGAATTACAACTAAATATAGATGCACGGGTGTGTGTAGTCACTCGCATAGCAAAATAGATTTCCACTACTATATGGAAGGTTTTTGGTAGGAGCTCGTGTATCTCGGTTTCTACCAGTAGAATTTAATGGGAATTTCCCAAAAGAATAAGGAAAAATTTTTTTTTTAGAAAAAAAAATTCCCCCCAAAACAATTGTTACGAATTGGGCTTTTAAGATAGTTCAGTGTTCAGACTGAATTACAACATACCTGAGAAGCTCTCTTTACTATCTTATACATTTACTGAAGATTCCGGTCCTGTCCATAAAAGAAAGTCTTATTGGGACCACACCTCCTTTTTTTTTAGGAAGAATGACAAAGGCCAAAGTGTTATTTTGCGATTTCTTTTGGAATAGGCTTTACCTCATAAAATCCAAAATACTTAGATTTTGTTTATTATAAGTACATAATAATATGATGTAAAAATACTATTATGTACTACTTTTGTTATCCAATTAACTTTAAAATTTTTCCATTTTTTGGAATAAATAAACTAAATTTTGTTGGGTTTATTTTTTCTTATCATAAAAATTATTCGTAAGGAATAAATAATAATAATAACAGTAATATTTTTTTTCCATGTATTATTTGGTAATAATCGCCAAATTATGAGGTAGGGCCTATTCCAAATATTAACCTTATTAATAATTACATATGTCTTCCGAGGAATAAATAAAACTTATCCTTATTTTTAAATTTGCAATCTGTATCATACTTTACACTGGTAGTGTGTGCGAAACATTTCTTTACCATTCATAAGGCACTTAGCGTATTGATAATCTTTAACGGGTTCGTTGTTTAATTTAAGTTAAATCAAGAGCGAAAGACAAGCCTATGTCCAACAAACCAAACGGCATCCAATATCCAAATTGCACTAGAGCGTACGATTAGAGGAATAGACATGCGCCGAACAGTCGCAACATTAATTTGACAAAAGAAACACACCACAAGCTTATGAGTACACGATAGGCGACCAACGCTTGTTTCCACATACGATATCTGGGTTTTAGTGGGAGGTGGGACATGGAACAATATCGTAAGGAATGCTTTCTACTTCTCGCTGATTCAAGCAAAGCAATGTTCCTAGACCGTGCGAGGTACGTGCTCATATTTGTGAAAAATATTGTTATTGCAGTATTGGTATTGGCACAAGGGTGTGTGCCACCGTGAAGTTGAGTCGAAAAGTTTTTAAAATTATAGGGTATTCAGTGTGTGTGACTTTGATTGTGTGTCACTCTTTTGTTGTTGGTTGTTTGTCGGTCGTTTCAACAACAAATAAGTAGCAAAGAAAATTTAAATACATAAAGTTTTCTCGGGATAATGTATACCGTGTCGTGCCGATTGAAATTATGAGTATACAAAAGTAGCATAACCCTTTGCCTCAGTGACAGACTATTTTCATGGCTTGTGCTTAAATATTTCCGTAATTACGATTATCAATTTATTGTCAAATGTTTTCGACAAAATATATATCCGGGATATATTCGAAAAATCGTCCTTATCAGTTACTAAGTGAATCGCTAGCGCGATTATCTCATCTCAACGCACGCTAATTTACACTTCAACATCCATCGACGGCGACATCCTACCGAGTTTTTTTAATTGGCTCGCACGTTTGGATTTGAATGAGGCATTGCCGCTGCTGAAAGGTATTTTTAGAAACGAAACGAGAATTGTAATTCCCTATGAGTAAATTATTTTTGTTACGTGTATGTTCTTTTACTTATTTATTAAACCGTACTCAAAAAATTTGGGAGATTTATTTGTTGAGCTAGTGAATATAGTAAATCATGTAATACTTATAATAATTGTCCTTGTACTGCACTTCAAGAACATTAAAAAACAGCACAAAAACTTAAAAATTCATTGTTCCGATGGGTGGAAAAAGAAATTCAATGGATTATTGATGTGTTAGAAACAGAAAATTTTCTAAGTGAATTTGCAGATTGAAAGAAAAGGACAAACTGAATCTGCCGGGTTTTCTCCAAATAGATAAAATTGGCCTGTCACTGGCAGTCGCTGTAAAGAAAATGCAAATGCTCCTCCATGCGATGCGCGCTTCTACTTCTTGCGTCATATAAAAAATATGACATTTCCGCCTTTGAAAGTTTCTCAAACATTCTTTTAATGCCGATGTGAAGTTATACCAAAGTCCGATTTTGATGCTCTGATTTTTAACAACTTCGAATACATTCACAAACACAAGTAACTAAAATTACACATTCCACAATATAAGTCCACAAATAGGAGAATGTTAAAATTTGTGCTCGCTAAAATAAAAACGACGTTACACGGTGACAGACTACAGCTACAAAAACAAGAAATGCATCGGTCAGTGGTCACCACTCCTACAACAAAATATAGCAAGATACTTTGGATACACTGAAAAAATCACCATATACATTTTTATATATAAAAACTTTTTGGTGCGTATGCATGCTGACTATCACGGCTGAACCATTGAAGCTTTTCAAATTATACTCACACCATATGTTCGTGTGGTGCTCTGGATTGTTTTTGTTTGTGTTAGACCCCCAAAGGTAGAGCTGGGGTAGCTTTTTTCGAAAATTCATATTTATAGACCGATTTGGCTCAAATTCACACCATATAATATCAAAATAAAAAGAAAGTCGTTGCCAAAATTTGGACACGATAGGTGGCGCTGGGGTGGAAAATGTAGTTTTCCGTGTGTATGATTTTCATATAAAGAATATTCGATCACGTATAAATTTTTTTCCGATATAAGTGTCGATTGTATAGTTTTCTGGGTTTGTGAAGTGGTCAGTTGGCGAGTTGGTCAGTTGGTAATAGGTCATTGGGCGGGAAGTCAGTGGGTGGGGGTGGTCAACTGGCGGGAGGTCAGTGTGCGTGGCGTCAGTGGGTGGGTGTTAACTTGTATCGGAATCAGTGGGATGGGGCAGCCGGGAAATTATACAATCAATAAAATAAAACTAAATGTTATTATATTAACTAGTGTGCTGTAATAGGATAATTAACTGACACTAAAAAATAACAGGAAGTCGCTTAAGACTCATTTCTTAAATACCAATTAACTTGAAGATAGGTAGCCCTTAAATTTTTTGCAGTTATAAAAAAATGCATACATATATTGAAAAATAAAAATTATCAAAAAAAAACACAATTTCGGAAAATTAAATACAGTGCAAGTGATTTTAAAATTATGTTCTACGTTTTTGTTGCACATTTATATCAGTAGTTGCGCTTGTTATTTAGAAAATTCGCAATTTATTAGAATCAACCTTAATAATATAAGGAAGCAAAAAAAAATTTGTTTGTGCAGTCGTGCCTCTATGCACCGTTTCTCTTAAAAATTCTCTTATTTCTGCAAAGAAAACAGAGTTATATCTTCTTTGATTTTTTTTGTGTCAAGTGCCATCCACCGCCAAGTTTTATAGTAAGCCAATTGTTAATTGTTCGGTTTTTTCTAGTGCATGATATTTCACGACAGTATAAAAAAAATGAAAAGTTAAAAAAAATGTAACCAGACTACGGAATAAAATAAATAAAAAAAAGTAAGAAACAAGTATGCCGTTCGTATGGGTTATCCTTGAGTGACGGCATTTCCATTGTTTTTATTTGTCTATTAAGCTATTTGCTTTTTGTAGTTGACAACGTGCGACCACGACATTTGAATTGAATTATAACACCTCAGCACCTAACTCGTTTCTTACTTTTTTTTCCGTAGCCGGTTTTTTAAGTTTTTTATTTTATTTTAAAATTTTTAATTGTAACATCCGTTATATTGATTTTATTCGTAGCCTATGTAACCCGAACCTTAATAATAAATCAATTGACACCTCATTCACTAAAATCGGATGACTAGTTTCCACCACCCGCATAAAAAATAACACATTTGGATTTCATATTGAATTTTTTCGTATAAAATGTAGCCTACGAATCAATTTACTGACACCTCATTCAATAAAATTGGACGAGTAGTCATACCAGTACTTACATATGGATCCGAGACTTGCGTGCTTAGCAAAAAGCATTCTAACCTCTTAGCCGCGTTCGAGAGAAAAGTCTTACGGAGAATTGTTGGCCCCGTATGTGAGGAAGGACGATTCCCGAGACTCTATAATGATGAGATCTACGAGCGTTACCGCGATGTCGACATAGTGAAGAAAATTAAGCTCGGTAGGCTCCGGTGGGCAGGACATCTAGCTCGCATGAGCGAAGAGGATCCTGCTCGGAAAGTCCTTTGCGGTAGGATTTATGGAACACGACAGCAAGGCCGGCCAAGCCTACGCTGGAAGGATGGCGTAGACCAGGACGCCCAGAGTTTAGGGATGCCAAACTGGGTGACATCGGCTCGAATTCGGGACCGGTGGAGAGACTTTTTGCGGGAGGCCAGGGCCGGACCCCGGTTGTAGAGCCAAATATGATGATGAAACCTTCTTTTTTGGTTTTGCCGCAGTCGGAAAAAAAAACACTATCAAAATCCGGACAATTTCAGTCTGTAGCCTTCTGAATTGTACTGTTTGGAAATCATTTTTATACATTATTTAGTTTATTCATGAGTAGAAAAATTTGTTATTTAAGTATAACTAAATTGTGTTCTGCATTGAAAAAATTGTACTAAATATATATATTATATCATGTGGGAGCCGTGGCTCAGTGGTAGTGCACATGGCTGCTGCGCAGGAGGTTCAGGTTCAAATCCCAGCAACACCATTTTTCACGGTGTCCCACCTCTCGCGAATGGGTGACAAACGCTCCGAGAGTAATTAATACCTTGTCACGGAAAGCTTCTCAATTCGCCGTTCGGATCCGGCCTTAAATTGTAGGTCCCTTCCATTTGTGTCCAAAAATTAACATGTGCAGCACAAATGGTCGCGAGAAGTTAGGCCTTGGACCGCAATGGTCTGTCGCGCCAAATATTATTATTATATATTATATCATATTCATATCATATATATTGAGCTAGTTAAAGGAACAGCGATATAACGTAATCGCCCTGAAGAGTTATGAAGAGTATACAGGATATTCAGTACTCTTCAGGACGATTTGGTTAAATACTTATTCCTCTAAGAAAACAGTTGTTTCTTAAAATTAACTGACAATTGACTGCTATAGTGGAATTTGCTATACGGAATCTGATAATACTGGACTTCGGTTTTAGGGAGAAGTCGATATACGTATATAACAAATATTTTGCTATTTACATTATATTTTTTAATAAAGATACAGTAAAGTATAAATGTTATGATATTTGAACTAATTATGACACTTTGTTGGTTCATAGAGTTTAATACAAACGAAATGGTTGAAAGCTCATTAGCAATAGAACTAAACATATGAATGCAATATAAAAACTTCCTTCCAATATAAGCTTCATATAACCTAAAAAATATTAGTCTTACCTATAAATATACGTAATACTCACAACTATAACTATACCACTTTCAGCAGTACATGTGTGCCAATAATAATATAATACAACAAACCTTGATTGAGTAATTCGAAAGAGATGTTATGAGAGAGAAACTGTTCTGTGTTGAGTCCTTTTTCTGCACTTCCGCTGCACAGAAACATGTTGTGGTATCGCAACATGGCGTTTTGCATTAATTTTTTGTACGGTCGACGAGGGTAAAGACGAAACGTTTTCACCCTAAATAGTTTAGTTTTTCAGTTTAATTTTCGGTTACGGAAAAATATTGTCAACGATAAAATTAAAATTAATTTAATAAATTTTAATAACCTCACACACAGGAAAATAAAGATTAAATAAAAGAAAAAAAAACGAAAAAAACTTGTTTTAGCTAACCGTCAGCATCGCCATGCAGGATTAACCGATAAAAGGAAAGGATAGCATAAAATCAAAAACTATACCAAAAGGAAGTGCAAGCAAATTTTTTATACACGGATTGTAGTTAAAGCGAATTATTCTAAAGGTTGTTTCGGACTTAGTTTTATTGATTTATTTCTTGTGCGTGTTGCTAACAGCTATGAAGGGATTACGATCCATACCGTCGACGTCCTGTTGGCACAACTAAATACTTTGAGTCTGACTAACCAATGACCAGAGCGACAGTTCTCGGATATTCTTCTCTAAAATTGCAATCTTAATCTATCCAAAGAAAATTCAAGTATAACCTCGCTGATTTTCGTGTGCACGTGTGTGTTTGTGTGCGTACGGAAATTAAATATTTAATAAGCTAAAATTTTACTAGTCCGTTTTGGTCTGATAATTGTAATACGATGCCATAGGCTGGCGCAGATGAAGAAGTGTGTGTTTTTTAATATATTTTTTTAATTTCACGGTGCTTTCAGAATTCAACTTGAGTTGAAGATGTTGAATATAAATCTTAAATAAATAAAATAATTGAAGTTAGTAAAAAAGCACATGTGCGATTTTTAATTAGTAAACATTTTTATGTACCGGAAGAAGCTGTTTAATCTTACGTTAACTGGTATACTTGAAAATAATCTACGATTTCATGTGTAGGCATGTGCGCGAAACTGCTATGCTGTGCATTATGTCATTCAATGTATCATTTGATGGGGTGGAAATGAAAATTTAGTCCGAGGTCGAAGAAGAAGAAACACATAGGAGCCTAGCACCTCGTTTATTTTTGATTGCAAATAATTATTATTGTTTAAGCGTCTACCATTACATCTTTGTTTTTAATCACAATTAAGAGGCAATTATCCCAAAGTAAGTCGATAGTAAAAAATGGATTTAGGAATTTGTTTATAATATGTTTAACACATTTAGTTATTTATATTCTATTGAATACAATATTTCCATACCATTTTATGGTAATGCATTGTTTCATTAAATTGTTTTGCCTGCTCAGCTATTGCACCTTAAGTCAGGCTCATTTTTTCATAAAGCTTACAGACGATAACAGAAAGAGGTACAGAAAGAGTACTTTCCTTTTTTCCTCTTAATTCTCAAAGACCAAGGAACCGCTGCTGCCACTTTAGTATAGATTATGCTTCGGATAAGCCAAATTAGCACTCTAATTTGAATGTTAATGAAATTCACAAATGTGTATTATTGGCAGGTGGCTGAAGGTTATAATACACCACCACAAAACCCTGGGTAAGATTGATGGGGGAGGGGAAATATACAATTTTAACTTAAGACATATTAACAATCCAATTTTTATAAAATTTTCAATGTAAATTATTGGCAGTTGAGGGAAGGTTGTAACGTTGTTTCGCTCGGGTGACCCTCGCCGGTCTCCCAGGGTTCGTTTTCTCCTTTTTGTTACAAATTAAAGTTTGTTTTTTGGTTTCTTTGTGTTTAATTGTTTTTCTTTATTTTTGACTTTTTCGACTTAATATATTAACAATGTTGGTCTAAAATACTTAACATAGAGCTATAAGAACTAAATAATACTAAATAAATTAAACAAAACTATACTAGGTGGTACTGCACCAGAGGACACACGGAGGGCGTTCGTATTCGAACGCCTCGGCTTTAAGTAGCTGCCGAAAGTTGCAAAAGCATCAACAACGATTCGCCGCTTACTTGAAACTGAAGGTAGAATGACACTCGGAGGGCGTTCGTGTTTGAACGGCTCGGCTCTAAGTAGCTACCGAAAGTTGCAAAAGCATCAACAACTGTCGGTCGCTAACTTGAAACTGAAGTTAATTTATGGTGGAACACACGGGGGGGCGTTCTTTAAAGAACAGCTCGGTTCCGCTGTAATTCTCGAAAGTGCAAAAGCATCAACAAAAAATTACAGTCAAAAGTTTCGTTTAGAACGAACAGGAGTTTTTAGTGTATAACACCTAGAAGAAACGCTGCTGTCTTAGTAGACGAATCTTCTTTTCTCCTACCTAATTTTGATTTGCGCGCCCCATGTCATTGCTTTTCTCTTTCAAATTGCTGGGAATTTTATATTACCAGCTATTAAATTAGAAATTGTTCGTATACGTGTTTTATTGGTATACGTACTGGTTTCTTATTATTAACTCTTTATTATTGTTGTTATTATTATTAATATTATTATTCCTATTATATTTACATGCTTAGCCATTGGGCGCGACGAAGTGCTTTTGCACCAAAAGAATAATTTTCTCGGTTTAGTATCGGACGACCGTATGTTTTGAACTGCATAACATGCGATTACCGGGCGTTAGTGTTACTGTTGCGCTACTGTCGCGCATGCATTGTGCTAAGCACTTTGCTAATATGTTCGTGTAGAGTGGTGCTTTGCGTACTTGAAGCAAATGATC
The DNA here is from genome assembly GCA_947095585.1 of Nephrocerus scutellatus. Classification (NCBI taxonomy): domain Eukaryota; kingdom Metazoa; phylum Arthropoda; class Insecta; order Diptera; family Pipunculidae; genus Nephrocerus; species Nephrocerus scutellatus. The sequence goes on from OX352762.1 coordinate 33,688,265, forward strand.
CGAAGTATGCTTTCAGGTGTATAAACTTATAATATGAATATAATATGAATATGAATATGTAAAAGATGCAAAGGATTCCGATCGAAGACCAATGGTGATCAGTGTCCATAGAACAGTAAAGAACAACGTCATGAATGATAATGAAGGAATGAAAACACGGAATCACCTGCGTGCGAATTATGTCAAATTTCGGGAAGGAAATTTCGTTTCAAAGACAAGGGAAACTACACAAAACCACAGCAAAGTTGGGTAGATCCCTAAAAGGGGTACAACGACACAGTATATCGGACTTAACAAAGGCCCAGATGTAAAATGGAAGTTTTCCACAAATTGACCATGTACAACATCAGAAGGTGTGTTAAATCTGTTCTGGTGGGGGTAATGTTACGAAAAGTAGTTAGTAGCGTAGATAATGGGATACGAATCCCAATATAAATCGCAATGTACATACTCGTCCAAAAATAGGCACTAAATTAGAATTCAGAATTGAATACTTTTAGGCTGTAAGATTAATTAGATTATTTGAAATATAACGGACTATAAGTTTAAATCATTATGTACTGGTCAAAAATGTAGTCAAACCGGTTGTGTAGGTACATGATTGTACAAGTAGTTTATTTTTAGAAGATGACTCATTACGTATGAGTTTGGTAAGTTGTAAATAAGGAAAGTTCCCACAATGTTGTACTTTCTCGATATTTCTACATATAAGATTGGAAGTTTCTGGAAACCTTTTAATGAGTATAAATAGAGGCGTTTGGCCGAAGTAGTTCTGTTCTTATTTGGAATTCAATCAGTGCCATTGAAGAGTACTTGCAAGTAGAATAATGAAATAATAGTTGTTATAAGTGTTTTGTGTACATTTAAAGTTATCACCAGATTTGCAAAATCCTTTAAGAACTCGAAAGCCTAAATTTCGTAACAATATATTTACATATGTATTTACAAACGATAAGATATTGAAGGCAACTGTGATTTTTTTACTACATACTTGTATCCAATCCTTTCGTAGTTTACCAAGCGTAAATAGTGTTTGCATGTAAACTTACGTTAACCGAAACAAAAACCATCGGAGATATACACGTGTATAAAATTTAAAGAAAATCGGGTTAATTTTTTAAAAAATTTGTATGGGGCTTCACGAGCCCGTGGCCCGCGGTCCCCAAATTTTTTACAAAAAGTGTTGCCCATTGGAGATACACATGTATATAAAATTTGCAAAAAATCGGGTTGATTTTTTTAAAAAAATTTTATGGGGCATCACGACCCTGGGGCCCGGAGTCACCAACAATTTTTTACAAAAACTGTTGTCCATTGGGGATAACCATGTATATAACATTTGAAGAAAATCGGATTAATTTTTTTAAAAAATTGTACGGGGCCTCACGACCCGGTGGACCGGGGTCCCCAAATTTTTTACAAAAAGTTTTGTCCATCAGATATACAGATGTATATAAAATTTGCAAAAAATCGGGTAAATTTTTTTAAAAAAATTTAATTGGGTCTCACGACCCTGGGGCCTGGAGTCACCAACATTTTTTTACAAAAACTGTCGTTCATTGAAGATACACAAGTATATAAAGTTTGAAGAAAATCGTATTAATTTTTTAAAAAAATTGTACGGTGCCTCACGAGCCCGGGGCGCGGGGTCTCCAAATTTTTTACAAAAAGTGTCGTCCATCGGAGATACACATGTATATAAAACTTGAAGAAAATCGGGAAAATTTTGTAAAAATTTTGTATGGGAGTATTATAGTGAACAGTGAGAGATCTGCTGATATCTACTAAATCTAGTTTAGAATTCCCTTTCTTGGTTTCAAGACTCTGGCGGGCCTTATAGGACTCCATCTCGAGACCCTGAAAAGCTCGATAGGGAAAGATTCCCCCTTGTAAGGTGTAGAAACCTTTCGAACTCAGGACTCTGGCGGGCCTTATATGATATCTCTTAGGGCCCAGTTCCCATTTAGTAAGGTAGGCAAGTGGTGGCCGACCCTCTCCTTCCGACTAAATCCTGTAGGGAAAAATTCCCACTAAAGTCGCCTAAAATGCAGTCCAACGTTTCTTGCCCGTACCCCGTCGTTACGAGACCCGAGTCAGCGGCTAAGGAACCAGGAGTGGCGGTAAAATAACAAGGAGAAACCCCGAAGACAACACCAGGCGAATAAAAAAACCGAATGGAAGTTAATAAACATAATATTAATACACAAGAAATCTTTAATGAGTCAATAAAGAAATATTTTTGTAACGAAAACAACGGTCTATTAGCTCATAGGCAAACTACCCTGGACGCTGGCGAGCGTTCCCCAGCAATTTTCCTACTGATTGATCTAATGATCTCCAAATTATTATTGCAGTATACTTCTGTAACAGTCTGCTAAAAATTAGAATTTTTTTGAAATCTTGAGAGACTTATTTTTGAATTCGACTTTTAAATAAGAATACATTTTTTATTTAATATTTGTAGCCACACCGCATCCATGTTTCGTACCCTTAAAATAAGGGTTGATCAGTTGAAAAATTTGTTTGGATAAATTATACAGGAACTTTTTATTAACCCTCTTTAAATGTGGGTTTTACCTTTGTAATGCACAAGTTTCCCAAAACTCTTGCTTTTATTTATGAAGTAACACCTAACCGAAGGTAAAGTTAAGGCGTGTAGCACTCATACAATTTACCTCCTCTCAACGGTGGTTAATTTCAACATGTGCGTCTGCTTCCCAAGTGACCAGCGATTTTTGTGATATTGTGGGAAGATTAGTATCTTTGCGATCAACGATAAAAAAGAGTAGGGAAGGCTGTGTCGAAGACACGGCCTTGGGTTTTGAGCGTGACAACGTCTGTCCGGGACGAAAGAAAAGAAAACAAAGATCTTGTTGTCTGTGGGACATAAACACGGACGGATATTTTAAAAAAAATGTCTATACTAAATACAAATCCTACTACTTGCACCGTAGCTCATCACATACATCATCATCACATCACATTATATATAAATTATTTATAAGCGATTTTTAATGTTCATAACCACTAACTGTGAAGTTGCTGCATATCTCATATTACTGCCCAAACACAGTAATTCAGCTTTTGGTTTCAACTCATAAAAAATTTGAATAGTTTTAAATTAAATTAGAAGAGAAAAGTAGTGAGTAGTGCTGCCCATGCTTCGAAATGGTATGGTAAGAATGTCGCTTTCAAACATGCAGGCCAATTATTTCTCATTAATTTATTTTGCATTGTTCTCTTATTTCTGCACGAAATTGCGGCTATATTTTGAACCGACTTACAGCCTGCTTGTAGGGCGACAATTTGACATTTACATTTTGCTATTTGCATACAATTTAAAGTGGCTGCGTAAACTGCGCAGTCGATTTTTCTTTAATGCATTGGCTGAAAAGTGAATTTTTGACAAACATGCAGCATAAACTGCTCAGCGGCTGAATTCTTGACCGCAGCCTATTACTGCATATGTTTGTTTCGTTCTGCTCTGCTTGATTGTATGTTATTGAAACCACATACATGATCATCAATCACATCACATACAACAGAATAAATAATTTATAAGCTGATTTAAATGTTCATAACAATGTATTGTGAGTAGGTACATATTAAATATGTCATATCACTGCACAAACATGGTAATGCAGTTGCGTCGATAGTAGTAGGAGAAGTAAGAGCTGTTAAAAAAATATGTGCGTGTAATCTTTACGCGCGGTTGGAGTGAAATTCTTTGACGTTGTGGCCAATATTACAATTAAATTAAAAGGCACGAGTCGCTTGAGAAATTGCTTAGTTCCCGAAATTCCAGACCATAATGATCATAATCCAGAATTCCTATAGGAAGAAGTCTTATAGTCGCATCTTAGTCCTACATTCCGAATTTCATGCGAATCGCTTGGGAAATTGCTTTGTTCCAGATATTCCAGACAATAATGATTATATTCCAGAATTTCCATAGGAAGAAATCTTATAGTCACATCTTAGTCCTACATTCCGAATTTCATGCGAATCGCTTGAGAAATTGCTTTGTTCCAGATATTCCAGACAATAATGATTATATTCCAGAATTTCCATAGGAAGAAATCTTATAGTCACATCTTAGTCCTACATTCCGAATTTCATGCGAATCGCTTGAGAAATTGCTTTGTTCCAGAAATTCCAGACAATAATGATTATATTCCAGAATTTCCATAGGAAGAAATCTTATAGTCAGATCTTAGTCCTACATTCCGAATTTCATGCGAATCGCTTGAAAAATTGCTTTGTTCCAGATATTCCAGACAATAATGATTATATTCCAGAATTTCCCTAGGAAGAAATCTTATAGTCACATCTTAGTCCTACATTCCGAATTTCATGCGAATCGCTTGAAAAATTGCTTTGCTCCAGATATTCCAGACAACAATGATTATATTCCAGAATTTCCATAGGAAGAAATCTTATAGTCAGATCTTAGTCCTACATTCCGAATTTCATGCGAATCGCTTGAAAAATTGCTTTGTTCCAGATATTCCAGACAATAATGATTATATTCCAGAATTTCCCTAGGAAGAAATCTTATAGTCACATCTTAGTCCTACATTCCGAATTTCATGCGAATCGCTTGAAAAATTGCTTTGCTCCAGATATTCCAGACAACAATGATTATATTCCAGAATTTCCATAGGAAGAAATCTTATAGTCACATCTTAGTCCTACATTCCGAATTTCATGCGAATCGCTGAAAAATTGCTTTGTTCCAGATATTCCAGACAATAATGATTATATTCCAGAATTTCCATAGGAAGAAATCTTATAGTCACATCTTAGTCCTACATTCCGAATTTCATGCGAATCGCTTGAAAAATTGCTTTGCTCCAGATATTCCAGACAATAATGATTATATTCCAGAATTTCCATAGGAAGAAATCTTATAGTTACATCCTGGTCCTACATTCCAAATTTCGTGCGAATCGCTTGAAAATTGATTTGCTCCAGTTATTCCAGACCATAATAATCATATTCCAGAATTTCCCTAGGAAGAAATCTTATAGTCACATCTTAGTCCTTCATTCCGCATTTCATGCGAATCGCTTGAGAAATTGCTTTGTTCCAGAAATTCCAGACAATAATGATTATATTCCAGAATTTCCATAGGAAGAAATCTTATAGTCACATCTTAGTCCTACATTCCGAATTTCATGCGAATCGCTTGAAAAATTGCTTTGCTCCAGATATTCCAGACAACAATGATTATATTCCAGAATTTCCATAGGAAGAAATCTTATAGTCACATCTTAGTCCTTCATTCCGCATTTCATGCGAATCGCTTGAGAAATTGCTTTGTTCCAGAAATTCCAGACAATAATGATTATATTCCAGAATTTCCATAGGAAGAAATCTTATAGTCACATCTTTGTCCTACATTCCGAATTTCATGCGAATCCCTTGAGAAATGGCTTAGTTCCCAAAGTACTGACATTTAAATTTTATTATATTTAATAGTGATCACAACAGTGGACATTTAACATTTGACTTTTTGAACATGCACACCCCTTGTAGTGAGACGTTGTCACGTCAAAAGATGTTTTTAAATTTTTTATATTAACTTCACGTGCCCATGTGTTTGTGGCTGGCTGACTGACTGGCGGGTCAAACCTTGTGATAAATTTTTAACCCACTTCGTAAAGCCCGATTTTATTCAAACTATGCACACATGTTTATCTCTGATGACAACACTTTCTATTAAAATTTGGTCCACTCGGGCCTCGGAGTTGGGGGGCTCCCATACAAATATTTTACAAAATGTACCCGATTTTCTTCAAATTGTATACGCATGTGTATCTCCGATGAACAACACTTTTTGTAAATATTTGGAAGTGAACGGGCCCCATGGTCGGGGGTACCCGATTTTTTCCAATTTTATACACACGTGTTTCTCCGATTGACAACACTTTTTGCAAAAATTTGGCAGTGATCGGGCCCCAGGGCCGAGGGTTTCCCATATAATTTTTATAAAAAATTAACCCGATTTTCTTCAAAATTTGTACACGTGTATATCTCCGATTAGAGAGCAAGCACGATATACTTTTTGTTTTTAAATGAACCCATTTTTTTAATTTTTTATTTAAGTTGACTATGTTTGTCTGCCTATATTTTTGACTTCTTTCAGGTCCTTTTTAACCATCTTTCACGCGTCCTAGAGGGCTGAACTTTGTAAGGAGCTCAGTATCATTTGCCATTTCTGAGATCGCACGTATGACATGTGTCGGATGTCGCTTGAGGCGCGTGTGATGCGTGAAAAGTAGGTTGATCTGTAAAATAGGCCCCACCTTTTTACCACCTTTCACGCGAGTTGGAGAGCTGAAATTTCTAAGCAGCTCGTACCATTGGCCATTTCTAAGATTTCAGAAGTGCACAGAGTTCGGACGGACTATAAAAAAATTTTCAGCTGTTGTACGTCCATTTAGACTTTGTAAATTAGCAAGGTATTCAATAATAGCGAAATGAAAATCATTAGTTGAGCCGTGTCTTTAACATTATCAAGCTTGGTGTAACAAGTTCTTTAACTCTTCGCGTAATGTAAAAACAGACTAATCTGAGTACATTATTTTAGATATTTTAATAAACATGGTTTTAAAAATTCAGCTCTTAAAACAATACTTTCTCTTGCAATTAAATATAAAACATTATAAGCTTGCATTAATTGAGTTCAAATCTTTATGATTATTATATCAAGCAAAGATTTTCGATTAAATTCGTACAAAATAATCTTCTTACGATTTTCCATTAAATATAAACATTGACAAATAACAAAAAAAGACAAGAATTAGCAAAAAAAAAAAAATTAATTCAACGCGAGCTTGCAGTTTGTTTTAGATCAAAGCCAACTACTACACACAATACAACGAGTATAAACGTTTTAAATTAAAAATGTTTTTTTATTAGCTAACATGTTTCGTTTTCATGACATGTTAAAACTAAAGCTAGAAATTTAAAAATTTCAAATTTAATTTAAATGTATATAAATAAACAGCAAATTAATAAAACACAACTAATAGACGAGTATGTAAAATTAAATTATTTTTAAAAATATACACAAACAGTAATAACCGTTAAATCGTTTATTGACAACTGGTAATAAAAAACAATGTGAAAAGCTGTTTTAAATTTCAGTGGCTTTGCATTTTATTTTACAGATGAAGGCGGTTGAAAACAATAACAACTAGGGTTCATGTCTGTTTCTGTCTTGATGAACGGGCTGGATTAAGTTTGATAATAGACCACATGGGGCTGGGGGACGTAGGTTGGCCACCACTAGGTTAGGTCATTTCAATCTAACCTTGATGCCAAACTCCGTCAAATTCCTTGTAAATATCAAGTCCAAGAACTTTCCTTTCACCAAATTGATGAATAGACCGGCTCCACTGTTATGATATGATATGAGTATATGACATCGAATCACAAACAAGCAGATGAACAGAGAAAAATTCAATAAATGATATTAATACATTCTATCACCTATCCTTCCAAATTTGAGCTGGTGGGCGTCTTAGTGCTCACTTGGTGTTAATTGTCAAGTAAGAAGGTTTACATTATGTGTTTTTACAATAAAATGTTATGCTGCGGTATGTTGTGCTGAAAAGCCAATGTCATTTTTAAATTCTCTATATTAACTTCACTTGCCCGTGGGTTTGTGGGTTTGTTTGTGTGTGGATTTGTGTGTCATGGATTCTTGCGATCAATTTTTAACCCACTTCCCAAGGCCCGATTTTATTGAAATTTTGCACACATGTGTATTTCCGGTGACAATACTTTCTATTAAATTTCTATTTGAGGCCCCTCGGACCACGGGGTCGGGGCTCCCATACAAATATTTTACAAAATTTTACTCGATTTTCTTCAAATTTTATACACATGTGTATCTCTGATATACAACACTTTTTGTAAAAATTTTGGAGACCCCGGGCCCGGGTTCGTGGGGCCCCATAACTTTTTCTAAAAAAATTATCCCGATTTTCTTCAAATTTAATACACATGTGTATCTCCGATAGACAACACTTTTTGTAAAAAATTTGGAGACCCCGGGCCCGGGTTCGTGGGGCCCCATAACTTTTTTTAAAAAAATTAACCCGATTTTCTTCAAATTTAATACACATGTGTATCTCCGATAAACAATACTTTTTGTAAAAAATGTGGAGACCCCGGGCCCGGGTTCATGGGGCCCCATAACTTTTTTTTAAAAAAATTAACCCGATTTTCTTCAAATTTAATACACATGTGTATCTCCGATAGACAACACTTTTTGTAAAAAATTTGGAGACCCAGGGCCAGGGTTCGTGGGGTCCCATAACTTTTATTAAAAAAATTAAGCCGATTTTCTTCAAATTTAATACACATGTGTACCGTTAGACAACACTATTTGTAAAGTTTTTGGAGTGAGGCCCTGAGGTCCCAGGGGTGCCCATATAAATTTTTTTTTAAAAATTAGCTCGATTTTCTTCAAATTTTAACACATACCCATCTCCTATTAGAGAATTTTCATGAAAAATTGTATTTTTATGGGTTGTTTTTTTTTTCAATACTTTTATATGATTATTTGAACGCACGCTGATATTGTAAATAATAATTCGCAAGCCCATGATAGATGATGGGAGTACTGAAAAAAGAAGTGTGGCCATCAGAATGATAGGAACTTCTTTCAATCATGGATCTGTACATCTGTCATCTGAGATTATAAAAATTCATATTAAGTTGGAGCTTTAAACCCGTATTTTCAATGGAAGACAAGGTGAGACAGAAGGTTAAGCCGACTTGTTTTATTAATCCGAAATAGTTGGAATAAATGAAAAGTCGCTGTTTGTCAAAGACGGCTATTGAACTGTTGTTGGGATTTTAAAACATTTTTATTAGCTCGCTTTCGTGTATGTCTGACTGTTCTGGTGGAATTTTGTAATTGATTTTAAACTAACTTTCCATTGAGCTGGAGACTTGAAACTTTAAACATAGCTCAAAACTGGATAAACATTAACATTTTAATAAAAACACAGTATAATTCTTCATCATATTTGGCTCTACTACCGGGGTCCGGTTCTGGCCTCCCGCAAAAAGTCTCTCCACCGGTCCCGCTTTCGAGCCGATGTCATCCAGTTTGGCATCCCTAAACTCTGGGGGTCCTGGTCTACACCATCCTTCCAGCGTAGGCTTGGCCGGCCTCGATGTCATGTTCCATTAATCCTACCGCAAAGGACTTTCCGAGGATCCTCTTCGCTCATGCGAGCTAGGTGTCCTGGCCACCGGAGCCTATCGAGCTTAATTTTCTTCACGATGTCGACATCGCGGTATCGCTCGTAGATCTCATCATTATAGACTCTCCGGAATCGTCCTTCCTCACATACTAAGCACCCAAGTCTCTGTTCCATATGTAAGTACTGGTATGACCATTGTCTTATATACCAGCAGCTTGGATGTTATGGTTAAGTCCCTGGATTTAAAGAGTCTTGACAGACTATAGTAGGCTTTGTTGGCTTTAAGCAAACGTGCGCGTATTTCTGGTTCCATGCTGTTATCGGCTGCTACAGTTGACCCGAGATAGTTAAAGGATTGAACTACTTCAAATTCGCGCTCCACTATTTGAATTGAGGGACCAATGTTGGATCTTCTACTCTACACAGTGCAATTATCAATTGTAAAAATTAACAAAAAAAACAACCCATAAAAATTAAAATTTTTCTTGTAAATTCTCTAATCGGGGATACACACACACACACACACTGTTTGCTCGTCATCCACCAAATGACGCAGCGGCAGCGAACAGCGCTGCTCACAAAGCACAGAGCTCAGACTTTGCCATGATCTGATGCGATATAGCGATATTTAAAAATTGTATATTGTGGTCCCCAAGGGGCCGATCGCTCCAAATTTTTACAAAAAGTGTTTTCCATCGAAGACACACATGTGTACAAAATTTAAAGAAAATCGGGTAAATTTTGTAAAATATTTGTATGGGAGCCCCCCGACCCCGCGGCCCGAGGGGCCTCAAATTTTAATAGAAAGTGTTGTCTTGGGAGATATACATGTGTGCAAAATTTCAATAAAATCGGGCTGTAGGAAGTGGGCTAAAAATTGATCACAAGATTTGGCCAGCCAGCCAGCCAGTCAGCCAGCCAGCCAGCCAGCCAGCCAGCCAGCCACGGGCAAGTGAAGTTAATATAGAGAATTTAAAAATGGTAGTCATGTGTCACGGTTCGTTTCTGTTACAGTTTGTCTAATTTGCCTGTGTACCTTTACTATTATGCGAATTCTTGTGTTGGCCTGTGCTACATTCGAGCCTCGATTCTCATTAGGTGGCGATTGGAGTTGGAGGAATATGACTACCAAATAGTGCACAAGTCGGGAATTTTAAATTCGAATGCCGACGCACTGAGCCGTATTCCCCAGCATCAAGCCGCCAATCTTCCATCTCAAGAAATTCACGTCATTACAAGAGCCCAGTATCAAAAGGAGTCTAACAATTCTAAGTCTCCTCTGTCTAATTTTCCACTCGCCGATAAGGCAAAACAATCCAACATTTTAAGTACGAACGATACGCATAACTCAGATGCACCCCCTATACGATTACATGCGAGTGAAGATGAATTACGTGAACCTAATCCTCCCAATGGTAATTCAGCTTCTCAACTTATCATATTAGTAACTGATGAAGACATAGAAATGGTACTACATGAATTTCACTATACTCCTCTAGGAGCACATCAAGGTGTTTTACGAACCTATAAACGCTTAAAAGAATTTTACTACTTCCGACATATGATAACCCGAATCCGAAACGTTATCAAAAGGTGTAAATCGTGTAAGGTAAATAAAATCTGTCCTCAGAATAAACTTCCAATGACAATAACGACTACATCGATATAGTCGGCCCAATCACACAATCTCTGTCGAATAATAAGTACATCCTTAGAATTCAGGACGATCTTTCAAAATATTCTATGGCAAAGGCAAATCAAGAAACTCAAACTCAATAGCAAAAGCATTCGTAGAAAACTTTATTTGTTCGTTCGGGGCACCACTTATAATTCTCACCGATCAAGGTGCAAATTTTACATCTGAATTTTTGATACGACATCTGCACACACTTCTCAAGATAGATAAAATCCAAACATCCGCATACCGCAAAGCAATGGTGCACTCGAAAGATCGCACCGGACATTAGCTGAATATTTGAGGAATTACACAGATGGAGAACCTTCAAATTGGGATACATGGCTTCCGTTCGCCATGTTCAGCTATAACTCGACCCCTCATACATCGACTAAATTCATGCCGTTCGAGTTACTTTATGGCGTTAAGCCTAATATACCTTCGTCCTTAAAGGGCAAGCCTGACGTAATGTATAATTTTGACGATTACGTCAGCGAGCTATAAAAATAAATTACAAACATCACAAACCTTAGCAAAAAACAATTTAATCATTCAAAATGAAAAGTCAAAAAAATTATACGACCGAAATGCTAATGAACAGTGTTTTCACGTAGGTCACTTAGTACATTTAAAAAACGAAAATCGGTCAAAACTTGATCCCATCTGGACTGGACCACATGAGGTAATTGAAGTCATATCAACTACTGACTCTCGAATATTTATTTCATCCAAGCAAAAAAATACAATTACAAAAAAAGTCGTACATACCAATAGACTCAAACTTTATTCAGCAATTTCTGAAGACGAAAACCTAAAGTAAGACTGTAAATAAACGAAAAGAAGATTCAATGTTATTCTAACTTTCATCTAAAACAAAAAAAAAGGAAGATATTATTACCCTCTAAGAATAATAATCAGATTGAAAATTTAAATCGAATTAAATAAATTTAAATATTAACTGAAATTTTTTATGTTATTTTGATTTATTTTTTTCTTTATTTTATCATAATTTTAGTTCAACTAATTAATTTATAATCTTCATATATGATAATTTAAGCAATCATATTCAATATTGAATAATTATTTCAGATTCAATACTTCAATACTTAAACAAAACTACAAATCATTGTTATTTAACATTATTGTCAAATTTAATGTTAGTCTATTTAGTTCTTATTCAATTATTCAATACATATTAAGTTCTCTACATTATTATTTCAATGACTTTCAGTAATTGAATGTAAAGGCTCACAAGGACGCTATGAATTCAAAGTGGATGGGGGTATGTTGAATACTTCACTTCACACTATTCTCCTTTGAGTTCATAGCGCCCCGGGTACCTAATATAATAACTACATACAAATGGTAGACGAATGTAAAATGGCGAGGCAGGCAACCGAATTTCCGGCATATTCATTTTTTTCTTCGATCAGTGACATGCTTAACATGTGTGTAATATAATTATATATTGTGTAATATTAAATATACATGTGAATAGTTAAAATATATTAAATAAAATATATGTGTAGAAATTATCTACAAAATCTTTCATTTATTGTGGATTGGTCGTTCTCGCGTCGGAGCTCCACGAAGGTTTTTACACAACAGTGTGTTAAAAATTGATCAGAAGATTCTGCCCACCAGCCAGCCAGCCAGCCAACAAGCCAGACAGCCACGGGCGCGCGAAGTTAATATAGAGAATTTAAAAAACTTCATTACTTCAATTTGGTCATTCGTGAAACGAATTAAAATACTGGCTCATCGTCAATTCCAACGCTCATTCACAATAACATATCAAGCGTCAGCCCGATAGATAATACCAATCTGCTAGTTTCTGTCTGCCTGTACATTCATGAGGTAAATCATCCATGGGATAGATGCACTTTCGTACTCGTCAAGTAGCTAGAGTATTAAATGATCTCAACATCCATAAATCTGCTGTACCTGATGGTATTCCCGCAATAGATTGGAAGAGTTTTTCCTTAACTCTGGCACTGATATTGCGTAACTTTTGCATTTCTCTTATCCTTTTAGACCCTTCCCAAGGAGTTGGAGAACAGTCTTTATCCAATCTGTTCATAAAAGAGACGGACCGTTATTTCTTTCTTCGTACCGATTAATCGTAAGGTTTCACAATACATTGAATCACGGGAAATCCTTAGCGACCAGCAGTACGATTTTAGAAGCCAACGTTCAACAGGTGGTCGGATGACATATATCAATGAAAAGTGAAACCAGTCTATTCACAAATTTGGCGAAAGCAAAGTTGTTACGCTCGATATTTCCATGGCATTTGACAGAGTCTTTCTTAAGTTATTTTGTTGAAAGTGAGTGTCTATGGAATCGCTTGATTGGACTAGTAGCTATCTTTCTGACCGTTGAATCCAGTTCGTATTAGACGGTTTCAAATCTATATTGTTCTCTGCATAAACCAGTCAGTGTTCCCTAAGGCTCTGTTTTATCTCTGACACTCTTTCTCATTTTCATTAATGATCTCCTATCCGCTACTTCCCATCCAATTCATTCTTTTGGTGACGACAGAACTTTCAGCTTTTCATATGAATTCACGTTTTCTGCACGTCTATCTTTTTCGCAAGTGGAACTTGAGCTACAACGTATGTTAATAATAATAATATTCGGCGCAACGGTCTGTTGCGGTCCTAGGCCTAGCTTCTCGCGACCATTTGTGTTGCGCATGTATACTTGTGCACACAAATGGAAGGGAGCTACAATTTAATGCCGTATCCGAACGGCGAATTGAGAAGCTTGCCGTGACAAGTTATTAGTCTCGGATGTTTATCAGACCTTCGCAGAGGTGGGAACGTGAAAAATACTTTTGGAGTTTTCTAATATTAGAACTACGAGCAACGTATGTTAAGCACGTTAAATTTTGACCATGATCATAACAAAATATCATAGAAATATCACAATAGACAAAAATTAAACGCTTCCCAAACCCAATTCGGTCTTATGTCGTTGAAGCGTAATTTAAACCCTTAAGCTTCATCCATGAATGGTAATTGCATCAAAGAATTTCACTAATTACTTATATAATAAATTGATTCAATTGTTCTATGCATGGTATGTTTTGCAATGAAATTTTCTTCGCGGAGAAGGTCGTGACCAATCCATTGCCAATTCCTTGGTGTGATTTTTTTTATAATTAGCGGCATGATTCAAGGAATTTGGACCCTTATATTGCCTTGTTACAGCTTTATAAAATCCAAAGAATACTACGTTTATTTACAAACAATTACGAATGTAAATTTCTGTGATCTTCCAATACAGTAGTACTGACTCAACGTTGGAACGGAACATTCGCCGCTTAGTTTAAGTGCCGTAAACATTGCTCTTCCACATTTTTGTCAGTATTCCAACCGCAGCTTTGACCTTAGCAATCCTACTACTAACATTCAATTTGGTGCCACCATCGGCCGAGACAATATTCCGTTATGTTCATTAATGAAGCGTAAAAGACTTAATCAGTAGCCAACAACAAAAGCCATTTTCTTCGATAATGAACCACCTGCGATGTATCGATATTGTTTTTCTCAACGACACTAATGTTGATATCCTTTGCTTCGACCACTCAAAAAGAACCTGCTTCTTTCTCAGCTCATTGAGAGGAGCCAAAAACGCCTGAAGTTCTTTCAAATCTTTTGGTCGCTGTATTTCAGAAATAGCTCTCACGCGAACATCGACGGAAGAATTATTTTTTCATCAAGAATGTGTCAAAGGTACTCGACTTCTTCTTGAAGGAATCACCATGTATTGATTTTACAACGAAGGTTGAAAACTTTCAATCTCTTGAAGAGTTCCTCCAAATTTTGTTAATGTTTCCTTTCGTACAAACCGTTTATATGGCTTCTGCACTCGCCAAACAGTAGTCGCTGATATTCAAACAAATCAAAAGTAGATGTAATGACTACATACTGTTTTGTCTCGTCATCAAGTTCCAGTTGAAGATAAGCCTCGCTCAAATCCCTATTAGAAAATCTCTTACCACCGTGAAGTTTCTGGAACAATTCCTCAACTCTTCGAATCGAATTATGCTTGACGTGACCTTAAAGTTCCCGCAAATTTGGATTGACTTGTCGGATTTTGAAACAACTACAATTGGCGCCGCCCAAGCGCTAAACCGTACCAGCTTAAGTAACCTTCTCCGCTCTTCACCTTTTTCGCTTTACATGATCGTGTAGTGAAAACTGGCTTCATCATCAAATGTGCTTTGAACTGGTTGCAATGTCTTAAACCCGACTCAAAAATGTAAGCGATATTTGTCTCATCTTTACTGGGAGTTGAGGTGCGAATTCGGGAAATTGTTGCTTCCGGCAGCTCCGTTTGATTTGGGTGCATATCGTTGGCGAACATACGGTTAAGGACCGTAGAGAAATGCTTCTTCCATCGCTTGAACTGATCCTCATCTGAAACGAGTACGGCACCATCTAGGCCTTTCACCCGATTTGGCTAGAGTGGTGACCCCCTTTCAGCTCTTTGGTGATTCTGTAAACGGATCGGCTATGGCACCTGCGCGCTGCTTCCTCTGCTTCTGAGGCCAGGTTGTTGATATAATTACATTTGTCACGTCTTACACTACGCTGCACTTCTCTCATTTTGCTTCGATACAGGGACTCGAGCTCGATCCTCGATTTTGTTGTTGCTATTCTAGAATCATTATTTATATGCAGATTGAATTTTTCACGCCGAAAGTTAAGTAAAGGTATCCAATCATTTGATGCTAAATTAACATTAAAATGAACACCCAAAATAGATGGTATTTTATCATATTCTGTACCAAGAAGAGAAGCACCGCCGTGACCATATGCAAGTGACTGGTGCTCTAAAAACCGAAAAATGTATTCATGCTTTTGGTTAACAGATATATATTTTATACGATAATAGTTTTTACCATCTATATTTTTTGTTGATAAAATATTCTTGTAGTATTCTGTGCCAATACGTTAATACGCACAAGTACTTAGACCCCAAAATACCCCAAAAAACTCTCAAAAGACCCTCAAAAGAATTAGAAAAAACCACCAATAACCCCCAAAAATTCCAACAAAAGAATCTCAAAAGACCTCTGAGAGACACCCCAAAAACCAACCACAAAAAACAAAGGACAACCAAAAGACTCCCAAAAGACACTAAAAAGACTCAATAGACCACCAGAAGACATTCAAAAAACTCATTAAACACTCCAAAAAGACCCCAGAAGACCATCAAAAGACCCTCAAAAAATCCTCAAAAGATCCTCAAATGACCACAGAAAGATCCTCTAAAATAAACTAAAAGACCCCCTTTAAAGACCTTTAAAGGTCCCACAAAAGACCCTTTGACCCCTAAAAGGCCCTCAAAAGATCCTGAAAAGACCACCAAAAGACACCCAAAAGATCCTCAAAAGACTCCCAAAAACCCTTAAAAGACCCTCAAAAGACCCAAAATTTTCCCAAAAGACGCAAAACCTCCAAAAAGACCCTCAAAAGATCTAAAAGACCACTCTCTCCTGCCAAATACATTTTCAGTCCTTTATGTTCGAGATCGTTTCGCATATTAGTACGTGACGTGATTTGACGTGACGCTACAACCTTTAAATTTTACTCTAATTGTGCCCAAAGAAGTTTCACTTCAAAAACTTCTCACCGAACCGTTCAATTACATCCTCACTGGATGAATGGATAAGCTCATTAGACGTTTAAATTCACGCTGGCTCAACTGGCTTGTACCTAAAGAACCATTTGCCATCTAATTAAGACTGTATGACACGATCGCTGATTACTTCTCTAAACACCCATTCTCCGATGATAATCTCGGGAACGACTCAATTGTATACACTTTATCTCCAGATTTGTTATTCTTACTTGAGTGACTCTTTTCACGTCCCTTTTATTTATCACGAACCCGGAACTACCACTAATGCAAACGCTAGCAATATGTCCCACTTTTTGCCAAATTCCGCACATTCTATATTCGTGATGCTTCCCACAACCAGTACAGGAACGTAATGGTTTCGAATTTGAAGTACACGGCGATTGGGTGCACGATTTTGACTCCGAGATTGACGTTGGTGCCAAGTGGTCTCAGTAACTTCTTAAAATGCTCCAATATTTACTTTAATTCTGACATATTGTATACTGACAGCAGACTGAGTACTTTCAAACGTCTGTGCAATTGTGACAACTTCGTCCAATCTCGGATTTCACTTTTATAAAATGGCAGTACGAACCGGCTCATGATTAGTGTGGAGTACCAAAATATCTCGAATAGCAAATTTCAAATCACATTTAGCAGCAGCATCCCTTAAATCAGCAATCTTTGTGTCGTATGTCTCACTGGATTTCATGTTCCGCTACCAAAATTTAAACCGTGACGACAGAATGTGGACTGGATGCGTTGAAATATTTGCACATCTTCTTATTGTACTTCTACCCACATCCACCCACGTCTTCATCTTTGAATGATTTTTCACCGTACAGTGCCGCTTTAACGTTTTGGTAGGCCCTGAGGCAAAAATTTGTTTGTGGCCCTCTTAATTTTTTTTAAGCTAAATGCATGGCGTATGATTCCATCACGCAGTTACTCTACTGAACGCCATCGTTGTTTGACACTTGTTAACTGGCAGCGCATTTATGAGTCCATAATGCGTCAACACTATTGGAAAGTTCCAAAAATCGTCTTTGTCTTTTCTCGATTTAATTTTACATATCTAACCAACAATAAAACGAAATAAAAAAAATACACCGTTGTAAGATCCCGCCACGGAGTGCAGTCAGATTGTTCTCTTGTTTGTTTTTGTTTTCTTAAGAGGTTCACACTGAAAATATGTGGAACTTCCCAAGTGAACACACTAGTTTTGACGTGACAACGTCTCACTACAAGGTTTAATGGGGTACATTTTCAGAAAGTCAAATTTTAAATGTCCACTGTTGTGATCAACAGCGTCACACTGTTAAGTGAGACACTGTTAAGTGTCCGACTGTTGTGATCACTGTTAAATAACACACTTTTCAATGTCATGAATGAAGCATGAAATTCGGAATGTAGGACTAAGATGTGACTATAAAACTTCTTGCTATGGAAATTAAGGAATATGATCATTATTGTGTGGAATTTCTGGAACAAATCAATTTACTCAAGCGATTCCCATGAAATTCGGAATGTAGGACTAAGATGTGACTATAAGATTTCTTCCTATGGAAATTCTGGAATATAATTATTATTGTCTGGAATATCTGGAGCAAAGCAATTTTTCAAGCGATTCGCATGAAATTCGGAATGTAGGACTAAGATGTGACTATAAGATTTCTTCCTATGGAAATTCTCGAATATAATCATTATTGTCTGGAATATCTGGAGCAAAGCAATTTTTCAAGCGATTCGCATGAAATTCGGAATGTAGGACTAAGATGTGACTATAAGATTTCTTCCTATGGAAATTCTAGAATATGATTATTATGGTCTGGAATTTCTGGAGCAAATCAATTTTCAAGCGATTCGCACGAAATTTGGAATGTAGGACCAGGATGTGACTATAAGATTTCTTCCTATGGAAATTCTCGAATATAATCATTATTATCTGGAATAACTGGAGCAAAGCAATTTTTCAAGCGATTCGCATGAAATTCGGAATGTGTGACTAAGATGTGACTATAAGATTTCTTCCTATGGAACTTCTGGAATATGATCATTTTGGTCTGGAATTTCTAGAACAAAGCAATTTCTCAAGCGATTCGCATGAAATTCGGAATGTAGGACTAAGATGTGACTATAAGATTTCTTCCTATGGAAATTCTAGAATATGATTATTATGGTCTGGAATAACTGGAGCAAATCAATTTTCAAGCGATTCGCACGAAATTTGGAATGTAGGACCAGGATGTAACTATAAGATTTCTTCCTATGGAAATTCTAGAATATGATTATTATGGTCTGGAATTTCTGGAGCAAATCAATTTTCAAGCGATTCGCACGAAATTTGGAATGTAGGACCAGGATGTAACTATAAGATTTCTTCCTATGGAAATTCTAGAATATGATTATTATGGTCTGGAATAACTGGAGCAAAGCAATTTTTCAAGCGATTCGCATGAAATTCGGAATGTGTGACTAAGATGTGCCTATAAGATTTCTTCCTATGGAACTTCTGGAATATGATCATTTTGGTCTGGAATTTCTAGAACAAAGCAATTTCTCAAGCGATTCGCATGAAATTCGGAATGTAGGACTAAGATGCGATTATAAGACTTCTTGCTATAGAAATTCTGGAATATGATCATTACTGTCTGGAATTTCTGGAAAAAAGCAATTTCTCAACCGATTCGCATGAAATTCGGAATGTAGGACCAAAATGTGACTATAAGATTTCTTCCTATGGAAATTCTGGAATATAATCATTATTGTCTGGAATATCTGGAGCAAAGCAATTTTTCAAGCGATTCGCATGAAATTCGGAATGTAGGACTAAGATGTGACTATAAGATTTCTTCCTATGGAAATTCTCGAATATAATCATTATTGTCTGGAATATCTGGAGCAAAGCAATTTTTCAAGCGATTCGCATGAAATTCGGAATGTAGGACTAAGATGTGACTATAAAACTTCTTGCTATGGAAATTAAGGAATATGATCATTATTGTGTGGACTTTCTGGAACAAATCAATTTCTCAAGCGATTTGCATGAAATTTGGTATGTTGGGGTAAGATGCGACTATAAGACTTATTCCTATGGAAATTCTGGAATATGATCATTATTGTCTGGAATTTCTGGAACAAAGCAATTTCTCAAGCGATTCGCATGAAATTCGGAATGTAGGACTAATATGTGACTATAAGATTTCTTCCTATGGAAATTCTGGAATATGATCATTATTGTCTGGAATTTCTGGAATAAAGCAATTTCTCAAGCGATTCGCATGAAATTCGGAATGTAGGACCAAAATGTGACTATAAGATTTCTTCCTATGGAAATTCTGGAATATAATCATTATTGTCTGGAATATCTGGAGCAAAGCAATTTTTCAAGCGATTCGCATGAAATTCGGAATGTAGGACTAAGATGTGACTATAAGATTTCTTCCTATGGAAATTCTCGAATATAATCATTATTGTCTGGAATATCTGGAGCAAAGCAATTTTTCAAGCGATTCGCATGAAATTCGGAATGTAGGACTAAGATGTGACTATAAGATTTCTTCCTATGGAAATTCTAGAATATGATTATTATGGTCTGGAATTTCTGGAGAAAATCAATTTTCAAGCGATTCGCACGAAATTTGGAATGTAGGACCAGGATGTGACTATAAGATTTCTTCCTATGGAAATTCTCGAATATAATCATTATTATCTGGAATAACTGGAGCAAAGCAATTTTTCAAGCGATTCGCATGAAATTCGGAATGTGTGACTAAGATGTGACTATAAGATTTCTTCCTATGGAACTTCTGGAATATGATCATTTTGGTCTGGAATTTCTAGAACAAAGCAATTTCTCAAGCGATTCGCATGAAATTCGGAATGTAGGACTAAGATGTGACTATAAGATTTCTTCCTATGGAAATTCTAGAATATGATTATTATGGTCTGGAATAACTGGAGCAAATCAATTTTCAAGCGATTCGCACGAAATTTGGAATGTAGGACCAGGATGTAACTATAAGATTTCTTCCTATGGAAATTCTAGAATATGATTATTATGGTCTGGAATTTCTGGAGCAAATCAATTTTCAAGCGATTCGCACGAAATTTGGAATGTAGGACCAGGATGTAACTATAAGATTTCTTCCTATGGAAATTCTAGAATATGATTATTATGGTCTGGAATAACTGGAGCAAAGCAATTTTTCAAGCGATTCGCATGAAATTCGGAATGTGTGACTAAGATGTGCCTATAAGATTTCTTCCTATGGAACTTCTGGAATATGATCATTTTGGTCTGGAATTTCTAGAACAAAGCAATTTCTCAAGCGATTCGCATGAAATTCGGAATGTAGGACTAAGATGCGATTATAAGACTTCTTGCTATAGAAATTCTGGAATATGATCATTACTGTCTGGAATTTCTGGAAAAAAGCAATTTCTCAACCGATTCGCATGAAATTCGGAATGTAGGACTAAGATGCGATTATAATACTTCTTCCTATGGAAATTCTGGAATATAATCATTATTGTCTGGAATTTCTGGAACAAATCAATTTACTCAAGCGATTCCCATGAAATTCGGAATGTAGGACTAAGATGTGACTATAAGATTTCTTCCTATGGAAATTCTGGAATATAATTATTATTGTCTGGAATATCTGGAGCAAAGCAATTTTTCAAGCGATTCGCATGAAATTCGGAATGTAGGACTAAGATGTGACTATAAGATTTCTTCCTATGGAAATTCTGGAATATATTCATTATTGTCTGGAATTTCTGGAATAAAGCAACTTCTCAAGCGATTCGCATGAAATTCGGAATGTAGGACTAAGATGCGATTATAAGACTTCTTCCTATGGAAATTCTGGAATATGATCATTATTGTCTTGAATGTCGGGAACTAAGCAATTGCTCAAGCGACTCGTGCCTTTTAATTTAATCGTCCGCTTATAAATTATTTATTCTGTTGTATTTGATGTGATTGATGATGATGTATTTGATTTCAATAACATACAATCAAGTTCATAGCTTGAGCAGAACGAAACAAACATATGCAGTAGTAGGCCGAGAAATTAGTAGTTAAAAATTCACTTTTCAGCCAATGCAGTAAAGAAAAATCGACTGCGCAGTTAACGCAGCCACAAAATGTAAATGTCAAATTGTCGCCCTACAAGCAGACTGTAAGTCGGTTTAAAATGTAGCCGCAATTTTGTGCATACCGACTGCCTGCCAATTTTTTTGTGCAGCTCAAGCTGCGTAACTCCTTAATTCTTTACCGCAGCCGTAGTGATAGTATAGTCTCTGTTCATTTTCTATCAGTGCTCTGCTCTGCTCGTTTTATCAACATTGCATAAAATGATACAGTGCTCTCGTGTTTGGTCGATTAACAGAAAAAAAAAATACTAAATACATAATAAAAAGAGAACCAGATAAACCGAAATTAATGGCGAATATTGCGTCTGTGCGTTTCAAAGCGAAAAACATTTTGATGCATACTTCTATTTCCATGCCACGTCCCCAACAACTCAATCACCCTCTCTCTCTCTCTCTACGGCTAATATGTGTATGGGTAGTACTAGTAATTGTATTGAAACTGGAAAGTCCCCTTCGGTGTTCTGCTTACTCGTTCTCTTAGCCTTGCAGTTGCAACTTGCAACCCATGCACGAAAAAGGTTCGTGTTGGTTCTCTGCTTGCTTTCTTTCAGCTTTTCTTTAATAATTTATAAATTACAAAATTTCTCAGTGAAGGAAATAGAGCGAGAAACTTAAGTTTTTGTAGTGAGAAACAGGAAATTTTTATATGGATTTAGCTCTCTTGTTCTCTTTTAAGCATGCATTCTTTAAAAGCAAAACAGTTGGGCTTTCTGTAAAGAAAATTATGCGTGACAGTATAGTTTCTGTTGGTTCATTGTCTGCTTGTCCCCTTTCGGCTTTTTTTAACACTCTGTTCTAACTAACTGGTGGTAGTAAAGAAAAAAAGAGCGAGCAACGAAACGAGAATGAAACAGGAAATTTTTATATGGATTTAGCTCTCTTTATCTCTTTTAAGCATGTATTCTTAAAAAGCAAAACAGTTGGACATTTTGTAGAGAAGGTTATGAGTGACAAGAAGTGTCTTTGGATTTACGTGGATACCTCCATTGAATGGTTTACCCCACGGTCCTCTTCGGACTTGTATTAGTTATACGACAATCAACGTCCATCATAGACTAATGTGCCAGTATTAACTCAATGGTTAGAGCAGGACCCATCTTAAATCCTTGCCGATCTTTGGTTTTTCGACAACCGGTTGATCTATGCAACTCCACAGAGAGCGCATCATCGCACCGGTAACATCAGGAAGGATACTGATGTACCAAAGATTTTTGGTAACATCGGCCCCCAAACTGATGTTACCATGCTATTGCTCTACCCGCATTTGGGTAGTAAACCACAGCCCCCGCGTTGCATACCCAGAACGAGCTGGGTCCTCAACCACAATTGTCCTCAGACGGCTCGAGCCTTACGGCCGGCCTTGTTGTCTGTGGGCACGGACAATTCCCGCGGTACCAACGCGACCTTTGTGAGGTCTGCCCTCAAGGGACTCAGCTCTTTCAGAACGAGTGCCTGGGCGATTGCAAAGCAGACCCTGGCACCACGTTCGTCCGGAACCTCGTATCCTATCATTTGACACTAGGATATCAGCTCTAATATCATAGGCTGCCCGGGATAGAAACTATCCCAGGCACACAACTCTTATGTATGGTAGGAAAACTTAATGCTTAAAAACTCCGCCCATTCTGACATTTTTAACAAAAGCCCCCTGCCACTATAATCTACCGAGTTAAGCCAAGTATCAAACTTATAATAACCAGACGATTAAGTAAGATACAGCGGCCCCCTCGGGGGGGTTATGAGTGACAGTTTCTGTTGGTTCATTATCTGCTTGTTCCCTTTCGGCTTTTTTAACATTTTGTTCGTCTTCTATCTTTATATAACAGACGGTTCGCCACTCACTTCTTATTAAATTAACTATGCTTATCATTGTACTGACTGTATACTAATACAAAATCAAACAGTAATCTTTAATATACGGTTCATTTCTCATTGTTTATAGAATAATGATTCTGAAATATCCTTTCAGTACCATACGGTACTTTTCCACATATACACTTTTGTATATAATGATTATATGATGACAACACTTTCTATACAAATATGGAAGTGATATGGCCTCAGGTTAAAGAATTTACATGGAAGATTCTAACCATTATAAGTTAGTTTTTTTAAACAAAATTAAAGCCTGCCTCTCGTAAACCCGTATGATGCTTTTGCATCAATACGTATTTTTATATATATTTGCATATAAACGTATCCGTCAAAATGCATCTTGTATTTATTTGCATCTATATCGAGGGCATCTGAATTTGTTGTTAAAGTTAACAGGGCTCTAACAAAGAAAAAATTTAAATGGTCGATTAAAATTAATTTTTCGCGTGCTGTTTTCTGTTCTTTCGTCCCGGACAGACGCTGTCACGCTCAAAACCTACGGCCGTGTCTTCGACACAGCCTATCCTGCTGTTTTTTATAACATTTGGCAATTATCAGCGCATAAAATATCATTTCTGGTTCGTTCACAAGTACATTTGAAAGAATAATTTGTAAAACCAAAAAAAAATGGATAATAAATAAAACAACCCATAAAAATTAAAATTTTTCATGTAAATTCTCTAATCGGGGATACACAATATGCAAAGTTTAAATAAATTCGGGTACATTTTTTAAAAAAAATGTTCGGTAACTACTATGCCGATCACTCCAAAATTTTTACAAAAAGTGTTTCTATAGGAGATACATATGTGTATAAAATTCGAAGAAAATTGGGATAATTTTAAAAAAATTATTTGGGAGCCCCGCGGCCCTGGTGCCACTTCCAAATTTTTACAAAAAGCGTTGTGTACAAAATTTCAATTTTTTAAAATTATGTATGGGTCCTTTCGACACCGGAGATACACATGCATAAAAAATTGAAGAAAATCTGGTAATTTTGTAATTTATTTGTATGGGAGCCCCCCGACCCCGAGGCCCAAGGGGCCCCGAATTTTAATAGAAAGGGTTGAAAGGGAAAAATAAAAACACATTCGAAGTACTTCAACCCAAATCGTAAAGCAAGCAACGCTGCTCACAGCGCACCACGCATACAGAACACAGACATCATAGTATGACATGATCTGATGCCGCTATATGGGAAAAAAATTTGTATGGGAGCCCCCCGACTCCGCGGTCCGATTGCTCTCAAATTGTATTAGAAAGTATTGTCACCGGAAATATACATGTTTGCAAAATTTCAATAAAATTAAGCTTTGGGAAACGAGTTAAAAATTGATCACAAGATCAGTCCAGCCAACCAAACATACAGCCAGCCACGGGTGCGCGAAGCTAATAAAGAGAATTTAAAAAATATTTGAGTGTAAAAGAAAAAATAAGTAAATTTAAAAAACTTCGTTTTTCGGGTACAAACTTTTATATATACATCGACGCACGCTACGTCCTTTATTATTTGGTAAAAATCGCCAAAAAAATGTTTTTAAGGTCGGGGCATCACGCGCGCCACACGTGACTCGCGACACGCGTCTCACGCGGGATATCAAAATTGGCCTTTGACGTTGAGCCGCTTACAAAATTTCAGCCCTCTAGGTCGTGCGTGAAAAAAGTATAGAGTCGCAGTCAGCCAGTTACAATTCAAACGAATTCGAATCAGAAAATTTTGCAAAATCGTCTGCTAATACCTCGATTTGACAGCCGTTCTCAATACATCTGTTGAATATTCAAATGATTTAGGTTCGTGGTTCAAATAAGTTTACAAACGTATTAAGCTTCGTAATTTGGTTTTTATTGCGTTTAGTTTGTAGTAAAAAATATTAGGTGTGGGCCGGAATCTTTAGTAAATGTATAGAAAAACATTTTTTTTGTTTGTTTTTTATTTTAGTTTTTATATATTTTTTTTTTTATTTTTTTTTGTTTTTTGTTTAAATTTCTTTTGCATTTAACAGATTTCTATACTTTTTGAGTTATTTGCAAAAACTCGAAAAACTGTCTAGGTAAACTGTCACCTCCGTTTGTCAGATTTCAGTCAAAATCATCTGGCCCATCACAATTTATGTAAAGAGTTTAAATATGAATTCTCATCCCGATAAGTTCAACCGTCTGGACATACAGACAGACAGATAGAGATTTTTTTGTTTTCGCTTTTTCTGACTCAGGAGATACGGTAATGGCTAAATCTGCAAAAATCCCGATTTCGAAAATTTTCTTGATTACTATACTTCCTTTTACTATGTAAAAGAAACTAAAATTAAAAAAAAATAATTATTTTTAAACTCTCTATAATAACTTCGCGTGCCCGTGGCTGGCTGGCTGGCTGGATGGTGGACAGAATCTTGTGATCAATTTTCAATACACTTCCTAAAGCCCGATTTTATTCAAACTTTGCACACATGTGTATTTCCTATGACAATACTCTCTATTAAAATTTGGGTCCTCGGGGTCGGAGGACAAAACTTTTTGGATATTTTTTTGATCGAATGCGCCCTGAGGCCCGAGGGGTGCCCGTATAAATTTGTTAACAATTAGCCCGATTTTCTTCAAATTTTAAGCATACGTTTATCCCGATGGACAAAAGTTTTTGTAAAATATTTGGAGCGAATGGGCCCTAAGGACCGGGGGCGGGGACATAATATTTTTTTTTAACAATTAGCCCGATTTACTTTAATTTTTAAACATATGTGTATCTTCGATAGACCGAACTTTTTGTAAAAATTTTTCGAGTTTTTGATTTTAATTTTTTTCCCATACACATTTTTTTTACACATGTGTATCTCCGGTGAGAACAGTTTTTGAAAAAAAATTTAAGTGAATGGGGTTCTATTATTCATTTTTTCCAAATAAACCCGCTTCAAACATTGCACACATATGTATCTCCTATTACAAATAAATTTATAACGAGCCAGAATTGATTGCAATGCTCACCTTCGGCGAGTCAAATTCGCCTACGACCAAAAATTGAGGCAAAAAATACTTCAATGTCCCAAAAGCAGTAAAAATGTTAAAGTCTCGTCGTCAATTCCAACGCTAATTTATAATGACACCCCTGTTGTCAACTCTAAAGGCAAAGCCAATCTGTTTGCTGCACATTTTGCAGCTAGCTCCATGCTTTCAGATTGTGCATTGACTGCACCTCCAAGCTAGAGTTTTAAACTATCTCAATACTCACAAATCCGCAGGGCCATATGCTATTTCCCCATTAGTTCTGAAGAGGTGTTCTTCCAAGCTGGCATTACCATTGCGTAAGCTTTTCCATCTATCCTATTCTTCTGGACTCTTCGCGAGAAGTACGAAAACAGCCTTTGTCCAGCCCATCGCTCAAAAAGGCAAACCGTCGTCTCCTTCTTCGTACCGATCCATAGCACTTACATCCATTCTTTCCAAGGTCATGGAAACGCTAATCAATTTTCAGCTCATGAAATATCTTGAAACCAACGAAATCCTTACTGACTGATAGAACGGATTTCGTGGGCAACGTTCTAACCCAATGCTGTCTCCTGTGGTCTAAGCTAATTCAAAATCCCATGCCATTATCCATGAATGGCACTTACATCGAGGAAAGACTTATCGGCGACGTAAACATTGCGAAATTAACAGATTCGATTGAACACCGCGGGAACGTTTCCTGTCACTGTTTTATCGCTTCCTTTACCAGCGGTGCTCAAGAGAATGAGACAGTTGCATGACACCTCTCCTTGAATTCAACCGTAATACCCGTGGCGCTTTAAATGATCATCAGATTACCCTCAAGCCTATGTTTGGACGTACAGTTAAGTTCAGGGATTCGTTCTTCAGCCGGACAACACGTCAGTGGAATGCTTTGCCAAGCTCTGTCCTTCCACATCACTACGACCACAGGCATTCAAGACACAAGCTCATATAAATCTTCTCTTTTCTCCTCCTTTTCCTTAACACTAAGCTGAGCCAAGCATATAGCCGAGCATTAAAAGGGTGCAAACTTCTTTTAGCGTGAGTTAGATTATCTATTTGGGATATCAAAAATAAAACACCGCGTATCTAAACGAGAACTTTATTATCTCAACTCTAAAAAACGACTACCACATAGTCTCTACTCCAATTATTATATTGTTCAGAATTATTCATTAAAGTTCAACGCATTCCGTTTACAATGTATATTATGTTGACACTTTATTGTTGTGCCGTCAGCAAATTGGCCGACTTGCACTTGTGCAACACAGTTATGCTATGTTGACGCTTTATTGTTGGTTGCGAAGTAACAAAAATCTGCCATCAACAAGTTTGCTGACTTGCTTTTGCATAACTTCACCCCACTTTAATTCTGAATTCTCCTGAGTTTGGTTTTCCTTTGTATCAATTTCTTGTTTTGTTTTTTACAACTACTTTGATTTATTTCTTTTCTTTAAATTCTCTATATTAACTTCGCGTGCCCGTAGCTGGCTGGCTGGTCAGATCAATTTTTAACCCACTTCCCAAAGCCCGATTTTATTGAAATTTTGCACACATGTTTACTTCCGGTGACAATACTATATATTAAAATTTAAATTTTTATTCCCGGTATCAGATGATTTCATGTTATATTTACTGTGTTCTGTGTGCGTTGTGCGCTGATTGCTTAACGATTGGGTTGTTTTGTTGTTGGGTTGCAGTGCTTCGTATGTGTTTTTATATTTCAGGATTTATATTGGTTATTAGAGAAATTACATGAAACATTTTAATTTTTATGGTTTTTGTATTACAAAATTACAACACCTATTACAATTACGGCTATACATACAATAAGACTTATACTCGAACTAATAATGTAGTTATTATTCTTATGGTACCTTAGTTCACACGCCCATAGACGAAAGTGGATGTTTCGTACGCTATAAACTAGCCTCGAAAGTAGCCCATAACAACACTAGTTATGTTATGATATAAACGTCTTTTGTTATTTACTACAATCTCAGCGAACACACTGCGCATGAGCAAGAATTCTCTTTTGTTTGTCGTTTGTGATTTCGGTTTGGACGCGTGAAAAATAGCGTACATGACTTGCAGTAAAGTGATCATCGTGCTCGTTAGATTGCCAAGCTTCGACCTCGCACGATAAACTCCACTTTCCTTGCTCGTTCTGTAATATACTATAATATGCAACATGCTTTCGAATATAAGTTTTCCTTTAATTACAACGTTTTGGTTTTCTTCGTAAGAAAATTTATGTACGAATTCAAAATTAAAGTTAGATATTGAAACGTTCCTTAGATTTATTGTGCAGTTAATACTTAATACTAAATCTCGGTCGTCACAACCATTTATAACATTTTGTTGGTGTAAGTTTCTAAATAAAATTAGGTTTTCTTCAGTATTTAAAATTTCAGTCTTATTATTTATTTTAAAATTACATATGCCGTCCATTAAACAATTATCCATTTTCTCTAAGTCTTTGAGAAAAATATTGTTTGCGTTAAAATTGTATTTGATTCCATTTATCTCGATAAAATCTAGAACAGAAATATCTACTTCTTTAAAAAAAATTTTAGCATTGGAACTGTCATTTTTAGTTGGGTTTGAATGTATTGTCTTCTAGAATTTTTAATTTCAAAAGCTGGTCGGTTGTTAAAAGTTAATGAGTTAAATTTTCTTTGATAATCCAATACATTATGATACACCTCAGATATATGTTTTCTATCCTCTTCTATAGTTACTTTAAATTTGTTAATATTATTCATAATTTGTTTATTAATATCTATTTGTTTATTTAGGTTTCCTATTGCGTTGTGGTTATTAGTATCTAAAACTTTAAAGTGTTCCAAAATGTCTTCTCTATCATGGTCGTCCATGGTTCTGAATAACCGCTTCTGACCGGTTCCAAAAAGGGTTATAAGACCTCTTTTTTGGCGAAAGGTGGATGCTATGGCGTTCACTTTTGCTTTAATATTATTATTTCGCTGACTATTATGGGGCTATCTTATACTTTAAGTTTTTGCAAATTATGTTCAATCGCTACGATTGCCGTTAAAATTTCAAGTAAAGTTTAATGGAAACGTTCAATGTCAGAGTTCCCCGTATTGGAGTTCGGCTTGTTCTTCTTCTCTAAAAAACTCCTTCACATTTTCTGACTTGAATTTGTTATCGCAAATAATTTTCTTTGGCTTTCCGAATTAAGTAAACTGTTCTTCAATACATTCCAGTTTATTAACACAGTTTTTGCTTAAACTATAAGCATACGCTTTTTTCGTAAGTTTATCCATAAAAATAAGGCAGAAAAGCTTTTTAAAGTGGTAAACATCCATATGCAAAATTTCATTCGCTTCTGTTGGTGTTTCAGAAGTTTTGTATTTAGGTTTAATAGGTTTTCCTTAATATTTACCTCCTTGGCATGTCTAACAGTTGCCTATAACCTTAGATATTATTTTTTAATGCTTTTACGTGGTAGCGGGAATTTTTTTACAAATTTCGGCCAGAGTTCCAGGGCTCTAAGTGTACATTTAGTGAATGAAATGTTTTATTTCCTTCTGAAAAGTTCTATCAGGCATTGTTGAATTTTATTATATACTAGCGGAAATACCCGGCGTTTCCCGGCTGCCCCATCCCACTGACCCCCACCAAGTTAACACCCGCCCACTGACAATACACCCACTAACCTCCGCCCACTGACCCACAGCCATCTGACCCCCATCCCACGGACCTCTGACCTCAGATGACCATCCACTCACAGATCACCCCCACCCACTGAACTCGCACCAACTGACCAACCCACCAACTGACCACCTCACCAGCCCAGAAAACTATAGAATAAGTTTGAACGCGATTGGTTCATAAAAACATGCAATTTGTAGAAAGAATAAAAAAATTCTTATGGAGACCCTTTGATTCAGGAGTCTGATGTAAAGTTGTTTTATTTTATGAACAACTTTGCTGTAAGAACTTAAAAGAAGATTAAGATACTAGATACTAAGTCGATAGCTGACTCGTCCGACCCAAAAGCCGGGGTTCCGTAGGGCGTCAGTTACCGAAAATAAGAGGAATAGTCGTCGGGTTTACTGTAAGATTACGAGTGATTTTATTAAGAAAATATTCCTTCTTTTATACAAAAATATTGGATTGTTTTCGACCATATATCGACTCTTGCATGGCTATTCATCGATATTCCTAAATAATGCTTGATCAACATAATGTGTGTAAGTATGTAGCATATGACCGACCGCGTCAAGTATTTTTGGGTTCGTTCGCCTGTGCTGCTGCGTTGACATATTTATTTCCACAAGCGAACGACCTCATTATTTCAGCGCAATTCATGGAAAGGGTAATTAACGTTCTAAGCGGCCAGCGCTTGTTTGCCCATGATGCTTAGATTGCATATTTATTTTCATAGGCGACCGCTGGTCATAAATTATGCTATTGGAAATGTTTTATATTTTTTGTTCTCATGCACCGAGTGTGCTATTAAAGAATACGTATGGGTTATTTTTGTTTGCTTTTGTTTTCATGCACCAAGCATATTATTGATTTGTGTATTCTTTTATTTTCATGCACCGAGCGTGCTATTAATGAATGCATATTAAGTTTTGTATTTTTCTTTACACTTTGTGAGGCACTGGAGTCGATGTAGGGTCGAAAGCGTTGTATGTTCTTAGGCATGTTATTCATGTGGTCGCTGGTGTGATCCCTCACACTGACCACTTTCAAAATATGCCTATTATGTGTTCATTATGGTATAAAACACCTATGCAAAGTTTGAATGCGATCGATTCATAAAAACATGCAATTTGTAAAAAAAAAAATCGTATGGTGACCCCTTGACCTAGGAGTCTGACCACTTTCAAAATATGCCTATTAAGTGCCTATTATGGTAGAAAACCCATATGCAAAGTTAGAACGCGATCGGTTGAAGGGTTGGTAGTCCATACCGGACATACATACATACATACATTCATACATACATACATACAAAGTTTCACTTTTATATATATAGATTTATGATACGACAGTTCTGTATAAATGCCCACTTTTCCCTTATTGAGAGTTCGTTTGAAGAAATTCTTTCCAATATGACTGATTCTTAGTCATATACATATACATGAATGATTCTTAGACCATGGCTGACTTCGTCTTCTACCGAAACGCAACTCGATAAAATTAGTTGGGTTTTATATTTGTTTTCTTTATTGGAAAATGATCTACTTGTTGCTCAGGTGCTGAATGAACTGTAGCCAAATTTGAGTCAGACTCATCATCTTACTGATCAACATCTTTAATACGACTCAGGAAATCCGCTACCTTATTCTTCTTACCCCTTAGGTATTCG
The DNA here is from genome assembly GCA_947095585.1 of Nephrocerus scutellatus. Taxonomy (NCBI): domain Eukaryota; kingdom Metazoa; phylum Arthropoda; class Insecta; order Diptera; family Pipunculidae; genus Nephrocerus; species Nephrocerus scutellatus. The sequence continues at coordinate 33,720,156 of OX352762.1, forward strand.
ATCTCATAATTAAATTCGGATAACTTAAGGCCTAAAATATGTTACTGTCCAGACAATAGCTAGGAATTTTTTTTTCGGTGGGCGAATAGTTATTTTCGTGTTCATTGGGAGACCTCGATGCATAGCATGGCTGACCCTCTTGGGTTGGCACAGCACCTATAGCGAAATTCGAGGCATCGGTAAATAATGTAAATGGTTTTTCGAAATTTTGGAAATCTGAGTATAGTTTGTGATCTTCTGTTTTAGTGTTTCAAAAGCCTCAATATATTTGGGATCGCTAGTATGGACTTTTGGTTCTTTTTTTGAAAACTTAATCATCGGATACGATATTTTAGAGTAATTCTTTACAAATTTCCGATAAAATCCTGTGAGGCCAAGAAAGGCTTTTAACTCCTTTTCTGATGATGGAAGCTTATAGTTTAAGATACATTTAAGTTTTTCCGCGTTAGGATTTATGCCCTTTTCAGTTAGGACATGGCTTTCTGTGTCTTTTTGAAGAAAGGAACATTTATCAAACTGAACCTTAAGATTATCTTCGGTAAGGACATTGAAAATCGTGGTAATGGCAATGAGATGTTCTTCAAGCCTAGTGGAAAATATCTTGCTTATGAGCCCTAGGAAATTCGCTGGAGCGTTCTTCCTAGTAAACTCATATAAACCGTTTGGGGTTACAAATGCAGTTTTATGAATGTCCTTCGGGTGATTTTTGATTTGGTAGTAGCCTTTAGCTAAATCCAAAGTCGTGAAATATTGGGCTCTCCCTAGCTTATCTTATATACTGTCCATATTAGGCAGAGGGTATTTATCGTCAAAAGGGATTTCATTCACTTTTCTATAATCCACACAGTCTGAATTTTTGTTCTCCTGATTTACCGATATTTTTCGGGACAACCACTATGGGAGAGGAGTATCTATTATTTGATTTCCTAACAATTCCTTGTTTTTCCATTTCTATAACCTGCCTCCGAACTTTCTCTTCGTGCTTTGGAGGTAATCAATAAAGCCTGGAATTAATCTGTTAATCAGTGGTCGTGATCTCATGCATAATAGAGTCTGTATTGGTGAGCTTGTCACCATCTTTGTAAACTAAACCCTGGTACTGTTTTAATATTTTGTGTATTTCTTCTCTTTCCTGAACGTTTAATTGGGAAAGATCTATTTTGTCCATTATTACTATAGTTGCCAGCTCTCTCTCTGAATAGACATTTCTTGATTGCCTGCCAGCTTGGTTAATCCGTATTTTTTTTTAAATTCTCGTCACTATCTGAGATATATGTGCCTAAAATAGACTAAATGTTATTTGAATCAAATTCATTCTTATCTCCCTAGAAAGTTTGTTAGTTCTTTCACTTTAACTACAATTAATTGCTTTACGGAATTAATAATCTCGGTCTTGTTAATTTCGTACAATGCGTATTCATGAATTTCTTTTACTATACAGTCTATTCTATTACATAGTTATAGAATAGTATTTACCTTAAGGTTATTCATTTTTGTAAGTGCGTTGTTGAAATCTATTACGGGCCGGAAGTGCTGTATTAATTGGTCCCCACGTTGCTAGTGGCGTCGTATATAGCTGTTCCCACTATTTTTAAGTTGTAGATAGCTTTGAATACTTCCACTTTTTGATTCTCAGGGGTGCCTGCCAGATGGATGTGCAACCAATTAATAAATTTCGTCAGTTCATGTTTCTCGCTGGAAAACTCCTTTATGTATAAAATACTTTTTTCCACTGTGAGTTCTGGTCTCCTCTGAGCAAGTTGTTGATGACGTTCTTGCTGCTGCTGTTGAACAGCAGTGATCGTATTAAGGGTATTCACAATACTTTGGAGAAGCTGTTCCATATTATATTCATGTTAATACTGCGATTAGTATCGAATACATTTAAGCGATTGGCTCTGCTCCCTTTTTACACTATTGCATTTTTGCACTACACAATTCTTTAGTATTTAAATTATATCTTTTAATGCATATATGCTTGTTACATGCAGTTGGCATATATATATATATTTTTTTTTTAATTAAACTCGTAGTGGGATGTATCCTACCGACTGCTCCAGTTAAATTAATTTCAATTAAACACAGTCTAAACGACAACTTTATTATTTTAACTCTAAAAAACGATTGCCACACAGTCTCCACTCCAATTATTATATTGTTAAGAATTATTCATTAAAGGTCAACGCATTCCGTTAACGATGTAAATTATGTCGACACTTTATTGTTGTGCCGTCAGCAAGTTTGCCGACTTGCACTTGCACAACACCGGAATGCTATGTTGACGCTTTATTGTTGGTTGCGAAGTAACTCAGATGTGCCATCAGCAAGTTTGCAAATATTAAAAAAAAATAAAAATGCATCCCTGAAAATGCTAGTCCGAATTAATTTTTGTTGATTTTCAATTATAATAATAATATTGTTACGAAATTTATGCTTTTGAGTTTGTAAAGGAGTTTGCAAATAAAACACAACACAAGTTTATTAATTTACAAATAACAACTTTAATAAATAGACAGTAAAAATAATACAAGTTCACAATTTATACAAGGCCAAGGAAAACTACAAAAAACCTTGACCAAGAAAATATTACAAAAAAAATGACATACGTGAGCCTTCAATATTCTTGGAGCCTCTATTGAAAAATTCGGTCTTTCAGGAACTAGCTGACTTTCTTGAATGCCCACAACTCGCCAGTTAATTGTACCGGACTCGTTTTTAGTACCAGGCCTAACAAACGAAAAAGGCACGCACAACTATCGAGCCGATAAGCTCCAACGCCAAACATTACACCAAGGTTGAGCGAAAAATCTTGACTCAAATTGAGCTCTTGATGATTCTCGGCGGTTCCTCGTAACTTCCTCCGATTCAGGCCTTTCATGATGATTTGTAAATTGATTCTTTTCTTTTAAATTTTTATGACTTAAAAAGAAATAAATAAAAATTTAAAAATTTAATTCCGAAAAACGACAACTAACGATAGTTATACAATGAGTCATCTTCTAAAAATAGACTACATGTTTAAACATGTTCTGTTACAATAACCGGGGAAAACCCCACAAACCGGTTTTACTACAGTACATAATGATTCAAACTTGCAGGCGGTTACATTTCAAATTTGAAATAATATAAATTCTTACAGCCTAAAAGTATGCTACATAAAAGGGCTTATTTTTAGTATGCAGTATTTACATTGGGATTTATTTTAGGATTTGAATTCTATTATATAAGCTACTAACTACTTTTCGTAACAATATATTCTGCGCGACAGACCGTTGCGGTCCGTCCAAGGCCTAGCTTCTGTTGACCATTTGTGTTGTGCATGTATATTTTTAGACATAAATGGAATGGACCTACAATTTAAGGCCGGTTCCGAACGGCAAATTAAGAAGCTTTCCGTGACAAGTTATTACTCTCGTATCGTTTGTCACACATTCGCGAGAGGTGGGACACCTCCTACTCAGTAGCCATGCGCATTCCCTCTGGGCCACGGCGCCCACAAATTTTCTATCATAGTCTTCATAAAATAGCTTAAATTCACATCAATGCATTAAACATTTTTTTTTGCTTCTGGTTACATCTCGAAAGTCTATTTTCAACCAAAATATCCAAAAGGGACCAAACGAGAAGATAAAAAATAAAACACTAAAAGTTTTTAGTTATGGTGCAGCTGGAAATACTGAAAAAATTAGTCTTAGCATTATTTTATGCAAGTCTATTATGCTTTACGTAATGCACACTCAATCAAAAGCCTTCGCAAAGCTGATTTGCAATTATTTTAGAGGAAGTGGTAAGGTTGAAAATCCCTCAGAAGTTGCCGTACTTTGTTTAATTTCGTGGTTAAATTAATATTCTACTTTTCTACTCTTCTGGGAAACTTTCTCTTTCCCACAGAGCACACGCGTGGATTGGCTTGCACCCTTATAATCCTTAGATTATAATCCTTATAATCCTTAGATTAAACGCTTGCACAGCGTTTGTAGGCGGTAAGGTTAAGGAGGGGGCAAGGGGAGTTGACTGATCGTATCAGTCGCGGCATCCACGTTGTTATAACGGAACAATAGCGACCAGGTGATATCCTCAAAGAAGTTGTTAAATTGACCTTCTCGTATTGCCCTTCTTTTGGGAGTTTTTCTCTAACTAAATGGTCTAACAAGGAGTAATTAGCTGATATTTGATATTGCACAATGGTTAGGTAAGCCTTTATAATACATTATCGGGATGAGAGATAATGAAAGTTCATAGTATTGGCGAAATGATGTGTAAAGCCAGGAATGCTTGTAGGCTTTTTTATAAGCTGAGTAAGATTGTTTACCTTAGCTAATATCTTAACACACCTTCCTTGGGGTGTTGTCTAGCCAGAGTAACGAAGCGAAACACAATTGTGTACACATAAAATGCCCGCAAACTATTTCAGTGTGAATGGCTGATAAGTTTTGAGATTAAATCAGACACTGCTTCAAACTCGTTAAAAGTTTAATCACCGTCTAGATTGGCGCTTCTGTATATGAAACAGTAGTGTAGCTTCAGTACTTTGACTTGGGCCATATAAAATTTAACTTAGGCGGAAGTTAAAAAGCGACACCTTTTCAGACATAAATTGTTGGTCCAAGGCGGTAATAAGATAAGACCACTAAGTTATACCTAGGTAAATTAAGCTCCACGATTTTGTATTGTCGTTGTTTACTTTACGCTGATGATCTGCATAACACTGAATGATGGTAATTTTTCTGACACTGCTCTAAAAGCTATAACTATGGTGTCTCCAAGATACTCGTATGATGCTTTTGCTCGCTATTACCAATCCTACACTGGACTTAAAGGTTTACCGAAGTAGAGTAGGATCGATCTATAGGTCGTTCCAGTTTCCTATCATAGTCTATTATTGATAGCCAAAAGTCGTCAATAATAATTATCATTACTTATCCAAAGCAATTATTTTAGAGGTGTGTATAGTTTTACGGTTGAGGCTCTCTAGGCCACAGTCCGACCGACACTAATCTTGATTTATTGCGCAAGATACTCGATATTCATCCTCTACCGTCAACAGTTTCCGAAGAATTTTCTGTATAGCATTTTCTGTATAGTTGAGTAGGTCTTATTAAAAGATCTGCAAGATATTCATTTCAAGTAGCTCTTTCTGTTTTTGTTTTTTTTTTGTCAACCTGTTTGTCTGTATTTTCGATTACTTTGAGGTCCTTTTTAACCACCTTTCATACGATCTAGATAGCTTTTATTTTGTTTTATTTGTGTGATGGGTGGACTTTTTTTTCCATTTTTTTGAGGTCCTTTTACACCCCTTTCACACGACCTAAAGAGCTAAAATTTTGTGAGTATCTAGTCCTAAATAGCACTTTTTATATTCAGCGTATCGTGTGTGATGGGTGGAATTTTTTTCGACTTCTCTGAGGTCTTTTTAAACCACCAAAAGAGCTCAAATGTTGTGAGTGTCTAGTCCCAAATAGCATTTTTTATATTTCGCGTGTGACGTGTGTCGCGTTTTTTCGCATATGGCGCGTGTGATGGGTGAAAGTTCGGTCATTTTCTCGTTTTTTGAGATTCTTTTTAGCCACTACATATTCGCACGACCAGCTCAATGTCAAGGGAAAATGTTGATATCCTGCGTTTGAACCGTATCGCGAGTTGCGTGTTGCGCGTGTGATGCGTGAAAAAAAATACCTTGAAATAGGCCCGATCTCAAAAATAGATAATTTGGCAGTTATTATTGGTTATAAGAGAATTTACATGAAAAATTTGAATTTTTGTGGGTTGTTTTTAAACAAACCAATGTCTATCGGGAAATGCTGTTTTTATGAGTTATTTTGTTGTTAGTTATTTACCATTCAAATGCTTTTTATTAAGTATATTTAACATAAATATTATTATTATTATATTAAACTAGCGGAAATACCCGGCGTTTCCCGGCTTCCCCAACCCACCAAGTTAACACCCGCCCACTGACACTACACCCACTGACCTCCCGCCCACCGACCTCCCGCCCACTGACCCACCGCCATCTGACCCGCAGCCCACGGACCTCTGACCTCAGATGACCACCCACTTACAGACCACCCCCACCCACTGAACTCGCACCAACTGACCAACCCACCAACTGACCACCTCACCAGCACAGAAAACTATAGAATAAGTTTAAATGCGATTGGTTAATAAAAACATGCAATTTGTAGAAACAATAAAAAAAATTCTTTTTGATTCTTTGCAGTCTGACCACTTTCAAAATATGCCTATTATGTGTTGATTATGGTATAAAACCCCTATGCAAAGTTTGAACGCGATCGATTCATAAAAACATGCAATTTGTAAAAACAATAAAAAAAATTCATATGGTGACCCCTTGACCTAGTAGTCTGACCACTTTCAAAATATGCCTATTAAGTGCCTATTATGGTAGAAAATCCATATGCAAAGTTAGAACGCGATCGGTTGAAGGGTTTGGCAGTCCATACCGGACATACATACATACATACATACATACATACAAAGTTTCAGTTTTATACATATAGATTTAAGTAAACAAAAATACCTGTTCAACATGATATTGAATCGGGCAGAAAAGGTTTACTATTCATAGGTGTCAACCTTTTTGGTTTCAAAAGCTAGCTTATATTACGAGTACTGGACCCAGCGAGTTTTTTCTAAACAATAGTTGTATATATAAGACAAAGTTGTTTTCCCAAATTTCAAGACATTGGCACGAGTTGATTTCCGTATTGGACGGCTATATTTAAATTATAAGATAAACCACTATAAATATAGTGTAAATACCATACAGTACAAAATAAATACAACACTTTTGATGGGAAAAACTAAAATAAATATTACAGCGTTTTTTAGATTTTCATAAGGCTAAGAACCACTTTCGATTTGAAGGATTGAATGTACATATTTGCATATTTAAAATAAGGGGACTATTAAGAGATGAAACAAACAAAAAGCTGCGTCACGGTGTACCAGTATGTGTACGCACTTAACAACAATAATGACAAATAAGCATTGTCCCTTCCATCTTTAATGCATGTAGCAATATTGGAATAAATGCACGTATCAAAGTAATTTAAAATAGCACAAAGCAGCAGCAAACCAAATCTTTGGATTGTTTAATTTTTAAATTCTTTATATTAACTTCGCGTGCCCGTGTGTTTGTTTGTTGTGGATTCTTGCGAGTAATTTTTAACCCGATTTTTTTAAATTTTATATACATGTGTAAGTCCGATGGACAGCACTTTTTGTGAAAATTTTTTTGGAACCCGAGCCCCGTACAATTTTTTTAAATAAATTAACCATATTTTCTTCAAATTTTACATAAATGTGTATCTCCGATGGACAACACTTTTTGTAAAAATTTTCGTGACCCTGGGCCTCGGGGGAGGGGGGCCCAATACAAATTTTTTTAAAAAATTAACCCGATTTTCTTCCAATTTTATACACATGTGTATTTCCGATGGACGCAAATTTTTGTGCCAATATAAATTTTTTAAAAATTAGCCCAATTTTCTTCACATTTTAAGCACATGTGTATCTCCAATGGACAAAACTTTTTGTTAAATATTTGGTGTGAACGGGCACTGAGACCCAGGGGGTGTCCATATAACTTTTTTAAAATTAGCCCGATTTTCTTCAAATTGTAAACACATGTGTATCTCCGATGACAACACTTCCTATTGAAATTTGGAACTGATCGGACCCCAAGGTGGGGGCTTCCATACAAATTTTTTACACATGTGTATCTCCGCTGACAACAGTTTTTGTAAACATTTTGAACTAAAGGTGCTCTAATATTATTTTTTCCAAACTAATCCGGTTTTAAGTTTGCACACATATGTATCTCCTTTTAGATAATTTACCCGTAAAATTTAAATTTTTTTTTATTAGTCCACTTATTTTATCTTGTAATATATTATCATGAACAAGAGCAGAAGATGCGTTACCAACCGACGTTAATATACCAATTCTTGTCAATGACCTCGAAAACGCATTTGCAAGTGAAGAAGACCATGAGAAAATCCAATAACGTTTTGTAAAAAAAAAAATATTAAAAATATTAAACTGTTATTGTTAATTTTTATTGCTCGATTTATTATTTCAGCTAAGTGCGACAACAATTAAACATCAGTGGCAGATGCAGATATCGAAACATTGTTCTTCAGTTTCTCTGGGCGAATAATGCCATATTTGGTCACTAGGTCATTGCAGCCAAAAGAAACTACAAATAAATAATTCAATGTGATAATGTAGTATGATATTGTTTCGAAATTTGGGTTATCGATAGAGTTCGGTGTCGATTTGCAAAAGAAGGGGGGAGGAAACTCAATGTCCTGCATAATTCAAAGCTTCGAGATATGCGGCTAACTCTACAGATAATATAAATCCCATTTTATTGTTTAATAAGCAAAGGTTGAATTTTATTAAAATTGGAAAATTTATGTGAAAAAAAAAATTTATTGAGAAAATTTATAATATATATAATTAATAAATAATTTATACTTATACCTAATAAGTATGAGTTTTGATGACTCAGGTTTTCGCGAGCCACGGTCGCGATCTCAAAAACTAAATCGCTCGAGATCACGATTAAATTCGTGTGAATCAATCTTCTATCTTCTATATATATAAAATAGAGAATTTATTTGTATATTTGTGCCTAACTAACTCTGGAACGCCTTGACCAACCAAACTTGGTATACATATTAGTTACTATCTGGAATCAAATTTTGGTGGTGATACAGTTTTCGGTATCACCGTGATGAATAGTGTTGGTAGTACACTCCTATGGATGAGTTATGTATCACCGCAGGGGAGATAGTGCCCGATATTAGTGCCGATTCTATGGTTTTCGGGGTCGCTGAGTTGATTGGTGATGGTAAGACAGCTCTAGGAGGATGGGATCGATAACTAAGTGGTTGGGCGGTGACCGATATTAATGTCGATTATATAGTTTTCGGGGTCGCTGCGTTGAATTGTGATGGAAGGACAGATCTATGGGGAAGGGGTCGTTAACTAAGGGGGTAGGTTGACCGATATTAGTGTCGATCCCATAGTTTTCGGGGTCGCTGAGATGTATAGTGGTATTTAGAATGGTACTCTGCGACCGGATGGATTTGAGGGTGAGGACATTGTCGCTCCTACTTCAAATTGGAAGAGGTACTTCAAATGGGAAAAGGTCGATAAGTAGCCGTGTCTTATGGAAATATTAAACTGACATCTCTTTTTTAAATATGCCGTAGAACTAATAAATTCCATTTATCCGGCTGCATCTCAAGACAATCACATTTTGAACAAGAAGGGGCCATTCTTGCTGCTAACAATGGAGACACCCACGAAACAAACATTCAAATACTTGCCATGTTAATAGGCGTAGTCACGGAATATATGTGTATCGATGCCATTATAGATGCTGATGACGAAGTTAGTTATCTAACTGAACTCATCCTAAACTCACTTAATTGTCTGGATTGTCACCACATCGCCTTTTACTTACCGTGGGATCTCCAATTATTTTACTACGGAATATCGACTCGCCAAAACTTTGAAACGGCGCAAGACTATGCGCAAAAAACATGCTGGGTAGTCTAATTGAAGCGACTAGCTTGACAGAAAAAAGGCAGTCCACCATACAGTCACACCGTATAGAAGAGAAGTTCTTACTACCGCTTTATATAGCCAATGAGTTATATGAGGTTGAAGACCCCAACGGCTACCAATGGCTTTTTTGCATGAGAAGAGTGCCACTGTGGCTTTACGAACTCTTTCTTGTATGTTAGGTTTCCAGCTCAGCTTCGTGACCAAAATAAGACCCAAATATTTGGCTCTATCAGAGAATGTTTAGCTTTACCTTTTATAGAAGGAGGGTTAATAGCTGGAGCCTTATATTTCCTGGTGAATAGGACAAGCTCAGTTTTGTTTTCCTGAGACGGCATTAGCAACGTCATCCGCATAAGCGATTACTCTGCAGCCCTCACCTCTTAGGCATATCAGCAGTTCATTTACCGCTAAGTTCCAAAGACAGGGGGACAGGACTCCACCTTGTGGAATTCCTCTGCAGACAGATCTTCTGGCAGACGACACGCCCAGCTTTGAATTAATAATCCTACTTGTGAGCAGAAAATTAATCAATTCGCCATGCGAATCGTCCACCCTCAAAGTCGACAGCGCGTCCGTAATCGTAGATGTGTTGACGTTGTTAAAAGCGCCTTCAATATATAGGAATACCACCTTTGTGTACTCCTTGTGGTGAAGGAAATGTTCAATAGAACTTACCAGTGTGTGCAGAGCTGTTTCTACAGACTTGCCTTTACAACATGCGTGCTGATCTGTAGACAGGAGACTTTTGTCAATGCGTAGATATCGAACAGTCTTTCCAGTGTCTTTAACAGGAATGATGAAAGACTGATTGGTCTGAGATCCTTTGAACTAACGTGTGAGCGTTTGCTTTGGGTATGAAAACCACGTTTACTTCTCTCCATAAAACTTAAATATGGACCAGATCGAGATAACTATTTAGAATTGTTTCCAGCAAAGGAAGGATATTATCCTCCTGTCCTTTGCAGCTCGCATGGAATTATGCCATCAGGTCCTGCAGATTTGTATTGTTTGAAGCTTTGTAGCGCCAAAAGCAGTTTGTCCTTATTTATCAGATCGTTGGAGATAGTTGAACGAGTTCAAGGCCGACATTACTTATCGCATGGGACCTACCCGTTAAGTTGGTATCTAAAAGCAGATTAAGCGATTCTTCGCTTGAGGTAGTCCACGAGCCATCTGCCTTTTTCGGGCATTATTGGATTGGTTGCGAGGATTTTTCCTAGCCTAGCCGCCTCAGAAGATTCTTCTATTTTATCACAGAAGAGTCTCCAAGAAGAGCGCTTGGCTGTCCTTAATTCTCTTTTATAAAGGTAAAGAGATGCTTTGTAAGCATCCCTATCAGTTTCTAATCTAGTAGCCTTGACTACGTTGAATAGATTTCTGCAGCTGCCCCTGAAATGCCCTAACTCATTAGTTCATTAGTGCTTAGCGGGGGAAATGTAAGATCAGAGCGTACGTTTAAATAGTGTTTAAACGATACTCGGTATTTAAGCCAGTCAGTCTTCCTATGATTTCTATAAGGTGATTGGCGAGGGGGTTTGTCATCTAAACTGAATTGTATGTGCCGGTGATCGGAGAAAGAATGTTCAGCCGATACCTTCCAGTCTAGAATTAATTGGTTAAAAGAATCGGTGACAAAAATAATATCTAACACTTCTTGTCGACTCCTGGTTACGAATGTTGGTTCATTACCAGTATTGACTACAGTTAGGTTAGTACTTTAAATATAATCAAAAATTAGCTCAATCCTTTAGATTGCGTTTCACTAATATGCAGGATCTAGGTTTACCTTTACATGCTACATATAGCGAGTAATAACCAGGAGTCCTAAGTCCGCAAACCAGGTTGCTAACAATCGATGGTTCTTGGATTAGGACGATGTCTTCTCCGTATTTAAGCAGACGGAGTAAGAGGGAGGCCGAATCCTTTTTAGAGTGTTGGAGGTTAATCTGAACTAACTGCAGCATTTTTGTTGCAGTCAGGGAGAGAATCTCCACCATGGTGTTCTCTAGATCTTCCATTTCTGAAGACGAACTGAGAATTACGTCCTCGTTTGGGAATTCTCCGAAGGGTGAGTCCTCCGTCTCCATATCCGATAGAGGATCCGTCAGGGAAATAGACGACTGTGACAGGGTCACCGAAGTTTTTGCAGTGTCTTCCTTCAAAGGGATTGTGACAGATGCTCCAGGGTCGGGAATTAGGAGCTCAGAGTTTGAGGGATGGGGGGGAAGTTCACCTGCCTCCAGCTCGTCCTTCTTGTAGACTCGAATGGTGTGTGTCCACGAGCCATCTGCCTTTTTCGGGCATTATTGGATTGGTTGCGAGGATTTTTCCTAGCCTAGCCGCCTCAGAAGATTCTTCTATTTTATCACAGAAGAGTCTCCAAGAAGAGCGCTTGGCTGTCCTTAATTCTCTTTTATAAAGGTAAAGAGATGCTTTGTAAGCATCCCTATCAGTTTCTAATCTAGTAGCCTTGACTACGTTGAATAGATTTCTGCAGCTGCCCCTGAAATGCCCTAACTCATTAGTTCATTAGTGCTTAGCGGGGGAAATGTAAGATCAGAGCGTACGTTTAAATAGTGTTTAAACGATACTCGGTATTTAAGCCAGTCAGTCTTCCTATGATTTCTATAAGGTGATTGGCGAGGGGGTTTGTCATCTAAACTGAATTGTATGTGCCGGTGATCGGAGAAAGAATGTTCAGCCGATAACTTCCAGTCTAGAATTAATTGGTTAAAAGAATCGGTGACAAAAATAATATCTAACACTTCTTGTCGACTCCTGGTTACGAATGTTGGTTCATTACCAGTATTGACTACAGTTAGGTTAGTACTTTAAATATAATCAAAAATTAGCTCAATCCTTTAGATTGCGTTTCACTAATATGCAGGATCTAGGTTTACCTTTACATGCTACATATAGCGAGTAATAACCAGGAGTCCTAAGTCCGCAAACCAGGTTGCTAACAATCGATGGTTCTTGGATTAGGACGATGTCTTCTCCGTATTTAAGCAGACGGAGTAAGAGGGAGGCCGAATCCTTTTTAGAGTGTTGGAGGTTAATCTGAACTAACTGCAGCATTTTTGTTGCAGTCAGGGAGAGAATCTCCACCATGGTGTTCTCTAGATCTTCCATTTCTGAAGACGAACTGAGAATTACGTCCTCGTTTGGGAATTCTCCGAAGGGTGAGTCCTCCGTCTCCATATCCGATAGAGGATCCGTCAGGGAAATAGACGACTGTGACAGGGTCACCGAAGTTTTTGCAGTGTCTTCCTTCAAAGGGATTGTGACAGATGCTCCAGGGTCGGGAATTAGGAGCTCAGAGTTTGAGGGATGGGGGGGAAGTTCACCTGCCTCCAGCTCGTCCTTCTTGTAGACTCGAATGGTGTGTGATAGAATTGTTTCCAGCAAAGGAAGGATATTATCCGAAGTCCTTTGCAGCTCGCATGGAATTATGTCATCAGGTCCTGCAGATTTGTATTGTTTGAAGCTTTGTAGCGCCAAAAGCAGTTTGTCCTTATTTATCAGATCGTTGGAGATAGTTGTACGAGTTCAAGGCCGACATTACTTATCGCATGGGACCTTCCCGTTAAGTGGGTATCTAAAAGCAGATTAAGCGATTCTTCGCTTGAGGTAGTCCACGAGCCATCTGCCTTTTTCAGGCAGCTCGGCATTATTGGATTGGTTGCGAGGATTTTTCCTAGCCTAGCCGCCTCAGAAGATTCTTCTATTTTATCACAGAAGAGTCTCCAAGAAGTATGCAGAAGGCATTACGAGGATTACTTTGTATTAGTATGTGGTTCGTTTGCAGAAGGCATTGCGGAGATTACTTTGTGTTAGTTGTATGGTTTATATTAGCATCCCTTCACATAATTGCTGGTACGTTGTTCGTGCTTGTCAATAAAGGCTTGGACCCATTTTAGCTTGGCGACCTGCTTCGGTATTCTGTTGGTCTCTGGAATTGCTCCGAGGGGGGCCTTCAGTATCCGTACTTTAGTACGCTGTTCCTTGTACGACGATCTAGATGGAGTGCGATGTCGTGAACCTCCATCAGATGCGCCTACGAGCTTACTGGCAGTAGAAAGACCATGAGGTAGACGGTAGATGGTCTAGATGGAGCTCGTTGTCGCGAAAATCCACCAGATGCGCCTACAAGATTACTGGCAGCGGAAGGGCTATGAGGTGCCATAATCCTACCGCTGCCAGTAGAAAGCCTATCTTTCAAGGTCGACATGCGCTTGTCGGCAGTATTCAAACAAAAAAGGCGCCGTACTACCGTCCGGTAAAGAAGAAGTACCGGTCTTCGAAGTGTTTGTACTAGTTTTCTCAAAACTAGCAAAATAAAAATTATTACTGTCTGTCATTTGGATTCCCACGAGTGGCGGAGAAAGGGTTGTTTATCTGCAGATAAGGAAAGAGGTCTAGAATCTGGAGGGTGCCAGGTATTCCTATACTCCGTGAGCAACTTGGCTATTTTTAAACTGGGCTCCCAGCCAGGCTGATTCTCGGCACGGAACGTATAACACCTTAATCCAGCCCAGGGGATGAGGATTGAGAGATGTAAAAAGGAGGAAGGGGAATATGGGAGGTGAGAGAGAGAGTGATGAGCGACCTTTGGTTTTAGGACTCATTTAGAGAAAACTCTCAACAATCTTTGACCTTACTTAGCCCCTACAACTCTTCAAGTTCGACGCTCGGGTAGGAGATGCAAAAAAAAAAATGCACAACTAAAATAGTAGCAAGAAGCTAGGCCTTGGACCGCAACGGTCTGTCGCGCCGAATATAATTATTATTTAACATAAATGGACGCGATTATGTTGCACCTAAAATTATGAACCTACCTGCGGAAGTAGTATCAAAATTAAAATAAGTGCTATTATCGAACATGGGTACCAACGTTTCCAAAACCTTCGTTTAAAAGCAGCATTGAAAGAGGAAGTGAATTCTCTAGAAAGAGAAATATCTTATGATATCCAAAAAATTAGAAACATTATAGATTTAAGTAATGTGAAAATTATTCTTGTAAATACTGCAAATGAAATGACTCAATGACTCAGGGAACTTTGTTAGATAGGTATATGAGGAGAATGATTTAGACAAAATTATAGTCGTAATCAGAAAGCGAAGGTACGACAAAATTTAGACAAAATTATAGCCGTAATCAGAAAGCGAAAGTGCGGGGATTCTTGTATTAGGCCAGAATTCCGAACGAATTATAAACCTAGGACTAACTCACAAGAAGAAACTCGAAACCACAAAAGGTCAGGGAACTATCGAAATACGAATAATAGAAGTTATTCAGGCCAATATCGCCAGAATGATAGACCATGATACAGTAGGAATCTTTCAGGACAATATAGAAAGAATGCAGGACAAGTAAACCCCAAAAATTCAGGTCATTACTATCAAAACCATAGACCACAAGGTGATCCCATGGAAGTTGATAATATAGTTCAAACAAATAAAAGAAATAGGAAACAGACAATAACGGTCAAAACTCGCATAACTTCAGGCCAATATTGCCACCAACAGGATACGTCTTATTTCAGGTTAAAAACATCTAGTGAAAAAGTAGAACCACCAAGTGAAAGAGTAGAAAGCAGAAGCCAAGAGGAATCATTTTATATGAACTAGCCTCGGAAGAACTACCCCAAATAAAAATCATAATTAATTCAAATTAATACATAGCTCTAGTTGAAACAGGATCAACACTTAGCATAATAGACGATAGACTGACTGAATTTAATAAAATACCAATCGAACCCATTTATTTTACAACCGTTACGGGAAGGGATTGAATTTTGTATGAGGTACACACACCTGCAACTGATGAATTTAAAAAACGCTCTAATGCGTGTATTAGATGAAAGGTCAAACAACTTACCAATAGAGGTTACCAGTTTATAATTGGTATGGACCTGTTTAATTTTTTAAATACATTCATTAATGTAGACGAAGGTGTCGAATGAAACTGTCATAATACTTCTTAAAATATATCCGGTTGAGATTATAGCGTTGGTTAAAAATATCTTATTAAATTTAGCCCCATTACAACTGGAACAAAGACAAATTCTGGACGAAGAAATTTCGAATATCGTGCATAAAATTAAAACGCTAATCTCATTACAAAACAGACAAAGAAAAGGTTTACTTAATCTAGTAGGTACCGCACAAAAATGGCCCTTCGGAACCATGGACGACGAGGACAGACAAACAATAGAAGGACACTTAGATAAAGTTTTGCAGAATAGCCATAATTCAATAATCGCAGGTAACAAAAAAATTAAAATTAATGAATATTTTACCAATAATTTTAAAATTTTAAAAGAAACTATTGACAGTGACCGGGAAGCTATTTTAAGACAGATGAATTTAACTCATAGAATAGAAAGAGAGCTAGTAATGAAACAAATCTATTTCGATCCATTATTTAAATTAAAATATATATAATCAAATATAGAACACATTCAAGATAATATAGTATCTGCAAGAAGTAATATATTAAACCCCAATATCCTTACTAATGAAGAGATTGAAAATTATAAAATAGATTTCCTTAAAACAAAGCAAATAAAATTAGGATTGCAGAATACAAAAATAATATGTTAATATTTGCCATTAAAATTCAAAAAAATTATTTAACCTTACCACCTAAGCGTTGACCCCAGTTCCCAATAAAAATGTTATGAAAATAGATGCTACAAAGGAATTTGTTGTTGAATATAAAAATAAATTGTGCTAATATGAACAAGATAAAACTATATCTGAATTGGTGGAAAGTAAACACTGTATTTTAAAACAAAATTGTAACTTCATCAAAAATACACAACTCGAAATTATATCCTTAGATGATGAAAATATATTTATAAAGACTATTAAAACAGAATTAAATCAAACATGTGATGATATGAATTTTATGCTTACTGGTAACTACCCATCCATTTTACAAACTGTACCCTTATACTTATTAGATCAAAAATATTTCAACGTAAGGCATTCTCAAAAACAACGATTTTACTACCTAAATAATAGAGAAACATTTAATTTTTCCGGACCTTTAAAATTTGAAAAAATTATACTAAACTCAGTTGATAACTTGAAAGAAATACAGGAGATAGAACTCAAGAAATATATATCCTACAATTTAAACATTATTTGTGTGGTAATAATTTTAATTATGTTTGCAATATTGTCTTTTTTATGCATTCAGAAAAAAAGGATACAAATTAAATTTAATAACAAAATTCAGGAGAGTTTTAACTGTAGGGAGGGAGAAGTTACATATAATGTTACGACCGGAAAGCCTGATAAGTACGATGAACTTATCAGCCGTATCCAGCAAGACTTGCAGAATAATTGAAATTATTACGAAATTGCTGACGCTATGTCAGGGATCTATGTAGCACAATTCTACTTTTTAGAATTAAGCAATAAGCAATGTAATGCAAATAATCGGCAATAAATACAGGTGTCGATAACTTAGCAAATGAGTTATAATTTGCATTTTTGTAGTAAACGTTTCGTGCTCTGTTAAAAAATAAAGTTCGCTAGTCTTAAATTTAACAAGTGTTTTTTTTAATTCGGACCCGATCAATAGATTTCAGTTGCGTGTATCAAAGTCAGTGGCATACAGTTTGAGCATTTACTTTATATGTACTTAAGTCAAATAAAGTTTTATCACTGCGTTATGTTGTTTTTTATGAAGCCCTTATCTTCAGTTACAGTTTGAGACAAGAAATTAATGAATTTTAAAAGTTTGTTATTTAGTCGAATTCTGCATATTAATAGCAATAACCTCGTATTTACATAGAAGGATGTATAGCACAATTTAGGCTTTTTTCATCAGTACTCTTAAACTTTTACAAAAAAAAAATAATTACCACATTTCATGAAGTTTATTAAAATTTAAGTTGAGATTTTTTTTTTTCCAAAAAATTACAACAGCTACTCATACGATTTACTGCATATCTATTGGTTTAGGCCATGAAGAATGTTATAATACCAAAAAACAGATGGATTTCATTTATTCGTAGCTGTGCTATACAGAAACGCAAAGTAGTATAAAAAAATCTACATTTTGAAAAAATAATAAATCTTGGGTAAGGTTGGGAAATTTTTTTATTTTGGGCGCCCAATAGCTCTACTATGAGGTGGAACACCTACCTTTGGCGAACAGGTCGCCAAATTCTAAACAAAAGTTTTTAAAAGATTATTTCGAGAAATGCTCTTAGATACATTTTTTTTGATAAATACAGTATTGAAGGCTGTTGAATTTCCTACAAATACATGGCCAAATATTTGTGCATTCGGTCAACAAGAGCGAGATAGTGCGGGTTGTGTTACTACTACTACTACTACGTATAAGAAGGGTTGCATGACATCCTAGTGTTCCTGCAGCAACAGTGCAACAAAATTACACGGGCAGTGGATGCAACCTTACCACTTCACTCCAGTGCAAAGTCTGCTTTAAAAGGACTTACCAAGAAGGACCTAATTATGTGAGTCGATTTCACAACATTGAACGGGCACATAAAATTGGTGGTGGGTGGTGAAAATGGACACATGAAAATGGTGTCCACTCACAAAATTATGTACTTTTGGGTATGTCCTGTTGAAGCAGATTATGCACTGGAGTGAACTGGCAAGGGTGCATCCGTTCCACGTGTAATTTTGTTGCACCCTTGCTACGGGAACACTGAGACGTCATGCAACTCTTCTTATATTTAATATTAGTAAGATGTAGAAGATTGAATAGGCTTTAATACTGCATTTGTCAAAAAAAATGTATCCGATAGCATTTCTCGAAAAAATCGTGTTTGTGAATATAATTTTTGAAGAAGATTTTGAAGACCTGCATATCGCTATTGCTTAAATAATTTAAAAAAATGTACATTGTTTAATCTTAAAAATGAACTTTTCTTTTAAAAAAGATTAATAGTAATCTTGTATATGGAGGCGTTCAAGAGCTATAGGGTGTGAAGTCATGTAAGATCAAAAGTACGTTTTCATTCACTTTGAACTTTATTCCTGTTCCTGTTGACCTATTGCAGAAATATTATGAGGTGAAGTTGTAGAAAATTCAATGGGCTTTAAAACTGCATTTGTCAAAAAAAAATTATCTGAGAGCATTTTTCGAAATAATCGGGTTTGAAAATAAAATTTTAAAAAAACATTTCAAAAATTCAAAAAGCAGGGTGTAAAGTGATGTAAGGTCAAAAGTACGCATCTCTGCTTTTAAAACTCTACGCACACCACAGGGGGTAAAAAAAGACCCCCCATCGCATACGATTTATTTCACGAAATTAACTAAGGAATCACCCCTTTAAGTATTTTCAACCTTAACGGATACACCCTATATACATTCGTTTGCGGGGCAAATTTAAAAACATAAGCCTCATAAAGGTTCACGCACATTCAGAGGGTTCCCCAAATGATGATAAAAAAGAATTCTTTGAATCAGTCGAACGGGAACTCCCTCAGGATGATGTCATTCTGGGGGATATGAATGCTAAAATAGGTAGGGAGTACAGTGGCACCCATAGCTTACACGAGAACACTAATGATAATGGACAACGAGTCATTGAGATGGCAGCCAGCGATAATTTGGTGGTTGCCAGTACAAGATTTGCGCGTAAATATATCCATGAAGCCATCTGTGTACCTCCTAATGGAGCCACTACGGCCAAGCGATCGCCACAAATGCAGGGAGACTAAGTCCTGGGGCTGAGATGTCAGGCGTAGAAGAGAAATGTACACGTCTTAAAAATACTGTCATTAGTACTGCTGACTCCATCTTAGGCGTAGAGATCGGAACGACTGGTTCGATGACGAATGTAAGCAAGTGCCTGAACGTAAGAATGTTGCGTACCGAGCAATGCAACAATCTCATAGAACGCGGGCACGCGAATATGAGTATTCACCGGCGAAAGAAAGCGTCCTGGGAGAAGCATATCGTCCGTGAACTAGAACAGTACAGAGAGAAAGGACCGCACCCTGCGCGGAAGTTCTACCAAGAAGTCCGCGGTATGACGCCATATAGACCAACCGCGTAGCATATACTGCAAAGACAAAGAGGGTAATCTTAAGAGCATCTTAGAGTGATGGGAAGAGCACTTTCATGAGTTGCTAAATGGCCAGCGAACTGAGGAGTTTGAGGGTTCACCAATTAGCAGAGCTATAAATCGGCTCAAAAAAAAAATAAGGCGCCGGGATCAGACAGTATCCCATCGGAACTGATTAAGTCAGGAGGGTCCTCAATACACAAAGCAATTCATGAACTAATAGTGCAAGTATGGGAAGAAGAAGTGATGCCAGAAGACTGGCGAAGAGGCATCCTGTGCCTCATACATAAGAAGGGAGATATCACAAAATGCAGCAATTATCGCGGTTTAACGTTGTTGAGTACCGCGTATAAGATTTTGTCCTCTATCCTTCAAGACAGGATAGCCCCATACGCTAAAGTCATCATTGGTCCATACCAGTGTGGCTTCATCCATCACAGGCAAATCAACAACTGATCAGATTTACACCCTTAGGCAGGTGATCGAAAAATGTCTAGAGTTTCAAAACACACTACACCATCTTTTTAAAGACTTTAAAGCCGCATAGCCAGAGTAGACATGAGAGAATTCAGCATCCCAAATAAACTGATACGACTATGTAGGTTGACCATGACCAATGTTATAATCCAAGTAAAAATATCCGGATCACTATCAAGCCCATTCAACATCTATAACGGGCTCCCATAAGGGAATGGTCTGGTCTGTGTCCTCTTCAACCTGGCGTTGGCGAGACTCCGACGTAACGGCGGAACAATCCTCTTTAAGTACATTCAGATACTGGCTTACGTCGACGATATTGACATCGTTGGTAGAAACCCAAGAGCTGTACAGGAAGTTTTCATCCAGATCGAGTAGGCGGCACGAAATCTGGAGCTGCACATAAATGATAGCAAAACAAAGAATATGATGGCCACGTCTGCGACTAGAAGATTCAACATTGGTCCCTCAATTCAAATAGTGGAGCGCGAATTTGAAGTAGTGCAATCCTTTAACTATCTGGGGTCAACTATAGCAGTCGATAACAGCATGGAACCAGAAATACGCGCACGGTTGCTTAAAGCCAACAAAAGCTACTATAGTCTTTCAAGACTCTTCAAATCTTACTCAACTCTTAGCCGCGTTCGAGAGAAAATTCTTACGGAGAATTCTTGGCCTCGAATGTGAGGAAGGACGATTCCGGAGACTTTATAATGATGAGGCCTACGAGCGTTACCGCGATCTCGAAATCGTGAACAAAATTAAGCTCGGTAGGTTCCGGTGGGCAGGACACCTAGCTCGCATGAGCGAAGAGGATCCTGCTCGGAAAGTCCTTTGCGGTAGGATTTATGGAACACGACAGCGAGGTTGGCCAAGCCTACGCTGGAAGGGTGGTAGAGTTTAGGGATGCCAAATTGGATGACATCGGCTTGAAATCGGGACCGGTGGAGAGACTTTTTGCGGGAGGCCAGGACCGGACCCCGGTTGTAGAGCCAAATATGATGATGATATAGGAAAAATTCAGTGGTATATCTACCACCTACTTCTTTGGATCTAGAAAGTAGATGGCATTGCAATACAAAAAAGAATGGTTGTGAACATAGCATCGCTCCATAAGCTTAAGACATCTAGATATTAACTATTTTTGCCATAACATTCCTACACCTGCTAATAATAACATTTAAAATCTCAAAAAAAAATGCTTTCACATTAAGACTGAATTAACATTTCACAAAGGGGGTGTACTATAGCCTAAAACCACCCTCCACCTGCCGCTTACATACATCGAAAATTTCATAAATATGGGTTGGTAAATGTGATTGATATTAACATTTCACATATCCCACCCCGTGGGAGAGAGCCTATCACCTTCCTTCACCTGACAATAATATAATGGCAAATGTGATTTTCCATAAATAACAACTGCACAATTTTTTTTAATTATATAGATTAATAGATATCATTGTGATCAATCAATTATCAACTATCAATGTAATGGTCCAAGTAAAAAGGACCTCTGATAAGTTTGTTTAGCAAATAGCTTAAGCAAAAGAACATAACACCACATGCAATTTTAAGCCTCAGAGGATTAACACAGAAGACCAATGTTAAAATCAACTAAAAGAATTAGATTTTTGATAAAAAAAAACGGAAAATTCCACCAAAAAGCTTATTAATCTATATTATACAAAAATCAATTTCTGTGTTTCTATGCGTTAGACATCGCAAACTCAAAAACTATCCATCTCATTGAAGTGAAACTTTCAAGACGTGTTTGTTTTTATGCAGTAAAATTGCTAAAGTTTTCCGATGGGTGGAAGTAAGGTGGGGTCAGCTCACCCCACCATATACTTTGTTTTGTGCTCATTGTGCGCCCCAGATTTCATGCAACCTGGTCGATCTGGATGAAAGATTCTTGTACAACTCTTGGGTTTCTACAAATGATGTTAATATATTAAGCCAGTATCTGGATGGACTCATAGAGTATAGTTCCTCTCGCTGTTACACCAGAGTCTCGGATCACTTTCTTCAACGCTAGGTTGAAGAGGAAGCAGCCCATGCTATTACAGCGCACGTTTAAACAGAGAAATAGAAGAATAGAAAAATACCAAAAAATGTAATTTAAAAACAGAAATCTAAATACTAGACGCATAGAATTTACCAGGTATGTAGGTATCTACTTACCTTTGTATGTAACACGAATGGTTTTGCTTGAATATTCTTGAACTTGCAGCTTTGTGTGGATGGCCGCACTTGAACTAAATATAAAAGTAGACAGGTGCAACTGAAATAGATAAACCAACCACTGCCAATGCGCACTAGTGATACCTGCAATTATGGTGGTACTATTCTCGTCATTATTGCATACTGAATACATACAAATACCAAAATGTCAAACTTACATGACAAAAACAGTCAAGACGAACCATTTATTTTTTTAAGTCCAGGGTCTTGATATCTACTCTCTGTACTCATGCGATAAAGCCCTTACCAAACAACAACTTATGGTTCAGAGTACGTATCTTAATTTCTTCTTTGAGCGGGTTTTTATCAGATTTTATGCCTCTTAATATTATTCATCGTCGTGGCTTAATGGTATTTACCTGTTGCTTATGGCGCATTCAACAGCATTGCACACTACAAGCAATATCATACACACACGCACACATTTCTATCATTACTTATTCGCATTCCATATACCGTAGCATAAAATCTTTCACTTCTTCATTTACGATTTTAGTTGAGTTGTGACCGGCTTGAAATGCGTTCGAGGTTTAAAATCACATGAACCTCTACAATTTTTTAATTTCCCTATAACCAATGTGCACATTCACACACACAAATTGTGTAGACAGTGAAATCGAATCGAAATCGGGAGAGTAAAAATATAGCAGCAAAAAGAAAGAAAAGAAAACACCCGACGAAACGAAAATAAACAGTTTTATTTAATAACCAAATAATTTTTGTGCTTAATTACTATTGTGTCCAATTCAGTGCGTGTTTGATAAAAAAAATTCAAAACATTTGATCATATTTTTCGTTTATAGTTCGGTAATCGGTCGTAATCCCAAAAATTTGAAAGCAGCGAAAATGTCTGATTAGAAAATGTAGCAAAAATAATTGTTGTACACATAGCAACTAGCAAGTAAAAATGACAAATTATTTACTAATGTTATTAACACTACGTAGGATTTTGCACCACCAACCAAAAAGTTATAGATCATCATAGTCATCAGTCGGCGACCATCGTTGTTCGCCTACAACACATCGCCGCACGGTAGCAGACGGACAACAAGACATGGTGTGTAATTACCCATCTGAGAAAATACTTCAGATGTAACATTTTTTGCATCACATTACAATTTATAAACTGCATACCACAGCACCACCGTACACGTACAGCAGTGAGTTGTAGTATGCTACTAGTGTATACCTACCTATCTTTGTGAGTGACTATTACATTTTACATATCGTCTGACCCACTTCCACCTCCTCTTTCAAGCGAATTGTGACCTACTTCCATCAAAGTCGTTATTGTCTTCGTAATCATTTGTTCCGAAATCAAAACTTTAAACGAATTTAACGACGACTGCACAGTACATAATCAGGAGGCGCAGTTAAATTCTTTGTGAATTTCATTCGAATTTTCACACATCGGATTTTGTGTTTTGTATTCGAATCATCACTTACCTACTGGCTAATCGCTGAAAATCTGATTTCACAAATTGCTTAATATACATAAATATATAAATAATATATATAATAAATATATATATATATATATATATATATATATATATTTATTATATCATATATTTATGTATACCAAATATTAATATATATAAAATGAAGGTGTTTATAAAAGTCGCGTACAAAAAAAAACTATAACCTGCTCGTTAACGTACAACTCTTCATTAATATTCTAAGAGAACAATCCCAACTCCAAAGTTTTAAGCTATGAGTATTTCTACTTCCATGAAATTATTCTGCACATTGACTGAGGACCATTTATAGAAATGCGGTTTATTTTATCAATGAAGTTTGATTATCTACGGACAACGCGACATCTACTCGTATATCTATGTATAAAATAACGTATAACGGGAGGTATAAGTGAAATTTCTTGAATTTCCACTTTATCATACTGTTGTTGACCTATTTGTGTGATTTCTTGTTCTCTGCTCTGTTTTGTCGTTGTGATGAGAAATACTAAAAGATAGACGACTGCGGCAAGCGTCCGAGAAGGTGTAACATTTCTTCGTTCGTGTTCTGCTCGGTTTCTTCAACAACATTGAGTGATTCTTTGCTTTTGAAGCTGGACTCATATAAGGCAACATGCAAGCATTTTAGTTATAAGGCTGCGATGATGGGCAATCCTTTTAAGTTGTTTTCGAGCAATGGGGTAATAATTAAGTTTTACTAACATTAAACATTGTTGTAAAGGATTTATTACTAACACAAGTTATGTGTACAAAATATTTTTTTTGTCACATGATAATGCAAAGTATTTACTTTGTACGCAAGTTGCACTATCTACAATAATTTAGGAATTCGCTCGCACAAGGCTTATAAGTGCGGATTGCGCTTTAGAACAATTGACACGAGACAATTGGGGCTTGTAATCGTTGACTTCCCAAATTTGCATTTCTTGCAAAAACTAACAATGTACATAACGCAGCAATAAATAAAATTGGAACAATAAACAAACATCTTTGGGCTTCTACTTAAATCTAATTGTTTTAACTTTTACTATTTTAAAAACTGTTAATCAAAATTTTCTAGCAGCTATTGAACCGTGGTCACGACAACACGAATTGAATAATATTTAAATTTTTTAGTGTTGGTTGGTTGGTAGCCACCTGTACTTATGATTGCAAAACAAGTGTCGGTACAAAAAACGAAATACCAATACAATCTCGTTGGTGGAACTTGGCTTCGTCCTTCGTGAATAATTATTATATTTAATATAAATTCAAGATAATTCTGAGCGCTGCTTATGCAGGTGTAATTGTATAAAAGTCATCAGTAGTTTACTTTGTTAACAGGTCGTCTTAGTGTAATCCACATTCATTATTGAAGTACTTCGGTTGCTATAATATCTTTTACTTTTCCAAAGTGTTCTTATAAAACAATCCTGCTACAATGGGAACACCCTCAGTTGTAAATATTGGTTCTAATTTCCCAAGGGTCTGTGGTTTTCCAACAATCTATAGTATCTAGGTTATCAAACATAGGAAAGGTTACTGTACTGTACTCGGGCATCAGTAGCACAGACATTTGTACTGGAACCTTATATAACATGTTTTCAATTAAAGTTATAATATAGGTTTAACCAATTCTAAATGAATAACTAGATCTAGGATTTCTTCTTCTTCTTTGGTCCTATATCCACTTGTGGGAACTAGGGCCTCAACTACGCCTACGCGCCATCGCGTGCGGTTCCTAGCAATGAGCTTCAGCTCTCTCCAACTCTTCCCCAATAGCCATGACTCCTGCTCAACTGTTCTGCGCCATGTATTTCTCGGACGACCCGTTATTCTACCATCCTGAGATAACGGATTCCATTGCATTGCGTAATTTGCTATGGAACTTTCGCCTTTTCGGAGTGTATGAACAATCTACTGCCACTTTCGTCGTTGGATGGTTGTGCCTATTGGTTCCTGACCCGTTCTCCGGTAAAGATGTTCATTAGAGATACGGTTAGTCCAAAAAACCCTTAAGATGTTCCGTAGGCATCTATTTACGAACGTTTGTAATCTTTTTGTGATAGTAGCGGTCACCTTCCAAGTGCTGCACCCATACAACAGCACATATTCAACATTTGAACAGTCGCAGCTTGGTGTTTAAGCTGATCGCTAACTCTCTACTCTCTCTACCGGCTGTCCAGCAATGTTAACTTGAGTTACTGAGTTAGTGCCGCAGTTGATGATTTTGGCAGTATTAATCTTCAAACCCGCAACATTTGCCTCCCTTTCCACATTTGCTGTCGTTTAGTGCAGCTCCATAATCCTGTGTGAGAGTAAACAAACGTCGTCAGCGTAGTCCAAATGTTTGAGTTAAGACGTAAGAGTCCAACGAATTTCTCCGTTTCCAGTAGATAAAGCTGCGCGTAGTACATCGCTAACCACCAACAAAAAAAGTATCGGCGATAGAATGCAACCTTGTCGTACCCCACTTAGGATCTCGAATTCCTCTAACAGCTTTCCTCCATGCAGCACATGACATTTAGAGCCATCATAGGTTGCTTTAATAATAACTATAAGTTTATCGGGTATACCTCTCCTGCGCAAGGCGAGCCAGATAAACTGTCTGTTGACACTGTCAAACGCCTTTTCAAAATCGATGAACAGCAGGTGCAGTGGTGACCAAAATTCAACGCACTGTCCAATAATGATCACACACACACACAGGAGGATCTAGTACGGAAACTAGATGGGAAGCTTGACAATCATTCCCTTCTTCCACTCGTCGGGGAAACTTTCTGCCTCCCAAGCTCTCTCTACAAGAGGATATAAAAGCTCTGCTGATGCGTTGGAGATATAGGATTTGCAGGTTCATTTTTGTATTGAAGCATCTGTTAAGGTTTATCGCTTTATTTTGCATCAACTAGGCTGATATTTGTGTGTAGTACTAAATACCCGCATACATGTCGACAAGCTCTTGGCCAAATTATAGCTCCTCCATATCTGCAATACAACCAGCGTATAATTTTCGCACTCGCATGTTGAAAGTGCGGCTCAACCTCGATGTGGTGCCCGCCAGTAATTTTAGCCAAAAAAGGAAAAGCTGAAGTAAGCTTGACGCGTGACTTATAACCTTGCCCGTAAAAATCTCTCGTTACAGAATATTCGTAAAGATCGGAGCAACTGGTTCGATTATGAATGTAAGCAAGCGTCAGAACGTAAGAATGTTGTGCGTACCAAGCAATGCAATAATATCAAAGAAATCGGACACACGGATTTTAATATGAAAAGCTCACAAGATATGCAAAAATAGTTCACCGGTGAAAAAAAGCAACAAGTTAGATGAATCGTCCGTGAACTAGAATAGTACATAGAACGAGGACCGCACTAGACGCGGAAGTTCTAGCTACCAAAGACTCCGCGGTATGACGCAATATGTTGCAAATAAAATAAAAACGTGCAGCAGTTATCGTGGTATAAAGGTGTTGAGTATCGCGTACATGATTTTCTACTTTCATTTTAATACAGCATAGATCCTTATGCTAAAATCAATTTTGGTCCATACTAGTGTGGGCATATCCCAGGCAAATTAACAACTGAGCAGATTTTAAACATTATGCAGATGGCTTGGCTTTATTCAGATAACAAAATACCTTTTCACACATGCCATTCTTTACTTTGATTAAACATCTTGTAATTTGATAGTTAGATCGTCGCTCTTAGCAAGTTTTGACCTACCACTCTGCTAACCTTTAACGATTTGTATATTGTAAAGAGTTTAACCCGTTAAGCGACTTATCAATAAGCTTATTTCTGGTGCAGGTCTCTCGCTCAGTACTCTAGTCAGAGAATCTGAGGTGGATCTTCCTCTTTAACAAGACTTTTAAACCATATCATGTTGAGTGGTTACAGCCCATTGTCAACGGAGTTGAAATCATGGCATGATGTAAATCGGTCTCCATTTTAACTTCTATCTTCTTCGTTTTCTTATCGTAATGTAATGTAAAGTTAATGCTTAACTTAAAGTATATATATATACCAATATAGAGAAGAGTTTTATATTCCTAACATTGAACTCGGGCATGAACATCATTGGATTGAAGCTTTTGCTGAGAGAAAGGTTAAAGATTAAAATGCACGAAGCACGATGGTGAACTAAGTTGCTCATCATTCTTTGAGTGGGACGAACCCTGCTTGCCTAGCTTTCGCCATTAAGCATGCTCATGAACTATTCCCATTTACGTAGGTCAAGCATAGAACGAAAGTAGGTCCTCAACCAAAAGTTGGCCCAGACTCAGCTAACCTCCAAGGAGATCAACCTTATCTGCGGGTATAGCCAACTCCCGTAGTTAGTGATGAGCAAACGCAAGACCAAGACCATTTCATCTCGGTCTTGGTCTTGCAAGTCGAGTCTTGGTCTTGGTCTTGCATTCGTGCCATTAGTCTTGGTCTTGGTCTTGGTCTTGCAGCCTGAGTCTTGTTCTTGGTCTTGCGGTCTTGCAGAATAAAGTATTTTTTGAATAATAACTATATAAGTATGTATAAATGGTTGTATGTATGTACATATTTTTGTTCTAGCATAACTATGGAACGTCTTGCTCAATTTTAACTAAACTTATTAACTAAATATATTACTTAAAATACACCGTCTATTAGTGCTGGTGGGGAGGGGAATATATGCAAAAATAATAGAAACTATAGAGAAGGTTTTGCTTGTCTAGCATGAAAAAACCTAAAACAAGAAAAACCCAAAAATATAAAATTATCAGGAAATAGCAATCTATGTGTGTATGAATACACATACATATGCCTGTGAATACTATAAAACACAACAGAGTCGCTGATCTTCTGTCTGGGGTTTTTAGTTTGGTATTGTTATAAATGTACCTACTCGTATACAAATAAACATACGACATATGTAGGTTTTAAAAAATAAATATCAACAGAGAAATTACGTGATTTTAAATGCAAGAGTCTTGCAGTCTTGCAGTCTTGCATACATATTTTTGGTCTTGGTCTTGGTCTTGGTCTTGCACACTCAGTGTTGGTCTTGGTCTTGGTCTTGCAACTGAATGATTGGTCTTGGTCTTGGTCTTGGTCTTGCATTTTTTGCAAGACCAATTTTGCTCATCACTACCCGTAGTACCAACGCGACCTCGGTGAGATCTGACATCGAGGGACTCAGCTCATTCAGTATGAGTGCCTTTGGTGTAGGTACACTACAACCATGACAGCACATCGTCCGGAACTTCGAACCCAAACCCCACTAGGATGAGACTCTATCATAGGCCGCCCACGATAGAAACTATCCCAGACACGTACGGTCCTGAAGTTGTACGATAAGGCTGCTACATACGAAGACAGTGCCCGTTCTAGACATTCTAAGTACTAGCAGCCTTGCCCCTTTTATCCAAGTATCAAACCTATCGGAAAGTAAGATACAGTGGTCCTCTCGGGGGAACTAAGTTGCTCAGAAGATTTTACATAGTACGAACGATTAAGATGGTTACTTCAATCGCTGTATACCCACTGATACGGCACAGTCGGTTAACTAGCGGCTATATGAGAGAATTCTTCTCTACCTTTCTCTTTCCATGCCAAAAGAATTTAGCATTGATATTATTTTTGGTTTCAGTTTAAAATGTCTTTTCATTGAAAAATTATGAAGTGACCGCATTATAATTTTTTTATAATTAAAGTACTAGAGTTTTTTTTAATCACCCTCTTAACACCCCAATACTGTGACCTATCTATTCTATTCTATTAGTGTCTACTCGATCTCATGTTAATACAACTACTGCTCATAAGGATTTATGTCCCTTGTGTTAGATTTGCAGATATTGAGTGAGTGTGCATCATTCTTTCTGTCAAACGTGGAAGACATGTTGCCCTAAACAAACGAAACCCATACACTACCAGAGAATATGTTATCTTATAATCTTGCCTCTTCCAATTGAAAACAAAACGCTACTTTGTCTCTGGATATAGGTTCTTCTTAATGAGATGGTTTTAAAATCTTAAGCTTAACTTAACTTTAAACTTAACGTTTTCTTGCGCAATCCTTAAGAACACAAAATCTAATATTACTAAAAAATGGCAAACACCACCTTTATGAAAAACTCATGCTAGTAGAACTTAATCCCAACAAATATTAAAAGCATCACACGTGTTGACGGTTTCAGGACAGAGTACCTTAATAACCAATAAATCCAGTTGGTAATCTGCGTCGTTGTTATTTTATTGTTATTATATCGTCGTTGTTATTTCATCAATAATTCCATTTTCATTGTTATTTTGTTTTATTGATATTATACCTTTATCATTATAGTTACATTTTCATTAAATCCTAATTGTTAATTCTTATAAACCTTGTTACTATCACATTGTTATTTTATTACGCTAAAAAAATTTATGCTGTTTGTACAGTGGAATTACTTGTAATTACATATAACGGCCTTGTTGTCGTATTGTACAAAAAAAATTAATAAACCAAACTAAACTAAACTAAATGGATGCAAGGCTGATCATCTTAGTTAGTAATTAAATTATTATTTTTGAAATTTAGATTCGTTGTAGACTACGGCTGAATTTGGCTCTAACAAACTTGCCTAAAACCGATGAAGTTCTATTCCGGAAGATTAAACGGAGTCGTATTTGAAAACAGTAAATTTTAGTCGTGGCAGATGCTCAGGGCCTGTTAAAGCGGTGGAAAAGCCTCCCTGCTGTCTTTTGGTGACGGGGCACCTATTAATGTGTTAATATGGAATCCAAAGCATCTAGGCAGCAGATCTAACTATATCGAGTAGGAATCTAGTTTCAGTGTCACTTGAACATCTGAATAAATTACGACTCTTACTCTTCTTTCTCTTTGAGGTTAATTCATTTAACCGTGGCATTAGGTACAAAGAGACCAGCCCTCATTCAAAATTCAATCTTCGGTACACAGGTATATTATTAAATCAGCTCATTTGTACTTTTCAGTCTGATAGCATATCATACAGCCGCCTTCTTTATGTGTGTTGGCCTCATAACAGGTTCTGTAATATTTTTATTACACATGGAGTGGAAACGACTAATAGTGCAGTATGATCGATGCATTAATCAGAACGGTTACTATTACGCTACCTATGAATAGTGACCATAGACATAGTATCTCTCGTAGAATCTTTTATATGTCATATCGTGCTGCTAATGGAATAAATGCTTATAAATGTTGTTAATTTTGACAACCGATTAATCTTACTTAACAAACACTTTAAAACTACAATGTAACCAACCTTGCATTCCAAAAAAACGTATCCTAGAACAAGCCTGTGTAAAATTATATAGCACTTATTTTCGACAATGAAATGACACATGCATATAGCATGTATGTCCGTATATTATGCTAATAAAAAAATTCGCACTTTACGTAAGTTTACAAAAACGTAAACTTTAACTTTATTTTAAATAAATAATTGTTAACTTGTTACATGAATTTTTGTGCAAACTTTTAGTACAATCAGCACCTCCTAGCAGTTTAGCAACATTAACAAACTCACACACAACTCCATCTTGTTTTGTATAATAGTGAATTACGCGTATATAACATATTTCAATACTTTAAAGATTCATATGAAAATGTTATCTATGTACTCAAAACTGAATGTAAATATTTACACTGCAATTAGCATAAACGTTTAAACACAACAATTTTTGTGGCTACGTCGCTGATACGTGGCTCTTACGAACAACTATTCGTTGAGCAATTCGAGTATGACAGTAAGTTTTTTTATTTCGTAAAGTGTAAAACCTTTTCCTTATAATCTCTGTACTTGTTACATCTTTCATAAAATATGTATAAAATAGAGTTTGATTTATAAAACAATACAGAAATCAAATCATTATTATATGAACCCAGCGACACAAAAGCAATATGTATATTTTATTTTACCAAAATTGTTGCGGATATTGTACAATGAAAATTTGCTCATTCATTAATTCAGGTATTGCACATGTGTTAGTTATGTTATTTAATCATAAGAAAAGGTTTGCATGATGTTATACAGGTATACCTAGGAAAAATATCTTTATTTATTATGCTTAGTCTGCGCAACAAAATGTACCGTCGTCTGGTAGATAGCGGCTTTCACTTTTGACAAAACAAATTTTAAAACAAATTTGTTTGTTGTTCTAGAAATTCCATTGAACAATATGTGTCAGTTGCCATTTCATTACTGTTATTATTAGTATTAGTATTAGTATTAGTATTAGTATTAGTATTAGTATTAGTATTAGTATTAGTATTAGTATTAGTATTAGTATTAGTATTAGTATTAGTATTAGTATTAGTATTAGTATTAGTATTAGTATTAGTATTAGTATTAGTATTAGTATTAGTATTAGTATTAGTATTAGTATTAGTATTAGTATTAGTATTAGTATTAGTATTAGTATTAGTATTAGTATTAGTATTAGTATTAGTATTAGTATTAGTATTAGTATTAGTATTAGTATTAGTATTAGTATTAGTATTAGTATTAGTATTAGTATTAGTATTAGTATTAGTATTAGTATTAGTATTAGTAATAGTATTAGTATTAGTATTAGTATTAGTATTAGTATTAGTATTAGTATTAGTATTAGTATTAGTATTAGTATTAGTATTAGTATTAGTATTAGTATTAGTATTAGTATTAGTATTAGTATTAGTATTAGTATTAGTATTAGTATTAGTATTAGTATTAGTATTAGTATTAGTATTAGTATTAGTATTAGTATTAGTATTAGTATTAGTATTAGTATTAGTATTAGTATTAGTATTAGTATTAGTATTAGTATTAGTATTAGTATTAGTATTAGTATTAGTATTAGTATTAGTATTAGTATTAGTATTAGTATTAGTATTAGTATTAGTATTAGTATTAGTATTAGTATTAGTATTAGTATTTTCTTAAAATTACAAGTTACAACTTGTTTGTCTCCAGTGACACACTATTTATAAAAATTTCGAAGTGTTTGGGCCCTAGGCCACTGGTCGCGATTTCTAGCCGATGCCTACCGAGCCGATCTCTTCACGATGTCGATATCGCGCCAACGCTCGTAAATCTCATCATTATAGAGAGGGACCAACAATTCTGGTTATGGTCTTAATAAAATAGTGTAGGCTTTGTTGGTTTTGGGCAACCGTGCCCTTAATTCTGGTTCCATGCTGTTATCGGCTGCTACAGCTGACCCGAGATAGCTAAAGAATTGCACGACTTTAAATTCGTGCTCCACAATTTTAATTGAAAACCAATCGTTTGCCTGGGATAAAGCCACGCCCTGTGTGGACCAATTATGAATTTAGCGTATGGGGCTATCCTGTCTTGGAGGATAGAGGAGAAAATCTTATACGCGTTACGCAACAACGTTATACCACGAATGATAATTGCAGCATGTTGTGATATGTCCTTTCTTATATATGAGGCACAGGATGCCTCTTCGCCAGTCTTCTGGCATCGTTTCTTCCTCCCATACTTGCACTATTAGTTCATGAATTGCTTGGTGTATTGCGTGGCCTCCTGATTTAATCAGCTCCGCTGGGATACCATCTGATCTCGAGGCCTTATTATTTTTGAGTCGATTTATCGCTCACTAACTTCGTCTATGCTTGGTGGTGGTAGCATAGTGTGGTCTTCGGTCATTGGTGGAGCCTCCAAATCCTCAGTTAGCTGGCCATTTAGCAACTAATGAAGGTGCTCTTCCCATCGCTCTAAGATACCTTCGAGATCGGCGATCAGTATTTGCAGTATGTGCAACGCGGTGTTTATTGCGTCATACCGCGGAATCATTGGTAGAACTTCCGTGCCTGGTGCGGTCTTGTTCTCTGTACTCTTCTAATTCACAGACGAGATTCTTCTCCCAGGCTGCCTTCTTTCACTGGTGAACTATTTTTCATATCTTCTGAGCTCTGAATATACTTCACGTGCCTGCGTTCTATGAGATTGTTGCATTGCTCGGGACGCAACATTCTTACGTTCAGTCGCTAGATTACATTGGTCATCGAACAAGTCGTTCCGAGCTTTACGACTTCTGCCTAAGATGGAGTCAGCAGTACTAATGACTTAAGGCGCGTCCATTCCTCTTCTACGTCCGCAATCTCAGTCCCAGGACTTACTCTCCCTGCATTTAGGGTGAGTCGGATCGCTTGAACGTAGTTGTTTCTGGTCTCTTCGTTGTTAAAGGGCAGCCGTATTGACACGAACCTGATTCACGGATGCAGTCTTTAAAGATGATGCAATCCGCGATCGGAGAACCATACCAACAAGAAGTGGTCCGAGTCGAGGTTGGCACCTCGGTACGTTCGTACCGTCATCATGTTCGGGTTGTGGCAGCGGTTTATCAACACGTGGTATATCTGGTTGCTAGTGGCTCCATCAGAAGATACCCAGGTGGCTTTTTTTACGAGCAAAACTTGTACTCGCTACGACCAAATTATTGCTTGCTGCCATCTCTATGACTCGCTGTCATAGTACTCTCGTGTAAGCTCTGGGTGCCACTGTACTACCTGAATACTGGCTCTCTTCCTATTTTTGCATTCATATCCCCAGAACGCTTTTTACATTTCTTTTTCATCATATGGGGAATCCTCTGTAGGTGTGTGAACGTTTATGAGGCTTTTGCTGACTAGAACTGACTAAACTGATAGAGGTTGTCGAAATGAGCTCTTGGGGCCTAGAATACATGGTTGATGTCAATAAACTTCAAGTGAGCAAACATAGTTTCTCCGCGAAAGCTAACATAATGGACAACAGAGTCAGAGCGTTGTTTTCGAGTCACCTGGATCGCCCGAAGACCTCCTCTTGAAGGTAGATAAAACCCATTTTTCACTTTTCTCTCAAGATATACTTGAAAAAGCAATAAAAACTATCAAAAACAAGAAATGCCGCAATGTCATATCAGTTCTGAAGTACTGAATATAGTTTATCAGCTGAATGCACCCTTGCTGCTAAGCTCTAATGCATTTCTTATCAGATGAATTTTTAGAAGAAACTTATTACCTAGATAACTGTAAGCAATTGAACGAGACAGTGGGCTCTCTCCGAGACAATATGGTTTTAGGAAGTGGAAGTGATCAAAGCGGTCAAGAGAGTAGAAGAGCGAAACTATTTCCCCCGGCGTATTGTCCCTCTAATGACCATAGATGTCAAAAATGCGTTTAGTTCTGCGAGATGGAGTAACACGATACACGCACTGGAATATGACTTTAATGCACCACAACATCTGCGCTTAATGATATTAAAAGCAGCGCTAAAGTGGCGTGAAATGCAAGAAATTGCGGGAGCGGTTCTTGGAACACGGTTGACGTAGCGGCTCTGATAGCTGCCAGAGATACTGGTGAAGCACAATCTATACTTAACCAAGTGATGACATCTGTTAATAGGTGGATGTCAGAGCATGTCTTGTTGCTTGCTTTAAATAAAAACGGTTCTTATTATGAAAATAATAGATAGAGCGATTCCGATTACCGTCGGAGCAGAGGAGTTCACTTAAAAGCATGTAATCAAAACCCTAGGAGGACCTAGTAGACTAGAAACTTAATTACTGTAAACACCGCCTTCGGCAGACTGATAGCGAACACCAATGGACCTAGAGCAAATAAACACCGATTGTTGAGGTCAACGGCGGATAAAGTAACCTAAATATTTTCCTATTATCACAGTACAGTGACGATGACATAACCGCAGTCAGGATTAAGATCAGAAATAAAAGATTCTGGCTGATATCGACGTATACTACAGTGCGGACGAACTAGCTAGATGAGGTACGACTCTTCAGCTGCTACCGGAAAGGACCTATTATCCTATTATCACAGTACAGTGACGATGACATAACCGCAGTCAGGATTAAGATCAGAAATAAAAGATTCTGGCTGGTATCGACGTATACTACAGTGCGGACGAACTAGCTAGATGAGGTACGACTCTTCAGCTGCTACCGGAAAGGACAGTGGTGGGGAGGCTTATTTATTTATTGCTATATTAAAGTTTGTGCTTTTAAAAGAGGCAGAAGCCACAAAAAAAGTGAAGGCGAGAAGGATGAGTATCGAATACAATGACTTCTGCAGAAGCTGCATGGACGAGATGGAAGAGGAACAATGCACCAGTCAAGATAACAATACCAACTATTCTATTCTAGGTATAAGGTTGGCATGCACCTTCCCACCTTGCTAGTCGTAGGTGATTCGACTACAAAATTCAAAATTTTTATTTTAATTATTTTAACCAAAAATAAAACAAAAAACCTAAATGGGAAATCTTTATCAAAAGCCTAAATTGGAAGTTGCTGCAGAGGACTTGGCGAAACTACGAAAAACTACAAGTCTTTTGAGAAGAGATTTTCTCTTTTCTGGCTTTATTTGAATCGTTTTTGTGGAATTTACAAGATTTTTAAGTCTTTTGAGTTTAAGAAGCTTTTCAGTTGTAGAAGCTAAATTTTGATAAGCATATCGCCACGATAGGTGTTCGTACCTTTTTCGCTTGTTAAACCTGGTACTACAAACGAATCCATGACGATTAACTGTCAAGTTGTTGGCATTCAAAAAAAGACGTCAACTATTTCCTGCAAAGTTTAAAAAAAAAATCGAGGTTTTAAAAATGGGTTAAAAATTTATCACAAGATCAACAAGAACCGGGCACGCAAAGTTAATACAGAGAATTAAAAAAACCAATACCTGATTTCGGTTGTAGAAATGTTCCCATTCAACATTTTTTTGATTTTTAGAAATAAAACTGTTTACTACTGATTTGATTGAGACGAAATGGCATATTTGGTAATTTAGTTACTAGTAAGCAGCTCTGATATAATGTTGTACATGAATGTATTTCAGTGGCATATGCAATCAGGTCGCTTAATTATTTAACAACCATTTTCCAATGTCAAGCACTCAAATTCGTATCATGCAATAGAAGCAAGAAATGAAATAAGCGGCAATCAGTATAATTCGTTTTATTGAATTAATCTTCATAAATTAGAGAATTGATCGACTAAAATTTATTAACCCCATTGCAAAAAGCAAAAACAATAAATCTAGACAATAACTTTTTTCCTTGGCATAAATCGGAAGACACAGAAAATCGTTGAACTTTTACGTAATTCATGTCTAATGCATAAATAATTTTGATTTTTTTGGAGAGGATCGCGCGAGAGGATTTTTTTTTTCATAAAACAAATTTCTAAAGAAATGTAAGAATTGGTTTTAAGTGCTTTAAGAATTTTTGTAGACCAAAAAAATTTGCAGCAACGAGATGTGTTCAAACTCTTTAAATTTAAAGACATACTAAATCCATCCAAACCATTAAAGAATTAGCCCTCTAATGCATTAAATCCCCTAAATCTAGGACATTTCCTCGCAGGAAGTTCGAATTCTAGGAACACCAAAAAGTATTATTCATCGTCCCTTATCTCGCTAATCTATGACAAACGTCCGAGAATAATGAAACTTGTCACCTTCAATTTGCAAAATAAAACACGCACAATACCAAAGGTCGCGTGAAGCTAACCTTGGACCACAACGGTCTGTCGCGCCGAAAATTATTATTATTATTTATTAAGAAAATCCATTGAACTCGTTTGGGAACAAATTTAATACACAAAAATATTTTGAGCTATTGCTTTAAGGTAACAGTTTCTCGATTGTAATTGCTGCAATACTGAAAAAAGTTTCAGCTACATCTCGGTACTTCTTATACACGTAAGTCAATGAAAAAAATCTCAGTTATAAAAAAATTCAATGCCTTCTAGACGGGTTTTGCGATCAGTTTCTATGTTTAATATAGTTGTAATATAAATAGCTATAATTCAGTGAAAAATACGATCTAAATTTCACGAAAAGAAGTACTTTTGACTTTTGAAAAAAGTTATTTGGGGTGCTGCTCGAGTCAACGTTACCCACGTAACGGCGAACCTGTGGTACTCAAAGGAAAATTTAATTTAGTTGAGTAATCCCAGAGCAATCAGTATTTTTAAATTCTCTATATTAACTTCGCGTGCACGTGGCTGGCTGGTTGGCTGGCTGGCTGGCTGGCCACGTATATTTCCGGTGACAATACTCCCTATTAAGAATGATCGGCCCGCGGGGCCGGGGGGCTCCCATTCAATTTTTTTTTCCGGCATCAGATCATTTCATACTATAATGACTGTGTTCTGTGTGCGTTGTGCACTGTGTACTGTGGGCAGCGCTGCTTGCTTTACGATTGGGGTTGTTTTGTTGTTGGGTTGCAGTGTGCTTCGTATGTGTTTTTATATTTCAGAATTTATAGTGGAATTCAATATATTTTTGGTTATTAGAGAATTTACATGAACTTTTTTAATTTTATGCGTTGTTTTTTTTAAATCTTCTATATATATAAAAAAAACAACCCATAAAAATTAAAATTGTTCATTTAAATTCTCTAATCGCAGAAATGGATATAGGAGCCCCTCGATCCTGGGTCATTTTTTTTATTGTAGGAGAAAATCATCGAAAGAGACATTTGACATCAGATTTTAAAATTGAAAATGCTCAGATCATTTTATTCTGAGCACTTAGAGCACGCTCATACTCTGCCCAAGCAACAATTTCAAGCAAACTATTCTCTGAATTTGCGAAAAGTAGTTGCCTAATAGCAAAATTTGCGAAATTCTGAGAGCTGTTATTTAGCAAAACAGTAGGTATTCCGAAGAAAGTGGAGGTCGAAAACCTTCTGATCAGCTTCTTAGGAGCAATAAATTTACAACTAAGCATAGTAGTTTGCTAACGCTGTATTTTGCGTAATTGCTGAATCAGAGAAAAATTTGCTAAGATTTTTCAAAAAATCAAAGAAAAGTTTGCTAAATTTTTTTCGAAAAATCAGAGAAAACTTTGCTTAAATTTTTTCGAAAAAACCAGAGAAAATTTTGCTAATTTTTTTTTTTAAATCATTAAGACTATTTTTTAGCAAAACAGTAGGTATTCAGAAGAAAGTGGAGGTCGAAAACCTTCTGATCAGCTTCTTAGGAGCAATAAATTTGCAACTAAGCAAATTAGTTTGCTAACGCTGTATTTTGCGTAATTGCTGAATCAGAGAAAAATTTGCTAAGATTTTTCAAAAAATCAAAGAAAAGTTTGCTAAATTTTTTTCGAAAAATCAGAGAAAACTTTGCTTAAATTTTTTCGAAAAACCAGAGAAAATTTTGCTAATTTTTTTTTGAGAAATCATTACGACTATTTTTTAGCAAAACAGTAGGTATTCAGAAGAAAGTGGAGGTCGAAAACCTTCTGATCAGCTTCTTAGGAGCAATAAATTTGCAACTAAGCAAATTAGTTTGCTAACGATGTATTTTGCGTAATTGCTGAATCAGAGAAAAATTTGCTAAGATTTTTCAAAAAATCAAAGAAAAGTTTGCTAATTTTTTTTCGAAAAATCAGAGAAAACTTTGCTTAAATTTTTTCGAAAAACCAGAGAAAATTTTGCTAATTTTTTTTTGAGAAATCATTACGACTATTTTTTAGCAAAACAGTAGGTATTCAGAAGAAAGTGGAGGTCGAAAACCTTCTGATCAGCTTCTTAGGAGCAATAAATTTGCAACTAAGCAAATTAGTTTGCTAACGCTGTATTTTGCGTAATTGCTGAATCAGAGAAAAATTTGCTTAAATTTTTCAAAAATCATGAGTACTCTTTTTTTAGCAAAACAGAAGAAATACAGAAGAAAGTGGAGATTGAAACCATTCTAATCAGTTTATTAAATACAATAAATTAGCAATTAAGCAAACTAGTTTACTAACTTATTTTGCTTTTTTGCTTAATTACTGTGTCAGAGAAAAATCAGAGAAAACTTTGCTTTCATATTTCGAAAAATCAGAGGAAAATTCGCTTAAATTTCTCGAAAAGTCAGCGCAAAATTTGCTAAAATAATCAGAAAAAGGTTGGCTTACTTTTCGAAAAATCATCTCTTTTTTTTTGCAAAACAGAAGAAATTCAGAACATATTGGAGATATAAACCCTTTTGATCAGCTTCGTAGAAGCAGCAAATTTACAACTAAGCAAATTAGTTTGCTATCGCTATATTTCGCGTAATCGCTGAATCATGGAAAAGTCAGAGAAAAGTTTGCTTACATTTTTCGAAAAATCAGAGAAAATTTTGCTAAACAATTTCTAATAATCAGAGAAAATGTTGCTAAATTTTTCGAAAAATAAGATTTTCTGATCAATTTTTAACCCACTTCCCAAGGCCCGATTTTATTGAAACATGTGTGCAAAATACATGTATATTTCCGGTGACAATATTTTCTATTAAAATTTAAGGCCCCTCAGACCTCGGGGGGCTCCCATACAAATATTTTAAAAATTTTACCCGATTTTTTAACATTTTATATAAATGTGTATCTCCGCTGGAAAACACTTTTTGTAAAATTTTTGGAGAGATCGGGCCCCTGGGTCGGGGAGGCTCCCATACAAATATTTTACAAAATTTTACTCGATTTTCTTCAAATTTTATACACATGTGTATCTCTGATATAAAACACTTTTTGTAAAAATTTTGGAGGCCCGGGTTCGTGGGCCCCATAACTTTTTTTAAAAAAATTATCCCGATTTTCTTCAAACTTAATACACATGTGTATCTCCGATAGACAACACTTTTTGTAAAAAATTTGGAGACCCAGGGCCCGGGTTCGTGGGGCCCCATAACTTTTTTTAAAAAAATTAACCCGATTTTCTTCAAATTTAATACACATGTGTATCTCCGATAGACAATACTTTTGTAAAAAATTTGGAGACCCCGGGCCCGGGTTCGTGGGCCCCATAACTTTTTTTAAAAAACTAACCCGATTTTCTTCAAATTTAATACACATGTGTATCTCCGATAGACAACACTTTTTGTAAAAAAATTTGGAGACCCTGGGCCCGGGTTCGTGGGGCCCCATAATTTTTTTAAAAAAATTTACCCGATTTTCTTCAAATTTAATACACATGTGTACCTCCGATAGACAACAGTTTTTGTAAAGTTTTTGGAGTGAGGCCCTGAGGTCCGAGGGGTGCCCATATACATTTTTTTTTTGAAAATAAGCTCGATTTTCTTCAAATTTTAACAAATACCCATCTCCTATTAGAGAATTTACATGAAAAATTGTATTTTTATGGGTTGTTTTTTTGTTCATTACTTCGTAAAGTTGCTTTCCTTTGGGCGACGTCAATCTCGAACCTCATTGCACATAATTGGCGTTGTAAACGCCCCCTGCTAGAAATTGAATTCCAAGCTGATTAAAATAATCGGTAAATTGGTGTTTTTTATAGGCAGTAAACAGCCGATATGACAAATTTCCCAGACCATTCTTCCAAGCATTTTTTGTAGCTTTGATGTGATCTTTATCATAATTCTGAAGTTTATAATCTATCTATATATAAATAGGCAAAGGCGAAACAGTTAGGAACCATTTTCTCCTCTGTATGTCAACCGATTTTTAAATTCTCTATATTAACTTCGATTGCACGTGGCTGGCTGGCTGGCTGGCTGGTTGGTCAGATTTTCTGATCAATTTTTAACCCACTTCTCATGGCCCGATTGTATTGAAATTTTGCCCACATGTATATTTCCAGTGACAATACTTTTTTTAAAAATTTGGATATGATCGGGCTCGTGGGGCTCCCATACAAATTTAAAATAAAAATTACCCGAATTTTTTTCAAATTTTACACACATGTGTATACCCAATAAACATTATTTTTTCTAAAATTTGGTAGTGATCGGGCCCCGGGTTCGGCCGCAAGGCCCTTATACATTTTTTTAAATATTTTTTTAAATATCCGTCGTTAATGATTGTGTGCGGTGTGTGCTGCGCAGTCGGCATAGTTTTGGTGGTGAAGAGAGAGAGAGAGAGAAATCTTAGCTCACGCACAAATGAACCCAGCAAATGAAACGAGACATAAATGTTTTATGCTTAATTCAACTTACTTACTTATTTACTGAATTGTATTTTTATTGATGTCGTTTTTTTGTTGTCGATATCAACTTACAGATAGAACAACAAGTTTTCACAATATTCTGTCATTTGGCGTTTTCATAAATTAGTTCAGAGCAGTCAAAGAGTTCTCAAGAAAATGCTCGTGTTCCCTATTTGCTCTGAGTATGAGCGTGCTCCAAGTGCTCAGAATAAAATGATCTGAGCATTTTTAAAATTGACATCTGATGTCTCTTTCGATGATTTTCTCCTACAATAAAAAAAATGGCCCAGGATCGAGGGGCTCCCATATCAATTTCTGCGATTAGAGAATTTAGATGAAAAATTTTAATTTTTATGGGTTGTTTTTTTTCTTTTTGTTTG
This sequence comes from Nephrocerus scutellatus, assembly GCA_947095585.1. NCBI lineage: Eukaryota > Metazoa > Arthropoda > Insecta > Diptera > Pipunculidae > Nephrocerus > Nephrocerus scutellatus. Next base: position 33,762,278 of record OX352762.1, read on the forward strand.
TAGCTATTGCTGAGCTTTAGTGTTATCAATAAAAAAAAATTGGAAACAAAAAGTTATCTACTATCGTTCATTTTAGCGTTTAGAGCAGTTGCTAAGAGTTCAACGTTCAAATTTTTGATAGAACAGAAATACAGTGGTGAAGGGTTTGAGTGAGGTTGTTTTTTGGTTGGGGATGGGTGGTGTAGGGCGAGGGAGTTGGTGGATGGTGGGTGGGGCAGTGACCGTATGGAGGGTCGCATAGAGTACAGAGAGACGGTCGAATTTTCTGGATTGGTGAGTTGGTTAGTTATTGGGGTGTAAGTTAGCGTGGCGTCAGTGGGCGGGGGTCAGTGGGAAGGGACAGCCGGGAAACGGCGGGTATTTCTGCTAGTGCTATATATAATCTTCGTTTTATTGAGATTGCGGTGCCTGCGTGTGCTTTACCATAATATTAATAAAGTTATGTTTTGTGAAATGCGTTTCAGATACTAGCATGATGTCTACATTTTGGTTGATAAGAAAGGTTAGTAACTCAGCTTTATGCTGTAAAAGCCCGTTGGCGTTCCATATAGCAATTTTTAGGACTATCAATTTTGGTTTTAGACTAAAATTAGCATTAATGTATTCATATTTTGCATCATCATGCTAATTTGCCTTTCCATCATCATCATGAAGCGTTGGATTGTTTCGGTTAACTTGTTTGGCATCGCATTGAGCTTCTCTTTTTTAAAATGGACATTTGTTTTCGGTGCGTTACCTTTTAGAATGTTTGCATAGGAAATACCTGGATGAGCAAAACTGCTGGCATTGGACTCTAAGTTATGTTTTGTGTGGTTGCACTCGTTCGTTTCATAGTTGAATTTCTTGGTAACATGGCCCTTTTGTTGTATTGCGATCTGATCATTCGTTGTTCAGCTCGCATTCTCGCAACCTCTGCAACGTTTCAATACTGGATAATATTTCGATTTGTTGCACTGCTTCGAATCATGAAGTTCACCACAAATAACGCAACCTTCATTCAGTGTGCAATAAGCTTTTGTTTGCCCATATTCTTGGCATTTTAAGTATTGAACTGGCCCTAACCTCTTCTTGGGTTCCTCAATCGTGATTTTGCGATGAAGCAAATATTTTAAATTATAAATATTGTGCATTCCCATCAATTTTTTCTCATCTGGCTCTAGTTCTAAACGAAACATTAGCCGATGTATCTATTTACGATTTACTATATTCCCAATGGATTTAACCTGGACACCTTCAGCCGCAGCTCTTGCTGTAATTGTGTCAGGATCATCGATAGCAAAATTAGGAAATCTTTTGCCGAGGGGTATTTGACCTTGGTCAATCCGTGTCACTTTATTTCTTCTAAAAAATTGTGCAGATCTTGGACTTCGCCTTCTTTTCGATTAATCAGTAATATCCCATCCATTCCTGTTTGCACTAGTTTTTCACACTGATCACGGTCACTAATGGAATTTAACGATGAAGAATTTATACTTTACAAAAGAGTTGGTCGCACTGTGTTTATTATTTTCATTTTCATAATTCCTTGGGTTCGGCTGACGAAACAGATTTTTTTTCTAGGTTATGATTTTTATTAAACGGCGGTATAACTAAATCTGCCGGTGGAGCAATTCAATAATTGTTCATTGATATGAACTCTTTTGGACATCATCCATTTAGTTGGCACTTGAGTTATCATCTGTAATCTCTACATAGCACTAGTTCAAGCTTGATGTAGATTGTATCCGATGTTGTGGTTTTGGGGGAAAAAGACACATCACATTTGCATTTTATTATAAACTTATTAGATCTAATTGTTTTTTTATTTTTTCCCACAGATTGTATTTTTATTTCTAAATAATGAGCATTCACGCAAATACCAAATTTTAATACAAATAAAAAGCACTATCACTACACTTGTTGTTTATTTTACTTTAATTTCTATTATCCTTAGAACTTCAAAAGTAAAAAAGCCACTTGCAACCGCAAAATTGTTCTCCATTAAAACCACCAATCGTTCAAATTTTTCTTTGTTATATTTCATCTAAAAAAATTAATATTCATAATATATGTTGTTTATAAATTTGAAGTGATGAAAATATAATTTCAAATGACGTTTGACTTTTCATGCGACTAAGAGAATATGGCGTCTAGCCAAAGTTATCATACGGAACTATAAACGTGTTTGTGTTAGATGTCGTGACTATGGGAACTGAGATGTTAGTCTTTGCAGCCATTCTTGGGAAGTAACAAATTTTAAATAGCTGCTTTCGGTTTTCATCTGAATAAGAATTTTTAAATTTTTTTCTTCTTGTTCGTTTTGATCAGCAACACCTTCGACCATCGATTGTGTGAACTTAACTTTGAAATTAGCAAAGTGTAGTGGGTAAATATTCTATATTTGACCCATAGTTTATTCCTTCGTGAAAAGATCGTTTATGGTTATGGTTAAGGAATATTTTGAAAATATTAATGATTACTGTGTCAGTGTAATTGGGTTGAATAACAAAATAAAACAACCCATAAAAATTAAAATTTTTCGTGTAAATTATCTTATCGGGGATACACAATGTGCAGTTTGAATAAAATCGGGTTAATTTTTTAAAATTTTTGTTAGGGAGCTCCCCGACCTCAAGGCCCGATCACTTCCAAATTTTTACAAAAAGTGTTGTCCATCGGAGATACACATGCGTATACAATTTTAAGAAAATCGGGTAAATTTTGTAAAAAATTTGTATGGGAGCCCCCTGATATCGAGGCCCGAGGTGCCTCAAATTTTAATAGAAAGTATTGTCACCGTAAATATACATGTTTGCAAAATTTCAATAAAATCGGGCTTTGGGAAGTTGGTTAAAAATTGATCAGAAAATCTGACCTGCCAGCCAGCCAGCCAGCCACGTGCACGCGAAGTTAATATAGAGAATTTAAAAATATGCCTATGGTAATTTGGGAATGGAGTAAGGAATTAATAATTAGTTTCATCTCAGATTTAAATGATTAGTTGATTACAGAAGGCATTAATGAGATTGAATTATGCTAGAAACTATCGTCCCTGTGTAGAGTCATTATCATCGAACTTATAATGCCATGAAACGGGATAAGGCTAGGAAGAAAAGCTAAACAAGGCAATGGTGTGTAATTTTTATGTTTCCGTCTAGAAAATTGGCGTAAAAGCTTTTTTTGTTCGGAAGGGGATTTCTAATGAGACGGGCTTGAAAATATTGTTACGAAAAGTAGTTAGTAGTGCAGATAATGGAATTCTAATTCTAAGATAAATCGCAATGTACATACCGCATACTAAAAATAGGCACTGAATTAGAATTAACCACTTTTGAATAGCATATTTTTTGGCTGTAAGATTTATTAGATTATTTGAAATGTATCCGCCTGTAAGTTTATGTACTGGTCAAATATGTAGTCAAACTGGTTTTTGGGGTTTCCTCGGTTTTTGTGAAAGTACATGATTGCACATATAGTTTTTTTTTAGAAGATGACTCAATACATATGAGTATGGTTAGTTGTAAATAAGGGAGTTTGTTACTATTTTCTGGATATTTATGTCTATAAGAATGGAAGTTTCTGGAAACTTTTCAATTAGTATAAAAGGTGGCGTTCGCTGCATAGGATTCACTCATTGTTTAGGATTCAACCAGTAAAGTTCAAAAAGTTCTTGAAAAAAGATAAAGCTACCACCTTGTAATGAAGCCGAGTAAAATCTACTTCGCTACAAACCATTTGGCCATATTATTGCCAATATAACAGGATACCGGCGTCGCAGTACCCGGTATTTTGTCATATTTCACGGCGCCGCTCACCCGAACACTGCTTCAGTGCTCCATGTCGTGGCAGCAACGAAAAGAGCAGAAGTCGCCCGACGCGTCGACGTACCCGAACCGAATATTATAATAAATAAAAGAAAAAAAAAATAAAAAAAGGAAAAAATCAATAAAATCGGGCTGTAGGAAGTGGGTTAAAAATTGATCACAAGATTTGGCCAGCCAGCCAGCCAGCTAGCCAGCCAGCCACGGGCAAGTGAAGTTAATATAGAGAATTTAATAAAAAGAACGAAGTTTATTGAAGCAATGATAACGAGACTAAGTGTTAGCTTGTTAAATTGGAAATGTTATATAGATATAAGAATGAGTTTTATTTTAATTTCGGTAATATTTTAATATTATTTTCTTCTGTCTTTATGACTTGTATTAAATATTGTTGGGGATACGATTAGTTTAATGTTGGTTTAAATAAATTCAAAGAATAGTGAATTTAAGTGAGTCTAAATTTACAAAGATTTTCAATATTAGAATCTATGAATATATGACTTGATGTAGATGTAGTGGCTTTTATTTCCATAACGATGTACGGTTTCTGAAACTGTTAAATGTTTGATAGGGCGGCTGTCTAAAATCTAAACTCCTTTTCCTCCTTGAATCACATTTAATTGTAATTGGAAAGGAATATCAGACGGAAAGCAGGGATATGAGTGGAACTGGGATAACACCGTTTCTCTGCGATGTCATAGATAAGTCTGATCCGGTCAGAATGGGAAAATGGCTTCGAGCCTTTTCCCTTTATCTTCAGTCGGAGGAAATCACATATCTCATGAAGAAAAGGAATAAATTACTGCATTTAGGAGGGACCCAACTGCAAGAGGTTGTATTTAACATTCCGGGTGTGGTAGTAGACGCTGGTGGAAATGACGGAACGGAAAATATTTTCGAGGTTATGGTTCGCAAATTGAAAGGCACCGATTTCGGTCATTGAGACCTGAAGAAGGGAAACATCTTAATAAATTCCTATTGTAGCTACGAAACCAGGCAGCGAAATGCTTGTTTGAGGAAACACGGCAAGAAATCGTGGAAATCAAGATCAAAGATAAGTTAATAGATGTATGGACACCAAAAGAGCTAAAGAAACGGTTATTGGAAAAGGAGCATAACCTGAAAGACATCATCGGGATGTGTCTTGTATATGAACAAATCAACGATCAATCTGATGGCATTTTTGCTCGAAACTGCAAGACTAAGTCTAAGAAACGAAAAACGGGGGATTTCGACAGAACAGACACGAGAAAGCAAAGGTTCGGACATTCAAAGATTCGTTTTGTAGAAAATTATGATAAAATTGATCCCGAGAGGAGAAGGGACCGATCACAAGAACATGACTGTTTTAAAATAACTGTTGGGGAATTGAAAACGAATTATTTGAGTGAACATTTAGAATGTTCCATCAGAGGATGCAAAATTACTATGGTTATTGATTCGAGGTCCAGATATAACCTTCTTAGCGAAAGGGATTGGGCGCATCTTTGCAGAGAAAATGCTATGGTATGGAAGACTCGAACTGAATCAGAAAACCAATTTCGGGCATACGCTGGAGATGATTTGCTCAAAATAAAGGTATTTTTTGAGTCCGCGATAGGTGTAGAAGGTACTGCTGACATGATTTCATCGTTCTATGTTATTAATCACTGTTAGGCAAAGATACTGCTATCGAACTAAATGTGTTGAAGTTAGGGCTTCAAGTAAATCAAGTCCTAAACTTTCAGCCATTCCCAAAAATCAGGGGTATTAAAATCTCTCTGTCTATTGATGAATCTGTAAAGCCAGTACAACAGCCATTGCGTCGGATACCAGCTGCTCTTGAAGACAAAGTTGAGGCTAAATTAAGTGAAGCAGTAGCGCAAGATATCATAGTTAGAGCCTGTAGTTGGACCGAGTCCGTTGAAAGATGTTGGTGTGTTGCTAAATGACGACAAGTTATCCGGAAGGTTCAAAACTTGAAGTTCTTAGGACATATTTTGTCATCAGAGGGGATACGTCCAGACCGAGAGAAGATAAGAACTGTTTTAGGGTTTCAGCCTCCAACCAACAAAAAAGAAACGCGAAGTTTTTAGGCCTCGTAACATATTTGGGGAAATTTATTCCTGATCTGGCTGACTTAACTGAACCACTTAGAAATTTAACGAAGAAAGACGTCCCATTTGCATGGGGACCCGACCAAGATAACTCCTTCCAGAAATTAAAAGAGCGACTATCAAAAATACCAACTTTATCCTATTATAACCCAGAAAATCGAATCCGTTTAATCGCGGATGCAAGTCCAGTAGCTTTAGGCGCAGTCCTCCTGCAGTTTGAGAACAATACGCCTCAAGTGGTATCATTTGTCAGTAAAAGTTTATCCGATGTCCAACGTAGATACTCACAAACAGAAAAAGAAAGTCTTGCATTGGTCTGGGCTGTAGAAAGATTCTTGTATTATTTGGCCGGAGTTCAATTTGAACTGGTAACAGATCATAAGCCTCTGGAGGTTATTTTTAAGACAACATCGAAGCCGCCAGCTCGAATTGAGAGATGGGTTTTAGGGTTGCAATCGTTTAAATTTAACGTCATTTACCGACCCGGCAAATTTAACATAGCGGACTCATTTTCCAGACTGTGCAAGATAGAACAATCTGATACTTTCGACAGACAAGTTGTCTCCCAAACGCCGCTGTGCACGGTCGTGCTGCTCGCCAGCGCACGCGAGTTAAAAAAAATAAAATAAACAACTGCATCGTGTTGTGTGGTTGCGCTAATCAACCAACGGTTCGCGTGATCGGCCAAAGAACAAGTGTAAAGTGCAGTGTGTGCGTCTGTGTGCCCCATCATCATCAGCGCAGCAAAAGAATTTAGTAAAACGGAACTGTCGTATGTTTTTCATGCGGCAGTTTGTTTATGATCTAGTTCTTTAGCTTTAAGAATAACGGACTGTGAGTGTTTGTTTCTTTTGGTAATTTAACTCATTTTGTCGTGAAAACATAACACTGGCGAGAATTTGTGTTAATAATCCAATTTGAGACATACTCTTCTCAATTCGGTTAAAAGAAGCGGTAGGTTGTGTTTTGTGTAGTTATGTGTAGTTTCAGAGTGGATCTCAGCAACATACGTGGACTGAGAACGATTTTTTTCGCTGTATTTACACATATAAATATCCACAGTCCAGCAATTCTGGCACTAAGCGAAACTCAAGTATTTGTGAATTCTGATACTTCAGATTTAAATCTGCCTGGGTATTGCTTAGTGCCATTATTTTTCTCACGACGCGGGCTCGCAAATTATGTCCGTACTGATGTTGCGTTCAAACTTTTGCCTCAATTAAGCCAATCATCTAATGCGGAATTTAATTTCATATGGCTGAGAGTAATGGTACAGGGGCGCAACATCCACTACTGCTTTCTTTATAGAAGCCCCAACTTAGACAGAGCTTCAACTCTTCACGAGTGATGTACTGTTTGACTCAATTGCAAGAATTGTCAAAAATTATGAAAACACTGAAATCGTTATTGCGGGCGATTTCAATGTACACAATTCAGGGCGGCTTCGCCATTTTGGCCAGACAAAACCCGTAGGAAGGGATGTTGTGTTGTTCGCTGACTTAAATCACCTTACTTAGCTTGTAAATGAGCCGACACGAATACCTGACATTGCAAATCATTCCGCAAACACCCTTGACTTGTTCCTTACCTCGTCCTGATAATTACTCCGTCAATGTATTATCACCTCTAGGCTCGTCTGACCATTTTGTTGTATCAGTTAACTTCTCGTTAATAAACCACGCAGTTAGAGAAAAAAACTCCCAAAAAAATAGTATGGCATTACGAGAAAGCCCATTGGGACGGCCTTAAAAACTTCTTTGGGAGTTTTAACTAGTCGCTATTGTTTCGCGATAGCAACGTGGATGCGAATGAGAAAGTTTATCCGCTTCAGGGATAAGTCTATCAAACCAAAGGATGATGGATGGTACGATCGAGCTGTAAAGAGGCTTCTAGGATTAGAGAGGTATGCTTCCGGTTTTACAAAGCAAACTCTACAGAGGAAAACCAAACAAATTTTAAACGAGCCAGAATGATTGAAATGCTCATCTTCGGCGAGTCAAATTCGCCTACGACCGAAAATTGAGGCAAAAAATAATACGGTCCCAAAGGTAGTAAAAATTTTTCGTCATTCGCAAAAAGAATCAAAAATACTGCCTTGTCGTCCATTCCAACGCTCAATTATAATGACACTCCAGTTGTCAACTCTAAAGACAAAGCCAATCTGTTTGCTGCACATTTCGCAGCCACGCTTCCAGATTGTGCATTGATGCCGCCTGCACCCCCGAGTATTGAACACTCTATGGGACAGATCTTCATTCGTACTCGTGCAGCTGCTAGAGTTTTAAACGATCTCAACATTCACAAATCCGATCCAGCACAGCCAAAAAAGTCGAGCCGTCGTCTCCTTCTTCGTACCGACCCATAGCACTTACATCCATTCTTTCCAAGGTCATGGAAACGCTGATCAATTTTCAGCACATGAAATATCTTGAAACCAATGAAATCCTTAGTGACTGGAGGTATGGATTTCGTGGGCAACGTTCCACTGGTGATTTGATGGTATATCTCACCGAACAGTGGAACCGGTCTTTGCATCAATTTGGTGAAAGCAAAGCTGTTGCACTCGATATTTCTAAGGCATTTGAGAGAGTTTGGCATCAAGCTCTTTTGTCAAAAATGCGTGCCTTTGGTGTCGATTATAAACTGCTTCATTGGATTAGAAGCTATCTTTTGGACCGCTCAATTCAAGTTGTTTTGGACGGATTCAAGTCTGAAATACACCACATAAATGCTGGCGTTCCCCAGGGCTCATTTCTGTCCCCAACACTCTTTTTCATTTTTATTAATGATCTCTTATCTGTGACTTCTAATCCAATTCACTCTTTCGCTGACGACAGCACTCTCAGCTTCTCATATAAGTTTGAGGAACGTCCCTCCTCATCTTATATGGAACTCAAACAACTTCTAGCATAATAAAATGGGGAGAAAACAATCGAGTAGAATTTAACGCTTCCAAAACCCAATTCTGTCTCCTGTCGTCCAAGCGAATCCCAAATCCCATGCCAATATCCACGAATGGCACTTGCATCGAGGAAAATAAAATTCTCGGAATTCTCGGTATGTGCGTTAACGACAACGATCTAAAGTATGGTGGCCTGGTATGCTTAGCAATGGATTTGCTGGGCCTTCTTTCAAATCACGACTATATTTTTGTCATTATCGATTACTATTCAGGATATCACGATATCAAGTTTGTGAAAAGAAGGAAATATTAGCTAGACTCGGTTATCCCAAATAGATTACGGCTGACAAAGGTCAACAATTTGTAAGCGGTGAGTTTAAGAAGTACTGCGTTCACAACAATATCGAACTGATAATATCTCCACCGTAATGACCGCAGGCGAATGGAGAGGTTGAGAATATGAACAGAATTATTTTGAAGAGACTTCAGATAGCGAATTCGAAAGGGGTAGACTATAAAAAAGAGATACAAAAATTTATTTTAATGTATAATGTCACTCCTCATTGTAAAACTTTAAAAGCGCCTTCAGAGCTATTATTTAATAGACTGATCCGGGATAAAATTCCGTGCATTCAGGATGTTCCAGAAAATATTTTAGACTTAGAAGCAAGAGATTCAGATATGCCCTTCCCTGCTGCGTCAGTCATTAGCTAGCCAGGCGGTTGAGCACATCATAAATCAATAAAGAAAAGATAATTTATAATCGTAATTTGTGTTTCATTTATAAGCGGCCACGGATCGTTACAATGGGCTCCCAAACAATTAAAACAATTAACAATTAAAAATTTACCCGATTTTATTAAAACTATGCACATTGTGTTTCTCTAATTAGAGAATTTACTCGAAAAATTTTAATTTTTATGGGTGGTTTTAGTTAAAATTAAGTCAAAGCTCAGGTGGAGCAGTCTGTTGAACTGGGCCATATCAAGATTGATGTGGCCATCCTACAGCAAAAGGAAAACCACCGAGTTGTGATTATCGGACCGAGTTGTGACTATTAGCACGGGCCACTGGCCAGTGCGCAGCCTTGCTGCTAAGTTGGGTATACCGCACAACAACTTCTGCAGAAGTTGTAGAAATGAGCAAGAAACTATCATACACTTCCTCTACAGTTGTAAGGCCCTAGCAGCGCTAAAAATTTTAAAGACATGTGTATCTCCGATGGGCAGTAATTTTTATAAAAGTTTTGGAATCAATTTTTTGAGGGGTATCCATATAAATCTTTAAGCCTGATTTTCTTCAAATTTTAAACACATAGGTATCTCCGATGGATAAAACTTGTTGTAAAACTTTTTGTGTGAACGGACCCTGATGCCCGAGGGGTGCTCATAAGAAAATATTAAAAATTAGCCCGATTTCCTTAAATTTTAAACATGTGCATGGACAAAACCCTGAAGCCCGAGGGGTGCCCATTAAAAAGAATAAAATTATTATTGAATTTCGTGGTGGAGGTAATGATAGAAAATTTGCTATGTGTTTTTATCTATTGTAGCTGGAATGTCGTTTACGTTTTTTTTTTTTTCATATTGGTCGAAATCAGTTACGTGTATCAACTTAAAGTTTCCTGTTTGTGTATAGGCAAATCTAAAAATCTAATTTTTGGATTTCGCCACTGTAATAGCTAAGGATGTACCTGAGATGGATTTTCTTCTAATTAATTTTGTATATAGTTTTTCCTGGTTCGGCTAGAACTGTAGTATTTTTGTCTTCTTTTACAATTTTCTTGCTATATTTTATTGTCGGTTTGGAGCCAACTCGTTTCTTATGTGTAGCATGTATAACTTAATCTGGAGAATATATTATTATTTTTTTTTTTAATGTCACTTCAAAATACATACTTAGTAGGAAAAAAAATATAGTGGGGTATATTTGGCTAATATTTCACAATTAAGTGTTGGTTATCATAAAAATTAATTTCAAAAGTAAGAACTATAATTACATTTGCAATATTTAAATTGATGTTTATCTTTATTAAAAAATTTAAGGGAAAAACAAATTAAAGAATAAGTAGTGAGAGCAAAAAAAGTTTAGAATGCAATACTACGTTACGTAACAAAAAGCAACAAATTTTCGATTTCGGAATGATTCAAATCAAGAAGCCACAGTCTTCTTTTTTTTAAGAAAACAGATAATTTTCTGACGATTCGTATGCTTGCAGGGAGCCTGTTAAATAATCGACAAGAAACGATGGTGTAGAATCGGCTAAAATGTGTTGAATGAGAAGAAGGAACATCTACTAAAAGGCCTGAGTTACTTCCTTGATTGGTTTCCTGTTTTTGTTTTGGTAACGAATTTCGAATGGAAACGTTCTACCTGCAGATTGACTTCGCTCTTGTAAGGGAGTGTGAAAAAATATATTAATATGGAGATCATCTTTAAGCATTGACAGTATCGAAGCTGAACTCAAACGTTTCTCGTTCTCTTCAGGTACCCTAAAGGTAAAATACGATGTCTTGAACTAGTTGGTTTATATGCTCGACTGGTTGAGATTACATAAACATTGCTACTCGTATTGCAAATTTTTTAAATTTGTCGACAGTGTGTAATGGGAGAATTTTTGATTTTTGAATTGACCAAAAATAAAGGATAAGCTATTGATACAAGTCAACCTATATGCTATATGCGTTCGTTAAGAATTGCACTGCATGGCAACATAAGTAACTGTTGCAATTTAAGCTCGATTACATGGCATAGTTATGTCGTTGCTTAGTGCAACAAAATTTTTGGTCAAGATTTTTAAAAGACTCTTTTCGATTGGCCACAGAAATCGTATGATTTCCAAATAATGTTAACCACATATGCAACGTACGCTTACATACACCAGCGTTATGTCAATGCCTTAGTGCACAAACTTTTGGTCAAGAATTTTTAAAAGACTTCTTTTGATTGGCCGCAGAAATCGCATGATTTCTCGCTTACATTAAAACCTTAGCGTAATCTACCAACACCTATACATACCGACACAAAAGCCATCGCTGTTGCGACATGCGAGACGAACCAGACAAGAAAAGAGGATAATTAAGTTTTTGTCTACAGCCCCGTAAAGACGCATAGTCGGATCGCTTAAAACGAGTTGTTCAAATTCAAGGCTGTTAGCCTGTACTTTATATTTTATATTTGCAAAAACTTGAGTCATCGGTCTTCGGACTTGATAATATTAATTTAAAAATTGCGAAATATCGAAGGAAAAGCTAGGCAACTGTACAACCACCAGCCGCGGAATTTCCGAAAATATAAAACGCGTTTTCCTTATTTCGAATGATCTCGATTGTTTTCACAGGCAGCACTCTGTCGCTATTCTGAGCGCCTCCGCTGACCAAAATTTAATAAATTATTGTCGTTCCGTAATAATAGTTCTGAAGGTGTTACACGTGAACTTTTTTTGTTTGTTCCAGCAGTACAATTGCGGTATAAACCGGAGTGGGTGTTCGACTAAACCCTGCAAATTTAGTGATTTTGGTGTCGATAAAGCTTTATTGAAACGGTTTTACGGTTCCATAAATAATTCTCAATCCATGTAATGAGAGAGGAGTGTAAATTCAGCGCACGAATCTTATTAATAAGACAATCATGCCATACTCTATCAAAAGCTTTAGCAATATCTAAGGAAACAACACTTGATTCACCTAGGTTTTCAATGCTTCGCTCCAAACAATGAGTCATGCATGGATTGGTTTTTTTTGTTTAAATTCTCGAAAGATTTTTATATTATAAATATATTTACGGTTGATTAATTCTGTTTGATTAGGATTACTTTGTTTATTTCTAGAAAGAATTATTTAAATATAGATATTTATACGCCCTGATTAATTTTACATAATTAAGTTTGTTTTTTTTTAAATTCTTGTAAGATTTTTATATTATAAATATATTTACGGGTGATTAATTCGGTTTGATTAGGATAACTTTGTTTTGTTCTAGAAAGAATTATTTAAATAAAGATATTAATACGCCCTGATTAATTCTTTGATTGATTCTCTTAGATTACCTTGGTTAGTTCTAAAATATGTAAATACATATACGCTTAATAAAATCGGTTGAATTAGCATTACTTTGCTTTATTCCATAATATGTATAGATGTTGAAGTTTGGATTGATTTTGTTTGTTTAAATCAATTTATTAGATTGATCGCATATCTCTAGGTTATGCACACCTATTATATACGTATACCACTGGGTTAATGAACTCGAATTTTTTTTTAAGAACATAATATATATCATTATTAATGACATTTGAATAAACCTAATTATAAATTTAGAATGAACTTTTGCTGAGTTTTCTTTTGACCTCTCTCTTCCAGCATCGGTGGTGGGGTTTTAGCCCTATAGGGGGCCCAATTATATCCGGGTCCAATGGCAGGGTGGGTGTAGACAAGGGGCGGGATATCACCTGTAGGCGTGAACCCAGCTCCAACCCACACCTAAGCATTCAGCTTTAGTCGTTTCAGCCCTGTTTCGAAATTTATTAGACCATTTCTTTTACTCGGTCTTATATGGTTTTAGGTTTCTATGTTTTTTTTTTTTTGAGTATGCAGCACGCGAAAATATTTATGATGATGAAGGAAGAATGAGTCTACCAAGATCCCACCCCGGTTTCCGACGAGCTTGGCCGAAATTATCGCGTGTGCCCCGGTTGATCTCAGACTTCCCAGGGGTAGTTGCTTTCCGTCAGGTCAGCAACCCCTAGTCCTTTAAGGTCGTTCACTCTACAAGGTGGCGATTCATCGATTTGTGTCAATTACATAAATGACGCCCAACGTGGGGCCCGAAGAGGGGCTAGTTCGTCCCGGTTTATTTTTTGAGTCCCGCACCTTTCTTTTAGTGGAGTGTTTACCACGTTGGCGATCATGGCATAAATTGGCGATTCGAATCAAGGAGACGACTCAGTCCATTACATAAATTGGCGCCCAACGTGGGGCCCGACTGGGTTTGCATTTTGCAGATTCTGTTGTGCCCTACATCTTTTGTTTTGGAAACCGCGTTGGTTAAACCCAACGTGAGACCCGAAAGGTATACTTCTAGTAGATCTTTTGGAGTCCCCAAACTTTTCGAATTTTAATTTCTGATTAGATTAATACACATACCTACATGGTATTTTGTTCGTTCTGGTGCTTGACGGAGTCCTGGACTAGCAGGTAATTCAGAAGCCAAACTTTTGGCGGATACTTGACCATGGACCAATGCATATGAATTGCATAATAAGATCGTTTAGCGATTCACACCGGATCCCTTCTCTATCAATTGTGTTCTGTCGCGTTTAAGGGATGAAGGAACCTCCTTTTTTGGAATTACAGACATCTTCCCCGTGGTGGATATTCTGACCAAGGGATTTAAATTCATCCTTTGCTCGTTGCAGCTTACAATAATTTCACCTATCAAATTTTCTTTGTTGCTCGCAAATATAGCTTTTTTTGAGTATCCTTCTAATAATGTAGTAGCCACGTTAGCGCGACCATTACCTAAATTGGCGCCCAACGTGGGGCCCGAAAGGTATGCTGCTAGTAAATCTTTTGGAGTCCCCAAACATTTCGAATTTTAATTTCCCATTAGATTAATACAGTATGTCTGTAGGACATTATTTTATTTGTTTTGGAATAGTACCTAAGCGGGTTGCTTGTGAATCGTAGGTGATTTTGGAGTACTATCTTCCCGAACACTTGACCTTGCATAACCACTTAGCTTACTGTCTCAAATCTCTTGCCTATCTGATGTGTTCTGCCGAGTTTAAGGGAGAGATTTACCTGTGTCGTCTGAACGGCGATCCCTTTCTTTAGCTCTGGGTGAGACCTTGAACTAAGTCTACCGGAATTGCAGGTTTCTAAACTCCCGTTCGAATACCTGACTGGGACCGCAGACTTGGCTTTGAAGGACCTCTCACACCAATTCTCAATTCTTATTGAACACATCAACTTTCGGAACTACTAGTTATTTGTCATTTTACGAATACTAGACCGGAACTCTGATGGCCTTACCTTCGTTGATGTTATCGTGCGAGGTCGAAGCTTGACGAACGAGGCGGTAGCCGAGTTCGGCAATCTAACTCCACTTTCCTTGCTCGTTCTGTAATATACTATATCTAATCTACTTTCGTGTTATATTTTCCTTTCTCATTCTCTCATACTATTCTAATGCTTGGTGTGGGTTAAATATAAACTGCTGACAGGAATGCTTTGCTGGAAGGGGGAGAGGAACTTGTTATTGGTACAACTATTGCTCTTGGGTTTTTTTAAGAACCTAATTTTTTTTAGTATCCTAGATTTTAGAGTATTATTTTAAGAACCTAATTCTATTAGTATCCTAGATTTGGAGTATTATCGTTTTGTTTTAGAATCAATAAATTTTTTTTTTGTATAATCGGCATCGCACTCGCAAATACAGTCGTGCCGTAAAGTCTTGATCTGGATTGTTTGGAATTAGGCAATACAGGACGCTGTAGTTATTTTGAATTTCCGGAATTCAACCTATCGACCGATTCGTTGCTAGTAACCTTTATAGTCTTATTCACGTTTATGTTTTTGATTCTCTTCTGAATGTATGACGGGAAATTCTCGACGTATATGCAGCACTAGCCTAGCGAATTCCGAATTCAGGCATATCGATATTTTTTTTATTATTTTTTATAAATTTATTTCTCGCGCTTATAGATGCAACGGTTTGTTGGTTATTATCGTTTCGTTGCGCGTGCTTTGAGTGGTCTGAAGGGTACTGAACCTTTATTGGTGGGCTTATTTTGCTTCGAATCTTCGTTAAGATGTTTACCGTTCATAGTAACGAGGACTTGGGTCGCCTAATCCTAGCATCGTTTGCCAAGTATGCAAATCAGAACTGGTTCCTGAAGTCGCAAGCTTGATTACCCTGTGTAGACATGTATTTCACCAAACGTGTATCACAGAGTATTTGAAGACTTTGGACAAATGTCCTACTTGCAAAGAGACGTGCATTTTTGAAGCCAGCAACCAAGGGAGCAATTCCGAAGACTATGCAGACACGTAATACGAACACCGGACGAAAAGGCAAGACCAAGGGACGAAACCCTTTAGACTGGACTCGGAATGAAAACTCATGGGCTGGAGAGCCTAGCCGAGATCCGGACAGAAGGCTCCTGGACGAAGATTATCCTTTTGAGGATAGTCAACGAATTTCTGGTATTCGGCCAATTTCAAGCACAGAGAAAAGTCTCACGACCGAGGATGTTAAGGTCTTGATTGACACAGCCTGGAAGCAGCAGAAGACGTAGATGGTCGATTGTTTGACCAGCAAAATGTCTGATGTTGTTGCCACTAACGTCCAGCGCTGTTTCGAAAATTTTAATCTTCGATCCACTGGAGTTCGTTCTAGTAGTCCACCGGGTATTCCACTAAATGGTCCTGAGGAATTCTCTCGTTATCCTCCAACAACTGGTCCGAATGTGAATATGGAGCAGGGATTTCCACCCAATTCACGCAGCGTTTCGTTCGCAACTGATGTCTCGATGACCAATGGTCGTTCACTCGATTTAAGCAAGTCCGATCGTATTACCAGTCTGATACAGAAATGGCAAATACGATTTGACGGTTCTGTAGACGGTCTTACTGTTGACGAGTTTTTGTATCGCATACAGGTTCTGACGAACCAGACCTTGTGCGGAGATTTTTCGTTGATCTGTACCAATTTTCACATGTTACTTCACGATAATGCGCGAGAATGGTTTTGGCGTTATCACCGAGGCTTGCTTAATTGCAAATGGTTCGACCTCTGCTAAGCATTGCGTACGCAATACAAGGATTGTCGCACAGATTACGATCTTCTGGAGAGTATTCGGTCAAGGAAGCAGAGAGATCGAGAAACTTTCGACGAATATTTCGATTCTATCTCTGTTTTAACAAACCGACTAAACTCTCAAATAAGTGAAAAGGAACTCGTTGAGATCATATCACGCAACCTTAGACCGGATATTCGACATGAGATCTTAAATCAGACCATTGGCTCTGTAGCGCAACTTCGTGATATCTGCCGGAAACGTGAACGTTTCTTTGCTGAAGTTAACCGCAGTTTTACTGGATTACGGACTCCGGCCCCTCGGCGTAACATCTCTGAGGTTGACGTCGATTTTATGTAACCAAAAGAGGGAAGTCTGACACCAAATAATGAAAGCGAAATTTGTGCTTTAGGCGAGGGTAATACTCTCATTTGTTGGAATTGTGACGAGCCTTGTCACAGGTATTTAGATTGTTTAAAGGAACGGCGGATCTTCTGCTATGGGTGCGGCGCCGTTAATGTCTTCAAACCCAACTGTACTAAGTGTAGGACATCGGGAAACTTCCGACCGGGTGTGGCCCAGCTGCGTCAGCAAAACCCACACCCCATGTAAAATCAACCTTGGATGATACTCCACCTAACGACGCTAGTTTCGGTGCCATAGATGGTGAACGTTCCCACTGCCTTACTTTTAGACAATGGAGACAAAACGACTGGCGAATCCAATAGCATAAGACCGACCCTGTATCCAATTAAGCCATATCACGATCGTTTCGATGCTTATCAGAGAGCACGAGCTCGAATTTTTGGTGAATACACTCCCACGGAAAAGCGGAAGAGTAAGCGTTCGACACTTAGGTTGCGAACATTTTGGAAGTCTGTGATACAAAGCCGTCGACGATTTATAGATGCAATTGTCAACAGGGGAGATGACGTTCGTTCGTATGTAGAGGTAACATTTTTAGATCGTAGTATGCTAGGACTGCTCGATAGTGGTGCTACCATAAGTTGTGTTGGTTCAAAAGTTGCAGAGAGTATTTTGAGTGATGGTCACCACGTGATTAAGTTTGTTAGTAGCATTAAAACGGCTGATGGAAATCGACAACCAGTGAAAGGAAAGGTTATAGTAGACATAGAATTCCGAGGACAGATTCGAGAAATCGAATTGTATCTCATTCCTAACCTTTCTCAAGCTTTGTACCATGGTATCGATTTCTGGAGAGCTTTTAACTTAGTGCCCGGAATCATTAGCGAGGTGCATCATAGTTTGAATATCGATTTGGACAAAGGCAATACCACCACATCACTCGTTTTGACGACTTGTCAGTTGAACAGATTGGAGGGGGTTAAGTCACGTTTTCCTTCTTTCGATAAAGATGGATTGGGAAAAACGACCCTGGTTGAACACGTTATCGATGTTCAGGATGCAAAGCCAATAAAGCAGCGGCATTATCCAGTATCTCCGGCTATCGAAAAATTGATTTTTGCGGAACTGGATGAAATGCTACCTCAAGGGATCATCGAGGAATCCAAAAGTTCCTGGAGCTCGCCTGTCGTGTTGGTACGTCAACCAGGGAAGGTTCTACTCTGTCTGGACTCGCGGAAAGTCAACGCAGTGACGGTCAAGGACGCTTATCCCCTACTTCATATCAATGGGATTTTAGCTCGATTACCGCCTGCGGAAGTTATTTCGAGTTTAGATTTGAAAAAGGCTTTCCACCAAATTCCCTTGGAATTAGGTTCCCGTGACAAAACCGCTTTCACTGTTCCCAACAGGCCTTTGTGTCAATTTCTAGTGATGCCATTCGGACTATGTAATGCACCACAGACGCTTTGTAGATTGATGGATCAAGTTATTCCACCTAATCTTAGGAATTTTGTATTCGTGTATCTTGACGACCTGCTGGTCATCACAGATACTTTCGACAAGCATATGTTGGTTCTGGAGGAAGTCGCTCTACATTTGTGGAAGGCTGGTCTCACGATCAATTTAGGAAAAAGTAAATTCTGTTTGAGAGAAGTTAAGTATCTGGGTTATTTAGTTGGAAATGGAGTGCTTAAGGTAGATCCAGACAAACTCGATGCGATAACAGAGTTTCCTAGGCCCGTGTTGGTTCGGCAACTGAGACGTTTTCTCGGTATGGCTGGCTGGTATCGTCGATTCATAAGTAACTTTTCAATAGTATCTAATCCTCTCACAGAATTGCTTAAGAAATCTAAATCCTTTAAATTGTCAAACGAAGCCGAAGAAGCTTTCAACGAGTTGAAAACCTGTACTGGCTAATCCAGACTTTACTCGACCCTTTATCCTACAATGCGACGCAAGTCAAGATGGAATTGGCAGCGTCCTTGCGCAAGTAACTGATAGTGGCGACGAAGTTCCTGTGGCTTTCATGTCGCAAAAATTAAATAAGGCACAGAGAAACTACAGTGTTACTGAGCAGGAATGTCTGGCAGTTGTTTTAAGCATCAAGAAATTCCGCGCGTACATTGAAGGACAAGAATTTTCAGTGATCACCGACCACGCAAGCTTGCAATGGTTGATGCGACAAACTGATCTCAGTGGCAGGTTGGCGCGGTGGGCTTTGAAACTACAGGGTTTCCAATTTTCGATTAAACATCGAAAGGGTTCTGAGAATGTTGTTCCAGATACTCTGTCCAGAGTGTATGGAGATGAATTGTGCGAATTCAGCGAAATAGGTCCCGAAATCGACTTAGACTCCACAGAGTTCAATAGTATGGAATATGGAGCTATAAAGACCAAGGTTTTAGCTAATCAGGGCAGGTTGCCCGATCTTAAAATCATAGGGAAATATCTGTACAAGCGTACCGAATTTGTAACTGGTAGTGATGTGCAAGAAAACGACTCCTGGAAACTCTGGATTCCCCAATCGTTGACCAACGAAGTCATTCAGCAAGCTCACTGTCGTCTAACAGGTGCTCATGGAGGTATAGGAAAGACCACCGAGCGAATCAAGCGACACTTCTTCTGGCCGCATATGTCGAAACAAATCAGAGAATACATTTCAACTTGCGAGACGTGCAAATGCACCAAACCTTCAAACGTTGTCTTACGTCCACCAATGGGTCAGCTGGTACAATCAGCCCGACCATTTCAGTGCCTATATATGGATTTGTTAGGCCCTCATCCTCGATCTAAGTCTGGGGCTATCGGAATCTTGATCATAGTCGACCATCTCTCAAAGTAGAACTTTCTGAAAACTCTTAAGAAGTTTTGTGCAACGTCTATCTGTTATTATTTGGAAGACTACATCTTCCACACTTTCGGAGCTCCCGAGACAATCGATACAGATAACGGTGTACAATTCAAATCAGTTATCTTTAATTCACTCCTTACCAAGTATGGTATAAAACATGTTTATACGGCCCTGTATTCACCTCAGTCCAACGCATCCGAACGTGTGAATCGATCTGTCATAGCTGCCATACGCGCGTATATTAAGAACGATCAGAAGGACTGGGACAAATGTCTTAGCGGAATCAGCTGTTCTTTGCGTAGTCATTTTCATACCTCGATCGGATTTGCTCCGTACTACGTCCTTTTCGGATTTAACATGATTCACCATGCATCCGATCGATCGATTGCTGCGTAGTCTTGATTTGTTGGAGGATCACAGCGTGAGAATCTCCTCAAACGATAAACTAAGAAATATTCGGGAGAAAGTTCGCGAAAATTTACAACAAGCTTACGTAACCAACACTCGTACATACAACACTCGAAGCCGTTATGTAGAGTTCAAAGCAGGTCAGGAAGTTTAGACGAAACTTCGCTCGAAGCCATTTCGCTAAAGGTTTCTGTGCCAAATTAGTCCCACTATTTCTTCCAGCCCGTATTCGCGAAAAGAAAGGGAATTCATCCTATGTTCTGGAAGATAGATCCGGAAAGCTGTTAGGTACGTACCACGCCAAAGACATTCGGCAGTGACCTGGTTGTAGTTGTCCCACCTTTTCAAAGAATAGTACCCTTATTCTTCAAAAGAAGAAAGTGGGCACTATTATTTGTTTTGTAATGGGAGAATTTTTGTTTTTTGAATTGACCAAAAATAAAGGATAGGCTATTGATACAAGTCAACCTATATGCTATATGCGTTCGTTAAGAATTGCGCTGCATGGCAACATAAGTAACTGTTGCAATTTAAGCTCGATTACATGGCATAGTTATGTCGTTGCTTAGTGCAACAAAATTTTTGGTCAAGAATTTTAAAAGACTCTTTTCGATTGGCCACAGAAATTGTATGATTTCCAAATAATGTTAACCACATATGCAACGTACGCTTACATACACCAGCGTTATGTCAATGCCTTAGTGCACAAACTTTTGGTCAAGAATTTTTAAAAGACTTCTTTTGATTGGCCGCAGAAATCGCATGATATCTCGCTTACATTAAAACCTTAGCGTAATCTACCAACACCTATACATACCGACACAAAATCCATCGCTGTTGCGACATGCGAGACGAACCAGACAAGAAAAGAGGATAATTAAGTTTTTGTCTACAGCCCCGTAAAGACGCATAGTCGGATCGCTTAAAACGAGTTGTTCAAATTCAAGGCTGTTAGCCTGTACTTTATATTTTATATTTGCAAAAACTTGAGTCATCGGTCTTCGGACTTGATAATATTAATTTAAAAATTGCGAAATATCGAAGGAAAAGCTAGGCAACTGTACAACCACCAGCCGCGGAATTTCCGAAAATATAAAACGCGTTTTCCTTATTTCGAATGATCTCGATTGTTTTCACAGGCAGCACTCTGTCGCTATTCTGAGCGCCTCCGCTGACCAAAATTTAATAAATTATTGTCGTTCCGTAATAATAGTTCTGAAGGTGTTATACGTGAACTTTTTTTTGTTTGTTCCAGCAGTACAATTGCGGTATAAACCGGAGTGGGTGTTCGACTAAACCCTGCAAATTTAGTGATTTTGGTGTCGATAAAGCTTTATTGAAACGGTTTTACGGTTCCATAAATAATTCTCAATCCATGTAATGAGAGAGGAGTGTAAATTCAGCGCACGAATCTTATTAATAAGACAATCATGCCATACTCTATCAAAAGCTTTAGCAATATCTAAGGAAACAACACTTGATTCACCTAGGTTTTCAATGCTTCGCTCCAAACAATGAGTCATGCATGGATTGGTTTTTTTTGTTTAAATTCTCGAAAGATTTTTATATTATAAATATATTTACGGTTGATTAATTCTGTTTGATTAGGATTACTTTGTTTATTTCTAGAAAGAATTATTTAAATATAGATATTTATACGCCCTGATTAATTTTACATAATTAAGTTTGTTTTTTTTTAAATTCTTGTAAGATTTTTATATTATAAATATATTTACGGGTGATTAATTCGGTTTGATTAGGATAACTTTGTTTTGTTCTAGAAAGAATTATTTAAATAAAGATATTAATACGCCCTGATTAATTCTTTGATTGATTCTCTTAGATTACCTTGGTTAGTTCTAGAATATGTAAATACATATACGCTTAATAAAATCGGTTGAATTAGCATTACTTTGCTTTATTCCATAATATGTATAGATGTTGAAGTTTGGATTGATTTTGTTTGTTTAAATCAATTTATTAGATTGATCGCATATCTCTAGGTTATGCACACCTATTATATACGTATGCCACTGGGTTAATGAACTCGAATTACTTTTTTTAAGAACATAATATATATCATAATTAAGACATTTGAATAAACCTAATTATAAGTCTAGCTAGAATGAACTTTTGGTGAGTTTTCTTTTGACCTCTCTCTTCCAGCGTAGATGATTCCAGCATCCAGTGGTGGGGTTTTAGCCCTATAGGGGGCCCAATTATATCCGGGTCCAATGGCAGGGTGGGTGTAGACAAGTGGCGGGATATCACCTGTAGGCGTGAACCCAGCTCCAACCTTTTCTTTTACTCGGTCTTATATTGTTTTAGGTTTCTATGTTTTTTTTTGAGTATGCAGCACGCGAAAATATTTATGATGATGAAGGAAGAATGAGTCTACCAAGATCCCACCCCGGTTGCCGACGAGCATGGCCGAAATTATCGCGTGTGCCCCGGTTGATCTTAGACTTCCCAGGGGTAGTTGCTTTCCGTCAGGTCAGCAACCCCTAGTCCTTTAAGGTCTTTCACTCTACAAGGTGGCGATTCATCGATTTGTATCTATTACATAAATGACGCCCAACGTGGGGCCCGAAAAGAGGTTAGTTCGTCCCGGTTTTTTTTTGAGTCCCGCACCTTTCTTTTAGTGGAGTGTTTACCACGTTGGCGATCATGGCATAAATTGGCGATTCGAATCAAGGAGACGACTCAGTCCATTACAAGTGGTGAGAACCAAGTGTTTTTCAGTAGAGAAAATGTCGATGTGAAGTGTGTGAACTGAATAAATAGGAATGGTGATCGGCTTCTTCTTTGTTTGGTTGGCAATCATATTTATTTCGCTAAAACTTATTTCATTCTGCTGCTTTTCTTTTTGTACGTTTTGTTTGATGTACGGTTTGGGTAAAACGAGCCCGGTAGTATTTAAAGTGGATGTTGTGCAAACATATGTCTTGTGTATTGGGAAAAGAAAGTTTTTATCTGGTAGCTTTTTTCTACACTAATTTTTACGATAATTTAATTGCGGAGTACACTGCCAGGGAACTTTATTGGCGGTATTAAATTGTGAGAGGAGCTTTCGTCGCAATGGAGTTGGTTTATTTAAGTTAATTTGTCCTAAGATGGGTGGTCTGTACAGATAATCTGCTGCACTATTTTTCTTTCCAGGTTCCGTATTATGGCGTATGTGGGCACCTGGCTCAGTGATAAAGTGCATGGATTTCTAAGCAAGGGGTTCGTACTTTGAATCAAAGGAAACACCAAAAGTATTTTTCACGGTCCCACCTCTCGCGAATGTCTGACAAACGTCCGAAAGTAATAACTTTTCATGGAAAGCTTCTCAATTTGCCGTTCGGATACGGCATTAAATTGTAGGTCCCTTCCATTTGTGTGCATAAATATACATTCACAACACCGCACTAGTCCGACGCGCCGAATATTCTTATTATTATTTATTATGACCTATATTTCTTTCTCGGTGGCGGCGTTTGTAAGATCAAAACCTTATTCAAAATTTAGTTTAGGTAAGGTTGAGTTAGAAGTCCGCAGAATGCCGATGTGACATTTTTAATAACCTGGAGTATTTCTTTCGCAGAGCGGTATTCCACAAGGATCCAGGAGCAAGTCATCGGTCTGCTTGGGACAACAATAACCTCGAGATTAGCACCAGAGCAATCTTCCAGTAAGCTAGTTATAGTCTGCTTGTAGAGATCCCACGATTTCAAATCTTCCCAAGCGGTAAGCTTGATGCAAGCTTGACCTTCAATTTGATGAACTGCCACCACTCAGGAGAGATGGCAGTTGCGATCAATCACTGCAACTACGATTTTATCTCTAAGGACTTCGCTGAAGACTTTTATGATGTGACGAAAAATAAGGGTACTGGTGTTATGCACATTAGGTCGTTTGATACCGAAATGGTTTCCTCCACCGATCTCTGTCGCTTAGACGTTAAGTCGATGCTGGTCTGCTTATGTCCTTATCGATAAAGGCTTGGGCCTATTTGAGTTTGGCTACCTGCGTCGGTGTTCTACTTGTCTCCGGAACGTCGGCCGTCAGCTTCCGAATAGTATTTATTTGATTTTGTATTATGATATTGAGGGAGTGCATTGTTGCGAAGATCCATCACAAGATGCCCCTTTAAGGTTGTCAGAAGTTATATGTAGATCTTTGCACTTCTTGTTGTTACTTGCAGCGGAAGGCCGATGAAGTGTCACAATCCTACTACTGCTAGTTTTGCCTTTAATAGCCTCCCTGCGGTTGTCGGCAGTTGATAAACTACTTCCTACCATTGCAGGAGCATTACCAGTAGAGTCGTATGAAAGCTTAGATCCGGCCTGGAGGATCAGAATGGAGATGGTGAAGAGAAGAATACATGAAGGTGGAAAGAGGGGTAAAAGCACCGTTTGCTTTTCAGGACTCATCTAAAGAAAATACCCAGGCATATTTGAACCTACTTACTTACCAAAATTCTTTTCAAATTTTAAAATACTCACTTTCGGCTTTCCCTAATACAATGATTTCATCGATGTAGACAAAACATATTAGCGCGTTAGGCTCCCTCATGATATCATCGGGTGCTCTTCGGAATATCAAAAAAGCGTTCTGAATTTGTAGCTGCATGCCGAAGTGCAAGTTATCAACAGATATTGAATTCGATAATGGGTTGAACGCTATACGTAATATTCGAATGAAGTCGCAAATATTGACTTGTCGCACTTTTACCATTTCATTGATGTTGCAAGGGTGAAGGAAATTTTTTTCGGGGGATGAAGAACGACGAAGGTCTACCCTAGAAGGAAGGAAGGATCACAATATATAGATATTTCTCATGTTTATAATGAGAATATCTTTATATATAAAGTTTATATTTTTCAACCCGGTAGGTGGCGCTTGAATCGAGATATTCACGAATCACGATAATGTCAATAGTTCGGTTAATAGTTATTTCCTTTTACACAAACAGTGTAAGCAGTGTAAGAAGCAATTTTTGTCGTATTTTTTGATTTTAGGCTATAGGGACTGTAAAATGTTAATAACAGCCACGTTGGTAAAAGGAAGGCCGAATTTAGATGTGTGCGTGTAGTGAAGCGCCCGGAAATAGCTAGTGTTGATATAAATATTAAGACTACCGAACTTTGTTATTTGTGGCTAGTTTTCTTTAAAAGATGTGTTTGGCTTGATGCTGTTGTGTATTGGGGAAAGTTAGCTTAAATCTGAAGTGATTGTGGTGTTCCATTCTTATAACTTGTTCTATAAATAAGAAATATAATATTTGGATATGACAAAAATTCCAAAATTTTTGTTCTTGAGGTTTGAAGCAAAGAAAATTACTAGTTGATTATTTTTTCCTCTTTGTTTCTAGCAAAAACTGAAACTTTCGATTTTTTCTTCCAACCCTGGTGTAAATAAATCTTAGTATTTTTCGATTGCCATGCCAATATACTCCCTAATTTCAACAAAGTCAAACTCGGTTGGGTCCCTGGTTATCAAGGAGTTGCAGGCAACGAATCTGCAGATGAACTAGCTAGGGCTGGCTAGGAATCTGCGTTCATAGGACCTGAAATCTGCTGTGGTGTCAAGTGGGCTGCCGCCACAGCACCGATAAATTGTTGGGAACACAAACTTCGTCTGGCCCTCTGAGAAAGCGTCCAGGGGCTTAGGCAATCCAAACAATTAATCAGGCCCTTTTCCTACGAGGAAATCCTTAACTTTAATAGGGATAGCATTATGAAGCTGGTGAGATTTCTAACAGGTCATTGTGGCTTTCGATATCACCTTAACGAAATTGGTGTGGGCTCAGAGACAGAATGTAGGTTCTGCCCGGAGGATGATAAGTCATCCGAGCACATTCTCTGTGATTGCCCAGTATTACTTTGGTTAAGGCGACCAACCTTTCACAAGGAAATAATCGTTCATCAGTGAGGTGATACGTCTCTTAGAATAAACAAACCCTAACCCTTTCAGGTCGCAGTGTCTGCCATATGGACTAGGCTAGAAATAAAAAAAAAATACTACCTAATTTTACTTCTCGTGGTATTACTTATAAAAGGTGTTTTTTTGGGAGGTTTGTTTTTCCGATAGATGTCGTTTTATTTTATGACAGTTGTTTTGACAGCTCAAAGTGGCATTTCTACTCAGTATTGTTTGGCAAATTATTATGAAAAAAAAAAAAAAAAAAAAAAAATGACATTTGTGAAAAATAGTCGTGGTAGCCATATGCCAGAAATTGTGTTTAAATGTTAAATGCCAAAAAATTATCTACCAAATAAAAAAAAATTTTGGTCATTTCATAATTTTATATGCGTTTTATTCAAAAAAAAAATCGGCAACCTCTTAAAAAAACACGTTATATCTAACGGGCATTTTGGCATTTAACATTTAAACACAATTTCTGGCATATGGCTACCACGACTATTTTTCACAAATGTCATTTTTTTTTTTTTTTTTTTTTTTTTTTTTTTTCATAATGATTTGCCAAACAATACTGAGTAGAAATGCCACTTTGAGCTGTCAAAACAACTGTCATAAAATAAAACGACATCTATCGGAAAAACAAACCTCCCAAAAAAACACCATAGTAATACACTGCATGTTGTACCTACCGCATTGGAAAATACTAATGCTTGAAAGATATTTAAAATATAACTTTTTGCTTTTAGGTACTCGTATCATATTTTTTTTATTTGAAAATACACTGTTAAGTGACCAAATCTAAATGGTTTTTTAATTCCATGTTTTCATTTTGATACCATCGAATAGTTGTATCCAACCGTACTAAAACATGTACTAAACCACAATTTATCATGAATTGTTTTTCTATTTTGAATTTTCGAAACTGGCATGACTATCCCTTATGTCGTCGTTACTTTACTATTTACAATTTATCTCACAATGTTAAACACTTTGCTTTCTCAAATATTTGCAAATTTTACATTTCGCTATTGGTGTTGCAATTTGCGATAACTGTGTGAAGTTCAAGTTTCTAATATCTGATATGTGATATAATTGTGCGGAGCATAACGCATCTAAGTATGTACACATGTATTCCTTTTTTGCCAGTTAAAAAGATGATTTATTTTTAAATAAATAGACGATAATACTGTTCTAGGCAACTATTTCGCGTTAATTCAACTGGTGATCGGAGATTTAGAGGCAGTGCAGATTTGTTCTTTCAATACGAAATAACTATTAAAAGCTTACAGTTATCGTTTGCCAGTGATATTGCATTTCTTAATTAATTTGTTCATAGTTTTATAGTGAAACATTGTCATTTAAGTTTTTTGTTGTTTTATATTTTGTGTAATTTTTAAATTTCTTTGTTTAAAATTTCGATGATTTAGAAATTTAGATAGCCTTTAAGATAATTTTTCGTTGACTTTTTAATATGTAGTAGCATAAAGTGAAGATGTTTGATTTATTATTGATGCTTTATTGCAAGGTAAATGTTCGTGAAATAATTGAACTTACCGGAATCGTTTCAGTGCTCAACATAATTTAGCGCAAGAAAATAGTGCGATAAGTTTTTTACCTGAAGTGATTGCAAGAACAATAATACAAATACATTATTGATTAATGTGGACTTTTGGCTTATTACCATACATTAACAATACAAGTAACACGAAGATTTTCAGGTTTGTATGTCAACGGGTTAAGGTATCTGCCATACAAACTGACCCAAAAAATTACCTTTTTTGCTCTCACAGGAATCAATGATATCTGGTACTAATTGACCAAAAATTTAATTTTTTTTGTTTTGATATTAAACTGAAGTTTTGGAATTTTTTTTTAAAAACTTTTATTTAATTTGACTTGACCCCAAACTATCTGTCAGTTTCAAATTATTTGAGAACGTTTTTAGCAACTTTAACACGTCCTAGAGAGCTGATATTTTAGGAGCAGCTCAGTCTCATGGGCCATTTCTGAAATCCCGCGTGTTCGTGTGGCGCTTTTTTTAGCCAACTTTCACACGTCCTACGGAGACCAAATTTTCTGTGCAGTTCAGTTTAATAGATAATTACGTTTGATAATCACTAGATGACGAGTTTGAAATTTGGTTTTTTAAACTTCTTAGAGGTCGTTTTCAATAGAATTTCACACGTACAAATAATTGTTGTTTTTTATAAAAACACAGTGTCTTTTACATATTATAGCAAAGTAAAAAAGTCTGATTATATTCAAAAGACGAGTACATGAAATGTTCAGTATTTTCTAGAAATAGGTCGCCTTGTTTATTTGTCGTATGGAAATGGTACACAAAATCTTTGATATCGTGCTAGGCATTCACTAAGTGAACGTTAGAAAGAAAAAAAGCCGTAAAATGCATTTTTAGCTTTCATTGCTATTTGATAAACTAAATAATAGAAATTTAAAAAATACATTATGTTTGTTCTTTTCGTTTCATTTTTAATTGTTCTTAATTATGCCTGCAAATATTTTGTTCTTTGTCTAAAGTCCCATCTGTCTTCGCCGAGTTCTAATATTTTCCTCGAAACTAGCTCAACACCTGGGTAGACTTATTAACGCATCGATTTGAACAAATCGATGAGATTAGTCATCAGACATTATATACATAACGTACTTACTGCATATTAACAAAAAACTACGTAGGATAACATTTTTTAATAGTTTTAATTCTGATTTTCTTTTCAGAACGTATGCTGATGTTTAAAATATAAAGAAACCAATCGCAACAAAATGGGAAACCAGTTAAATGCAAAAAGTACATTTTTATGCAGTTGATAAAAATAACAATTAACAAAAATATTTATATCCACGAAACGAGTAAGAATAGTTTTAATAGCAAGTTAAAAAATTCATGCCTACAATAAAGAAAATAGTATTTATTATTTAACAAAAACACAGAAAGTCAACCAAAGCATTTGCTTTCAGCTATATTTTTACATTTTGTGCAATATAATGAAACACGCATACTCAAAAAAAATTTACGCTTAAATTTCTTTAATTTTTGTCTTAAAAGTAAATTTAAAAAACGTAGCTTGACATCGGTATCTTCCGTTTTCTTCCAAAATTGCATTTTTATAATAATAACTAAATAAACGATCCTCGCATTATATAAATTCGTTACTGAAGAAGATTTCCGATATTTTAATTAATATAAAATAAAAAAAACTTAAGGTTGAATACGAATATAAAATATAGAAGTCTAAACTCAATTGAAAAGATCTGACCATATTGAATAAAGAAAACGAATTACTCATTAACTCATTACTACTTCCTAATCATTTGTTATAAAGAAGAAATTTATACATGATATCAACACTTCTTTGTAAAAAATAAAAAATAAAATTCTTCGTGTGAAGAGCAAGTCAGTTTAATTTGACAAGATAATAACAACAACAACTCTAAAAATATATGAAATTAAATTAAACTTTCGAAACTGAAAACACGAGCGGTAAAATCGACGTTAATATGGCGCAGTCCTTTCAACCAGACGATGTCCACGATCAAGTAGTAATGAACGGAGGATCACAACTCCTTGGCAGCAGTTCCGGATCGAAGACGGAGCATTTTCCTGAATCTTATTACATTCCAATCTCGCAATTCTATTCAGGACGAAGTGTTTTCATCACCGGAGGCACAGGATTCATGGGAAAGGTGCGTAACAATTACAGAATTGCTTGTTTTTTTTCTTTAAAATTTTAATATTTTTGAGCATCTTGACAATTTCTTGAGATTAGCTTGGGAGTAGTCATTTTCCTTAAAAATACAACCTTTTTATTTACGAAAGGTTTGCTTACGCGGTCCATAGATTTTTTTGAAAATATCTTAAAAAATTAATGACAGTTTTTGCATCAGACTTCAGCAGTAGTTAAATCAATCCAAGTAGGCAATAGTATATTACATAACGAGAGAGGAAGTGGACGATAAGCACTTTTCAGCGAGTAATGTACGATACTTTTCACACGACCAAAACAATTTCTCTGCTAAACTGCTAATGCGCAATTCAAAACTACTGTGGGAATGTGTGCTCGCTGAGACTGCAGTAAATAACAAGAATTTTATCTATGTTAACACACTAGTGTGGATAACGCCTACTTTTGAGGGTAGGTTATAGCGTAGAAAACAGTCACTTTCGTCTCTGGTCGCGTGTTAAAAATATATAGATAAGTATAACCATTTTATATGTAATTAGAATGAGTGCTTATTAGCTTGTTAACGCTTTCTGTTCTTCAAATAACCCCGAATTCCCGACCTTCTTATCCTAGCATAATTTTGAGCTTTTTTATTGAGCAGTACTAGTAAAAACTACAAAAAGCTAAAAGTTGTATGATTACCAAAAGTGATTAGTTGTGCGAATGTATGAGTTTATAAGTTTATAAGTTTACAAATTTGTAGGTGGCTAGCTAACTGCCGAAATCTTGTGATCAATTTTTAAGCCACTTCCTAAAGACCGATATTGCATACAAGTGTATCTCCGATGACAACACTTTGTATTAATATTTGGTGGGTATCGGGCACAGTGGCCGAGGGGTCCCATACAATTTTGTTTACAAATTAACCGATTTTATTAAAACTTTGTACAGATGTGAATCTCCTATGGCAACACTCTTTGTAAAAATTTGGAAGTGATCCGGCCCGAGAGTCGAATTTACCCGATTTTATTAAAATTTTGTACATTGTATGTAACTCGGTTTTCTTCAAATTTTGTATATTGAATGCTTTTTGGAAGTTTTGATGGAAATTTGGAAGTGATCGGGCCCATATAATTATTTTTAATTACGAGAAAAACCCACGCCCGCACCACTGGAACGCTACTAGCTGCAGGGCCACTGTATTTTTGAAAGAAAATGAAATCTTTAAGAAAAACAATCTACATTTGTTTAAATTCATAAAACCATTATTGACACAAAGGTCGTCAAAGTAAAAAAAAAACTTTTTTTCAGATAATTTAAACGCTGAGATAATCGCGATAAAAATGCTTTTTGATAATTTTTTTTGACTAATGCAATAATTAAAACTTATTCAATTTCCTACAAAATTTGTAAAATTAATTTAATTTTCCAAGTATGTTTGAGGCAGTAGATTGCAGTCGCCTGATCAGCATGTTCAATTCTTCTTTCTAGCTGTTTTACATTTTATATTTCTTTAGAATATACCAGCTCTTTTATTCTTTCCCGCACAAAGTCTAGAAGAGTTAGATCCAGTGACCTAGACGGCCAAAATACCGATCCGTTTCTACCAATCCATAAGTTATCATAACGTTTACTTAAAAATGCAGTAACATTACGTCCACTATGGCAAGGAGCATTATCTAGCTGAAAAACATGTTGATTCGAGTCAGTCATGGGACGTCTACCATCGATTCTGGCTGGTGATTCATCAAAAGTTGCAGATACTCGTTTGAATTTAGTCGTTAGAAAATGGTCCCGGATTACTTTGATACATACCATACATTTATTGAAGTACTAGCTGACTCGACAGACGTTTTCCTGTCCAACTTTCAATAAATTTGTTTGTGATCGTTTTGTGAATTTGTGAAGAGCTACTTGTATTGTTTAATCAAAGTAAAATTGAGAAAAATCGTCAACCAAATGATTTATTTTGAAATTCTCTATATTAACTTCGTGTGGCCGTGGCACGTCTATCTATTTGTCTTTCTGTCTGTGTGTCGTAGAATCTTGTGATCAATTTTTAACCCACTTCCCAAATCCCGATTTTAAAGAATTTTATAGATACACATGTACACACATGGGTCGTGGGGCCCCATAAAAATTTTAGAAAAAAAGAACCCGATTTTCTTCAAATTTTATATACATGTTTATCTCCGGGCCCCGGGGTCCGGGGTCGTGGATTCTCCTTCAATTTTAAAAAAATATCTCGATTTTCTTCAGATTTTATACACATGTGTATCTCCGATAGACAAAACTTTTTTTTTTAAATTTTGGAGACCCCGGCCCCAGGGTCCATAGGGCCCAAACAAATTTTTTAAAAAAATTAACCTGATTTTCTTCAAATTTTATATACGTGTGTATCTCCGATGGCCAACACTTCCTGTAAAAATTTTGGAGACCCCGGGCCCCGGGGTTGTGGACCCCATACAAATTTAAATTACCCCAACTTTCTTCAAATTTTACACACGGCTGTACCTCCGATGGACAACAATTTTTGTAAATATTTTGGAGACCCGAACTAGGCCCCGGGGTCGTGTAACACCATACAAATGTTTTAAAAAAATTAACCGACTTTCTTCAAATTTTATACATTTGTATATCTCCTATGGATAACACTTATTGTAAAAATTTTACAGACGCCGTGCCCTGGGGTCTGGGCCTCATACAAATTTAAAATAAAAATTAACCCGATTTTGGTAAAATTTTATATAGATGTGTATCTCCAATGGACAAAACTTGTTGAACATTTTTTGAGCGAAAGGGCCCTGAGGCCCGAGGGGTGCCCGTATAGATTTTTTAAAAATTAGCCCGATTTTCTTCAAATTTTAAACATATGTTTATCCCGATGGACCAAATTTTTTTTTTAAATTTTTGAAGCGAATGGGCCCTGAAGCCTGGGAGCGGCTCCATAAAATGTTTTTTTAAAAATTAGCCCGATTTACTTTAAATTTAATATAATAATGTGTATCTCCGATAGACCGAATTTTTTGTAAAAATATTTGAGTTTTTGATTTGATTTAATAGAAAGTGTTGTCATTTGGGAAGTGGGTTAAAAATTCATCACAAGATTTGGTATGCCAGCCAGTCAGCCAGCCAGCCACAAACAAGTGAACTTAATATAGAGAATTTAAAAAAACAACCCATAAAAATTTAAATTTTTCGTATAAATTCTCTAATCGCAGAAATTGATATGGGAGCCCCTCGATCCTGGGTTTTTTTTTATTGTAGGAGAAAATCATCGAAAGAGACATTTGACATCAGATTTTAAAATTGAAAATGCTCAGATCAATTTATTCTGAGCACTTAGAGCACGCCCATACTCTGAGCAAATAAGAAACACGAGCATTTTTCTTGAGAACTCTTTGACTGCTCTGAACTAATTTATGAAAACGACATCAATAAAAATACAATTCAGTAAATAAGTAAGTAAGTTGAATTAAGCATAAAACATTTATGTCTCGTTTCATTTGCTGGGTTCATTTGTGCATGAGTTAAGATTTCTCTCTCTCTCTCCACCACCAAAACCGAAAACCGAGCAGTGCAGCCGACTGCACAGCACACACCGCACACAGTCCATTAAGTGCGACGAATGCCAGTATAGGAAATTAAAAAAATGTATAAGGGCCTTGCGGCCGAACCCGGGGCCAGATCACTGTCAAATTTTAGAAAAAGTATTGTTTATTGGGTATACACATGTGTGTAGAATTTGAAAAAAAATTGGGTAATTTTTATTTTAAATTTGTATAGGAGCCCCACGAACCCGGGGCCCGATCACTTCCAAATTTTAAAAGAAGGTATTGTCACTGGAAATACACATGTGTACAAAATTTCAGGAAAATCGGGTTTTAGGAAGTGCGTTAAAAATTGATAATTAAAAAAAAAATTTGTATGGGAGCCCCCCGACCCCGGGGACCGATCGCTTCAAAAATTTTACAAAAAGTTTTGTCCATCGGAGATACACATGCGTATAAAATTTGAAGAAAATCGGGAACTTTTTTCATAAAATTTGTATGAGTGCCCCCCCGACTCAGGGGCCCGATCTCCAAAATTTTTACAAAAAGTGTTTTCCAGCGGAGATACACATTTGTATAAAATTCTAAAAAAATCGGGTAAATTTTTAAAAATATTTGTATGGGAGCCCCCCGAGGTCCGAGGGGCCTCAAATTTTAATAGAAAGTATTGTCACCGGAAATATACATGTGTGCAATAAAATCGGTCCATGGGAAGTGGGTTAAAAATTGATCAGAAAATCTGACCAGCCAGCCAGCCACCCAGCCAGCCACGTGCACGCGAAGTTAATATAGAGAATTTAAAAATGAGCCAAATCGTTCTAGCCGTTCTCAAGTGATACGGTTACAAACGATCAGCATTTCATTTTTATAAAAATAGATTTGCCACCTAAACTGATACACCCTGTATATAGATCTAGAGTTTTTTAGAAATTGCGATTTTTTCAATAAAGACATAACATAACATAAGTTTGTCATGTAAGCCAAATTTTTCTTTAAGGAAAATTCAGCGCAATGTGGGCTGAGAGATTCCCAATTCCTGTGAACGGCGTGGAATCGACTGATTTTGTTCATTTTGAGAAAAGTAAACCTTGACTGACGTTTTGGTATCAACAGGTAATAAAAAAAAAAGAGCAGGGTAGGCTGTGTCGAGGACACGGCCGTGGGTTTTGAGCGTGACAACGTCTGTCCGGGACGAAAGAAAAGAAAACAAAGATCTTGTTGTGTGTGGGACATAAACACGGACGTATATATTAAATTTTTTTTCTATACTAAATACAAGTCCTACAACTTGCACCGTAGCTCATCACATACATCATCATCACATCACATTATATATAAATTATTTATAAGCGAATTTTAATGTTCATAACCACTAACTTTGAAGTTGCTGCATATTGCATATTACTGCCCAAACACAGTAATGGAGCTTTTCGTTTCAACTCATAAAAAATCTGAGTAGTTTTAAATAAATTAGAAGAGAAAAGTAGTGAGTAGTGCTGCCCATGCTTCGAAATGGTATAGTAAGAATGTCACTTTGAAACACGCAGGCCAATTATTTCTCATTAAATTTCTTTTGCATTGTTCTCTTATTTCTGTAAATGATCGAATAGTTATTTTGAACCGATGGTCGATGGTAGATTCATTGTTCAGTGGCAGACATCCAACTTACGATCGAACATCTCTTCTTTGACTGAGAGACTGGCATTTTTATAATGTTAAATTTAGCTTCATTTTTATATAAAAAAAATCTGTGTTTAAAATGATTTTTTGTAGAAGATAATTACTTAAATATATTAAAGCTAATATCTGCAATACAAGGAAATATTGTTTAATGTAAATAACAAAAAATTAATTACTGTAATACTTTAAATAATAATTAAAAAATGCAAAAACCATTCAAACTTTTGTGCAAAAAATGCCAAACGACACTGAAATGAAATTTTCTAAATATAGTCTTTTCTAGGCGATTCTCAAGTTTTCAAGTACGATACGCCTTCTTGATATTAAAAAATCAAACCAGCAAGATAAGCCAAGAGAAAGAAAAGGAAATAGCAGCAACAAAATTTGTATTTTTTTTCTCGCTCACAGAGCATTGTATCATTTATGCAATGTTGATAGAAAGAGCCGAGCAGAGCACTGATAGAAAATGAACAGAGACTATACCATCACTACGGCTGCGGTGAAGAATTAAGTAGCTTCGCAGCCTGTGCTGCACAAAAAAATTGCAGGCAGTCGGTATGCACGAAAATTAAAAAATGCAAAAACCATTCAAACTTTTCTGCACAAAATGCCAAACGACACTGAAATGAAAATTTCTAAATATAGTCTTCTCTAGGCGATTCTCAAATTTTCAAGTACGGTACGCCTTCTTGATATTAAAACATTAACAGTGACCACAACAGTGTGAGCATTCTGTTGATCACACCAGTGGCACATTCTGTTGGTCACAACAGTGGACATTTAACATTTGACTTTGTGAACATGCACCCCTTGTAGTGAGACGTTGTCACGTCAAAAATATGTGCGTGTTCTATTCTATTGGCCAGATCGCAGAATTTCCATAGGAACAAGTCTTATAGTCACATATTAGTCCTACATTCCGAGTTTCATACGAATCCCTTGAGAAATGGCTTGGCCAGATCCAAGAATTTCCATAGGAACAAGTCTTATAGTCACATATTAGACCTACATTCCGAATTTCATGCGAATCACTTGAGAAACTTGTGTTCCCGAAATTCCAGACCATAATGATCATATTCCAGAATTTCCATAGGAAGAATTCTTATAGTCGCATCTTAGTCCTACATTCCGAATTTCATGCGAATCACTTGAGAATTTGTTTTGTTCCCGAAATTCCAGACCATAATGATCATATTCCAGAATTTCCATAGGAAGAAGTCTTATAGTCGCATCTTAGTCCTACATTCCGAATTTCATGCGAATCACTTGAGAAATTGCTTTGTTCCCGAAATTCCAGACCATAATGATCATATTCCAGAATTTCCATAGGAAGAAGTCTTATAGTCGCATCTTAGTCCTACATTCCGAATTTCATGCGAATCACTTGAGAAATTGCTTTGTTCCCGAAATTCCAGACCATAATGATCATATTCCAGAATTTCCATAGGAAGAAGTTTTAAAGTCGCATCTTAGTCCTACATTCCGAATTTCATGCGAATCACTTGAGAAATTGCTTTGTTCCCGAAATTCCAGACTATAATGATCATATTCCAGAATTTCCATAGGAAGAAGTCTTATAGTCGCATCTTAGTCCTACATTCCGAATTTCATGCGAATCACTTGAGAAATTGCTTTGTTCCCGAAATTCCAGACCATAATGATTATATTCCAGAATTTCCATAGGAAGAAGTTTTAAAGTCGCATCTTAGTCCTACATTCCGAATTTCATGCGAATCACTTGAGAAATTGCTTTGTTCCCGAAATTCCAGACCATAATGATCATATTCCAGAATTTCCATAGGAAGAAGTTTTAAAGTCGCATCTTAGTCCTACATTCCGAATTTCATGCGAATCGCTTGAGAAATTGCTTTGTTCCCAAAGTACTGATATTTAACAGTGGCTCAATTAAAAGTGTGACATTTAACAGTGATCACAACATTGGGACATTTAACAGTGTCTCACTTCTGTTGATCACAACAGTGATCACCACATTAGTTGGGTGGGGGTCAGTGGGATAGGGCAGTCAGGAAATACAGGGTAATTGCGCTAGTAGAATATATAAATTTAATTAAATAGAATTACTATCATTAAACAGAATTTTTTATGTGCTTAATAACTTCTAAGGTACCGGATCCATCATTATTTGCACGTTGCAGTTGCAGACAAGACAATCTTAAAACTCTTAAATCTGTATAAGATACATAGATTATTTTGGCCAAAAAAACATTCAGGTGCAAACTTCGTCAGAAATTAGTTCGACCTTCGATTGTAAGTCTTGTTACATCAAAATAAAATTCGGAGTTCAATGTCAGTATCAGCGCCACAAAAAATACTTTAAACTAGTAAGAAGATTGTTAAGAGATTCATATGATCAGTTTAGTTAGAATGTTATATCGTTATACATTATCAATATATTATTTTGGGTATTTCAGATTTGAAAAAAAAATCCAAATCATTATAAAAACATTTTAATGTGTACTATCGAAAATTAAGACGAATGCGTAAACTTATGGATGCAGTTGTAATTATTATGACATAACTAAAAATATAATTATAGCTATGTAGGTAGCCTTTATATATTTAAATATACGCTTTAGATTTTCTCATTAAACATTGATTTGTACGTGTATCTTCATGTCTCTATCGAAATGCTATGATGCTTTTTTAAAAACTTTATTCTATTACAAACGATGATTTCCTTGAAACTCATGAAACACGTTTTGTGTGTTTATATACGCTCGGTCACCTTTAATGACATATCATCATACTGTAGCTTTGTCTTGCACTATTGACACCCTTGAAAACCAACGATTTTTTCTTTTAACTGCGGTTTTTATAAATTGATTAAATTACTTGTTTTAATGGAAATAAAATTAAAAATCTTCGGAATAATAGTATGATTATCTAACATACAGGCAAGACATTAATATTGCTTAAGACGTTTTCATGTAATTTATCTTAGTTTTAGACGAAACATCAATTTAGATTTATGCGTCTTGAATATTGACAAATAAATGGATAGATCTTTGACACATTCACAATGAAGCCAATTTGAAATGTTTCTGAAAATTCATAAACTTCTTGTTGTACAGGGTATAGGTATAGAGGTATTACGTGAAACTGCACTGAATTAAAGTTTGAACCTTGTGGCGCATGTGACGCGTGTGGCATATGTGATGCGTGTATTTGGACAGACTACAAGCGCAATTGAATATGTTTTATTTTAGTTATCACAAGCCGATAATATCTTGTGTTATAGAAAATGAAACTAAATTATTTAGATTTTTTTACTTTTAGTTGGTTTGACTATAGTAAGACTAATAGTAAGACTTTTCTCTCGAACGAGGCTAGAGGTCAGAATGCTTTTTGATAAGCACCCAAGTCATGGATCCATATGTAAGTACTCGTATGACCATTGTCTTATATATCAGCAGCTTGGATGTTATGGTTAAGTTCCTGGATTTGAAGAGTCTTGACAGACTATAGTAGGCTTTGTTGGCTTTAAGCAACCGTGCGCGTATTTCTGTTTCCTTGCTGTTATCGGCTGCTATTGTTGACCCGAGATAGTTAAAGGATTGCACTACTTCAAATTCGCGCTCCACTATTTGAATTGAGGGACCAATGTTGGATCTTCTACTCGCAGACGTGGCCACCATGTACTTTGTTTTGCTCTAATTTATGTCTAGCCTAGATTTCTTGCCGCCTACTCTATCTGGATGAAAACTTCTTGTACAGCTCTTCGGTTTCTACCAACGATGTCAATATCGTCTGCGTAAGCCAGTATCTGAATGGACTTATAGAGGATTGTTCCTCTCGCCGTTACGTCAAAGTCTCGGATCACTTTCTCCAACGCCAGATTGAAGAGGACGCAGGCCATCCCCTTGTCGGAGCCCGTTATAGATGTTGAATGGGCTTGATAGAGACCCGGATATTTTTACTTGGATTATAACATTGGTCATGGTCAACCTAGATAGTCATGTCAGTTTATTTGGGATGCCGAATTCTCTCATCGCTTTATAAAGTTCTACTCTGGCTATGCTATCATAGGTGGCTTTAAAGTCTATGAAAAGATGGTGTAGCGAGTTTTGAAACTCTAGACATTTTTCCATCACCTGCCTTAGGGTGTAAATTTGATCAGTTGTTGATTTGCCTGGGATGAAGCTACACTGGTATGGACCAATGATGACTTTAGCGTATGGGGCTATCCTGTCTGAAGGATTTTGGGTTATTTAGATCAAAGATTATGTTTTCATTGATTTTCATTGTAATGGTGACACATTTTTTTTTAAAGTTGCTGTGTATGCAACGAGAAGTCAGTTTTTTCTAGTTACTCAGCAGCAAATGATGAATTCAAGAATAATTTAACAAAACACTTAAAAATGAAAGATATTGGTGAAGCAAAGTTTAGACATGCAAATTACAAGAGATACTTGTAAAAATAAAGGCACGACTTTTATTGACCAAAGCAGATATGTTCATAAAACTTTGGAGCGTTTTCACATGGAAGATTGTAATGCTTTAACTACTCCGATGGATCTAAATCAAAAACTGTCTCAAGAGAAGGGTCCAAAGGATGATGACTAGCGGAGAGAAATGTTTAATGTGCTTTATCAAAAAGCGATTGGAAGTTTAGCTTATGCAGCGCAAGTAACTAGCCTGATATTCAGTGCGTAGTTGGAACTTCAAAGAGTTTTAATAAGATTCCAGATATAGCTCATTGGATAGCTGTTAGTCGTATTTTTAGATACCTGAAGGTAACTGTCGACAAGAAATTAACATTTGAAAAGAAAGACGTAGTTGATATTCAAGGATTTTGTGATGAATGATTCTAACTCGAAAAACCTAGATACGGCCTTATCTTCGACCGAAGCTGAATATATGGCCATGGCAGTCTCTAATCAGGAAGCTCTTTGGTTCTATGTACTTTTCAACTTTTTTAGTAGTCTAGTTTACTTCTAAATATTAATTAATTTAATTCGATGAAGTTGCTGTATTTATATCAAATCTACAGTTTCCAAAAGTTTCTAATATTTTCTTTTCTATTCTATTCGAACCGCCTAGAAAATACAAGAACATACTGGTAAATAATTTAATATACAAGTACAATATTACTGAGCCTAAATATATGCAACGGTTTTTGGTAAACAATGATTATTATAATAGTATAGACAATACCTATTTGTCTTACGCATATGAAACGATGCTATCTCTTACTGTCTAGTTACTGGGCGCCGTGGTTCAGTGGTTAGCGGATGGATTTCTGAACAGGGGGTTAGTAGTTCGAATTCCAGAAAACACCAAAAGTATTTTTTACGTTCCCACCTCTCACGAATGTCTGATGAACATTCGAGAGTAATAACTAGGCATTACTTTACATTACATTACACACATAACATCTACACTTAAGTTTACTTGTTCATTTTTATGTCTAGTACATTTCACGTCCAAGTCTAAAATTTGAGTTCCATACAACATCTACAATCAAGTACTTATATATAAAATGGAACACATATCTTATCGAAAGTAGCAATTACAAATAATTCAAATAGTACTTACGGGCATATTATTCACTCGGTTTAAA